>JBAIZL010000002.1:146015902-147410902 GCA_036971475.1 Prosapia bicincta
GTAAGTGGAAAATATAAATTTTAATTATTAAAAAAAATAAAAACAAAATCTTTTCCCAGCTGTTGCAACCAGCAACTACATGACACTTAACGAATGTAAATATTTTTTGAAATATTTTGTAGTTTATTAAACAATTTGTAATTAATATAGTGCTCTTTAAAGTGAATATTTAAAATCGCAGGTTTCCATTCAAATATAGTTTGTTGTAATCAACATATAAAAAGTAACGTACTTTTTATTTAAAGATGACGATCGGGATACAATTGAATACATAGTGGGCAGTGTAGAAAGGGTTTTCGTGCGATATAATATCGGATGAATAGATTTATGGTTAACAAATAAAATTCCGTATATTAAAAGATAGTGATACGACACAAGGTTAGTAACCTAAGAGATCTGAAATGGAATCCAGCTAGCGCTAAAAGCATGATGTGCTTTTTCAGCTCCCACGTCGACTCGACTAGTGAAAACTGATACTTATGATCAAACCAGGAATAGCATTAGCCGATGAAGTGCAGTGCTGAAAACACATTGATTTTTATACAAACACACAGACAAGATTTACCTTGTCTTTTATATACCAGACCTGTTGTGGGAAGTTATTATTTCGAACTGCTTTAAGAAAATTTGTAATACTATTTTGTAGTGACATTGGCTGTGAAAAATGACAGAAGAAAATAATCACGCTTCCTAGCGCAGAAGTAAGTCAAATCACCAAGCCTAGGGTACGAATGTGCTCAAAGAGATTAGAGTGGGGAAAGGCAAGAAACGTTTAGTTTGTTTATAGTGAAAAGTACATTTCGATATCGTATATGGTTACAGATGTGGAGTAGTCATCGAGAGTTATAGAAAATATTGATTTAGACCATTTTAAAGCACTTTAAAGTACAGAGTCTTCATGGATAAATTGGTTTCATATATTAAAAAATGTTTTAAAATTTACCTACATGCATCTAACCGGACTAAAGTAATGTGAAAACCTAGAACTCTTACCAGCCCATTCACCTCTTCCACTCTCAATCGATCCAAGTTCATTTCCGAAAATCTCGGGACCTGAGCCAAGATTGTGTTTTCTCATGTCAACCTGGACCATCAAATCTTTTTAACAAAATTTTGTAGAAAAATTGTAAGTGAATAAAATCTAGTATGTCACCTATCTACCACACTAATTTCGCCTGTAACTTTTAACGTCTACGAATTATTTCCCTTAAGGAAGTTCTTCTTTACCAGGGGGGAAAGAGTTTATATCCGATTAACTCTTGCATAGTGTCATATAGTGTAAAAATATGATATAACTTGTTCATTTTTGTAATTACCATTATAACATTGTTGCGAAAAGAAAAATAAACAACAAAGACCGTGTTTTGCGTTCGCTACACTGTATTTTCTGCTAATAAAACTGTTTTTAAAAATTTTAACTAGTAAAAAACGAATACAGGTTGTGTTCAGATGAGGGAAAATCTCATCCTGAGCATCGCAAGCAAGAAATGCCAAGAGTATGTAGTTAAGGTGTACTTACAACATCTGTAACAGCACTATTTCTAAATAACATGCCATTTTGTTTTCGCGCAAAGAATTTAATTTTTTGGTAAATTAAAAAACAGTATTTTGTATAGGTTTTATTGTAAAAACGTTTTTAATAATATTTATGTTTTAGGGTTTTAAAAGTGAGTGAATATGGATATTCAGTTTTTATGTTAAGGCAAACAATTTAACGTAATTAACATAACAAGGTCAGTAATGGGTCCTTATGAATAGCAAATATAAAATACAACCACAAGTAATATTGTATTGGGTTTGATATGGTTGAATAAAACACGCTTCACTTACCTACTTCGCAAACGAAGGTTGTAAACATAGGTTGTACAACGTACACTGTCACCTCAGTATTTCGTTTGTCGATTAACTCGACACGCGAATGCGATTGTGTATATGTAAACTTTAGATTCCATTTCAAAACTTTCAATACTACTTTACTACTTACTACCTACTTTACTAACTTACTCGTAACGTTAGTTTCTAGCAATGCAATAGGGACTGAATAATTATCAAGCTGTGTTATAAATGTATGTCGCTTGCTGTATAAGTTTTGCCTGTAACACTTGTGTACTTTGTCTTTCTTTAGAGAGGTTACAATAAATGAGAATCTTTATTTTTGATAACAGATAGCAAAAATAGAAATTACAAATAAAGTTTAAAATAAAAAATAATAGTTTACAGAGTACTTAAACTAATAAGATATAATTTTACAGAAGTAAATATGCTGACAACACACCCAATAATGAGCTTATAATATTCATAATAATAGGGATAAAGAAAGTAAATAAGACAATCTCTACCCTGATGAAGTAATTTTTGTAATGAATCTTGAAAATTGTCACGAAGTTTATGGTTTATTTTCACCTCGGGTAGAAGATGGCTTCTGGTTGTGGCGCAAATTAATGTCGCGGATCCTATTTGTTCTACTGTTTCCAATTAGACTGTACTAATTTTTCAGGAACAAAAACATTAAGAGAGCTACAGTTAAGTAAGTTTTGGAAATAGTATTCCGATAATAAAATATATTGGCAGTTACTTAAAGCTTGAATAACGGAATAATTCTAGGCCGACATGATAGGAATTAAGTAGATGTTTTTAGGATTGCTAGTAAGCACTAATATACAAATGTATACTGTTAAATGAATAGATTGTCGTGAAGGGTATACAGCACAACCTCTCTCATCCGAACCTCGCTTACCCGAAACTCCGGGTTATCCGAAACGCTCGGCCGTGCGGTGTTCTATAGTCAGTTAACGAGTGTAGTGACGGTCGAGAGACTAGTTACTGTTAACAACAGTTCAAATCGATTTATATTAGATTTTAAGGTCTGTAGTATTGCTGTACACAACCTTTCTTTTTATGCTATGTCTTCGAAAAGGAAACGTAAGGTTGTGGAAATAAAAGATAAACATGAAGAAGTAAAATTCGTAGAGAGTGAGGCTTTATTGAAGAGCGTTGCAGCAAATTTTAATGTTGGGATATCCTCTGTGATTGTGTTAAGTGTAAGAACAAACTAATGGAACATTCAAACACAATTTCGAACCGGAAAACGATGAAAAACGATAGATTTTGTTGTTAGCAACGGATGATTTGATAGGTTTAAAAACCGTTAAGGGAGGGGGGGGGCTGTTTGCGCACTATAATGGTTTGAATGTTTTTAAAAGCGAATCTGAAGGGATGATCGATGGATACACTAAGGATCAAATTTTTAATGCGTATGAGACAGGATGTAATTTTAAAATGTTACAAACAAAATTATTAGGTATTAAGGAACGTTCAGTGCCTGGTCATAAAATGATAAAATAAAAATACTTAAGAATCACGCGTACCTAAATAAACTAAAAAAAAAACTTAAAAGAAACACGTGTTCCTAAAATGTGTTATGGGTTTCAAACGTTTTAGGCACGCGTAGGCTACCTATAATGTGTATTCGAAAAGCGGTAAAACCAAAAGATCTAAATAAATATTGCGTCAAATGTCCTATCAGTCTATTACATAGCTCAAAAACCACATAGTTAAATGGTAGCTGTTTTTAGAATGGTTTCATAAACACTTTGTTCCGAAAGTTAGGCTCTTTTTTAATGAAAAAGAGTTGCCAATGAAAACAATTCTATTAAATCCATTGCTCTATGATTTATTGTAGAAAATACAGCTACAGTAATAATTGAAATTTTACTTGAAGAAATATACCCTAAAATACACACCACTACTTATTCAAAATATTTCCGCCCCCATTATTTCGGATAAGAAAGATTTTACTGTAATTAGGTCTGACAATAAATAATACGTGCGGATGTTGAATAGTACAAAACATTTTCATAAAACACAATGACTCTTCTATGAAGTCATTTTTACTTTGTTGGTCGTTAAGGTGTAGATAAACTATTCACCTTCTGTATAAAAATATGTGGGAGTTTTCTAGTAGCCTACTTAGTACGATACGAACCACTCCATTAATGCCGTTTCAGATTCCTGCCTCCAAGGCAAACCCTTGACCGTAGGCAACCCAAGCATCAAAATACCAAAGTTTCAGTATTGTCACCGGCGCAAGAGAAGGCCCTGGTGTAGAAATGCGCTGGTGTTTCAGTTCTAGGCATGTGCTGTCGAAGTATTCCTGACATACAAACATAACCTAATCGTACGCTAGTTTGTTTAGTAGTTATATTTTAGTAAGTAATTAAGTATTTACAGTAAGATAAAAGTACTAATTTTAATAAGGAAGAGTGCACAAAATAAACTATATTTGATCCCGTTTCTGCATTGTAATTTTCTTTAAATCTGACGTTTTATGTTAGGAATGTTTTGGAGAATGACCTTATCGTTTTGACCCAAATTGGACCAAGCCTCGTATCGTGCCGGTAACAGTATTTAGGAGATCGAAGATCTTTCTTTATGGGCTGGGATGGTTACAGGACAGTCTTGGAGACGGGACTCCTGGGTCGCCAGAGCCTTTCTGGGTTTCAGTGGGACCTCTCAAATGGGTTTGTTTCCAGTAAAACTAATTAGTCTAATCTCTTTGATTTCGCTCAAAATAAATGCAAATCCTCTACAGAGTACGTCATGTAAAGCATGGACTTTTGGATTAGGAAAATGTGATTGGCTGTCACGTGTGGTCAAACATCTGTAAAAACTTACACTTTGAGCACATTACATATAGTACAGAGTTATAATATAATGAAATTGACGATTGGAAGTGTATAGACGAAACAGAAAAACCTGCATTGCGTGAAAATTGTTTTCTGTTGTTGTAATGGATAGCAATACTGTTTATTTGCATTCACTTAATCACTAATACTAATGATGTACACCTTGCCCATAACTCATTTGTTACTTACGAGTTGACTTTCTGAGGTGGGGTTTTCACTTTACTTTCCTCGGGAGAATGAGCTTAGCTGTTAGTCAAATTTTATGGCACTTGGCTTCTAGGTATAAATTGTGTATTCGTATTCTAGAAAACATCAAGCACTGTCGTCATTCCTCATCGGGACCATAAATCGCCCATCACATCCCTTACACAATCCTAATAGCAAGTTCCCGTGAACGTCCTATTTGTTACATATACTTCCCACAGATATAGCTACTTCACTATTTAAGACTCTACCACCAATCCCTACTATTGATTTGATATTTGCCATTTCCGTATATAATAACCTAGCTTCAAAACTGTAAAATCAATAACTTATTAAAAACTAAAATATCTGTAGTAACTAAAAAGGTAATATAAAAAGAAACGTTAAGGCAATTCCTACTTAAATCAAGATTAAAAAAATGTATTTGAGATTCTTTTTATTTTATAATTACAAATAATATAAATATGTATATAGTATGTCAGAATAAAAATACTAAGTGGAAAAATAGAAACCGCGTTTTCTTGCTGTATTCCATTTGTCTTTCTATATATGGTATTGAACTATTATTTATTTTGTCACTATTTATACGCTTTCTTATTTGGTCGCTTGCATTGTGTTGTAGTTTCTTTTCACATTGTCCGTTTGTAGAGCAAGGTTCTATACCGTCAATCCAGTTTGTTTGTTTATTTTATTCTTTTCACTTATTTTGTCACTATTTATACGCTTTCTTATTTTGTCGCTTGCATTGTGTTGTATTTTCTTTTCGCATTGTCCGTTTGTAGAGCAAGGTTCTATACCGTCAATCCAGTTTGTTTGTTTATTTTATTCTTTTCATTTATTTTGTCACTATTTATACGCTTTCTTATTTTGTCGCTAGCATTGTGTTGTAGTTTCTTTTCGCATTGTCCGTTTGTAGAGCAAGGTTCTATACCGTCAATCCAGTTTGTTTGTTTATTTTATTCTTTTCATTTATTTTGTCACTATTTATACGCTTTCTTATTTTGTCGCTAGCATTGTGTTGTAGTTTCTTTTCGCATTGTCCGTTTGTAGAGCAAGGTTCTATACCGTCAATCCAGTTTGTTTGTTTATTTTATTCTTTTCATTTATTTTGTCACTATTTATACGCTTTCTTATTTTGTAGCTTGCATTGTGTTATAGTTTCTTTTCGCATTGTCCGTTCGTAGAGCAAGGTTCTATACCGTCAATCCAGTTTGTTTGTTTATTTTATTCTTTTCATTTATTTTGTTACTATTTATACGCTTTCCTATTTTGTCGCTTGCATTGTGTTATAGTTTCTTTTCGCATTGTCCGTTCGTAGAGCAAGGTTCTATACCGTCAATCCAGTTTGTTTGTTTATTTTATTCTTTTCATTTATTTTGTTACTATTTATACGCTTTCCTATTTTGTCGCTTGCATTGTGTTGTAGTTTCTTTTCGCATTGTCCGTTTGTAGAGCAAGGTTCTATACCGTCAATCCAGTTTGTTTGTTTATTTTATTCTTTTCATTTATTTTGTCACTATTTATACGCTTTCTTATTTTGTCGCTAGCATTGTGTTGTAGTTTCTTTTCGCATTGTCCGTTTGTAGAGCAAGGTTCTATACCGTCAATCCAGTTTGTTTGTTTATTTTATTCTTTTCATTTATTTTGTCACTATTTATACGCTTTCTTATTTTGTAGCTTGCATTGTGTTATAGTTTCTTTTCGCATTGTCCGTTCGTAGAGCAAGGTTCTATACCGTCAATCCAGTTTGTTTGTTTATTTTATTCTTTTCATTTATTTTGTTACTATTTATACGCTTTCCTATTTTGTCGCTTGCATTGTGTTGTAGTTTCTTTTCGCATTGTCCGTTTGTAGAGCAAGGTTCTTTACCGTCAATCCAGTTTGTTTGTTTATTTTATTCTTTTCATTTATTTTGTCACTATTTATACGCTTTCTTATTTTGTCGTTTGCATTGTGTTGTAGTCTCTTTTCGCATTGTTCGTTTGTAGAGCAAGGTTCTATACCGTCAATCGAGTTTGTTTGTTTATTTTATTCTTTTCATTTATTTTGTCACTATTTATAAGCTTTCTTATTTTGCCGCTTGCATTGTGTTGTAGTTTCTTTTCGCATTGTCCGTTTGTAGAGCAAGGTTCTATACCGTCAATCCAGTTTGATTGTTTATTTTATTCTTTTCATTTATTTTGTCACTATTTATACGCTTTCTTATTTTGTCGCTTGCATTGTGTTGTAGTTTCTCTTCGCATTGTCCGTTTGTAGAGCAAGGTTCTATACCGTCAATTAAGTTTGTTTGTTTATTTTATTCTTTTCATTCATTTTGTCACTATTTATACGCGTTCTTATTTTGTCGCTTGCATTGTGTTGTAGTTTCTTCTCGCATTGTCCGTTTGTAGAGAAAGGTTCTATACCGTCAATCCAGTTTGTTTGTTTATTTTATTCTTTTCATTTATTTTGTCACTATTTATACGCTTTCTTATTTTGTCGCTTGCATTGTGTTGTAGTTTCTTTTCGCATTGTCCGTTCGTAGAGCAAGGTTCTATACCGTCAATTAAGTTTGTTTGTTTATTTTATTCTTTTCATTCATTTTGTCACTATTTATACGCTTTATTATTTTGTCGCTTGCATTGTGTTGTAGTTTCTTTTCGCATTGTCCATTTGCAGAGCAAGGTTCTATACCGTCAATCCAGTTTGTTTGTTTATTTTATTCTTTTCATTTATTTTGTCACTATTTATACGCTTTCCTATTTTTTCGCTTGCATTGTGTTGTATTATCTTTTCGCATTGTTCGTTTGTAGAGCAAGGTTCTATACCGTCAATTCAGTTTGTTTGTTTATTTTATTCTTTTCATTCATTTTGTCACTATTTATACGCTTTCTTATTTTGTCGCTTGCATTGTGTTGTATTTTCTTTTCGCATTGTCCGTTTGTAGAGCAAGGTTCTATACCGTCAATCCAGTATGTTTGTTTATTTTATTCTTTTCATTTATTTTGTCACTATTTATACGCTTTCTTATATTGTCGCTTGCATTGTGTTGTAGTTTCTTTTCGCATTGTCCGTTTGTAGAGCAAGGTTCTATACCGTCAATCCAGTTTGTTTGTTTATTTTATTCTTTTCATTTATTTTGTCACTATTTATACGCTTTCTTATTTTGTCGCTTGCATTGTGTTGTAGTTTCTTTTCGCATTGTCCGTTTGTAGAGCAAGGTTCTATACCGTTTATCCAGTTTGTTTGTTTATTTTATTCTTTTCATTTATTTTGTCACTATTTATACGCTTTCTTATTTTGCGCTTGCATTGTGTTGTAGTTTCTTTTCGCATTGTGCGTTTGTAGAGCAAGGTTCTATACCGTCAATCCAGTTTGTTTGTTTATTTTATTCTTTTCATTTATTTTGTCACTATTTATACGCTTTCTTATTTTGTCGCTTGCATTGTGTTGTAGTTTCTTTTCGCATTGTCCATTTGTAGAGCAAGGTACTATACCGTCAATCCAGTTTATTCTTTTCATTTATTTTGTCACTATTTATACGCTTTCTTATTTTGTCGCTTGCATTGTGTTGTAGTTTCTTTTCGCATTGTCCGTTTGTAGAGCAAGGTTCTATACCGTCAATCCAGTTTGTTTGTTTATTTTATTCTTTTCATTTATTTTGTCACTATTTTTACGCTTTCTTATTTTGTCGCTTGCATTGTGTTGTAGTTTCTTTTCGCATTGTCCGTTTGTAGAGCAAGGTTCTATACCGTCAACCCAGTTTGTTTGTTTATTTTATTCTTTTCATTTATTTTGAATCCCAGACCATGATTTATGACGTTGTGTGATAACCATGGCAACAATTTAAGGTTGTGCAATAAGAGTAATGATGACAACCAAATGGGGACAAAAGAAATATTCATATACTCTTTGAGAAGAAGAATACTAGCTATGGGAAAGTTAGCGCAGTGCCAAAGCGTGCTAGACTTCGAACACGTAGATGCTCAGTTCGAACCTGACATAGACCCCCAATTTTTTATAATTCAATTAATGAATAAATATTTGAAAAAACTTTATCAACATCAATTTTCACCCACTATGGGATTCAAAAAATGTAGTTGCACTTGTTTGGATCAGTAAAAACGTATTTTATTAACGATTTAAAATTTCTATAAGATGTATATTAGGAAAGTTTAGCTAATAGAAGGAATTTAATAAAAACTGTCCATTATATATCAAGTTCTACGCTGCAAAATTCAACACGCCACTTGTTCACAATCGAGGTACGTTGACGCTGACGAAGGTTTGCAACGACTAAATGATATTTGCAAAAGAATCCCCCCATTACTCCACTACGCTTGTTAGTCATAATGCGATAATAAACCGTATGAGCCATCTGAAGTTCAAGAGTCAATGATTTCGAAAATGACCTGCGAGCATCCCGCCTTCGGTCTTTCGCCGAGGCCCGCAACCCCCATGTGCCAGTTTATAAAATTTGACCAATACATCCCTGAAAGACGGTCAAACGAAAAGCAAATAAGGATATTGCTAAGTACCGTATATATCATTAATGAATTCGTATATATGTGTATGCCTATATTGTATTTTACATAGTATACACTGTGCTTAAGCTTACAAAGGGAAGTATACAATAAGCTGGTGACGATTATCTCAACACAATGCTTCGGAGGAATAATGACCGCCATTGTTCTCTATCAAAGACCTCGGCTGACTATAAATGTTCATAGATCTCGTGATGGTTGCGTGGAAGAATGACTTGAAAGAAGCTATGTTTACGAATGTTTTTTCCACCTACTGTAGTGATAGTTTGTTATAAATTAGAAAAGAAAAAGTACATATTTTAAAGGGTTTTTAAATATAAATGTTTTAGTACCCTACTTCCTGAAAATGTTAGTAAATAAATTTGTATCTAATTTGTATTTGAATTTCGATTGATGTCTAAATAGGAATAATATTGAATGCACGACAAAAACGCCAAATTATGATAAAAACATACAGGGAGCCTAATCGTAGAAGAAATTTTTTTTTTATATAAACCAACTTTCTGGATGAGTTTTTATTTGTTATCCAAGAACCGTCTATTCAAACAGTTTGTAGATATTATCCAATTATTCTAATCATTATTTATTAATTACGAAAGCTATTAGTAAGCGTTAACAAAATTAAAACAACTTTGTGCACAATAAACAGAAAATAAATTAAAGTCGATGCTCTTAAAATATTTCACGACGCACTAAAGCAACCAATAAAGCTACCTGTAGACTTGGAGAATCCAATAATTTAAAGTGAAGAAATTAACCTGCTACTATTCATAGTACCATAGGCATTCATTCTATTCCTGAATTTTGTATTCAGAATATTGAATTGAAAATCAAATCGTTTATTATAACGATAGGAAAATCAAACCTTAATGAATTGTAGAATGGGCGAATATGAACAACTGAAAATTATAACCTTTCTTAAATAGAAAAATAAGGAATATTTTCACAAAGTAAATATTAAACTTATTGAAATTTTTAACTCGGTTTTTAATTTGTTATGTTGGCAAAGCTGTAGAAACGGTCTCAAAAACCGGTAGATTATGTTTCGGTAGTGTTGTTTTTTGTATACTATGACGGGTTAGAGTTGAATTGTTGTTTTATTGTAGAATCAGGATTTAAAATAATTAAAACACCATCCTACGTACCTGTCTGTGCTATTTAAGGATTAACATAAAACTAAAAAGTTGAAAACACATGCTCCTAATTTTCGGCAAAAACGTCATTACTTGCATTAAGCAGCTGTCTTGTGTAGAACAATGATTTGTATGAACGATAGAAAGAAACATTTGCCCTTTGGAGATAAAAACTTACACAACAAACATTCGATTCACTAATGTTTTTAAAATCAATAGCTTTTTATAAATTATAGAAATAAAAAATTTAAATATCCTACATTAAAGTGTAAATTTTTACTGCGCAACATATACACAAAAACGTACATTGTTAGAAAGTCATTACTTAACATTTTCCCGTTATTTTTTGGTACGAGCTCTAATATCTTTCTTTCTCTATTGAAGATTTCATTAATTATGCAACAAACATGGCGTAGGTTAACTTTAACAGCTGTTCCATCGTTGTGTACAGGTTATAGTTGTATACATCTTGTAAATAGAGATAATCCTACACTTGAGACGGTAACTAGGGTTTTTCGAGATATATAAGGCCGTGAAACTCTAAGGAGCTATAGATATTACAAAATATTAATATAGTAGTTATTTTTGTTCGGTTATCTTTCAATTTATTAAAGACTATTATCGTCAATATAGGATACTAAAGGATTGTGAACAGGACAATAGACATGAAGAAGGTAAGGAAAAGATCATTTTGTGCTAGGATATTGGAAAGGATCAGAACTCAAATGTGTAGGATCACATAACTGAAGTTAAATTACTCAGTCTCATTATAGTAAGGATGTGTTCGACTGTTATATCCTATGTAGGTCGTCCTCCAAGGAGTTAAAGGGAAAATGCAGCCTGGACTCGGGAAGTGAAAGCAGCGAAAAACGTTGTTCCCCAGAAGCAAGTAAACTACTATAATCAAAAAAAGAATTTAACTCTCTCTCAGTTGTGTAGGACAGAAGCCGTTATAGTTTAGTTTATATTACTCCGTAATTGAACATTTTTCAACATTCAAATTTGACGAAAGAAGTCCTGTTCAGTTCTCGATCTGGTGTTCGCTCAGTCCATTAATGATTATGATAACTTTTTTAAATTTTATCCACCATTTCTTTCAAGACTTAAAGTAAGTAATAATAATATTAGTGATTCAATTTTCGCCATCAACATAGCACATTATAAACAGGGTAGAAGCTGCACTAGTTGTGACATACGGTATTCGCGTAAGCAAAATGTTTAGAACTCCTTATATTAAAACTTGCAGTTTTTGCGTTGTACATCTTGAGGTTTTTTGTGTAAATTAGACTTATTTGTAATATCTTGGAATAAAACCCTACTTATTGATTTTTTCAGCAGACGCGTTTCGCGCTAGAGCAGCGCATTTAAAATGCTGTGAATTACTGACAAGACTGTTGTTGAGGTGTGCTGTGTTGGTGTGAGTCTTTGGAGTATTATACACCACAGAACAGAAATACACCACAGACTTACACTAACACAACACACCTGAGCAACAATCTTGTCAGTAATTTACAGCATTGAATAATGCGCTGTCTTTATATTAGTTTGGCTCTATTTTCTTACTTTTAAATGCTGAGTTGACTTTGAATTGAAAAATCACACAGAAACTCTATTTTGATAAAAGGGATAGAAAGCAAAGCCTTTACGTCAGTAGGCAAGTTCTACACCAACTCAGATGCCCTTAATTACACGCTAGAAATATGTAGTCAAGCACCAAGAGAGAGTTCTAACTCATGCTGCAGCGTTGCCAAGTTATTGTTTGGTAAGAAAAATAGGTGGAGCACTAATTATATTGCATTTACGGAATGATTATTTAGATGTTTATACGATTTGTGTGAAAATGTAACTCAAAATGGATCTGTGATTGAGTAAACCACATTTAAAGAAACTATTCGACATTGGATTTAGGCCTAATTATTTCTAATTCCATAAACCGATTATTACCGCTTATAATTAGGACTATCTCTCATACATTCTACATCACTTGGATTTTCATAGTACTATTCTATTTCGAATGCTATAGGAGATAACTGGAATGATTCCCGGTAGGGCCAAATCACTTCAGAGCGCCATATCAGCTCCCATAGGTCGACAATAGTTGTAAATATGTACTTTGGATAGTAATGGACAATTGCAGAGTTTTCTTCAAAACCAAAAGACTCAAAATACAAGGTCTCTTGTTAATTCGTCTATCTTATTTTCTATTTATACTGCCTCTATCATAAAGGATGTTGTAAATATTAAATTAAACGTTTGTAACAAATTTTAAAATACCCTGTATAGTTGTGCTTATTTTATTCTATTTTTATCTTTAGTCTTTTCAAGAGCTAGATCATTTTCAATCGTCTTTTTAAAATTCAGACAATATTAAAATGTTCTGTTTTTGTAGTTTATTATCATTCAAGCGATTTTTGTTGTCCATTTTCTACCTCCCTTTTTGGGTAAAAGTGTTTCGTACATTACTAAGATACCCAGTGTCACAACCAATACTAACCGTGAAATGAGGGCTTAGTAATAACCTAATAATAAGCATTGCGTTGATAATGGATGCTATCTACCCGTATTAGCATGTTCGGATACGATGTATTAGCATGTCCACATTGACAGGTTTACCTATGATTAGGTTTGCATTACTTATTGAAATGCTTAGATATTTCTGATTATATTATAATAAACCACAGTTATAACAAAACATCATATTACAGAACATATCTGAGACACGATGAAGAGGAAGGGGCCACTTCTCTGCCTTACTGACTCTCTTCTTCGTTTGAAAGTTGAAAGAATATAGCCCGATGGTCATTATTCAAACTAAACTGCAAAACTATCTAAGTTACAGTGAAGTCATGGTAACGTCGTATACTTACAAAATTATTATTTTAGGTTAAGTTCCAAAATATTTAGAATTTTATACATATTTTACAAGTGTAAAATTAAATTATTAATCCAAAGCCCAGATCAAGTTTCTTGTTTAAAAACACTAAATTCAGCAACATAACTGACACCGATTTTTATATACTTATATCAGACAAATAATCTAATAAGAGACACAGTTGCTTAAAATATAAATATTAATAAAAATTAAGCTTTTATTTTTAAATGATAAAATAATACTAAAACATAGGGAGTACCTAATAGGAGTTTCTAAATAGTAGATCCTAAGAAAATAATAACGAAGTAAAATATGATGAAAAAACAATATATTATATAGAAATAAATTTAGGAAAAACAACTACACATGCATCCCCACAGTTCTAAACAATGTGCGTCGTTATATTTTGGGTTTTAATATTAGTAACAAAAAAATATCTAGATACTCTGAAATTTGTAAAAACCAATGTTTACAATAAGACTTGAAATACCACTTGACAGTTTGAAGACTAATTAAGAGAGAATGCTATTGCCCAACCCTTAATTATTTAAATACGTTACACACACGTATACTTCAATCTGCGTTTGGTTTATTACAACAATTTTCCTGTTGGAAAAATTAAAGCCGCCTGACCTCTTTCAGTATATAGTTCGTTGGTAAAGGAATTTGCAAGTTTGATTCCATTGGGTATCGTTACCAATGGAAAAGGAATAGGTCAAATCCGTGTATTCAGCACAGTGAACCGCATCACCAAAAACAGTCTCATTAGAGAGGGTAACTACATTGGAATTTGGATTCTATGAAGTATAAGATTTATCCAAACATTCGCACAAACGCACAAACACACACACTCACACAGCGACACACACACACACACACACACACACACTCACACACACACACACACACACACACACACACACACACACACACACACACACACACACACACACACACACACACACACACACACACACACACACACACACACACACACACACACACACACACACACACACACACACACACACACACACACACATATATATATATATATATATATATACACACACACTCATACACACACACACACACACACACACACACACACACACACACACTATATATATATATATATTTAATAAATTAAAAATAATTCAAAAACAAGAATAGTTTAATGAATATATTTATTAAAAAGCTTTTCGCCGATAAAATAGTACCAGCATCTTCAGGAAAATAATTATCTAATAAAATATTTTAAAAAAATTAAATCATATGTGCTACAAACGACTATATGTTTATAAGTATTGCACTTTATGTAATTTTTTTCTATAACATCAATGACCTTATAAATAGTTTGGTGCTTTGATCTCACTTGAATTTGTTCATCAATTAAATTGTCTTTAACTTTATGCTTATATATTTCCAATGTTTCAAATATATTCATTTTTAATCCTTTATTTAATTCTTATATTAATTTCATATTTTCTATTTCCGGAAACTCGTGTCCATTATTAATACAATGCGTAGCTAAATTTGATTTGTATATGTTTGGTTTGATATAAGCGTTTAAATGTTCTTTGTATCTTTCTTTTAATTTCTTTTTTGTTTGTCCTACATATAATTTATTACCAGTTTGACATTTTATATTATATACTCCATTTCTTTCGTGCATATATTTTTTGATTTTTGTTATTGTTTATATATATATATATATATATATATATATATATATATATAAGTTATATAAACATTTTATGTGAACATTTCATAATTAAATGCGTGCTAGGAAAATTCCTGCTTACGCAGCTTTAGTATTATATAGGTGTGAGAACAGAGCCCCGGCAGTGTTTAAGCGGCCACTGTATCGTACAGACGTTTCTCACTCCGATTGAGTGTACATCAATTGTATTTGTTTTTATTAAGCTAAATTATTGTAACCATTTCTAAATTAAATGTTTCTTAATTAACAAAGGTTTGTAAAAATAAAATCATTTTTTAAAAACCTTTCAAGCTTAATATAACACGTAACTGGCGCAGTCGGTAGGACATCTCGGGAAAATTAATGAACATAATTTTTTTCGATTTCAATCGTTAACCGAGGTACTGCAAAAACGCGATTCGTTACAGAGCGCATATCTGTAACGACATCAAGAAAACGGTAGGACACCTCAAGGAAGTTAGTGAATATAACGTCCGTCGGTTTTAACCGTTAATTGAGGAAACTTTAAGTAGAGTGAATATCTACAACCACTTAATAGAGCGCATATCTATTAAGAGCACGAGTGAATATCGTGTAAGTGAAAAGTGAAAAGTGAAAATTGTTCAATAGAGCAAAGTATTTTGGATCAACTTGTAAGTAGATCTTAAGATATAGAATTAAGAAAAAGTAGAGTAAATACTTTTAATTTTATATAATTGATTTTAATTTTATTATTTTAAAGAAAATAATATTTTAAAATGGCAACGCCAACGTTAAAGAAGGAATATCTTGATATGATTCCTGAGTATAGTGGAGAGCCCACTATGCTCCACAGATTCATTTCCATATGTGATAAAGTAGTAAATAAATTTTATGTAAGCGAAAATCCAGAGGATTTTCAAAATGAATATCTATTTTCTTCTATGCTAGCTAAGTTAAAAGGCCAAGCATTAGAAATGGTAGTAAACTCAAATTCATATAATTGGTATGAGATTAAAAAAGTATTATTAACCAGCTATTCAGACAAAAGAGATTGTTTTACTTTAAATTTAGAAATGGCTGAGTTAAAACAAGAGAATAACGAATCACCTTTTAAATTTTATGAGAGAATTCAAAAACTATTAAATTTACAGATTTCATTTTTTGTTAATAAAGAGCCTCAAAGACAATTGGCCAAAGATGTTTTAATAGAATATGTACAGAAATTAGGGTTAAGAGTTCTCCTTAGAGGTTTACATGAACCTGTAGGATCGCTAATGCGAACCAAAAATCCAGATTCTCTTAGCGAAGCACTTAATATGCTTACTAACGATTTTCAATTTAAAAATAACAAATTATTTCAAAATATTAAACAGAACACTCCACCTAGGGCCCCACAATACCCGCCTATTCGCAAACCCCTTCCTAACAAGCAAACCTTCCAAAATTATAGGCCCAACTACCAAAATAATCCTAACCAATTTACTAAACCTAACTCATACGTACAGCAAAATCAACAACCGAGACAGTCTAACAATTACACACCATTAAAGGTTCATCAAAAATTTGAACCAGAACCAATGAGCATTTCCACACGTCAAACAAGGAACACAATTAGACAAAATAGACTTTATCAGATGACAGGGAAACCAATAGAAGAGGAAAATTACGATCAAACTATGAATCGATTGACTGAACAAATGACTAACTCTATCTGACCGAACAAACAGATTATGAACCGCAAGAGGACCCTGAGAGCTACATAGACTTTGATGATTCCACGCAAGAGGAAAACGCATGCGGATTCACTCAGGAGGACAATCATACCCAAAATCATTTTTTAGGACTAACCACATTAAAAAGACATTTTCCATAATTCATATAGAAGACGACACAAACGAACTACCGTACATCCACGATCCCAAGACCAATTTAAAGATGCTGATTGACACTGGAAGCACGAGATCATTTATTAACAAATCAATAGCTTTCCAATTTTTCAAAAACACCCTAAAACAAGAACCACTTGAAGTGAGTACAGCTCATGGAGTATCAAAAGAAAAATACAGTTGTATGCTACCACTTTTAGGAAAAGAAACAACCAAATTCTATTTATTTGATTTCCATAAAGATTTTGACTTACAACTTGGATTAGATAACATAAAAGAATTAAAAATTAATTTAAATTTTGTGAATGATAAATTAATATTTCGCAATAAGCAAATGCCGATTAAATATTTTAACATAGAAGAACAAAATAATAATAATAATAATAATAATAATAAAAGCGAATGTCAGGAACAGAAAGCCAAAAAGGGAACAAGTTATGTTATACAAGCCCGCGCTAGCCAAATGATTAAATTTAGAATACAAAATATTCAAGATGGAGAAGGACTCTTACCATACAAAAACTTAAATGGATTAGAAATTCCGCAGTGTATAGTCTCAGTACACAAGGGAGAAGCCTACTGCCCTATAATAAACAACACAGAAGTAAATGTAGAATTAACAGTAAATGAACCATTAGAATTAAAATCTTTAGAAGAATACAATATCCTTAGACCTGATGCAATGCAAACGAACGCTAATTTCAATTTATTAGATTGTAAACAAAAAAATTCGAGAAGAAAAAATTTAGATTTATCAAAATTTAGAATGGAACATATGAACTCGGAAGAAAAATCCGCTATAACAAGTTTAATAAAAGATTATGCAGATTTATTCCATATTGAGGGAAACGATTTAACTTTTACCAACCAAATAAAACATGTTATTAGGACTACTGATGAAATTCCCGTATACTCCAGAAATTATAGATATCCAGAGATTTACAAGAAGGAAATTAATAAACAAACTGAGGACATGCTTGAACAAGGAACTATTAGACCTTCAAATTCTCCATGGAACTCTCCTGTCTGGATTGTACCCAAAAAACAAGACGCTTCTGGCAAAAGAAAATTTCGATTAGTAATAGATTTTAGAGGATTAAACAAGAAAACAATTGACGATAAATTTCCCTTGCAAAACATTACCGACATATTAGATAAATTAGGACGATCTCAGTATTTTACAACTTTAGATTTAGCCTCAGGATTTCACCAAGTAGAAATGGATAAAAATAGCATAGAAAAAACAGCGTTTTCAACAGAAACGGGACACTACGAATTTTTAAGAATGCCCTTTGGACTAAAGAATAGCCGCCCTACATTTCAAAGAATTATGAATAATATTCTGAGAGGCATCCAAAATGAAACATGTTTAGTTTATTTAGACGACATTATAATTTATTCTACTAGCCTCCAAGAACATATACAAAGACTTTCTTTGGCAAAGCCAACTTTAAAGTACAGCTGGATAAAACAGAATTTTTAAGAAAAGAAGTGGCATATTTGGGACATGTTGTGACACCAGATGGCGTAAAACCTAACCCAGCAAAGATTTTGGCAATCAAAAACTATCCAATACCCAAAACCACCAAACAAATTAAAGGATTTTTAGGACTAATAGGCTATTATCGAAAATTTATTAAAAACTTCGCCAAGATAACAAAACCGTTTACTAACTGTTTAAAGAAAAATGCAAAAATAAATATAGAAAATCCAGACTTCATAGAATGTTTTGAAACATGTAAAAATATATTGACTAACGAGCCCCTTCTACAATACCCAGATTTTGAAAAGGAGTTTACTCTAACGACAGACGCGCGTAATTTTGCACTAGGAGCAATTTTAAGCCAAGACAAAAATGGAAAAGACCTTCCTATAGCGTATGCCAGCAGAACTTTAAACGACAGCGAAACTAATTACTCCGCGATTGAAAAAGAATTATTAGCGATCGTATGGGCCACCAAATACTTCAGGCCTTATTTATTTGGGAGGAAATTTAAAATTTATACAGACCATAAACCTTTACAATGGTTATTTTCAGTTAAAGAACAAAATTCCAAGCTTTTAAGATGGAGATTAAAACTAGAAGAATATGATTATGACATAAGATACAAAAAAGGCAAATTAAACCAGAACGCAGATGCTTTGTCTAGAATACAATTGAATATTACTAATAAAAAGTCAACAAATACCCAACACACTGTAGAACCAGACCTTGAGCTATCTCCAGCGAACTTACTGAGTCGTTACTTCCCGGAATTGAATGAAGATAATGAGTCTATGGTCGTACAACTCGACGCAACAGATAACGCCAACTTAGAGTACGATCAAGAAAGTGACAGTCAAACCGTGCACTCCAATTTTGAAGGAAACACCCAAATTGAAATACCAATTTCCGACGAGCTTGTATACTTTGGAAAAAATCAAATATTTTTGTCATTAGTAAAATATGAGCCAAAGAAAGTAAAAATTATAAAACTATTCGGAACTTCAAAAATTCGTTTAATAGTCGAAATATCAGAAAATAATTTTAAAGAAGACATAGTTAATTTTGTAAAATCATATTTGGTACCCAAAATAAAATATAATCTATATTTTGAAGACGATTTTTACGAGAAATTTGCATCATGCGTAGCCAAAAATTTCAAACAAACTGAACTAAATTTGGTTAAGTGTAATAACAAACTCTTAGACCTAACTTCGGAAGAAGATACCTTAGAAACGATAAGTAATTATCATGTCAGCAAAACCAATCACCGAGGGATACAAGAAACATACGAACAAATTAAGCGAAGATATTATTGGCCCAATTTAAAATCACTAATCCAAAATTTCATAAATCAGTGTGACATATGTCAAAGAACCAAATACGACAGAATTCCCTTACAGCTAGAAATGAACTTGACACCAACAGCTGCAAGGCCTTTCCAGATAATTCACATCGACACTATCTCTTTAGAAAAGAATTCGTTTATCAGCATTGTCGACAGTTTCACAAGGTATGCTCAAGCTTATCGCTTGGGAAGCTCTCAAGCTACAGAGATTGCAGACAAGTTATTAGATTACTTCGCGCAGTTTTGCTTACCAACAGTTATTATCTCAGACAATGGAACGGAGTTTAATAACAGAATTGTGAAGGAGATATTAGACCTGCATAAAATCAAAATCCATTTTATCAGTACACAAAACCCCCAATCAAACGGAATTTGTGAAAGATTCCATTCCACCTTAATAGAACACATAAGGCTGTTAAATAATCAAATCGAATTTAAAAAAGACAGTATAATTAAGAAAGTTAAATATGCTATAATCGCCTATAACAATAGCATACATTCAGTCACAAAATTAACGCCCTGCGAAGTCTTATTTGGACACATAAATTCAAACAATTTATTAGATATAGATTTAGAAAAACAAATTGTAAATGACTACGTTTTAAACCATAAAGAAAAGACAAAAATACTTTACGAAAACATTAGGGATAGCAATCAAAGAATTAAAGAAAAAGTTTTAGAAAAAAGGAATGTAAACAAAGAACCACTTCCAGAAGTACCATCCGAAGTTTATATAAAATCAGTTCAGAAGCAAAGCAAAACTAAAAACAGATATAGCAAGGAAGAAATAGCTTCGATAGATAAGGAAGGAAAAACTGGAAAAATAAAGCCTAGACATCATAACACAAAAGACAAAATACATTTGTCGAAAATTAAAAGGCCTAAGAAGATAAAAAATGTAATTAATGACCAAAATCCTTCTTGTTCATATTCGACACAATCAAATTAAAATCCCTACCATACCTTTGTCCACTAGTTCTATGCAAGAAACTTTATTAAACTTTTAAACAACATTGTTTTTATTAATTGTATGTGTTACAAACTTTTGTAATTAATTAAATGATATGTAACTAATTATGGTAATAAATATTGTTAATTATTTGAAATATGTTAATCACAAAAAGAAATGTAATTGAAGAAAATTAGAAACTATACTCTTAAAGAGATAACAAAACAAAAAGAATTCTTATAAACTGACTAGAATCCTTTATCAAATCTATAGCAGGCAATTTGAATGTAAATGATGGTAAAAATTATGAAAAATTATATAAAACTTTTATTGTAATCAATGTAAATTTTGTAGAACAAAAATTAGATTCTGATAACAATTGTATATGTTATAAACATTTTGTATCCATCCTATGATAGAAAAGACTCATTATAAATTGTATTAATCAATTCCAAATACTTTTGCTTAGTTGAATTATAATGAACAGAAAATTAGACTGTAAAATGCCCATCATCTAAAACAATAACGCATACAAACTACGAGGATACTGCTTTGGAAATCGCAGATAACCCATTTAATTGGAAATCAACCTTTGCCTGGTGACTTTCTCCAGTGAAGAGGACTTCAACCCATGCCGAAAATTGCCCTTTACGGAGGCTTATTCAGCAGCTTATATACTTCGCTCTCATCAGGTAAAAGAAGAAGACTTCAACCAACGCCGAAACTTCGCCAACCCCCGAAGTTCTCTTTAGGGATGGAGGAGTTATATAAACATTTTATGTGAAGATTTCATAATTAAATGCGTGCTAGGAAAATTCCTGCTTACGCAGCTTTAGTATTATATAGGTGTGAGAACAGAGCCCCGGCAGTGTTTAAGCGGCCACTGTATCGTACAGACGTTTCACACTCCGATTGAGTGTACATCAATTGTATTTGTTTTTATTAAGCTAAATTATTGTAACCATTTCTAAATTAAATGTTTCTTAATTAACAAAGGTTTGTAAAAATAAAATCATTTTTTAAAAACCTTTCAAGCTTAATATAACACGTAACCTATATATATAACAGTGATGCTTAGTTAAAGAATAGATACACTTATAGGAATCTTTGCATGGATAGTAATAATATTATTACGTAAACTTTTATCAATTTCCAAAACAAACAAGCAGGCTTATGGGAAATTAACCTTGTGGTTTTTAATCACTGAAGATGAAAGGCAACTTCCTCGCGTAAAATGTTTGCGGACAATGGGAAGACGAGGTTCAGGTGTAATGAAACATTTTCCATGACCTAGTTCCTAATATTCCAGATATAGCGATACTTTTATTATTCTTATTTCAATAATCTTTTTTTTTTATTAGACAAGTGTTGTGGTAAATTAAATACACAACCTAATGTTTAACTGTATGTGAAGTTTAATAATTAGTTAAATAGATTTAGTAAGTATCCAAACACACATTTAATAACTTTTACAAGCTTTATTATTAGTTTGTTTTTGCATGCTTCAAGCAAGATTTAGTTTTACATAAACAGCAGAATTTTCTCGTTGTTTTCTCAGTGTTTAACTGTGATTTAACACATTTATTTTCGAGGAAAGTATTATAGACATCTCTTATACTGAAGGTGTGAGCTTAACTATTTGAAACTCATAAAAGACACATGCTAGTATTCTCGGTATGTAACTGAGTGAATAGCCACTCAGTAGAAATTTAAATTTGAAAAAATATTCTACTTGATAAAAAAGCGTAACTGATATTATTCTGTAAAAAATTTTTATTTTGATGTTTGCATTGAAACAATAAACCATTGATACTAAATTATAAAATGACTTAATTTTCAATATTAGTTCAATAAATATGCCTAAAAACAACAATGTATAAACTAGTGCTAAATTAAGTAAGGAAAAGCGATGAAAAGCAAAAACTATAGGATACATTATTTAGATATAACAGTTTTTTCTTGAAAAAAAACTACTAAATATAGTACTTCTTGTAAATATATTTAAAACTGTCTTACCTATTCCACTCAACAATATGGAACTAAACATTATGTAAATAAATGAAGCATGAAAACAAATTACATTTATAAAAACTGTAAAGGCCATATTAAAACAGAGTAAACATATGGAATAAAATACATCATTTTCAAAATAAAAATAAAAATCATAAATTAAAATTAGGATTAAAGACAAACATTGTGCAGCTAGTAAATATATAAAACAATTACTCACATAAACATAAATCTCTTCCATACGTTTCCAAAGTCAGTATAAAAAAACCATTCAATCAATGTAAACGGCTCTGATATAGTAGTTAAAGAACGTTCAACGAAGAAACTAAAAGGAAATCAACAAGAAACTCTAAAAATTGAAACTGAGCGCATCAAAAATATAATAGAGCAAAATGAAATCGTAAAACATTTGCTTACGTTTTTCAAATATAAGATCGATTTTTATAAAGTAAGAGAAAATTATATAAGAAAAATAGGCAATAGAAAGTCAAAAGTATACTCATTATTAAAATGTACCTTTTTGTAAACGATATATAATTACATCCTCGTAAAATGAATTTATCTACGAAAATACACTCATAAAAAATTTCGTACTGGTATTAAACATCCCGTCATAAAAACTATAAAAATGCATTCCTAAATTTATTAAAATGAGACTTCAAACTATAAAATAATTACATGTTATAAAGTAATTACAAAACCGTCAGAACTAACAAAAACATTACAGAGCTAAATTAAAAGCACATTAATAAAATATTATGAAAAACAAACAACCAAACAAAATATCACACAAAATTGATTGGAAAATTTGAAATTCTGCTATAACAAGACTGTTCAATGTCACAACATGACAATAGTAAAATTTATGCACAACCAGATGATATAAAAGGATCACCGTTTTATTTCTCAATAAGTAAATTAATAAAACTATTAGATGCAAAACGTTTATACATATCTGACCCTAGTGAGAGTGATGAAAACAAAAACATTTAAAACAAATAAAAAAAACATACTACCAAACATTTACATCACTAGAAAATGAAGAGATTAAATTTTACTATACCGTAATATGAAAAATAAATTAACGTACTAAATTATTCTATATACGGAAAACTATATGAAAGTTAGTTTTAAGGCGCGTTACATACATCAATTATAAAATAACATGACACGGAGAGTAACGCGAAAATTTTAAAACGGAAATTTACGCTTTTGTTGTCGGTAAATTTAGTTACAGAATTAGGTAATAATTTTTTATCATTTCAGAAAGAGGTTTTAAAGTGCTAACAAATACGAAAGGAGAAAATGTGAACGTGATGATAGATAAAATTCATTGGAACTGACGAGCCCTTGTTGGCCTGAAAGTAAAAATTCACAACATATCGAACTCTAATATAATGTCACTGTCTGCACTTATAAAGTTGTCGCATTCGTACAAACAAGTGCAAATCACGAAGGGTAATAGTTGTCCGAATGAAGTTCCCAGTCAACCTAGATTACACTAAAAATTTAGTTTTACAATAACAACGTAATTAAAGTTTATGAAAAGAATCGAGACGTTTGCTTAAGACTTGAGTGTTAGCAACGAGAGCAAAGAACAAATAGCGTTGTATATATTTACCCATTTATTTCAACAGGCGCTGAATCCATCTGAGACGTGGGAACCATTTTATACGATAATTGTTTTAGATATTGAAAGCACATTGAATTTCGAAAACAAAAACCTCTGAATTTGCTTTAAAATTACTATTCCTCCTTGAGTGACCTTGACACTGATTAAGGGTTAGTGTGAGATTGCAAGGGATGATTCTGGAGATCCCTTTTCAAATAACCTTTGCTATCCCTTTCTGAACTGGTTGCGGCGATGCCATGCCTCGTTATAAAGTAGATTGCAATACTAACTACCACAGTTGTATCTACTTGTGACAGGTGACGTTTTGCTTAGGGTTAACTATTCTTACACAGACTGCGAATGCTCAGTCAGTCAGTCAGACAAGGAGGGGGTTTGGTAGCCCCCGAGGTTATGCAGCGTCTGTCATCGATAATGGCTGTGAGTATGACATTCATACATTAGGACGTTCACCAATTGAAATCCCTTACGGTGAATGCTAAGACAGCAGAGGAAATAAACAGATAATCTCAAGCTACTTTAACAGACTAACAATAAGCTATTTTTACAGTTCAAAGATTTGGAGGATGCTGAAAAACAAATCCTTCTTAAAATGTTAAAGAAGAAACATATACCTAAGAATCTTTATTTAAAGGATTTCAAAACTGAACAAAACAGAGTTTTCTAGAACAAAAATTCTAGAAATCTTTGGTCTATTTATAATACTTTTAAATCAGTGCTTACCTTTGTTTCTTTCAGTACGAAGTATGGCAAGCAGGTACCAAATGTATTAAATTGATGTTATCATTTTCAGTTCTGAAATAAAAAAATAAAAAACTTTCAGCCATTAAATAGTTCAAAGAATTGTTTTAAAATTATTTGGAAATGGTACTATAATTATACTGAAATATATCGTATTAGGAGTACTTGTTTAATAAAACAGCGTCCAATACATCGATACGAACATCCAGTGTTACCAACTAAGGAAAGCCTAGTTTAACCATTTTTATATAAAATAATCAATAACTGCTGCTCATTGTTTCTGAATAATATCAGCTGAATATAACTTGAGTGCTCGTGGTTCTCTTTAAATCTAATTATTGTAATGATTTTTTAATCGTTTTAAAATTATAGCTATTAAAACCTAATTTTTTCCAAAAAATCAAATTCTGGAATTATTTTTTTGAAAGAAAGATTACAATAGAATAAATCAAAACTAATCATATAATTTTTTTCCCTAAATTGTTTTATGATATCTCACAAATTAGGATATATTAACACACAAATATAATATAATCTCTATTAATTAAATATTTATGTATTAGACATGTTTAATTTCGATATAAGGTAATATAATATATTTATTATAGACGCTGTAAAGTTATTGTCTTATTAGTATTGAATTTATATACTAAGATAACATAGGAAGAGGTTTTAGTCCATATAATTTTTTACTCTAAAAAATTCAATACTTTTAAATACAAATGTAGCTAATTTGATAGTCTGTAAACGTTTAAATGTAAAAAAGTAATTTTTTATAATGGTAGCATAAAGTAAACATCGATTATTGTACATAAACGAAAATTAATACATACAAAACAAATGAGAAATATTTTGCATACAATCAGGTGCCGCGTTTGTTTATACTCTCCATAAATAAATGGCTGTAGGATAACTATAAATGCGGCGAAATGCGTAGCTGTGTTATTTTAAATTGGGGGCAGACCTGATACCAATTGAAACGCTATGTTTAATCAAAACCGTAGTCTTTAATAACGAATATGGTAATTTAAATTTTTCAATGCATGGTAATTTTAAGTATTACACTTAAAGGCTGTGGGTTATTAATTAATAATGTCGAATGCCAACTTATACGCAAATATATACAATATTTTATTGAATATAAGCAAAACATTGATCCGTTATGAAACCAATTCACACTTTTTCGTAGTCGAATCTTAAGTATATGAATTTTTTAATTTGTTCTTGAATATGTAATTGTTTCTTATTTCCTATTCAGTACTAGCTAACCAAACATAATCGTAAATATTTGCTTCCGCGATTCTTTAAACAGGATCTATCTATATCTTGTATAGAGCCGACGCATTCTGTTTCACAGCTTTACTCTTAAGTTTGTAAGTTCTTCTGTATTTAGATACCATATTACATGTTAGGGTTATAATAAAATTAAAATGAAAAGATTGATTTAACTTCTAACGTGTAAGAGGCCCACGACAAACACCGATTATTTTCCGTCTTTTTTGTAATGCCACGTACTCTTCATTCATTAGCTTTGAGTCTCGTCTTTCTCCTACTCTGAGAAATTGGAACGGTGCTATCGCAGATCAGTATGCTCATCTTATTTACATACAAACAATTGTAAAATTTTAATTTTATATAATTTTGTTTTTTCCTACAATATGTTTATATGGTTTTTAACAAATACCTTGTTGCTGTTCATGACGAGCTGGTTGTTAATAAGTTATTACACTTTGACTATTACTTGACATCTTAAATGAACAAACACGGCACAGATCACACATACACTTATATCACATCACTTCTAACTTTCAAAATAATGGTACCGAGGAAGCACAACTGCAGCATTCCTAGCGGCAAAAATACGAGGCTGAAGAAGTCGTAAGACGAAAACGTTTCCTTCAAGTGTATGTTCACAACTTAACAACCTTTAGTTAACAAAAATTTTGGTTGCAAGTAATAGCAAAAGTGTAATACGATTTTAACAAAATAAGGGCATGCTTTTACCGTTGCTAAATTTCATAGTAGAGTACTAGACCCAAAAATCTGAGCTACTACAAAATTGAGTATACATAACTTTCTAATAAGACATGCTTACGTGATTCATAGAGTTAAAGACCGAGACATTATAGCCGAGGAACAAAATAAAGTGAATTTACTTTTAAAATTTCCCTAAAACTTTGATCCGGTCCACGAACATGAAAATGTTGTCTACATAGGGAGGTGTAAATATTGCTGTAATTATTTTGCTAACCCATAGTTTATTTTTACACAATGGTGTTTTTATTTAAAAATTTCGAGTAAACAGATTTTGCTATCTCACGGTCCTTCTAGGTTAGGTTGCAACAGTCAGGGAAGGCTTAGAGGCGGTGTATAGACACTGCTAAAGAATCTTTTTCCCAATCTTCCACATAGGTTCAGAACAATAAATCCTTGCAGAAAATTGGATTGTATAAATTTTACTAATTCCTATTTTTGCAAATCACAGTGTTTTTGAAAATGTATTTCTTGACTACGTTTACCAGGGAGAAATGTTATCAGTAAACTTAACAAAATTAGTGGCCAGCCTTACATCATTCTGATATAATATTTTTAAAAAATGAAACGTAGATGGTTTTCATACCATTATATAAATTTTGATTTGACTTTTTTTACTAATTAGTATGTTAACGAAATACAAATAAAAGTGTCTGATATTATGGGGTTGTGAATAGAAGATAAATCAATACAGTTTTTCGTAAGTTTGTTGCAATACGAAATTGTAATGTTTTTTTTTCATATTCTAAAAGTAATAAACCATTATATTAATATTTAAACATAAACATTTATTTTAAGGTATTTCCAAGTTTTCTACAAATTTGAACATATATAGTGGAAATATGGCTAATCAAAGCGTAATTTTCGTAATAGTGTAATGTTTAATTTTTACTTGTTTATATATATTTTTGCTCATGCTCAGTCACAACCTATATGTACAATCAATCATTGAACATTTATTACCTACATCAACAGTCATTTATTTAACGAATACGTATACATTTTTAGGAGTGAGTAAAATCTACTCATCCCTACCTCTGACGTATTGTTAGTAAATACTACCTTTCTAGGTTCAACAAAATATTTCCCAAACTGTGTCGTCATGGTAACCGTGCAGTGGGAAAGGTAGATATTTAAAAGAGCGTTAGTCAGCGGAGAATAAAACTGGTGATATTAAAAGTAAATTAAGTTTTGCGTGTTGTGCTTAAAGTGTGAGCTGGCTTTGGCGAAGATTAAAAATTTCGCCAAATCTGTTTACATATCGACGGTATTTACCTTGTGTCTACGCTCAAACATATCGGCCAAGTGTAGTAATTATGAAAACATTATTATCCACCACGCTGTTAAGCCCACAGCTTTTCTAATCCATGAGCTAAAGTATCGTAGCTAGTCTGACATTTGTTTCTATTAGAGATGCTTATTTAATGAGCTAGAGAAATTGTTGGCTTAATATTTATTTATTAATAAAACTTACACTCACTTATGAATAAACACAGTGCCTCCGAAATAACATTTAACTGCCTCGATCCCAGCCACCCTATGCACAATAAACGATGCACAGTAGAACCCCAATCATCCGAATCAATTGGGACCGGATCTCATTCGGATTATCAATTAACTGTTTACCCGTATCCAGTTTATCTGATTGATCTATAATTTGTATTCTATCCACCAATAATAAAACAGCTCGTTTTCTTTTAGAAGCCATGATGAACGCTGAAACTTACTCACAAACAAAATAATTGATTGATGCAATTCAAAGACAGACTGACTGACTATTCAATTTCAATAGTGACAGTCGGGTCGAGGTGACAGCCAAATGCACAGCACTGCTCTGAGATAGGGACTCAGCATCCAAATAATGTTTCCATGAGTCTACACTAGCTTCGCAGAGAAAAGGCTGAAAAAGAGCACATGCAGACGGAATTGTTATTTTTAAAATGACAGTATGTTTCCGTCTAAATATTATTGTGAAAATCTGAAAGCGATTTGGATAATTTGTGAGGGGTTTGGATAGTTGGAGTTCTACTATGTATGTTGTATATACGAGTATCTGTGCGCAACAATAGACTACATCAGGATGTGCTACTTTGAAGGTATGTCATTTCGGGTGAATCCAAATGGAAGGGGAATAATGGAAAATAATCAAAGGGTATAAGGAAAACAGAGACTTTTTGATCTCACTGTAGTTTTATTACATCAATACGTTTCAGAAACCAAGTGATCATCACAGTGGTTAGAATTAAACCGTACATTATTAATAGAATCACTTTACCTATTTAGCATTGAAATGGTTTCGTAATAGTAATTCCACTAGTATAGGCTACTTATAGAGGTCGAATTATTTAAGGATATTTGGTATTAAATACTTTTTAAATGCATAGCAATAAGGTTTAATTAATGTAAAACTTTTCTTTATGGCATTACTTTAAATAGGCCTAAGCCTAACTCTTTATTTATAATAACAAATTACTTGTAAAGTTTAGTTGTACTGAAGATAATTATTTGGTCATTTAAACTTGTTTATTGTTTGTGTGTTAGATTATTATTTGTTTATAGTTAGCTTGAATTATAAGCCAAGGGAAAATCTTATTTATTAAGAAATATTGTTAGACATATGTAGACTATACTATAAATAATTGTCTAGGTACTTTCTAAACACTTGTATTTCTAACAATTATCTTGACTTTTGTTACAATGTCCTCTGACTATACATATTGAATAGTAATTTATTAGGTTGGTTTTCCTTGCTCTTAGACCTTAAGGATCTCTCTCTCTCTCTCTCATTCTCTTTATATATATATATATATATATATATATATATATATATATATATATATATATATATATATATATATATATCACTTTCACTTATGTACTTAAACAAGAATCTTACTTGGTATTTATGCACCTTATGCATCTTACTTGGTATTGTTTAAGTACATAAGTGAAAGTGATAAGTGTATACAAGAAAACAGTGTTGCATAATCTACAAATATATATATATATATATATATATATATATATATATATATATATGTATATATATGTATATATATATATTACGTGGATGATAAACAAAGGAATAAGAAAATGCAATGTATCTAAAAGTGAGGGAAGCCTTTACCGATAGACGAAATATCGATATAAGTATTTCCAGTAAACTATACTTAATGCTGTTGTTGTCTTTATTGGTTTTTAAAGTGTCAAAGTAAAGTACAATAACCGAAAAGATAATGAAAGGTTTGGAATTAGTAGATTATGTGCACGTAAAGTATGTATCAAAAAATGGGACAGGAGAAATAGTTCGGTAGATGGAAGTGGTTGAATGAGCTGACGAGATAATCTTATGTAAAAGATACATAGAAGCTTCCAAAAAGAATGCCGGGATTTTGAACGAACATTACAGACACATTGCCCAAGATAACTAAATGATTTAAATGTCAAATTAAAGAGAAAGCTTTTTTTCATACTTTACTATGTTGATCATTGTTTTCGATTTGAGGAAACACATATTGTTCTAACAGATCAAGGTAAATTTTGCCATTAATACTTTTTGGCGAAAAAGAAAGGACCTGTTACTCGGTCATAAATTAACTAGAACCATCGTTCACTTTTAGCGAATCGGCGTTCTGAGCTTCATATTGAACAATTGTGACAATTAACAAAACTATGTGTGTGGATGTAGCTTTGTCTGAGAACAGCAACCTTTTAAAGAAAATTAGGATTGTTTTCAATCTCATTGAGCATGAAGCTGGCAAACACGGTGAACAAAACACTTATTTCAACTTCAAAGTTGTTTTAATATCACTTAGTAACCTTGAGCAGTGTTTCATTATCACTAGTTCAAAATATAGGCATTATTTTTATAACGCACTGCTTTTAATATTCTTTTTTCACATTATTGGCGTAGGCACATCTAATGTAGCATAATCTATTAGCAATATCTCTTGCATCAAACCAATCAAGATCTTTATCAGTTATCTTAACTTTAAAGTTCTTCAAGATTAAGGAAAAGGGAAGATAAGGTTCTCTAGATAAAAGTTCTGTAAGAATATAAGTTCTCAACTGTATATGAAATTCAATGATGTCTATACAGTTGATGAGTTGCCTTATGATAATTATATAAACCGTCTCTCTGTCTCTCTCTCTCTCTCTCATTCTCTATCTCCCTATATATACACATATATCAATATAGTTACCTATCTGGCTGTATATATAATATAATTTAAAATTATGTAAATATAATAATTAGGTTTATTAATACTTTATTATTTATTGATTTTTGCTACATTGTATTTTTTTAATACAAGTTTGTAAAACATGGCATCACAGAATAAATTGAAAAAAATATATATATCAAGTTACGATCTGTATGTATGCAGGCCCGAACCTAATAAATAAATATATTTCCATCGTTGTTATTGTAATTATAAAATCAATTATTAACTCAGTTACTCGTAGATTCGCTTTATTAGTTGCTAATTGACCTCAATTCCATACAAATCCAACTAAAAATAAAATTACTCGAAAATGGTTATAAATTTAAATGCAATAACCTTTTCGATATATTACGTGTCGCACCAATTGCATACTAGTTAGATTCTGGTAATTATTTTTCCAACAGATACGATATCGGATGGAGCAAAGAAAGAAACAATGCATAGTGTTTCTTTTATCACTCAACTTTTAGCAAACGAAATGTAAAAAAAATACAGTGAAGAAGATTTGCCTGATAAGGTATTTGAATTATGTGTTTCGACGTAGAGAAAGAATTGATGAAAAAGTGTTTTGTTTACATGTCGGGGAGATGGTGAAGGGTGGAAACAAAATTAAAAGATACTAATTGAATGAAAATTAAGTAGCCAAGGTCATTAGAAAAATATCATTTCAAATTATTGGTACTGAACCACTGTTTATTACAATTATTTCATTTGATAAATGTATTTTACGTTTTATGTATTTTTATTTTATTATTAAATAATCGGTCATCAAATTATTGTAACATTTTATATTGGACTCAAAGTTGATATTTAGAAATATTTTAAGTGTTTTAAAATTTAAGCCATTTGATCTGTATTTTGCTACTTTCTCAAAGTCAGACAGTTCAATCCTGGTAAGTGATACAAGTTTTAAACGGTTTTGACCACTAAGTGAACTCACCCTGTAAGGATGAGGTATCTATATCTCCTGGCTATTGTAGGCTTCAAACTCTATCCAACGTTATCCTGGGCCAACGTAATGTAAAAACAACTCTAATTGGCATGTAATCTGTCATCAAACCTAATTGAGTGTCCTAATGACGTATTGACGTATTGCGTGTCCTAATGATGATTGCGAATCCGCACTACATCGAAACGAGCAGCTATTTTTGGGGAGTAATAGTAACGTTAAATATATCGCAGAAGGAAGATTATAAACAAATTACAATGCAAGTTAAAAGAAAAATGTTTTCTGGAAAAACTGGGAAATTCCTGAGCGAATGAAATAATATTGTTTTATAACAACAAAAACGCCACGTGATCGAATAATTACAGCTTCAAAGTATTTCAAACATTTGTTAAACTATATAATGATTAACATAATTATAAATTAGCTATATGACTAGATTAAAAATATATTATACATTCAAATGAATTTGTAATTAAATGGTTAGAAGCTTCGTTAATTATTTAAGTTATTAAAATATTAAATATTAATTATAATATTAAATTATTAAACTAATTAAAGCTGTAATTAATTACATTAGATGCTTCTTCGATTATGGAGAAAATTTATCATGAATTTTTTGAATATTTATCCTTAAAGAAAAGAGATAGTGAATGTATAAGGGCATTAGTTTCAGGGAATTTAATTAGAAATACACAGGTCGGCTTGTTCTTCACAGTCAAGTATTACCTAAACACATGGTCTCAGAATCTCAAGTTTTCCTTTCTATCATGTGATCTGCCTTATAGGTGGAATTATTTAGTGCTCTCAAGGTCTTACAGGATGAGTTTATCTCTACCTAAAACCAAATACCGAGCTTAGAACCAACTTAAGGACAAAAACTTCAGAAATAACTACTATTGAACCGTTTGCAGGCCAGAGTGGAGGAACAGCGAAATGCAAGTTTGGAAAATCATTAAACCACTCTAGTATGAGTGGCAAGATACCTCTAGTTCTCCGCACTGTAGTGGATAGCCAGCGGCAAAACGTAGAGTAAAGAAATAAAGGCTCTACTCAAAATAGAGGAACATTGATAAAACACGAGAAAGTAGAGACGGAGGCAATAACCTGGAGAATGTAGTACAAGGCAAAAAAGTGGGGGCGATTGCTTTTTTCTTCATATTCGTTCAAAGATTTTTTGTAAATAAGCTAGCTTGTAAATTATTCAAGTTATAACACAAATGTTGTTTCTAGTTATCACCATCTCTCCAAATGATAAATACGCTATACCAAATTCAGGGCTAATGTTGTATTTACACTGCCCTACTGTATATTAGAGTAGGCTGAAAAATTCAAAATCGTCAGATCGAAATGTAGGAAAGAAAAAAAATGTATTTTTGGTCTACTAAGTAATGTGTAAAATATTAGTACGAAGATATTATACCTATAGACTGCGAAAAATCTTAAAGTGTGATTTTTTTCACATTTTTTCTACAACAAAACGTAGGCATGAAATAAAACCACAGTGGTCCTTAAAGTTGTTTTATGACCCACTAGAAACTATGTAAATAATATGGTAATACCATTAGTCTGTGCAAATGGATCAAACTTTACATTTTGTATAGAATTATTGGTTTTTCCATGTTCTTTCATTTGATTGAAAATAATATTTCATTAATTAATTATCTTATGTTTATGTATATTATGCCACCTTTCATTAGCAATTCTTTGCTAATTCGTATAGAACTAACTAGGACTCACCACAAGCAGGTGGTTGCACTTCGACCCCGCCTGTGACTTCCCATCCACCCGACCATGAGAGCACGTACTTTATTTTGATCGCTTAAGTCTTGAAATCTCTTTTTGATTCAAATTGAGGTTGGCTCTATCCGCCAATCTGTATTTAATCTAACCATCCATCTTTGCTCCAACGCCCACTTGCTGAGAAGATTTAGTAACTTCTTTTACTGTATTCTATACAGATTGTGTTTGTGTGTGTGTGTGTGTTAGCAATTTTACAAGCACAGTTCGCCTGAAAATCAGCAACTCCATTTTACACGATTTTTTTGAGATCTTCCTTTGATAAGTGCCCTGTAGTTGGTGGTTCGGTAGCATTTTATTGACTGCCAAAAAATTACATCGATGTAATCTAAAGCAGCGGAATTATTCTGAGGAATTACAAACGTTCTAACAGAAGAAGACCCGACAGACCTAGACTTGCCTCAAGCTCCCGTGATTCTCTTGACGGCTAGTTGACGTATGCTTTCGCGACTATCATTTAAAATTCCCACTGTCACATTTTCGCAGGGTATGCGAAGTAACCATTGTTTAGCAAACATTTGTTTAAAATTTTCAAAAAGTCCTGTTCTAAGAAAGACATGGATGGGTTGGTTCCCACTCCATCCTTTAATTTTTAATTACATTTTATAGTAAACCAGCTTAATGAATAGACTTTCACAACGTACGTTGTCATTTCTTTAAGTGTGCCTGATGGTGATTCTGAAGCAGTGTTAAGCCTCAAGATCCGGTCGGCAGTTGTTAGCCATCTGGCACGATTTAAAACCTGGATTCATGTCTCCAAAGCCAGGAGGACACTCGCCATTATAAGCTATTCTGCATATATCAAACAAATTCTTTTGATAAGTACTGAGGTCCTTTCTTAGACCAGGAAAATGTTTTTTATCAGGACTGTAGAATGGTTCAAATTGTACAGGAGCCATATAGGAACAAGCAGGCAAGGGTTTTCCTGAAGGGTCACTGTAAGCTCGAGGACCAGTGGTCGCTCCATCCAGATGTTCAAACACATGTCTGAGTGATAGTCAGATTTTATGGAGTTGGAACACTACCCACTGAAGGAGTCTTCCTACCCTCTCTTCCAAGATTCTTACAACGCCATTGTGTTTTCTGGGATTTCTCTGACAATCATCACATCCCACACAAACAGATTCAAAGTAATGTTTTTCTCTGCCCTGTATTAAAAAAATGTTAGTTATGTGAATCGCCTTTTTAAATAGAAGGTTTATGACCTAGGTATTTGGAACCAGGCTCTTGTATGTGTGACAAATGGTCGTCTTAGTGTACTCGAATGTACTTTTTACCATTTTCACTCGTATCAATGTATAACGTTCGGCCGATTCTCCCACCAAACTACTGCAGTCTATCTTCTTCGCTATTTTAACCAATAATTCTTTGCAACACCTTCACTTTGATCAGAATTTGGTTAAATCTCTGGTTTCATAAGTATTTTCAAATAATAATGTAATATTGTTGATTCTGTAAAATTAGGCAAATTGTTAAAGATTTAGACCATTTGCGCAATCTAAGGATATTATTGCGCAGCTTATGACTTTCATATTTTTTATCAAGCTTCTCGTACCTCTGATCTCAACTTTAACAGTGAAAAAATAAATTCAAACTTTAAGCCTTTTGCGCGGTCTAAAGATATATATTTTCGGGCTAATATTTTACGCAGTACATAGTGGAAAGAAAATACAACTTTTGTACTTTACTGCATTTCGATGTGACGGTTTTGCCTTTTTTCGCCCACTCTACTCTATATCTATGAAAAAAAATAATTAAAACGCTACATATCTTTTTAAAAAAATGTTATATGCCAATTTGTTCAAAAACAAATTGATTACAATTTAAATATTACTTGTAGTTTTAAAATAAAAATCATTTAAGATTTACTAGAAAAGTTGTTAAAATTAAGTGGTTAAATTTAAAGACTTTTTTTTGACATGCCTGTTACATTAGAGTAACAAAAATGAAAACAGTAAAATATATTAAATTAAAATGTAATATAGGCTTTTTAGTGGATAAATTTTAATAATAAAATATTATTAGTTATGTTGATAAAGAGCCAGGATCGTTGGTTGAGTGGAAGGTTGAAATTCTAATCAATATTTATTTAAATTTAATAAACTCAATAATAGTTCCATTTAATTATTTTTTTAGATTATAAAACAGAATTCGCATAGAGAACTATTCATTTTGATTAATTTGAAATTAATTGTTTTTTTGCGAAAACTAAAATCTTTTACTACCGCATAGACGAGTACGAACAAGAGCATAAATTACTTGAAAAATATGGAAAAACTTACGTATAAATATATATATGTTGCGTGTTTTATTAAGTTTGAAAGGTTTTTAAAAATCAGTTTATTTTTATAAGCCTTTGTTAATTAGGAACATTTTAATTTTGAAATTATTACAATAATTAGGTTTAACAAATACAACTGTATTTGACAAGTTTGACTTTACATAACTTCAGTTGGTATTTCTGGAAGTGATTCCTTGTTTATATTCCTTTTTCCAAAATATTTTCTTTAAATTTTTGTTTAGCATTTCTAATGTTTTCTTAAAATGTTTTTGTTTTTTCTATATGGCTTAAAACGTATTCGTTTAGCAAACTGGTTTTTTACATCTACATACAGTAGTGTGTTCGAGTTTATGTGACCAAACAAAACTTCATACGGCGTTAATTTAGTAACTGAGTGTATTATACTATTATATACTATTATTGCATATTTTACTTTTTTAATTATATTGTCTTTTTTGAATTTAGTTTGATTATTTAAAAGTCTTATGTGTTCTACTAAAGTGGAATGAAATCTTTCACATCATCCATTTGATTTGGGGTTTTGCGTGCTTATAAAATGTATTTTAATTTTGTGCAATTCTAATATTTCTTTTACCACTCTATTGTTAAATTCCGTGTCATTGTCTGATATAATAACTGCGCGCACACCATAGTATCCGAAGTAATATAGAAGATTATCTGCGACCTCGATTGCTTGCGCTCCTCCTACGTGGTACAGCTGTGCGTAGCGCGTAAAGCAGTCTACTATACTGAGAAAGCGGTTCTTTTCTAATGATAACCTATCAATGTGTATTACTTGTAAAGGCCTTGTTGGTGTGGGTGTTAAGTTCATTTCTAACCTTAGCCGGCTCCTGTGGTATTAAGTTTTTTGGCATATTTCACATTGGTTGATAAAATTTTGAATGTGTCCTTTAGGTTAGGCCAATAATATCTACGTTTAATTTGTTCATAAGTTTCTTGTATTCCGCGATGGTTAGTTTTGCAAACGTGATAGCTTTTTATTTCCAGTACTTCTTCCTCAGAAGTTAAGTCTAATAATTTGTTGTTACATTTAACTAAATTGAGTTCAGATTGTTTAAAGTTTTTGGCAACACATGATGCATATCTACCATAAACGTCGTCTTCAAAATAGAGGTTATACTTTATTTTAGGTGCCAAATATGATTTTACAAAGTTAATTATGTCATTATTTAAATTGTTTTCTGACATCAAACATTAATCGCTTTTTTGAAACTCCAAATAATTTTATTATTTTCACTTGTTTTGGTTTATATTTTACTAGAGATAAAAATATTTTATTTTTGCCAAAGTTTACAGGCTCATCAGATATTGTTATTTCTATTTCAGTATTTCCCTCGAAGTTGGAATGTACAGTTGTAAAAGATGTCTTCGTCATTATTTTCTTGGTCGAAGACGTTCACACTTTCTCCTGCATTAAAATTTGCAATCATAGACTGATGTCAACGTCGATTCGGCTATAGTTCGATGCAAATCCTCGTTTATATTGGGTTTTGAATTTCCTGCGTAGCATTCAACTGGATTCTTGATAGGGTATCCGCGTTCTGTTTAGTTTACCTTTCTTGTATTTAGTTTCATAATCAAATTCTTCCAATTTAAGTCTCCATCTTAACAATTTTTATTTTGGTTCCTTACCTGAGAATAGCCGTTGAAGAGGTTTATGGTCTGAATAAACAATAAATTTCCGACCGAATAAATATGGTCTAAAATGTTTTGTCGCCCATACAATCGCAAGCAATTCCTTTTCGAATGCCGAATAATTTATTTCGGTGTTATTTAGCGTTCTACTAGCATAAGGTATGGGAAGATCGTGTCCATTTCTCATTTGGCTTTGGATAGCTCCAACTGCAAAATTACTCGCATCTGTAGTCAAAATAAATTGTTTTTTGAAATATGGGTATTGCAACAATGATTCATTAGATAATATGTTTTTACATGTCTCAAAAACATTTATGTAGCTCGGATCATCAATATTAATTTTTGAATCCTTCTTGAGACAATTAGTGAATGGTTTAGTTGTTTTTGTGAAATCTTTTATAAATTTTCTGTAATAGCCAAGTAATCATAAAAATCTCTTAATCTGCTCGGCAGTTTTTGGAATGGGGTAATTTTTAATTATTTGAATTTTGTCACTATTTGGTCTAACTCCATTTGGCGTTACTAAATGTCCTAGGTAGGCTACTTCCTTCCTCAGGAATCCCGTCTTATATAACTGTACTTTGAAGTTAGCGTTCCGTAATCTATCAAAGACTTCTCTTAATCTAATCACGCGTTCCTGTAAACTAGAAGACTAGATAATGATATCGGCTAGGTACACTAAGCTAGATTCATTCTGAATTCCACGCAAAATGTTGTTCATCACTCTTTGAAATGTTAGCGGACTGTTTTTCAATCCAAATGGCATTCTGAGAAACTCATAGTGCCCTGTTTCTGTTGAGAAGGCGATTTTAGTTACTCCGTCTGAATGCATCTCTACTTGGTGGAAACAAGAGGCTAGGTCTAATGTATTGAAATATTGAGATCTCCCAAATTTTTCCAAAATCTCAGTTATGCTCGGTAGTGGGAACTTATCGCCTATAGTCTTGGCATTAGGCTTCTGAAGTCGTCACAAGTCTAAATGTTTTTTTTTTTTTTTTTTAATTTTACGCATCGAATTTTTTTGGTATTATCCAAACTGGTGAATTCCATCGCGAACATGAGGGTTGAATTATTTTTTGATGTAACATCTCTTGAATTTGTGTGTCAACTTCTTTCCGATAAATTTCCGGGAACCTATAATTTCTTGTGTAGATTGTTATTTCATTTTTGGTCCTTTGATTTGTGGTTATATGTTTGATTTGATTAGTAAATGTCAAGTTTATATTTTCATTCTCAAATATATCCGAATATTCTGAAATTAATTTTACCATCTCTTGTTTCTTCTCTGCGTTCATGTGTTCGGTTCTAATTTTACATATATCTAACTTATGTTTTAATTTTTCAAACATATTTAAATTCGGGGTATATTCCTTCTTTGTATTGATTTGATGAATTTTAAAATCATTTAATGGTTCCGCACTGATGAGTTCTACTGCTAAAAGTCTGCCTTTAGTTGTATTATTAATTATTGGGCAATATGCCTCTTTCCATTTTCAATCTTTACAAGACATTGGGGAATTTCCAGTCCATCTTGCTGCCAGTATGGTGTTATTCCTTCTCCGTTATTAATGTTGCCTATTTCTAATTTTATTATCTGTCGGGTGCGGGCTTTAATTACATAGCTTGTTGTTCCTTTTTTTCATTCTGTTCTTGACATTTGCTGTATTATTATTATTGTTATTACTCCATTCCTCCGTGTTAAAATATTCTATCGAGATTTCTTTGTTGTGAAATGTTATTTTATCGTTTACAAAATTTAAATTAATTTTTAATTCTTTTATATTGTCTGATCTTAGGAGCAAGTCGAAATCTTTATGAAAATCAAATAAATAGAATTTGATTGTTTTCCTTCCTAAAAGTCGTAGTGTACAGCTGTATTTTTCTTTTTGACACTCCATGAGCTGTGCTCGCTTCAAATGGTTCTTGTTTTAGGGAGTTTTTGAAAAGATGAAAAGCAATTGAATTTTTTATGAATGATCTCGTGCTTCCGGTATCAAACAATATTTTTAGATTAGTCTTGGGGTCATGAATGTACGGTAGTTCGTTTATGTCGTCTTCAATATGCATTATGGAAAATGCATTTGGTAAAGACGGTTATGCCTAATAGTGTTTTCTGTTTGACGTGTGGAAATGCTCATTGGTTCTGGTTCGAATTTTTGGTGACCCTTTTGAGGTGCATAATTAATAGATTGTGTTTGTTGTTGATTTGGCATAAACGTAGGAGTTTGGTTTGGTGAATTGTTTAGGGTTGTATTGGTAATTCGGTTTTATTTTTTTAAGGCTTGTTTGTTAGGAATGAGTCTACGAGTATGCTGGTATTGTTGGGGTCTAGGAGAGGTAATTTTTTAACGCTTTAAAATAATTTATTATTTTTAAAATAGAAATCATTTGTAAGCATGTTAAGTGCTTCGTTAAGTGATTGAGGATTTTTTTTGCGCATTAATGACCCTACGGGTTCACGCAGACCTCTAAGAAGAACTTTATAGCTAGTTTTTGTACATATTCAATTAAAACATATTTCGCAATTTGTTTTTGGGGATCTTTGTGAATAAAAAATGAAATTTGTAAATTTAATAGTTTTTGCATTCTTTCGTAAAATTTAAATGGTGATTCATTAGCATCTTGTTTTAACTCTGGCATTTCTAGAATTAAAGTGAAACAATCTCGTTTATCTGAATAACTAGTTTCTAAAACATTTTTTACTTCATTCCAATTATAGGAATTTGAATTAACAACTTTGTCTAGTGCTGGCCTTTTTAATTTAGCCAGTATAGATGAGAATAAATACTCATTTTGAAAATCTTCTAGATTTTCAACTACATAAAACCAGTGTGTGTGTGTGTGTGTGTGTGTGTGTGTGTGTGTGCGTGTGTGTGTGTGTGTGTGTGTGTGTGTGTGTTTACCTGTTATTTTATTATAGCTGTTAAATATGATATTTTTGTGTGCCAAAAGCGTAACTGTTTATATGTTGATTCTTGTGAGTAAATATATGAGTTACCCCTAGGAAGTAAAATTTCTCGCAGTTAAGACAGTAAAATTTCTATCCTAATATAAAGTTTAAAAACTTTAAGAAAATTACTAGATGGTTTTCTCATTATAGAATGACCAATGTTAGAGTTGTGATAAGAATAAAATAAGGTCTGATATCAAATATGAGTAGTTTGGGTATAAATTAATGCCTAATGATATGTATATTCTGGCATATCCCCTTGTTTTATTATATGTCCTTACTAAACCTTTAGGTCGTTTGCAATACCACACAATTTAACTTAAACAATGTAAAACGAACCTTCAGTACGAATTAAAAACGTGGAGAATAATGTGACGTAAAGTAAATGTTTACAAAATCATTGAAGAGCAGTGTCATACACAGAGTCTCTTTCAGTTTGGATTTGGGCGGTTTTTAATCAGAGTTTTTTGTATTCTGACACTGTCTATGACCGACTACGCCGTGGGAAATCGTCTGTTCAGTTATGACACAGTTTTCAAGCAACCACCGCCTACGATATTGACGTTTTCAGACAAAGAACAGAGCAGTCGTTACGTCGAGAGGCATTGTCAGTGTAATCGCTTACACCGAGCTATACTTCCTCTTTACTTCCAATCTCTGACGTCAGCATTGGCACTCAATGCTAACAAAAAAATATCGCTTGCTACGAGATTCTAAGTGCGTTCCGTCCATTGTACATAATTTGTATGTTGATTCTAAATGTGTTTATCTTTACAACGATTGTGGAACTACTATTTAAGAATGGGTTGAGTTATTTGATCAGTAAATTAATTACCTAATATATATCTGGCTAAATGGCGAATTAAAATTACATTGTATGATGTCCTCAAGATTGTCTACTTTGTAACAATTTAAAATTAATCCTGAAATTTAAACAATCTGATAGAATAATATGTAATATATATATATATATATATATATATATATATATATATATATATATATATATATATATATATAAATATATATATATATATATAATTATTTATTTATATATTTATATATAAACATATATATATATATTATAATGGCTGCATTATACAATTTATTATATAGATTACATAAAATACCTATGAATAAAGAAAACAAAATAAGAGAGAAAAACATTATCTATCAAAATCCAATTGAGAATGCCTATAAAAAGAAAACTGTTGATAAACTTAATTATAATATTTTAAAGAAATAAAATAATAATCGAATTTACAAAAATAATGATGAAAATGTCATATGGACTTCATTTACATTTTTTTTAATGAAGTAAAAAATATCACAAAATTGTTTAAAGGTAGCAACATAAAATTCACATAAACTACTAATAATAAATAATTAAATATAATGAATAATATTAATATTATTAATATGCATGAAAAAAACTGTGTGTATAAGTTAGAATGTGATTACTGTAATAAAGTTTATATAGGACAAACTAAGAAAAAACTTAAAGATAGATATTAAGATCATTTTAATGCATATAAAAAGCCAGAATTTACAAATCAAATTTTGCTAGTCATTTTATTAATAATAATTACATATTTCCTTACATAGATAATATGATACTTGTAAAAGAAATTAAAAAAGGCCCGAGAATGAATATTTATGAAGCTTTAGAAATACGTAAATATAATACTAATAATGAGTTGATAAATGAACAAATACAAGTAAAATCTAAATTTGATAATATATTCAGTGTTTGTAATGTTAGCGCAGCAAAATAAAAATTTTTAACAACATTGTAATTGATTTGGCAAAGCTATTTATTTGATCTTATTTGCACATATGTTATTTTAATTGTTTAATATTCCTGATGATATTGGTACTGTTAGCCAACGAAAAGCTTTGAATTGTAAATTCAATTATAATTCTTGTATTTGTATTTTGACTTAGTTCTTTATTAATACACAAGAATACATATTGCGATATATATATATATATATATAAAAAATAATATATAAAATATATAAAAATTTATATAATTTTATAAAATAATTTTTGATATATATATATATGTATATATATATATATATATATATATATATATATATATACATATATATATATATCAAAAATTATTTTTTTTAAAATTCTAACATTTACTCATTAAAAATACATTTTATGTAATATGGTAACGTCAATTTGACGTGGCGCTAGTGATACAAGTTAAGCGAGTACACATAATGTTTACGTAGCCCTTGTGAATTCAACATAGTTTTTTGTATTTAGTTGTCTGCTTACAACTTTAAATTATTTTTTATATGCGTGTTTTTCATTTTCTTACATTTAGTTGACATTTGGTATCTTTATATTATTTTTTATTCTTGTTTTTTTTGGTTAAAAATGAATGTCCAAGAATATTTAAAAGATTGTGAAATAAGTGACATATTGGAGGAAGAGATAAGTGATGAGGATAATTTAGAATTTGAAGAGGAGTCAGATGGAGAAGATGAGTACGATAGCGATTTTGATCCCGAATACCTACCAGATAGGGCAGAGCTAGACAATACATATGAAAGTGAAGAAAATATTACAGAAAACCCGATTAGAAACATAGAACGTGGGTTAGTGCATCAACTGAAGAAGAGAAAGGTGAACGAGCATGAGGTTTCCCGTAATCAAGCATTCTTTAGCGGCCATCAAGAGATAAGAAATGAAGGGTTAACTAGTAGGCAGGATGAGATAAACATAAGCAAACAGCAGAAACATATAGAAAAGATGAACGTTGACACGTGTGTTCAGGAGTACATTGTTTTGCCAAATGTTGATACACTCAGTGGAAAAGATAATTTTGTTTGGAACACTAAGGACAATATTTCAACTGTTAATACTTCAGCAAAGAATATCGTCCATATCACTCCTGGCCCGACTGCAAATTGTAATGCAGCCTTCAACCACGTTGAATGTTTTAAACTCTTCGTAAATGAGGATATTAGTAAAATAATATTGACTCACACTAATGAAGAAATGAAGGTAAGACGTGCTTTGTATAGGAATGAAAACGATGGATCCCTAAACGATTTAGTTTATGAAGAGCTGGATGCATTTTTTGGACTTCTAGTACTGTCAGCAGTATTGAAGGACAATCATTTGACTACTAGAACAATGTTTGATTCTAATTATTTTGGTGATAAATACAGAGCAACAACGTCTGAAAGAAGATTTTCTTTTATTCTTGTCTGTCTTAGATTTGATGACAAAACCACAAGATTCGCAAGACAAAAGGAGAATAAACTCGCAGCTGTATCTGAAATCTGGGAGATCTTAGTTGATAGCTGTATAAAAAACTACAAAGCGAGTTCATATGTGGCAATAGATTAGCAATTGGTCGGATTTAGGGGTAATGCCCTTTTCGAATGTATATTCCAAGCAAACCCAACAGATATGGGATAAAAATAGTCATGATGTGTGACAATAGCGCCAAATTCATGATCAATGCTATACCTTATTTGGGAAAAGGAACTGTCCCACATAAAAAACCAGTGGCAGATTTCTTTGTAGAAAAACTTGTAGCCAAAACTATATCCGGAAATGTCACTCTAGACAACTGGTTCAATAGTGTACCACTTGCTAATCATCTTCTAAAGGAATGTAAACTCACAACTATTAAAAAAAAAAACAAGAGAGCGCTTCCAGCAGAGTTTAAGGATGTAAAACCGAGAAATAGCGAGCAGTATCTTTCTTTTTCACGAAGATATAACGGCTGTGTCGTATAAGCCCAAGAAGAACAAACTTGTTACTCTAATATCTACTATGCATGGAGACACAGCTATAAATGTTGTCTCCAAGAAGCCTGAAATTATCTTAACATATAATGCTACAAAAGGAAAAGTGGACGCGTTTGATCAAATGTGTCGGACTACAAACTGTGGCAGGAAAACCAGACGTTGGCCATTGTGCTTTTTTTAACATGATTAACACCTCTTTCATCAATGCTTTTATAATTTACCAACACAACTTCTACAAGCTTAATAAAAATAATGATAAAAAGGCTCTTTCAAGAAATGAATTTATGTTTGCTTTACATAACGAATTATGTAGTAATTGGCAAAGACGAAGGCTCCAACAGACAAATATTTCAAATGACTTGAAGCGAACAATTAGGAATGTCTTGAGTATCGAAAGACAGCAAGCAGACGTAACTTCACAGCAAGGACCACGAACATATTGCAACTTTTGCAATTGGAAAAAGAAGAGGATGACCACGACATACTGCCCTTGTGGGAAATCAATTTGCGGGGAGCATCAACTAAAGAAATGTTTCGAGTGTGGCTAATTCATCATCTTGAATTATAAAGACATTTAAAATTATATTTTGTAATATGTATTATGTTATATATAAAAATATTTAAACTAAATAAACATTGACAAATAAATAAATAAGAAAAAAAGATAAATAAAACACGGTAAAACCTCCTTTAAATGACCAAAAGCAACTCTTTATTCAAACACGTCAATTTTACGTGGAACTAGTGAAATGCGCTCACAAATAGCGCTAGTGTTCCAGGGTTAAGTTCTTAGTAATGGTAACAATATTTTGTTTTAAAACAGCTTATCAATAAGGATATGCTTGATTTTGTTATAAGTCTTGCTCCAGAGAAAAGTGTAAATACACGGTTCTGCCCCGTTACAATCGATCATAACTCCAGACATCCCAAAGGGAATAAAGGAGGGGAATTATTTAATTAAAAAAAGTAATATAATAAAAAGTATAAAACAATTCTGTAAAAGTCTCCTGTGAAATAATTTGTAGCCACGGCATTTTTTTAGGATATTAAATTATTGTTGGTGATTATAGAGAGTAAGATATGCATAAATACACTGCAAAATCTTTTGTCGAAATGTTTTAAAAAATTAATTTTTATCCGTAAATGTTAGTTTGTAATAACGCAATGGTTATTTCTGCAGTTATAATTGTACGTATTAAACCTTTCGACCAAACGACGAGAAAGCCGCCTATAACAAGGTAATATTTTATATATACATACTAGCTGACCCAGTGAACTTCGTATCGCTTAAAAGTCAATGAAGTGCGTGTTAACATTAGGTAAACTTGATTTAGTATTTTATTACCATAAAGCAACTGAACGTATAGTAGTCCATGAAGAAAAGTGTGACTGTAAAAGTTCTCTATTGAACGTTTATTTAAGTGCATTCGGATATACAGTATTTTTTGTATATTGTTTGAAATTTGTTGGAAAATAATTTTATATTGTTGAGTGTTGTCTAGCAACCAAAATTTATTGTGGATTCAATGAAATCTCTTAGAAGATAATATGATAGAAAGTCATATTTTATGCCATTATGGCACGTTAAAGTTACATGTTGGAAAACATTATGTCGCCAGAAGAAACTTTCCCAAGAATGTACTAAAGAGTTTCCTAAAGTTTGATGAGGATCGTTTCAGTGCTTTAGTAACACATAAGGCTCATACATATATAAAAACATTCATATAAATATATATATATATATATATATATATATATATATATATATATATATATATATATATAAAGAACATATGTCAAAATACAAATACAAGAATTATAATTGAATTTACAATTCAAAGCTTTTCTTTGGCTAACAGTACCAATATCATCAGGAATATTAAACAATTAAAATTAACATATGTGCAAATTAGATCAAATAAATAGTTATGCCAAATCAATTACAATGTTGTTAATTTAAATTGTTTAATATTCTTGATGATGTTGATACTGGTAGCCAACGAAAAGCTTTGAATTGTAAATTCAATTATAATTCTTGTATTTGTGTTTTGACATATGTTCTTTATTAATAACACAAGAATACATATTGCGATATTTATAAATATATAAATATATATATATATATATATATATATATATATATATATATATATTTATATATATATATAAGATAGGCTACACACACACACACACACACACATATATATATTTATTTAAATATATATTTATAATTATTATATATATATAATTAATAAATTTAAAATATTTCAAAAACAAGAATATTTTTATTGAATATATTTATTCAAAGCTTTTCGCCGATAAAATAGTACCAGCATCTTCAGGAAAATAATTATCTAATAAAAAAAAATCCAATAATCCAAAGCTTATCGGCGAAAAGCTTTGAATAAATATATTCATTAAAAGTATTCTTATTTTTGAAATATTTTTAATTTAATAACTATAATACAAGAAAACATATCACCATATTTAATATATATATATATATATATATATATATATATATATATATATATATATGGATAGATAGATAGATAGACTACACAATAGCTGGTCCCCGCTACTGTTTGCTGTGGCACATTGTTGTTGCATAGATAAGAAATGAGGAACAAACAAAAGCATACGTTTTATAGAAGTTTAAGTGTCCAATATTTCAGAGGCCAAGGCGATGCAGACCTAAGAATATGTAGTTTTTTGATGAAACCGTTGCCACAATCAATTTCATAAGTAATTTCCCCAGTTCTCCCTGGCGCATGCAAGAAGTCCCCCCCCCAATCTGTCATATACAATTTGTATTATGCGATCATAAATGGCCATATGATCACAAGTTAGTTTGAGAATCCTTGATTGAACATATGACTGGAGATCACCGGTGTTTTACCTGTGTTTAAGACATAAGCCCACATCAAATGAAGTTCGATTGTTGTTGGCATTACCAAATAACCTGTATTTACGTGTTTAGTAAACTGTACAAAAGTTCTACGTTTATGCGAATATTTACTTGTGATTGAATGATAATCTGAATGCGAAGCAAATCGATACGTTTGTCTTTGTTTATATACATTGTAAGTGGGAACTATAATGTAAGTGGGAACTATAATGTAAGTGGGAACTATAATGTAAGTGGGAACTATAATGTAAGTGGGAACTATATTGTAAGAGGAAACTATAATGTAAGTGGGCACTATAATGTAAGTGGGAACTATAATGTAAGTGGGAACTATAATGTAAGTGGGAACTATAATGTAAGTGGCAACTATAATGTAAGTGGCAACTATAATGTAAGTGAGAACTATAATGTAAGTGGGAACTATAATATAAGTGGGAACCATATTGTAAGAGGGAACTATAATGTAAGTGGGCACTATATAATGTTAGTGGGAACTATAATGTTAGTGGGAACTATATTGTAAGAGGGAACTATAATGTAAGTGGCAACTATAATGTAAGTGGCAACTATAATGTAAGTGGCAACTATAATGTAAGTGGCAACTATAATGTTAGTGGGAACTATATTGTAAGTGGGAACTATAATGTAAGTGGGAATTATAATGTAAGTGGCAACTATAATGTAAGTGGGAACTATAATGTTAGTGGGAACTATAATGTAAGTGGGAACTATAATGTTAGTGGGAACTATAATGTAAGAGGGAACTATAATGTTAGTGGGAACTATAATGTAAGTGGGAACTATAATGTTAGTAGGAACTATAATGTAAGTGGGAACTATAATGTTAGTGGGAACTATAATGTTAGTGGGAACTATAATGTTAGTGGGAACTATAATGTAAGAGGGAAGTATAATGTTAGTGGGAACTATAATGTTAGTGGGAACTATAATGTAAGTGGGCACTATAATGTTAGTGGGAACTATAATGTTAGTGGGAACTATATTGTAAGGGGGAACTATAATGTAAGTGGCAACTATAATGTAAGTGGCAACTATAATGTAAGTGGCAACTATAATGTAAGTGGCAACTATAATGTAAGTGGCAACTATAATGTTAGTGGGAACTATAATGTAAGTGGCAACTATAATGTAAGTCGGAACTATAATGTTAGTGGGAACTATAATGTAAGTGGGAACTATAATGTTAGTGGGAACTATAATGTAAGAGGGAACTATAATGTTAGTGGGAACTATAATGTAAGTGGGAACTACAATGTTAGTAGGAACTATAATGTAAGTGGGAACTATAATGTTAGTGGGAACTATAATGTTAGTGGGAACTATAATGTTAGTGGGAACTATAATGTAAGAGGGAACTATAATGTTAGTGGGAACTATAATGTTAGTGGGAACTATAATGTAAGTGGCAACTATAATGTAAGTGGCAACTATAATGTAAGTGGCAACTATAATGTTAGTGGGAACTATAATATTAGTGGGAACTATATTGTAAGTGGCAACTATAATGTAAGTGGCAACTATAATGTAAGTGGCAACTATAATGTTAGTGGGAACTATAATGTAAGTGGGAACTATAATGTAAGAGGGAACTATAATGTTAGTGGGAACTATAATGTTAGTGGGAACTATAATGTAAGTGGGCACTATAATGTTAGTGGGAACTATAATGTTAGTGGGAACTATATTGTAAGTGGGAACTATAATGTAAGTGGCAACTATAATGTAAGTGGCAACTATAATGTAAGTGGCAACTATAATGTAAGTGAGAACTATAATGTAAGTGGGAACTATAATGATAGTGGGAACTATAATGTTAGTGGGAACTATATTGTAAGTGGGAACTATAATGTTAGTGGGAACTATAATGTTAGTGGGAACTATAATGTAAGAGGGAACTATAATGATAGTGGGAACTATAATGTTAGTGGGAACTATAATGTAAGTGGGCACTATAATGTTAGTGGGAACTATAATGTTAGTGGGAACTATAATGTTAGTGGGAACTATAATGTAAGAGGGAACTATAATGTTAGTGGGAACTATAATGTTAGTGGGAACTATAATGTAAGTGGGCACTATAATGTTAGTGGGAACTATAATGTTAGTGGGAACTATATTGTAAGAGGGAACTATAATGTAAGTGGGCACTATAATGTTAGTGGGAACTATATTGTAAGTGGAAACTATATTGTAAGAGGGAACTATAATGTAAGTGGGCACTATAATGTTAGTGGGAACTATAATGTAAGTGGGAACTATAATGTAAGTGGGCACTATAATGTAAGTGGGAACATGTAATATTTTACACGTGACTTTGGTAGTCGCTAGCTAGTGTAGAGAGTTATCCTTGCTGATGACGCAATTGTAAACAGACAACAGACAACCGATAAAAACCCCTGTTTTCTTGAGTTTTCGGGTATGTTACTAACGCGAATAATAGAAACAATCTTTGAAACGGGTTTATGTCCCGTCACCATTTGAGCTATATCGCCGCAGACGTTTTTGAGTTTTTGAAGCGTATACAAATCACAACACACACACACACACACACACATATATGTATATGTTGCCACATTAGAATTATAAATCAATACTTGGAGAAATGCTGGGGACATAATGGTGCAATGTTATTTTCAGAAATTAAACTTTTTTGGTGTACAAGGTTGTTGTATGAAGAAACTCGTTACCTTTGGCAGAACGTTTCCCTTCTTTACAAATTTAGTGATTGAACTAGGATTATATGTAATACCACAAACGAGGATGAGAAGCCTATGTTTTCAAAATAAATTAGATGGGGGAAAGAGGGACTAAGTTATCAACTGCGAGAAAGAACAGACGTGTGTTGGGTAAAGATATTTGTTGAAGGAAAGCGGGAATTTTGTAGTAAGTGTTAGGTCTACGAGAGCGCGGGGCGAAATATCTTATAAACATCAACGACAAGGAACTTCTGGAGAACTCTTGAACACATAGATATAAAAAAATTGTTTAACGGCATTTCTTCCATCAAACCTTTATATAATATTTTTATCTAGTCATATGCTTAATCATTTATTTTTATAATTTAAAACTGAATTCTTAAACAAGTTTTATTGTTGCATCGCACCATTATTCACGATGAGAAACCTACCGATAAAGCGACCGGTGACATTATATGAGAAAAGTAAACTTTTGTATTGAATGAAGATTTTATAAAGAGAACAAAAGCCTAAAGAATCCATAATTAATCTATTGATATTTGATAATAACTCATTATAAGATCATTATTGTTAATCAGACTTTACAATTTTATTTTCAATCATAGTTTTACATTGTATCGTATTAAACTGCAATAAATAAGACTTTTGTTAAATTTAGAAGATGTCTAGAGATCCGGTATCTGTAATAGGTAAGTTGTTGAATAATTTGAATCCATTAAATTACGCAACAAATTAAGAATAGATAATATATATTAATTAATTAATTATTTATTTTATTTGACTCAGTTATCTGTAACATATTTTGAAAAATATTGTACCCATGAAGAATATATTTGGATATATATAAATACAAATTCTACAATTTTCCTTATCACATTAACATAGGCTAATAATCATAATAAGAATACCGAAAAGAAATAACCCATCAACTACTACTACAAATGAACGATTTATATATATATATATATATATATATATATATATATATATGAAGCTTTTTAAATATATATAAATATATATATATATATATATATATATATATGCAGCTTTTGTAAATATATATATATATATATATATATATATATATATAGATGCAGCTTTTGTAAATATATATATATATATATATATATATATATATATATATATATATATATGCAGCTTTTGTAAATATATATATATATATATATGAAGCTTTTTAAATATATATATATATATATATATATATATATATATATATATATATATATATATATATATTGTAATTTTCATTCCTGATGATGTTGGTACTGTTTGCTAACGAAACGCTTTGGATATAAAATAATAAATATTCTTGTATTTGAATAACCTATGTTGTTTTAATATATATATATATATATATATATATATATATATATATATGAAGCTTTTGTAAATATATATATATATATATATATATATATATATATATATATATATATATATATACAAATTCTATAATTTTTCTTTACACAAAAATTTAATCATAATAAGGATACAGCAAAGAACGAATAAACTATCAACTACCACTACAAAAGAACGATTCCATCAACTCAGAATAGCAGAACTATCAAAACAAAAACTACTCGTATTAAAATACTGAGACAAATAACTCGGTCACAGGTTTTAAATGAATAAAAAAGTAATAAGAATACAATTTAAAGGAAATAAAATATTTGGTGTTGATAACTTACTAGATGTTGCTGAATTAGCAAAAACAATTTTAAGTGACAAACAGGATAAAACAAAAAATGTGTACATTTTAATACCTGTAAGTTATAAACATAATAATTAATTTAAAAATCAATATTTTTAATTAGATTACTGTATTATTAAATATTATATTTTTTATTAAAAATAATAAAAATTTGAAACGAAACACAAAATTAATTTCAAAATGAAAATATAATAACAAATTTTTATAAATCGTTCTCTAGGAAAATATGAATAATGATATAATTAAACTTTTAATAAAACTATAGGCCTAACTTGATATTATATTTACACTGAAAGAATATATGATGAATAAATAAATTCGATAATTTCAAATAAATTTACATAGAAAAGTACAATAAAATTATTTACCTAAATATTAAAAATATACCAGAAGAAGATGCAATTGAAAATATTAAAATAATGGAAATAAAAAAAGTAAACAATTTGTTACTTATTGTCACTTACTAAAGTATATACATAATATTAACATAAGCAATGTACCCTATTGTATCCAAATTCGGGCTAGAGATGTATTTATTGAAAATAGATTTTTTTTTTATTTACAGAAATATATAGTATTACATTATTTAAATGGTAAATGGTTTCGTAATGTATACATTTTTAGAAATAATAAATGGGTGAAATATAAATATACCACTACGTGAATAATAATTGCCATGAATTACTTAGCCTATTTACCACAGTTACCATACTCGTAAATAGAAATTATTTATAACAATTGTAAATGACGGAAATAGTCCTAATGGGAATTGCTCTAGTCATCCCTGTTCTCACGGACCTTACCTACCCCGCTGCTGCTTTTCACTCGACTAGCCTTTTCTCTTACTCTTCATCTATCTTCTTCCTTTTACCACACCTTGTCCGTAAGAGAGTAATGGTTTATCCCTTGACTACGAACCTTGGTTCGAGACCTGTATCTCAAAGAATAAACCTCTCAGGAGAACCAACTCCTCAATTTTTTATGAAAACCAATTACCCTCCCATAAGCCTCTTTATGCTCCTTTCGGGGTAGTGGAATCTTTGAGAGACATTTGTGACTTAAAGACTATGCATGGATACCTAGTGAACTTATTTTATTTTAAATGAAAACACAGCTAATTGGAAACTATACATTTTTTATTATCTGTTTGGATTTAGAATTACATATTATTATTTGATTTATTTTTATTTAACAGGACTTAGCTTTTTTAATTTTACCTAACTTTACTTTTGAATTACCATGACTATCTTGTTTCATGGTATTAGTACAGAATATATCCCCTTTATTATGTTTACAATTTTATTATTACTTATATTAACACATATATATATCTACACATTCTATATCCTTTTCTAATATTATAATCGAAACCACAAATTGCTAATTATGTTTACTATCATTTATTTAAATTCAATTATTATAATTAATTTGCCATAATTTTGAGTATTCAAGTTACATTTTACGTATTTTAGAGTCTTGTTTACTTTCAAACATTTTAAGGTTAATTTCTAGTTACATTAGGCTATGCCTTTTAACAAACAATCCTTTTAACTCACTAATAGACTCTGGCTAACATTTACCTATTTATAGGTCAACCTAATGAGTTATAACATGCTAGGCATTTACTAAAACCTTCCTGCTGATACTTATATACTAAGACAAACATTTTTCAAGAAAAAAGCCATATCAAATAAACATTATTTAAATGAAATACGTTTATTTCCAATTCAGGCAAACGGTTGAATGGAAATCAATTTAGAATATTTGTTAATTAATTTAGGTAACCTAAGAGAGTTTTCTGTCCCTTAGGTTATTCAATTTTTTGTTAATTTTGATTTTAAGTTAATATATTTTGAAATAAAATTTTACTAGAAGAAAATTTTTTGTATGACCTTATGCTGCAAAACGTTAGGTATCTTCTATGGTTGGGTTGTCTTTAGGCCTCTTCACAGCTCCCATGGGGTTTGGATATAGGTCCACTGCATTGCATGGCGTCGGTGAATTTTGTTAAGTTCGGCTTCTTTTTTCATTTTCTTGGTCGAGTTGTTGGTAAATACGTATATGAGCTTCAGCTCATATATTTGTACACTTCCCGGGTCACATCGTAGCATTTTATACTTAGTTCTTACTGCATATTGGGTCGTTAATGATTCTGAGTGTAACAATACGACCGCACTCCACGGGCGTCCAAACTGTACTGCCTAAGTGTCGCTTTTTTGGCTTCATCCTTACCAATTTCTTCTTTCCGCCTTTTCGATATCCACCTTACATTTTTAACCAATTAGAAAACCGTTGCTATGGCGACTGAATTTGTTTATTCTGTAATTTTGAATTTTAATTAGTTTCAATTTTTGTGATATACTTTTCTTTACTCCAATGTGTTGTTTTCAATTTTTTAACTTCCATTTATAATTTGTTTGTCTTTATTCTTCTAATTTAATTAACTTGCTGTATCTTCTTGCTAAACTTCGACGGTAGCGCTGTCGCTGCAGTGTGGCAAGATCGTATAAACAGTAACCCCACGCGGGTTTTTACCGAAACTAATATAGCTCCAATCCTGGATAACCTCTATTTTATACTATTACGTTTTAAATTAAAATTTGCATCTTTACACAACTACTACTCTCCCTACCTATGCCTAATTTACTTCCCGCACATTTTTATATTTATATTCACTATCCCTGATTATATTTGGTCAAAATTAATTTAATATTATACATTTTTGGCTGGGTTCCATAGGTCTCACTTTTACTGTTTCATTTAAATCGGTCTTTTAGCCGTTAGCCTAATTAATGTTGCGTTGGTTTATAATTTATTCTAACATTCCCAGTTTGTCTATTTAGTTCTAATTACTTTAGTTTACATTGATTTTCCCTATATTTAACATTTTTATTATATTACTATGAAATAATTGGAAAATGAGTTGATTGATCTATTTACCAACTCTAGGCATAGTTACATTTATCTGTACTAATACCAGATTTGTTTGCATCGGTCATTCTGGCCGTTGCACTGCGAACAAAAGATGGTGGCGTCGTAGCCTTATTATAAAGAATGGATACAATTTCTATCAATATAGGTAACAAAATCATAAATATTAATATTTGCCAAAAAAGCTAGAGAATAAACATAAAAGGAAAGCAATTGTTAAAATGTACTATAAATAAATACAAAACTGATTGAAATTACTAATAATGAAAACCTTAACAAGTAATTTAGACAAAAAATGTTTAAAATAAATTCCTAATTAAAAGAAAAAAAATATTTTACTTACTGTTCTTAAATAATTACAATTTGTAAAAATAAAGTAACAAAACGTATTATTAGCTATAACATAACTATATATATAGATGGTAGTTGCTTTTGGGAAAGTGGATCTGTTTTTGACTGTGGGCAATCTGAAGGAAGGGTTTTTTAGGCCTCTAGCGTGAGTCACCGAGTTTCAGTAAAGATGGACCACCATAAGAACAATTAATATAAACAACAAGTCACCTCCTACTTAGGTTAAAAACAAGAAATTTATTTGTCATTTTTAATTAAATCATTACAATTATTATAAATAAAGTTACGTAGACTATGTTCACTGCATAAACTGCTATTCTACCTATAACATAATATCAGCTCTTTTGTGAAACCATGTGATCACCTATTGACAAATCAGACGAAATCAGTATATTGCATACCTTGCACATTTTGCGAAAGATGTTTCTCCCATATAACACTATAATTAATTATTTTAATTCAATTAATTTATTATGATTTATAAAAGCAGTATTAACATCAAGTGACATCCCCTTCAAGTTAAAACAAATGTATTTGAGCTTGCGTCGATGAATAAAAAATATTTTATTAAAGATGAAAATTTGTATAATTTTGTGTATTTGAGAAGGGTATGAAATAAAAGAAAGAATTGAAAATAGGGAACCAAAATGGGAAGTACTTAATTTAAAATGACCTGAAATTAAACACTTAATTATGTAGATATAGGTATAACACTATATTTGTACAGCCTACGCGGAGAATACATTTTTATTTGCAAATGCATACACAGCTAATACCAGTATTATAAATCCAATAACTTAGGTTAACGATAATGTACATAGAAAATGGATTGCAAGATAAAAGGTAATGGATGGGAAACGTTTTCTGTACTACAGCGAGAACAAAATTAAACAAGATTATACAAAGAGCGCCTAAATGCTTATAAAAAGCCTCAAATGCATTCATGAATGAGTTTAGCTAAATAAAAATACAATAAACGCATTAAAATGAGCCCATTAAAGAGTTGGAGTTTATAAACATGATAATAAAAGTAGAATTATTACGAATTGATGCGAACAATGAGTAAGTAAAATAAAAAGTAACTGAAAGTTTTGCAACGACGTGTACATGTCATGTGGCATGGTTGCGTCCTACTTGTTTAGTTCTTTATTGTAAAAGTTTCTAAGAGATAAGACTATCCAAGTAGGCCCACCGTGAGCTGGCTAAAACGTCCAACCGTAGATTTGAACTCTAGCTGTGTAGTTATTGTAACTTTTATTATTTAAAGTTATAATATAGTAATTTATTATTATAATAAAATACTTTATATATATATATATATATAAAATCATCAGATTCCTGATGATGTTGGTACTGTTTACCAAACGAAAAGCTTAGGATATAAAATAATAAATATTCTTGTATTTGAATAACCTATGTTGTTTTAAAATATATATATATATATATATATATATATATATATATATATATATATAAATATATTAAATTTGGTTTAATATTCCTGATGATGTTGGTACTGTTAGCCAAGCTTTGAGTTGTAAATTCAATTATAATTCTTGTATTTGTATTTTGACTTAGTTCTTTATTAATACACAAGAATACATATTGCGATATATATATATATATATATATATATATATATATATATATATATATTAAACATGGTTATGTTTGCTTGTAATATAATAAATGAATAAAAGTATTTCAAATTCAAGGTTTGTTTCAATTTATATATTTTTCAATTCTGTTCGCCAATAATTGTATTAGCAACTTTAGGGTAAACAGAAGTATCTAAACATATTATTTTATATAACATTGTATCGCAAAAAAATATTGTCGAAAAGCTTTGAAACTAATATAAATTTAAACAATTCTTGTACTTAAAATATTTTTATTCATATATATATATATATATATATATATATATATATATGTGTATATATGTATGCCTAGTGGGTGCAATTTAATCTATCCAAAACAATTCTTGCTTACACTACGCTAGTATACACCAAAATATCTGTGAAGAAGCTTTGGTTCGCCCTGAGCATGCGCAGGGAACGAGGAACTCTGATGTCTGTCACAGTCACTATTTTCTTGTGTTACCATTCACTAGTTATCTGTCGTTCCAAAAATATATCTGCCGTTCCGTTGTATATATTTTGTACATATTGTATATAATATATATAATTTGCACTGCTGCCACTGGCATTCTCAAGCTTGCAAAATACGTTTACAAGCTTTGAATGCAGAGAGTAAGTTATGAAATATCACGAACCTTTTATAAGTTATTTAATTTCAACTTTACACAGCGACCTATCTGTGTTCAGTGCAGATGACAGTAAATTTACAACCAAGCAAGTCGTGTGGTGACAGCAGCTCGTATTCTCACCCTGTCGTTTTTCCATCCTCGCCCTTCAAGTGCGACCGCTTCTTTGCTCTGTGTCATTATTGTTAAAACAAAACTTGTCTTACTGTATCGTATTCTCAACACATGCATATTCTTGCAGTTATTTAGAGGTGTTATTTTCTTGAAAACCTTTTGTGTAAAGAATATCAGAAACTATATCCTGTTAACGTATGCAAAGCTAATAACCACTTTTGTTATCCTTACATACTTTCCCTTAAAGGATTTCTGAAATAACTACATTCTTTCGATTTTGTGATTGCCAGCATTTTATTTGCAAACTAAATATAACCTTTTAATTTCTTATAAGTTATCTAGTTTATCCAAACTTGAATAATTTCCTAAAACAAATACTTTTTTTAAATCTCAACCTTACTAATTACATTTTAAATCTTTGATTAATTTAGATTTCAGAATTACTTGTATTCTTTGTAACAACTCTAATAATTTCATACATTTTAAAACCATGGCTAATGCCAAATAGTGATGTTGAAATAGTTTTTTATTATTATATTTAATAATTAAACTTGTTTATAAGATCTACTGAAACTTTTATTATTTATTAAAAATTCGGTCAATAATTACTGTCAGTTCATTTGTCTTTTTTGTAATCAGTTCCTTCACTGGCATCCTATCTTGAGTCTCCTTCTTCTGCTACTATCGTGGGTGGAAGAAGTCACCCCTCAGGAAACGATGCTAAGAACCATGGAATCGCTCTTTGGCAATGTCTGGTGAACTCTTCATAATTTTGATGCAAGCTTTTATTTTATTAAATTTAGCAATCGTGTAACATGCTGATAGCTTTCGGTTGCAGTTTAGTATGTTACATAAATATTTGTTGTCTAGTTAATGTAGAATCGGCCATGTTTAAAAGAAATGTTAGTGTTTTGAAGATGTTTCATGACAGAGCTAGTCAAATGGACGCCATGTTATATAGGGAAGGGATATTTCAAATCTTGCTAGGTTACCGTGATAACACGTGTTTCATCCATTCTCGCCGTACACACTTTAGAATGAGGATCGCATGGGCTGGAATTCATTAAAATTTGTGTTAGTATTAATAATTTAATTTTCAAAATTTATGAACATCGGGGATTTATTAGAAGATTTCTTACTTTTAGTTTATTATTTTCAAAATTTATATATATTTTAAGAGTAAGCCAGTGTATATTATTACATGTCCTAACAAAGCTACGAACGTTTAACTGATTGTCAAAGTATGTTTTTAAATTCAATTTTGATATTTTTCAACTCAATCAAATCAGTTAATATTGGATACCAGCATGGATTAACCTAGTTTTGTGTCAAAATATTTTAAAAAGGTATAACTTCTGTATTTTAATTTGTGAAGTAAAAACTTATAATAAGCAAGTTGTATTTAAAGTGTAATATTTTGACTATTTTAATTGTTTTTAAGTTAAATCATTTTTTGTAAACACAAACGAAAATTTTAATGTAACCTGCCTTTATTAAAACGATAAATCAGACAGCCAGTTTGCTGAGTTAGTCGTAAGATACAATTGTTAAAAAAAAACAATTTACTCGACGAGTATACAGAATAAAGGTAATTAAAGTTTCTTAGAAAAACGAAATCGCGCTACTACCATCGGAAAATATACCGGGGGATTGCAATAGTTATATGCTACATTTCTTTATTATATAGAAACCGTTCTGGAAATTCCAGCAGAAGACAATCGATGGAGAGTCGACATGAGTCTACAAGCGCTAGATCTATGGATATGAAAGCGTTCAGTTATGAAATTACAGCTTCGGAGCGAGACTCCGAAAATATTACTAAGAAGTCCCGATGTATTCCCAGCACGGAGTTTTATAGATTTCTCAAGTGACCAAGGACAGTGTCTAAACTTTCTCCCTTAACCTTATAGGTCGGTTGTGAAACTAATCACGAACCGAACTTTGTACACCGCTTTATCATACCATTCTGTCTTGCTACGCACTCTCACCTAACCGACGATTCCAAGTAATTGGACTTTGGTAACACAGTTAATTATTTTGGTTGGCTTTACCTTACAGTATTGACGGACTTTATATTTGTTACTAATTCTTTTTTTAGATAATATTTTTTAAATACAGATTATATCAATATAAAATTTTTGTTCTAAACACTTTTTTATTTAGCATTATTATATCCTTTATAATTTGTCCTCTTTAAATTATTGAAATAATTATCAAATTTTATTTATTAATGAATAATTTTATTCTAGATATTTAAATATTGAAATTAGGAGCAGTTTTTTGGGGTTAAAGAGCTTGTTCGGACCTGTACAGTCTAATCAAAATTTGCTTGCCCTTCCAGACTAGAAGCTACTTGCATGTCACAGCTTTCAGATAAAATATTACTTTAAAACTTAATTGTTCCTAATTTGCTACAAACCATTACTAGCATCCTAACACCTGAAGTACTTACTTTTTTCAGTTTTGAGTTTTAAACTGGGGTTAAAAACTATGTCTAAACGTGAGTGTGTGTGTGTGTGCTTGCGTGCGTACACGTGAGTGTGCGCGCGCGCGCGTGTGAGTGTGTGTGATGTGTGTGTGTGTGCGCGCGCACGCACGTGTTTGTGTGTATCTGCGTGTGTGTGAGAGAGAATATGGGATTATGTATCAATATACTATTCATTATTTAGAATATTTAAAATAAAATATTCCTACGCTTTTCGTTAAGAGTCTATAATACTACTGACATTTTCTAGTGCCCTTTCACTATTCAACAGTTAAAACAAAGCTTAACAGTTAGCACAAACATTTCGTTTCAATTGTTGACAAAAAAGAGGTATCTAGAAAATGTCAATCAGGTTGAACTTACGAAAGCTTTGAGCTCTTGTTTTTTTTCAATATTTGTAATGATAACATAAATGTTCCGAAATAAAGATTAAAAATGAAAACGTCATCGGATATCCATATATTGTATTTATATAATCCACTCCAATAACACAATTTACTTAAGTTTTACTTTTCGCTTAGCAAACGGTTGGTTTTATAATTCCAGTTTTATTTTTGTTATTGTTGTCCGCAAGTAGCGCTATTAATTCATAAACGCCTTTTAGAAAAATAAGCAAACACTTTTGTTACGAGCCATAAGTATATGTTTACACAACTCCAATACTACGACCCTTCAAAACGCCAATCATTTTGTAAAATACATCCAGGGCACCATCAAACTATCGATATGTGTCAGACGACTTGTTATCCCAGGCTTACTTGTGGCAGAGTCAAGAGCCCTTATGGAGACGTAACCCTTGCAAAAGTGAATAATGACCGTCCTAATTCCGTTCCCTAGTTGAGGTTTGAAACTGTGATGTACATCAAGAGTTCAAATTGAATGAATAATCCAGAGCATTATCTTTAATACTATACTAGTTACCCGTAGCGTGTTTCTGCACAACAGGAGGTACGAATACCAAGATAACTCGTTGTGAACAATTTAAATTGTGTAATTTTTTTAAGATTATATACATTGTGGAAATTTTTCAGAATGTCGTTTTTATTCTATTTATTTATTCCAGTGCTTTTGAACCGTTACATCTGCCAATAGATTCTTACCTACTTTTAAATTTAACAAAGAACTGTAGTGTAGAATTCTATCTTCTATTTATTTGCTACCGAAAAACCGCTATAGCCTACTGGCCATTGTATATGATATCATTCATCATCATAGATTAATAAACAATCAGGTGTTTCTAGAATAGAGCGAAAATAATGAAATAGTTCGTATTTTTGGTCTCAAAACAAAACAATGTTGCCTAAAGTTGCATTTATTACATTTAAAAAATAGTGGCAAAATAAGTTAGTTTTATTTATTTATAATATATTCATTTGATAAGATTTATTTTTATTTATATCTATTAACTTATAGATTGAAGACATTTTCTATTCGATATCATTTAAACTAAAATCTACAGTAAGTAGATTAAAATAACTTTCGTTTTAAAACAGCTGTCATGTAAACTAAGCTAACATCCGCCTTCGTAACTGTATAATAGAACTCGGAACGTATTATTTAGTGCATGTATTATGAACATTTTGAAATATTTATTCTAAATACCTTCATAAAACACATTGTTTTAAACTATTTAGTAATAGAATATACTCATTTTCCGGTTTATGAGCTCTAGACAATTCCTCATGTAAATGTCCATTTGAGAAACAGTCAGAGCGCATATTAGCACCAACATATTAAAATCTGTGGCCTTGTGACTTATTAATTGTAATAGCGATCAAAAAATTAATGTGGAGTTGAAGTCTCTTAAACTTAAAAGTTAAATCAGTAGGACTCATAACTATACGGGGTGTAAAGACAATTTCTCCCGCTGCTGGTCCAGTAGCAATAGTTGCCTCGAATACAATTACTACGCATAACTTTTGTTTTTAGTCTATTTGTATAATAGTGAACAGCGTCTTCTGTACTCACAACAGCACAACATGTTCATATGCTTATTTTATCGTCTTACGTCATCTAAAATAATATTGTTAATTTCAGATACGTTTCCTATATGCCACTATGAAAAGCTATGCGTGTTGCATAGCTCCGGCCACAGAACGCCACCCATACAAGTATTCCATACCACGCTATAGCAATGTAGCTCCATATTTCTTTTAACTATGCACAAACAAAAACTTATTTACCTCTATACAGCCAAAGAATTTTCACCGTTAATATTCGTTTAATAAATCATAGTAAATTTCTAAACAATCGATCAAACAGTTTTTAAGAATTATGTTGACAAACAACCGCTTTCTATATAAAAGTAAAATATAGGTAGCTAAAAAGAAATATGTGTGCTAGAAACCCAAGTTAGCTGCACCGGCTAGCTGGTAGACATTGATATTAATCCTTCTGTTTACAGAACATCATTATTAACATCTGTGTACAAAGAACGTACCATCGTCAAAGGATATTGCCTTTACTTTATAATGGTTTTAATCTATTTTCTCTTAATATAACGTAATATAACGATAAGTAAACGACTTTCTTTCTATTCGACATCGTAAATTCCTAAGTTTCAAAATAGAGTTTAACTGAATCTAATTATTTATATTAAATTAGAAATAATTATTCATTAAAACTTCAATTATACTTCTCAAATACTTTTTAAGAAAATTATATTACTCGCCGCGTCGATAGTATTAATAGACCATGGGATTTATAGGAATCATTAATAACTATTTTTATTTTATTACATGAAATATAAACATTGACAATAAGAACAAAGAAAGAAGAAATAGAAATCTATTAAAAAACAACCAGAAACAATCAAATTTACATAAATATGATAAATAACTTCAGCTACACAAAATTAGGAGATTTTTTTGTTTCTATTATAGCTTACTTTTTTTGTAATTTTATTTTATATTTTTAAATGGATCCTATACAATTTTCACGTAATAATAATATTATCCAGGGAATGAAAATGTATTGGACGAAACAAAATTATTATATTCCTAGAAGTAAAATATTTACCATTTTATAGCATATCTGTAAATGTAAAATGATGAATAACTGAAGATAAAAATTATTTTCCATTCATCATTTATATTAGATAATAGTTACCAACAAGACTTAAATTTAAAAAGCAAACATTATTAGAGGGGTCTAAATAAATTTGTTAAATGAAGCGAGAACAGTTCAATAACAGATATTTACGTTTGTTCATTTTTTAAACGACATTTTGTAAAATCAAAGTAGTGTGAGTAAAAGTAAAGTACTGAGGTCAACAAAGAAACATTTTATTTTAGTTCCTTTTTATTTATAATTACTATATATATATATATATATATATATATATATATATATATATTATATATATATATATAATATTTTTAACTTTGCAACACTGTTTTCTTTTATTCACTTATCACTTTAACTATATGTACTTAAACAAGAATCTTAAACAACTAAAATAAGAATCTCATACATACATATATATATATATATATATATATATATATATATATATATATATTAAGATTAAATAATATACACTAATACAGAAATATTTAATTTATTGAATAATATACTCAAAGTCTTTCGTAGACTTTACGAAAAGGTTTGAGTATATTATTCAATAAATTAAATATTCCTGTATTAGTGTATATTATTTAATCTTAAAATATTCTAACAGGAAAACACATTTGATATTCTACATATTTGCCTTACAAGGTTTGTTTTGTGTATAAGTAGTGTGTTTAGGTTATATATTTTTTTTTCTTGCTTTTATATTGTATTTTGTTTTATACTTTGTTTTTATTAATTAGTGTATTAATTTACTAGATTCTATACTGATTTATAATATGTTTTCTGCTAATATTTGTAATGCTGCTTCAACAAAAGATTTAAATAGGTTTGAAAAATGTAAAATCCAATGAATGAATGTTAATTGCATTATTTATTTTAATAAGCAATGCATTATAAATCATATAATTCCAAAATATGCCAAAATTATAATTAGGAATAAAAGTGATACAGCACAAAAAACTTGCAAACAGGCAGAAAAATTATGGGTGAGAAATGAAATAAAGAATTTATATAAAAAGAAACATATTTTAACTAATAGATTATATAAATTACATTTAAAGTTAGCTTATTTTATGCATAATTTGAATTGAGAAGAAAAATATAATAAAACAATAACACATGTAAATCAGATTAGAACTATAAAAATAAATAATATAAATAAAAAACTTGAGAATTTGAAATTTGAATATAAAGGAAAAGAAGACATTGTAGTTAAATATCATAGTTTTCATCCTAATGTAGTTAATCTATCACAAATTACTTTTAATAGTAGTGAACTAAAAATTTTAGAAAATAATAAAGTTAACTTAAAGAGAAATATTATGAAAGACATTAATAATGTCATAATGGATATTGAATTGGCTATTAGTAAAATAGATAATAATATACAAGAAGATACTAGGATTGCAGCAAGTTATGAATTAAAGAAAATTATTAAGAACAGTGAGGTTAATATTTCATACAAGAAAAAATATTCAGAAATTATTAATATTAAACAAAAATTACAATATAATAATTTGATTGCGGTAAAAGCAGACAAAAGTAAAGCTATTGTTATAATTGATCAAAATGAACATATTGCCAAAACAGAAAAATATATAAATGAAAATAAATTTTGTATTTTAGATAAAGATCCTACTAGAAGATTTCAAAATGAAATAAAAAATATAATAAACATATCTTATAAATTATTTGATAAAAATAATTTTTATAATTATATAAATGATAATCCTAAAATTCCAATAATGAATGGACTTATAAAACTCCACAAAATAGATAAGCCAATTAGACCTTTAATAAATTTTATAAATGCTCCATCTTACAAAATATAAAAAATTATAGCCAATATTCTTAAGGATAAAATAAAACATAATAATAATTATACTACTAATAATTCAATTAATCTTATTGAACATTTAAATCATATTAATATAGATAAAAATACGAAGTTGATATCCTTTGATATTAAAAATATATATTCTAACGTTCCTATCAAAGAAACTATTGAAATAATAAAATCTAAAATTTCTCAATATGAAAAAGATAAAAAATTAATTTTAGAAATTGTTAATACATTGAAATTAATATTAAATGAAAACTATTTTTCATATAATAATAAAATGTATAGACAGGAAGATGGTTTAGCTATGGGTTCCCCTTTATCCAGTATAGTTTCTGAAATATTTTTACAAGAAATAGATAGTAATATAAATGCAATTATAAAAAGATATGATAAAAATGGACATTGGTTTAGGTATGTGGATGATGGGTTATATGTATCAAATAATAATAATATTAATTTACTAAATATATTAGATGAAATAAATAAAATTAATAATAGCATCGATTTTACATATGAAATGGAAAATAACGGTAAAATAAATTTCCTAGATATCACAATTATTAGAAATGAAACGAGTTTAGAATATATGATTTGTCGTAAACCTACACTAACCGATCAAATAATACCTAATTATTCCAACCATCCATATAATCAGAAAAAGGCTGCTTTATATAATCTTCTTTACAGAATGAATAAAATTCCTATGAGCAATGAAAATAAAATGAGGGGAAAACATAATATACCAGATAGCCGTAGAAAATGGTTACAAAAAGAAAACGGTAGATAAATTAAATTATAATATATTACAAAAACAAATAAAAAATAATATTCATTACAATAGTAGTAATAATAATAATACTGTATGGAGTACTTTTACTTACACTGGTTTTGAAATAAAAAATATTTCCAAATTATTTACTAATAAAACATAAAAATTGCATATAGAACCAATAATAGAATAATAAATATAATTAACCATAATAATAATATAAATAGTAGGCCTATACAAGAGAAAAATGGAGTATATAAATTAGAATGTGAAGATTGTAATGAAGTTCATATAGGACAAACAAAGAAAAAATTAAAAGAAAGGTATAAAGAACATTTTAATGCTTTTTTTAAACCAAATATATATAAGTCTAATTTCGCAACCCATTGTATTAATAATAATCATATGTTTCCTAATATAAATAATATGAAAACTATAAAAGAAGTAAATAAAGGGTTAAAAATGAACGTATGTGAAACATTTGAAATTTACAAGCATAGTATTAATAACAAATTAATAGAATAACAAATTCAAATACGTTCTAAATTCCATACTATGTTCAATGTATATAATGTTGTGGCAGCAGTGGAATAGGTTTGGCAATTTGTAATAGATTTGGCAACTGTGTTGCTTTATCTAGTAGCTTCATGTTTGTTAGACAGTTCTTTTATCATTCTTAGTATTGTACTCCTGAGGATGTTGGTAATGTAAACCAACGAAAAGCTTTAAGTATATTATTCAATAAAAAAATATTCCTGTATTAGTGTATATTATTTAATCTTAAAATATTCTAAAAGGAAATCACATTTGATATTCTATATATATATATATATATATATATATATATATATATATATATATATATATATGACAGAATCACAATATTATGTGGTAAAATAGGTAGGGAATATCCTTTTAATTTTCTATTTTTCACTCTATACAGTATATATGGTGTTGGACAACTGGTTTTGTTTGTTATTATTTTATTGTCGCGTCTAATTTATGAAGCTAATAGTGGTCTATAATTTCTCATTCTGTTCATATCTTGTAATGCTTCATTATTGCAAGGAGCCTTTCTATATATTACATTGTAATTTCAAATATTCTCTAAGTAATAGATTTTCAGCTGTGGAAAAGTTAGATCAAAGCCAAAATGATGGATTTCAAACATGTAGTTTTTCAGTTCGAATCCAACCGAGTTATTAAATTTTTCAACCTTAAATAATGATTAACTGTATTAACATCAATTGTCATCAACTACAGGTTAACAAAAATATATAAGTTGATTTGATGGCTAAAAACGTATTTATTCCCGATTGAAAATTCGTTCAAGATATGTATAAGGAGACTGTGAGCTAATAGAAGGAATTTAATATTATGAATAGTGTATTAAAATAAAACTTTCCAAAAGTAAAGTCTTCTACCTCGTAATGAACAGTTAAGCCCAACGTATTACCTTATTAGTAGTGAAAACGTAAAAAACGTTTTTAGTTACTCTGAGTGATGTGTCCGTCAGGTAGAAAAACGTAGGCCTATAATTTACCATTTTATTAGTAGGCATACAACTTTAATCGACCTATTCCTTAAAACCCCCATTTAGGTACGCGCCTCACAAGGTCATGTGGTAGGGCAGATAAAGTATAATTCTGATCTCTTTATACATTTCGATATTCGACTCATCTTGTTGCGTATACCGGACTCTCATAAATATATATTACACTTTACTATCACCAGTGACTACTTGATATGGTTTGCGTATCCCTTGCGTTGACGTCATGTTTGCTCAATAGACGCGAAGCTAGATTCTTTACTCGGGAACGCACACTCCATCCTCGGTGAAACACGGATACATCGTTTGCTCGAAACACTAACTCAGTATCTGTTTACTAAAATAATTTTGCAAAGTATTATAGTGTTGATAGCGTAGAGTGTTTAACATGCAGTCATTTGAAAATGAACTTTTACGTATATTTGTATTGGAAAATATTGCTAGAGCTAATTTTTTAAATAACTTTAACTATGAGACATTTGGAAAGAGCCAAAGACAAATTTCAGAAATGAAAGCTGTTGTACAGTAATATAGCGGAAGCGTAGAAATCTGTTCGTTTTATTTATGATGAATTTAAACCCCAAGAAATATTATTAAGTTCCATTTTACTCTTTTACAGACTAAAAATTAGGTATATTTTAATTTTAAAATGTTTTAAATTTTAACAAAGTTCATAATAGTTTCAAACTCTACTAGGTGTGGCAAATATTATAACTTAAAGTTAGTTTCCATAAAAACCAATTTACAGTAAACCGAGAGCTGTCAATGAATATGCACATACAATATCCGTAAAAGACTTCAATGCTGAGAACAACTGAAATGCAAAAAATATTTATTTAGGATATTTGAGAATAATCGAAAACGAAATATAATTAAAAAGTGCCAAAATGTAAAAATGTAGTATAGAATGAATAACGCTTTTTAGTGTTTTTTTCACTGTTCCTTTTTAATATATATTCCTGTAGTATTTAAAATAATTTTAAAGACATTTGTTTCATTTTATTGTTAGCCTGTTATAAGGTATAACCTGTTAGATATGTGAAAATTATGGCGAGTCATAGGTTAGGGTTACGTTAGAAACGTAGAAATAAACTGGTCTATGAGACTGAGAAGGTCGACTCTATTACGATCATCAAGAGATATTCCTTCTTGTGTAGGGACATAAGGCGGGGTAACCGGAATATATGCTGGAATAAGTAAGCAATATTACGCTCTTTTGGCAATATGTCAAGAGGGGAATCCAGATTCGCGTAGCTGGCCTGAATACTTGAAGAAAATTTGTTCTCCCTTTGCCATAAAGAGTTTTCTCGCTACCGAGATTTATTACCTGGAACCATGACAACCTAAAACACATTTCTGTAAATATTTATTTTCCATATCAGAAGAACTCCGCATTTTGTTTCTCTGTTCACAATATATTAGAAAAACCTGATTGAAAATAGTTGAAATTGTTCAACGTTTTTTTCCCACGGACGCAAAGTTTATTTTCAAGAGGGAAAGCAAATATAATTTGAAAAATTACAAAACCTAGTTTCATATACATTGATTTTTGAGCTGTAAAGTCTTTTTACCCTTAAATGTTTTCAAACATTTGGACGTAACAAACTTGAATTAATGACAAAGTCTTCTTTGGGAAACAAAGCTTAATCAATAACAAGCTTAATCAATAACGTCACTAAATTTACCTCAGTAAAAGCAATATCGCGGATGATTACTTGGAAACAATAGGAACTACTAACAGTAATTTATTATTTACACATTAAAATGGCTCTAATATTTAATTGATTATTAATTACAGTATAATATTCTTGCATATCTGACGGTGTTACGTGTTACCTATACACGCCCTATAAATAGGGTTGTTTATATATTTCGAACATTATTCCAGTCTGACTTCGAAACTCGCTTACCGCCATCAGCGTTATGCTTCTCTCCGAGTTGTCAGAGTGTGAATGACAAACAACAAGCGATATTAAGCGATTAACGTTGTGCGACAAACGGGAAAGTGAATTGACGCGTTTAATCAGATTCCCCACTCAGTAAAGCATTATACCTGTGACCATTTGGAGATATGATCGCCTAGTTGTCCTTCAATACATCGTTTCATCCTGCCGTTAATGTTCGATCACGTTGCTAGCAGAGAGAGAGAGAGAGAGAGAGAGAGCACAATAGCAAACTATAAATTAATATACTAATAGACCCTGACTACAAATATTTACAAAACCTTTATATAAATTTCGCTTACTCAGATAGTATCGTCAGAAGTTTTACAAATATTAGACTATATTATTAATAATAATATTGTTAGAAAAAATTAGTTTATGAAATTTAAGGACAGATTTGACCACCTTCAAACCGGAAGTTAATCCACTATAATTCATAACCTTACCTTTTGACAATATCGTTACTAAAGGTTTAGACAACATTTTCAAACAAACTGATTTATGAATAGCTTATAAAAACCTGATAGGTTAACTGATTTATAAGGAAGTCTTAAGGATAAACTTTCGATGTTTCTTAGGTCTGAAATCTATAGTGTTATTGTAAAACTTGTGACAAATCGTAAGTCAGATAAGGATAAAAACTAGTTTAAAGATCATATAGCCTATATTAAATATATAAAGCCGGATAAGTCCAGCTTGTGGCTGATTATACCTTGAGTAGTGACCATGAATTAGATATCAATAATGTTAAGGTGGGCAAAATGGTGTTTTATAACGGGTTACATAACTCGTTGTATATGCTAAAACAATTGGTAAAACTAAAAGTGATTTGTTTGTGATCGTCGATAAAGACACAGTCCTTTGTTCTAGTTTATTCTCCTTGTTAGGACCAAAGACATGTCATTATTCTTTAAGTTGTAATTACTGTTGCTATCGTCAGTGATATTATTCTTGTTAATGATATTATTAACATTTTTAATGATGGGACAAATAATATTTAAATTCTTTTAATTATTAATAATTATTGTTTCATTTAGTATTCACATGATATTGTTTAGTAGTCTTTAGTCAGATTTGTTACATATCGTCGTAGCCGTGGTTTTGTTCCTTCGTCTAGTGACGGTGGATTGGTTAAACCGCTCCCTGAGCGGGGGGAGGTTTGTAGTAGTACCCAGGGTAGTTATTAGAACTTAATAATTTGATTTCAATATATTATGTAGCCTTTTAATTATGCTAACTGTGTTAGCGAAGTGTACATAAAGGTTGTGTAAGTATTTGTACCCAGGGTTTATAATTGTTTAAAATATATATATATAACTTGGCAAGAATAGATCGAACAAGAGGAGGAACAAGTTTATCATAAAGCTTTTTCAAATAAGCAATTAAGTGGTAATAAAATATATCCCAGGTGTCCCATACGCTCACTTATATGTACCACACTTTTGAAGAACGCAAAATAAGTAGTGAAATAGTCGGCTTTGACAAACAGTAGATTTCTGTGTAGTTATATCCTGATCACACACACAACGGATTGCACTCAGGCAGTTCAATATTTTCTATATCTATATTTAGATAAGTCTAGGAGAGTATTTCTTGGAGATGGACAAGTTGTTAATTGAAAATTCTAAAACCCATTCCCACCATGCAAAGAAGAAAGTATAAAAAAACAACTAAAATAAACATTAACTAAGATAACAATACATAAATAAGGAGATAGCTATATTAAAGTTTTACTTTCATTAGTTTCTTCATTACTGGGCTATGTAACCCACTTATTAGATATATTGTTACTTAATTAATATAACACTAAAATTTTGAATTCTTTAAGTAAATAAGGTATTCGAATGGTTAACGGTCTGAAATTATTACGACTTTGTCGAACTGTTAAAATACAAACAGGAGGTGAGAGATAAAGAAAGAAAAATAAGGGGAGAGAGCTAAATATTTAAAGTTGATTATGGTTCTATATTTATAAATCAAAACTCCCATTGGGAATATTTTTATCGACGCAACGATGCCTGCACGCTTGCGAGCCGCCCAAGCGTAAGATTGTCGCCTTACACACGGCCCTTACCGGATTTCTCAAATCGTCTTTCCTTCCTTATCCCCAATATCAGTTTTTGTTCTGCCTTTATTTTTTCTTTATATTAGTTGCTTGCTTTTTAATAACGCTAACAATTGCATTTAAGCTTTACAAAATAGAAAGTGAGACCAATTATATTTTTTGCGTATAAATATCTTTTTAAAATGATTTAAATTTCATGTGATTCTAAAGAGTTAGTGGAACAAAAACAATTTCCCGTATTTTCGGAAACCAGCCACTCAGGTTAAACAGTCAGGGGCATTTTAGAAGCAATAATTCCTAATACCTATTTATGGATAAATTACGTGTTGTATTTAGGAAGACAACAAAGAATTAGGAAAAAATTAATTTTATTCTGACTGAAATAGAGAACATTACAAACATGATTGTCGTTTATTTATAAACAAACAATTTCCAAAAATTTTATATATAACTCTATTTTCCTTATCTTTAATGGTTACCCAATTATGTAACTATTTTCAATATCTCAAATTTTCTATTGCTTTTTTATTTGATTATATTTATAATTTGTATCATACATTTATTACTTTCCTTTTCAGTATGGTCGATATATGAATAAAATGTATTTGTTTTCGTTAACTTATGAAGGATCGATACATACAAGCACACACAAACGCGCGCGCGCACACACACACACACACACACACACACACGCACACACACACACACACACACACACACACACACACACACACACACATATATATATATATATATATATCGTAACTTTATTAATTAGAATATCATGTCACAACTAACTCGTTTCTGTACAAAACTATGTTTCTTAAAGTAGGAACTGACCTCTATTTATGTAAAACAATTTTTATAAACTGATTTTATTCCTTGCCACCGACTTGTCGCATTCCATGGTTCTAAAGACTTATACGATAAAATATAAAGATGACATGAAATAGCAATGGTTGATTAAGCACTTACACCATCCTAACCAAACGTATCCAAATTGAACATTTTTATCTATGTTTGGGGATGGAATAGGGTATCGGGATGTACGGTTTTGTTTAGAATTAGGGAATTTATTAGACAAAAATTGATTACTTGTCTCCCCCGATGGTACGTTTAAAATTTGTGGAAGTCAGTAGTGAAATAGCAGTTAAGTTAACAAAGTGGAACCACCCCTTTGTAATCAGCGAACCTTAATGCTATAATTCGTTCAATATTTGTAGGTGGTTAAAGAAGCCCTAATTGCCTCTCACCCAAACAAAATCATACACACTCACGCATGAACTACCCTATTGGCGGTCCTTCACCTATTGTATTTTTACCTCAATATTCGATTTTATATTGGTTTTTAAAGTTCACAGGCTATTAATGATCCAGTTATTATTTGTAAGGAAAAATACGCGTATAACACTAACATGTCATTTATAACAGAATTAAAATTTTTATTAATAAAAAAATTGTTAAAATAAGGTATTATTATTGTTTTTATTTAATGTCTGTTAATAATAACTGATAATTTTCTATATAGCCTAATGACAGATCATGAACAATTAATTCATGATTTTTCAACATTCAGCGTTTCAAATTTCTTTCCGAAATTCCTCTTCAAGAGCACTTTTTTAATTAACAAACATACAATATAGCTTACAATTTATAAAATTCATAATATAAAACTAATTTGCTATAATGTTATGAATTTTATAAAGTGTAAGCTATGTTGTATATTGGTTTAATAAAAATGAGCTCTTGAAAATTAATTCTGTTGAGTGTTAAAATAGCATTAATTAATTGTCTGTGATCTGTCACTATCCTATATAAATAACTTATTATTATAACATAGGTTTTTATCAAACAAGCTTTGAATGGTTCTAATTTATTACAGGTTTTAATTTGCACCAATGATGTATAACAATTTCAAACGTTTAGCAAAATTTAAAAAAAAAACAGAAAATAACAATAATGCTAGCAACATGTTAAAGTAGATGGAATAAGTGAAATGTAGTAAGATGATTTTCTTTTAATGGCGATTTGTCCATTAAATCACCACTGGCGAAGTGTGAACCGCTATATAGGGCTATACTATGGCAACGATGTATTCACCAGGTGAATGCCTAGACAATCTGGAAAAGCGTGCGTGGAGTAGCATTACGGTCACGCATAGGGGACTGGAAAATAATTATCTAGCACACCTGTTGATAGGTACTATTATTAATTTGGTACAGAGTTTATATCTGTTATCAGTCGTAAGAATCACTTTTACTACACAAATTGAACTTCAGTGGATATAGAGCCGAACTCGTCTATTAATCTGTTTACACAGAATCGTTGTTAATTGATAGTTCTATAATTTTGTTTACGTTTCGTAAAAACAGTCATTACTGTTGACTTGTAACTCCAATAATTACTTTTCCACTTGTTGGAATTGTTAACAAAAAGGAACAATTAACTTGACTGTTTTAATCGCATTAAGAATATATTTGTTGTTGGGTACTCCATCTGTGCAAGAAATATGAAAGATTAGCTAGAACGTTATAATTCACAGAGTACTAAGGTCAGGCTCCTATTAGAACATTAATCAATCTGCGGACAATACTGCATCTGTGTTCAGCATTTGAAGAACGAAATCCTAACCACTGTCACCTTTCTATATAGGCGCATCTCTTTGATACTCATTACTTTCATATTGTTGTGATCATATTGTTGGCTTCATAACATCGTCATCTGTATTTAATGTCACACGCAGACACATAAACAGACACATGTGTTCTACTTATTTGGAAAGTGTGCATTTTGTAACACTGATTTTTTCAATCTAGTTGTATCGTTTTACGTTATCTTGTTTGTTTAAACCTTTTTTAATTATAAAAATATATGCATTCATAACACACTGAGTGATCTACTGGAAAGAATGCTTGCATGCCTAACTAATGGTGCCCTGTTCGATTCTAGCCGTCTGGAGAAACATAGCCTATGGTCCGAAATAAGGCATCTCACTTGCAACACGCAAAATGTTAAAAATGGGTATTTATTATTATTAATATCACTATAACATAGGGGTCCGGTAGTTTCGAAAAAAGAAGAGGAACGTTTGAGATGGCGTAAACAATGAGGCTAGAAAACTTTATGATAGTAATTATTCCGAGGGAACATTAAATATAGAAATGTTCACGATAAAACCGAACAAAAAATAATAAATAACATACATTTAATGATATATAAATAACATAATATACAATAAATTACTACTAGGTCACTATGGAAAAGTGCCCCTTTGCAGTACAAACACACACACTGCAATGACCCCCGTCTCTTTCGCTTGACTTTGCTTGTTTTGCTTTGGCTCTTTTATTTATTTTTATGAGCGATCTCATCTGGTCCCACCCTTGCATCCGCTTCGATTGTTTTATTTTACCGTATGCTAGTGATGGTGGTGGTTTCCTAAAAATTTTTTGTTTTAATTCCGGTGTTCAAACGTCGGTGCCGCGCCTCAACACAAGCCACGACCCGCCGACTCTTATCTTACTGTTTGTATGACCCCATAAAATGGTTAACAATTTTATGTCGGGTCTTTTATAGTCATAATCGTCAGTAATATAGTCAGCTGGAAAGAATACAAGATTAACCTGAACACGTAGAAACCCCAGATGCTCTTAACATGTTCCAGGATCTGCAGACTGGAAAATATGATCATGCTTAAGTTACCTGTTTAAAGGCTCCTGTGTTTATTAAACATGATCTCCCAGTAGACCAAGTCTATGGACTTTAATATAAAAAACCAACTATTTTTCAGAATATTTCAATATATTAAAATAAATTTGTCCTCATGAGAGAACTCTCATGGAGAAACATTAGGCTCTGAATTTTATCTGATTTATTAAATACTGAATTTTAATTAATTTTGTGATCTGATTTAATAATCATTATTTATTAGTTTAAAAAAACTAGAAGTTTTATTTATTGTTCAACACAGGATAAATTTAAATAACAAAATTTTTTATAATAATTTTAATTGCTGTTTTAAGTTTAAAGAAATTACCATCTACTGAAATACATCATAATATATCTTGTTACTATTACTTTATCTTTTTTATATTCACAAATAATTTTTTAAACTGTTCTCATATTTGATACAGTTATTTACAAAATGTTATACTTAAATCAATTAATTACATTCAACTTTTAAAACACAATATCTTTCATAATTCATTATAACAATTTTCACATCCTTTAACTTTCCAAGTGAATTGGTATATTATACTTCTTATCTCGACAATTTTAAAATTTGTATAAATTATTATAAATTTTGCCTTACTTAAAGATGACTAATTTATGGTCGAAACCACTCTGTGAATTTAGATTTAATATTCTTTCATTAATATTTTCATGTCCAAGCCAGTGTATACGGTTAACATATTTATTCAGCAATAGACTTGCAAGAATCTGTCCCTCATTGCTACACTGACTTGTTCATGATATCTTATTCCTTAAGCATTTTTAATATACAAATTATTTTTATCTTATTTAACATTGATTTAAAACTTTTGATTAGAGTGAAGCCATTGTTTACTTTTATTTTACTGAAAATTTTGAATTTAATAATTTTAACTACGAAATTTGACGTTATGTTTATTTTAAAAAAATGACTTGCCAAGAGTTTCACTGTCCAATCCTCGGTTCCTTTCGTCTTGAGTCCGGATCCCTGGGGCACTGAAAGCAGCCAACCCCGGTACGTCGGTGTGAATCCTTCTACATTCTCTGATGATCTTAATGTACCGGAAGCCGAGTCTGAAGCCCACGCTCGTGATTTGAATTAGACGACAGAAACGTTGTTGTACGGATCCATCTGGCCCTTGGTGCGAACCGACATTACGGCCGACGGATCCTCGTTTAGGAAAATTTTTTTTACAGACTGCTTTACAAGCCGTTGTGTCTGTTTTTATTGTGGCGATCTAACGTTCCCCCCACGCTAGGTTCTTCGCTATCTCAGTGCATTTTCCTATATTGGCGGGTTGAACAACGCATTCGATTAAACCTGCAATCTTCTGTTATCGTTATCTGAAACACTGAAAATTGTTTATTTCTTTAGATTCTCCTTAACTTTTTTAATATTTACGTTTTTTGGATTCGGTTTTCACTGTCGTTTCTGTTGGATGCTGCTGGTCATTTTGAAATGTCAGTGATTGTTGTAGGTGGTCTAGTTCTCAAATTAGCATTATTTTGATATTTTTCAGCATTTAGGAATTTTCACTGCACTCCCGTTTGTGAAATTTAGTTACTTACATTTATTTTTATTTTTTGATTGTTTCATTTATAGTTATACTAGAATTTAATAGCTTCTTCACTCTTTACTACGTTTAATTTTAAAAAAAATTAAATCTTTATTACATAAGTTTTGAATCATTTATTCAAAATCTAGAAATTGTTAATTTCTTAACTTGGGCGGTAATTTTGACCGTCTCAACACACACAGAAACACACACACACACACACACACACAAACACACACACACACACACACACACATACACACACATACACACACACACACACACACACACACACACACACACACACACACATACACACACACACACACACACACACACACACACACACACACACACACACACACACACACACACACACACACACATATATATATATATATATATATATATAACACTACGTTATTAAGTTATTTTAAAAAATCCGCGCCTACAAGTTAGTATTTTTACACGTCTAAGTCCGTTTCACGCTTGAGGATAAAGAAAAACAACCCTTTCTTTTACATTTCATGGCAACCCTCATTTATTTACCTTCTGTGTGTAGACAAAAAAAAAATAAAAAGCTCAACATGGTTTTAAAGTTAAGAAAAAAATGGACAGACATCTGTTAATTTTAAGACTTCATTATTTTGCCCACAATAAGTAAATACTATAAATTTACTTTTATTTATTACTTTAAAAATTGTGCGAAACTAAATGAAAACAATACGCGTTTGAAACTAATGTAAAATTAATACTAACGAGATTTGTCAGTGTTGCCAACCGCAACAACAATACTGAAGCAATCTAGCGAACAGCAGCAGTTAATTGGTGATAGAATTAACCAAAAGTTACCTGGGAAATTATTGGTTTAGAGGGTTGCATGCTCTAATTGCTATTAAACAAGTTCAATTCATCGGACAGATCAATTTACAGGATCAGATTTATTATTGGGTTTCATGAGAAAGATGACGAAGGTGGTTTGTTTTAAATTAATGGTCTATCAATAAGGTGGCATAAACGTCCTATTGCTAATAAATTAATTTATAAAAAATTTTATTTACTTTTTTCGCATAACTGATAGAGTAACTTTCATCTTTATGTTCTTCAGCCTATCATATTTGGGTACCCTAATGTTCGGAAATGCTTGAAAATATTCCTTTCCTTTTTTTAGGTATATTCTCTTGAGTTCCGTTCTCATATATATGGTTTGTTTTATCGAGACAATTCCTTAAACACTTCAACATCTCAATGTATTGATCTAACTGAGTACAAACTATTTTATGGTATCTATGTAGTTTCGTCTCGTAGGTGGACTGTTTTGTATCTAGATGATAAATTCAAATTTTGGGTATAACAATGAAAGCCAGATGCACATTCAGAAAAAAAAACTTTAATAAAAACTTGATGAAGTGTATTTTTCTAAACACAGAAATCGTGTCACAGACAGTAATTACTGCACTTTGCACCTATGGCACTTACCAGCTATGACACTTAGCTTCTACGGCACTTAACCCCTATTTCACTTAGCACCTATGGCGCTTGGAATCTTTAGTCATTAGCACCTATGACACTTAGCACCTATGGCACTTTGCACCTATGGCACTTAGCACCTACGGCACTTGCCCTAACACATGCCCATATTGCACTTAGCATCTTGGCACTAGGCACCTTTAGCAATTAGCAAATATGACACTTAGCACTTATGGCACTTAGCACCTATGGAACTTAGCACCTATGGCCTTACTGATTACTTGAGAACAATATAAATCAGTTTTAGGGATCCAGAACTCACCTGGATGAGGTATATTACAATGGGTACCTAGCCACGTAAACATTTCTGGTAACGAAAGAGCCAACACTAAGCGCAAGCAAGGAGCTGAATCAGCCCAATTTAATATTCACTCCAAATAGAGCCAAAAATCTGATAAATACTACAGTCCCCAACGACACATTAATTATTGTGAAAATCCTGAACACCGGTAAAAAATTGGAAGAGCCTTGAACCGAGAGACCAATTCCAGGATTTCTGGAAAGAAGTGAATCTGTCGCCTGCTTTCGCTTAATCACAGGAGTCAGCCTCCTCCGCATTGGCCTTGCTGCTGATAGAACCTCCCCGTTGCAAAAATAGACAGTGAGTAACTACGAAACTGCCAGGCTCCAACGTACTTAACCAATGACATAATCGCATTAGGCTAGAATGTTGAATAGTTGAAGAGCAACGAAATAGGTGTTGGATAGAGTAAGTGTTATAACGTTCTAGACTTTGGCTAAGTAGGTTGGTTTTATATCAGTCCAACTATCCTCCAGTTACTCTTGTGAAAGCGTTCTGGAGAACCTTAGACAAGACTTTCTATGAACTAGCCGTACATAACTATACTTATAAATTTGTGAAATGAATGGCAGAAAACCAAAATAAAAACTATTTTCAGTATTAAATTAACAAACCCTCCCTGGTTATAAAAACAAATATAGAAGTCTCTATACTGTTAAATTTTTATTTGACATATATTTTTATTGGTTTAATCTGGTTTAGCAAACCAATTTAAATAATTCTGTAATTAACAGTTTAATTGCGTTTTGTTACGAACCGTTATTAAATTGGGGCTGCGGGGATATAAAATAATTTAGTCTTTAAAAAGTTTGATTAATGAGGCAACGACACCGACTTTTGACGTAGGCGTAAGAGATTAATGGACTGAAGTGTTAAAAACCTGTAGCGCACCGACGGATGAAATTAAAGTTAGACGGAGGGTCGACACCCAGCTTTGAGATTCATTACGTGTAATTAACGAGATAATAAGGGAAAGGGATTTTTAAAGGGCTGAACGTGAGCAGAAGTTCAAAAGGAAACGTATGTGGCAGGATTACGTGTTTGCTCTTTTTCTGTGAATTGCAAAATATGTACGTAATGTATAATAGAATTATAAAAGTTAACAAGAAATTCCGATCACCTACAAAATATATTGGTATATATAAAAGTCCCTTTTTGAAGTAAGAGGTCACTAATAATTTATTAACTCACTTCCGATCTGTTTGTTGTTTTTAAATTATTTTGAAACTAACTTCTCTTCTGGCAAAGTAACGTTTGGGATTATTCAAAGTTTAAGGAACCAGAAACTTGTAACTGTATATAAAGTTATTATTTCAATCATATTGTATATAAAATGAACCATCCATATTTTGAGCTCTCCAGAACTTTTGTAAAGTTTTAGGTTTCAAAATTTAAACATATTTTCAATGCGATGTTTCGTTATATATCTAGTATTTTATAATTGTACAGAATAGCAATAACGAAAATAAAAATTTTGAAAAATGCAAAAGCAGCCTCAGTTTGAAGAGGTTAAATCGTCTTATTGTAATTATTATTTGTATTGGTTAATATATGATTCATTCCATTGTTCGTATAATAATCCAATTTACATTAGCGTCTTAAAATAATTGTATGATACTTTTAAAGTCTGAGTTTTTAATTGACAATTTACACCAATTTATTTTATTATTTTCTGAATAATAATCTTAATTATTAATATTTTTCAAAACATTATATAGTTGTATATTATTGCAAAAGAATTGTAAAATACAGCAAGAGATCATGAGCTTCCAGGACTATAAAAGATGAAATTATCAGACGTGTTTAAATAAGATCAATAATCAACAAATTCGTAGAAAATGCAGAAGTATAGATGCACAAAGTTAGAGATAAACTAATTGATCAGCAATTAGAGGTAAAGCAAAAAAGTATTTTTGATGGGTACTTGAAAAATGAAAGGTTTAATTTATTTAAATTCTTAGGTGTATATCTATTCAAACAACACACACACACACACAAACACACACACACACACACATACACACACACACACATACACACATACACGATATATACATACACACACATATATATATATATATATATATATATATATATATATCCTAAGGTATATAACCTTGGGAAAAATTATTTGTATCTATTGATAATATTACATATATATATATTTATATATATATACATATATATATATATATATACATATATATATATATATATATATATATATATATATATATATATATATATATATATATATATATATATGTGTGTGTATATATATATATATATATATATATATATATATATATATATATATATATATATATATGTGTGTGTGTGTGTGTGTGTCTAAGCTGTATATGTATAGTCTAACATTTACGTTTTTTACGTTACAAGTCAATTCAATAAATAGACTAATGTAATTTAGTGTAATAATTACTTCTTTAATTCCAGTATTTTTTTTATTTTTTTTATTCTGTTTAATGTTTATTCACTCAGCGATCGTGCGCTCTGAAGTGTAAGCAGACTTAATGTGGAGGTAAAATATCACCTTAAATATGATTTCCCTTGAGGTCCATTGAAAAATAACTGCTGTATTTCAAATGTTTGTTGTGGTTTCAAATTTAGTAGCAGCCTATCTAAGTAACCGTCTGCAAAATAAACTCACTGAACACAACACTTACAAGTTAAACTGAGAGGGTTGATTAATTACAATTGTAGAACTATTAAAAGTTTCCAGAGTTTCCAGAAATATTACACACAGAAACACCAAAACCAGAAAAAAAGTTTAGTGATGTATATATATATACTGGGCAATTGGATAATAGCATCCGTAAATTAACCTAATGTTGACTAATGTTACTTAGATTCAAACTCAGAACTTTCAGTTTCGTTCGAAGTACGTCATCTGTTTGACCACAGAAAAACCTGATTTTATGATGACTTAGTTTAATTTTTCAGATATAAAATGTAGCACAGTGCGTGATTTGGTATCATAAATTAGAAGCTCGCACTTTAATATTTATTTTGGCGCATCACTTAAACTCAGATAAAACCTAATCAGCATTTCCACGTTCAGAGATATCTGGAAGATAATATTATATGTAGCTTTACGGTAATCTTCAAGATAACTCTAGGAATATTTATCTTGCGGACTGTTTTTATTGCCCAATTTACAGTGCCATGTTTACAGTCGCCAAGGCCCTGTTCGGATATAAAAAATGTACTTAACCATTAGTAGCTCATTTTATCTGTCGTGTTTAATAAACTACTAGAAATCGAGGATAAAATATTTATTTTAGGAAAAAATAACAAGGTTTTTAGACTTTGTTAAATACATATACATGAAAACTATGTAAAAAGGAGTTATAAGTGAAAGTAACTAGAAAATTTAAAAAAGACCGTTGTGAGGCGCCTCTGAGGGGCGAGGACTAGGGCGGACGCCCGCTACATATGTAAAAACCGGACTGTCAAGTTAACATCTTTGACAAACGAAGGATTCACTTTCATTATTAATATTAAAGATTTTTTTCTTTTCAAATTTGGTAAACAAATAAATTTAAAGTATGAAAACTTTTAAAGAAACAATTTGCTTCCAACGAGGATTCAAACCCTTATATCTGGACTCGTATACTTCACTCATCTTCCGACATGAAGGAAAGACCATTCTTAGTTCTGAATTATTACAACAATTCCATAAAGATCCTTTCATGCTATGACCTTGATATATACTGTGAAAACGTTTTGATACGAGACTAAATAAACAAATTCTTGAATGCTTTTAGTGCAGTTATCCTTATAACTTCCAACAAACGCACTTTTCCCATTTGAAGTTGATCAGAGTCCATTTCCAAATCCATTTCCAATTTCTTTATTATTCAGAGAAAAAATATAGCTTCTGGAAATTACTTTAGATCTATTAAGAATTGGCTTTACACTCTAGTAATTTTAACCTAACCTAACCTAACCATAACCTAACCTAACCTAACCTAACCTAACCATAACCTAACCTACCTAACCTAACCTAATCTAACCTAACCTAACCTAAGCTACCTTAACCTAACCTAACCTAACCTAACCTAACTATAACCTTACCTAACCAACCTAATCTAACCATAACCTAACCTAACCTAACCTAAGGTTAGGTATCTCCTTGGCTAGATATTCATTAATTAATGTTAATTGGTAACCTGCTTTTCTAATATAACTCTAACACTCCTGGAAGAATGTGTCTCTATAGTTTAGTCGCTATTTTGTGATGTGAGCAGCCATTCGCAACACGCAAGTGTATGATACATTAATATTGCTTCCATCTGAAGGTTTGAATAAACTATTGTAAACTAAACATGTTGAGCCGAGGTACAGCCTCTCTTTGTGCGCTTTCTACTTCCGATTTCAATCCTAGAAGTGAATCAATGTTATATGATCATGTCCTTCACATATTCAACATTTTATTTGAAATATATAATTTCGTCCAAACCTAATCCCATATTATCGATGTTTAACTTCCGGGTATGGATTCAATACACATAACAATGAAAGATTTTTTCAACAGAAGATTAAATTTTTGTACCTAATTACAAAAGTTTCAAGTTGGAAAACATTTATCTTGATAGTGATTGGAAGAACTGTAAGAATTAGGATTTATGTTAAATGTTAGAAGTGGCAGTTCTAGATTTACTGGATAAATGTTAGGTTTGCCTGGTTCTAAACCTACAAGTTGAAAGTTAGACCTATCATTTTCTAGATTTACTGTCTAATTGGTAGACTTATCTAGTTCTAGATTTACTACATAAATGTTAGTTATATCTGGTTCTAAACGTACTGCCTTAACGTTAGGCTTATCTAATTCTAACTTACTGTATATTTCAAAGGTAATACATAACAAATTTGTTAAATAAATATATAATTAGATTCAGAATGCTACAAGATACCTTTGAGCTTCTCTATCTTATATTTGTAGTTTTCTCATTGTAGTTTCGAACTTTAATATTGTAAACATGCCAATGCAGACGAAATTGAAACATGTAGTTGTTAGATAAAATGCCAACCAATTTTAGAGTGTGAAATGTGTGTGTATATATATATATATATATATATATATATATATATATATATATATATATATATATATATATATATACTGTGATTTTCGGCACATGGCTTGAAGGGGTTAAAACTCCTTTCCCGCTTAGTGGACACAACAGCCACACTGTTCTAGTAAAGAAATTTCAGAATGTTTTAAGAAGTGAAGAGGGTAAAATGTACGAGAATTTGCTAGAAGCGGTAGATTGATATATAAAGTTTTTCTTAAGCCAAAAGGAGATCAATGGTTTGTAATATAGTAAAGAGAGTAAAAGGCTATGTTGACAGAGTGGCCGTTATAATTAGAATTATTTAAAGCAGTGTTTGGAGACTTTTATAAATGTAAGGTTTGTAAATATTCGTAGCCATAAACATGTGTAATTATAAAATGATCAGCTAATCTAAAATTGTCTTATAATTTATTTAATCATTGTTAGAAAGTAAAAACGTGTGTCAAATGTGGGATAAGCTCAAAATGCTGCTAGTAGATTTTTAGTAAATAATGTTGCAACAGAATGATTATTACCAAGGAATTGCATTATTTTATATTCCATACGGAATAAACATTTTTTGTAATTTATAGAAGTATTATAACTGAGCTCTCTATGTGAACTTATAATAGTTTAAAACATTTATCCACGAACTAGTCACAATTGACACGAAAAAAGTATATCTTTAAAGAAGTTACATTCTTACGAATACGATAAAAGTAGTGGAAGACCATTTTCTTGAGTGTATTTTAATGCGATCAGCCAGTGTGACATATATATATATATATATATATATATATATATATATATGTGTGTGTGTGTGTGTGTGTGTGTGTGTGTGTGTGTGTGTGTGTGTGTATGTGTGTGTGTGTGTGTGTGTGTGTGTGTGTGTGTGTGTGTGTGTGTGTGTGTGTGTGTGTGTGTGTGTGTGTGTGTGTGTGTGTGTGTGTGTGTGTGTGTGTGTGTGTATATATATATATATATATATAATAAATTAAAAATATTTCAAAAACAAGAATACTTTTAATGAATATATTTATTCAAAGCTTTCCGCCGATAAAATAGTATCAGCATCTTCAGGAAAATAATTATCTAATAAAATATTTTTACAAAATTGTATTTTTGCAAAATAATAAGAATGTTATTATTAATTGTAATATTAATTATAAGAATGTGTTGCCTAAATTAGAATGTGATTATTGTAATAAAGTTTATATAGGACAAACTAAGAAAAAACTTGAAGGTAGATATAAAGAACATTTTAATGCATATAAAAAGCCAGAAATTTATAAATCAAATTTTGCTAGTCATTGTATTAATAATAATCGCATATTTCCTAATATAGATAATATGATACTTGTAAAAGAAATTAACAAAGGCCTGAGAATGAATATTTATGAAGCTTTAGAAATACATAAATATAATACTAATAATGAGTTGATAAATGAACAAATACAAATAAAATCTAAATTTGATAATATATTCAGTGTTTGTAATGTTAGGGCAGCAAAATAAAAAAAATTTAACAACATTGTAATTCATTTGGCATAGCTATTTATTTGATCTAATTTGCACATATGTTAAATTTAATTGTTTAATATTCCTGATGATGTTGGTACTGTTAGCCAACGAAAAGCTTTGAATTTTAAATTCAATTATAATTCTTGTATTTCTATTTTGACTTAGTTCTTTATATATATATATATATATATATATATATATATATATATATATATATATATATATATATATATATATATCCTACGCAGTACTAATATTGGTAGTATAGGAAGGATTAAGGAAGTGAAGTAAAACAAACAGGTAAGCGATATAAGGGAGATATATTTGTATCACGTGTCTATGAGACTTATGTGAACTAGAGTTACCCTATATTGGGGTACTTGAAACGCGTCTACTCTCAATACCCTTTGATAATGAATATGAAAAGGGATAGTGGTTGTTCATAGGTAGGACGTAATGGATCTCTGATGATCGAAGTAGGCGAAGCATACCCTAGGGTCGTTTCGACGCAACTCCAATCGGAGTGAATAGTTTCATCTACCGATTACGTGGGTAAAGGCTGTTTATGTCACCAGCATATCGTATAACTACCTAATTTAATTATATTAACTTACTTTATGTTGCTATTCACTTGCGTCAACAGAAAATATTAACCACGTAAGCAAATCTATATTATATTCTGCTTAGAAACGTAGCCTTAGGCATGTAACGCATAGTTTTCTTAATGCATTTCTTGCGATTTTTACGTTTTGTACCAATATTTTCAAATCAATGTTTAACGGTTATTGTTGCTCATGGAGCTTTGGTTACGTTTTTAATTCATACGAAGGTAGAAAGCAGACTCTATCACTTCAGCCTGTGTGTTTGTAGGTACAGAAAATAACTCTTTGCTATTAAAGTTGCTTGTTGTAATCATCTTCAATTCACTGATTAAACTATAATTAACTGATTCTTAACTAAGTGAATGCCTTAGAAGCTTTGCTTCGTAAAAGGAACGATTGTTTAGAAACGCGTCAGCAAGTAAACCCTTACGCATCCATTTAGTGAAGTAATTTTTAATTACGGCCTTTGCTAACATTCTGTAAGAACAAATACAATCGGTACTATCGCATTCACAGGGAATGACGTATTCTACTACAAATATCCCAGCACCAACAGATCAAAGCCTGATTCATTCAATGGGCTACACTTACAATAAGGTCAATAATACAAAATAATAAACGTTCAGGGAATATCATGCATTCATGCAGTCAAATATGCGCAAATCCTATAAAATATGCCATGGTGCTAGGAATATTTCATCGCTCAAAGAGACTTTTAATACAATCAATAATGAAAGCAAAAAGATAGTTCTCTGCATAAATAAGGGAAAAACTAAATATATGAATATAGGGTGAGCAGTAAGACTATATAGACATCAATGGATATTCCTTTGAAAAACTAAAAAGTTTCACATATTTGGGCTCAGAAATGAATGATGTAAATAAAACAATAAATGAAGTCCAAGAAAGAGAAATGGCAACTAATTACAGAACCTACTTCGCAAATATAAACTTTTCAAGAGTAGGCTATTGTCTAAAAACCTTAGTTCGGCCAGTCCTAAAGTATGGAGGAGAGACGTGAACTTTAACTGCCGTGATAAAAAATAAATTGGCATGTTTGATCGTAACCAGTCAAGGAAATTTTATGCCCCGGTCAACGATGTACAAACAAAAGCGTGGAAGCTTCGATATAATGCCGAGTTGTATTCCTTATACAAAGATACAAATGTGGTCCAGTTTATTGAAACACAACGTCTAGTATGGTTGGATCACATAAGAATGCCCACCAATAGAATGCCGAACAAACTTTTACATGGCACGATGATAGGCAAAAGAAGAGTTGGCTGGCCAAGAAGACAATGGCTACAAGGTCCTAAGGAAGATTTAAGGATAGTCGGCGTTACAGCATGGAAGGCTAAAGACAGAGGTACATGGCAGGACATTGTTAAGGAAGTCAAGGCCCAACCCGGCCTGTAGCGCTACGTAATAAGTAAGCAATAGCAAATCAATCGAACCAGATAATTTTAGGTAGTGATTAGTTTTATTAGACGGTAATTAATTTGTTTGTTACTGTTCTATACAGTTTTATTAATTATATTTACGAATTAGAAATCATAATTAGAAAAATGTTTATTCATTCGATTTTGTTCTTTTATCTTAAGGTTTTCTTTGCTACAAATATGATATTGATTACACTTATGTTATTACTTCAATTTAATTTAGAGCTTTTTTTAAATTTATGTCCTTTATTTATCGATGTCATATATTTAAAAGTCCTTTTGTGTCGTGGTAATTTATTAATTTATTTTTTACGTATTTATAGTTTCTTCACAGTTTTTGTGTGTCTAAATCATCAATTGTATTATCCATGCTTTTTTATAGAGTATAACTTTAATACACCCCAAACTGTAAACAGATAAGACAATGATGTAATTATGAATCCCATTTTCAATTTAACTATTCATCGTTATGGTCAATTTTCTCTCAATTTATATTTTAAAATAGAATTAATTAAATTTGAAAATAATCAGAAATTTAAAAAAAACATTTTGTAGGTATTTTCTGGGTTGGATAATTTTTATAAATTACTTGATTTTTTGTATTATTATTATGAAGGGTTTACTCATTTTTTTAATCCTCAATGTTTTGTCTTAATCTTAAGGATAAGAAAGCAACATTTGTGAAAAATATTGAAAACAAAAATAAAATTTTAAATCTTTTCCCTTCCCATATATTTATTCAGTCGTAGGAGGATAAAAATAAAGAGATTCAAGTAGATTGAGTACTGTTCTTTACTTAAAATAAATAACGAACTCCACATTTTCCTGCCCTTAGGGGTTTCTTAGGGGCTTTATTTTCCGTTTTAAATAAAATGTTTTAAAAACATTTCTAACCTAGTTGTGCAATAAGCATTTAGGCCCGCAGCAGATAAAAGATTTGTGCTGTCGCAATAAATATTACTCAGTCCTTTACACGCCGATCCACTACCGCGCCAGTACCTTGAGCAATGGGGGCCAGTTGACAATAATCAAGCGCCCACAGCCTCACTCAAAGAGCTACGTCGCTCTGTGTAGCATAGCAACTGGCGTTTTCAAGCCACGACCTGCACAATACTAATGAACCCTCGCTCAGTCTAATCACTTTGGTAATTGCAAAGGCTTTGGCACAACCCGATCACTTACAGCTATCTTCAACGGAACGGAAAAGCAAGTAAATATAGCGCTATTGAGACACTCCTTTTGCATAAAATTAAAACACTTATTTTTTTAAATTTCATTAAAAACTACCAAAAAAGCTAATGAGAGAAGTTTTAAACTACATGCATAGTGACTACGATTGTTCGTATTAATGCATATGACGAGTTTATGAAATAGGAGAAGTTAATGGACATTAAACATTTTGCTAATGGTATTTTTGGCGAGGCATCAAAGGTATGGAGAAATGAATCCAAGCCTTTACGATTAGAATTATTAAGTACGTTTTTTATGTCGAACTATAGATTGGCCTCCAGACAGGTGCGGGGCAGGGAGAAGAAGAAGGGCCATGAGGTATTGTGATTCCAGAGGGTTAGTGCTGGGCTATAAGATTGTTGGAGTGACTTTCCCTCGAACATCTCTTCCCTTGTTAGGAGTGGAGAGAGACTGGCGAGTGAAGGAAAGGGATTTATTGGGACGACAAGGAATTGGGAAACAGATCGCCATGGGATGGTCCTTCCGTGAAGCGTGATTTCTCTAGTCTGCAGTTTTCACTTCGATGTGAACCACATTCACTTGTATTATGTGCTCACCAAAGTTTTCCATTTTCCGTGCTTCAGTGACAGGACGTTCAAACGCCCGTCAATGATTTTTTTACTCTAAGAGCTAATATGGAACACAGCGTCTTCCGTCGTTTTCTTTGCAACGTGGCGTATTTTTGTACCTTGTCTAGTCATAATCTTTTGGATTATTTGGCCACGCCGTCTCACTATTTCCATATACTTTTCTATAATATTTTAAACTAGCAACACTGTTTCTTGTATTCACTCATCACTTACTTTCTAATTTACCTAGACTAAAATCTTACTGTACAGATGGTAGTTGACTTTCGAGAGCGTATTACATTTCTCTCATTTTCGATCTTTGGAAGACCGCCTTCTTGTACATGCTCTACTAATTATTTTTCTTAATCATTTATAGCTTTTAAATATTAGTACTTATATTTTAAAATAGATTACTTGATATTTTAATATTTTTCAAACACTGCTTTGTGTGTTTGGATACATATCAACTATATTAAAGCATTTCGTTTCTCTATAAATACTGGTTTTATTAATTTGCCGAGTTATGTCCATCTTCTACAATGTAACGGAAGCATTTAATCATACTTCAGTATTTATATGATATTCGGTGACTATATTTCTGGTTTTAAATATTCAACCAGTTTTGTGTGTTCCCCCCGGGTCCATCAGTTCTGGCTACTATTTTTTTCGGAAAGGCGAGGCTAGAAGGAAATACGACGGTAATCGAAAGTACTTAAAGTTATTACATCAAAAACATTCACGTAGATTCCAGCAGGAACTTCGAATAATATATATATAGAGAGAGAGAGGTAGATAGATAATATTTGCAGTATATCCGTTGATTTTGTAGTGCATAAAAGCGCAGTTTCGACGTATCATCTCGTCAACGGTAAAGGAGTTTCTATTTTTAAGCACAAAAGGTTGAATGTATGCACTCCGGATATTAACTGTTCATCTAATTTTTCCATCTGTGAACGAATATCAACACATAAATATACTATAATTATATATATATATATATATATTATAATAAAGATGATTATTTTTTCTTGATTTGTTATAATTATTAAATAACTTCAAAAAGTTCATAATCAAGATATATTTTATTCAACATTTACAACTATGTAATTAATTAACATTCTATGTAACAATTATAGCATTCTCAAAGACTACTCAAAGAGTAGTCCTAGTCTTTGAGAATGCTGGAACTATACACCGGCGAAAAGCTTCAGCATAATTGTAAATGTTGAATAAAATATATCTTGATTATGAACTTTTTGAAGTTATTTAATAATATATATATATATATATATATGTATATATACATATATATCATATATAATAGGCTATAATAATATGTATAATATATTATCAATATAATATATCATATTATAATATAATTATTAATATTATCCTTTATAATTATATATATATATATATATATATATATATATATATATATATATATATATATTGTATACATGCAATATATGTAATAAATATGATTATCATCATAATAATATGATAATTTATATATATATATATATATATATATATATATATATATATATATATATATATATATCTGATGAATAGTTATTATTCGGAGTACAATTGTTTATTCCGGTATATAATGCCAACATAGAAAGCCATGTTTTATAAGACAATAGTCCAGGGATTGCGTGAGCGAATCAATAAAGCAACGCTAGCCACTATTCTCGTAGCACCAGGAGAGATAAATGTCCAACTAAGGCACGTCTTATATACGTTCAGTTCAATTTCAGTAGTTCTAATAAGACTTATTTAAACGAATCGTTAATCCAAGAAGAACTGCTTCTTTACTTTAATGAATAATTAGTCTACTGTTAGCGATAAGGATTCTATAATATATCTTAAATTACAAAAGTATTTTGACAGACAAATTTAAAGAGAGGACTGAAACCAGCCCAATCGGGAACTGGCTTTTCTGTGTGTGGCTAGGTATAATGTTTTTTTACCGCACTCAATTTCTGCATCCTTTACAAGGCCGTCACTCACGATCCTAGCCGGACTTAATCCACGCTGAATAATGGGAACAGGGCAGCGACATTTTACACGTCCGTAGAGAATGCTAATTTCCATCTCGACGTAATGGAAATGCCAAGTCCAGCCATATCTGTTCATGGACACTTCCAAATATCTTTCTATTTTAAATAAACTAAAAACAATTGAACAATAAATTGTTCGGTACTTTGGTAGAAAGGCTTAGAGAGTGAACGATGTGTTCCAGGCTTTAGGCATAATTTGTTTTTTTACATTCGAGTCCAATATCTTTAAGTAGTGTTACTCAATAAATCGTTGATCCACATTAGTAAAACAGATCTACGTAAGTCCGGAGTAAATACCGACAGACGTAAATGAACCAAGGACAGTTGTACTAAATTAAATCCAAACAAACAATTTCATTCCTTGAGCGCTTTTCTAATTACGCGTTAGAATCTTTTTATTGTTAACTTTTATATATGACATTATACTGGTTTATTTTATAGACTAGTTTTATGTTGTTTATTTTATGTCATTCCATTTATCTTGTATAAGATTCATTATTGCTTCATATTTAATAAGATCGAAGCAATGAATATAAGACTTATTTAAATTGTTTTAGAGAATTCATTATCACACCGTATTGGCCGTCACAAGCAAGAAAGAACTCTTGAATGAAATAGCAGCATTTACTACTTGGGGAATTATTTATATTACGCAAAGTAAATGTAAATGTATTAACTGCGCGGTCAAACTCTACCTTTGTTAAGGTTTAGTAATTGGTTTTTCTCATTTCGTTAAAAAAAAATGTGTGCAGCATTTTGTTAGCTTGGCGATTCTTTGAAACTCGTACAGTGTACTCTGTAACAATCTGTTTAAAATTCCCAACTCTATTTGAAATTGTCTTTCAAAAATTAGAAACTTGCTAGCAGGTAATCACCTATTTTCCCCCGGAGTAGAGCATTATACTCCAGTTACACTACCATACCCGAGCCATACTCTCCCTGTTACGGTAAAGTAACTACCTAAGTAGTCACTAAGTACTGCCCATGTCCACTTATTCTTCCTCTTACATGGAGGCGTAGAGAGCAGTTAATTTTTTTTGAGCCATGATCCTTTCTATTTTCTTTACCGTTCAAGCCCTACCGAAGCCTATAATCATTTCCTAATCTTCGTAGCCAATAATAGTCATGCACACTACTGATGGTGATACACAAAATATAGTTAAAATAAAACTAATTGGAATTTTTATTGGAAAAAACAAGTTGTAAGCTTTAACGACTAATTAAAAATAAAACAATATGAAGAGATTCCTTGTTTAAAGAGAAAGAAAACAACAGTGGTCTCGAGAGAATGTGTAGAGCGGACTTGACAGAAAGCATTACCAGTCTGCAGTATTATTCTTAAAACCCTCGCATTCACTTCGTTCGGCATTAAATATTCTCTATTCTAAGAAACATACAGAGAATATTCTCAAAACATTAAGTATCTCTAAAATTGTTTAAATGTAACTACTTTCTAGAGTGAATAAAATAATAATATTGAAATGATTTGACTACAATGTGGAACACTAATTGTTTATCTAAGGTCTAATATTGAATATCGTTTATTTTACAGTATCTAATGTCATCTTTCACAATATCTTTGGTAATAATTACTATACAGTACGACAATAAGATCAGATTTTTGAATTTAGAAAAAACCTAATTTAGGGCCACAAAAACAGGTTAACCGAAATGAACGGATTATCACGAAAATACCCGATCGTCAAACACGACTCTTATAATAATAGTAGCTATATTCTCCGTCACTAAAATGTTATTTTAGGGTTATGTTTAAACGTATTTTAAATTACATTTCCTATGTAATGAGAAATACCGTTTATATATTTGGATGAAGACGTAACATAAAATTTCATAAAACTGCTAATTTTATCATTTGTAAGTAATGTGATTTTATATATTGAAAATTAGGTTCAAATGTTTTTATTCCTTATTTTTATTTATTAATTAAAATTCATATATTAATATACACATCAACAGTTGTTACTATAATTAATTGTATATTTTCATTCCAATTTTTAAGTTGAAAACGCAGTGAAAATATCATTGCGCATTTTTGCACTTTTAAAGAAAGACACTTTAAAGAAATTGCACAAAATACAGAACGCGGGAGCAGGAGACATTTATGGATCGTTGATAATGTATTAGATTGATTACGGAGTAATTTTGGAAAGATTTTTTAATAGAGATGACTTTTGGAAACGAGCGGCCTAAAATTACAATTGAAAAGTTTCGGACAGGTAGGCCTATAGATGCAAAAACAATTCCAACAGAAAATGGAAAATAGTTTAAATATAATAGATATTCGTCAAACTATTCTTTTTTCTTAATATTTTTTATACTCTTACTAAGCTAAAAATATTTATTTAAATTGACATTAAAGTTTAAAAATTAAATGTAGTTTGTTATTTAATACAATATTTACTTCAAAACATAGTTAATTTTGTTAAACGATTTTAATTATATGTTTTATTATTATAAATAAAATATTTATAAGAATAAAATACTGTTTATTCCAGTTCAAAATAAACAACAAAACCACTCTCCCAATTTCCAACTGCAACCATGATATCTATCCTGATGGAGTAGATGTTAATCGGTCAGAGTGACAATTCAGAAGGCAACTCAGAAGGGCGTTGGGATTACAGTTTGCTTCATTGTATAATCTTTCACAGCTATATCTATTGCTAGGAGTAGAAGGTTAGCTTCGAAAAAAGAACGATCGTTTTGAAACGCATCAGCAATCAAGCAATTACGTATTCACTTAGTTAAGTTCACGTAAAATTAGTTTAATCAGTGAATTCAAGATGATTACATCAAGAAACCTTTATATTTATTGGTTCTTCTTACTCTTCTCTTACTCTCGTTGCTCCAAATGTCAAGTAATCATTAAGAAATTTTAGATATAAATCAAGTTACACTGAACTGAAAACAATTCAACTTTTACACCCTACTTCGACACAGTCTGTACTATATCTCAACGATATCCGCTATAGAAAGCTATAGGGTTTTCTTTCACCTCCTAGAAACAAGGTAGTTAGAACGTGGCAGTATATTAATCACACCTAAGAGTAACACCCCGATTCTTTACAAAAGACGAACGGAAGAACCTTGTACAGAACGAATCCTAGAACACATGAGCCATGCCTTGTAGGAAATACAGATGATGATGGAATACTCGTCTTTCTAGTTGTACATACTCGTCTTTCTAGTACATTGTACTATCCTCTCCATCTGGACGATAGTGCATCTCCCAACAGTACTTAAGCATCATAATAGTGATTGGAGGGTTAAATAACGTAAATAATACCTCATTGTGATAATTCCACCATCCCCCATTTCAATCTCAATTAGAGTCTAAAAGTAGTTTGAAATTATATTTTCGCCAAATTTCCAAGATCTTCCTTTATAATTAGTACACACACTCATGAATTTATAAATATATTTTATAGACCGAATAATTTTAAGTTTACATAAATTTAAAACTTACTCGACAAACTTAAAACTTTTATCTTAGGTGTAATATTTCCTTCTTGTGTTAAGATCAATCAAGCACTCATTCGGAATAATTACTGCGTTACTCTTGATAACTGTCAATCATTGCTTTCCATCTATGTGCGTGTGTATCCAAGTCAATATTCTCCAAAGCGCTAATCAAAGTGCACACATTTGTATTAGCTTGAGATTCCAAATTACTAATTACAGGTACATTATTGGCGTTTCAAATTAGATGGGAAAATTAGCACAAGCCACAATATGACGAGCGCACGAGAGCTCTATGAAGTGTCTATATTCCTCCCCACTCTTCAAAGCGGTAAGATTTTACCACTTAAATTCCTGATCCTACTTCGCGTCCAGTTAAGGGAAGAGTCTCATGTTCTCTATTTCAATTCTGTCAATGTAATTTTGTGTCCCCACCTTTACAAGTAAGTATTAGAAATTATTTTTATTCCCATGAGAGTGATTGAAGAAAGAAGCAAATTAGCTGCAGAAAACGTCACGCTTTAATCCGTGACATACAATCATCCAAACCTATTATATATATATATATATATATATATATATATATATATATATATATTAAATATGGTGATATGTTTTCTTGTAATATAGTTAATAAATTAAAAATATTTCAAAAACAAGAATACTTTTAAAGAATATATTTATTCAAAGCTTTTCGCCGATAAAAAATATAAGCGAAAAAATATATATTTATCACACTTGTAATAAATTATATGTAGGACAAACAAAAAAGAAATTAAAAGAAAGATACAAAGAACATTTAAACGCTTACATCAAACCAAACATATACAAATCAAATTTAGCTACGCATTGTATTAATAATGGACACGAGTTTCCGGAAATAGAAAATATGAAATTAATAAAAGAATTAAATAAAGGATTAAAAAAGAATATATATTTGAAACATTGGAAATTTATAAGCATAAAGTTAAAGACAAATTATTTGATGAACAAATTCAAGTGAGATCAAGGCACCAAACTATTTATAATGTCATTGATGTTATAGAGAAAATTACATAAAGTGCAATACTTATAAACATATGGTCGTTTGTAGCACATATGATTTAATTTTGTAAAAATATTTTATTAGATAATATTTTCCTGAAGATGCTGGTATTATTTTATCGGCGAAAAGCTTTGAATAAATATATTCATTAAAAGTATTCTTGTTTTTGAAATATTGTTAAATTATTAACTATGTTACAAGAAAACATATCACCATATTTAATATATATATATATATATATATATATATATATATATATATATATATATATATATGCGGATACGTATTCCTTCATCCATGGAAATTCCTGGAGTACTTCCGTTCATTCTGCAGTGCATAAAATTGCAGTTCCGACGTTTCGCTAGAATCTCATCTAGCATTGACGAGGTGATCCCAACAGTTGAAGAGCTAATTGTCGGAACTGCGATTTTATTTACTGCAGAATGAACGGATGTACTCCGGATATTAATTATTCATCATATTTTTTCCATCGGTGAAGAAATACGTATTAGCATATATATATATATATATATATATATATATATATATATATATATATATATATCGCAATATGTTTTCTTGTGTATTAATAAAGAACTAAGTCAAAATACAAATACAAGAATTAAAAATTGTAATTTATTATATATATATATATATATATATATATATATATATATATATATATTCAGATTATTAGAAAATATTAGTCACCATTACTCACAAGATAAGCTCAAAATAATAGGTTTTCTATTTGTTGTTATATTTATTGTAGTTTTATGATTTCATATATGTTGGAAATATATATACGGGTACTATATTATATGTATTATAATTCTTCACTACGATTAGTGTTTTAGTATTTTTCTTTAAATGAAAAAAATATCCCTAATTCCCTGAGATTATCTGAAGGTGGGAAATTAGCTGTAGGCACGTCGCGATTAATTGAAATAAAAGTTGTTTGATTTGTATATTTATAGTGTTTTTTAATATTTGTAAATACGTAATACTTTTATAACAGAATAAACAAACCTACAAATAAACAATTTGGTTAAGATATAAATAGTATTGCGTATTTATAATAACTTCCCCTTTGCTGTTATAAGCTATACCCTAATTTTTCCTCTGCAAGTGTGAAACCGATTTATTAGGAAAAATTATTTTCCTCATAAATGCATCGCTTCTTAAAATGTGTTCAGATGTTCTAAAAGTAGTGCTCAGAGTTGCTCAGTGACGTTGTTGGCTAAATGGCCTTAGGGCAGATGAATGGAAAAACAGAGCACATTTCATAATGAGAAAGGTTTTCTTTATTCCTTGCAACTTTCTTTCAGCACAATCTGCTTCTATTGTGACTAAACTCGATTCTCTAGCATTCCTGGTACAGCAACGAAAGATTCAGTATGGACTTATTTCTCATCTTCCGCAATACTTTACTTAATAATAACACTATAGTAAAATAGTATAATTCTTAATAATGATTTAGTTTATACAGTAAATATGACATTCATTTTAATCAACTCTAGTAGGAAAACTATTTAGGCAGAGCCAGTATAAAAATCTTTCTATTTAATTTGAACTATTGAGATTAGAGTTTTGATTAAATGAATCGTTTTCACATTTTCTTCGTTGGACGGAAAGAGTTTTGACCGAGTGAAGAAGTGTTCGAGTTATCATGGAAAAAGACCTTACTAAACATATATGCAAGGTGCGTAAAATGAAAATGCCGTTTAATCATGTAAATTAACACGTATTGGCATTTTCACTAATAAATTTATCAAATTATAAAAATATTATTTTAAAATTGTTACAGGTACATTGTAATTTAGTACAGTTCTTCCAGGGTGAAAAGTTACTAAATGGGTGATACTGAATTTTAAATCTCAAGCTAAGCCAATGACTTAAATTAGATGATCTACATTTACTTAACGATACTGGGTAACACCATAGTATTTCTAAATAAGAGGAATACAATATCAGATCGTAACGATGTAACACAGTATAAAATGGGAAATTTATAGAACAGTTTTGAATATTTACCTACTATTTTATCATTTCGCTCTGTGGTAATATCGAAGAGAAAGAAGAAGTAATAGAACGTCTTACAAAACATATATATATATATATATATATATATATATATATATATATAAGAAGATAAATTAAAGCAGGAATATGGAAGGTCAGCGTCAGGCAGTATCTCGTACATAGATGAGACATGGATGAAAAGTAAATTATTTTAAATAGTATAAAAAAACAAGAAAATTGGTAATACAATAAAGGAAAAAAAGAAAGGTGATTACTATGTTTAGCATATGAGACAGAAACAAACAACAAATCAACACCAAATAAAAAGACCAATATGTTGGAACGATCAAATAGGTAAAATAAAACAAGAAGGAGTGGTTATACGTAGATATTACAAAATATTTATACTTAATAATGCAAAGAAACCTTGAAACGCATTTTGAAAATAAATGTGCCAGTTCAAAAAGGTAAAGTTTTTTCAAAAAATAAAATATAACTACACTTATAAAAGCGCAATTTTTTTCAAAGTTTTGCAGGTAGATTAATGAGATACATAGCAACAATATTTCCAATTAAGATGACCAGATTTTTTTTAAAAAACTAAAATTACTTGCATAAAATAATTTTTTGACAGGTAAAGTGATCATTCCTTAGTACTCGGAATGAGGAGGTAGCTTTCCACTTCATACATGAACTGTTTCTAATTTATCCTAACCGAATGCTTTGTAGCTACGTTTTATTGTACGACTCTTATAATTAAGTCCTTTTCAAAATAATCTTAGTTTATTTATTTCCTTTTCTTTTGGAAAGTCATTTTAGATGTAACTTTATACATATTTTTAAATTATTGATGCCAAAACTCCGCTTAGTTTTTTTGTGAGTGTTCTTGAAGGCCTTTTACTTTGAGGATAATTTGTTTTTGCAATATTGGTGATATAAGTACGAATATCCTAAATCTTCACTTACCTGGCACCACGTTATAGGTTCCCTTTTGAAAAATATGGACAACAATTTTTAAATTAAAACTATTATTTTCTAGATATAAAGTGTTATATTCCCTAAAGTGAAATTTCTGACTTTATTGAAATAAAAACACACTCAGTGCATTGTTGTTTTGACACTATGCAAAGGTTAGAAGTATTTCAGGCTACAGTAAAAAAATGTCGTAAATTTCACTATTTATTTTAATATTTCACTAGTTTGATTGCAATTGTTTCTTATAGTGATGGAAATGGGATATTTGTAAAATTCAAATGATAATAATAAATTACAATATAAAAGCAATAATTTTTTTATTTGAAAACCTCACTTAATCCTTACAATATTTATACGTTGGCTAATAGACGATGCCAGTTTACTACCATTAAAATCTTTTAGCAAAGTCTCGTTCTATGTATATTCCGCATCAGTGGAACCGATCCGAGCTCTTGTCTTTACCAAACATAATATTTACCTTTTTCTATGAACTTAGTCGACTTATTGAAACTCCTATCGAGATAACACTTTGTGTCGTAATCTACTTTAATTGGTTTTATACTTCAATTCAATTCAATTTTTTGTTTTGTTTTGTAAGTAACAACAGTATGCTACAAATACTACACTTATACTATTGTATACTCTAAATATTCTACTTTTAATTACATTAACACTTACTAAAAATCGAGGTATTTTCATTTATTTTCTGCAGTGCTGATTACATTAGTGGATAAAGGAAACTATGAAAGACTGCTGAAACAATATTAGAGTCGATAAAATCATAAACAATACTCGCTTTCGATATACAATCGAGATTTTATTTGTGCAGTTGTGTACACAAAGAATTATTCAATACATATTTTTTCAAGGAGGATAAATTCTATTCAGATGGTTATGAATATAATATTGTCATCTGTTTCTATACTTTAGCTCGAATAAAGCTTTAAAGATTAACAAATGGAAGATTTGTCTTTACTACATAAATATGAGACGTTTTTGTCTTACACTGATGACTGATATTAAACATAGAATATCTTTATTAAACACCTTCGCGAAATTTGAAATAAATATTTCGGTTAAGGGTAATTGTTGCGTTTCGTATGTAGTCCGGTATGTTTCTACTCGTGGTTTGAACAAAAAAACTATTTTTGCTGCGTAAATTGCTTTTAGATCTTCTAGAATGCTTAACAATAAACGTATACTAATTTAATTTTACTAAAATAATTGTGAATATTTTACAAATTGACTATAGTAACACTTACTTATATTTGTTTAGTACTACGGTTTCGGGGAATGTGTCCCATTGTCAATTCAGACCGTAACTCCCGTAAAAATATTTACAAGTGATTTAGTATAAACTAGTATCGCATGTAAAGATTGAATCAACTAATAATAAACTCTTACATTATTACAGACGTATATTAAAAATGAACCGTCCTACATAAAGACTTTATATAGCTTGTAATGTTGAATATATTTGCTGTTAAATTGCATTCTTAAAGAAGAAATGCTTCAATATAATGGAGATGTGCATTAATATTTCATGGAAATAATAGATGTTTATTATGTTTTTAAAGTGAAAACTCCTAACGTTACACGAACAAACACTTGTTGGATGGACATAAGCATACAATTCCGCGAAAGTATAATTTCCGTCAAGTTACGCTATTAGTCCCCTCAAAGTGATTCATGATAACTTGATTTCATATATGAGGTGTTAATATGTTACACTTTATGAAACAACTGTTTCAAAACGTATATTTTATTACACTGAACATTGTTAAAGGAAAAGAGTATTAATAAATAGTTCTGTTTAGTTAATATACATTAATGCATTTAAATTGTAATAAATCTAATACAAATAATTCAATATAACGATAATAATAAGATGTGTATTTTTAATCTAATTTTTGTAATGAAAACATTCTTAGGCGCGTTTGATACTTTTTAAGAACTGATTTGAATTAAATTTGTAAAAAAATTGTATTGAATAAACATATATTAAATAATTTTTAATAAGTTATTTTATTATTAACTACAATAAATATTACTCTTTATTAAATACGTTCCTCAAATAAAAATGTGAAAATGTATAACCTCATATTTTCGGCGATTTTCGTTGAAGATTTTGTAAAACTGTTAACCCTAATTTGTTATTTGTAGTTGAAATGTTGGTCTTAAATGTCAAAAAATTGTATGATCATTTCATAAATTATAACAAATGCTTAGGAAATTTCGCATTACTGAAAATTGAATGTTTTTTCTGTATTAAAAATTTATGTAGACGTGGCAAATAAAGTCTTACTTCTGACAGAATTCCCCCAAGTCTAATAGACAAATTTTCTTTTAATAATAGCCCTTCTAAACTTTTGGTTGATTTACGTTTTTTTTCAGTCAGAATGGGAGGAGACTTAGTTGCCCCTGTGAATTTCGCAGCGTCGGTTTATTAACTTTGGATCCGGGTAGAATGCGGGTTCAGAGCCTTTGTGCTTCATGCTAGTGTTACCGCGTATGTTTAGCAAAGACGTTCGTATGGTCGGTTCGGACTGACATTTTAAATATTGTTATGATTTTCTGAGTACAACAGAGTAATTTAGAAATCTCTGACCTTCAATATTATAATTTTAATACAACTTGAACCAGTTTCAGACATTCAAAAACACTTTTAGTATTAAATAATTTCGCTGGAAATGTTTGAGCGATAATAGCAGGGTTCTTGTTATAATTCTAACCTTCATTTGCAATTTAGTGCAATATTATTTCATTTATATTTAATTATTTTACGACTACAAGTAATAGAATGAGTTAAATGTTTAAATGAGTGGAAAGAAATCACGTACCAGGAAATATAGAAGCAAACATATGAAGATACATATGTTACATTCAAATTCCAAAAATAAATTAGCTACAGAACTGCAAAATACCCTCACTAACAGTTAAAGTTTTCCTAAGATAAAGTGATGGAAATATTTCACTATATATATATATATATATATATATATATATATATATATATATATATATATATATTTATATATAAACTTTGTATAAAAACCATAAAAACCGTCAATTTAAGTAAAAGTAATAAAATAGTTAAAAAAAAATATGTTTTTGTAAATGTAAGAATCGCTGATTCTAGACCTGTGGTTTGAAACCATTTACAGACTGTACCTCTCGGATTTGTGATTGACATGTAACCGTACAAGAAACGATAATTAAGATGAACAGATGTACGTCTAACGTTCCACAACTTAAGGTTTGGATTTTCTAGCGTTTTCTACGACGTAAAATAGTCGAAGCTTATTTCGTACGTGTTTCTAATTTATTCTAGTTGTATCATTTCATATATGTTGGAAATATATATACTATATCATATTTATTATAATTCTTAACGACAATTAGTTTTTTAGTAGTTTTTATTAAATTAAAGATTTCAAAAATCTCTTTAAGATTATCTGAAGGGGATAGGAAATTAACTAGAGAAACGTCACACCTTAATTGAAATAATTGTCAACAGATTCATATATCAAATTTTTTAAAAAAATGTGTATATACATAAGTTGTTTTTAACACAATCCGGATAGCCTATATTAGTGAAGATATTAATAGCTCTAATACTTTACTTTCCTTTTTTTCAAAAGTAAAAGATTAATTTTTCCTTTGAGAAACGTCAAAATAATTTACTAGAAAAATTATTTCCGACATTATTACCACCACAATTTATAAACTCTTTCCAGATATTCTAAAATTATGGCTCTGAGTTGCTCTAACCTTCGGAGCGCACTAAGGTTGCTAGATAAATATGCTTGAGGCAGACGAATAAATAAAATATGAAAGTGCATTTCATAATGGGAAAGGTTTTCTTTTATCGTTGCAACTTTAGTTCAGCACAATTTGCGTCTATTGTGACTAAACTGAATTCTCAAATAATTCTTTAACAGCAACGAAAGATTTAGTATGGACTTATTTCGCATCCTCCGTAATAATTTACATAATAATAACATTATAGTAAAAGAGTGTAATTCCTAATAATGGTTTAGTTTATACAGTAAATATGACATTAGTTTCAATTCAACTCTCTCTCTCTCTCTCTCTCTCTCTCTCTCTCTCTCTCTCTCTCTCTGCATATATAATATATATATATATATTTAATAAATTAAAAATATTTCAAAAACAAGAATACTTTTAATGAATATATTTATTCAAAGCTTTTCGCCGATAAGATAGTATCAGCATCTTCAGGAAAATAATTATCTAATAAAATACTTTTACAATATTAAATCATATGTACTACAAAGAATCATATGTTTATAAGTAATGCACTTTATGTAAATTTTCCTATAACATCAATGACATTATAAATACATTGGTGCCTTGATCTCACTTGAATTTGTTCATCAATTAATTTGTCTTTAACTTTATGCTTATAAATTTCCAATGTTTCAAATATATTCATTTTTAATCCTCTATTTAATTCTTTTATTAATTTCATATTTTCTATTTCCGGAAACTCATGTCCATTATTAATACAATGCGTAGCTAAATTGGGTTTGTATATGTTTGGTTTGATATAGGCGTTTAAATGTTCTTTGTTTCTTTCTTATAATTTCTTTTTTGTTTGTCCTACATATAATTTATTACAAGTTTGACATTTTTTATTATATACTCCATTTCTTTCGTGCATATTATTTTATTTTATTATTATTATATTAATATGTAATTTTATTTATTTCGTTACCAGTGAATGTAAAAGTTGTCCAAATATTTTTTCTCTTATTAGGTACAAAATTATTTTCGAGTTTCTGTTTTCTTATTATATTATTATTTAATTTATCTATAGTTTTTCTTTTATATCCATTTTATAAACCAATTTGATATATTATATTTTTCCCTTTTATTTGATCATTTAAGTTCATTGGTATTTTGTGCATTCTATGTAGTAAATTATAAAGCGCTGCCATTTTTTGGTTGTATGGATGGTTTGAATAATTAGGTATTATTTGATTTGTCTGCGATGGTTTTCTATATATATTATATTCAAATGATTCTTTAATTCTAGTAATTGTAATATCTAAATAATTTAGTTTATTTTTTAATTCAAATTCATGAGTAAATTTTATATTTTCGTGTATATTATTTATACATTTTAATATTTTGTCAATATTTGAACCATTATTATTTCATATGTATAATCCATCATCTACATATCTAAACCAGTGTCCATTTTGATCATATGTTTCAATAATCTTATCCATATCAATGTCTATATTTTGTAAAAATATTTCCGATAATATATCTTTTTCAAATGTATCTATATTATTTTTTATTATTTCAAGTGTTTTCATTGTAGGTATGTTATTATACATGTTAGTAACATCAAATGATATTAATTTTGTATTATTATCAGTTTTAATATATTTTAATTTTTCAATAAGTTCAATCGAGTTTTTTATATTATGAGTATTATTTAATTTTACCTTATCTTTAAGTAATAAAGCCAAATATTTTGAAATTTTATAAGAAGGAGCAGTTGTAATATTAACTAATGGTCTAATTGGTTTATCTTCTTTGTGCAATTTAATTAGCCCATTTAATCTTGGAATTTTAGGATTCTCATTTGTGTAATTATTAGTATATTTTTGATTAAATAATTTAGATAATGTTTTTATTATATTTTTTATTTCATTTTGATATTTGTCTGTGGGATCTTTATTTATTTCTGTATATTGGTTTGTAGATATATAATTTTCAGTTTTATTTATATGTTCTTGTTTATCAATAATAACTACAGCATTAAATTTATCAGCTTTTGTCAAAATAAGATCATTAGTTTGTAATTTTTGTTTACTTTGATGAATTTGCGAGTATAGTTTTATGTGTGTATGATTAGTTTTGTTATTTTTAATTAACTTTATTATGTCATGTGATGTTTTTATTCCCTTGTTTTCTTATATAAAATTTGATTTCATTTCTAACCCACAGAATTGCTGCTTGTTTACATGTTTTTTATAAAATAGTATCAGCATCTTCAGGAAAATAATTATCTAATAAAATACTTTTACAAAATTGAATCATATGTACTACAAAGAATCATATGTTTATAAGTATTGCAATTTATGTAATTTTTTCTATAACATCAATGACTTAATAAATAGTTTGGTGCCTTAATCTCACTTTATCGGCGAAAAGCTTTGAATAAATATATTCATTAAAAATATTCTTGTTTTTGAAATATTTTAAATTTTTTAACTATATATACAAGAAAACATATCACCATATTTAATATATTATATTGCCTTACTAGGCTACTGGTGTTGTGAATATGTGCTCTACAGAGCTTAGTTATATTAGCAATCCATCTTTAACAAAAGATTTAAATTTATATCAGAAACGTAAAATTCAATTAATGAAAACTAATTGAAATATATTTTTTAACAAACAATGTATTATTAATAATATTGTTCCTAAATATGCACGAATTAATATTAAAAATAAAAGTAATGTAGCACAAAAAACATGTAAACAAGCAGAAATTCTGTGGGTTAGAAATGAAATCAAATTTTTATATAAGAAACAAAATGAAATAACTTTTGAAATTTATAAATTACATTTAAAAATAGCATTTTTATGGATAAAACAAAATGGGAAAAAAAATTTAATAAAATTAATATCTTTTTGTTTAAATATAGACAAAGAAAAATGAACATTCTAACCAAAAAACTAGATATATTAAAAATGAACAAAGATAAAAATAATGAAGTAATCATACAACATCATAAGTTTCACCCCAATTTTGTTAATTTAACAAATACTAAATTCAGCCAAAATGAAATAAAAATTTTAGAAAATAATAAATATTCAACCTTAAAAAAGATATAAAATGAAATATTGATACAATAATAATAGATACTGATTTGGCGATCAATAAATTAAAAGTAGAGGAACAAGAAAACAAGGGAATAAAACATCACATGAAATAATAAAGTTAATTAAAAATAACAAAACTAATCATACACACATAAAACTATACTCGCAAATTCATCAAAGTAAACAAAAATTACAAACTAATGATCTTGTTTTGACAAAAGCTGATAAAGGTAATGCTGTAGTTATTATTGATAAACAAGAACATATAAATAAAACTGAAAATTATATATTTAAAAACCAATATACAGAAATAAATAAAGATCCCACAGACAAATATCAAAATGAAATAAAAAATATAATAAAAACATCATCTAAATTATTTAATCAAAAATATACTAATAATTACACAAATGAGAATCCTAAAATTCCAAGATTAAATGGACTAATTAAGTTGCACAAAGAAGATAAACCAATTACGTCATTAGTTAATTTTACAACTGCTCCTTCTTATAAAATTTCAAAATATTTGGCTTTATTACTTAAAGATAAGGTAAAATTAAATAATACTCATAATATAAAAAACTCGATTGAACTTATTGAAAAATTAAAAGATATTAAAATTGATAATAATACAAAATTAATATCATTTGATGTTACTAACATGTATAATAACATACCTATAATGAAAACACTTGAAATAATAAAAAATAATATAGATACATTTGAAAAAGATAACACATTAACACAAGAAATAATAAATACATTAAAAATCATATTAAATCAAAATTATTTTTTTATATAATAATAAAATTTATAAACAAAAGGATGGATTAACAATGGGCTCTCCAATGTCCAGCATATTATCGGAAATATTTTTACAAAATATAGACATTGATATAGATAAGATTATTAAAACATATGATCTAAATGGACACTGGTTTAGATATGTAGATTATCAAATAATAATGGTTTAAATATTGACAAAATATTAAAATGTATAAATAATATACACGAAAATATAAAATTTACTCATGAAATTGAATTAAAAAATAAACTAAATTATTTAGATATTACAATTACTAGAAATAAAGAATCATTTGAATATAATATATATAGAAAACCAACGCAGACAAATCAAATAATACCTAATTATTCAAACCACCCATACAACCAAAAAATAGCAGCGCTTTATAATTTACTACATAGAATGCACAAAATACCAATGAACTTAAATGAACAAATAAAAGAGAAAAATATAATATATAAAATTGGTTTATAAAATGGATATAAAAGAAAAAGTACAGATAAAATAAATAATAATATAATAAGAAAGCAGAAACTCGAAAATAATTTTGTACCTAATAAGAGAGAAAATATTTGGACAACTTTTACATTTACTGGTAACGAAATAAACAAAATTACAAGATTATTTAAAGAAACAAATTTACAAATTACATATAAAACCGATAATAAAATTAAAAATTTAATAAACAATAACAAAAATTTAAATAATATGCACGAAAGAAATTGAGTATATAATATAAAATATCAAACTTGTAATAAATTATATGAAGGACAAACAAAAAAGAAATTAAAAGAAAGATACAAAGAACATTTAAACGCTTATATCAAACCAAACATATACAAATCCAATTTAGCTACGCATTGTATTAATAATGGACATGAGTTTCCGGAAATAGAAAATATGAAATTAATAAAATAATTAAATAAAGGATTAAAAATGAATATATTTGAAACATTGGAAATTTATAAGCATAAATTTAAAGACAAATTAATTGATGAACAAATTCAAGTGAGATCAAGGCACCAAACTATTTATAAAGTTATTGAGTTATAGAAAAATTTACATAAAGTGCATTACTTATAAACATATGATTCTTTGTAGTACATATGATTTAATTTTGTAAATGTATTTTATTAGATAATTATTTTCCTGAAGATGCTGATATTATTTTATCGGCGAAAAGCTTTGAATAAATATATTCATTAAAAGTATTCTTGTTTTTGAAATATTGTTAATTTATGAACTATATATACAAGAAAACATATGACCATATTTAATATATATATATATATATATATATATATATATATATGTATGTATATATATATATATATATATATATATATATATATATGTATGTATGTATATATATATATATATATATATATATATATATATATATATGTGTGTGTGTACACATATATACATGTGTATACATGTTTCGAACATTATGTACCAATTTTGGAAATCTATATTCATTTTTTAATGTTGTAAAGAAAAGTTTGTTGAAAAAAGCACAAGAAATAAACATTGTGTGAGCCTAATCATGTGAGGTAATCTAGCGTAAATAATGGATCTGTTGCAAATCTGTAGGCGAGGCGTTAATGAGTGCAGTTTTACAAAACGAGCATTACAATTATTAGAAAAATTATAATTTGAACTCCGAACCGATTAGTAGTCAGGTAAATCACCTGATACAGGGTAAAGGTTGACATAAAAGGGGCAGGGTCTCTTAATTGTAAAATCTTACTCTTTTTAAGAATGAAGATTGATCACAGCAAATAAAATTACGTAGTAATAAGAACATCACAAAGTAAAAATTACCTATAAAGTAAAATTACTAAAGTAAAATGAAAACTTCTTACTTACGAATAATAGTTAGAGAAGTTGTAGACAATTTACCTGCAACAAAATAAGATTAGATCCTGTAAAATTCCAATATAAATGTAATTTTGCTAAAATGTTATTAATAAATTATCACAATAAACTGTTTTCGCCAATGGGAACACATAGCATCGGAAAGGAACAGACCCAAGTGATGAATAAAACAATGGCTTAACGACCTGAAATAATAATTCTATTTTGCACAAATTCTAGTAATGCTAAACTTGGAAAAATCTTCCTCCATTCAGATTAGTATGCTTGACATTAGTAATGAGTAAACGCATCTCTTTACTCCGAATGAGGCCAGGTTTACTTCAAATAAGCAACTCTTACAAACGGTTCCGGAAATTATCCTTCTTTTCATTATCATGAAATCATTACGCCTTCCCTTTGTTTCATCTATTTCTCCTTACTTATCCTACATTAACCAATCTCCGCATATTCTACTTCCTACAAAGGTTGTAGCACAAGACTTACTTAAGGTACGTCACCATGACAGTCATATTAAAGACTTGGCGGTCGCAGAAATACCAATGAAGTATAAAATCATATCATTTAGTTTTACCTACAAATGTCTTTAATACGTTGCAGGTCCACTTTCCTGATATATTAGTTTTATGTTTTATGGTCCTATAACAAATGTGTAGATCTCATAATATACAGTACCGAACATACGCTTATTTATTATTGTAACTTGACATTTTTTTATTTTATAATTTGTGTTATTTATAAGTTTTTAATTTAACAAATTGACTTCCTGAAGACATTAGTCAGAGTAGTATATTAGATAACTTGTCTCTAATGTTTTAGGTCTAAAAAAATGTAGAAGGCCTTTTTTAAAAATTGATTTCAAGTTACTGCTTATATACAATATCGGAAATAACATATTTTTGTAGTAATAAAAACGGTTGTGATTTTAAATCGTGAGTTTTATATAAAATAGAATTTGGATAATTCGTAACTGAAGGAACCAATGAAAACTCACGAATTGACCAAACATTGGAATTATATAGGTTGAACCTGCACAGATTGAATTTAGCTACATTTGCAGCGTCTTTGTTTACACCAACGCCTCCACTGCAAAAATCTTACTTAAACGTAATGTCGTTTCTACCTTTGAAACCATCCAGCCAACCGGAACTAGATTTTAAACCATTCCGCCAACCGGTACCAACTTTGAAACCATCCAGCCAACCGGTACTAACTTTGAAACCATCCAGACAATCGGTACTAAATTTGAAACCATCCACCCAATCGGTACTAGTTCTGAAACCATCCAGCCAACCGGCACTAGCTTTGAAACCATCCAGCCAACCGGTACTGGCTTTGAAACCATCCAGCCAACCGGTACTGACTTTGAAACCATCCAGCCAACCGGAACTGGATTTTAAACCATTCCGCTAACCGGTACCAACTTTGAAACCATCCAGCCAACCGGTACTAACTTTGAAACCATCCAGCCAACCGGTACTAACTTTGAAACCATCCAGACAATCGGTACTAACTTTGAAACCATCCACCCAATCGGTACTAGCTCTGAAACCATCCAGCCAACCGGCACTAGCTTTGAAACCATCCAGCCAACCGGTACTGGCTTTGAAACCATCCAGCCAACCGGTACTGACTTTGAAACCATCCACCCAATCGGTACTAGTTCTGAAACCATCCAGCCAACCGGCACTAGCTTTGAAACCATCCAGCCAACCGGTACTGGCTTTGAAACCATCCAGCCAACCGGTACTGACTTTGAAATCATCCAGCCAACCGGAACTGGATTTTAAACCATTCCGCCAACCCGTACCAACTTTGAAACCATCCAGCCAACCGGTACTAACTTTGAAACCATCCAGCCAACCTGTACTAACTTTGAAACCATCCAGACAATCGGTACTAACTTTGAAACCATCCACCCAATCGGTACTAGCTCTGAAACCATCCAGCCAACCGGCACTAGCTTTGAAACCATCCAGCCAACCGGTACTGGCTTTGAAACCATCCAGCCAACCGGTACTGACTTTGAAACCATCCAGCCAACCGGAACTGGATTTTAAACCATTCCGCCAACCGGTACCAACTTTGAAACCATCCAGCCAACCGGTACTAACTTTAAAACCATCCAGACAATCGGTACTAACTTTGAAACCATCCACCCACCCGGTATTGGCTTTGAAACCATCCAGACAACCAGTACTGACTTTGAAACCATCCAGCCAACCGGTAATGGCTTTGAAACCATCCAGCCAACCGGTACTGGCTTTTAAACCATCCAGCCAACCTGCACTGGCTTTGAAACCATCCAGCCAACCGGTAATGGCTTTGAAACCATCCAGCCAACCAGTACTGGCTTTTAAACCATCCAGCCAACCGGCAATGGGTTTGAAACCATCCAGCCAACCGGTACTAGCTTTTAAATTATCCAGCCAACCTGCACTGGCTTTGAAACCATCCAGCCAACCGGTAATGGCTTTGAAACCATCCAGCCAACCAGTACTGGCTTTGAAACCATCCAGCCAACCGGTACTGATTTTGAAACCATCCAGCCAACCAGCACTGGCTTTGAAACCATCCAGCCAACCGGTACTGGCTCTGAAACCATCCAGCCAACCGGTACTAGCTTTGAAACCATCCGGCCAACCGGTACTGCCTTTGAAACCATCCAGCCAACCGGTATTGGCTATGAAACCACTTTTTCCTAAACTTAAAGCCAACTCTTCAGCCTTTGTTCGAATAATGGGGCCAGATAATAGGTTTATTCAAATCCACTTGAAGGCTATCTGATTCTCTGGATCTTTTGCAGTCCTTTCTATCTCTAATCAAAGCACTTTTTATTACTTTGCTTCATTTTTTAAAAACGTACACACAGTTATAGGTGCTATCCCATACTTTTTATCAATGACACATTTCTTCCTAAGACGGTCCTCTTCCTCACGAATAACAGCAACTTTTTCACGAAATGTTAATGTTTTGTACGGAACGCGAGGTTTATTCTAACGACGTGGTATCCCCTCAACACATTCACTTCCAAAGCACAAGCAGAGGCACACTACTGTAACAACCAAACGGTGACTGAGCAGAGATCGATCTATAACTGTCGATCGCTTACTCGACACCCCTTGCGCAGAATGTCCATCACTACTTACGCACTAAATACTGTAATCTAGACCACCACCAACAACAAACAGGTGACCGAGCAGACATCGATCTATAACTGTCGATCGCTTACTCGACACCCCTTGCGCAGAATGTCCATCACTACTTACGCACTAAAGACTGTGATCTAGAACCAACAACAACAAACAGATGACCGAGCAGAGAGTCGATCGATAACTGATTCTCACAATGTCGCTTATGCACCAAATCATGCGATCTGAACGCAGAGAAATCATGAAAGACAATCACTAGTACCACTGGAATTCGGGCTCACATCCAAACTAATAATTATGAATTAAAGAAACTGAACCTCGAATTATACATACTTTTTTACATTGATAGCATATAAAGTTCAAGGGATCAACCAAAAACCTCGAATTATCAGCAATAAACACGTTGGATTATCCAAGCTCTACTGTATACATTTTAAATATCTATTATATTTTTCAATATATTAGAAATTGGATTAAAATGGTTTAATCATAACCTCTATGTAGCCTCTAAATGACCTGTTACCGTTAACCCCCATTTAGGCAATTAGTTCATCTTCGGATTGGTAGGGATTTATAGACAATTTTCTAACTGATAAAATCACGTTTTAGCGATAAAATCACGTTGTAGAGAAAAGTTTCAGTAATTGCCTCTGAAGATAATTGCTTTGTAATCAAAATGTACATCAGGACGTAAATAAAATGTTGTTTTTGGTTTAAGAGGTTTTATTTATTTATAATTAAAAATTACACCACAGATGCTTCAAGTTATTATTACTTTCATGTGAATATAATTTACAAAAGTAATAACTTACAAAAGTATAATTTAAAACTCTAAAGCTTTTAATACAATATCCTTATACTTGGCTAAAAGCATTCTTGTATGACATCAGTGACATCAAAGCATGCGTGACAGTATTACTAACAGATCCCCAGAAAGCTTCTAGGCTCTAATGTTTGAGGTAATTTATTTGGTAACATGACGTAGTCTACAATATACACTGGGTTTTAACGTAAAATTAATAGTTTAATGAAGAATAAACGTTAACAAACTACCGAAGTGAAATTCTTCTCGTTTAATAATAGAATTAAGCATAAACCTCTTAAATATCGATATATTGCTACTTTTTGTAAGACCTTTCTTAGAAATATTCATTAAAGAATAACTTCCAATAAAGTTACTTCATACATTAAAATTATCTTGTCACAGTAAATAAATTCAAAGCGACATCGGATGTGTGTTACTATTTCACTATTAGATTTTCCGAGCCAACTACAAACCATTTGAAGTCCGCTAGAGTGGGATTAGTTATCACATAAAGGTTTCCCCAAAATGTATTTTATTAGAATAAATATTCGTTTAATTATTTAGAATGTACTTTGGGTAGAGCAATCAATGCTCGAACAAGATTGTATCTGCTTTATAATTACAACTTCTGGTTATACTCCAGTAATTAATATCTTGGTCAATGTTATTGATTATTCAAAGGGGTTGCCGTGGTTCGTACAGAGGGGTTACCAATCCCTTTCAGAATGACTGCATCCTTTTAAGATGTTGCTATTCATCCCATTCCTTTCATATCCGGTTCAAAGTGGAGAGTAAATCTTCGCCTGGATCAGAATGTTATCGCTATGGACTAGACTCCATTTAGGACTGTTTATTTTGGTGTGATCAATCTAACTATCACTATTGTATGTTCCCTTACCTCCGGTATGCGGAAATATTTCTTCCCACCCTTTAGACATACTATTCATTTGCTTGCATATATATATATATATGTGTGTGTGTGTGTGTGTGTGTGTGTGTGTGTGTGTGTGTGTGTGTGTGTGTGTGTGTGTGTGTGTGTTGTAACGGTCTGAATTACCGTTTCAATTAAGAAATTAATAATTTCTTATTTTTTAAATAACAATTTTAATATTTAAATAATAAGGTTTTAATTTATGGTATAATAAACATAGCAAAGAGTCAAGAAGTCAGTAAAATTTTGAATAAGTATTATTAAGACAAATTAAAAGTTATGATAGCATGAAATTGTAATAACTAACTAAATTTGACGAACGAGAGTGAAGTGAAAAATTTCTAAGTGCCGAAAAATGTTAACTTGAGAACTAGGCCACGTAGAACTATCATCGACATTTTGAAATGACCAGAAAAATCCATAATAAACAGTATTGAAAACAGAATTTAAAAAACTCAAATAACAAAAAAGTTACAGCCATTTAAAAATAATAGATATTTTTCAGTGTTCTAAGACAGATAACAAAATTATGCAGGTTAAAACTGATACGTTGTCCAACCCGCCCGTACAAGAAACAAGCACGGAGATAGCGACGAACTGAGATTGGAGGGGAAGGGTGACACAGCCGCAATAAATACAGGAACTTATGGACCTGTAAGGCAGTCTGTAAAAAATTTTTAATACTAGGTGCTAACGGCCGTTATATCGGATCGCACCTAGGCCAGATGGGACAACCATTAGGCCAGATGGGACAAAACCACCACGTTTCCGCCGTCTACTTCCATCCATGGACGAGGGCTTCAGACTCAGCCTCCGGAACGTAAAAATGGAGAAAGACTTCCATCGACTGACCAGGGATGGCAACTTCCGATGTCCAGGGACCAGGGAATCCAGACGAGAGGACTCCAGGACCGGCAGGGAAATTATTGGCAAGTCATTTTCTCTATTACATACAAATTAACATCAAATTTAGTCAGTTAAATGTATTAAATTCAAATTACCAATTAAACTTAAACAATGACTTCATTCTATGTTGAGAAATTAAATAAATCTTAAAAGTAATAAAATTAATTAGTATAACAAAATTTTTGAAATAATGAATAATAAATATTAAATTTACAAAGTGGTTTTGGCCATAAGCCAATCATTTTCAAGAAGACCAGATTTATTGAATCATATAAACTTTAAAATTATTTAAAATAAAATATGAATTTACCAATTCAATCTTGAAATAAGAAGATAAAATATTTTTATTATGTTAAATTTGGAAATAATTTTGGTTAAAAATGTGTAAATGTAATTAATGAATTGTATATGAAATGTAGGATTTAAATATGTGAAAATTAACGAACTTTTAATTTATAATTTGTGAAGATAAAGAGAGAGCTAAATATGTTTTATTTGAAAAGGAAATTAGTTTAGTTTAAAATCAGTAATTAAATGCATTATAAAAACTTACAGTATTTGAATTTATCCTGTGTTGAACAAACAATAAAACCTTTTAGTTTTTTCCAATTGATAAATAATGATTATAAAATCAGAGTACAGTTTTAATTAAATTTCATTAATTAATAAATATATAAATTCAGAACCTAATGTTTTTTCAAACGAGTTCTCTCCTGAGAACAATTTTATTGAGCTATTCTAAAAATTAGTTGGTATTTTGTATTGAAGCCCAGAGACGATGTCTACTGGCAGAGCATGTTTAAAGAACGCCGGAGCCTTTTAAAATAGGTATCTTAAACATGATCATATTATGCATGTCCCCTTGCTGTGCCTGCAGATCTCATGAAGTGGTAAGATTCTTTGAAAATTTTGTGTGTTCATATAAATGTTGTTTCTTTCCAGCTGACTATTTTACTGGCATGTGTGACTATATACAGACCCAACAAACCTGCCAACCAACTTAGGGGAGGTCATACAAACGTTAAGGTAGAAGTCAGCGGGAATAGGCTTGCATTTGGGCGTGGTACATTACGCGGGAACACAAGACAAAATTTAGGGATCTTGACACGGCACACAAAACGGTGTGAGCAGCAGATATATAAATATATAATAAATATATTATTATTCAACAACACGAGTGGGAGGGACGTTGCAGTTTGTGTGTGTGGGGGGGGGGTATATGTGTGTGTGTTGCAACAGCCTTATTCACCGTTGGAAAAATCGGTAATTGTTTAGAATAGGTATTTAAGCCAAAGTCCATAACATTACAAGAATTTTAAGTAATTAAAACAAAAAAGTGATATTGTTAAAACCAAATAGCGGAAGGTAGGAAAAACTAGGCTAAATTTAATAAATTATAATTGGTTAAATGTTTAAAACAACAAAAATCATCAAAAATTCATAGCCTCAAAATATGCTCTAAAAGTATAAAACTTTATTAATAGAGTTGAATTGATGATAACAAGATTTAACGATTTTACAACAGGGGCATAAAAACACTGTAATTGAGAAGATCTGAGAATCTAGATCAGTGAAAAAATGAATTTAAAAAATTTAAACAAATAAATTGTTGGAACAATTTTTTTTTAATTTAAATAAAAACATTATGTTATTATAAAAGGTTATTATAAAAGTTAGGACAAAATAATTGATGAAAATACAAGCAGAAAGAAGTCGACATTAAAAAATAACAAATGGTTGCTAAGACGACCAGGCTCGGATTGGTTGGTTTATACAACTGGGTTCACAGGAAGACTATGAACATTTTTGTAATATGATGCATCAGTGGGATGCGTTACTTGTAGCGAAACCATCACCCAAGTTAGTGTTCCTGAAGATATAACCCCAAATATCTTGTAAATAGACTACAAAAGTACAGAGCTGTGAAGCGGAAGTGTTCAGATATTTGAGTTATATGCTCAGATATCAATTTACCGGTAAATGCTCGACCGGTAAAATGAATCAATATACCGTAAATCCATGTTAAGTTGTAGAAGATGCAGCCTATTAAACAGACTTAAAAACATTGTGAATAGAAGTGAAAATGTTACAACTAACCAACAGGTTTAGAAAAATGCTTTGAAAAAGAACAAAATATTTACCAAGGCTACTGTGTGTGGAGGTTTCATTCAAGACCAGATGAAGTGGAGCAACTGGACATATGAACAACATATTTTTCTTTTAATTACACTTTATTTCGATCCCATAATATTTAAAATTCAAAATTCAATAAAAATAAATAGCCTAATAGAAATAAAACCTTCTTAGGTTAACTGAATTCAATTTTACATTTTCAAAATTGACTCTCTATTCAGCCGTTTGCATGCAATGGAGAATAATTAATTAATTGAGTAACAAACGTTCAAAAAGGCTTTATTTCGTAAACAATTGATCTAAATTCTTTGTTTGTCATATCAAGGAATTAATAATATAAATTGCATTTGAATATATGTGTTTGAATATGTATAACCAAATGATAACAGAGACGTTAACCTCCCGTTTGGGTAAACCTTTAACAGACTCACTTTTGTTTGATTTTAGTTTAGTCAAAAAATATTATATGTAATATTACTTTCGTTAATTGTATTTTTTTAAAAAATGATATGTTGGGAATTATTGTTTTTTGTGGGTGAAATAATTTGATGACAGAGTGTATAATTTAAAGTTTAGGCTAAATGGATAGCAGATAATCTAGTGTAAATGTAGCTTGCATAAACCTATAAATAGTACTAATTTTAAAAATACTTATCTAAGTGAATACGTAATTGCTTACTTGCTGACGCGTTTCAAAACATTCGTTCTTTTTACGAAGCTAGCCCTCTACTCAAGAGGGTTAGCTTCGTAAAAGGAACGATCGTTTTGAAACGCGTCCGCAATTACGTATTCCCTTAGTTAAGTATTTTTAAAATTAGTAAATTCAAGATGATTACATCAAGCAACTTCTATAAATAGTATTGTGTTAGTGGTAGGCTAAAATAACAAATTATTAGAATATAAATAGATATGCATGTTTTACGGGGAAATGTACAATTATAAACAAGGTCTTATCATACACTAAATATTATGCTAGCTGTAAACAACAAGAAGGAATTGATTATAATAATTTGAAACAGTCTTAGTTATAAATTCAATATTTTGCTCGTTGTAAACCAAAGGAAATTAATTGACTATAGTAAATTTTGACTAAAAAGAGAAGACTATTGAAATTGTATGAGAGCTAAAATTATTATAAAGAATTATTTAGAAATACAAGGGACTAATTATATGCCTTTTATCTTGTATTAAGAAAGGGGGATTATCCACAATTCACATTTATGTAAAAAAAACCTGTAAAATAAAACAAACAAGAAATTAAATATAGAATAATTATTAAATATCAAATTGTTATGTTCCAATTAACTTTGAGTATTGTTTTATAAAAAGTAAGTTACATTGGGAGTCAATTACATTCTTTAAGTCAAAAGTGTTTCTCAAAGAATCCGTAACGCTGATAAAAGGCTTATAGGTGACTAATTGGTTTTTGTTACAAATTAAAGTGTTGGATCAGTGTTGGTTTATTCCTTAGGCTACAGGTAACGGACCAGACTTAGAATTCAAGGGATAAACCATTACTTTCCTGTGGACAAGGAGTGGCATACCATTTTGAAGTAAGAAACGTGTTGGATATGAGTTGGGCAAAGGTACAAATGTCGTAAGGAGATGAGGTAAATTGGAAGGTCAGTAGGAGTGTGTGTGTGTGTGTGTGTGTGTGTGTGTGTATGTGTGTGTGTGTGTGTGTATGTGTGTGTGTGTGTGTGTGTGTGTGTGTGTATGTGTGTGTGTGTGTGTGTGTGTGTGTGTGTGCGTGTGTGTGTGTGTGTGTGTGTGTGTGTGTATGTGTGTGTGTGTGTGTGTGTGTGTGTGTGTGTGTGTGTGTGTGTGTGTGTGTGTGTGGTGTGTGCGATTTATTATTTACAGATCAAGACAAACTCTAATTTACTGAGACATTTCTAAACAAAGAACAATTGCTGTTACAGGTAATGATATTTATGACGAAGTGTCTCTCTTGTCGACAAGGTTCACGCGATAAAACCATACGTCTATGAACACACTTTACGATATATATAGAGTGTGTAACAACCATTATGAGCTATATAGCAACACCGAAATCCAAGTGCCTCTATGGAGAACGAAAGGAAAGCCTGCACGTACATTCAACCCGAGTTTATCACTATAGTTCAGAAAGCGGCTGGAAGCTGAAGACATTTACGCCCATAATGTAGTGCTACACGTAGTAAAAATATCGACTGTGATAAAACTCGTTATTTAAAGACTGCTTTAAACAAGAGTAAGATTGTTTTTTTGTGAGTTACTGGTTCGAGTGAATAAAATACATAATAATAGTTTCAATTTAACTAAAAATAAAATATATTTTATAAACATAAAGAACAGTATATAAACCTTTTTTACGTACCTAATTACAAGGCAGATATAGTAGCCTATTAATAGCCTTTGGACCAGAGTAACAAAGTGTTTATTTATTATTTCTTTGTCATAAAGAAAAATTAAGTCCGGTACATTTCAACTATGAAAAACTATAATTCACCAAAGAGATGTCACACAATAACATGTTTTTGACCCTCAAATTAACTTGAGTTTTAACAAATATAATGGTTTATTTGTGAGTGCCTTTTAAAATGTATTTCTATTTACTGTCACTCAAGGGTGTATGCAAAAAATTTCGAGTGGCGATTATTTCCACTAACTATTTGCTTACAGAATCGATTTATTTAGCTGCGTACATATGTGTTTTGCGGTCATTTTACTGAACGTTAATCAGTGAACGTTGAGGAAATTTAATGACATGGGTTAGGAATATTCAGTATGAAAAATAATAAATACAAACTCCGTTTTAATCCTTTAAATCCTAAAACACTTTTTTTCATCGCTATGGTTTAAATCGAAAAACAAAGAAGTACTTATTTTAAGAACAAGGTATACAATATGTAACGCAATATCCTATAATATATTTCTTATAACTATGAACATTGTTTGCACACGCTCCCTAGGTCGTTTACTTAATAATAGCTTATATTAATCTATAATTGTTACAAACACAATAAATTAAAAGGTTACAGCTAACAATTATAAAAACTTTAATACCAGATGCGTTTCAATGACATTATATCATCATCCTCAGTGATGTTACACAATCGAACTTAGTTTTAAAACAATGAACATAACCTATACTATTTTCAAAAAAGTAAAAAGTATAATTGGTTATGTTTATTTTTTAAAAATTAAATTCCGATTGTGTAGCATCTGAGGATGTTGATATAATGTCATTAAAATGTGTCTGATATTTAGATTTTTATTAGTTGTGAGTTGTAGCCTATTTATTTCTTGTTTTTTTAACCTTCACTCACAATCCAGCTCGAATATTGTTTATATATGTTGTGTTTTAAACCTTCCTTAGATTAAAAAATTTGTTGTTTCTAGTTAGTTGTGAACAATTTTTATTACAAGAGTAGGCAATAACTCTCAATAGCTCGTAGCGTTATAACAGCATTATGGAAAGGGGTTGCTAGTATCTTATCAGACAACTTACATGATGCGAAAGATGGCGAAAAGCACCATTCGAAACACTGATATGTATAAATTTAAAAGTGATTAATACACTTCACAGTTAGATTGGCTGGCACGTGGTAGATTAATACTGTATTCTATGAGCACAGCTCTAACCACTGCAATGTTACCAATAATTATACAGTTCTTGCCTAGTTTTTAGTACTAATTATCTCAGAAGATCAAAACGATTACATAGTCGTCACATACGGCTACTTGGCCGTTGTTAATATTTGTACTAAAAAAGCGTTTTTTAATTGATTTTGCTCCTTATTAGAGCGTTCCCTAAGGATTAATTTATTTAATTGTATGTTCTCATCCATCCTGGGTTCGCACTAACTTAAAATCGTCGACTTGAATTTTAGTTTTAACATGTTTACACTAATTTTAAATTACGATACATAAAATTACCTCATTGCCTATCGTGTGTAAACTAAGGCACTTTGTTATCAGTAGTGTTTAAATTATGTTCTGTACTATTGCGAGGTCAACTTTTGATATTGCAACTTATAAAACATCTTTAGCTAAAGTATGTTGAACCGAAAGCTAGGAATATCAAATAAAACTATAAATAAATGTACTCCTAGTTTCGCTCCTTAAGGATATGGACATTCTAATCAAGAACCTGTCCAATCCTCCAGATGCATAGAGAACATTTATATCCATAAAGACTAAATTTCTATCTTGGATGGTTTTAATGATTTATATAAATATTTTAACACCAATTAAAATTATTATTTTCCTGACTAAAGAATTATTGCTTAACTGAGAGAATACATTTTAAAAGGCCTTGGACATAAAAGGTTTTAAAAAATTTTTATATTATAATTACAATAATTTTTTAATGTAATGTTCCATAATTAAATATTTAAACCCAATTTACTCGTACTATAATTAACGTTTTATAACTCACAATTACGTCTGGTCTCAATCATTCAAATTATAATTGGTCAGTGGTATTAAATTTAAATAACTTTAAAATTGTATGTAAAACCTAAACTTGATAGTTTTATTAAATTTAGAATTATATGAAAATATCAGAGATTCATGGCTCCAAGACGCTGAATGTTTGTTTACCTCATAATCCTCTACCGGGTTGGAAGTTTTAGCTGCTTGAGAAGGGTCAATGTCCTTTAGATTACAGACTTTAGGTTTGTGTAGAGATTTCTAAGCGTAATTCTGTAACCTTCTGCGCGATCTCATTAGTATAATTTCAGCGATAATTAATTGTTTCAATTATTGAATTAATCCTTGAGATATAGCATTTTCTTCTTCACAAAGACAATTAATACTGATGAATACAGTTTTTTTTTATTCTCGATGCTTACACTTTGTTTCACACAGTTCAATATCGTCGTACTACATAAAAGAGTCGGTTATTTTGAATCATTACGATTCCCAACCGACTCTGCAGAATAAATTTAAAGGGCACTACCTACTACTCAGCATACCCACTACCACTTTTCTCTTCTCTTGAAGCCATAGTCGAAATGGCTATGGCAGGCTCACACGATCCCGTGGTACTAGTATGGTTGAGTCCCCTACCAGAGGTCCTATCAGAAGTATTCAGTACCATAAAATCGATATTATTACGACAAACATATGGCATCGAAACTTTCACCACAGAACAAAACAACCAGGTGTAACAACACTAGTAACCTCAGAACTAAAGAAGAATGAACCTTGGTAACAAGACCAATTTAAATATAAAAATTATTTCTTAAATCTATAGAAGAGAGTTAATGGTTTGAATTTATTGCTAAACTGTTAGACCAACCTTTTTTGGTAATATCCGATACAATTGCCCAAGAATCCAGACCATGCACATTTCCGAATTCCAGTAAAAAGGTATTTCAACTATACGTTAAAAATATATCAAAACCTCTTACAACTCTGGAATAAGTATTCCATGGGCTCTATCATTAGTTGACTCTAATATGTATGACCCTTATTTTTATTTAACAACTTTTACACGTTTCTCTGGAAAAATAAAGCCAAGAAGATGTCATGTATCCACAGCATGAACACATGATCTGTCTTTGCTTACTCCTCCCAAGCAGATGATTAAGAATGAATGAACCAATAATAAAAAAGCATGAGGTACAACAAACTAGTTCATCATCTAACTAAGGCAGATGAGGAAGGATTAATTTGTTGCGTGCATTCAGCACCAGTCTGGGGCTACGTACTGTCACCAATTCTTTTAATGTAAATAAGCCTCTTCGAAATACTAAAAGGGAAAATAATAATAAATACGATTTTTTTGTACGAATTATAATTTGGGTATTTTTTAGGTAGCTTTTATTGCGTATAAAAAGAATAATTACTCTAGTTTGCAAAATAGTTATTGATAAGTTCAAACGACACTTGTCGTTTTGTAAAATTACAAAATATACTTACATTATGTCCTAAATGAGACGAAACTCGTTTTTTTCTCAGTTATTTTTTCTTATGTTCAACAAGTCGCTATGGTTTCAATCACTGACGAATGTCCTTGTGAGCAAGCGCTCTAGTGCTTGCTTGTGTATTTGTATACTTACGGGCTAGATAAGCAACAAAATTAATACACCCCATTTCTCTAGATTGGAGGCTACGTTTTAGTTTTGAAATTATTCTCTCATTCAATAAAAGGATTAGTTATGTAAAGGAGGTGGTTACTTGTTTTCTATTTGAAGGACAAATGTTTTGTCGGAACTTTAAGGTTTTTTTAAACCGCCTTTTTTGTTTTGATTTTTCAATAGTTACGATTTTTCTTATTCATTCAAACACGTATTTTCTAATTTTATTATTTTACCCCATTATGGAAAACGATCCTTTTTCTATAAAATATTGAATAAATTTTATTAACTAATTTTAACTAAATTTTAGTTATTTTTTTTTTAAATTAATAACGCTTTCGGTTTTTTCTTCTACTTACATTTTTTATTTTAAAACTAATTATTCTAAAATAATAAATACAAATTTCTATAAGAAACAAACAATAGCTTTATAGTTTCTTTTTAATGTTATTTTATATTTCTATTTCGATTAAAATAGACACTTTTTTAAAAAACAATTTTGACAGTTTAACTACCTATAAGATAAAACATTCATTAAGCTCACATATAAAAACAAATCGTCAAATATTAGAGTTAAAACTATAAACAAATCGATTGGAACGTTACAATAAATATCACAATCTGAAATCTCGAAGCACCACGTACTTCGTATAATCAAACTAAGCCCCTTGTCAAACGGGAACGAACAAACACCAAGCAATAACCCACAACTATACCGCATCAAATCACCAACGAATCACTGTCTACGGAACGAACTGCAGATACTATTCATTGATATAGAACCGATTAAAAGCCAAAACCACCGAAGGTCGGATATCCAACAATGCAACGGCGCTCCCCACTGTCTACTAACACGGAGGTCAATATTTGATTAGTCCACACTGCCTCACATCCAAATTCACACTGCAACTCAGCCCCCTCTATAGTGACATGTACCGTAGTTTATTTACGAGCTAGCGTACGTCACAGTAAACATGTGGGTGTCTACATACGTGAATCCAATGACGTCCTTTGTGCATTTAATCAATGTGTAGGTCTGGGTCACAGATGAACTTTGTAGTATCTATAATTGACAAATATATATATCGAGGCAACCAATGTTAAATACATTCAGTTTAGGTTTTTATTTTAAAATTATTTGGTTTATCGTTTCTCATGACTAGAAAATAATTTTAGATATTATACTTTATCTTTATAAACATATTAAAACTATATAGGGGCCTACATTCTATACTATATTTCAGGATAGTTGTACTTCTAACCTATCCTTCACCTACCCACTGCTCACACCACGCTATGGACCTGAGGTCCAGGTTTAGTTCAGATGTGCCACCCACTCAACATCCCTCAACTCTCTGCCTACACCTGCCTATGGATCTAAGGAGATATCAAAAGTGACATCTCTGCAAAAGTTACGCAACCATCCCATTTAATACAGATCTTTGATTTATATACCTCTCTTTTCTTTATACCTTTCATACAGTTCTTTCCTTTTTTTATAGACAGTATCAATTAAATCAACTAATAACCTGTTAACAAAATTACAAGAAAAACTGCTGCATTTAGCACTTCTCTAAAAGTCTTTTGAGTAGACGAAATGAATTGGTCTTCAGGTAACAAAATACAATAACTACTTTAATCCATGAGAAGTGTGCTATCTATGGGGATTTCTAGTTAGTATAAACTCACTGGCCCAATATGCCCTTAATCTAATAGTGTTGGAGAATCATAGACCAATCGTCCCTAGGATAGATTAAAAAGATTTTGTAAAAAATCGAAAGTATTTTAAAATACCAGTAACTTTGACAGTACAAATCAAGTGAAAAATAATATAAAATTTAAGAAACCTCAACATCGGCAAAATATACGAGAACACTGTATTGTCTGGTTAAACACAGCGAGCAAAAGACTTCGTTTAAACGCGCCAGCTGGTAGTGACAGTTGATCCACTACATGAAAAGCCTACTCTTATTCCCTGATATCCGAGCTCGCGTTTAGTTCTCTTTCTGTGTTATTATTTCTGGAGTGTCTATTTTTATACTATAATGGTAGTAGGCTGACACATATAATATATTATAATGTTTATACATGGAATAAATACATATATTTTTATAAATAAGTTCTAATAACTATTTGTAACATGCTGCTCATTTTTTGCTACAATTCAGTATGTTGTATATATATATTTGTTAATAAATTAATATAAAATCGGCTTTGTTTAAAAAACAAATGTTTTACGACTACGTTTAATATTTAATGATACCACGTTAAAAATACGTGAACCAATGAAAGGTTTTTCTGACTATACAAGGGTGGGGATATTTCGAATCTTGTGCTAGGTTACCGTGGGAAATACACGGTTGCTCATTCTAGCAAGACACATGGTAGAAGGATGATTGCATGGGCTTGCAGTTGTTAAAGTTTTAATAATTTAATTTTCAAATTGTATTAACAACAGGAGAATTTTTTATTAGTGGCTTTGTAACGTTTAGTTTATTATTTTCAAGATTTAAATATAATATAAGGTGAGCCTGTGTAAACTATTGTACATCCTACAAAGTAACGTAAGTTCAAGTGATTGCGAAGGTAAGTTTTCAAATTTTATTTTGATATTTTTCAATTCAATCAAATCAGTAAATGTAATATGCTAGCATGCATTAATCTAGCTTGGTCTCAAAACATTTTATTTTTAAATGTAAACTTTTCTATTTTAAATTATGTAGTTAAACTTTTAAAAAGCAAATTGTATTTAAAGTGTAATATTTTAAATATCACAATTTTCTTAAAGTTAAATATCTTTTGTAAACTCAAACGAGAGATTTATTGTAACCTGTCTTTATTAGAGCGATTAAACAGACAGCCAGTTTGCCTGAGTTAGTCATAAGATACAATTGAGTCTCTGCTAGAAATACTACAAAGAAATACTCTGCTACCTAAAGAAGGTAATGAAGGTTATTAAAGTTTCTGAAATAAACTAAGTCACACTTCTACCATTTGCAAAATACAGGGAGGTTATATATTTTTCTCAGTATAGGGGAAGCTGCTGTACCCACGGACAAATTTTAATTGTTAATTTTTGCATGTCACTGACAGAGGAGAATCAAGTGGAGTTTCTGTCGTACTTACAACTTATCATACAATTTAACAATTTCTGATAAGTAAAAATTTTAAAGCTTTTCAAAAACGTTTCTTTCAAAACCCTACTTTTGTTCGTGTTTACAACACCAAGTTGTACTCAAAGACAGGGGCTTTGTACCCACGGACAGGGGTCTTTGTACCCACGGACAGGGGTCTTTGTACCCTCGGACAGGGGCTTTGTACCCACGGACAGGGGTCTTTGTACCCACGGACAGGGGCTTTGTACCCAAGGACAGGGGTCTTTGTACCCACGGACAGGGGCTTTGTACCCAAGGACAGGGGTCTTTGTACCTAATTATATGAAATAAAAATTGTCTGATGAATTTAATTTTATTACTAATAATAATAAGTATTACCAAAGTTCACTACTTTTTCATCTGATTAACTCTTGGTAAAAAGTAGTCCTTTAGTCTTCTTTTGACGAAAAGCGTTGAGATACTCTTAATTTGTCTTTTGCTCACCTTTGGTCCCTTGTTCCTTCATCTTTGATCTCATAAGCCTTTTTTTAAATGTTTTTTTTCTGGTGTATTCACCTAGTTTTATCTTTTTCCGGAGCAGTTATAAACAAATGGCCTCACCATTTCGGATTTTGCAAATCGCTTTCCCAGTGGCTGAAGATTCCAGTTGCGGCAGTACACTGGAAGATATCTGAGAGTCAGGAACCACACTCGAAGGTGTCTGAGGCTGAATTGGTTCGCCAGAAGATGATAGTCAAGGTGTAGTTTTCAAAGGGCCACCGGAAAGGTGAAAATTCATGTTCTTGGAAAATATTACAATCTAAAGGATAAAGCCCTTAAACCTTGAACCGAATTTGTATATACTGTTCTGTGTGAATGCAGAAGGAATTTTTTCCTACAAATCTTTATACATCCATAAATTGTAAATTGGTTTGCCAGCAATATTTATTTTAGGATTTTTGTTTGCCTTCATACATTCATTGCCTGCTTGTAAAAGATTTTTACCGACCCAAACCACGTTCTATCTAATGGTTGCATTTTACGACTTGTATAATTGAACAAAAGAATTTAAAATAGGTGCATGGTTAATACTAAATAAAAGTTGGAGCCGTTGTACCCAAGACACTCAAAATTAACCATCCGTGGGCGCACATGGTTATGTGTCTTTGGGTACAAAGGTGCACCATTTTTTATTTGGTGCACAACCAATGTTGGTGCATTTTTTATGTGGTGGCGCACAACGACTGCACCACAGCGTTTTGACATTAAAAAACAGCAACTACTACTACTACTACGTAGCGCTACAGCCCGGGGTGGGCCTTGGCTTCCTTAACAATGTCCCGCCATGTACTTCTGTCCTTAGCCTTCAGTTTCCATGCTATAATGTCGAGTACCCTTAAATCTTCCTCAAGGTTCTGTAGCCATCGTTTTCTTGATCGGTCAAATCTTCTTTTGCCAATCATAGTGCAATGTAAAAGTTTGTTCGGCATTCTATTAGTGGGCATTCTTATGATGTGACCCAACCATTCTAGACGTCGCGTTTTAATAATATGAACCACTTTTGCATCTTTGTATAAGGAATAAAACTCGGCATTAGATCGAAGCTTCCACACATTTGTTTGTACATCGTTTCCCGGACCATAAATGTTTCTATAAAGCTTATGCTCAAACAATGTCAACTGATTTTTCATCGCGGCGGTTAAAGTCCACGTCTCCGCTCCATACGTTAGGACTGGCCGAATTTAGGTTTTATAGAGTCATACCTTAGTGGTTTGAGACAATAGCCTACTTTAAAAAACAGGAACAGCACCTTGAAAACAATAGGTAACATAATACCTATAACTATTATAAATAATACAAACCCCAACATAGAGGAAAAATTACATTTTTTTTATTTGACACCCTTAAAACTATGTGGGGCAATGTATTTGGTAAAGACGCACCTGTTCTCCACCCCCGATCTCTGCCGACAAAACTGGAATTTCTCGACCAATGTCCGTGGGTACAGCAGCTCCCCCTACGTAATATAATAAAAACGTCAAAAGAATTTAATTCTATTTACTTATATATGGATACCCACGATTTGTATTTGTGTACATTACAAATAAAGTATGCTACATATGTTTACTTGTACTAGGGTGTTTAACTGTATAATGCTTAAAAAAACATAAAACAAATGGGATAAAATGAGCCGAACGCCACAAAAATCTAATTGGTGTTTATAAACAAAATAAGGACCAGCAAGACCATTTGGTACAGGATGATCAAATGCACGTGGATTCAACACTCATCCTGGAATGACAGTAGGTTAGGCACAAGCAAGGGAAATACTATAAGAATATATAAGCCAGATCATTGTTAATAACTTGCAGTAAAATTTACTTAAAACAGTTACACATTTATCTTCAAAATCTGATGTCAATGATCGATGAAAATTTAATTACTATTTTGAGGCTCTTGTAATGTGGGAACAGTCCTGCGAACGCCTCAGTCCGATGAAGTCACCACCGAAGGAGTAATGAGTCTATTAGGTAAGAAGTTAGGAGAAAGGAAGGTTGCCACGATATTTTATACTATTGTACCATAGAACTAAATTTTTTTAAATTAATTTTTTTTTTCAGTGTATTCAATCTCACCAGACTAAGCCCCCAGCTAACTCACTCTGTCAGCTGGAACTGACAGCCTGTCAGTCCCACACTATAATGTCTACTCTAATTCTTTTTCTTTGTATTCTGTCCTCAAATGTGGTTTTTTTGTTTTGTAATATTTACTTACACAGAAACGTTTTATTCTGTGAATCATAAAATTACTAAATAGTTTTACCGTTCTCTGTGAAAATACACTGAACAATTTGAGTAAACCAAACTCAAATTACTCCCCTTTATATCCATTAAAGCTTTACTAGGTTCAATGAAATTTCTTACGGAGTTTTACTCGTGTATTTGTTTTTAAACATGTTGCGACTAAAACTATTTTTTTGGTTTCTCTTGTTTTGAAAACCCACCAAAGCACTTCTTGTAAAAAAATGTGACTTTCTAATTGTCCAATGCCCATTCATTATTTAAGATAGACGACTAAGTAACCAGGGCCTAATAAATCTAGATGAATAATCAAAATATACTTAAGCGGGAAATACTATTCTATCAAATTAACATTAAAAATATTATTGTGTATATATGAAAAAAACTATCCTGTTGAAACGAGTGTTATGTTCAACGCATAACAAAAACAATGGTAATACCGAGGCTACATTTACACACGCACTCGGATGCAAAATAACTCGTATTAGAGCCACCTGTTATCCCAGGTGAAATATAAACATTTATTGTAATGAATATTTGTCAAATAGTTGTAAATGAATGAAACACTCTAATAAAAAAATCTAATAGTACCAACCTGAAAATAAAAAAAACGCTTTTTAGAAATATACTAGGAAATGCTACTGCAGCAAATAAATATTTTCAATAATAATGTGTGCCTTTTAGAAAAACTATTCCGCTGAAACGAGTATTATTCCCAATGCTTAGAGGCTAATATTACAAACTCACTCGCCTTCATATCTCGTAGTACAGGTCTCCGTTATCCGGTGTGAAAAAAAGACATGAATGAATTTCTGTTGTGTCACATGCAAAATATCCTAATCATTTATTTACAATGTTTTGAAATTATCGTCAAGGAATAAACAATATTAATAATTTATAATAATAATAGATCAATGTACATACCTCATATTTACAACCCTATTTGTAAATGAGTGATACATTCTGTTAAAATAATTTAATTTACAAAATTAATAGCAACCTGACTATTGAAATATTGGTACAAAGAATTGTAATTTGTACTTTCAAGAGATGCCGTTTAAACTCTTATGAATGATAGATTTGTTTCCAATGTTGATCGTGGCTTCCACTTTTATTTTTATAAGCACCTAACGTCAGCAAATACGTTTCTTTCTATATTTTTCATATGAGTAAGTAGGGCAACTTACCAACTAATGGTAATAGTTTACGAAAAAGGCGAATGTCAGTTATTAGAACAGAACAATGATAATTAGAAAAAGTATATAAAACTGAAGAGGGTGAGAGAGTGAATAAACGCGGTGTTGCCACTTATAGGAAAACTAAACCGTAGTAAGAGGAAACTAATAAACGTACCTGGTAAAACTCCTTTTTATTTTAATTCCACAAAACCATACTCTACTCAAAATAATTCTAGTACTGAGGTGATTGTGCGTTAAAGCATTGCCGCTCGAGTTTGTGTCAGAATAGGGATTTAAAACTATTATCAACCATCTCAGAAATTTTACATTTTATGTGCTTCGATTGGCTTGGCGATGTCGAAATTCCGACTTCCTTCATTGTCTCAGACGTGGCAATAAAATTGCCGTTTTAAACAGTGTAGCTTATAATATTGTGGTTCATGTAACCAGAAATGTGTCGTCTTTGTTTATACTATTTGTTCTACAAACCTTTACAATTTATTTTCCGTGATCAATATTCACCAGAAATATTAAGGGGCGTCACTGTTTAATGAACTGTAATCTTCTGCATTCACAGCTCTGACACTCAGCGAATTAATTGCTTATTTCCTTTCCTCTTTAAAATTACATTTAATTTATTGATTGCAATTTAGCTGTTTGAATTACAATTAGCAGTCGGTGGAATGTGATTAAACCACAACCCAGGTGACAAACGACTGCTACACTTTATTAAGCTGGGATGAAGAATAGACGTTCTGTGCTATACTCAAAGATTGTGGTTCTGAGAAGCTGGGATTACGTCTGCAACCCCTAAACCTTTCGCATTGTCTAATCTAAAATCTTACTTCATGAAGTTCTTCGTACATAAAGTTGTAATATAAAACTAGATCATGAATTACTTAACGAGACCAAATTTATTCATCAGCAAATGCACTTTTCGAGAATTCTAAGTTCCGGAATACAACCGTTATGAAACCATTGTCCACTTGGTATTCACTCTTTCTGCTTATTTTGCGACTGTTTAAACGACTTCACCTCTACTATCAGTATATAGCCTATAGAAATTAACTGTTAGTTATTTGCATCAATAAAAGCTAGTGTTGAGCTGTAATGTTGAGTCCTATTACATTTTATTTAACCATGAAAAAGCTAAGTTTGTTATGAATATTAACTTCTTAATTTCGGTGCGCGCGACACAAGAATAAAGCGGGATAAAACCATTTGATTTTAATACGAGCTTTAAAATACACACATATCTGATTTAAACGCTTCCCGACAAAAACACACTCTGTTAAAAGTTGAAACCAGGAAAACAAGCATAGCGCCAGCATCAGATAAACAAGTATTGTGAAAACAATTTGTAAAGTCAATTCCAACTGAGGTCAAGCAAGACATGTTTTGAGTTAGTTTTTATTTTATAACTAGCTGACCCGACGATCTTCGAACCGCCTGACAGTCAATAATTGACGTGTTAACATTAGCTAAACTTAGTTTAGTATTTTATTAACATATGAAAAACTGAACTTACAGCAGTCGATCAAGAAAAAGGTGACAAGAAAAGGTTCTTGATTGAAGTGCACTCGGGTATACAATATTTTTTTCCTCTGGGGTGTACATAAATAAATCAGAAGGTTTTCTGACGCTTAAGCAAGCTACATGGATTTTCTAAAATAATTCCACACACTTGTAGCGATTGTTCTTTGTTGATCGTAACTGCCAAGGAGAGTCGCACTGGAAACTCTAAACGTTTAAATTGGAATGGAAACATATCGGTTGGAAACGTTGGAATGTGTAGCAACAGTACATCTTGGCCCTTAAAATTTGTGTTCCTCAAAATGTTCACTAAAAGCCTAGTACCATTACAGAGTTGTGGCGGATGTTTCATATGATGGATACGCCATTTTTAACTGTTGGAACGTGTGGTGAACTTCTTGGCAAATCAAATGAATTTAGGAATTCAGTTGGATAATTGGCTTCTTCCGCTTCATTCATAACAGTATGGACGGATTTGTACGTTGTCGTGTCCCTGGAATTCTATTTTGAATGCTGAAATTTATTCTAAAAACATCGTTTCTTTTGGAAGCCAATATAGCCCGTTCACTTAGCCACTGATGATGTATGTAATTTTCAGCTATATTTGGGGAAACGTGGTCAAACAATTCGTTGTGATTTTACAGATATTTTTTGGCATTGTGACACATTTTGTTGATTCATCGATATCCATTTCCCCATTCCTAACGCTCCTGATGTCCAACAACTGTTCTGAGAAACGATCAGCGGATGCATTATTTTGTAGTCTTACACGGATATTGGTCTTCAAGTTCAATTTTTGTTATACTTGTTGACATAAAACTGATGATTTGAGACATGAGCTCATCAGAGGGCGTATAACGTGTAATTACTGATAGAGTTTGTCGAAAATCACCCGACAATACCATTTTTGCACTAACCGAAAAGTAGTGGATTTTCTCCTGACCTTTTAGAGAAAGATTTAGGGCTTTGAATGGTTTTAGTACACTCGTCCCATACTGAAATATTTATTGTAGACAAAAAACTTAAACCGAGTAAATTTAAAAACAAGAAGAAATACAAGAATAATCTATTAATGTCAGTATAATAATATTCAACGCGAACCCTGGTAACAAAAGATTAAAGGGCCTATCTGTGAACACTGGACTTTTAGCACCCTAAGTGTGAATCATAGCTCTACGCCAACTGGTCAGTAGAGGTGAATATCGTCAATGGCACTTTTCAGGTTCTTGCAGCGCGGTGAGAGGATTATCCCATCTATATCCCACGGTCACGGGATAATTTTTCTTTCCACGGACCTCAAAATTTAGATTTGGATTGACTTATCAAGAAATCTTCCCGGGAACGTACTCAACAACTTTCTAAAGTTTAATGACGATCGGATCAGTGGTTTAATAATGTATAAGGCTCATACATACATATGCATACATATATACAGACAAGCATTCATTTTTATATACAGACTGTTTCAGAATAATGTGCATGCTGCACAAGCTTACTCCTCTCACCAAAATAACGAAAAATGTATGTATAAACATGGATCCGGAAATGGCTCGTTGAAGAATTATACAAGTTCAAAGATTTAACCTGAAATTCAGCTCCCTCAGTGAAATTAACTCACACTGAAACGTTTAAGGCGTTAATTGAGTTTAAAAACTAAATACGTTTTATTTGCAATGAGCTGACAAATTGTATAAAACCCGTTCCAGGACTTTTTCTCTAATAGTTTCAGAGAAAATTTGAGTAAAGCAATTGTAACACTCTTAAAAATAAGGTGTTACATATAAGTACATTTAGATATTTAATTTTTATTTAATAATTGTATCGTCCCAATATAAAAGAAAATTTTTGTTTTCTTGGTGCACATTGTGAAGCTAGCGTAAGTGGTGAGCGCTCCTAGCGGGTGAAATAGAAAAATATCGTATGAGTTAGTAACTTAGGGTAATAAGCACAACACGCCATGGGACGTAAACATGGTCTGATATCGCCTGATCCGAAGCACCAATCAAAAAATTCAAAATAATAAGTAAGGGTGGGAAATTCAGTTGGCGTATCCTTGCCCCACACTTCTCAAAAAGTCTTTGAACGAGACGAACGTGATGGCACTTTCGGACATAACCTAGAAATTAGAAAGTTTCCAGTATTTAAAATTTAAGATGTCAAAGCCGGTACCAAATGTTATAAACGCAACAAAAGAAGAAGTCAGAAGCGATTATTTATGTGTTTCAAATAAGTAAAAGTTTATATAATTTTTGTTTAAGAGCGCTGATTTATAGGAGCGATGTGTTAAGTGTACAAAAGCGATGTGCAGTAATTAATTATACGAGTATGTGTTATAGTGTTTTACAAGTAATGTGCACAACCAGGTACGTTTAGTTAATAATAAAGAAAATGTATTTTAATGTTAACTAGGTTGAATTTTAATTGGTGAACGGTTAACACATGAACGGTAGAAATTGTCCTTTGAATATTCATTTCTAAAAATTAAATTGGTAAACTTAAGTTACTACCTTCTCGATATATGTCAATTTTAAAGGTTAATAAGTAATTAAAATGTATGGAATAATTAGCAGTAATTAAAGGTTAATTACTCAACACATTGGTGTAATTGGTTCTTTTGTAATTTGTCATTGATTAATAAATTTTATAATTTCGTATTTTAAAAAATTTTCATTTCACAAGTAACCTAGTTCTAGCTTCAAGATAAGAAGACCGCCATAGACAGACAGTTTCTGCCTGAGCAATGACGGAGAACTAGAAGCCCTGGTAAGTAATTTTAATTATGTTGGTAATAAGCAATTAACAATTAATAATAACACATTTCAAATAAAGAATACTTACCCCAGGGAAAAGGGCTCGTTACACAATAAAAGATTAGGGTCGGAAACACGCTTTTTTACGTTTGGACTACAATAACTCCGTTAAATTATCCATAAACAAAACAAAATGAATAATAAAAATTGTAGAGAATTTTATTCTCAAAACAATTATATAAATAAAGTCAATAAGAACGGAATAGATTTCTTTTAGGAGATCCCTCGATTTGAACCCCTTATTGAAGACATTAGCGTACTCTCAAAATTCGGAATAATGAACAGGAACGTTTACACAGAATCATGATTGCTGCCCGAGAAATAAAAAAAAGTCCGATAATGATAGACAATAGAATGATCTCTTTCAATCATCGGGCTAAAATGTGTATTAACAATGGAAATGGGGATTTTCAGCAGCTCTTGTAATACTATTATCAATGTAGACCCAAGTTGATTAAGTAATTTTAAGATTAATACTGTAGATGATTTAAATAAAAGTTTGATTTGCAATAAAATTATTTTGAGTGATATTGACATACATTTTATCATAAGTCTACTTTGTTAGCAATGCGTGATTATCATAATTTTTTGTTTTGTGTGTTCCTAAACAAAATTTAATTTAAAAGAAAGCTATTCCGTTTTTATTGACTTTATTTACATAACTGTTTTGAGAATAAAATTATCTACAACTTTTTTAAAGATTTTTTTTGTTTATACGTAGCTCAACTGAGTTATTGTAGTTCAAACGCAAAAAAGTATATTTTCGATCCTAACCGTTTTTGCTTTACCCCAATTTTCTCTAAAACTATTAAAGATAGAGTTCTGGGACAGATTTTATACGATTTTTCAACTCATTTAACATAAACTCCACCTAACTAACAAACTCAATTAACGCCTTAAAAAATTTCAGTGTGAGTTAATTTCACTGAGGAAACTGAATTTCAGGTTCAGTCTTTGTCACTGTATAACTCGTCAACGAAGCATTTCCAGACCCGTGTTTACACAAACATTTTTCATTATTTTGATGAGAGGAATAAGCTTGTGCAGTATGGAAGATTCCTCTGCAAACACCCTGTATATAGATTAAATAAAGATTTGTATATACATGTGACAGAATCACAATATTAAGTGGTAAAATAGAAAGCTCATTTCCTTCCATTTTTCCATTTTCCTCTACATACAGTATATTGTGTTGGACTATTATTTTTGTTTGTTACTATTTATTCCCTTTCTTTTTTTCGTTTCTACTCTATGAAGCTGAAGCGATCTAAAACTTCTCTTTCTATCCATCTCTTATAATGCCTCATTACTGCAAAAAACCTTTCTCTTATAATTTCATATACATCTTTAAGTTATAGATTCCTAGCATAGAAAAGTTGGCTCTGTGGAAAAGTGCTGGATTTTAAACATGTACTCATTCAGTTCGAATTCTATCAAGAAATGAAGTTTTTTTAAAAATTTAATCAATGAATAAATATTTGACAAAAACTGTAATAACATCATTTTGCCATTTAATAAGGTTTTACAAAAATGTTTTGAACTTGATTGGATGAATAAAAACGTATTTTGTTAACTATTGAGAATTTAACATGAATAAATGAAACCTCTATACCACAAATGACTTTTTTTTATTTAAAACCTTATGTACATATCGATTGCATAGCAATCCAGCTCAGAGGTAATTTACAATTTAAAAAAATATATTTTTAAAAAAATTGTTTTTGTGTTTATTGTAAATTACCTCTGAGGATGATTGCTATGCAAGCGAAATGTACATAAGGCTTTAAGTAAAAGAAGAAAGTTATGTGTGGTGTAAAGGTTTCATTTATTTATGTTAAACATTACGCCACAGTTGTTTTATACAGTTATATGATAATTTGTACGATATATATTTAGGAGAGTGTGGACTAATAGAAGGAGTTGAAAAAAAGGGTTATTTGTTTAATTTCAGCACACTTTGGCTATAATAGCTTACGAAAGATGGGAAAGGTTTTGGGAATGAAGTTTGATATAATGTAAGACCATAGAATCCCCTAGTACAGAATATAAGCTGATCAAAATGTCGCGTTTAAGGTAGCGAAAGTGAAATAGTTCTTTCTGTCGAAGTATATAGGGAGTTTACTTATTTTATCCCCTAGGAAGTTCATATAATTACGTTTACTTGAACATACCTCAATCTATGGAATATAATTAATTAGTATTTATGCATATCTCTAGGAAATACGATGACGAAATGAATCAAGGACGTACAGATAAGAATCTCATGATCTTAATTATCACCCACTGATTCTATTCTCTTTGATTTGAAAATACAAAACATGAAACTTATTCCTGTGGCTTGTTATTGAAATGAAAGCGCTGCGTTGAATTTGTTTTTAATACCATCAAACATATTTTCGTTACATCAGGAACGCAGTTTCTCATTCGTAATTTTCGGAAGGGATGAGATGGCTTCGGACGGAGAGAATGGATATTAGCAACCAGAACCTATATCGCGTTCTTTAATACTATATTTGTATTCGATTCCTTCTTTTAGTTCACACTCTCCTTATATATATATATATATATATATATATATATATATATATATATATATATATATGAGTGTGTGTGTGTGTGTGTGTGTGTGTGTGTGTGTGTGAGTGTGTATGTGTTTTACAAATTTTTAATCGTTAATAAAATACTTTTTGTTCACCCAATCAAGCTCAAATACATTTTTTTTAAAATTTGTTTTTAATTTGTAGTGGATAACACTTGATGTTAATACAGGTTTTTCGAATATTTATTCATTACTTGAATTTCACTAATTCATTTTAGTTTCATAAATTAGAAAAAACATTTCACAAAAGGCTCAAGGTATGCAATATAGCTCCGTTACATTTTCGTTAAAACAAGTGCTAACATATGCTTTCATGACAGCTGATATGTTATCGGTTATGTGGTGGAATAACTGTTTTAACTCATGGATAATGTTATTTTATTTATATTATTAGTAATTATTTAATAAAGTAATTTAAAATAAAATTCGTTTTTGTTAAACTATGCAGGAATTGGTTTAAAAAATTGTATAATACTGGATTTAATTATATAACCTCAATTTTGGTTTTATAAATATAGGATACGTGTATATTACATACATTTATTTAGTAATACTTACACTAAAACATAGGAGTTTATTATTTATTTATTTATAGATTGTTAGACAGAAATTTTAGTATTAAATGCATATATTTATTGTTCCTAAAGAACGTAGAAAAAATTGTTTCGATTTTCAAAACAACCTGAAGGCCATTCGAAATAAAGGAAAAACAACAAAAAACTATTGAAGAAATACTTTAACCAATTATTTTCATACACATGTTTAACCAACATCTTTAAAGTGGAATTTTAAAACGCTATTAAAATCAAACAACAACAAAAACTTGATGTTTTTTTCTTCAAAGCACGTCTGCTCTGAGAAGGTTCTTTCTGTCTATTTGTAATGAAGCTCTTAAGAGAAAATCTAAAGGACGTTTGTTAAAAGGGAGAGTGTTTGCCTTGGTTTTGATGACAAAGATGTGAGTCTGTAAAACAATGTCGTGTAGTGAATCTTCACAAAACATTTTATTAAACGTATTTTAAAAAGTTATAAGTTACGTGAAACGAAAATTCAATAAACTTAGAAAACAATACAAGTATCAAAAAAATGAAAGCGAATAAAGAAAATTTTAAAATCTAATAATAAGATAAATTAAAATCACAGTTATACATAGAACATCTAAAATAGGCATTACTTATGTCTTTTAGGGGAACATTGATAGGTTGTTATCGATGGTGTTGAATGTGGGCTGCAAGATTCCCAATACAGTGATCATAAATAAATTAGCTGGGAGTGGCTAGATGTTTATTCGTAGCTGAAATGCATGCAGACAATTTAATTCTTTAATCAATGAAGAAGAATTACGGATATTGATAACATTAAGTTGCGTTATAAAACCCCCAGTTATAGAACTGAAGGGGCGTAGCGTGGGCAAGGTGGCTTAACTGAAGTGGATCTGCTCTTAACCGCGATGTGAAGGGGTTTCATTACCCGCAACTCGATGAGGTGAATAGTCTTTTCCCTCAAAGACCTTTCCCATTCTCTTAAATTTCCTATTATGAATTGTAACCGCTATGAAATCTTGCTCAGGAGAGACTTTTTCAATTTCGGGGAATTTTCACTCGTACCTAGGACGGTGGAGGAGAAACATTTACAACTCCTTATACAACCCGATAACGTGTTTTAGGAGCATGTCCTCATGTTTTAAATCTTTCTAAATGTATTAATATTGCAAGGTTCTTGAGCAACCGCCTTTCCTGCAAGCCATTGATAAAGCTATTCTATGCAGCATTGTTTGTGAACAAATTGTTTATTGTGAACTGTATCACAATTAGCTGAAGGACTGACGCGTGTTACCGTCAAAATATGTTCAGCATTTGCCTGTGAAAACACTAACTATACTCTTGGTATAAGAGTATACAATATCAAGAGCACAGTGCCACAATATATTACAATGGAAATATTAGAAAGTACACAAATATCACAAAAATAATTTTTAAAAAACAAATTAAAACAAGTTACTTAAGATTAAACCCTTATGTACATTTAGGTGACAGTGTCATCATCATCAGAGGGTCTTATTACAAAATTACAATCTATCAAACATGAAGATACAAACTAGAGTGGTGCATATCTTGGTATATTTTGAAAATATTCTCTTTCACCCGAGAAACATCATTTTTCCACAAAGGTATTTTGATTTACGATTTTTACTAGATTGGGTTCTCTTAGGGTACGTCTAGGCAGATAAAGGTATACCTTTCTAATCAAATATACAAAAGTGATTCAGACGTTTAACGACAAAAGTATATAGCCGAGGTACGAAATATAGTGAATTTTCCATTCAAATTTGACTAAAGCTTTGATTCAATCCACAAACGTGAAAACGTTTTCCACACAGATACTTGTAAACATTGATGTATTATTTTAACCAATTGATTAGTTTTACACAATGGTGTTTTTATTTAAGGATTTTAAGTAAACAGATTGAATTTACACCCTTTCTAGGTTATCTAGCAACTCTCCGTAAAGACTTAGTAGAAGGTGTGTATACACTGCTAAGGAATCTTTTTCCATTCCTCCAGATATTTTTTAAGCCCTACTGGTCAAAATAACTTAGCGATACCCCGTATGGAAAATATATTTATGTACATTATACTAACAAGCCACTGTATTTCTGTAAACATTTCAAATATGTATCTCTACCAATAAGACTATGTATGAGTAAATGTTACTCGTATTTATAGGACTCTTTGAAGACTGGTTATTATGGTATTTGACAAAATTAGTGACAAGGCTCGGATCAACCAAAAGTGCGTAGGTAGTTTTCTTCCGATGATATATATATATATATATATATATATATATATATATATATATATATATATATATATATATATATATATATGCTGATACGTATTCCTTCACGGATGGAAAAATATGATGAATAATTACTATCTGGAGTACATCCGTTCATTCTGCAGTCCATAAATTCGCAGTTCCGACGTTTCGCTTGAATCTCATCCAGCATTGACGAGATGAACCCAGCAACAGTAGAAGAGCGAGTCAAATATATATATATATATATATATATATATATATATATATATATATATATATATTATAAAAGTTTTTTTGTTATAAAGTATGTTGATTAACCTTTTAGAGGGCGCATAGTGTTTAAAACGGAAGAGGGTGCTTGCGGAGGTTTATTCATCACAAATACCGTTTAAAATTTAAACTGTTCAAGATTTTTAATTTGGGTGACTTTACAATTAAATACTATATAAATGCATTCTAAATAATTTTAGACATCATTATTGTACAATTTTAATTTTTGAAACGTCATATTTCTAAAAATATTTTGAATTGGTCAAAACGCGTAAGCAATGTATAATAGACCACTGTTTTCATTACGGGGGAGGTGTTTGCGGGTTATTTTTCTGTAATGATATAATTCAACGTCTAAACGTATACAATATATTATCGTGATTATGGGCTTTCATATAAGAATATGAAATAATTATAATATTTAGTGAAAATAAGGAATATTTTTATTAAAATATATAATAACCCTTGACACGCTACTGCCGTCGGATTTAGTAAAACGGGAAGTCATTGATATTAACTCTAAAATACTGTTGAGTACAATTAACGAACATTAATTCCTTTACGGGCTGTGGACAGTGCGTTCAAATAAGCGTACGAATTATTAACAAGTATAAAAGAATATTAAACGAGTTGTTAACCTCTTGTGAGTTGTTACTAGGGCTTATGCGTTAACTCTTACTGGTTTCCTCAGAAAGCTAGCATTCGGCCGGATGCAGTCCGTCGGTTGCCAGGAAGATCTCTCTCGACTCGCAAATCCGGGTCTCTCTCAACGACTGTCCTTATTTCCTATTAAAACTATACCGGAAATATCGAACTTTACCCGGTCAGCTGTTTTACTATCGGTCAACAGTCGGTCTCTCGCAGTGACAATTAGAACCTTTTGCTCTCAGAACTATTTGGTGGTAATATACAAAATAAAACGTTACAGATCTCCCACACGAAACGGAAACCGGGGATGGGGGAAATATGAAACCCTCTGTGTGTGTCTAAAGTAAAGGTTTAATAATTTATATCCTGAGACGGTAACACAGAGTTTGGGCAGCAAACAATACCCGGGTTACCCGGTCCAAACGTGTCCCCACGCCAACTCCTATGTTAACTGTATATCCCTTTAAATTCCCTTGACTAATCTTTCTCTCTTTCTCTCTCTCTCTCTCTCTTTCTTTACTGCGTTATCCCTATACCATAACTATCTGGACAATACCTACAAATACCATAGGGGTTAGCTACAAATACAGTTTCAGAATGACGGCGCGTCTATCGGGTTTATTCTGAAATTGGGGATGGCTACAGGGTGAAAGGGAAGAGAAGGAGAGGGAGGACGTTGCCTTGGGATAGGAGCTTTTAGCGGGTACTAAGCTATCTATTTGGGTTTTCTTACGGATAGGGGAGTGAGAGCTTAGATATTCCTCATTTGCTAATTTATCATTTTATCCCAAGAAACATATAAAACATAAATACCTACACAAAAATTCTTCTGGTAGGAAATTATTTAAAATCTGCATTTTGATACCGTATTAATATAAATTATTTATACGGAGAGAGGGTAAACAGTACTACGTTATACTTTATATCATTGAACCTTACCTAAACCGGAGTTGGATACTATCACTATCAAATTTTATTTGATTCTCATTTCTTAATAACGACTCCATTACTCAATTCCCAATATATAAATAAACAAACGAGTTAACCCAGTAATGATATACATAAACGCCATAACAATTTTAACAATGAAAAATTCTATCCCACTAGTGTATTTCATAAAAACTTCTATACATGAAAGTTCTCTGTCAATAATCGTATGCGACATTACATTCAATCATATAGAATAGACTACCGAGAGAGCAAACAATGAAACGCAATAAGTTAAGTTCCATCTGCCCAATGCATACGCTTACCTGTTTACTTTGCTTTCGGCAAGATAAAGTTTGTTTCCTATCGGCCAATGCTTGTTTGAACAAATATACGCGAGATTCAATCCTTAGAATTTTAAATATACTAAGACTTTTATTTTAAAGCGACTCGAGAATTATAATCACCGGGAATTTGTTTCGTTAGAAGTTAAGTATTAAAGGGACCTCTTTAATTTATATCTCTTGTCCTTAACTACACTTGATCGTAAGGGATGTATTTTTAATGCAACAGATATACACGATAAAGTCGTAAGAATGCAATAGTCGACAAAAAATTAAATGAATAAAAATTACGATATCCTTTTAAATCTTGTATGGCTAATAAATTGAAATACCTACAGCGTTATAATAATCAAAAGATTTTAAATCTCTTTCTCTAAAGATAACTCTAGTTGAATAGAAAATGAATACAACTGTTTACTTAGGATAAGATTAGAGTGGATTACAACTAAGCAATTGCTCTGCCACTTGCCCTTGGGTGTTTGAACTTACTGACCAACGCATATCTTTCTTCGATTGACTTTACATATTTTTAGCAACCGTTTGTACATTTAATACATAAATTTTATTTAAAAAAATAAAAATATGGATTTAATTATCGTTACAGTTAACACAATATTTCCCGGAATTATAATTATAAAATAAAGCTAGAAGAATACGTGTCTTTTTTTATTCTTGAATTAATTTTTTTTTATTTTCTCTTTTATTAAACAAGTGTGTAAATTATTTTACAAACCACTCTCTGCTACTATTCTGACACGCTACTGCCGTCGGACGATTTAATAAAATGGAAAGTCATTGATATTAACTCTAAAATATGGTTGAGTACAATTAACGGACATTAAATCATTCACGGCAGTGAACAGTGCGTTCAAATAAGCGTACAAATTATTAACAAGTATAAAAGAATATTAAATGAGTCGTTTATCTGTTGTGAGTCGTTACTAGGGCTTATGCGTTAACTCTTACTGGTTTTCCTCGGGAAGCAGCATTCGGCCGGATGCAGTCCGTTGGTTGCCAGGAAGATCTCTCTCGACTCGCTATTCCGGGTCTCTCCTTATGTCCTACTAAAACTATACCGGAAATATCGAAATTTACCAGGTTATCTGTTTTACTATCGGTTAACAGTCGGTCTCTCGCAGTGACAATTATAACCGTTTGGTCTCAGAACTATTTGGCGGTAAAATACTAGTTTGGCGGTATTATATAAAACAACCGTTACACCCTACAAATTGGCGGTTGAAAAAAAATATTAGCTTTATAACAGGTTCTAGCAGAATCTTAACAGTCTTTGTTGAAAATCCAATTCATAATTGTTCATTTCAAAGCCTACTAGTCACCACTAGTGTAGCGTGAACATGACCTACTCTCATGAGAATTATGTTTATATTTTCTGTTCTCCCTTGTCTTTCTGGTTCAGTATACAACAGTATACAACGTTTTTTACTAAACAAAATTCTCTTCTACTGCAAAACTGCACGGTAACAGTTTCCTGACGAATGTTTAGCGGGATTGTCTCTATAACTTCAAAATCTGACAATATTTCAATAAATTAGTCACTTTCGTCATTTTCAGATTCGCCTATTATGTATTCATTGGTTTCATTTATAACTTCATTGACTTCTTCGTCAAGTCTATCATCTGGCAAAGATACTAGGTTTCATCAGAATCATCAAAGAGCTGTCTAACAAAATTTTCGGTAGAAAGTATTTAATCATGTTCTTCTTTTACAACACCACATAGCATTTTACGAATTCTCTTCTCTTTAAATGGAGCAACAGTAAAATGTAAAACTTTGATACTAAAACGACACACAACATTAAAACAATAATATCTACATAAACAGTAATAATTTGACTCCAGGAAGTCTTTTGTATGTAAATAACTGCACGAGGAACTCCGCACAAATAACTCACAAGAAAGAGCGCTTGCGGACGAAACCTACGCAATCTGACTGAAATTGACAAAGATTAAATTCACACTAATGCTACTTGGAAAAAAAATTACAAAAATAGGTTGGGTCGTTTCCTAGAATGCAGGTCGTAGAGTAACGAGCTGTAAATAAACATCTGACAACTGAAAAGACGTTTTCTTAACAAATAATTATACATGCCGAAAAAACACCGCATGTTTCCTCTCGAGGGTTAAACATAAAAAAAGTGCCTGATTATGTGTGTAGTGATTAGAAATATATACCCCTAATTATTATACAGTTTAGGTTATTTTCATACGTGTTTTAATGAACTTTTTGTTATGTTTTAAACGTAATAAGCCATTTAGACTTTAAAATAATAATTAAATGAAACATTTTCATGTTATCTAGAAATATACCATGGTAGAAAACAAGGCTAGAGGAAGTGTAATTTTAGTATTAGTGTAATATTGGATTTTTTCTAACGTTTTATATAATTTTGCAGCTATATATTCATAACACACATGTAAAACCAATCGTTGAACAATTATTACTATGACAGCTTGAAGCAACTGTGTAGTAATGTTTAATTTAAATGATTGAAACCTCCTAATCACAAATAAAACCTTTTATTTAAAGTCTAATTTACATTTCTATCACATCATTGTCAAAGGAAATTATTACAAAATTTATTTCAATTATTTACCAACTGCATTTAAAGTTGATAGTTTTAGGAATTCAAGTAAATATGAATAAGTAAAATTTTCTCCAAAGCCAATGGACAGATCAGTGATAAAGCTATCGTTTTACTGTTGTAATCAATCGATAATTGATTTGGTCAGACCATATCGCTTTAGACGCATTGTTGTATCTTTATTCACTACAGCTCTCCATAGAATCTCTTGGCTGCAGTTGGAGTGGTATTTTATAATGGTCTCTAGGAATGTGAAACGACAAACTCGCTCCTATGCTTTCAACCCATTGAATTGTTAGCAAGTACGAATATTATTTGAGTTTAAGCCTATTCATTTATTACAAACAATCAGGCTTTCAGACTAGTAAAAGGAATTTAAAGTGGCTACTCATTTTAATTGCAAAGGTTATCGAGACATATTTGTGAAAGCGATGGCGCAGAGTAGTTGAGTGGTTATTGTTGATCCAAGCTTCCCTTTTCAAAAGGAATCAAATTATTTAAAAATTCATGTGTTTGCGTATAAATGGGTAAATTCAATAAATATTAAGCAGCAAGAATGACGGCTTGTTTTAATCTTGGCTTTACAAACTTCTTGAAAAATGTCACCGGCTTAGACAAGATAATCCACCATGTTCTTAGTCAAGTTTGTTACAAAGTGAGCATTAAAAGTTCTGTAGCATTTCGAACATGCTTGCCACAAATGTTCTTGTTCTACTTTTTACAGTAACTTGTTGTTGGAGCAAGAAAACATTCTTTGCTTGATTTTTTAAGATGTAATATTTTTTTTAAATATTGCAGAACAATTCCTAACGCTGACAATTGGAAGTCATGTTGCAATACCTTTTTTAATGAAACTACAAAATATATGAGCGTAGTAACAGCATGACAGTAAAATATAAACTTTTCATTGTTGCATAACAAATTGAAGGAAAATAAGTATTTTCTAAAACTTAATGCGAATAAACAAAATCACTTTGATTGCTTCGTGTTCTGCAGAAATATAACTTAGGAATATTTCCTAATACTTGGCCGAGCTTAAGCAAAGTGTGAACTATATCTTCCTTACATGCAAGAGAATTTTTCTCCTTTTTCCTGGAGAAGATTTATTTTATTGCTATTATCATTTCCGCATAGCTGTAAATTATATTTTTAAGAACGGATGAAACGTTTGGAGACTTATACAACGCCACTGATTTTTTTTCTATAGGAATGTTTCATAATATATTCAATAGAAACAACAAACTGTTAATTCAAATTGTCTTTTAATTTAAACAATATATTTCAGCTTCTTGTAACAATGGAATGTTTCATGAAATGTTATTAAACGTGTTAAAATGATTTTACAAAAACTTAGGGTGTAATCTACAATGTTAATGTATACTACATCAATAACGAAAAGTATGGATATATATGGTGAAAGGTTTTCTTGTTATATAGTTAATAAGCAAAAATATTTCAAAAACAAAAATAGTTTTATTTGATAGATATTTATCTTCAAGAAAAACAATAATATAATGAAATATCTAATGTCTCATATATATTTATCTTTAACCATTTGTTAATTTTCTTTTATTATTTCATATTTCCTATTTAAGGAAATCTGTATCCATCATTTCAACAATGTTCAATTTATTATAACCGTCTAAATGTTCTTTGTATCTTTCTTTTAATTTCTTCTTTGTTTGACCTACAAAGATTGATTACAATCTTCACAATTTATATATTACACCGTTTGTTTCGTGAATATTATTTAGATTATTGTTATTGTTTATTAAATTTTTAATTTTATTATCAGTTTTGTAAGTAATTTGTAAGTTTGTATCATTAAATAATCTTGTAATTTTATTTATTTCGTTACCTGTGAATATAAAAGTTGTCCAAATGTTTTCTTTTGTATTAACTACAAAGTTATTGTTAATTTTTTGTTTTCTTAATATGTTATAATTTAATATATCTATAACTTTCTTTTATGTGGATATTCTAATGAAATTTGACACACTATATTTTCCTATTTTATTTGATCATTTATGTTCATTGGTGTTTTGTGCATTCTATATAATAAATTATACAGCGCTGTACTTTTTGTTATAAGGATGATTTGCCTGCTTTGGTTTTCTATATATATTATATTCAAAATTTTTGTTGTTTCTAGTCATTGTAATATCTAAATAATTCAGTTTATTATTTGATTCGAATTCATGAGTAAATTTTTGTATTTTTATGTAGGCCTATATTATTTACACAATTTAATATTTTGTCAATACCTAAACCAGTGTTATTCAATATATATATATATATATATATATATATATATATATATATATATATATATATATATATATATAATAAATTTAAAATATTTCAAAAACAAGAATACTTTTAGTGAATATATTTATTCAAAGCTTTTAGCCGATAAAATAGTACCAGCATCTTCAGGAAAATAATTATCTAATCAGATTAGATAATTATTTTCCTGAAGATGCTGGTACTATTTTATCGGCGAAAAGCTTTGAATAAATATATTCATTAAAAGTATTCTTGTTTTTGAAATATTTTTAATTTATTAACTATATTCCAAGAAAACATATCACCATATTTAATATATTAATATATATATATATATATATATATATATATATATATATATATAATTCATCATCTACTTATCGAATCCAGTGTCCATCCATTTTAATCGTGTGGTTTAATAATTCTATCTATTTTAATGTCTATATTTTGTAAAAATATTTCCAATTATATCCTTAGCATTGTTAATCTATCTTTTTGTTTATATATTTTATTATTATGTAAAGAGTAGTTTTATTTTAATATTATTATTAATGTATCCATTTTTCTTGTGATTTATCTTGTTCATATGTACTTATATTATTTTTTATTATTTCATGTGTTTTCATTATAGGCATGTTACTATACATGTTATTAACAACAAATAAGAATAATGTGGTAATACTATCAGTAATAATATTTTTATTTTTTAAATAAGTTCAATCGATTTTTATATTATGAGTATTATTCAATTTTACCTCATCTTAAATTAATAAAGTCAAGTATTTTGAAATTTTAAGAAACGGAGCAGTAAAGTTAACTAATGACAAAATAACATAATGAGATAATTGTTTTATCATCTATTGTGCAATTTAATTAGTCCATTTAACCTTGAAATTTTAGAACTAACATTTAAATAACTATAATATATATGATGAATTAATTTATATGATGTTTTTATTATATATTTTATTTCATTTAGATATTTCTCTGTGTGATCTTTATTTATTTGTGTATAATGATTTTTAGATATATAGGATTATTCATATGTTCTTGATAAATTATAATAACTACAGCACTACCTATATCAGCTTTTATAGATCATTTTTTTGTATTAATGTGATAAATTTCTGAGTGTTGTTTTATGTGTGTATTATTAGGTTTATTATTTTTAATTCACTTTATTTTTTCGTGTGGTGTTTTAATTCTCAAATTCTCTAATTCGCCTTCTTTTAACTTATTGATCGTTAATTCAGTATCTACTATTGTTGTATTGATATCGGTTTTCATATTTTATTTGAGGCTGATTTTATTGTTATTTTCTAGACGTTTCATGTCGCTTTAACTAAATATTTTTTTAAATAAATTATCAAAATTAGGGCGATTTGCATGATGTTGTTTGATTACTTCTGTATTTTTATCTTAGTTAATTTTTAAAATATTTTGTTTTGTTAAAATGTTCCTTTTCTTTGTCTATATTTAAATAAAAGAATATTAATTTTATTATATATTTTTCCCATTTTATTTTATGTATAAAAAGCCTAGTTTTAAATGTATTTATAAATTTCAGTAGTAATATTTTTTTTTTTAATTTGATTTCATTTTTAACCCACAAACGTTCTGCTTGTTTGCACGTCTTTTACACTACATTTGTTATTTTTAATATTAATTTGTGCATATTTAGGAACAATATTAATAATAATACATTATTTTTTAAAATTTATAATGCAATTTGTGTTAATTTGTATGGATGGAGGTGAGATTGACATAACCAATTTGCCAGTAGTCTTTGACAGTGAGTTACCATTAGATTCTACAAACGCCATTAGGCCTTGTAATGTAAATAATGAAACAAGGTAATTTAATAATGAAATTGAGGCTATTGATGGTGACTGTAATATTGTAGAGACACAATTAAGTGATGTTTTATGTTTTAAGAACAGATATAAAAATATAATGTGAAAAGAAGAAATGTTTGTATCTAAATGATGATGTTCTAGAATTTAAGGACAACAATTTACCTACAGTAGTAAATGAATTGAGCATACCATTTCAAATTTTTAAATATATTTTCGACGATAATCTGATAAATAAAGTAGTGGCAGAGAAACAATTTTATGGGACCCAAAATAAACCATCAGGACCAACATATTTTAATTAATTGGACATAGCACAATTTCTGGGCATTACATTTTATATGTCCACTCTTAAATACCCAAGTGTTAGGTCATACTGGGATACAACGACCGGTTTCAAGCAAACTAAGAACACAATGTCATTAAATATTTTTTAGAGCATTTGATAAGTTTTCATTTTAATGACAACGACACAATGAAAGTTAAAGATGACCCTGATGCAGACAGAATGCACACATTTGGACTTGTAATTGATGCCCTAAATTCAAAGTTTCAGACGATTCCATATGAATAGTTGTGTGTGGATGAACAGTTGTGTTATATAATAGGTAGGCATTACTTGAAGCAATACCTCCCTTTGAAACCTGATAAATGGGGTTTCAAACTTTTTGTATTGAGTGGACTACGTGGTTTTGCCTAAAAATTTGAAATTTATAATGGCTTGAAAAACAAAAGCCGCTTGCCTTGTGATCACACATGCAAGTAGTAGCATTGTTGTGAGATTGTGTCGAGGTGTTCCAGACAATCAGTTTTTAGGGTATACTTCAACAACTATTACTCATCGGTTTTATTAGTTGTCTATTAATCCAAAAGAGCTATTTATACCCTTGGAACTATAAGGAGAAACAGAATACTCAATACAAAGCTACCTTCCAATAAAGAATTAGACAAACTCCAAGGAGGAATATCTAATGAATTTCTTACCAATGTGGATGGAGTTGACATATCAACAGTTTTTGGAAAGATAATAAAACTATAACAATGATAGCTTCCTTTACTGATGTGCTCGCAAAGCAAGATGATCAACGGTATGACAAAAAAACAAAAACTGTCGGAACAGTACCTTGCCCTAATGTTAATAAGGAGTACAACAAGCATATGGTTGGGGTTGATTTTCTTGACAGCCCCATTGGTCGCTATAAAATACAAGTTCGCCCAATAAAACGGTATTTACGCATATTTTTCCATTTGATTGACTCGTCTCTGGTGAATACATGGGTTTTGTATAGTAAGGCTAAGAAAGATTCCAATGAAAAGTGCTTGACACTACCTGACTTTCGACTCTAAATGTTTATGTAAAATCGGTTTCAACCGACCACAAAATAGAAGAAGACCATCCACTTCAACCACAGAAAATAAAATATCTAAAAAAATAATCAGAGGACCAACATATTATGTAGCACCGGTAGAGTTACTTATTGGCAGAGTGAACCCCTGAGTACACAATAGCAAGAACCAGATGCGAAAATCCAAGTTCTAATATACTGACTTATTTAAAATGGGAAAACTGTGAACTTTTTTATTTAGAGTATCATAATTACCTGCCACTAATAGTTTCACACTACTCGTTGACGGGTGTCGAAGGACCTCCAAGAGTCAAAACGTTTTAGAACTATTTTGGTGAACCTTATGTTTAAACCTATGTTTAAATAAAGATACTAACCGTTTTAAAGAAATTCACACTATTGTTTAGATGCTTTATGAGTGCTATGGAAATATTATCATTGTAAATATATAAAATAATTTTAGGCTACTAAATTTTAGTGTTTTTAGAAAAAATGTGAAAAGGTTTTCATAGTTAGAAAATCTTAATTGGTAAACAAAAGTACATAGTACTCTTTGGACTACAGTTTTCCATTTCAGTAAGTTTTATTTATTTATTTTTATAAGCATTGTATATTTTTAAAAAACTGCGACTGTATGTAATGATTTGTATAAGTAAGATAACATGTACTTTATGCACTATGTATCATATAAGATAAGTAATAGAAAATTCAAATTTTACAGTGGGTTCTTATAATTATATTTTATGGTATTTTTTACTTTGTACTAAATATATTTTTAATACAAATATTAATATATATTTTTTTAAATAATATATAAAAAGGTGCAGGATTATTTGTATTTTACGTTTTTGATGTAAATTTAAATCTTTTGTTAAAGATGCATTACTAATAGACCTAATCTCTGTAGAGCATAAAATCATAACACCAATAGCCTAGTAAAGTAATATAATATATTAAATATGGTGATACATTATTTTGTTATATAGTTAATGAATAAAAATACTTAAAAAACAAAAATAGTGTTTATATATATATATATATATATATATATATATATATATATATATATATATATATTGCAATATGTATTCTTGTGTATTAATAAAGAACATCAGTCAAAATAAAAATACAAGAATTGTAATTAAATTTACAATTCAAAGCTTTTCGTTGGCTAACAGTACCAACATCATCAGGAATATTAAACAATTCTTGTTTAATTTTGTTGATATTGTTTAATATTCCTGATGATGTTGGTACTGTTAGCCAACAAAAAGCTTTGAATTGTAAATTCAATTATTATTCTTGTATTTGTATTTTGACTTATGTTCTTTATATATATATATTGCCTCTGGGTGTAGTGACAATATATTTATATTTATACAATATAATATATATATATATTTTTATACTACCATTGCAGGAAAAAATAGAGACCATTGACTGTGTCACAAAAAACAGTACTTTTTTCTCCATAATTTTTCTACTATTCAATGTAACCCACTATGTGAAGCTTGTAGGTTACAACGATAGATCAGCAAGCTAATTATCTCGCAACATACATAGCAGAATTATACATAACTGAAATGTCAATGTAACAGAAAGTCACTAAATTATATTACCAGTATATTACAACATACCTAGAGAGGTACGATAGCTTTGTTTAAAAAAATAAGTATTAAATTTGACTAATACAGGAAATGAACAGTTTCAATATAAAAATGGTCACTTCACTTGTCCCCTTTGTTGGATGAAAAGTTTTTTTTAACTAAATAAATTCAGATATTTTTTAGGTAAGTTGTAATGGTGTATAAAATAGCGCTCTTTTTCATACAAAAATCTTAAACTTAAATGTAAAATTAGAAACGTTATGTTTTTGTTTTTTCCAAATTTATAAATTTTTGGATAGTCAGAACCTATTTGTATTTCCCCTGTGTTCATGAACATGGTATGCAAAATTAAATATATACTTTTACATATTCGGTGACGCTTGGCCAATCAGAAATAACAGTTTCGTCTACTTATTCGCAACGTTTTTAGTTGTACAAAAAAAATACAACTGTAATTGTTGAATAAATTTATGTCTTGTTCCAAAGATGTACTGTAAAGAAACTACAATGCTGTATAATATTGATTACATGTATTAGCCGTAGCTGGGACAAACAAGAGTTTCTCAGGTCGGGTGTGCAGCTGAGACCGGCTTAATCGTGATCTAGTTTTCCTTATCCAAGGTCTCCTTAACAGCCAGACACTGTTGCAGTTTTACAAAGATATTTTTGTATTTTATCTACCTTGTGTTTTGTCAATCGAGCTCTTATTTTGTGCTTCAATGTACTTATAGCTGTAAGCAAAATAACCAACTACCATACATTTTTAGACGAATGTTTTACTCTTCTAAGAATCATGAGGCTAAAACATTGTTCCTAGACGTCTTGTCACTTAAACAGATCGAATTAAAAACATACTAAACAACTATAACTACACGCATAATACAATAGGGTGCACTTGAAAATAAGCCAAATAGTCGGCCGCCAGGGCTCATGCCAGACAAGTTTGAGGTAACTTTTATTTGTAGCAGTATCTGTGAATCTGTGTTGAAAATATTCTGAGTTTATAAAAAATAGAAGTTAACTTTATATAAATAGATGCATTTCACAATGAAAATTCGTGACAGTTACATATTGTCTTCTAATTTTAAAAAAAAGGAGATATATTGTTGGATATTTTAAGGAACAGTCATTTCATTTATCTCAATTGGGTCAGTATTCGAACATTTCAACTAATATTATATGTACAACAAAGAAGTTGGGTTTAGTTAACGCAGTGGTACCCTATCGACTAAAGAATTGACAAAACACAATAAAGGGAGCAACCAGTTTTGCTCTGCTATTTCCGTGTTCTGCCCAACATACTTGCGGCTAGGGCGTAACTACATTTGCTCGACTTTACGTTGAGTTTAACTTCCGTTTCCGTGTGACTTTGATACAGATCAATAATTCAAGACAAAAATTGTTCTTTTTACGATTAAAATAGTTTACTTTTATTTAGGATGTTCAACTATTTTCAATATTATGTTTTAGTTTAAGTTCGAAATCGTGGTGGTATGTTTACGACTAGTTATTTACATTTTTTCGCAACCAAATATATCCGTTTGGTTATATGACCACCTCACGTTTATATTTTTTGTATTTATTTCTCGACAAAATAAATTGTTTTTGAAACAATTATACCTAAAATTATTTATATTCTATTGATTTATCAAGATTGTGTGAAGGATAAAATACAATGCTGCCTTAGTATGTCATGTGGAAAACGTTTGGAAAAAGTATAATTTTTCAGAATATAAATTATTGTTTATTGATAACACATACACACGCACGCACAAACCACAAACACACACACACACACACACACACACACACACAACGTACACACACACAGCACACACACACACGCAAGCGCACTAGATCTGAAAAATAGTAAATTGAATCTTCGAAAAGTGTTGTAATTAGTAAACGGAAATATACTACGATTTCACCTATGTTTTTTTTTTAATAACTACACATTTTAGTCAAACATACAAAAAAAAGAATTTTTTACGAAAAAAGTGACTATTTCGTTCATATTTACAAATAGTGGTTAAAATGACGTCTTGGCAATATAATCGCATTTTTAGAACAAACTCATCACGTATTCCTTTATTATGTTATAACACATTTTTATAGGATATAATTGTAAAGTTACGAAATTAGAGCCTATTTCGTTATAAAAACGATATTTCCTAAAGTAAGCCATAGCCGTATTGAACAAGCGCCGTAATTCAAACATACCTTGCAATGCTTACCTCTTAGTGCGTCTAATTACTTAGGCCTATCTTGAGACGTACTTAAGCTTAGACACATTCAGTTACATAATGTCAGTTTGACTTTGCATGTTTCTTTCACCATAGCTAAATATTCTAGTAATTTTTAACTGTATTATTGTATATTATTGTATTATCTATATAGTATTGTAGATCTGTTCTATACTTCGGGTTTATACAGTGCTGCACATAAAGTTATATAGTGTTACGCCGAGTTAATTTTTTTTTTTTTAATGTTGTCGTTACTGGTCTTATATTTTTTTTATTGCCAATTATAACTGGACACTTTGTAAGTATGTTGTAAAATTGTACTATTTATTTTAGTGTAAAAGATTGCTCTGTGGTATAAAGAAACATTTAATTATATAATTTTATATGTGTTGGTACATTGGGGTAAAATAGAATTTTTGCTTTGCAACGGATAAAACTACTTCGTATCTGGAGCATATTTTTGAGTAACATATATGAAATTGCAAAAAAATCGGAGTAGATCCTTGTCAAGTGTTAGCAAGGGAGGTAAGTTTCATAGAATGTATAATGAGAAATTGGATAGTGGTTTTGAGGAGGGTGTGATGGATATGTAGAAGCGGAGATTGCAACGAACACTGATAGATTCCTTTGGCCTGGCGTTTAGTGACATTTAAAAGCCATTTATTTTTAATAATATTTTATATAGACATATATATATATTTATAATAATTTTCAACAAGATGCAGATTTAAATAAAGTTTTCCTCATAGAAAGAACAACAGCTTACAAAGAAATATAACATTCTGCACCACACTACAAAGCACTTCACTGTGTCTATAATTTAATGTCACTTGTTTATTTCAATAGACTAATTGAGTGGCCAAAACATATCTTCTCTCTATTTCTTTCTTTAATAAGATTCCATTTAGCTTCACTTAGTGAAACACAACATTTAAGTTTATTGTTTCACATTTTGTTGGAAATTTTACAAAATTCCATCACAATAAGTTACATTAATAATAATTCCTTATGAATTTTGTAGTTCAATACGTTTGGAAAAACTTAATTATTCACTTTTACATTAGTTTATGACCATCCGAACATTGTAAATTTGTAAAACCTTACTGAGAAAGAACGTTTTCGATTGCTCCTTTGCGATCTTCATCAGTGTCTAAAATTTCTGCTTGGAGTTGCTGATAGGTTAAGCGATGACAGTTTTAAAACAGGTTTACGATATTATCAAAGAGTATGTGTGATTTGTTTTGGGTTTGTTGAATTTTGTGTTTTTGTGTGTTTGTAAATTTCATATTGTTCAAGTGTGTTGAGATGTGGTTCTTTTTTGTTGATTTGTAAAATTTTTAGGTTAAGGTAAATGATCCATGTATTTTGCTAGTTTACGTGCAGGGGTATTTTGTAGTTGATGATGGCTCGGATGGGAACAATGGGTTTGTGAAAGAACGTAAGATTGGTGCTTTAGGGTGGATTTGTTTTAGGTGGTATCTTTTTTTTATCATAATGTATTTGGAGCTATTAATTAGATTTTGATGATTTTGTGGTATTTTTCAGTGGGATCAGTATGTAGTTGTATTATATTATTATTTATTATGTATTCATTGATTTTGTTGTTTAGGCTGTCTGTAATAATAATTTCTGGGTTGTTACCTTTGTCGGCTTTGATGAGTGTGAGGTTGTTTAGTTGAGCTTTTTGTTTTATGTTTACAGTGATTTTAATTTCATTGTTCATGTTTAGTTTTTGGTTATTTTTTTGTGTGTGGTTAGGTTTTATCTGTTATGTCGAAGTGAGTCTTGGTCTTTGGCGTCGGTTTTTTGTGTGACTGTTTCAGTCTCTCGTTTATTTTTTCTATTATGTTATTTGATATATAATCTAGGTTGTATTTTAGTCCTTCGTTTATTAAATTCATTTCGTGTTGTGTGAATATGGTATTAGTGAGGTTTACTGTACGGGAATAAAATGGTTGTGCGGGTTGAGAGCATGTTTTGTTTTACATAATAGTTGATTAATCTTTTTGTTTTGTTCATTTTTAATCCTTAATTGTTTATTTGTTGCCCAGTTATTAGTGGCTAGTATGATCTGTTGTGTGAGTTCGCTTTCGATCGTGTTGGTGAGATTTAGGTGAAGTTGGTATAGCTTATGATTTAGTAAGTCTTTATTTTTATATAGAGTTTTAATACTTTGTGTTATGTAAATGATTTCCGCTTTTTGTTTAGTGATTACAGCTGCTTTTGTGTTATTGTTAATGTTTATTTTCGCGTATGTAGGTGTATGTTTCCAATTAGGCATTGTTGTTGAATTGTATGTGGGCTTGTTTTACTCTAACCTTTAAAACTGTCTTCCTGTATTCGTGGACTGCAGCCTGTTTTGCTTTCTTGAAGTCTTTAATTCTGCAGTGCATTACGTTTGGTGAAACTCAATTAATCACTTTTACATTAGTTTATGGCTTCTACAAATTTTTTGTAAAAACCGTACTGAGACAGAACGTTTCCGATCGCTCTGAGACGATCTTCATCAGTGTCTAAATTTTCTGCTCGGAGTTATTGTTAAGTTAAGCGGTGAGTGTTTTAACGGCAGGTTTTCGATAGTATCAAAGAGTATTTGTGATTTGTTTTGGGTTTGTTCGTTTAATATGTTTGTATTTTGTTGTTGTTAGGTTATTATTAATTAAATAAAACTAATTCTATTGATAACTATCCAATGTGTGACGGAAATTGAATTGATGAATGTACATACTCTAATAATATCATGTAGCGTAAATAAATGTTTTGATTTTTTTCAAACTGCATGAATTTGTTTTATATTTTTCAATAATAATTTTCACAATTTGTCGTTCAAAATTCTGGTAAAATTGATTTTAACTCATCTTCACATTTAAACATCCACTTAATGTGTTTTCTTTAATATTATGTATTTGATATTTACTTATTTTTAGCTCTGTAACAATTTACTCTTTTGTTATTTATAGAGAGTTGTTTCTTATTGGAAGATTTTATTCTCAAGTTACTATTTGCTTGAATAAAGGACAGCATCAAAACAAAGGATCAAAACAAGCGACAATGTAATCTCTGAGTGTAGAATTTAGTTTCAACCTCAGGAGAAGCTCTTTACGTAATACAGCGGTAGTCAAGCAGATCTTTCCATAGAGTTCCCAAACTGCTCTCCCTAACTACTTCACACACTATCGAGTTTCCTGGATCAATTTGCTGTACGTTACAGTAAAACTGTACACTTTGTACGATAACTTGGATTTATTTAAACATAACACGTCTCTCGTTTCTACCTTTAAACAAAAACCAAATGTATAACTCGTATATACGCTACACATACCGAGAAAGAGAGGGAGAAAAGGAGGGAGGGAGAGACAGGAGTAGTGGATTGTTGCATTTGTTTCAAAGCTCTAGTATCGCTACAAAAACAAAGCGTTGGATTTGATTTAAAATTTATTTTATATGCTCAAGGCAATTCGATTTCATTCCCCTCTAGCTTTATAATAATTGAGTGTATAATTGAGTAAGCAACGATAGTAAGCAAAATCTATAGTTTGTAAAAAAGCTATGAATAAATTTAACGACACTATATCCCTCCTTTGCGTCTTAAACAGAAACAAAATAAATATATAATCGAAAAAAAATGAAGGAAAGTGACATTTTTGTAAGAAAATGAAGAATTGTTTTATAGTGGTGAAAATTAATGACTTTGTAAAAAAACGATAATAACGGAAAAAGTGGGATTGAAAAAAAATGTAAGAAAAGTATACATTAATACATAGAATGTATGGATTGATGACTCTGATCCCATGGAGAGCTGGAGAGAAATATCAAGCGACAGGGATAGGAGAGGCTAGACCGACAGAATATGGATAACAACGGCTAATATGGATACCAAGGGCTAATTTGGACACAAATAGGAAATGTGGATACCAACGGCTAATGTGGATACCAAGGGCTAATTTGGACACAAAAAGGAAATGTGGATACCAACGGCTAATGTGGATACCAATGGCTAATTTGGACACAAAAAGGAAATGTGGATACCAACGGCTAATGTGGATACCAATGGCTAATTTGGATACAAATAGCAAATGTGGATAACAACGGCTAATGTGGATACCAATGACTACTTTGGATACAAATAGGAAATGTGGATAACAACGGCTAATATGGATACAAGGGCTAATTTGGATACAAATAGGAAATGTGGATACCAACTGCTAATGTGGATACCAATGGCTAATTTGGATACAAATAGGAAATGTGGATACCAACTGCTAATGTGGATACCAATGGCTAATTTGGATACAAATAGGAAATGTGGATAACAACGGCTAATGTGGATACCAATGGCTAATTTGGATACAAATAGGAAATGTGGATACCAACGGCTAATGTGGATACCAATGGCTAATTTGGATACAAATAGGAAATGTGGATACCAACTGCTAATGTGGATACCAATGGCTAATTTGGATACAAGTAGGAAATGTGGATATTAACGACTAATGTGGATACCAATGACTACTTTGGATACAAATAGGAAATGTGGATATTAACGACTAATGTGGATACCAATGGCTAATTTGGATACATATAGGAAATGTGGATACCAACGGCTAATGTGGATACCAATGGCTAATTTGGATACAAATAGGAAATGTGGATAACAACGGCTAATGTGGATACCAATGGCTAATTTGGATACAAATAGGAAATGTGGATAACAACGGCTAATATGGATACAAGGGCTAATTTGGATACAAATAGGAAATGTGGATAACAACTGCTAATGTGGATACCAATGGCTAATTTGGATACAAATAGGAAATGTGGATACCAACTGCTAATGTGGATACCAATGGCTAATTTGGATACAAATAGGAAATGTTGATACCGACTGCTAATGTGGATACCAATGGCTAATTTGGATACAAATAGGAAATGTGGATACCAACGGCTAATGTGGATACCAATGGCTAATTTGGATACAAATAGGAAATGTGGATAACAACGGCTAATATGGATACCAAGGACTAATTTGGATACAAGTAGGAAATGTGGATACCAACGGCTAATGTGGATACCAATGGCTAAGTTGGATACAAATAGGAAATTTGGATAACAACGGCTAATATGGATACCAATGGCTAATTTGGATACCAACAGGAAATATGGATACCAACAAGAAATGTGGATACCAAAGGCTAATGTGGATACCAACGGCTAATTTGGATACCAACAGGAAATGTGGATTCCAACGGCTAATGTGAAAAACAACTGCTAATATGGATACCAATGACAAATGTGGATACCAAAGGTTAATATGGATACCAAAGTACCGATGGCTAATGTGGATACTAACGGCTAATTTGGATACCAATAGGAAATGTGGATAACAAAGGCTAATGGGGATACCAACGACAAATGTGGATACCAACTGGAAATGTGGATACCAACAGGAAATGTGGATAAAAAACGGCTAATGTGAAAAACAACTGCTAATATGGATACCAACGACAAATGTGGATACCAAAGGTTAATATGAATACCAAAGTACCGACGGCTAATGTGGATACCAACGGCTAATTTGGATACCAACAGGAAATGTGGATACCAACCTTAAATGTGGATACCAAAGACTAATGTGGATACCAAAGGCTAATGTGGATACCAACGGCTAATTTGGATACCAACAGGAAATGTGGATACCAACGGCTAATGTGGATACCAACGGCTAATGTGGATACCAACGGCTAATTTGTATACCAACAGGAAATGTGGATACCAAAGGCTAATGGGAATACCTATGGCTAATTTGGATATCAAGAATAAATGTGGATACCAACGGCTAATGTGAAAAACAATTGCTAATATGGATACCATCGACAAATGTGAATACCAAAGGCTAATGTAGATATCAACGGTTAATGTGGATACCAACAGCTAATGTAGATACCGACAGCTAATGTAGATACCAACGGCTAATGTGGATACCAACGGTTAATGTAGATACCAACGGCTAATGTGAATACCAACGACAAATGTGGATACCAAAAGTTAATATGGATACCAACGTTCCAACGGCTAATGTGGATACCAACGGCTAATTTGGATACCAACAGGAAATGTGGATACCAAAGGCTAATGGGAATACCTAAGGCTAATTTGGATATCAAGAGGAAATGTGGATACCAACGGCTAATGTGAAAAACAACTGCTAATATGGATACTAACGACAAATGTGGATACCAAAAGTTAATATGGATACCAAAGTTCCAACGGCTAATGTGGATACCAATGGTTAATGTAGATACCAACGGCTAATGTGGATACCAACGGCTAATGTGGATACCAACGGCTAATGTGGATACCAACGGCTTACGTGGATACCAACGGCTTACGTGGATACCAACGGCTAATCTGAATACCAACGGCTAATATGGATACCAATGGCTAATGTGGATACCAACGGCTAATGTGGATACCAACAGCTAACGTGGATACCAACGGCTAATCTGAATACCGACGCCTAATATGGATACCAACGGCTAATTAGGATTCCAATGGGTAATGTTTATTAGAAACTATATAATTGCTTTCATTTAAAATCGTTACTTCTGCTCACTTTCGAGCAGGAATAAAATAAAAACCAGAAGGGTCTCAATTAAACGAAGGACTTCTTGTTCAATGAACATCGCAATCAATCAACTGCTAACTGATCAACTAGAGGCAATGGTACACATCTGGCAACGCTGTGCGTTGCACTGTAGGCTCTGTATAATGCGCAGTCTAGTAACATACTGGGCCACCAGGTTCGAGAAACGAAAGGTAGATTGATGAATGAAGTCATTTTGTCAAATCTACAATAACTTCATCTCAATTTGTCACAACCTGTTCTATCTGGATCAAGAATTGTTTCCCTTATCCGGTTTATCAATTTATTAAAGTGTCGCAGCAATAAATTAAATAATACATAATGATACATTTAAATTAATACAAATTTATCAATTTTGTTCTAATATGTTCTATTCGGTTTATCTGTTCCCCAGCCGTCAAACCTTCAAAAATAAAAATTCAAACTGTCGTCAAGGTAAATTATGTAAGTAGCTAACAAGCTGTAAGTACAAACTCAATGAAATAAAATTAGTATAAAAAGTATTATTTTAATATTGGTGTTTTTTAAATATTATATACAATAAAAGATAGTATAAATTATAAATCAAGTTACTGTTAACTTTCTATGCAACAGTAATATTATGCTAAATATTTACCTAATAATGTAATATTAATATTTATTTTCTTATAGTCATCGTTATAAATGCCGGTTATTTTACAGGGGCCCTTTTACGAGACACTTTAGCTTAAGAAGATGTAATAAAATTTTAATTTATTATCTATTCAAAGAATTTCACAGTAGTTTTCAAATTTGTTATAATTTGAACAACTAATAATCCGGTGTTGCCTTATTCAAATAATTGTATGAAGTTTTAAAATAATCTCTTAAAGTCTTAAAATAATGAAGTTTATTTAAATCTCATATAATTTTTGTTACACATTGAATGAATTGAAAGTCCAAAGACAAAAGATTAGTCTGTACGCTGAAACAAATTTTATAATTTAAACCGAACAAATATATAGCATAATACACATTGACAACTGTAAGTTGTTATGGAGTTAGTAGGGAAGTAGATGCAATAGTACATGGAATATAGCCTACTTAATGGAAGAGGTCATGCCCAATAGTACCAGTATTCTTCGCCTACAGGAAAGCCTACATGATGACCATTTAGCAGTAGCCTACACTACCTGCTGAAGAGTATTACGGGTCGGTCAGACATTGTTTCCGAATTAACTATTGTTCAAAATAATTTCTACACAATCGTAAATTAACATATTGTTTCGCCTTTCTTCAGTTTATTTACATAATATTGTGATAAAATGCAAAATAATGAGCAATGAGGCAATATTACAACACACTACCGACAATACGTACAGTAACACAAACCAAGACAAACGTCGCCAAGATTAAACATATATTTACACTTGGATGACCCTATTATCATGTAGGTTTTGTATTTTTATTGTTATTGTAACTAATGATGATGAGAACATGGTCATCTAATTGTAAATAAGGGTTTAATTTTGTTAGTTTTGTGTTAGTTACGTTTAATTTATGTTTGAGATATTGGGGTTATAGTCAACAGTTGTATGTGTATATAAACAATTGTATACAAAATTTATATAAATATTTGTAACGCCTACTAAGTGTTTTCATTTACTTTTAACATAGAAAAATATACTATAAGGTGTTTTCGCATTCCCTACCATAAACGTTCAGTTGCTAGTTTCCCAATGACAACAATTGGAAATTGCTTACGTATTGAATAAATACATTAATAAAAGGGCAATGAACATAAAACAATAAACTCTACCATTTTACCAGCGTTGACGATTTTTAACTCGTTATGTTAACATTTGTATTGCAACTGTGTTGATGGAACAACTAATTTACGAAATACTATTTAAACATTCGAATTGAACTTTTCAAGATCCTGTTCAATCCGAATGTTCCAGTCTCCATCTATCCCCGTCCACTTACTGGAGGTTTTGTGTTATTGGTTTTTGTATTGTTTATGTTTGTGTTTATATTGCGTAACAAAGACGTTCTAGTTGTAGTTTTTGAAAACTAGGCCTTGTGTGTTATTATTACTAAATTCTTGGAAGAACAGACAGTCGAAGAAACTATGTAAAAAAAAAACAATAAGATCGTGTCAGAATCGATAACTTTATCAAAACTAGGGAATAATTTTTCTGCTGCCGTTATTTCTAAATATAGTTAATTAATTAAATGCGAATGTATTCATTAGAACCTGTAGAAACCTTGACAAACTTTAGTAAATCCATCCCGGCTTTGTACAACGTTAGACACTATGAAATTATGATTATGAATACATTCATCCTATGCATTAAAAATTAAATAAAGGAAAAAACGTTTCGCACTGATACATACGCGTTTAACTAAATGCTTGCGTTATATTATCACCATTAATATTTAAGTGATAATTTCGTTTATTTAAACTTTAAAAAGTAATAAAATATATGTGTGGGTAGATATACACAACACCCATGTAATGTAGGAAGTGTAAAAGGATAATCTTTAACGCAATTTTAAAAAATACGAAGATAATCGGTCGAATTTCAATCATTATTCATGAAAATGAATGACGACAATAATACTGTTCAGTCATTGGTTGAATCGATACAAATTTGTCGTAATTACATTCATTTGTCATAATTACGTATCTAACAATACAATGAATATCTTGTGCATCACCAATCACTCAATAATCCATTGTTCTTCGAATTCTAGCAGAATAATTATCTTCTAACAAAATATATTAATATATTATATGATTTTCCTATACTGAAACCTGAAAATATGTTTATAAAATACATCTTACGGAATTATTTATAATTTCTGAGACATGTTTTTACGATACAGATAAAACTATTATACAAGCTCATACCATCTCAAAAATAATATTATTTTATCTAGATTGGATTTAGTAACTCTTTAACTATTATACATTGTAAGTTTAAAAAACTTCTTGTTAAGAATTTTAATGTCTATTCTTATTCAATTTACTATAATAGATTTTAAACTGTTTTAGTTTTTAATAATATAAATCCCTATACAACTATTCTTTTAGCATTTTTTTATTGTCTTTACTGTCTACGATAATGTTTACACTTTTTATGCATATAACCCTTTATTTACTCTTTTTTATACTTCAGACTTTAAACTCTGCTGTTATTATTTGCCGTACACGGTTTGCTTCTCCTGGATTTGCCTTATATTTTTGCGCTTTTTCTCCTTAATTCAATACTCCAAATTCTCCTTTTTCAATGCTAAATTAAATATGATAAAAACTCAACCCTTGCATCATGTATATACAACTCTTACTCTATGTATATTAATTACATTTATGGTTTGTTTGGTTATTTTAATTTTCTACACCTTTTAAACCAGTTACTAACCTAAATATTAAATTTCTAATCATTTGAACACTGTTGGAATTCTAAAAGTATTTATATAGTTTTTTGATATCACTGAATACATTTCATTTCGCTTTATTTCAAATTTTACTTCAATATTGTATTTTTATTATTATTATAGGTAAATTGTAATTATTGTAACCTATAATCTAGAGCCTGCACCCAGAATATTTTATTTTAAGATAGCGATCTATGAAATTTTAATATATTTTCAATTTAATATAATGTTTTACAAATACTTCTAAAGAGGCAATGTCTCACTGCGAAATGTTTAAGGTGGGTCGTGTGAAGCTGAATCTATACATTCGGCATTAACGAGTCAGACCTCATATTTTACGGCTGGAAGGGACGTCTTTTGACGGCTCTCTCCCGTGTGTCTATACACTAGCACATATCAAAGGGCACAAATATTCGCTAGTTGATGGGAATCCCTGTCAGAGCATCCTCTCTATACCTACAATTCATTGGATATTTTACGCGATCATTCACCCTGGTGCATATCCAATAAGTAAATAACTCCATTTCACGTCTACCATTCCAGCCATAAACGCGTCTCAGCCGATATACCATCTTTATCTTCTGAAACATTGGTTTATATCTCTTTATGTCCTTCTTACTATAAATAGGATATATGTGATATACCATCCTTATGTTCTAAGACATTGAGAGAATGCTGTCTCTTTATGGCCTTCTTAATATACATAGGTTATATGGGATATATCGTCCTTATCTTCTAAAGGCATTGCCTTTTATCTCTCAATGGCCTTTTTACTATGCATAGTTTTTATAACACATACTGTCTTACCTTCTAAGACATTAAATTTTATCTCTTTATGGCCATCTTACTATGCATAGGTTGTATGGAGTATACCTACCTTATTTTCTAAAACATTGAATTTTTTTCTTTATTGTATTCTTACTATAAATAGGTTACTTGGCACATACCTTCCGTAACTCCCAAGACATTAGGTTTTATCTCAATATCGCCTTTTTACTATGCAAAGGTTTATAGGGATACACCTTCCTTATTTTCTAAGACATTTCATTTTATCTCTTTATGGACTTCTTACTATATACATAGGGTATATGGGATATACCATCCTCATCTTCTAGGGCTTTGCCGTTTATCTCTTTATGGCCTTCCTTATTCTGAGACATTAAGTTTTTTCGCTATTTGGCATTCTTACTATAAATAGGTTATATGGGATATACCTTCCTTATCTTCTAAGGCTTTGAACATTATCTCTTCATGGCCTTCTTACTATAAATAGGTTATATGGGATATACCTTCCTTATCTTCTAAGGCTTTGAACATTATCTCTTCATGGCCTTCTTACTATACATAGGTTATATGGGATATACCTTCCTTATCTTCTAAGGCTTTGAATTTTACCTCTTTATGGCCTTCTTACTATACATAGGTTATATACTATATACCTTCCTTATCTTCTAATTCATTGCGTTTTATCTCTTTATGGTGCTCTATCTTACTAAATAAAGAGCAGGTAGAGACCAACGTTGAGACCAAGCCTTGTGGCTTGTACAAAATGGTACAACTTTCTCCAATTCTCCATTTTAGGGGGGCCATTATGTAATCTCTAACTTATGTCATTTATTGCTCTTTTAATAAGATATTGTAACTGTTATTTACCTCCTACATATTACGATAGAGATCAGGTTTCCTTCATATATGGTCCAGAACACATGTTGTCTTGATATTCTACAAATGCCTTTGTTCACTAGTGTAATCTTTCCTGTCGATCGAAACCATTATACTTATTCATTCCTTCAAACTTACAAAAAAATTGCAAGAGTGGAAAACTCAATTGCAGTTATTCCTAGCCAAATTTCTTCGACATTAGTCTGTAATAAACTTACGCTAAATGCAAAATCCTTTTCTTTCTTATAAAGCATCTGCCAAATTTACTAACTTCCGAACCAGTATTTTGAATTAGAATTCTCACGTCCAATTCAAGTTATTTTGCTATTCATTCGGAACGATACATAATCAGTAAACCGAACTTTGTACATATCTGACTGGGGTAAAGTGCAGAGCCTTTACCGAACGTCTTCACTTCCTAAGTTACCACAAATACTGTATATAGCCGTCCTTTACTTGTACAGAAAGGATGAAGAATTCCTGAGGGCATAGAAACATAAATAGTAGTGTTATCAAGATTTGGATCCGCATTGGAAACTTGCATATTGATTTTTCAATTAAAACTTTTCATCTGCTGTATAGTCTTGGTAATTTTTGTTGTTGTAGTTTTAAAGGACAGCCACTTCATAATGGAGTACCACCTACATAGGAAAGGGAGGGATTATAAATGTAGGTAGTATTAAATAGGATAGTTACATAATTTATTAATAAGAGATAGATTCCTAAGATGAACCATGACATCGCCTAAACAGGGTTCAGAAGTATATCTACAATATCGTTTACATAATATAAACTTTAGGAATATTCCCTTCCTACCCGTAAAGAATCTCATATTATACATTAATTCCCCACTATTTTCTTACATGATTTTTAACCCGTTTTCTTTTAATTATAACTCAAAACCTTTCAATAGTTTGTTTTACAATGATCTTATTACGCATTTAAAATGTATTATGTCACTTGTAGATAATTGCATTATTATTTAAATGCAAATTTTAACTTGTTTACAATCTTTAAATGCTTTCCCGTGATATCCGGTTACTTTTTGAAGTAGAAAACATGGGTTTACAAACACTTCAAGAGTTGAAAATGCTTTGTGCGCGAGTGTATGTTCACTTCGCGCTAATATCTCATTTCAGTAGCACTAATTTGTGTCTTGGTACAAACAACAATTATCAAACGGAAATGAACACTAGAATGCTCAAAGCACTCAAGTTAAGTTCCTGCGACCTATTAAAGTTCTCTTGAGGCAATGGTCTTTAAATATACCAAACTAATTACCTCTTTGACATAGGGAAGCCAAGGTTAACGTCAAAGCCACAAAATGCGTCCGATTCCTCCTGCAATCACCAAATGAATCTAGTTAATCGCTTTATAGTAATAATGTCAAATGTACATTAAAAAGTTATCTTTAGTTTGGCGAGTTCGAAAGTAGCTGCACCTTCCCAACCCATCACAATGACACTGTATTAGTTTTAGTCTTTTTGTCTCCTTTTAGGATTTCAATTCTCATTTCTCCTTGGTCTAACGTGGTGGATTATGTCCCCTAGGACCAAGTCCCTAGTCTGGGGGTCCGGCCCTTAGGTAAGATCAACCGAAAATAGATAAAGATCCGATTGCACTGCCTAGACAGTGGGGGTATTGGGGTATTGAAAACTGGCCTTTTGGAAAATTCTAGTAGTCCCAAGTAGTTTTGGGAGAACTGTGCAATGGCGTAATTCTGTAGAACTGCTGTCACTGGCGCAGTTCTTCTCGTCCTAGTGGTGGAGCCGGTGACCAGTCAAGGCTTTACAGTAAGGTCTAGCGACTCTTACATACTGTTCCCATGGGTCGTGACACCAAGGTCCCTGCCTCGAGCCTGACGCTAGTTACCTAAATAGGAGTCACGAGTTTTGTTGGACTTGTGATGGCAAAGGTCTCCACATTAACTGCACTGTAGATTCCCAAATTTTGTGGCTAAAACAGTGTTATTTGGAAAGGGAGATGAGAGCCAATCAGCTAGGTGCTCCCTTGCTACACTTTTCCGTGTCACCTTCTTTTATTTTCTTTATTTTAACACAAAGCATATTCCCACACTACTCCTTACTTCATCCTACTAGTCGCAGCCGTCACACTAACGTTTGTAATCAAAAATAAAAAATCAGGATAAACTATTTTATGAATAAAACTTATCTGTGAATTGAGTATAGATTATACTAAAGATAAAGATTTTCAAGTGGAAGATAAATATTAAACTGAAGTGTAAGTACAGTCACACGTTCAGTTTACCCACGTAATAAGCTGCGGTCGTGAAAAGGTTTTACTCGTATCACAAAGGCATGTAAACGTGTAACAAGGATGAGAACGATGCGTGGGTTAGTAGGTATTTTGTAAATACAACTCTAGTTACACATTTTCTGCCTCTGATACATCAATATTTATACTGTATATAGACCTCCCGGTGGGAGAAAACGTGACTTTCCCAATGTAGGAACGCCTCGCTTTAGATAAACAACGTTTGTCGAAAAAATACGTGTTTTTGTTTATAACAAGCCAAGTCCTCTCTTTCAGTGATGAAATTGTCCAGTTTATCATGAAAATTGCAAAGTATAATTGAATTATGTTTGAAATAATTTTTATATAAGCTACTGAAAAGCATAATAAAAAAAATAATAATAAAATGATAATTTTACCGTCTCATAAAACTTTTATTGTTGGAAAAAGTCACTTTTCGGCATTGGCACCTGCACAAAAAATCCTGGTCACACCTATACTTAATATTAGTAAGTACTTATTTACAGGTACCTCTTTACGTTAGAAAAGAGGAAAGACGACTTGGAAAGTGCCTCTGCTACGTAATCCATCTCAAACCACCAATATTGTTACATGCTATTAACTAAATAAAGTCGTAACTCGTTTACAATCGCAAAAAGCATTCTAAAATTTAGTTTTCCTAATTTGCCCTTTCTCTTTTAAATACTTTAGGTGTTAGATTCGTTAGTTTCGTTATATTTTACATATTTTAATAGCGCTATTATAAAATGGCTTTGTAAGTATAGTAGACGGCTTATTACGCTATGCATAGATGTGGGCAGTGCGAAAGCAACCGAGGTGGCTGATAAGCTACTAGATTACTTCGGACACTATGATGTGCCTGCAGTTATTATATCAAACAATGACACGGAATTTAACAATAGAGTGGTAAAAGAAATAAAGTATCTGCACAAAATTAAAATACATTTTATAAGTACATAAAACCTCCAATCAAATGGATTATGTGAAAGGTTTCGTTCTATGACAGTAGAACAAATAAGACGTTCAAATAATCAAATCGGATTCAAAATCGTCAATAAAATTAATAAAGTAATATATGCAATAGTAATGTACACTCGGTTACTATATTAACTCCGTGTGAAGTTTTGTTTGGTCACATAAGCTCGACCTACTGGATGTAGATGTAGAAAACCAGTTTGCAAATTGTTACGTTTTAAACCATGGAGGCAAAACAAAAACACTGCATGAAAACATTAGAAATGATAACCAAAAAATTTTAAAAAATTTTGGACAAAAGAAATATAAACAAGGAATCACTTTAAGATATTCCAATTGAAGTTTATGTAAAGACAGTACAAAAACAAGGCAAGGCAAAAAATATATATAGGAAAGACGAAACATCTGCTGTTAATAGGGAAGGGGAAACTCGTTATATAAAATCTAGACACTATAACATCACAGCAAAAATACATTTATCAAAAATTTAAAGACCTAGGAAGATGAGAAACATAACTTATGCTCAAAATCCTTCTCCACGTCCCTCCTGTTCGTCATTGGTACAACGACCAAGTCAGCAGATATTACAGACATAACCAACAACCTCGGAATAATCCTGATAGACCATGGGCTATACAAACTAGAATCGTCCTACCATACCTTAGTACACTATTTTAGTATAGGAAAATTTATTAATTATTTAAATGATATTAATTCCTATTATTAAGATGTATTACAAAACTTTGAATATTACACATTTCATGGTATCCCGTTACATTTTAAACAAAAATATTATTTTAAATATGTTAAACATAGTAGAAACGTAATTAACGAGAAATTGGAAGTTATAAAAGATACCAGTAATTACAAAATAAAAATAGGTCTTATACATAGATTAGGATCCGGTATCAAATCTATAACAGGTAATTTAGACGCGTATAAAGGTAAAATATGTGAAAAGATACAAAAGATATCGAGGATGAGAAAATAATTATAATAAGAATTTATCGACTTGAGTGGAAATACTCCTTTAGTAACAGGATAATGGAAGAATTAAATAAAACTTTTAATATAAATGATGAAAATTTGATGGATTTAAAGAATAATTAAATACGATTCGTATCTATTGATAAAACACGTAACTTTCTCTCTCTCTCTTTCTCTCTCTCTCCCTCAATCTCTTTCCCTCCCTCTCTCTCCCTTCATCTCTCTCTCTCTCACTTTCTCACTTTCTCAATTTTTCTCTCTCTCAAACCTCTCTCAAATTTTTATTTGCTCCTTCCTCTGAGACGTGTTGCGAGAGAGTGCTAAAAGCTAGATTTCCATAGAAACTTGAAGCTTGAATTCTGAAATGCCCCCACCATTGTGAATTTTGAAAATTTGTGAGAATTTTCTGCTAGCTCTATCGATGAAACATCTTTAAAAAAAAAATTGTTCTCCAGCTAAACCGATTTTATATTTATTTACTAAACAACAAATTATCATGTAACATACTTATTTGCTAAAACAAATATGAAGCATGTTATAATATAGGCATGTTACTATATATATATATATATATATATATATATAGTCTATATATATATATAGAGAGAGAGAGAGAGAGAAAGCGAGACAGAGAGAGAGAGAGGGAGAGAAAGCGAGACAGAGAGAGAGAGAGAGATAGACAGCCAGACAGAGAGAGAGAGAGAGAGAAAGGAAGAAAGAAGATATATATATATATATATATATATATATATATATATATATATATATATATATATTAGAAGATAAATACAATACCCTAAACACTGTGTTTATCTATATTGTTTTCGCATTTGTACTTTCAGCATAACTGATGCTTAAAGTGCAACAAAAGAGAATTCGATTCCATATCATCATGTGACGAGCAGTGCAAGAGGCGGCTTAAGTGGATATATTTTACCTTCAAGTCACAGACCATTGTGGAGCAATATAAGAAATCTGTTTGACAGTCGCATTGCAATTCCACCACTTACGTTTTATATTTATTAAATGAATCTCCTTCCTCTATAGTTCAGAAAATTATAGTTACAAAATCGGTGCTGGAGTTTTGATATTTAAACAGTATATAGTAAATAAAATGCTTTTATTGTATATACGGTTCATTCTGAAAACATTCAAAACAAAATTTAACCAATAATTGATTGTAATGAACATTTTCATTTTAATGGTCTATACACCCAATTTATCTTTTGCTATAAAAAGTATATAAAGGATTTTAATATACATAAAGATCATTCCAAAAACGTAGACTCCATAGTTTAAATCTGGGTAACGTATTATAATATTATTATTTTTACTTTCGTAATTTGCGCCAGATTAGATCTTTATTTGTTCAATATTGTCACAGGATAGTGTATTTTGTAGGATTTTATTCTAGAAACAATCAATACCTAATCTAATTAAGAATAAAGTTTAACCATAAATTGAACGGCCTCTTTAATTTCTACGCTTTAATATCCTTTCTCTAAAGTCTAATGGTTACAAGGTTTAAAGAGTACAAAGATCGATGGGTTGAAGCAGTAAAAATTGGGTTCGTAAAGAGGTTAAACTTGAACCATCGATTGTGAGTTTGCTATATTAGGGTATTGATTCGGCGTTGCGCTACTAAAATTTGTAAAAAATAACGAATCTAACCCCCAATCGGACCTTTATCTATTTTCGGTTGCCTTACGAAAGGGCCGGACCCCAGACTAAGGACTTGGTCCTAAGGGGCATAATCCACCCCGTTAGATCTCCAAGGAGAAATGAGTAATGAAATCCTAAAAGGAGACAAAGAGACTAAAACTAACACAGTATAATTGCGATTGGTTGGGAGGACAAACCTACTTTCGAACTCTTCAAACTAAAGATGACTTTCTAATGTACTTTTGTAATTATTACTTTAAAGCCATTAACTAGATTCATTTGGTGAGTGCTGTAGGAAACGGACGCATTTTGCGGTTTTGACGTTAACCTTGGCTTCCCTATGTCAAAGAGGTAATTAGTTTGGTATATTTATAGACCATTGCCTCAAGAGAACTTTAATAGGTCGCAGGAACTTAACCTGAGTGCTTTGAGCAGTCTAGTGTTCATTTCCGTTTGATAATTGCTGTTCGTACCAAGATACAAATTAGTGCTACTGAAGTGAGATATTAGCGTAAATGATCAGACACACGCCCGCAAAGCATTTTCAACTTTTTAAGCGTGTGTTAACCTTTTTTTCTACTACAGAAAGTAACCGGATGTCCCTATTTTAATTGCATTATTTTTTTCATAGTATTTGATGTTGACTTATCGTTTTACGAGACGTTGAATTGTCTACACGTCCACACAACATAATGTTTTTGTGGGTTTTATTTTGTAATGCATATATATATATAGGCCTATATATAGGTTTGCAGTTACTTGATTACTGTTTAAGTTATAAATTTTAAAATCATTTAGCGGTTCTAAGTTCATTGGTTTGATATCCATACATTTATTATCTGTTGTTGTATTGACTACTGGCCAATAACTTACTCCATTTTACATAACTCTACTCAGAGAGAATACGAGGGAGACCACCTATACATATACATGCACAAGCGCGTGCGACACGTTTAAACGGAATCTCTGCATGATGTATATTTGATTAAAATATTTTTATGTTGTTCTTTTTTAGAAAAATTTTATAATCAAACCTAAAATAATAATAATACACAGTTATACTTTATAATGCTATTATAAAAAATAAAATTTGGTTTTAAAATTAAGCTGTTAAATAAATTGTGGTTGTAATTTATCCAAAATTGGTAAACGGCGCATGAAATATATTTTAATTAAATTTATTGTAATTATTATTTCAATCGTAGTATGCAGTTATTTATACACTAGCAATGTCTTTTAATTGTATACAAGTAATATAACAAATATAATATGTAAAGCGATAGTAAGTGAATATATTTTATAGGTAACAATATATTACCATTACCAATAGTTTTAACTTTAAAATTGCACATAGTTTCCTTTTACACTTAATACATAAAAGTATAATTTACATGCGTAAAACATGTAAGATGCCTAAATAAAAATATAGTTTGATTTAAGCGTAATGGGAACGGGCCTGTGACAGGGTAGGGATGGGGTGTTGTCAGTTTAAAATTGAACTACTGAGCGACGAACGGAAGTTTAAAGTAGAATTGGCAACCGACCCGGCAAGATGTGAATTTCCCATTCGCCCAGACGATAACAGCCCCCACCCCTCTAGCCAATTTCCCTTTCCTAGAGTCTTATTCTGTTTTAAATCAAATCATAATTTCTGTATATAAATGACTTACAGCAAGTGTTATGTAGATATGTTGTATTTGTTTAATGAATTTCAATTCTTGGTAAGCTTTAGGGACATCATGGAAGTGGTAACGAGGTGATTTTATTGCATGCATTTGAAATAGAAATAGTGCAATACGTTTTATATAAGAATAAATTTAATTCGAAGATTAAGAAATTTCCTTGTCCTGTTATCTAATATTTATTGAAAGCCGATTCCCGTTGCTTAATTGGTGATTACAAAATTATAATGATAATTAATTACTTTTTATTATAATTATGAATATAAATGTTTACAATATGAATATATTATTCCAATTATAATTTGTTGTTATTTAAATAATCATAAACTTTAGAATATACATGTACATAAATAGTTAGCTAGAATGATATCTTTCTATACATATGTATTTGGAAACTAAGTTTCAGTCCAAAATAAGTAAAATATACTAACAATAGCTGATTTTTCAAAAGGGTATGTCAATATATGACAGATGTTATCTAGCAAATGCTAATTTTTCATCTCTTATCGAGCTATAGAAAAATTACTATTTATTAGGAATATACTGTGGTTGAATTTAATAATAAATACACAAAAACCTCTTAACCACAAACTTTCTTTTATTTACCCTAATGTACTTTTCAGTTACAAAGTAACCATCCTCAGAGGGATAACATACAAAGGCTGATTAACGCTAGAAAAATACCTTATTTATAATCTATAGAACTAGTCACTCCCACTCCGACCGCCGCGGCCACACCGGTTAAATAAGGCTTAGCCACGCCCATCGAGTGATAGCAAGATATCTAACGTCAACGTACTAAAATATAAATTAAAAATACAATAAAAACATAATTAAATTTGTTTTTTGAAATTATAACCACCACAAAATTTAATATAAAAATCATAATCCTATTTAACAAATGAATATAAAATTGAATTAGGAATAGGACCTCTATCAGAATTTAATAAATTCTCAGGTTTATGTTTACTAATTTTTAAAATTTCAAAACTATTTAATAACTTATTAGTTCTATCATTCTTAATTAACTTGACATTATTAACATCTAGATTGTGATTGGTCTCTAAAATATGGGCAGCAATACTAGACTTATCAGATCTTTGGTATTTAATTTTAATTAATCTAAGGAATGAACATAACTGAGAAAACTGGGCAATATCAACAACGAAAATACATACACAATCATTAAAACCTTTCAGAAATGATTCTACTGCTTCGGCCGTAAATAAAGTTGGCTGGACTCTCACACCCACACACGCGTGTGCGATCGCGCACACACCAACACACATACACTTAATCAATTCAGTCTAGCCCGTTTAAATGTATTGATTCGAGCTATTAAGGAGATTGGATAAAACTTTCCCAATTGACGTGGACACAGCCTGGCTGTACGATTGAATTTCATTTATAAAAGAGCGCCTCACGGAGCATCGCTATCACAGAGTGAACATTTCTGCCCGCAGACTGAACTTCACATTGTAATCACACGATCGCTCTTATCGCGGTATACAAAGCTATAAAAAAATATTTTAGTCGTATACGGGTTAGTAGTCTGTAACAAGATTAAAGAGAACTATTTTGGTTGTTTCATTGTTTAAAATTGAAAGGTGCCAGATAGATAGCTAGATACTCGTGTATATATGTATATATATTTATATACATATATATATATATATATATATATATATATATTTTAAAACAACATAGGTTATTCAAATACAAGAATATTTATTATTTTATATCCAAAGCCTTTCGTTGGCAAACAGTACCAACACCATCAGGAATGAAAATTACAATAATAATTATAATAATTGTAATAATTATGATAATTACAATAATAATGATTACTGTAATTTTCATTCCTGATGATGTTGGTACTGTTTGCCAACGAAAAGCTTTGGATATAAAATAATAAATATTATTGTATTTGAATAACCTATGTTGTTTTAAATTATTAAACAAGAAAACGTGTTATATATATATATATATATATATATATATATATATATATATATATATATATATATATTGAGAGAGAGAGAGCGTTTAAAACACCTGTGTCGTGTTTAAAGTTGAAAGGTGCTAGATAGATAGCAAGATACTCGCGTATAAATGTATATGTATATATATATATATATATATATATATATATATATATATATATATATAAATATATATATATATATATATATATATATATATATAATAAGTTTTCTTGTTTAATAATTTAAATCAACATAGATTATTCAAATACAAGATTATTTATTAATTTATATTCAAAGCTTTTCGTTGGTAAACAGTACCAACATCATCAGGAATGAAAATTACAATCTGAAATTAGAGAGATGAAAAACTAACATTTGTAATTGCTAATTACGGAGAGAAAATGACGTAATAAATATTACAGCTCTATATTTAATTATTCAGGATTGCACCTAGTTTATGTCCTACAAAAGTAAAAAGAACTGTGAAATAATAGGTTATTTCTCATATAGAGAATTAAACGTTTCTATGAAATACCCAATGTGATGATAAGGAGGTTTGTACAAACTGAGATAAGATTTGCATACAATATCAGAAGAAATTATAATTTTGGTAAAATCTACCCATAACTTTATAAAAATATACATAATTTTATATAATTATATTTATAATAACAAAATTAATTATTAAAATGTTAATTAATAACTAATTTATTATCTATACGAGTGGAACACAAATTTGTAAAAAGGTGATATACTAAAGCCAAACTTAACAATAGTTGAAGGGAAGGAGAAACAATTCTAGAAATAAAACACAGCTAAAAAAAGAAATACGTAAAAATAATTAATGTTGTTTTCTTACAACAATGTTTGTAAGACAAATATTTTTGATAATGTAAAAATGTAATGCTAACAATTTTTCTATAATAAATACAAAAAACCTCTTAACCACAACCTTTCTTTAATTTACCCTAATGTACATTTCAGTTACAAAGTAACCATCCTCAGAGAGATAACATACAAAGGCTGATTAACGCTAGAAAAATACCTTATTTATAATCTACAGAACTAATCACTCCCGCTCCGACCGCCGCGGCCCCACCTGTTAAACAAGGTGTAGCCACGCCCATCGAGTGAAAGCAAGATATCTTACGTCTCTAAAATATGGGCAGCAATACTAGACTTATCAGATCTTTGGTATTTAATATCCCTAATATGTTCCTTAAATCTAGTTATTACTTTTCGTCTTGTCTGCCCAATATACATTTTATCACAATCCTTACAATTAACTTGGTAAATCCCTGATTTATCAAGTGTTTCTACTTTATCTTTTGCATTACCTAATACATTTTTAAGGCCATTATGACTTTTATACGCAACTCTCAATTTAACATTCTTAAAAATTCCCTTCAGCCCTTTGGTTAAAACTTTGTCAAAAGGTAAACTAATAAAACGGCTTTCTTCTTTAGTTTCCAAAGGTAATATTGTTAATTTCTTCCTAAAGATCCTAATCTTTTGCTTCCTAAGGATATTATCAATAATTTTACGTTCATAACCAATACATTCAGCTGTACTTTTAATATGTTCTACTTCAATATCAAAACGTCTTTTACTCAAAGGAATATTAATCAACCTACTAACTAAAGAATTGAAACCTCCAAATTTGTGTTGGTTACAATGGTTAGATTCGTTTGGAATAAATCTATCATTGGATGTTGGCTTTCTATAAATATCAAAAACTATTTTATCTCTATTTCTAATACAATAAACATCAAGAAACGGTAAACGTTTATCTCTTTCAATTTCATAAGTAAATATAATATTAGGATGTTGATCATTGATGATCCTTAGAAATGGATCTATTTGAAACTCTTTAATATTAAATATAGCGAAAATATCATCAACGTATCTTATCCAGACACGAGGAAAATATTTAAGTTTCTTTTTCAATCCTAATTCAAAATGACTCATAAATAGCTCTGCTAAAAAAGGTGATACCATTGTTGTACCATCTTTTTGTTTATAAAAATTATTATTAAATTGAAAATAATTATTATTCATACAACAATTAGTTAATTTTACATATTGGTCAACTCTCTCAATATCGACATCATTCTCAATTAAAAACTCTTTTAACAAATTTAAAGTTTCCGTTACCGGAATACTTGGAAACAGAGAACAAACATCAAAAGAAACTAAAATTTCTTCATCTGTTAATCTAATATTCTTAACTTTCTCTACAAAATCAAGTGTATTCCTAACCGAAAATGATGCCAACTTACATTTAAAAAAACTGAATTCTTTAACTAACCATTTAGATAACATACAGGTTGGTGAATCAATTCCCGACACAATTGGCCTCACGGCATCGCCTACTTTATGTATTTTTGGGAGACAGTACAACCTAGGTAAAACAGGATTAGAAACATAAAATTTAAAGACCTCTTTCTTTGAAATGACTAAATTACATTCTTTTATAACGTTTACTCTTTCTTTAACAAATTTATTTAACGGATTTTTTGACAAAACTTTATTTATCATAAGGTCCCGTTTCTAACAAATTGTTAACTCTATTAATATAATCTTCTTTTTTCAAAACAACAGCAGTGTTACTCTTGTCAGCTTTGAGGTAATAACAATCTTTTCCTTTTAACTGTTTTATTAAACTTAACTCGTGGTTGAATCCAGTAGACATCTTCTTTCTTCTTAGAACCTCCAAATTTTCTTCAATCTTGATTTTACAAACCTTCCTAACATAGTTCTTGCTAGTTTCATTTAATGAGGACATACCACTTTCAACGTGTGCCACTAATTCTTCTAAGTTATTTTTGATATTATTAGAAACGGTAAACTTTAACCCTTTACCTAACATGCACAACTCCTTCTGGGAGAAAACGATATCAGTTTCGTTTTTAATTAACTTGGAATTCTGATCAACGGTAGTACAACCTTTATAACCAACTGACACCTTTTTGGTTAAATCACTAAATTTACTATCTAATGTCCTAACCTTGTTCTCAAGTTTATGTTCATTTACAATATAAACTTTTCTGCCAAATTCATCCCAATCATTAAAATTTTCTTTTCCTAATTTCAAATGTAAATCATACAAATCCAGTTCTGTATTACTTAATTTGCCCTTAATTTTAAATAAAGTAAATGAGAACTACATAAATAAAAACATTTTATTGAAAAAACACATTAGGGGTTAAAATGCCTTTTATCTCGTTTTTACAAACTTGCCAAGAGATATGCCCTTAGTCGCTGAAGTAAAAACTATTTCTCCATCATGCTCTCTCTCTCTCTCTCTCTCTCTCGGTCTCTCTGTATTTTTCTCCCACTCTTTCTCTCTCTCTCTCTCTCTCTCTCTCTTTATATATATATATATTTAACATACACTCAACAACAAGAATTATTTAAATCCCTTAGTGGTTTTTGATCATTCTATTAATAATAACCACCAATTTCCAAATATAGAAAACATGAAACTTATAAAAGAATTTAATAAAGGATTAAGAATGAATATGAAGAATTCGAAATACATAAATACAGTAATAATAACAAACTAATAAAAGAACAAATACAAATACTTTCTAAATTTGATACTGTATTCAATGACTATAATTTTACGGCAACAAAATAAACTTGGCAATTTGTATAATTTTAGCAACAATTCTATTTCTAATTTAACATATGTTTTTTTATATCTTGCATTATTGTATTATTCAATCCGGATGATGTTGGTACTATGTATCAACCAAAAACTTTGAACATTAATTAATAAATAATTCCTGTATTTGAATAAACTTAGTTGTTTTTGATTATTAAACATGAAAACATATTTATATATATATTTTATTTTATTTTTTTTTTTTTTGGAAGTGTCCATAAATAGTCTTGATGAAACCTATTTAATTTAAACTACATACGCATGAAATAAAGGTTTTATAATATTTTTTGATACTTTTAATTCTCTGATACCGCTACTGTGCCATCTTTAGTATGTTGTTTCTATTCCAATACTTGAAATAACAGTAACTGAATACTTACGGAAACAATGAGATACTATATGTTTGATTCATTAAATTAATTATGGGTCTATTACTATACCATAATAAGGATGGTTGCTAACTGCTGCAATAAGTAGCAGCAGCTAATTCGACGAATTAAATAAAAATGGCTACAAGCCGAAACAATTAAAATTCCAACAAGTTAGGGAAAGACCTAATTGTCGGGAGACTTATCAGTTAGACGATACAGGAATTCCGAAGCATTTTAATTCTAATCAATCTTGTTTAAAAACAAAGTCCAAATTGTTCGCTAAAAATAAATTTAAAGGTAAATCTCAGAAGTATCAAAATTACCAAAATAAACCAAGTAACAATAAATTAAAAACAAAAATAAAATACAAAAGTTATGCACAGTGGCGTAACGCAAAGCGCAGAAAGAAAACCAGAACGCATAAAAGATATTTTAAACTAAATACGGTTAAGTTGAAAGATACAAATAATAACTGTATATTAAATAAACAAGAAATGTCCAGGTTACAAGACTTGATAAAAAGATATTCAGATGTTTTTAATGAAAAACCAGGTAGATCTAATAAATATAAACATGCGCTCAAAATTAAGGAAGGCACAACTTTTGTAAACATGAACTATCGTATTCCAATGAACTTCCGCAAACAGGTTCAGGAAGAAATCGATAAAATGCTCCGATATGACATAATTGAAATGTCAAAGACGCCGTATGTTAATCCTATGGTTGTTGTCATAAAATCAGACAATACGGTTCGACTTTGTTTAGACGCTAGGAAATTAAACGAGATAACTGTACCCGATTATGAAAGTTCACCTATAGACGACATCCTAAGAAAGGGAAGGAATAAGCGGTATATTTCGAAGATCGATATGACATCAAGTTTTTGGCAAGTACCATTGACACACGAGTGAAAGAAATATACCGGCTTTTTATTCGACAATAAGGTGTACAATTTTAAGGTCGTTCCATTCGGGTTACAGAATTCTCTAGCGGCCCTAGTAAGAACAGTCGATTTAACACTTGGCGTGGAATTAAGCGACAACATATTAGCCTATGTTGACGACCTATTATGTCTATCGGAGGCGTTTGAGGAACACCTGGAGCACTTGCATATAATATTTTCCAAATTCAGGGAGGGAAATTTAACAATAAATCCCAATAAGACATTGTTCTGCCAACAAGAAGTGAAGTTTTTAGGGTACATTTTTGACCAGAAAGGGGTAAAAACTGACCCAGATAAGCTACAAGCGATTCACGATTTTCCTAGTTCTAAGAACAAGAAACAATTACAATCATTCTTAGGATTTGTAAATTATTATAAGCAGTTACTTTGACACATCCGGTGGAAGGTCGGGGAACGTTTTTACAAACTGATGCGAGCGATAACGCTATAGCAAGTCAGCTGTACCAAGAAGACCAACAGGGCAGATTACAGGTAATAGGCTTTGTATCGAGAACACTGAAACAGGCGGAATTAGGATATACAGTGTGCGAAAAGGAGCTTTTGGCAATCGTGCATGGCCTAAGGAAGTTTCGGCCATTGATAGCGGGAGCCTCATTAACTATCATTACAGATAACAAAACACTAAAGTTTCTTTATTCATGCAATTATACCAATGCACGCATAACTAGGTGGATTCTCGCGATACAGGAATATCAGCCAAAAATGAGACACTCTCCGGGTAAAGAAAACGTTCCTTGTGACACTATAAGTCGGATGTATCAAACTAACATGGGGAATAATAGCGGGCAAAAGGGTTTAAATGTAATTAAAATAGGACAAATTAAGGTAGAATGCCCTGCAATCATACAAAAAATGTTTAAGGAGATGAGACAAGTCCAGGAGCAAGAACCTGAGCTTCTTCATATAATAAATCAAATAAATGATTTTAATCATTATAAAATTTGTAACAATGTATTATGTAAAATTGTAAACAATAGAACGAAGGTTGTGATGCCAAAACAAAATATTGTTCCATTTATAGAACATGTACACAAACAGTATGCACATTTAGGAAAAAATAAAATTGTTAAAATGGTAAACAAACATGTTTACATTAAGAGTATAAATAAACAAGTCATGGATGTCATTAGGAAATGTCGGATCTGCCAGTTTGAAAAAGTAACAAAACGATATTTGCAAGCAAGGACTAAACCCATTTTAACACAACAGCCGGGAGAGATTGTTGCTGTCGATTTTTTAGGACCTTTGCCCCGAAGCACAGGAGGTGCAAGGCACATTTTAGTTGTAGTAGACGTATTGTCAAAGTTAGTAAAATTATATGCAGTCAAGCGCCCAAATACGACGAGTACAATCGCCAAACTGTCGCATTATTTTCAGACAATAGGGAAGCAAAACTCTCAGATTTCGGATCGGCCTTTACGTCTCGACAATGGAATTTATGGATGCACGACAACAGTGTTGAGCATACATTAATTCCGGTCAGGCATCCACAAGTAAACCATGCCGAGAGAATAAACCGAGATCTGGGCAGGATTCTTAGGACCTATTGTCATGAAGCGCAGTCATCATGGATGAGATACCTACCATATATGGAACAGGTAATTAACATCACTCCCCATGAAGTAACTGGATATTCACCTATCCAGGTACACCATGGGGAAGTACCGATATATATATGGGAGAGATTTCTGCCAGATGATTGTAGAAATTCGGACCAAGCGACACAAAAAGAGACATTACAGAATGTATTCGATCGCATCAGGACAGTGGATGAAAGATGGGCTGCTATAAAAAATATAAACTGCCGAGGAACGTCGTTTCAACCAGGTGATTTAGACCTAATCACTAGACACAATAGATCAGATGTGTCTAAGAACGAGACAGAGAAGCTGTTGTTAAGGTACCAGGGTCCTTATAAAATTAAGAGGAAAATGGGTCGAAAAACATATGATATTGCAAACGTGGTTACAAATAAAATCCGAGGCATCTATGACATTAAAGACATTAAAAGGTTTTATGACGAGTAAAAGAATTCTAAAATGTGAACTTTACACTTATCATGAACCAAGAAATATAGAAACGCCAAATTGGAATATTGCTTCAATAATAGAACCAGTACGCGAGCGATAAGCAAAATAAGGCAGGAATAAAATTGTACAAAAAGATTGCAAACTTGGTTACAACAAGAATATTAATTTGCAGGTATTAACGTTTTAAAAGGAACTTAAATCGAAACTTTAGACCGACAACTTATCTGTAAAGGGACAAATGTAAAGCCGAATGTAAAACAAACTATTTAATAACTGAACCAATATTTCAAACATTACAAAGTATTATTCAGGAAGTCTGTGTGTATTTAGCAAACATTGGCGAGCTACCTCCACTGCTTAGATCAACAAGCCGGTTAATAGCAGAAGCAACGGAGACTTATCAGTTGGATTTCGATAATCTAGACACAAGCCAGTTTTATAAACTGTACAATATAAAACTAGAGAATTTGAAGGCAAGGGTCGTTATGTTTTAACATGATAAGTTCAAGGAAGTAATGCATCAAATTATTTGTGTATTTTGATAGGATGTTTACAAGCCAGCTCACAATGAATACCTTACCAAGTAGAATGGAATGTGGAATTCACGTAACAGTCAGCCGGTATGGCGAAGGGTTCTATCGGAAAATCAACAAACTCAGCTAGATAAGGTGTGCTTCCACAGCTGACACAATAACAACAAGTGGTACTTAAGATATAAAGGGAGATATGTTTAAAATATAAAATTGTAGAATTAGTTAGGTTTTTATTTACAAGTAGGCTTGTTACGAAGTCATTGTTTTTAAAGCCATAACTGATATAGATTAAATTGACGTGGTAGATAAATAAAGGAAATGACAGCCATTAGTGTGGTGAACAATGTGTCAAAAGACGAAATAAAATTTAGTATAGACAAAAGTGACTTATAATTTACTAATAGAATGTGTTTGAAGTGTTTCAGGTTGAAAACTTATCAAGGAACAAGAAATTAATAATAAGGCAATTTTTGTAATAGAATAAGATAATTTAAGTAGGATTAAGGTTATGAATTGGTAAAAAATATTATAATAAAGTAAACACATTTTTGACCTCTCTAGCGGGGAACTTGCAACGGTCTGATATACCGTGGCAAATAGGAAATAAATAATTTCCTGTTTTTAAGTAATAAAGTTGATTTTTAAATTAATCAAGTTTGGAGTTATACAAATAATAAAGAGTGAAAAATTAAATAAAACCTGAAATAGAATAATTAAGCTAAATTAAAAAGTATTAAAGAATAAATTTGTAATAACTATCTAAATTTGACCATCGGGAGTGGGGCGAAAATTTTCAAAGTGCTTAAAAAAGCTATCTTAAGAACCAAACCACGTAGAACTTTCATCGACATTTTAAAAGAACCAGAATAAGCCAGAATAAACATTAGTGAAAACAAAATTTGAAAAACTTAAAAAACAAAAAAGTTACAGCAGTTTTAATAAAATAGACATTTTTCAGTGTTCCAAATGTGATAATCAAACTCTGCAAGCTAAAACAGATTCGTTGCCCGACTTGCCTGTACAAGGAATAAATCCAAAGATAGCAAGTATTGCAGGCGGGGTGAGGTAGTTTAAATTCACCGCTATATATACTAGGTCTCTAAGACTTTAGAGACAGTCTGAAATAAATTTTTAATACGAGGTGCCGCGGAACGCTATGCTGGACCGCGAGTAGGACCGCCATCAGGCCAGATGGACCAAACCTCAACGCTTCCGACGTCTAGGACTACCAAGGAATGAAGGCTCCAGACTCAGCCTCCAGGACGCGGGAATAGAGGAAAACCACCACCGACGAACCAGGGATGGCGACTTCCGATGTCCAAGGACCAGGGAATCCAGACGAGGGACTCTAGGACCGGCAAGAACATCTTTGGCAAGTCATTTTCTCTATTCAATACCAATTACGTCAAATTTAGTCAGTTAATTTTATTAAATTCAAACAAATATTCAAGCTTAAACAATGACTTCACTCTTTATAAAATTTAAATAAATTCTATGCTTAATAAAATGAATTTATGTGATCAGAATATTTCAAATGATAAATACTAAACTTACAAAGGGTTTTTGGCCATGAGCCATTTATTTTCAAGGAAATAAGAATTTTTGGATATTATAAATTTAAAAATTAAGTGTCATAAATACGAATTTACCAATTCAATATAGAAGATAAATTTTTATTATGTGTAATTTGGAAAATAATTTTATGTTTATGTAAATGTAATTGATATAAATGGAAATTATAAGATTTTAAAGGATGAAAAACAACAAGTTATTTAGTGAATGGTTTTGTCAATATAATTTTGTTGTATTTAAAAGGATAAATTTTCTTTTTTATTTAAATAAATAAAATTAAATATGTTATAAAAATCAACAGTATTTGCATTTCATCCTGTGTCGAATAATCAATAAAAACTGTTTAGCTTTTTTCCAACTAATATGAAAATGATTATTAAATCAGTAAACAAGTTTAATTAAATTTCATTAAATGATAATAGTTAAAACCTAATGTTTTTAAAGAGTTTCTCTCAACTAACTTCAGTGAGCTAGCCTAAAGATTAGTTGGTTTTTTGTATAAAAGTCCAGAGATTTATCTACTAGCAGATTATGTTTAAAAGGACACAGGAGCCTTTTAAAATAGGTAATTTAAACACGATCATATTTTGCACGTTCCCTTGCTGTCTCTGCAGATCATCATCAGGTGGTAAGACTCTGTGAATATTTTGTGTATTATTTTAAATGTGTTTCTTTCCAGCTGACTATTGAAATGACATGTGTGACTATATCTAGACCATACATGATTGATAAACCAATTTTGGGGAGTTTATACTTATTTTATAAAGTAGTCAGCGGGAATAGGCTTGTTTTGGGCCTGGCCCTACGAGCGGGAAATATACACGTAACTTAGGGATTTTAGCACGATTTAACAAGCGGGGTGATTGGCAGATGTTCGGTTTGTTCATAAATAGGTTTTTTAAACAACAAATGTTGGTATTCTGCGAGAAGGGATATCAATAAAACAAACTAAAGTAAGGGTGGGACGTTGCAGTGTGTGTGTGTGTGTGTGTGTGTGTGTGTGTGTTTTAGTAGGAGTTTTACTGCGATTGTGTGTTTTATAAATAACTTTTCATCGTATAATAATTGTCTATATATCTATTAATGGCGTATTTGTGATGAGGAAATTATTGAATCGGATATTTAGTCTCCTGACGAGTGCCAAGATATTGACAGTGAATATTCAACAAAAAATACAACTTTGTTTTCTCATACTACTTTTGTGTTTTTTATATTCATATCCTTTTCTTATAGTTATAACAAATAAGTGGTATTTGGTCATTTCATTGAGAGTTTAGTTATAATCGAGAATTATGGTGTATACTACTTGTAAACGTGTAACATAAGGAATGTTACACATGAAGAAAATATTTTTGCGATGCGCATGTTGGGAAGTAGTTTTGCAAGTAGTCCCTACATTTTAGTTGTATATGGTATATCTTAAAGCAAAATACAAATTTAGTATTTTTACCAGGATTTTGCTCGCATATTTAGCAGCCAACATCTAAAAAATGCATTAAACCTCTTATAAAAAATTAAACTGTTATACATCATTATTCAACTAAATAAATTTAATGATGCTTACTGATGTCACGTCAAAAGTACTCCTTGATAAGTGTACTATTGGGAAAGAAATCCTATTTCGCAACATATTTAATATTCTTCCCCAGCTATATGATGGTTTTGAATGTAAACTATTGAAATATGTCATCCACTTTAAAACTTGTTGAGCCAATTCAAACTGACCAAGAGCACTGAATTATTTTTCACTATTATGCTGATAAACAAATGCCAAAAGTTTTCAATGTGATACAAATTTGAAATAGGATTTTGAAGGGTAAAGTGCTGACTCATTGAAAAACAAATGATAGAGAAGTGTCAAAAGGACTTCCTTCCCAATTAAAAAGTAACCTGGATAATTTCTTTAATTAATATACGTTTCTATAAATATACGTGTCTGTCAGACAAAGTTTACATTTTCACCGAGGAAGAACATCTTTACACACTAAGGGACAACTTAAGGGACATTTTTTAATTTTACAATAAATAAATTAAACACTTTAACATTGAGTCAGTATTATAAAAATTCACAGCAAGCTCGCCGATCGTATAAAGCTCTAATGTTATTTTAAATAATACACAAATTATAATCTTTGTACAAAATACAACTTAATTCAAATAAACAAGTGAGTTTCAGAGTCATACAGCTATCCTTTATCGTTTTGGCCATTTTCTGACTTGCATTCCTTTTACAGAGTATTATAGTAATATAATCACAGTCATCTAACCGAAAGTAACCACATAAGGGCCTGTCCTAACCAAACCGTCATCCTTCTACATTATCAAACCTTTAATACTACGGGATCACTGTAATAGTTTGGCAACAGTGTACTACATTTGGCAACAGTGTTGTTAGAGCTAGGCCAGCCTGTCTTGTTGGGCAGATTCATTGTTATTGAAGATGCTGAAACTGGTTTCCAACATTTGTTTATTAATTTTTTTAAAACTCCTGTATTTGTGTATGAACTTGAATTTCCTTATTATTTATTTGAAAAAACAATGTTATACTTTATTCAATTATATTTTCAAATTTATATATTCAGATATTGATTCCGCATTGTATAATTGTCATGAAATGATATTTCTGTGTAAATACTCAAATAATTACTGTATTTAAATTATGAACAATGTCTTTTCCCATTAAATTGTACTACCTAAAACTAAAGAAATAATTGTATGATTTTTAATTAAAACAGTAATTATATGGAGCATAATTAATGATTTTCAATTAACAGATAAAAATATATTAAAACATTTGAATTAAAAGTTATCACCCGTTGCTAAACGTATATAAAGCATTTGTTACTAATTTAGTTAAAGGTTTCTTGTTAAATTGTAAAATTAAATTTAAAAGTTTAATTATTGTCAGACTAGCTGGATGTTTGAGCCTTTGAAATCTGCCACTTTAAATCCTTTGAAGACATTCAGACGTCAATTATGTTTGAATCTGTGATTTCCTTTCTTAAACAATGCACAGTAGTTGTCTCGATGAAGAGGAAAAATATTCTACCAATGTAGGTTCAACAAAATGTTGTAACGAGAGTTAAATTCAATAAATACTACTAAATATGTAAAAATCTTTTACAGTAACAAAATTATTATACTCTAAGATATATAAAATTGCATCCGGATATCAGAGTGCTGCACAATTTTGACTTTAACAATAATTACGGAATAATGAAAACAATATTATTACCACTACTTTTCATGTTTAAATCAAAATTTTATATTCATAAGACATTTATAGAATAATATAGTAAAATTTAGTTGATTAGAGCTTAGCTAGTGAGAACTATATACAAGGGAAAAAATTAAAATAGTCAATTCTGAATCTCACCACACATTAGCTTAATAGAAACAAACACACTAAATTTCAACACGGACTAGTTTCAGCGACGGTGTCGCCTTCCTCAGTGCTTCTCCTCAGTACTACTCCTCAGTCAGTGAAGAAGGCGGGATCTTCTTAAAAGTTATTAAAAACAAGTAATATAAAAAAAACTTGATTATATTTCCTACTACAATTAAAGAAAATATCTATATAGACTAATATATGACAAAACTACAATCTTAAATGTACTCTTACTTGAGTGGTTGAATAAAAGTTGTTTTAGTAACAACTGAAAATTTGAAGAAGCTATATATATATATATATATATATGTGTGTGTGTGTGTATATATATATATATATATAGAATATAAAAGACAGAGATTTAACAAATAGTATGAATTGAGAAAACACAAATGTGTAGAAAATAGAAGGAGAACTAATCAAAAGTTAGGTTCAGAAGACAAAACTCGAGGAGTTGAGAACAGCTTTTAAGGAATATATTCAACAATAATGTGTCTGACGAATCTCTAACGATATAACTATGATCCTTGGCTAGAAGCAAGAACCCAGTTTGATATCTTTCTATAATTCTATCGTGAAGAAAGAGCTTGAAAGAAAACCGCCCCAGGTTTTTAAGGGAGATGAATCCAACCAGGACGTTCCAGAGATAAGAATCCAAAAGAAATAGTCTGATAACTGGGCAAATATTTAAATAAAAGTCTAACTTTGTAACTTGTGTGCTTTAATAGAATTTTTAAATATTTTAAATCTTTAAAAACTGTTTTGAAAATAATTTTGCAGAAAAAACTCTTCATAAACAATTACTTCATATTAAAAGGATGATGAGCCTCTATCGTATCATGTAATCAGGTAATATATAATATAATATTAGGTTCCGGTAATTTTCAAACACCAACAATAACTTGTCACATCAACTTCGTAAGATTGATTCTAAGAAGAATAATAGTTCAAAGCAGAGGGCATCCTAAATAATGAAAAGATTTTATAGAATTATGGATACGTGTTCAACGAAGAGCTATAATACATATTGAACAAACTTTTATCGTACATAATAAAATGTTTCATATAAACTAGGTTAAATAATTGTCATTTATGTCATATTCGTATAAATATGTTTCTAAATTTACCACATGTGATAGAATAAATTCAAAAGTAAACCTACATGAAGGCAATAATAATATAAATTAGAAGAGTTGTGAATGTGAGGCAAAATTAATTTTGAATAAATAACAGTTAACGAAATCTAATGTTAACGAGCAAACCCTAGTATTCAAATATATTAGAGAACAGTTAAGTGAGACATATTTAATTTAAAACATTTATTTTGCATTTGTTTTATGCAATGTCGGCTAGGTGGTTCGGCTGGCAGAAACTCATCCACCTATTTACACCTACTACCTTAGTGGCAGGTAACAAATAGAATTATGTATCAAGGAATACATTTTAACAAATAGCTTACAGCGTAATTGTATAAGTTTGAAAAATATTGGTATTTCCTTTTTGTATTTTCCCCTGCTGTTAGTAAAATAACTGTTCAAGTATTTTCTGCTCTAACAAGTTACCTGGGTATAAACGATCATGGACACAGATAGATATTGGTACCCCAAATAATCGTATTCATTGTAAGACAAATTCTTTCGTCAGAAGTTGCTACAATACTTGGAAAAGGGGCGCAATAAAAGGTTAGCAAAATTACCTGTTGTGTTCAAAATTAATATTAAAATCTCTTTATGCAGGCGTTTTAGCATCGGAGTAGACGCTTTACTCATAAGAGAACTATTCCATAAGCCTTTCTGCAATATTATATACATCCATAAGCTCACAGAGTACTTCCGCGTACGCTGATTCGTTTCCAATGAACTCTTCATATTAGATATTGTGCTTAATATATTCCCTTTGGAAAAGTGGTTTTAAAAGGATCAAATAGAAAAAGTAAAACAGAATTTTAATGTTATGTTTGAAATTATTTTCTTGCATTAGTCATGAGAAATAAGAGAATACGCTCTGTGTTATAGCCGCGACTGAAAGTGTTTTTGATTTGTTGATTCACGTTTTTCATTTTCATATTAAATAACTACTTACGGAAAAGTAACATAATGACGGAATCCATTAAGAGAGGATGAAAAGTGCCTAATGATGGAAAACATCATCATCCGCTAACATCTACAAGTGTTCTCATTTCATTTTAAAATATTTGTTAATAGTTTAGGTATCAACTTTAGGTCGCGGTAATGACGGTGGACGACGAACCCTCCCCCCCATCCAAGGCTAACCTTGCCCAATGGTGCTTGATTTCGGTGATCGGACGAGAACTGATATAAGTATTCAACATGGTATGGCAGATTGCAGTGGACGATGAACTACAGATAGTAGAAACATAACAAGGAGAGTACACATGCAATGTTATTAAAAGGCCGTAATGTTGATGTTAGTTCAATCGCCAGATACCAGGGGCGTTACTGTCTAGGCATCGACCAAATCAGTTACCAAATTGAACAGATGAATGAGAGCTGCAAGTCAAGCCATAACCGGACCATTAAAAGGAATCTGTGATGATTTATTATTAACTTTGCTCTCATATGAATATGTATAATATGTCTTGATAGCTTAGCTGATTAGGCGCACATTTGATTGCCATTATTTACAAATATTGAAATACCTCTATTGTATTTTTATTTGCATTACGTATTCGTATTTTATATTTGATCTATCACCACGCATTATTTGTATACGCTGTGCCGAGGAATTCGAATGCTTCTACTTGGGGATTTTAATGCTACTCTGGAGCCTGGCACAATTACACAAAGTTTGTTTGCGTGTTAACGTCGACCATTTCAGATATGACGTCATATTATTGTATTCTACTCAATATGGTGTCTACCTATATGGCCCGAGAATACCATGTATTTTGGAATAAAGGGTATCTCACTTGCACTATTTTACAAGAATACATATCACCATATTTAGGATTATACTTTTATATATATAAATATATTGGTAAATTGTATTGTATTGGTATAATTTGGTAACAAACCAATATCTTTAATAATACATATACATACATATATATATATATATATATATATATATATATATATATATATATATATATTAATAAAGATATTGGTTTGTTACCTTTATAAAATATATTCTATCAGTCTTACATCTTTTATTGCCACACCTTTAGGTTTTCAAATAATTTTTACAATTATATAAATATATTATCACCTACATTTAATTACCTGGGATTTAGTTAATACAATTTATGCCTTTCAAATACATTAATATGACGCAGTAACAAAGTCTGATTATAGAACTAGTTCTACAATTACTATAAAGGTGGACTATTGAGGCTTTTGGTACCCACCAGAATAAAATTTAATAAATACAGTATTAGATTGCTCTCTCTCTATGAAATTATTTTGGAAAGAAAATATAAACAAAGAATCACTTCCAGATATTGCAACTGAAGTTTATGTAGAGACAGTACAAAAACAAGGCAAGGCAAAAAATAAATATAGAAAAGACGAAATACTTGAGAAAATAGGTTAAATAAAGCCTAGTCACATAACACAAGAGAAAAAAAACATTTATAAAAAAAACCTGAAGAGTTAAGAAACATAACTAATGTTTAAAATCCTACTCCAGGTCCCTCCTGTTCGTTCTTTTCACAACGACCGAGTCAGCATATATTACAAACATAACCAACAACCTAGGTACAACCCTGATAGACCTTGTACTCTCCAAACTAGAATCCTCATACCATACCTTAGTACACTATTTTAGTATAAGAAAATGTATTAATCTTTTAAATGACATTAATTCCTATTATTATGATTTATTACAAAATTTTGAATTTACTCGTAATTGCGGCAATTGTAATGGTAGCCCGTTACTTTTTAAACATAAAAGATTATTTTAAATATGTTAACCATAGTAGAAATGTAATTAACGAGAAAATAGAAGTAATACTATTAAAAGATAATAGTAAAAACAAAATAAAAATAGGTCTTATAAATGAATTAGGATCCGTTATCAAATCTATAACAGGTAATTTAGGTTCATATGATGGTAAAAAATATGTAAAGATAATTAAAGATATTGAGAATGAGCAAATAATTATAATAATAATTTACCAACTTCAGTCGCAATACTTGTTTAGTAACAGTATAATGGAAGAACTAAATAAAACAATCAATATAAATGATAAAAATTTTGTGGATTTAAAGAATAAATCGGATACGATTCGTATCGCTTGATAAAACACGCTTGATAAATAAATTATGTAATTTACATTCCTGATGATGTTTACCAACGAAAAGCTTTGGATACAAGTTAATAAATATTCTTGTATTTGAATAAACTAAGTTGTTTTAAGATATATATATATATATATATATATATATATATATATATATATATATATATATATATATATATATATGATGAATAGTTACTATCTGGAGTACATCCGTTCATTCTCTGCAGTGCTACTCACTCGCTTTTCTACTGTTGTCTGTATATATATATATATATATATATATATATATATATATATATATATATATATATATATATATATGATGAATAGTTACTATCTGGAGTACATCCGTTCATTCTGCAGTGCTACTCACTCGCTCTTCTACTGTTGTTGGGTTCACCTCGTCAATGCTGGATGACATTCTAGCGAAACGTCGGAACTGCGAATTTATGGACTGCAGAATGAACGGATGTACTCCAGATAGTAACTATTCATCATATTTTTCCATCCGTGAAGGAATACGTATCAGCATATATATATCTTATAGCCCACCGGTATTTTGTAAAATGTTTCGTGGTGGGAATTGACCTTTTTTTAAAAAACCTTTAATTACCTTTATCCACTCGTACTTACAGAGACTAGCCAAGTCAATTGTTTGTCTAAACTATTGTATCTAACTATTAATTCAAGCAGACTGGCGGTTTGATTAATTGCTCTATCAAAGTCAGGTTACATTAAAGATCGATTACATAAACCGTTTATGTTAATAAAACGGATTTAATTTTCAATACAATTTTATATTCGAAATATTACATATATTTTATAATTTGCTTATTGCTCTTTATTACTTGCCAAATTAAAATTTAATTTTAAAATTTAAATTTTTTGAAAATGTTCTCTGACAAAACTACGTTATTTGCATTCTGAACATTTATATTTACTGATTTTAATGAAAACAATAATATTTAAACAAATTAAATTTAAAACATATCTATGACAATCGCTTACACTCACCTGACTTAGTTAAAACATTTAATATTTATTATACTAATTCAATTTTAAATTTTGAAAAAAATAAACTAAACGTAACAAAGCCACCAATTACATTACCCGTGTTTAATTAATTTAGACAATTACATCATTTAAAACTTTTATAAAAATATTTACTTGCTCTTCTCTCTGAGACGGGTTCCGAGAGAGTGCTAAAGGCTAGATTCCCATAGAAACCTAACACGTGAATTCGGAAATCCCCCCCCCCATTGTGCATTTAGAAAGTTTGTGAGAATTTTCTGCTAGCTCTATCGATGAAACATCTTTTCAAAAAAACAAAAATTGCTTTCAAGCTAAGCCGATTTCACATTTATTTACTAATCAACAAATTATCATGTAACATACTTATTTGCAAAAAAAATATGAAGCATGTTATAATATAAGGATGTTACAATACATATATATATATATATATATATATATATATATATATATATATATAGAGAGAGAGAGAGAGAGAGAGAGAGAGAGAGAGAGAGAGGGGGGGAGGGAGAGAGAGACAGACAGAGACAGATATAAATATTAGAAGATAAATACAATACTCTCAACACTGTGTTTTTCTATATTATTTTCGCATTTGTACGTTCTGCATCACTGATGCTTAAACTGCAACATAAGAGAATTCGATTCCATATCATCATGTGACGAGCAGTGCAAGAGGCGGCTTAAGTAGAAATATTTTACCTTCAAGACACAGAGCATTGTAAAGCAATATAAGAAATCTGTTTGACAGTCGCATTGCAGTTCCACGTCTTACGTTTTATATTTATTAAATGAATCTCCTTCCTCTATAGTTCAGAAAATTATAGTTACAAAATCGGTGATGGAGTTTTGATATTTAAACAGTATATAGTAAATAAAATGCTTTTATTGTATATACGGTTCATTCTGAAAACATTCAAACTAATAATTTAACTAATAATTGATTGTAATGAACATATTCATTTTAATGGTCTATACACCCAATTTAACTTTTGCTAAAAAAAGTATATGAAGGATTTTAATATACGTACAGATCATTCCAAAAACGTAGTCTTCATAGTTTTAATCTGGGTAACGTATTATAAAAGATTAATTTTAAATTCGTAATTTGTGCCAGATTAGATTTTTATTTGTTAAATATTGTCACAGGATAGTGTATTTTGTAAGATTTTATTCAAGAAACAATTATTACGTAATTTAATTAAGGATAAAGTTTAACGATAAATTGAACGGTCTCTATAATTTCTACACTTTAATATCCTTTATCTATGGTCTAATGGTTACAAGGTTTAAAGAGTACAAAGATCGTTGGGTTGAAGCGGTATATATTGGGTTCGTGAAGGGGTTAAACTTGAACCATCGATTGTAAGTTTGCTATATTAGGGTATTGATTCGGCATTGAGCAATTAAAATAGGTAGAAAATAACGAATATAACACCCAATCGGACCTTCATCTATTTTCGGCTGACCTTACGAAAGGGCCAGACCCCCAGACTAAGGACTTGGTCCTAGGGGCATATTCCACCCTGTTAGAATTTGAAAGCCCCCCTAGGAGTAATGAGTAATGAAATCCTAACAAGAGACAAAGAGAATAAACCCCACAGTAACATTGCGATTGGTTGGGAGGGCTAACCTACTTTCGAACTCGAAAAACTAAAGATGACGTTTTCATATACTTTTGTGATTAATACTATAAAGCGATTAACTAGATTCATTTGGTGAGTGCAGTAGGAAACGGGCGCATTTTGTGGTTTTGACGTTAAGCTTGGCTTCCCTATGTCAAAGAGGTAATTAGTTTGGTATATTTAAAGACCATTGCCTCAAGAGAACTTTAATAGGTCGCAGGAACTTAACCTGAGTGCTTTGAGCAGTCTAGTGTTCATTTCCGTTTGATAATTGCTGTTCGTACCAAGATACAAATTAGTGCTACTGAAGTGAGATATTAGCATGAAATGATCAGACACACACGCGCAAAGCTTTTTCAACTTTTTAAGCGTTTGTAAACCTTTGTTTTCTACTTCAGAAAGTAACCGGATGTTCCTAATTTAATTGCATTATTTTTTTCATAGTATTTGATGTTGACTTATCGTTTCACGAGGCGATGAATTGTCTACACGTCTACACAACACAATGATTTTGTGGGTTTGATTCTGTAATATATATATATATATATATATATATATATATATATATATATATATATTCTTGATATTTAACATTATCCAAACACATATGTAACCAAAATTACTTCCAATTTAACAATAAATATTATAAACAAACAACAGGACTCCCCATGGGTTCACCCATATCATCTGTCATGTCAGAAATATATTTACAACACTTTGAACAAATAATAATTAAACCTATAATAAACACACACAATATCTCACTATGGACAAGATATGTAGACGATATACTTGTAATATACCAACCTACCATTCACAACGAACACGTCATAATATTAAACAAACTAAATACATACAACGAAAACATACAATTCACCGTTGAAACAGAAACAAATAGAACAAACAACTTCCTCGACATTACTTTAAATATAAATGATAATAAAATAGAAACTACAGTATACAGGAAACCTACTTCCAACAACACCACAATACACTACAAATATAACCACCCCTGGATACACAAAATTAACACTTACAGTAACATGATAAATAAAGCAATAAAATACACACAGGATAACAAACAAAAATTAAATGAAGAATTAGATAACATTACAAAAATAGCAATAGAAAATGGATACAACAAACACATTATAAAAAATATATACAATAAATTCACAAAAAAACCTAACCTCAACACAACACTACAATCGGAACACGAAAATAATAAAAATAAAAAAATCTACCTAAAATATAAATACACCAACAACAAAATAGAAAAAATAACAAATATATACAACAAAGAATACTACACTCCAACTTACAAACCAAACAACAAAATAATAAAATATCTTAATAACACAAACCACATAACAAATTCAGAAAACATAACCTATCAGGAATTTACAAAATCACATGCAACAACTGTAACGCTTTTTACATAGGAAAAACAACCAGAACATTTAAAATAAGATTTGAAGAACATTATAGAGCATTCAAAAACAAAAATTCTAAAGTATCAAATGTTTCAGCACACCTAATATCCCATAAACACGAAATAACAAATTACGAAAATAACCTAACCATACTGGAAATAAATAACAACCCAATAGAACTAAACTCACTAGAAAAATACCACATTTATAAAAACATACACAACAACTTAATGAATCTACAAACAACATATACAGAAGACATACTATACAGAAATATCATACACACAGATCAAGAAAAAGTGCGCGTAACATCAACAAACACCGGCTTCACGGACGTAGCATCCACAGCAGAGAAAAATCAGTGATTCGACAATGGTCAACGACCGAAAGGTGCCTCATCACTCAAGGTAAAATTATTGCACTTAATGGTGGATAAAATTACTCACATAGTAATATATTAACTTCATATATATATATATATATATATATATATATATATATATATATATATATATATAGGTTTGTAGTTACTTGATTACTGTTTAGGTTATAAATTTTAAAATCATTTAGCAGTTCTAAGTTCATTGGTTTGATATCAAGACCAAGACAGCTACGTTTATTAGCTGTTGTAGTATTGACTACTGGCCAATAACTTACTCCATTTTACATAACTCTACTCAGAGAGAATAAGAAACAGAATACCCATACATACACATGCATAGGCACGTGCGACACGTTTAAACGGAAACTCTGCATGCTTTAAATTTGACTATAATATTTTTATTTTTTTATTTTTCAGGCAAATTTTATAATCAAACCTAAAACAATATTAACACACAGTTGTATTATGTAATGTTATTACAAAAAGTAAAAGTTGATTTTAAAAATAAACTGTTAGAAAAATTGTGTTTGAAAGTTATCCAAAATTGTAAAGGGGCGCATAAAATATATTTTAATTAAATTAATTGTAATTATTATTTCAATCGTAGTATGCAGTTATTTATACACTATCAATGTCTTTTGATTGTATACAAGTAATATAACAAATTTAATATTTAATACGTAAAGGTTTAGTAAGGTTACCAATAGTTCAACTCTATAATTTCACATAGTTACATAAAATACACTTAATACACTTTTACACTAAATACATTAAAGTATAATTTAAATGCGTAAAACATGTAGGATGCTTAAATAAAACTATAGTTTGATTTAAGCATAATGGGAACGGGCCTGTGACAGGGTAGGGATGCGCTGTTGTCAGTTGACGAACGGAAGTTTAAAGTTGAATTGCCAAGTGACCCGGCAAGATGTGGATTTCCCATTCGCCCAGACGATAGCAGCTCCCACTCCTCTATTCGATTTCCCTTTCCTAGAGTCTTATTTTGTTTTAAATCAAACCATACTTTCTGTATATAAATGACTTACAGCAAGTGTTATATATTTATATGTTGTATTTGTTTAATGAATTTCATTTCTTGGTAAACTTTAGGAGCTTCAGGGAAGTGGTAACTATGTGATATTATTGCATGCATTTGCAATACAATAGTGCAATAGGTTTTATATGAGGATAAAATTAATTCGAAGATTAGGAAATTTCCATGTCCTGTTATCTAATATGTATTCAAAGCCGATTCCGGTTGTATGATTAGTGATTACAAAATTATAACGATAATTAATTGCTTTTTATAATAATTATGAATAAATGTTTACAATATGAATATATTATTCCAATTATAATTTGTTGTTATTTAAATAATCACAAATTTTATAACATAAAAGTACATCAATGGTTAGCTAGCTTAATATCTATCTACTCTTATTTATTTGGAAACTAAGTTTCAGTACAAAGTAAGTGAAATGTACTAACAATAGCTGATGTTTTAGGAGAGTATTTCAATATATGACAGATAGCAAAAATATTTGTCTTACAAAAAATTGTTGTAAGAAAACAATATTAATATTTTTACGCATTTATTTTGTTTCGCTGTGTTTTATTTCTAGAATTGTTTCTCGTTCCCTTTAGCTTTTGTTAAGTTTGGCTTTAGTATATTACCTTTTTCCAAATTTGTTATCCACTACTTGTAATTGTATTTTAGGCGAAATCGTTGTAATTTGTAAAAAATTAGGTTTTATTGAAATTAAAAAACGATAATTAACAAAAATAGAGACAAAACAAACGAGTCAGAACTGAAATCAACAAGCAACCACAAAAACGTGTTTAGTAATAGCTTCTATTGTTAAACAACCACAACTTGATAGGCAATATTATCTTATGCAGAATACTACAGACCTAGTAAAAATATTAATAAGAGGTTCTGTGATTACTAATCGAAATGAACAAAAAACAGTTTTAAAAAATGAAATAACAGTTGGTAAAACGTTTAGGCAAAACCTGACCAGTCTTTCGGATTGTATCGTAGTCTAAATTTGTATAGGTAATAAATTAGTTATTAATTAAAATTTTATTAATTAAATTTATTTATAAGTATAATTATATTTATTTATGTATATTTTTTTAGAGTTATGGGTCGATTTTAACAAAATTATAATTTCTTCTAATATTGTATGCAAATCTTATTTCAGTTTGTACAAATCTTCTAATCATTAAATTGGATTTTTTAAAGAAATGTTTAATTTTTATATATAAGAAATAACGTATTCTTTCACAATTCCTTTTACTTATAAGAGGTAGAACATAAATCGTGAAAAAATTAAATATAGGGTTGCAATATTTATTACGTCATTTATTTCTGCATGTGCCTTTTTCTCTCTGCCTCTCTCTCTCTCTCTCTCTCTCTCTATATATATATATATATATATATATATATATATATATATATATATATATATGCACGAGTATCTAGCTGTCTATCTTGCACCTTTCAACTTTAAACACGAAAACAACCAAAATAGTTCTGTGTAAACATATTACAGACTACTAGCCCATATACTACTAAAATATTTTGCCAAAGCTTTGTATGCTACTATAAGAGCCATCGTGTGATTACCATGCCAAGTTCTGTCTTCGGGAAGAATGTTCACTCTGTGGTAGGGATGCTCCGTGAGGGCTACTGTCAGCTCTTTTATAAATGAAATTCAATCGTGCATCCAGGCTGCGTCCACTTCAATTGGGAAAGTTTTATCCAATCTCTTTAATAGCTCGAATCAATACATTTAAACGGGCTAGACTGAATTGATTAAGTGTGTCTGTGTGTTTGTGTATGCGCGAGTGAGCACGCGTGTATGTGAGTCTAACCACCTTTATTTACGGCCGAAGAAGTAGAATCAATTCTGAAAAGTTTTACTATTTGTGTATGTATTTTCGTTGTTGATATTTCCCAGTAAGTAATGGGAAAGTAATTTATTTACTTTTACATTAAGTGTTTGAAACGTTTTTCCTGTTTTTGAGCTTATGATTCAGTTGAAACATATTATGAAAATAATGTAGCATATTCGGTGCTGCGGATAAACATTTTGATCGTAATTTATAATAATTAATAAAGTGAGGGAATAATACTTACATAAAGCGCTCCCTGTATCAGTTATCCTCGAGGGTTCACGCAGTATTTCGTTTTAATAAAACCAGAATCAACTGAAAACAAAAACAGATAGCTGTACATGAAAACTCTAATGCATTGGTTATGTCTAAGGTATGCACAAATAATTCTACCTCTATACCATGCCTTTTCCTGGCTATGTTTCACTTATTTCGCAGACCTTCGTTCGTAAACCTTTTTTTTATAGGAAATATGTTTCATCACAATAATTATAGATAATATAGTCATATGGTGTTCAACATATTATTCGACATTTCGATACACTATGTGGTCCTCTTCGGGAGACTAATATTATATACATAACAGAAACGAATTTACTGCACAATTGAAGCCAATTTTTGTTTCAAAATTCAAACAAATACAAATTTTAATTAAAGTAAATGATAACCACGTAAATAAAATATTTTATTGAAAAAACACATTAGGTGTAAGAAATTCAAACGCCTTTATCTCGGTTACACAAACTTTGCAAGAGATAAGCCCTCAGTCCCTGAAGTAAAAAATATTTCTCCATTATGGTCTCTCTTTATTTCTCTCTCTCCCCTTCTCTGTCTCTTGCTGTATATATATATATATATATATATATATATATATATATATATATATATATATATATATATATATATATATTTATATATATATATACTTACATATATATATATATATATATATATATATATATATATATATATATATATATATATCAAAAACAACTAAGGATATTCAAAGACAAGAATTATTTGAATAACCTTAGTTGTTTTTGATCATTATATTAATGATAAGCACCAATTTATAAATATTTAAAACATAAAACATATAAAAGAAATTAGTAAACGATTAAGAATGACTATATATGAAGCATTCGAAATATAGAAATACAGTAGTAATAAAAATTTAATAAAAGAACAAATACATTCTAAATTTGATACTATATTCAATGTCTGTAATCTTTCAGCAACTAAATAAACTTTGCAATTTGTATAAATTTAGCAACAATTCTATTTCTAAATTAACATAGGTTTTTTATATCTTGCATTATTGTATATTTCGTTTTATTAATGTATATTAGCTTTGAATATATATTAATTAATAATTCTTGTTTTTGAATAACCCCAGTTGATTTTTATTATTAAACAATAACACATATTTTATTTATAATACAATTTGTATTATTTATAATACAATCGGAAGATTGTATTATTCATTTCTGATAATTTTGGTACTGTTTATCAACGAAACGGTTTGAATATAAATTAATAAATATTCCTGTATTTAAATAACCTATTTTGTTATATATATATATATATATATATATATATATATATATATATATTTTGTTATATATATATATATTATATATATATAAACATATACATATATATATATATATATATATATATATATATATAATATATATATATATATATATATATATACATATACATATTTATATATATATATATATATATATATATATATGCATATGTTTTGAAAATGTCCATAATTAGTCTTAATGAAAACTATTAAATTTTAACTACAGACGCATGAAAAAAAGGTCTTAAAATATTGTTTCGTCTGATACTGCTACTGTACCATCTTCACTATGCTGTTTGTATTGCAATACTTGAGGTATTGTAGCTGAATACTCTACTCACGGAAACAATGAGATACTATAACCGCCTTATGTTTGATTCAATAAATTAATTATCGGTCTACTACTATACCTTAATAAGGATGGTTTCTAACTGCTGCAATAAGTAACAGATAGTGTAGGCTTGAGATTACTGTCCTATATGATACACTTTATGTTAGTGCAGGGTAAAAATCTGAATTTCCAGCACAATCATAGCTTGAATAATGGCGTAACACGCAAGAAGTTTTGTGTTTCTCTTAAATATCACTCTGGAAAGACTGACTGTATACTTATAGTAGGTAATTTCTTTCTGTACTTGGCACAAACCTAGAGCTCTATACTTTGGATAGAATGCAGGTACTTCACGCAACAATCCACCAGGGCGTGATGTGCGACTACAATATAAGGTAAAAGAGTCGGCAGTAAAGGAGTCGATATGATTGTTGTTTTTATCTGTTTAAAATATCGTTGAGTAAATATACGGCAGATTGTTACCGTGTTACTTTAAAGCAGTTTGTATCTGAATGACTGGGTAGCTTCTATTAAGGTCGAAGCAAATAGCTTTCGTCTTGTTAGCGTGTCTTCACTTCGGTAACCATCCATAAGTGGTTTCCAGCTCTGGTACGTTCTTCCGCCCACTCAAACACTTACATTCACCCCCACTCACCTTATAATTTATTCATTTCACTCCTACTCTGCCACCGATGCTCTCCTCAATTTATATTTAACTATGTATACACTATTGTTATTGGTTCTGGCGTTTACTAGGTCTTTATTGTTATTTTTCAAGAGAAACATCTGATTGTACACAGTGACGTCATGACGGGCATTATATGAGAAAGAGCCACTGTCCGCATATCACCTAGTTTTCCCAAAGATCTCCGATAGCACACCATGGCCGTTGTTTAAAACCAAGAACTGTTTTCTTATTCATTTAGAGGTTTCTTTAAGATATGTACAAAAACAGTTACTGTGCTGTATTCGCAGACTATGGTGCGTATATTATGTCATGTATTTTGTTACACCACCTGATTGTAATAGTCATGGATTTTGTTAAGTATTGTGTATTAGTAACGTGTTGAATATACGTCTGAGGAAAATCATGCTATTTTCTAATTCTTTCCAGTAAATATATGTTTTTAATATTCTTACTTGGTAATATCTTACGCTAGTTTACTATATTATGTTTAATCACTAGTGTCTACTTAGAGAAATTTTAAAATAAATATAAAGTTGTATAAATGTTGTCGTACTACGTTTTGAGTTAATGAGTGCTATACTTTTTTCATGATAAAATTAGAATCTAAAATAAATATTTAAGAAAAATTTAATTATAAAAGACTTTTATAGAGACCCAACCGGCTCTGATCAACATTTCATAACGTTTTTCATAATTTTAAAATATCATATGGAATTAAGAATTTAAAGTGTCACTTATTATTTCAAGTACTCCTTATATTAATTGAAAGTTCAAAAGAAAAAACAACACGCAATTTCTCAGTTTTAAATATTTGTTAAGGGTAAAGAAAAAAGTAATTCTATTTCAGAAAAAAAATACAATAATTATGCCAACGAATATAATGGAACAAAGCATTTGGTTAATACGTTGGTTTACTTGTTCACATTTTATTTAAATATTATTTTTAAAATCACGCTTATTTCTTAAAACTAGATAGAATATGACCCACAAACTATATTTCATTCATTAATAGTTAGACCTTTCCATTTATTTTGAAATAGTTTACACATATTGGTAACTGAAGGCGAACTTATAAATATGTGCTGCAAATTCAGATGAAAACGGCGCTATGTAGGCAATTCAGCAGCATTTATTCTTGGTGATTTGTTTTTGAGGCGGAAATGTAAGAACAGTGCGGACCACATGATCATGCACTTGGCCCTGGAGATTTCTCGTATACTACAACTTCTGAAAACATGTTACGTTTTCAAAATATTTTATACATCAACAGTTTCTGTTTCCAATATGTCTACACATAATTCAAGATTGCTTGTTTTATCATCGAATTTACCTAACATCGATGTCTTATCCAAGTCATGTTTGTAGGAAAGTATTCATACTAACCCTCTACCTTCCACCCTACCTACTGCGACCTCTCAAGGCCAAGTGCACGGTTACGTAATCCGCACTATAAGTAAAAGAAATATATTAAAAAATTAAGATAATAGTATGAAAAAACACTAAAGCAAACAAGGATGTTTAGTGGAACACATTGAGTGCATACTACTAGTATGTAAGTATGAGCCCCTTGACGAGCGTTAACAATTCGTCCTACTAGACTCGACCCACTGGTTGACGATTAGGTGTATGCAGCGGGAGGAGGGGGTGGTTTTGTATCAGTTAGTTTGAATCAGATCGAAATATTACTAATATTATTTCTGTGTGTGTGTGTGTGTGTGCGCGTGTGTGTGTGTTTTAGTAGGAGTTTTGTGTCGATTGTGTGTTTTATAAATAACTTTTTATCGTATAATAATTGTCTATATATCTATTAACTTTATAATGGCGTTGTTGTGATGAGGAAATCACTGAATCGGATATTTAGTCTACTGACGAGTGACAAGATATTGAGAGTGAAGATTCAACAAACAATACAACTTGGTTTTCTCATATTACTTTTGTGTTTTTTATATTCATATCCTTTTCTTATAGTTATAACAAATAAGTGGTATTTGGCCATTTTATTGAGAGTTTAGTTATAATCGAGAATTATGGTGTACTCTTCTTGTAAACGTGTAACATAAGGAATATTACACATGAAGAAAATATTTTTGCGATGCACATGTTGAGAAGTAGTTTTGCAAGTAGGCCCTACATTTTAGTTGTGTATGGTATATCTTAAAGCAAAATACAAATTTAGTATTTTTACCAGGATTTTGCTCGCATATTTAGCAGCCAACATCTAAAAAATGCATTAAACCTCTTATAAAAAATTAAACTGTTATACATCATTATTCAACTAAATAAATTTAATGATGCTTACTGATGTCACGTCAAATGTACTCCTTAATAAGTGTACTATTGGGAAAGAAATCCTATTTCGCAACATATTTAATATTCTTCCCCAGATATATGATGTTTTAGAATGTAAACTATTGATATAAGAACCACTTTAAAACTTTTGAAAACTTGTTCAGCCAATTCAAAATGACCACGAGCACTAAATCATTTTTTCACTATTATGCTGATAAACAAATGCCAAAGGTTTTCAATGTGATACAAATTTGAAATAGGATTTTGAAGGGTAAAGTGCTGACTCATTGAAAAAACATTATAGAGAAGTGTCAAAAGGACTTCCTTCCCAATTAAAAAACGTAACCTGGATAATTTCTTTAATTAATATACATTTCTTTAAATATACGTGTCTGTCAGTCACAGTTTACATTTTCACCGCGGAAGAACATTTTACACACTGAGGGACAAAGTTATAGGAACACGCTATTTTAACGTAAAATTCAATTTTTTTTTTTTTTTTGTACAAAACCATATGAATTGTATATAGGGTAATTAATTTATTGGGAAATACATTATAAAAGGTGGACGTTATATATTTACATCTTCCATGATAAGCAAATTCATTTTTTTTCATTTTTTGATACATTTCTCTTAGTAGTGCAGCATTATATCCTACTTTAGCCTTTTTAGTTTATAATATTTATAATTCTATAAATTTGATTTCTTTTTAGTAAAACCTTTAGCCAAAATTAATTTCAGTTTAAACTCTTCACAAATGACAATTATAAAATTTATGTTTAAATTTAGTGTAAAATTAGTATAAAAGTAATGACACGTTTGTTAGTCTAATAAAATTGTTTTTGATAACCGAAATGTTTTAGACCTAATTGTGTCAACAGAGCAAACAAAAAGTTATCATCGACTATTGCTTAGCAATGCGACAGTAAAATTAGGGGTGTTCAGTGGAGATTCTAATCTCTACTCATAAAAATGCAACATTAAATATAAGCCCGTCAATATTTAGAGCGCGTAGGCCCTAGAGTATTTCGAGTCAGTCTGAGTGTTCATCTATTTTTAAATTTTGTATGGAGTATTCCCTAAAATGTTTCCAATAAATGTACTTGAATTATATTACAATCTTAGTGACATTTTGTAATTTTAAAATAAATAAATTAAACATTTTAATATTGAGTCAGTATTATAAAAATTCATAGCGAGCTCGCCGATCGTATAAAGCTCTAATGTTATTTTAAATAGTTCACAAAATATAATCTTTATACAGAATACAACTTAATTCAAATAAACAAGTGAGTTTCAAAGAGTCATACAGCTACCCTTTATCGTTTTGGCCATTGCATTCCTATTACAGAGCATTAAAGTAATATAATCACAGTCATCTAACAGAAAGTAACCACATAGGGGCCTGTCCTAACCAAACCGCCATCCTTCTACATTAACAAACCTTTAATGCTACGGGATCATTGTAATAGTTTGGCAACAGTGTACTACATTTGGCAACAGTGTTGTTAGAGCTAGGCCTGCTTGTCTTGTTTGTCAGATTGATTGCTATTGTTGATGCTGAAACTGGTAGCCAACATTTGTTTTAAAAAAGTTAATAAACTCCTGTATTTGTGTATGATGTTGTATTTCCTTATTATTTATGACAAAAAAACTATGTTATACTTTATTCAATTATATTTTCAATATTTATACATTCAGATAAAATATTTAAATTAAAAGTTATTACCCGTTGCTAAATGTATATAAAGCATTTGTTATTAATTTTACTAAGGGTTTCTTGTTAAATTGTAAAATTAAATTTATAGGTTTAATTATTGTCAGACTAGCTGGATGTTTGAGCCTTTGAAATCTGCCACTTTAAATCCTTTGAAGACATACAGACGTCAATTATGTTTGAAACTGTAATTTCCTTTCTTAAACAATGCACAGTAATTGTCTCGATGAAAAGGAAAAATATTCTACCAATGTGGGATCAACAAAATGTTGTAACGAGATTTAAATTCAATAAATACTACTAAATATGTAAAAATCTTTTACAGTAACAAAATTATTATACTCTAAGATATATAAATTTGCATCCGGATATCAGAGTGCTGCACAATTTTGACTTTAACAATAGTTACGGAATAATGAAAACACTAATATTACCACTACTTTTCGCGTTTAAAACAAAATTTTTATTCAAAATTATTGAACAAGAATTTTCCACCATATGTTTTCTTTGAATAACCGGTTCAAATGAGGAAAAAAATTCCTAAAATGTATTTTTTACAAAATTCATAAAACATTTATAGATTAATATAGTACAATTAGAGTTAATTAGAGCTTAGCTAGTGAGAACTATATACAACTGTAAAAATTAAAATAATTAATTCTGAATCTCACCACATATTAGTTTAATAGAAGCAAACACACCAAATTTTAACACAAACTAGTTTCAGTGACTATGTCGCCTTCCTCAGTGCTTCTCCTCAGTACTACTCCTCAGTCAGTGAAGAAGGCGAGATCTTCTTAAAAAATAATTAAAAACAACTAATATAAAAAAAAATTTATTATATTTCCTACTACAATAAAAGAAAATATCTATATAGACTAATATACGACAAAATTACAATATGAAATGGGAAAATAGAAAACGTATTTATTGATTAAAATTATTAACTAATGAACCAATATTTGAAGAAAACTGTAATAACACCAAGTGTCATCTACTACAAGCTTATGAAAATGTACTCTTACTTGAGTGGTTGAATAATAGTTATTTTAGTAACGACTGAAAATTTGAAGAAGCTATATATAAATATCGCAATATGTATTCTTGTGTATTAATAAAGAACTAAGACAAAATACAAATACAAGAACTATAATTGGATTTACAATTGTAAATTCAATTTTAATTCTTGTATTTGTATTTTGACATAGTTCTTTATATATATATATATATATATATATATATATATATATATATATATATATATCGCCATATGTATTCTTGTGTATTAATAAAGAACTAAGACAAAATACAAATACAAGAACTATAATTGGATTTACAATTGTAAATTCAATTATAATTCTTGTATTTGTATTTTGACTTAGTTCTTTATTAAGAGATTTATCAAATTGGATGAATTGAAAAAAACAACAATGTGTAGAAAGTAGAAGGAGAACCAATGGAAATTTAGGTTCAGAAGACAAGAATCGATTGGATGGGAAAAGTTTTTAAAGAATATATTCAACAATAATGTGTCTGCCGAATCTCTATCGATCTATCGATGATCCTTGGCTAGAAGCAAGAACCCAGGTTGATATCTTTCTGTAATTCTATCGTGAAGAAAGAGTTTGAAAGAAAACCGTCCCAGGTTTTTAAGGGAGATGAATCCAACCAGGACGTTCCAGAGATAAGAATCCAAAAGAAATAGGCCTAAAACTGGGCATTTATTTAAATAAAAGGCTAACTTTGTAACTTGTTTGCTGTAATATTATTTTTAAATATTTTAAACCATTAAAAAACTGTTTTGAAAGTAATTTTGCAGAAAAACGTCTTCATAAACAATTACTTCACATTAAAAGATGATTAGCCTATATCGTATCATGTAATACGTATCGTATCATGTCAGTTAATATATAATATAATATTATGTACCGGTAATTTTCAAACACCAACAATAACTTGTCACATCAACTTAGTAAGAATGATTTTAAGGAGAATAATAGTTCAAAGCAGAGGGCATCCTAAAGAATGAAAAGATTTGATAGAACTATAGATAGGTGTTAAACTAGCTATAATGCATATTGGACAAACTTGTATCGTATATAATAAAATGTTTCATATAAACTAGGTTAAATAATTGTAATTTATGTTATATTCGTATAAATATGTTTCTAAATTTACCACATGTGATAGAATTAATTCAAAAGTAAACCTACATGAAGCCAATAACAATATAAATTAGAAGAGTTGTGAATTTGGCCAAAATTAATTTTGAGTAAATAACAGTTATACAAATTTAATTAATCGAAATCTAATGTTAACGAGCAAAACCTAGTATTCAAATGTATTAGAGAACAGTTAAGTGAGACATATTTAATTTAAAACATTTATTTTGCATTTGTTTTATGCAATGTCGGCTAGGTGGTTCAGCTGGCAGAAGCTCTTCCACCTATTTACACCTACTACCTTAATGGCAGGTAACCAATAGAATTATGTATCAAGGAATACATATTAACCAATAGCTTACAGCGTAATTGCATAAGTTTGAAAAATATTTGTATTCCTTATTTGTATTTTCCCCAGCTGTTATTACAATAACTGTTCAAGTATTTTTTGCTCTAAAACTTTACCCGGGTGTAAACTATATTTGCCAAAGATATTGGTACCCCAAATAATCGTATTTATTGTAAGACAAATTCTTTCGTCAGTCGTTGCTACAACAATTGGAAAAGGGGCGCAATGAAAGGTTAGCAAAATGAACTGTTGTGTTCAAAATTAATATTAAAATATCTTTTTGCAGGCGTTTCCACATCGGAGTAGACGCTTTACTCATAAGAGAACTATTCCATAAGCCTTTCTGCAATATTATATGCATCCATAAGCTCACAGAATACATCCACGTACGCTGATTCGTTTCCAATGAACTCTGCATATTTGATAGTGTGCTTAATATATTCCCTTTGAAAAAGTGGATTTAAAAGGATCAAATAGAAAAAGTAAAACAGAATTTTAATGTTATGTTTGAAATTATTTTCTTGCATTAGTCATGAGAAATAAGAGAATAAATTCTGTGTTATAGCCGTGACTGAAAGTGTTTTTGATTTGTTGATTTACGTTTATCATTTTCATATTAAATAACTACTTACGGAAAAGTAACATAATGACGGAATTCTTTAAGAAGGGATGAAAAGTGCCTAATGATGGAAAACATCATCATCCGCTAACATCTACAAGTGTTCTTGTTTCATTTTAAAATATTTGTTAATAGTTTAAGTATCAACTTTAGGTCGCGGTAATGACGGTGGACGACGAACCCTCCCCCCCCCCATCCAAGGATTTCAGTGATCGGACGACAACTGATATAAGTATTCAACATGGTATGGCAGATTGCAGTGGACGATGAAACACAGATAGTAGAAACATAACAAGGAGAGTACACATGCAATGTTATTAAAAGGCCGTAATGTTGATGTTAGTTCAATCGCCAGATCCCAGGGGCGTTACTGTCTAGGCATCGACCAAATCAGTTACCAAATTGAACAGATGAATGAGAGCTGCAAGTCAAGCCATAACCGGACCATTAAAAGGAATCTGTGATAATTTATTATTAATTTTGCGCTCATATAAACATCTATAATATGTCTTGATAGCTTAGCTGATTAGGCGCACATTTGATTGCCATTATGTACAATTATTGAAATACCTGTATTGTATTTTTATTTGCATTACGTATTCGTATTTTATATTTGATCTATCACCCACGCATTATTTGTATACGCTGTGCCGAGGAATTTGAATGCTTCTACTTGGTGATTTTAATGCTACTCTGGGCCTGGCACAATTACACAAAGTTTGTTTGATTGTAACGTCGACCTTTTCAGATATGACGTCATATTATTGTATTCTACTCAAAATGGTGTCTACCTATATGGCCCGAGAATACCATGTATTTTGGAATAAAGGGTATCTCACTATCACTGCTACGGACGAATTTAATTTCTTGAGTTAGCCACTTTTCTTTACCATGCTGTAAAAGTTTATTTAAACATAAACACCTCTTTATACTATAACTATAAATACAGAATAACTATTAATATCGTGGTTTGGTTTAGGTGTTTCCAAATATTTATTACAATTGTGATAAACATTACGAAAGAAGTATAAAACAAGGTGAATGGAAACGTAACGAGGGTGGTGGGTGGATCATTATTGGAAATGATACAGGGGCTATGAAAATATATCTATGTAGATCCAAGGGAAATACGACAAGATAGTGCAATGTTTTTTCCAGCATCATAAAAACCCAAGTTTTTTGCTTTAGAATTTTGATTACATAAGCTCATTTATATGTTTTTCGAATAAATAAATAAATAAATATATATATATATATATATATATATATATATTCTTGTTTTTTAAATTATTTTATTTTATTAACTATTTTACAAGAATACATATCACCATATTTAATATTATACATTTATATATACATTAAATGTATATAATATATATATATATATATATATATATATATATATATATATATATATATATATATATATAGTAGTATAGGGTTGCGGGTATCACGGGGGTGTGGCTTGAAAAGGATTATCGCGAGAGGCGTTACCAGTGGTGGGGGAGGGCGTTGTGGGGGAAGGTCGTGGTGGGGAAAGGGCGTGGTTTGGAAGGAGGGGAGTGCGGAGGGAAGGGATTGAGGAGAATGAGGAGAAGGGCGTGGTGTGGTGGTGGGAACGAGTAGGAGAACTGTGAGGGAAACGAGCGGGAGAACGGTTTCGAGGCAGGGGAACTGCGTCATTCAAGATGGCTGGTGTGACGTTTGCAACAGATAATTGTATTGTTTTAAGATGACCTCCTTTATTCGTCACCTTTACAAGAGATTAACCTATTTTTCAAGATAATCAACACTGTTTCAAAATGGCTGCTATATATATATTATGACGTATAACATCGATTATAACGCTTAAGTGTGTCTCTTTCAAAATCTAAATTTCAAAATTTCTGAAACTGATTTTTCAGATTTATGTCAGTTCTTTGCGTGATGCGCTGGGGTAACAATATACTAACATTGGATACATTGCTATTTACTAATATGTTATGTACGTTGGTAATTTTTGTGACTGTTTTAATTGTGAAAAACTATGCAATAAAAGATCTGTTTGATTTGAATACATGTTCAGGTGAAAGTGAAATAGTAAAACGATGTAAAGAAGACAATCTTGATTTTGTTTTAAATTATTTAAAAGAGTTTGGTTATTTGAATATATCTAATAGCACTGATATTTCAAATATAAATTTGACATTAGTATCTGACGCAATTTTATTATTTCAACAGTATTAAAATTTAACGATGAGTGGTAAAATAACTAATGAAAATTTACAATTTATGCGAATACCTAGATGTGGTCTTAAAGATACAATTTATTCCTGTTATCTTCTGAAAAGTGGCATAAGAAAGTATTAAAATGGTTTTTTCTTGTAGCAACGCGTCATTTAAAGAATTAGCGAAACAAGCGTTTAAAATTTGGGAATAGCATACAGATTTGGTTTTTGTAAATGACAGATCGAACGCTGATATATTAATTTCCTATAAAAAAGGTATGCATAAACTTCAAAGATCATCGATTTTTTGTACAAATACATTTGACGGTGAAGGTGGTGTTTTGGCACATGCATTTCATCCCAATGATAATCAAAGCACACGTGAAATACACATTGGCAGTGATGAATTGTGGTGTTTAGAAAGAGACATTTTAAAATGTGATCAAGGTAAATTTTCTTTATTAGTGTCTTAATTCATGAAATAGGTCACACTCTGGGTATAAGCCACTCAAACGATCCGACTTCAGTAATGTATCCATATTATCAGAATATGAATGATGATCTGTCGGCGGACGGCATTATAGCAATACAAACCTTATATGGACCTAAAGACACCATATCAACAACACCGAGACCTTCCAAATCTGCTACAGAACGTGTAAAACAAGATAAAGAAGATTATACACCGAATTTGCGTGATTTGAAAAATTTAAAAACTTTTCTAGTTATCAATCATCAGTTATATATTTTTTATGAAAAATGGTTTTGGTTGGTAAATCTACAAGATAAGACAGTTATTAACAAAGCACAACTAATTGTAGACTGGTTAATTTTTTTACCAGAAACTTTTACAAAATTTGATTTTATTTATCAGAGACCAACTGAGCAAATTGTCGTTTTTTGCCGATCAATATATTTTTATGTTAGGTTTTCCGTCTTTAAAACTTGTTAGTGGTTATCCAAAACATATTTCAATTTTAGGAGGTAGATCTTCAATGATTATAAATGGGGTCGTAAACAGTTATAAAGGAAATACATTTATTTTCTTTAATACAAACTATTATATGTTATTAGATGAATGTAATTTTCAAATTAAGAGTTATGGGTTACTTTCTGATACATTTTCATTCTTACCTGGTAATATGGAGTCCGTTTTTAGATTTACAGATGGATTATTATATTTTTTAAAGAATAACACTATTTTAGGCTACAGTGAATTTTTAAACACAGTAGTTAAAGCACAGGTAAATGAGTTAGATGTTTTTGGCGTTGAATGTAGTATATACGCTAACAATGCTAATATTTTAAACAAGTTGAAAAGTTTAGTATTACAATTAAAATAATAATTATTTTAAGTTAAATTGAATACAGAAATACGAATCGGCAATTACTATGGTAGACGCTAAAATTTCTAGAATATTGCGCATGTTGAATGCTCTTGGTGTAATCTCAATAAGGTCAGTCGATAACTCAATAAGGTCAGCCGATAAAAGTTTAAATCGGTCTTTGATTAGTATACAACACGCATTATTATGCCCTTGGTGTAACCTTAATATGGAAAACAATACAACACGTGCTGATTGTTTGTCTTCTACGTGATCCCAATAAGGATATAGGTAAAAGTTTTGATTTTGTCGTAATAAATTACAATTATTACATAAAACAGACCTAAATTTACCATTATGTGACAATGGTCTCTTACTGCGGTCTTAGTCATAGTAAATTCATCGTTACAAGACTCACATTTAGTAGTTGTTTTAAATTTATGTTTTTTATCTTTATTTAATTTCCTCATTGGAATATTTATTTTATAAATTTCACCAATAATATTTGCAAGTTATATGAGATACGACAAGAATTTTTTGGCTGCATCTAAACCCTGATATATGTATGGATCTGTGGGCAATATTTCTAAAATGTCTGGCAGTAAAGACGATGCATCTTCATCAAGAACTAAAAATACACCAAATGACATTGGCTCGTGAATATTATTAAGTATTACACGGTTACTAATCTGCTCATTTATTGGCTTCAACAAACATTAAAAATCTGCGTACACGGTGAAAGGTACTCTAATTTTATAATGGAAATTTTTAAATTTCAAAATATTATTTCCTTCTATAGGCATTTTCACTTTTACTTCTTTTGTATTTTCACATGCTTTTAAAGGATCTGATAAAAGTGAGTCTTTATTTTTACCGCTATAATGTGTTAAACATCTTCTACAAAAAACTAATTTATCCTTATGTTTATTTAGTTGATTGTTTAATAATCTTGAAATATTTTAATATAAGAATAATGTGCATGCACCGACTGGTTTGTTAACATCAATAAATCATAATGTTTTATCTTAATAGTTCACTAGTTCTTAATGGATACACTTCATTATCTTTATTTAAACCATATACATTAATATTTATTAGGAATATACTGTGGTTGAATTTAATAATAAATACACAAAAACCTCTTAACCACAAACTTTCTTTAATTTACCCTAATGTATATTTCAGTTACAAAGTAACGATCCTCAGAGGGGTAACATACAAAGACTGATTAACGCTAGAAAAATACCTTATTTATAATCTACAGAACTAGTCACTCCCACTCCGACCGCCGCGGCCCCACCTGTTAAACAAGGCGTAGTCACGCCCATCGAGTGAAAGCAAGATATCTAACGTCAACTTACTAAAATATAAATTAAAAATACAATAAAAACATAATTAAAATTGTTTTTTGAAATTATAACCAACACAAAATTTAATATAAAAATCATAATCCTATTTAACAAATGAATATAAAATTGGATTAGGAATAGGGCCTCTATCAGAATTTAATAAATTCTCAGGTTTATGTTTCTATAAATTTTTCTATAAATTTCATAACGTACATTTTTTTATATTTTTTTAAAATTTCATCTACAACACATATATAATTATTAAATTATTAGTATTTAAATACATTCAAAAACCTAAAAACTAATTAACAAAATTGATTTTATCAGTTGAAATAACATCATGAGTTATATTTTCTATTTTACTTACTCTATCAGCAACATTGCGTATTATTTTATTTCATACTTTCAAAAGATCATCATTAGAATTATTAACAACAAAATAAGCCTTTTTGCTAACTTGTGTCCAATACTGCTTTTCACTTATACATTTTTTCAAATCCTTACAATCCGTAATTTCTATTTTTAATAAATGTGACCCCACCTCACTAGGAGTGATCATTCTTCTTTTTTAATATCTTTAGTAATCTGAAGAGTTTGTTTAATAACAGCAGAAGTTAATTTTTTAGTTACATTTAAATATTTATCTAAGATGATGATGATGAATTATTTACAATTTCATTAGAACTATGTATTCGTTTTCTTTGAAAACATTTATTTCCTATCACTAGATCCAAACCCGGAATTTCACCCTGAAGTGAACAATTTCTACTAATTTTGTATAAGCACAAATTTCACAAATCAACTGAGCAATTTTATCGCCCTTTCTAACAAAAAAAACATTATTTGAAAAATTAATTAACAACACCTTTACACTCCCTGTGTAATCCTTATCAATCACCCCTGCCCCTACATGAATGAAATAATTAAAAGCTAACCCCGATATGGGGCAATACGACCATATGTATTATTAGGTAAAGAAATTGCTAAATCTGTTTTCACTAACAATTTACCAAATTTAGGAACAACTGTAAAATAATAAGCACAGTCCAATCCATAATTGGATATAGACAAGTCTCTAAAATTTTCAAAAATATCACTTAACAATAATACATCTATTTTAAGGTAGAGATTGCTATATTCCCCTAAATTTCTACATTCAAAATGATTCCACACATCTTGCGCACATTTGTATTCAGCATATGTGATATGACTAGATTCTAGATTGTTATAAAAATCATTTTTTGTTGGCAACTCAGTATCTTTTAATTTGTCCCAACAATCTGTATGATTATAAGGATAAACACCTTTTCTTTTTATAAACGGTAAATCATTTACAGAAAAATATTTATATGTATGTTTAAAGTTGTCTTTAGGCAAATTATTTGCTAATTTACTAAGACTTGTACTCATAAATTTATAGGTGTCTATAAATCGTAATGCAATGCCATTAGTTGCGTTTTTTGAAAATGTTATATATTTTTCATTAGTGTTTGGTATTACATGAATTTCGTTTGAGTCACAACCTAATTGTCGTACAATAAAATGGCTATCTTAATTTGAACTCCCAAGAATTTGTTGGACTAAGAGCTAAATTATATACTTTCAAAACTGTGAATAGTATTGAAAAAAAAGCTAAAGGCATAACAAAAGCAGCACTTAGAAATATAAATTTTGATGATTATAAAAAAGGCTTAAATGTTTTTACTAAAACCAGAAGTGATATTAAATCATTCAAATAAAAAAAACATATTGTACAGACAGTAACTGTAAATATATTAGCTCTCAGTGGTGGATAAGAGACATATATGTGATAATGGAATTAATACTTTGGCACATGGCCATTTTTCTTTAAAAAATAACTAATGCCTTGTAATGAATAAATATTATTTGTTAACCATTAAAATTAACTAATGCTTTGTAATTAATAAATATTATGTTACTTAGGATATTAATAAACTTTCATTACCACAGTCAGTCAATAGCTGTTTATTAAAGAATCACAAAAATATTTGTATGAACATAAAGTGTTACATAACAGTATAACAATAGTATATTAGATTATCCTTGTACAAATTGCAAATTGCCAAGCATAAGGGTGGGGGTATACAAATCTGGTGTTGTTTAACGATTCCAGCCTGCTTCCAGGTGTACTGTATCTCAGGTATCTCGGGTATCCAACCATATCTCCTATATTATAAACTGAAATACTTTTCTTGAATATATACTATCTATTTGCAGACTAAGTGCAACTCTCCACTTCCGTCGTATGTGTGTACTCTGCATCTTGTGTTATCGTAGCTATTTATATTATTCGTTGTATCCCCTCCACTGCTCAATTTTCGATTTTTGTCTTCCTAAAAGTCGTTCTTATATGTGATTTTTTTGTACTTTTCAACAATTACTTAAATTTACAGATGAAATGTGAATTAAAGATCAATAAAATGTACACTGAATTTAAACAAAAAAAAATTATTATTCTTCTGACTACAATACATTAAAATATTTTACGTATAAGACCAGATAAAGGTGTGTATTCAACAAGTGCATCCTGGATGATGAGACAATAAGCAGCTCTCTTTTCAGGTATGTTGACATTTGATTCAATTTCTATGAGCACATCAATAGTACCGGTTTTTAATGTGTCATTTTGTCGTGAACAGTCTATAACAAATAATGGTGTTTTTGCGAAAAAAAAGTTTCAAAATCAATAGCAGGTCTATTGCTGCTACCGTGATAATAGGATAACTGACATTTTGTAAAAAAGTCGTATATAATTGCCCTGTTTCCATTAAAATTATGGTATGGATAATATTGTGAGTTTAGATACAGTTTAATACTATTAATATCACAGAAATCAAAGTGTCCAGCATTTTTATTTTTCACATTTCTCCTATCAGTTTGGAATGCAATAATAACGTAGCGAGGTTTCTCACTATTTGATGCTGTCTTCACAGTCCAAGTTGCGTTTTTCGAAACAGGTAATGAAAGATTATCGATAAGCGTCCAACGACGAAATCCTAGTGAAATTGGTTGGTCCCTATCGGTGATTCTTAGTAGTGATAGATTATAATCATCAGCCACTCGAATATATGGAATTTTCCAAAATATTTTATTAATTTTCAATTCTATTTTATTATTAGCGTCTTTTGTTATAATCGTATTGAAATTGTTTGAACTCCTGAGTAATATTAATTCTTGTTTAACATTTAATATTATGTGAACATAGTCGTCCGCGAATCCAAGTAGCATTTTTAAAGGAATACAAAACGAAAAATTTTTCTTACACTTTAAAGATTCCATATTTAATGTCCACCCAGCATTTATTAAAATATTTTTTTCATCTTCAGTGTTGGTTAAGAGGTTTTTTATTGTTGTCGTTATTCCAACATTTTTCACTCGATCAATTCCTGTTCCACAAATTTCATAGCGAATTTCATCAAAAATAAATGACATTCCATTGCAGATAAGTTCGATTTCATCACTTTCACTATTGTCTGCCGCTTTTATTGCTTTAAATTCTCCCTCTATATAAATTTAACTTTTAGAAGGCAAAGTGTACACATTCTGTTGATGGACTGGAATGCGAATCTCATCATTCTCACCGTATGTTGTTTGTGCGTATGGTAGATGTGTGTGGTATTCTAAATCGACAATAGTTTCATCAAAAATAATTTTATTATCTACTAGCAACATATTTTTTATTCACACTATACCCTGAAGATTCAAAAGATTCTTTGTTCCTCCTTGTCAGCTTGTGTTCTGTCAACTGTCGTCGACCTACTGGTGTAATAAAATTGTCGAAATTCGTATTATTATTCAAAACTAAGACCATGATTATGTAACACTTCGGCGCAAATGAAGTTCAAGTGTTATATATTCTTCTCGCAAATTTATTAGTTGCCCGTCCTGATCTTCGAGACGTACTGTAATATTATGAAGTAGACCTGTTATGCTTAGAGGTAGATAAATTACTGTGACAGGTTTTTCAATAGTTTTATAACCAGGTTCAACGGCTGGATAAAATTCGTGAATAATATGTCCTTCAATACCATTCCTATATGATCCTTTTGCAATATTACATACTATTCGTATATCGTCCACTTTATTAATGTTTACAGTATTTTCGGAAATGTGCCAAGTATTTGCTCGCAATTCTTCTGCTTTAAATTCCAGTAATGGACCGATGCTGTGCGCTTTGTCAAATCTAATTGGTTTCGAACAAAATATTTTCGTTTTTAATGTAGTAATATTCCCACTTAGTTCGAACTTAATATTTGTGTTTTCCTCATGAATAGCATCTTTCAAGTATGAAACTATACTATCTATCTCGTAAGACCCCTCAGGCAATTGCATGACTTTATTATTGCCATAGTAAAATTTATCATTACATCTGTTTCAATATTTGGTATAGTGTTGTAAGACATAGAATCAATTAAACCTATTTCCCATTTTTATTGGTCAAATATATAGGCGGAAATATGTCACATGAGATGTTTGAGCCTTTGCCGCTTAAACAAAGCATATTGGTGATTTAGATGTTATTCGTTAAAAACGCTAAACACAAATGACCACAATTGTGCGAATTTAAATTTTGTTTATTTGTGTAATTGTAGAAAATAGGTGCATTATCTGTCGATGTTTCAAAATATCGAATTATTTCTGTAGGTGGGGGCAGATTACCAAAACTGTCAAAATAAAGAATTTTATGTTTTATCTTTCGATAGGCACCCCAATGCGCACCTGTCCAGAACTCCGTGTTCATTCTCTTTGATTTGAAAACGTAAATTGTCACGCATAAAAACTCCTCTGAAGTTCGGAATGTTCAATTTTTTAGCGAATTTATATATATCTTTATTTGATAATGCTCTTGTTGGTAACACTATTATTTTTTTTACAGCCACCTCCTTTGTAAGGTTTCATAATAGCCTCTACCCTTTTTAGTAGCCCACCTTTTTTTATTCGTTTGATTACTTTTGTTAGAATTTTTTAGTTTTGCACGTTTTTTTATTTTTTGTCCTCCGATTGTTTGTATTACCTTTTCTTCTTCCTCCACCACTTTATTTATTTTTCAATTTCATAATATTAGTAACTGCGTAAGCAGTTGCTCTTTCGCCCAAACTAGCGTCGTTTGATGTGACACGCTGCCAAGCTGTATCAGCTAGTTGTTCGTCGGCAATGGATCGTTGATGTGAATCCGAATATTTTGAATATGCAATATCGTGATCTTTACAGGCTTGATCTAATTTATTAATGCCTATGTCACCTCTTCTCAATCTTGCTTGCAATCTGGTGCCGGGGCCGCAATATTGGTATCCTGGTACATGTAAGTCTATTGGTAATAAATCTATAGTACAATCTATAGTAGTAAAATTGTTCCAGGTAAACTCGTTAAAGAACTTATTATGCCGCTTCCTTGATACACACTAAACTGTTTTCCTGTCATTATAGCCTTCTTCCTCCCCCTATCGCAGATGCGGGCGTAATGAATACTGTTTCTTTCGGTTCAGGTACTAAATCATTGTCAATATCTCCTTCACTAGCCTCTTTCACTTCCATTTTTTTATTTTGATTCAAAATTATTTCATGATACTTTTTTATAACATTCACTTCAATACGAATATAATTTATGTGTCCATCGATATATGTTTTTATTGTTAGGTATTTTTCTTTAAACATTTTAAAATTAACAGCATCTTCGTCATCTTTCGCTACGTTCAAATGTGTCAACCGTTTATTCTCCATGTCATAGTCACCGATTTTAGTCATTTTAAACCCCACTCCAGCAGGTCCTCGTCTATTGTGTTGTCGATAGGAAGAATGCAAATGACGTCCAAATTTATCAACGCTCATTTTTAGAGATGCTCATACATGGAGTAATAGAAAACAAATAACTAATATTTTTTTACAAATCACTTTTATTTTTATTAATAATAATTCCTTCTTCCATCAACTCTTCAATTATGGAAATTATTTAATTATTGTGCCCCGTATTTCCTGCCGACTGTGATGCAATTAGTATTTTTAATCACTCGCATAATTCATTGGGATCATTCCAATAAATATATGACGGTTTATTTTTTTCATATTCTTTCAAAATCAAGCCGCTTCCGCTCGTCCAATCCATGTGAGTGCGGGGGTTCTGGGGCGGAAATAATTTTGAAATTATTTTCGTGTATTTATTACTTTTGTTTGATTGCAATTTACCGATCGCCGAATAATTAACTCTGTGTGCATTCGTTGCTATTAAAATATCTCGATATTTTATGAGAACATCTTCTGTATAAATATATGCATCAGGCATTCTCATGAATAATAATTCATAAATACCACGCGTACCAGCATACCTAGCACCATCGATAATCAAATCATCGCCCTCAATTTCTAACTCTTTATCACCAACCATCCATTTATCATTTTCTATGCGCGCTCCGAAAACATTATCCACTTGTTTAGGTTTCTTTATAAATTAAAAAAATATTCTGTAGACAACTTGCCTTTAAATGTGTTCTTTATAAATGTTATGGCTTGACGCCTACCTTTAGGTGATTTCACATATTCAGTAAACGGGGGTTGTAACTCATAGACATTAACATCCATTGGTTCTTCCTCCATATTGCTATCTGAGGAATATTCGCTTTTTACGTCCATCATTTTTTCGGGGTCTAAAGGTTTTCTTTTAACAGGAATTTCCCTTTCAATTATATTTCCAGTGTTTATTCTTTTTATATTAGCATCTTCATCGCTCATTGGTGTTTCAGGTGTTGGAGGACGTCTTTTCAGTCGATTCCCACCTATCATTTCTTTTTTTATTTTTTCCCCTTTCCCTTTCTCCTTTCAGTTCTTCCCTCAGTAAAATCATCGTCAGAAGTATAACTCTTATGGTTAATATTGGCTTCATAATTCTTTTTTCTCTTTTTTAATTTTTCTTCTTGTTGCTTTTGTTTTTTCTCCTCTTGCTGCTTTTGTTTTTCATGTATAGTGGCCAACAATGTTTTCTCATTCAACTCTCGCCAACTTTCTATAATTTAAATTTTCGCTATATTCGTTTATCGGTTGACATTTTTCAGTATTTTCTTTTATCGTTTTTATCAACGGTTCCATTATGGGTTTTATATTTTTCTCTATATGATCTTCCATATCCATAATACCTCGTTTTAGTGCACGATGTTTTTCCTTAATTCGTTTTCTTAAATCTTTTATTTCTAAAACAATTTTTTCACGTTCGCCAAGTGAACTAGACAAAGACATGATTACTACTGACTCTATAATGTTAAAAATTCATCAAACATTATACGATATCGTCCTTTATTTAAACGTCTCTCTTTATCCAATACTAGAAAAGAATTTTGGTTTTTAGAACAGGCCATCGAACACATTTCTTTAAAAGTTTCAAATTTCATATCTGTGTTGACATGATCATTATACACATGACGTAAATTTCTTTCATCTTGTCTGAATAAAATCACTAAATTAATATTATCACGTATCAATTGTTTTGGTATTCGACTACATGTGTGACATAAATAAAATGTATCAATGTCATTGTGTCTACCCATTGCGAAATATTTTCTAATATTATTTTGTCGTTCACACATGACCTCATCGAATATCATGAGTGATTTTGATTTAATCTCATTAGGATGAGGCACGTCGTCATTTTCAGTAAAAATAAAGTAACCAACATTAGGTATTTTGGAAAACACTCGACTTTAATACTTATATTTGGATTGATTAATTGACTTTGAAAAAATATAAATATTTTCAAAAAAAAGTGCTCGTGGATGAAATATTAAATTAAACATGAGATTGGTTTTTCCACAGTTCGTTGGTCCTACAATAAGACATCTGATGGAATTCGGTAATAGCGGACCATGGCGCTCCATATTATCATATTCATTTGAGAAATATGTATCGAAATTCATAATACACATTTTTTGGCTTTGTTTTATTACCTTCATAATAAATCTTTTTATTTATCCAGGTATCTCTAGTACTGTCCATACCCAACCAACGTACTAACAGTTTATTTCCTTTTCGACGCACAATCTTATCGATAAGAAATATGTTGCTAAATTTAGTTTTACTCAATTCCTCTTCATAGAATCTCCCTTTAATCTCAACTCCAGAATCGTCCTTTAGTTTATAGGTCACTGGAACTGTTGGTTCTATTTTCCAAATTGTATATAATTTGTTACTCCAAGCTGGTAAATAACTTTTTGTCAACGGTTTTTGATACCTACTTATTCTAACATTATCACCCACATTAAATCTGTTTTGCACAAGTTGTTTCTTCTTCTGTCTATTTTGAACTATACGTCTCAACACTAAATGTTCATTATTTTTATTAACATCAATTGGACGCATACCGATAGTCCTATGTTTAGTGTTATTATATTCAGTAACTATATCGCTTAATAAATTTAACCATTTATAATTTCCCTGGGCACTGAAAGCCCTTCACATTTTCGCTTTTACCCTTCTATTTAGTCTTTCAACTATAGAGGCTTTTTTATCAGAATATGTAGAATAATGATTTATATTATATTTGCCTCATAAAGCTTTAATCCTCGAATTAAAAAATTCAGTTCCTTTATCGGTTTGCAAATGACGCATAGAATATCTTCCTAAAATTGGTTGTAATGTCTTTTCCATTTGAATGGCATGTTAAATTTCATTGGTACAGCTATTGCATATTTACTAAAACAGTTTATTAAAACCAGTATATATTTATAACCTTTATTGACTTTGGCAAATGATAACATTTCCACTAGGTCAGCCTGATAGAGATCGTGTAAACCTTTAACTTTAACATGGCGGGTCGGAAATTTCCTACGAACTTGTTTATGCAACTCACTGGCAATCCCCACTCTCAACAATGACGTCAACTTTGATGCCATATCGTTCAACACTTTTGCTTGGAACGTTGTCAAATATAAAATGATTAAATTGTGTTGTGAAAAACTATGTTTGTGTTGTTAAAAAAAGAAAAAATCCCTCGAACATTAGTCAAGAGAAATACTTTAAGGTAATAAATAGAGGTAATAAATTATATTGTTATCATCGATTATAAAGAGGTAAAATAAATTCACTTACATACATTTTCATACATTTATTTTTTACAAAACCGTTTCAGTTAGTTAACATTTATATACTTTTTAAAACTAATACCAATAACTAAATCAAGACAATAATGTATTACAAGTAACACAACCTTTCTTTTTGAGATTATATGAAATATTTGATTTGACACCATTAAAACAAAAACCAGATTCAACTTGTACTTTATGTGTTTCACAAGGTAAATTGTTAAAAATATCTGGATCACATTTCAAATGATTGGGTAATCTATTAAATATATGCTCGATATTTTCAAAATGATTAATAAGAAAATGTTTTGGCAAATAATGAACTAAACAATCTTGTAATTTATGATAACCTTTATCATATACTTCTTTTATTGCTAAATCTACTGCATTTAATCTATCTAAAACTAGTTTTTCATAATTTAACCATTGTTTTAAAACACAAACATTAACATAGGCACAATTATATTGTGAATGATTGAATTTACATTCTTTTATAAAATTATTCCAAAAGAGATTTTTCAATACATTCAAATTAGGGCAATACAAATAATTTAAATTAACTATTTTAACATTAAAATCTGATAATAAGTTTGAAATAAATTTTTGTTTTTCAGTTCCTTTAACAAATATCGTACCACTAAGTGCCATATCTCGAAACACATCCTTCAGTTGGTTGTACGGTTTCAATCCACTTTCCCAAGATAAACCATGGCATTGATCTTCTAACCACAATATTTGCTTTTGTAAAACTTTTGGAAGTTGATGAAAACTATATGGTGGTTGAAATAGAAGTAACTCGTAAATCTTGTCATCATTCTTTGAAATTATAGCCAATTCTGTAACAATAAACTCATTGTCTTTGTTTTTAAAACCTTGAAAGTCTAAAATAAATTCCATTTTGTTTTTAAAAAAATCAGCAAACAAAGGCCAATCGTCACATTCCAAACACTCTCGCGCTTTTCTTAATGATTCTTCAAAAAGAACGCATACACAAGTGTCTGGTCCGTCACCAACAAATGCTACTACAGACCATAAACAGCCTTTATAATGCCCACTCGTTATATCTACATCCCATAAATTATAATTCTGCATATAAGATTTAGCAACTGCTATATGATAATGAGCTTCAGTTTTACCACACGAATACAGTTTAACATGTGCTAGCAAAGCGTCCAATTTACCTTGTGCCGTTGTCACGTTGATTAACAAACAAAACTCTAGATAGTAAATGATTTGTACTTATTGTGCAATTTCTAATAAGTAAGGTTATATGTTATGGTATTTATTAGTGGCTAACGTAAAACTAATATTAATTGATTATATTATATTCAACTTAACTCTAATATTATTTGATTAAAAACTTTTTTTGTCTTATAGGTAATTGAAAAATAATATTAATATTTTTATGTCATAAATATAATAATAATAATAATAACAATACGACGCATAATAACATGAAATTCTAACGTTACCCAATCCCGAATACGTATTTTGTATACCCATTCGTTCTTGTCTGTGTGCCAACTTTATATCATAATGCGCCATATTTTTATTAAAATGTTCCCCATCTAATATATAGGATATTCCATGCTCATCTGATTCAATATTGTTATCGTCCCAAGACCAGTTTGTGGGTGCTAGGTTAAAGGACTGATTAAAATATTCATCAAATTTACAAACTTTTTAAAAAATAATTGATATCTCTCTATAACAGTATCTTTAGCATATTCTATATCCACAAACATCATATCAGGATCATAGTATAGAATATGATTAAATAAATACATGTAATAGAGATGATTTTTCGATATATTGTTTATGAACGGCCTTACATTATTTAATAATTTCATATTATAATGGTGATGTTGTAAGTCGTTCATTTTGAAAATTTTTGATTATTTTATTCTTAACTCATATTCAACCAACATAAGAATGGATTTCACTACATATTCTCAATGTTCTAAAAAATATTTTTTTAAGTATCCCCCTTCCCTTAATTTGGAATTTATATAATTATATTAATAATCAAAATTTTCTATCGTAACAGTTTTTTTATAATTAATATATCTTTTCTGAAATTTATATTTATGACAAAACGAACATCTATCAAATATTTCGCATTTTTTCAATTTATAAAATCCAGTTAAAATTTTTTTAAACATATCTAAATCTTTACATTCACCGGATCATATAAACTGAAATATCACGTGTATTTGATTTATGTTCTTAAAAGAATTATTAAATATAACTAAGAAACAAAATAATAAATATCTTAATATTACCAAAAATAAATAAAAAATATAAAACTACTATAAACTATGTCCATTCTACATCTACGCAAAACAAAATTGTTACAACTACCTAAATAGCTTAAATCTACTAAATTATACATGGTTTTAAATCAACACAAGGCACAAAGTATCTTTAAGAAATAATAATATTTGTATTGCGTGTTACTTTTATACAATTATCAAAGCATTTGATATATGCAAGGGCGTGTAACGGACATACGTGTTCATACTTATAAAAAGCATTTCTTGGGTCACATGAGCTGTAAAATAATTAGGCAATTGACATTGAAACAAATATCTACACAGGATATTGCAAGGCAATTTACATTTAAAATAAAAACAGCTTTCTAAAAACGGTGGTCAACTTAGAAAATATTATCTCTAGAAACCGCTACTAATCAAAAGTTTGAACATGCGCATGCGGTATGCTAATCAAGGCAGTAAGTGAAAGGTTGTTTTGTTGATTATCTTCAAAAATAGGTTAATCTCTTGTAAAAGTGACGAAAAAACAGAGGTCATATTAAAACAATACAATTATCTGTTGCAAACGTCACACCAGACATCTTGAATGACGCAGTTCCCCTGCCTCGAAACCGTTCTCCCACTCGTTTCCCCCACAGTTCTACCACTCGTTCCCCCCACAGTTCTACCACTCGTTCCCCCCACCACACCACGCCCTTCTCCTCATTCTCCTCAATCCCTACCCTCCACACTCCCCTCCTTCCAAACCACGCCCTTCCCCACCACGCCCTATCCCCACCACGCATAACCCCCACGCCCTCCCCCCCACCCACCACGCCCCCCACTACGCCCCCCACTACGCCCTTCCCCCATCACTCCCTTCCTTCATAACGCCCTTCCCCCATTACACCCTTCCCCCCCACACCCTTTCCACACCATACCCTTCCACTCCACTGGCCACGCCCCACGCGATAATCCTTATCAAGCCACGCCCCCCGTGATCCACGCAACCCTATAATATATATATATATATATATATATATATATATATATATGTGTGTGTGTGTGTGTGTGTGTGTATGTATTAAAGGTATTGGTTTGTTACTTTTATAATATATATTCTAACAGTCCTAAATGTTTTATTGTCACACCGTTAGGTTTTCAAATAATTTAACAATCATATAAGTATAATATCACCTACATTTATTTACCTGGGTTTAAGATATACGATTGATGCCTTTAAAATACATTAATATGACGCAGTAACAAAGTTTAAATGAAGAAATAGTTCTACAATTACTATAAAGGTGGACTATTGAGGCTTTTGGTACCCACTAGAATAAAATATAATAAATACAGTATTAGATTGCTCTCTTTCGCGTCGTTATTTTGGGATCTTTATTCGAGTAGAAGTAGTGTGAATAAAAAAACTTCATCAAAATTTATAAAGATAAATTATTTAATTTTATAAGGAAATTATTAAGTGATAGAGATTTATGTTGACTAAATGTAGTTTAATAAAGTTTGTACTTATTCTTTACTACTCCTGGATTCACTCTGCACGCACAATAATCAATTTAATGGTTAAATAAAGCCTAGTCACATAACACAAGAGAAACAAAAACATTTATCAAAAATTGAAAGACCTGACGAGTTAAGAAACATAACTGAAGTTCAAAATCCTTCTCCAGGTCCCTCCTGTTCGTCCTTGGCACGGCGACCGAGTCAGCATATATTACAAACATAACCAACAACCTAGGTACAACCCTGATAGACCTTGTGCTATCCAAACTAGAATCCTCATACCATACCTTAGTACACAATTTTAGTATAGGAAAATGTATTAATCATTTAAATGACATTAATTCCTATTATTATGATTTATTACAAAAATTTCTTCTTTAGTAACAGTCTCATGGAAGAATTAAATAAAACATTCAATATAAATGATGAAATGTTTGTAGATTATAAGAATAAATCGGATACGATTCGTATAGGTTGATAGAAAAGGTAACTTTTTATTATATATATATAATACGTTTTCTTGTTTAATAATTTAAAACAACGAAGATTATTCAAAATACAAGAATATTTAATAATTTATATCCAAAGCTTTTCGTTGGTAAACAGTACCAACATCATCAGGAATGAAAATTAGAATAAATTATGTAATTTTCATTCCTGATGATGTTGGTACTGTTTACCAACGAAAAGCTTTGGATATAAATTATTAAATAATCTTATATTTGAATAAGCTATGCTGTTTTAATATATATTTATATTTTGTAAAATGTGTCGTGGTGGGAATTGATTTATTTTAAAAAAACTTATATTACCTTTATCCGCTTGTACTTACAGAGACTTGCCGGGTCAATTGTTTGTCTAAACAATTGTATCTAACTGTTATATCAAGCATACTAGCGGTTGGTTTATTTGCTCTATCAAAGTCAGGTTACATTAAAGAACGATTACATAAACCGTTTATGTTAATAAAACGGATTTCATTTTCAAATTAATTTTATATTCGAACTATTACATATATTTTATAATTTGCTTATTGCTCTTTATTACGTGACAAATTAAAATATTAAGGTTTAAATTTTTTTAAATGTTCTCTGACAAAACTAGGTTATTTGCATTCTGGACATTTATATTTACTGATTTTATTGAAACCAATAATATTTTAAAAAATTAAATTTAAAACATATCTTTGGCAATCGCTTACACTCAAGTGGCTTTGTTAAAACATTTATTATTAATTATACTAATTCATTTTTAAATTTCGAAAAAATAAACTAAACGTAACAAAGCCACCAATTACATTTCCCGTTTTTTAATTAATTGAGGCAATTACATCATTTAAAACTTTTATAAAAATATTTGCTTGCTCCTCCCTCTGAGACGTGTTCCGAGAGAGTGCTAAAGGCTAGATTCCCATAGAAACTTAACACCTGAACTCGGAAATGCCCCCACCATTGTGCATTCAGAAAATTTATGAGAATTTTCTGCTAGCTCTGTCGATGAAACACCCTTTCAAAAAAACATAAATTGTGTCCAAGTTAAGCCGATTTTACATTTACTAAACAACAAATTATCATGCAACATACTTATTTGCAAAAACAAATATGAAGCATGTTATAATATAAACATGTTACTATATATATATATATATATATATATATATATATATATATATATATATATATATATATATATATATATATAAAGAGAGAGCGAGAGAAAGACAGATATAGATATTAGAAGATAAATACAATACTCTCAACACTGTGTTTATCTACATTGTTTTCGCATTTGTACTTTCAGCATAACTGATGCTTAAAGTGCAACAAAAGAGAATTCGATTCCATATCATCATGTGACGAGCTGTGCAAGAGGCGGATTAAGTGGAAATATTTTACCTTCAAGTCACAGACCATTGTGAAGCAATATAATAAATCTGTTTGACAGTCGCATTGCAGTTCCACGTCTTACGTTTTATTTAAATGAATCTCTTTTCTCTATCGTTCAGCAAATTTATAGTTACAAAATCGGAGCTGGAGTTTTAATATTTGAAAAGTAAATAGTAAACAAAATGCTTTTATTGTATATACGGTTAATTCTGAAAACATTCAACACATAATTTAACCAATAATTGATTGTAATAAACATTTTCATTTTAATGGTCTCTACACCCAATTTATCTTTTGTAACAAAAAGTATATAAAGGATTTTAATACACGTGTATATCATTCCAAAAACGAAGACTCCATAGTTTAAATCTGGATAACGTATTATAAAGGATTATTTTTACTTCCGTAATTTGTGAAAGATTAGATTTTTATTTGTTAAATATTGTCACAGGATAGTGTATTTTGAAAGATTTTATTCTAAAAACAATAATTACGTAATTTAATTAAGGATAAAGTTTAACGATAAATTGAACGGTCTCTTTAATTTCTACACTTTAATATCCTTTATCTATGGTCTAATGGTTACACGGTTTAAAGAGTACAAAGATCGTTGGGTTGAAGCGGAAAATATTGGGTTCGTGAAGGGGTTAAACTTGAACCATCGATTGTGAGTTTGCTATATTAGGGTATTGATTCGGCGTTAAGCTATTAAAATAGTTAACAAATAATTTCGCCCAATCGGACCTTTATCTATTTTCGGTTGACCATATGAACCTCCACACTAGGGACTTGGTCCACCCCATAATCAACCCCGTTAGATCTTGAAAGCCCCCCTAGGAGTAATGAGTAATGAAATCCTAACAAGAGACAAAGGGAATAAACCTAACACAGTATCATTGTGATTGGTTGGTAGGGTTACCCTACTTTCGAACTCTTCAAACTAAAGATGACTTTCTAATGTACTTTTGTGATTATTACTTTAAAGCCATTAACTAGATTCATTTGGTGAGTGCAGGAGGAAACGGGCGCATTTTGTGGTTTTGACGTTAAGCTTGGCTTCCCTATGTCAAAGAGGTAATTAGTTTGGTATATTTATAGACCATTGCCTCAAGAGAACTTTAATAGGTCGCAGGAACTTAACCTGAGTGCTTTGAGCAGTCTAGTGTTCATTTCCGTTTGATAATTGCTGTTCGTACCAAGATACAAATTAGTGCTACTGAAGTGAGATATTAGCGTGAAATGATCAGACACACACGCGCAAAGCTTTTTCAACTTTTTAAGCGTTTTGAAACCTTTGTTTTCTACTTCAGACAGACCGGATGTCCCTATTTTACACGTCTACACGTCCGAATGTCTACACGTCTACACAACACAATGATTTTGTGGGTTTGATTCTGTAATGCATATATATATATATATATATATATATATATATATATATATATATATATATGTTTGTAGTTACTTGATTACTGTTCAGGTTATAAGTTTTAAAATCATTTAGCGGTTCTAAGTTCATTGGTTTAATGTCCATACGTTTATTAGCTGTTGTAGTATTGAGAACTGGCCAATAACTTACTCCATTTTACATAACTCTACTCAGAGAGAATAACAGGGAGACCACCTATACATAAACATGCACAAGCGCGTGCGACACGTTTTAAACGGAATCTCTGCATGATGTATATTTGATTATAATATTGTTATGTTGTTCTTTTTTAGAAAAATTTTATAATCAAACCTAAAACAATATTAATACACAGTTATATTGTATAATGTTAAAATAAAAAGTAAAAATTAGTTTTATAAATAAGCTGTTCAAAAAATTGTGTTTGTAATTTATCCAAAATTGGTAAGGGGTGCATAAAATAAATTTCAATTAAATTTATTGTAATTATTATTTCAATCGTAGTATGCAGTTATTTATGCACTAGCAATGTCTTTTGATTTTATATAAGTAATATAACAAATTTAATATTTAATACGTAAAGGTTTAGTAAGGTTACCAATAGTTTAACTCTATAATTTCACATAAACTATAATTTCACATAGTTTCCTTTTACACTAAATACATAAAAGTATAATTTAAATGCGTAAAACATGTAAGATGCTTAAATAAAAATATAGTTTGATTTAAGCATAATGGGAACGGGTCTATGGCGTGGTAAGGATGCGGTGTTGTCAGTTTAAAGTTGAACTACTGAACGACGAACAGAAGTTTAAAGTTGAATTGCCAAGTGACCCGGCAAGATGTGGATTTCCCATTCGCCCAGACGATAGCAGTCCCCACCCCTCTAGCCAATCTCCCTTCCCTAGATTTTAATTCTGTTTTGAACAAAACCATAATTTCTGTATATAAATGAATTACAGCAAGTGTTATATAGATATGTTGTATTTGTCTAATGAATTTCATTTCTTGGTAAACTTTAGGGACTTCAGGAAAGTGGTAACTAGGTGATTTTATTGCATGCATTTGCAATACAACAGTGCAATACGTTTTATATGAGGATAATATTAATTCGAAGATTAAGAAATTTCCTTGTACTGTTATCTAGTATTTATTCAAAGCCGATTCCTGTTGCTTGATTGGTGATTACAAACTTATAACGATAATTAATTACTTTTTATAATAATTATGAATATAAATGATTACAATATGAATATGTTATTCCAATTATAATTTGTTGTTATTTAAATAATCACAAATTTTATAACATAAATGTACATCAATGGTTAGCTAGCCTAATATCTATCTACTCTTATATATTTGGAAACTAAGTTTCAGTCCAAAATAAGTAAAATATACTAAAAATAGCTGATGTTTTAAGAGAGTATTTCAATATATGACAGATGTTATCTAGCAAATGCTAATTTTTCATCTCTTATCGAGCTATAGAAAAAGTTTTTAGGATTAAATGTTTACATTAGTAAAACTATTTACCTTACAAATAATTGTTGTAAGAAAACAATATTAATATTTTTACGCATTTCTTTTTTTCGCTGTGTTTTATTTCTAGAATTGTTTCTCGTTCCCATTAGCTTTTGTTAAGTTTGGCTTTAGTATATTACCTTTTTCCAAATTTGTTTTCCACTACTTGTAATTGTATTTTAGGCAAAATTTTGAGAGTTGTAATTTGTAAAGAATTATGTTTTATTGAAATTAAAAAACGATATTAATAAAAACAGAGACAAAACAAACGAGTCAGAACTGAAATCAACAAGCAACCACAAAAACGTGTTTAGTAATAGCTTCTATTGTTAAACAATCTCAACTTGATAGGCAATATTATCTTATGCAGAATACTACAGACCTAGTAAACATATTAATAAGAGGTTCTGTGATTACTAATGGAAATGGGGGAAACTTTATTTAAAAAAATGAAATGAAAAGTTTGTATAACGTTTAGGCAAAACTTGACCAGGCTTTCGGATTGTATCGTAGTCTAAACTTGTATAGGTAATAAATTAGTTATTATTTAAAATTTATTTATAAGTATAATTATATTTAATGTTATGGGTCGATTTTAACAAAATTATAATTTCTTCTATTATTCATTAAATTGGATTTTTTAAAGAAATGTTTAATTTTTATATATAAGAAATAACGTATTCTTTCACACTTCCTTTTACTTATAAGAGGTAGGACATAAATTGTGAAAAAATTAAATATAGGGTTGCAATATATATTACGTCATTTATTCCTGCATGTGCCTCTCTCTCTCTCTCTCTCTCTCTCTCTCTCTCTCTCTCTCTCTCTCTCTCTCTCTCTCTCTCTCTCTCTCTCTCTCTCTCTCTCTCTCTCTCTCTCTCTCTCTCTCTCTCTCTCTCTCTCTCTCTACATATATATATGAACGAGTATCTAGCTGTCTATCTTGCATCTTTCAACTTTAAACACGAAAACAACCAAAATAGTTCTGTGTAAACATATTACAGACTACTAGCCCATATACTACTAAAATAGTTTGCCAAAGTTTTGTATGCTACTATAAGAGTGATCGTGTGATTACCATGCCAAGTTCTGTCGGCGGGAAGAATGTTCACTGTGTGGTAGGGATGCTCCGTGAGGGCTACTGTCAGCTCTTTTATAAATGAAATTCAATCGTACATCCAGGCTGTGTCAACTTCAATTGGGAAAGTTTTATCCAATCTCTTTAATAGCTCGAATCAATACATTTAAACGGGCTAGACTGAATTGATTAAGTGTGTGTCTGTGTGTTTGTGTGTGCGCGAGTGAGCACGCGTGTATGTGAGTCGAACCACATTTATTTACGGCCGAAGCAGTAGAATCAATTCTGAATGGTTTTAATATTTGTGTATGTATTTCCGTTGTTCATATTTCCCAGTTTTCTCAGTTATTTTCCTTCCTTAATTTATCTAAAATATTTCTGTGCGGAAGAAAGTTAATGAAGAAAGTTATTTTTGTAACTAATAAAACAGTAAGTTCAAAATTCTCTGGCAACAACATGAAGTACTTATAAAATACGCTTGAAAGTATGTTAACGAAAATATTTACAAAATTTTTTTACTTTCACATTAAGTGTTTGAAACGTTTTTCCTGTTTTTGAGTGTATGATTCAGTTAAAACATAATATGGAAAGAGTGTAACATATTAACTGCTGCGGATAGACTTTTTGAACGTAATCTATAATAATTAATAAAGTGAGGGATTAATGCTTACTTAAAGCGCTCCCTGTATCAGTTATCCTCGAGGGTTCACGCCGTATTTCGTTAACCAGAATCAACTGAAAACAATAACAGATAGTTGTACATGAAAACTCTAATGCATTGGTTATGTCTAAGGTATGCACAAAGATCTCTACATCCATATTATGCCTTTCCCTGGCTATGTTTCACATTTTTCGCAGACTTTCGTTCGTAAACCTTTTTTTATATGAAATAGGTTTCATCACAATAATTATAAATAATGTAGGCATATGGTTTTTAACATATTATTCGACATTTCGATACACTATGTGGTCCTCTTCGGGAGACTAATATTATATACATAACAGAAACGAATAGGCTGCACAATTCAAGCCAATTTTTGTTTCAAAATTCAAACAAATACAAGTTTTAATTAAAGTAAATGATAACCACGTAAATAAAATATTTTATTCAAAAAACACATTAAGTGTAAGAAATTCAAACGCCTTTATCTCGGTTACACAACCTTGCAAGCGATTTAGGCTCTAAGAAAAAAATATTTTCTGCAATCATGCTCTCTCTCTCTCTCTCTCTCGGTCTCTCAGTATTTCTCTCTCTCTCCCTCCCTCTCTCTCTCTCTCTTGCTGTATATATATATATATATATATATATATATATATATATATATATATATATATATATATATATATCAAAAACAATACAAGAATTATTTGAATAACCTTAGTTGTTTTTGATCATTATATTAATAATAGGCATCAATTTATAATATTGAAAATATGAAACTGTAAAAGAAATTAGTAAAGGATTAAGAATGAATATATATGAAGCATTCGAAATATATAAATACAGTAGTAATAAAAATTTAATAAAAGAACAAATACATTCTAAATTTGATACTATAATCAGTGTCTGTTATCTTTCAGCAACAAAATAAACTTTGCAATTTAAATAATTTTAGCAACAATTCCATTTCTAAACTAACATATGTTTTTCATATTTTGCATTATTGTATTATTCGTTTTATTAATGTATATTAGCTTTGAATAATTCTTGTATTTGAATAACCCCAGTTGCTTTTTATTACTAAACAAGAAAACATATTTTATTTATAATACAATTTGTATTATTTATAATACAATCGGAAGATTGTATTATTCATTTCTGATGATTTTGGTACTGTTTATCAACGAAATGCTTTGAATATGAATTAATAAATATTCCTGTATTTAAATAACCTATTTTGTTATATATATATATATATGCATATATTTTGAAAATTTCCATAATTAGTCTTAATGAAACCTATTTAATTTTAACTACAGACGCATGAAATAAAGGTCTTATAATATTGTTTCCTCTGATACTGCTACTGTATCATCTTCACTATGCTGTTTGTATTGTAATACTTGAAGTATTGTAGCTGAATACACTACTCACGGAAATAATGAGATACTATAACCGCCTTATGTTTGATTCATTAAATTAATTATGGGTCTATAACTATACCATACTCTCTCTCCGTCTCTTTGTATTTTTCTCCCTCTCTCTCTCTCTCTCTCTCTCTCTCTCTCTCTATATATATATATATATATATATATATATATATATATACTTAACATACACTCAAAAACAACTATGGTTGTTCAAATACAAGAATTATTTGAATAACCTTAGTAATTTTTGAACATTGTATTAATAATAAGCACCAATTTTGAAATATAGAAAACATGAAACTTATAAAAGAAATTAATAAAGGATTAAGAATGAATATATATGAAGCATTCGAAATACAGTAATAATAACAAAATAATAAAAGAACAAATACAAATACTGTCTAACTTTGATACTATATTCAATGTCTATAATGTTACAGCAACAAATAAAACTTGGCAATTTGTATAAATTTAGCGACAATACTATTTATAATTTAACATATGTTTTTTTATATTTTTTTCTTTGTAGTATTATTCAGTCCTGATGATGTTGGTACTATGTATCAACGAAAAGCTTTGAATATAAATTAATTAATAATTAATTCCTGTATTTGAATCAACTTAGTTGCTTTTGATTATTAAACATGAAAACCAGTTATATAAATATATATATATATATATATATATATATATATATATATATATATATTAAATAACTTCAAAAAGTTCATAATCAAGATATATTTTATTCAACATTTACAATTATGCTGAAGCTTTTCGCCAGAGTATAGTTCCAGCATTCTCAAAGAATTGAGTCTTTGAGAATGCTGGAACTATACTCTGGCGAAAAGCTTCAGCATAATTGTAAATGTTGAATAAAATATATCTTGATTATGAACTTTTTGAAGTTATTTAATAATTATAACAAATCAAGAAAAAATAATCATCTTTATTATAATATATATATATATATATACTTATAACTATTTATACACTATTATTATTGGTTCTGGCGTTTACTGGATCTTTATTGATATTTTTCAAGAGAAACATCTAACTGTACACCGTGACTTCATGACTGGCATTATATGATAACGAGCCACTGTCCGCATATCACCGAGTTTTCCCGAAGATATCCGGCAGCACACCATGGCCGTTGTTTAAAACCAAACTACTGTTTTCTTATTCATTTAGAGGTTTCTTTAAGATATATACAAAAACAGTTACTGTGCTGTATTCGCAGACTATGGTACGTTTATTATATTATGTATTTTAATACACCAGCTGATTGTATTAGTCATGGATTTTGTTAAGTATTGTGTATTAGTAACTTGTTGAATATATACGTCTGAGGAAAATCATGTTCTTTTCCAATTAACTTCCAGTAAATATATGTTTTTAATATTCTTATTTGTTAATATCTTACGCAAGTTTACTATATTATGTTCATTCACTAGTGTCCACTTAAAGAATTTTAAAGTAAATATAAAGTTGTATAAAAGTTGTCGCATCTACTATAAATATTTAAGAGAAATTTAATTATGAAAGACTTTTATAGAGACCCAACCGGCTCTGATCAACATTTCATAACGTTTTTCATAATTTTAAAATATCATATCGAATTAAGAATTTAAAGTGTCACTTATTATATCAAGTACTCCTTATATTAATTGAAAGTTCAAAAGAAAAAACAACACGCAATTTCTCAGTTTTAAATATTTGTTAAGGGTAAAGAAAAATGTAATTCTATTTCAGAAAAAAAATACAATAATTATGCCAACGAATATAATGGAACAAAGCATTTGGTTAATACGTTGGTTTACTTGTTCACATTTTATTTAAATATTATTTTTAAAATCACGCTTATTTCTTAAAACTAGATAGAATATGACCCACAAACTATATTTCATTCATTAATAGTTAGAACTTTCCATTTATTTTGAAATAGTTTACACATATTGGTAACTGAAGGCGAACTTATAAATATGTGCTGCAAATTCAGATGAAAACGGCGCTATGTAGGCAATTCAGCAGCATTTATTCTTGGTTGATTTGTTTTTGAGGCGGAAATGTAAGAACAGTGCGGACCACATGATCATGCACTTGGCCCTGGAGATTTCTCGTATACTACAACTTCTGAAAACATGTTACGTTTTCAAAATATTTTATACATCAACAGTTTCTGTTTCCAATATGTCTACACATATTTCAAGATTGATTGTTTTATCATCGAATTTACCTAACATCGACGTCTTATCCAAGTCATGTTTGTAGGAAAGTATTCATACTAACCCTCTACCTTCCACACTACCTACTGCGACCTCTCAAGGCCAAGTGCACGGTTACGTAATCCGCACTATAAGTAAAAGAAATATATTAAAAAATTAAGATAATAGTATGAAAAAAAACACTAAAGCAAACAAGGATGTTTAGTGGAACACATTGAGTGCATACTACTAGTATGTAAGTATGAGCCCCTTGACGAGCGTTAACAATTCGTCCTACTAGACTCGACCCACTGGTTGACGATTAGGTGTATGCAGCGGGAGGAGGGGGGTGGTTGTATCAGAGATACCTTTTAGTTTGATTCAGAATGAAATATTACTAATATTATTTCTGCGTGTGTGTGTGCGTGTGTGTGTGCGTGTGTGTGTGTTTTAGTAGGAGTTTTGTGTCGATTGTGTGTTTTATAAATAACTTTTTATCGTATAATAATTGTCTATATATCTATTAACTTTATAATGGCGTTGTTGTGATGAGGAAATCACTGAATCGGATATTTAGTCTACTGACGAGTGGCAAGATATTGAGAGTGAAGATTCAACAAATAATAAAACTTGGTTTTCTCATACTACCTTTGTGTTTTTTATATTCATATCCTTTTCTTATAGTTATAACAAATAAGTGGTATTTGGTCATTTCATTGAGAGTTTAGTTATAATCGAGAATTAGGGTGTATACTTCTTGTAAACGTGTAACATAAGGAATGTTACACATGAGGAAAATATGTTTGCGATGAACATGTTGGGAAGTAGTTTTGCAAGTAGGCCCTACATTTTAGTTGTGTATGGTATATCTTAAAGCAAAATACAAATTTAGTATTTTTACCAGGATTTTGCTCGCATATTTAGCAGCCAACATCTAAAAAATGCATTAAACCTCTTATAAAAAATTAAACTGTTATACATCATTATCCAACTAAATAAATTTAATGATGCTTACTGATGTCACGTCAAATGTACTCCTTAATAAGTGTACTATTGGGAAAGAAATCCTATTTCGCAACATATTTAATATTCTTCCCCAGCTATATGATGGTTTTGAATGTAAACTATTGATATATGTCATCCACTTTAAAACTTGTTGAGCCAATTCAAACTGACCACGAGCACTGAATCATTTTTTCACTATTATGCTGATAAACAAATGCCAAAGGTTTTCAATGTGATACAAATTTGAAATAGGATTTTGAAGGGTAAAGTGCTGACTCATTGAAAAACAAATGATAGAGAAGTGTCAAAAGGACTTCCTTCCCAAATAAAAAAAGTAACCTGGATAATTTCTTTAATTAATATACGTTTCTATAAATATACGTGTCTGTCAGTCACAGTTTACATTTTCACCGAGGAAGAACATTTTACACACTAAGGGACAAAGTTATAGGAACACGCTATTTTAACGTAAAATTCAATTTTTTTTTTTTTTTTTTTTGTACAAAACCATATGAATTGTATATAGGGTAAGTAATTTATTGGGAAATACATTATAAAAGGTGGACGTTATATATTTACATCTTCCATGATAAGCAAATTCATTTTTTTTCATTTTTTGATAAAAACTGTCAAAATTAACGAATCTTAGATTGACTAAAACTTTAAAAAACATTGGTATATTTGGAACATATTGATTGTATATAATAAAATCTTTTTCATTAATAGGTTATGAGTGATGTACGGAAAAACGGATACAGTACAAGTTTCCTGTTACACCCCCCCCCCTACTTGAATTAATAAGAAAATTATTCAAAGGCAGGAATAAAGCCCTTTTGGTCGTCAAATTGAAACCATTTCATACATTTCTCTTAGTAGTGCAGCATTATATCCTACTTTAGCCTTTTTAGTTTATAATATTTATAATTCTATAAATTTGATTTCTTTTTAGTAAAACCTTTAGCCAAAATTAATTTCAGTTTAAACTCTTCACAAATGACAATTATAAAATTTATGTTTAAATTTAGTGTAAAATTAGTATAAAAGTAATGACACGTTTGTTAGTCTAATAAAATTGTTTTTGATAACCGAAATGTTTTAGACCTAATTGTGATAAACAGAGCAAACAGAAGGTTGTCATCGACTATTGCTTAGCAATGCGACAGTAAAATTAGGGGTGTTCAGTGGAGATTCTAATCTCTACTCATAAAAATGCAACATTGAATATAAGCCCGTCAATATTTAGAGCGCGTAGGCCCTAGAGTATTTCGAGTCAGTCTGAGTGTTCATCTATTTTTAAATTTTGTATGGAGTATTCCCATACAATCGACATACAAGTGCTTGTCCATACAGTCACGGCAGAAAGGGCTTTAATATTTAACAAGGCTATACATGCAGCTGATGGAATCTGTTGCAAATATATAAGCAACAGAAGAGAACTATCCACCTAAAATGTTTCCAATAAATGTACTTGAATTATATTACAATCTTAGTGACATTTTGTAATTTTACAATAAATAAATTAAACACTTTAATATTGAGTCAGTATTATAAAAATTCATAGCGAGCTCGCCGATCGTATAAAGCTCTAATGTTATTTTAAATAGTTCACAAAATATAATCTTTATACAGAATACAACTTAATTCAAATAAACAAGTGAGTTTCAAAGAGTCACACAGCTATCCTTCATCGTTTTGGTCATTTTCTGTCTTCATTCCTTTTACAGAGCATTAGAGTAATATAATCACAGACATCTAACAGAAAGTAACCACATAGGGGCCTGTCCTAACCAAACCGCCATCCTTCTACATTAACAAACCTTTAATGTTACGGGATCAGAGTAATAGCTTGGCAACAGTGTACTACATTTGGCAACAGTGTTGTTAGAGTGTTGTTAGAATCTGCCTGTCTTGTTGGGCAGATTCAATGTTATTGATGATGCTGAAACTGGTTTCCAACATTTGTTTTAAAAAAATTAAATAAACTCCTGTATTTGTGTATGAACTTGAATTTCCTTATTAATTATTTTAAAAAAAACAATGTTATACTTTATTCAATTATATTTTCAAATTTATACATTCAGATATTGATTTCGCAATGTATAATTGTGATGAAATGATATTTCTGTGTAAATACTCAAATAATTATTGTATTTAAATAATGAACAATGTCTTTTCCCGTTAAATTTTACTACCTAAAAGTAAACAAAAAATTTTAAGATTTGTAATTAAAACAGTAATTATATGGAACATAATTAATGATTTTCAATTAACAGATAAAAATAGATTAAAACATTTGAATTAAAAGTTATTACCCGTTGCTAAATGTATATAAAGCATTTGTTACTAAGGGTTTCTTGTTAAATTGTAAAATTAAATTTAAAAGTTTAATTATTGTCAGACTAGCTGGATGTTTGAGCCTTTGAAATCTGCCACTTTAAATCCTTTGAAGACATTCAGACGTCAAATATGTTTGAAACTGTAATTTCCTTTTTTTAAACAATGCACAGTAATTGTCTCGATGAAGAGGAAAAATATTCTACCAATGTGGGTTCAACAAAATGTTGTAACCAGATTTAAATTCAATAAATACTACTAAATATGTAAAATTATTTTACAGTAACAAAATTATTATACTCTAACGAAAAATATATAAAATTGCATCCGGATAACAGATTGCTGCACAATTTTGACTTTGACATAAATTACGGAATAATGAAAACAATAATATTACCACTACTTTTCGCTTTTAAATCAAAATTTTAACGCAAAATTATTGAACAATAATTTTCCACCAAATCTTTTTGTTGAAATAACCGGTTAAAATGAGAAAAACAATACCTAAAATGTATGTTTTACAAAACTCATAACACATTTATAGATTAATATAATACAAGTTAGTTACTTAGAGCTTACCTAGTTGAGAACTATCTACAACGGTAAAGATTAAAATATAATTCTGAATCCATAACCGGACCATTAAAGATTCTGTGATGATTTATTATTAACTTTGCGCTCATATAAACATGTATGATATTTCTTGATAGCTTAGCTGATTAGGCGAACATTTGATTGCCATTATTGAAATACCTGTATTGTATTTTTATTTGCATTACGAATTCGTATTTTATACTTGATATATCACCCACGCATTATTTGTATACTCTGTGCCGAGGGATTTGAATGCTTCTACTTGGTGATTTTAAAGCTACTCTGAAGCCGAGAACGATTACACAAAGTTTGTTTGCGTGTTAACGTCGACCTTTTCAGATATGACGTCATATTATTGTATTCTTCTCAAAATGGTGTCTACCTATATGGCCCGAGAATACCATGTATTTTGGAATAAAGGGTATCTAACTTGCACTGCTACGGACGAATTTAATTTGTTGACTTAGCCACCTATTAACTTTTCTTTTCCATGCTTTAAAAGTTTATTTAAACATGAACACCTCATTATACTGTAGCTATAAATATACGTGTAGTTTAATTAGTAGGTATTGGAAACTATTATTATCAAGGATTGGTTTAGGTGTTTCCAAATATTTATTACAATTGTGATAAACGTTACGAAAGAAGTATAAAACAAGGTGAATATGAAAATTTGGCTGCGGGTGCTATGAAAATATATGTATGTAGATCCAAGGGAAATACGCCAAAACAGTGCAATGTATTTTTCCAGCTCAATGAGAAACCAAGTTTTTTTTGTTTTAGAATTTTGATTACATAGGCCTATTTATATATATATAGATATATCACTTACCACTTACAATTTAATGTGCTTAGACAATAATTTTATTTGTTATATTTGCAGTTCAAGCTATTAATTACGTCCTCTCATTTTCAATATTTTTATAGAGTCTCTGGATTGAAAGTGAGAGCACGTAGGTTTCTCGAAAGTCGACTCACAAGTGTTCCAATTGAGATTGTTGTTTAAGTATATTTCAATGTAAGTGATAACAAGGAACCTGTGTTTCTAAGTTATATATGAATGTACATATAATAGTTATTAAATTAAAAATTCTCAAAAACTATTATAGTTTTAATATATTCTTAAAATGTATTTTACATTTAATTTTTGTAAAAATATTTTGTTGGTATTCAAACTATTCTTGATTTTGAAATATTTGTAATTTATTAACTATTTTACAAGAATACATATCACCATATTTATTATTATGTATATATATATATATATATATATATATATATATATATATATATCTTTGTATATATGTATATACTATTAAAGATATTGATTTGTTACTATTATAATATATATTTTAACAGTCCTAAATCTTTTATTGTCACACCTTTAGGTTTATATGACGCAGTAACAAAGTTTGATTGAAGAACTAGTATTACAATTACTATAAAGGAGGACTATTGAGGCTTTTGGTACCCACCAGAATAAAATTTAATTAATACAGTATTAGATTGCTCTCTCTCTCTCTCTCGGGTCGTTATTTTGGGATCTTTATTCAAGTAGAAGTAGTGTGATTAAAAAAACTTCATTAATTTAATTGTATAAGGAAATTACTAAGTTATAGAGATTTATGATGGCTAAATATAGCTTAATAAAGTTTGTACTTATTGTTTACTATTTCTGGATTCACTCGTTACTGGCGGTTAACTTCTTTACTTCATTTCTGCACGCACAATAATCAACTTAACGGGTTTCTGCTGTTTGTATTTTCTCATGTTACACCCTAAGTTTATGAGTCACCAGACTCACCCAGATGTTAACTTTCCCATACTTTCCCTGGTCTTTCACTAAACTATGATGGAATGGTCAGGGTCAGTAACATCGAGAGTTCAGATCTGGTACACAGATGGCTCCAAGATGGACTTCGGCACTGGAGCGGGGGTGTATTGTAAAAATCCAAGGATAAAACTAGTTTTTTCCTTAGGGAGGCATACCTCTGTCTTCCAGGCGGAAATATATGCTATAAATGCCTGTCTGGGAGAGATAGCGAGAAGGGGAACACACGGGACCCGGATTGCTATTTTCTCCGACAGTCAGGCAGCAATTAAGGCACTAAACGGACATGTGGTCACCTCGGCCATAGTCAAGGAGTGCCTAAATAACCTACAAGCCCTGGCAAGGTACAATCAAATCAGGATATGTTGGGTGCCAGGGCATAGGGGAATATTTGGAAATGAAGCCGCAGATGCGCTGGCCAGAGAGAAGTCTTCGACTTTCCTGATTGGACCGGAGCCGGCGGTAGGTATTTCCAAATCCATGGTCAAGATTGCAGTGCGAAGGTGGATGGCTGAAAGACACTGTGAGCACTGGATCAGAGCTGAAGGGATGAGACACAGTAAGCTAACCCTTAGGAAACCTTCCTTGGGGCTGCAGAAGAGTCTTATCTATCTGTCTAGGCAGGAATTGAGGATAGCCACAGGTCTACTCACGGGACACTGTGGACTAAGGAAACATTTGCATAAAATGGGTATCTACAAAGATGAACCAGTGTGCAGATTATGCGGTCAAGAACTGAAGACTCCCACACACATCATTTATAGATGTGAAGCACTTGCCGAGAGGCGCTTCAACCTCTTTGGTGATAGTACAGCTCTGGTGGATACTGAAGGTAAAACACTAGTCAGGAAACTCCTAAACCTGCTAAGAGGGGCTATTTGACTAGATCAGGGAGGTAAGTACAATAGGCAGTTTAAACCCGCTCCCAAGTTAAAAAACAAAAACAAACAAAGTTTGATTGAAGAACTAGTACTACAATTACTATAAAGATGGACTATTGAGGCTTTTGATACCCCCCAGAATAAAATTTAATAAATACAGTATTAGATTGCTCTCTTTCGGGTCGTTATTTTGGGATCTTTATTCAAGTAGAAGTAGTGTGATTAAAAAAACGTCATTAAAATTTATAAAGACAAATTATTTAATTGTATAAGGAAATTAGTAAGTTATAGAGATTTATGATGGCTAAATATAGTTTAATAAAGTTTGTACTTATTGTTTACTATTTCTGGATTCACTCGTTACTGGCGGTTAATTTCTTTACTTCATTTCTGCACGCACAATAATCAACTTAACGGGTTTCTGCTGTTTGTATTTTCTCATGTTACACCCTACGTTTATGAGTCACCAGACTCACCCAGATGTTAACTTTCCCATACTTTCCCTGGTCTTTCAGAATTACTTAAATCTTAGAAATAATCTTCACCTTCAGTTTGCCAACACGTACGCAATACTGATCTATTACACTGACTGAAATTACAATTGCTAAGCCCTCTTTGTCGTCCTTTCCTTAATATTTCTAACCCATTATAATTTTTTTTAAATATCGTTTACAAACAAAATACAAAAACATGAAAGGCAATAAGAAGAACGATAGTAAAAAAATAAAACAAAGATTTTAAGGTATACAGTATTCGAAAAAACACGATAGTAAAAGAAGACAAACATTTCACGTAAACGGAAATCTGGCTTTATAAACTGACAATAAATACTAACAAGTCGCGTCAGGAGCCAAGCTGGTACTGAATATTATGTTGCCATTGTGTTATGGATTAGGAAAGAAGTACGCATACACAATGTGTTAATACGGATAAAACAACACTAACTTCATATTACATAACAAAAAAGTAGGAAATAATTTATATCTTTTCTGTAAATGGAAGTTTTAATTTTAAAAAATTGGAAAACAAACAAGAAACTCACTATCGTTATCAGTAGTGGTGCTTCAAACGTACCCGGTACGTCACTGTTCCTTCTCCGGTAAAGCTCATATAATTCAAAGTGCTAGTTAATATAGTTATTTTGATAATGTAAATGTATGTAGTTACCAGAAAGCCTTAATAGATGTTGAAATATTACTGTACAAACTAAATTAATGAATTTAATGAAATCTCTTCTGTGAAAGTGTCATATAAGTTTAAAGACGTTTCAAATTAAAAAATTGGTTAACAAATATATAGCTCATTATCATTATGAATGTAATATAGTAAGGTTTCTTGAAATATAATAAATTAATGTTTAATAACATATAAAAATGGTTCCGTAGTAAAGTTTAAGTTGATAATATATATATCTATATATATATATATATATATATATATATATATATATATATATATATATATATATATCAAAAATGGTATGCTGGTTTGTGTACGCTCTTCCAATCAGCTCTGGAACGATCGAGATCAAACTTTAACATATGTAACCTGCTGTAAAAATTGTGTTTATTTTTCGTGTGAGTAACAACGGCAACCGCTGAAAAACAGATTTTCAATGTAATTGTGGACCAGCAATTGCGTCATCTGCGACAAGTGAGGTGAATACTCCGCCCCCCCCTAATAATTTTTTATATTTACACGAAAATGTTATGTGAGTAGGCTTGCCTTAGGTACTGAAGTTATGAAAAATTAAACTTCTATGAAACCTATGCTTTTTTTGTTAGTTATTTCACATCCATAGACGCACCACGTGTCACAGCAAAGCGTGGCAGCGTACAGCTAGTGTACAGTAAATAAACATAACCTACAATCTAAAACCTTTTCATCTAGACCTGAACATAAATCTGCTACAGTAAGCAATCGTATGTTATGAGGAGATTGTTGCTAACATATGAAGCACGTCAAAAGACAAATCTCGTGATGAAGTCAGCAGTAATAGCTTATGTACAAAACATGTTCTCCTACCCAGTGATAAGAGGTATTCACATAATAAAAAATATCGTTTATTAACCTCCACTACCAACATAAACTACAACAATATCGTTTTTAGATATCCATAGACCTTGTCACTGTACACGGTGCACTCGTTATTGCCAAACCTCAAACTGTTAGATCTTCACATGCATCCAGAATTTCAGCAGGAATATATTAGTTCGTCGTTGGTCACCAGGAATTCTCAAGGAACGTGTCTGATTAGGGCTAACTAGACTAGATTTCATTTAATACTTAAATAATAAAGAATTTATATATTTTAATATTTACAAATCCATTTTGTTAAGAAGCCTCGATTTTGAATAACATTACAAATAAAATTTATAATAAAATATCTTATTTTAGTGTATTTTCGACCCTAAATATTTTTGTTTTACCCCAATTTATTCTTAAACTATTGGAGAAAGCGTCTTGGGACAGGTTTTATACGATTTGACATCTCATTTTACATGAAACGTATCTAATAAACTCAATTAAAGCCCTAAACATTTCAGTGTGAGTTATTTTCACTGAGAAAACTGAATTTCGGGTTACATCTTTGACACTGTATAACTCGCCAACAAAGCCCTTCCGGACCCATGTTTATGTAAACTTTTTTAATTATTTTCGTGAAAAGAATAAGCTTGTGCAGTATGGCAGATTCCTTCTGAAACACCCTGTATAAGTTATATATTTATAAATTCTATCCTAATTATTACCTTAATTATCTATTTTCTGTATAATTCCGTTGGAAATTGATTAATTGACAATGTTAACTATTTTTAAACGTCTTTAAAAATTAGTACTTATAGTAATAATAAAACCTGACCCGATTCGGCCTTCTGACTCCGTTAAAAGGTTTTTACGTACGCTTCATTTTTATGAAGTTTTACTCTAATGAAGATATCAAATGTGTACGTATAACACGACATACAACACCACGTTCACCAATCACTCGCTGCAGCAATTCTAAAACGGGAACTGGCAGTCTCATCGTTTGTAAACTTTCTTGTAGCAAGCCTATTGTATATTAATTAATTTCAGCGCAAGTTAATACTTGGTCTAATACTGGGCACTTTCCTTTGAGAATACCACGCTATTTCACGTCATTAGATACTCATTTGCTTTATTACAAATGGGGTTGTTCCTCGTGTAGGCCTATGTGTATTGAAGAGCGGAAATTGTAAAATGGAAACGTTTCACCTGTTCAGGCAGTGAACGAAATCTAAGATGAATGAGTGAGAGGTCACAGGGTTGTGTTTTTATAAAATGTCAATCAAAATATAATAATATAGATTCAATAATAATAAAGGCTTGGGCTGGAAAAGATATTTTATATGAATTAGTAGAAGAAATATTACAACTTTTCGTAGAAAAATTGGATCAGTTAATATCGTTAGAATACTAATCTCTGCACTACCGCAGATTCTCAGAAATAACAGACAATTCTCCTCCGAAATTTAAATGTAATGAAACAATAACAGTAAAAAAGGAATACAAAATTATACCTCGTTTACAGAAGAAAAGTTCTGATAGTTTTAACAATGTTATCTGCCATGAACGTATTACTAAATTTAAACAAAAATCTGCTAAAACCACAAAACAACAACAAACATTTAGCAGATGTGTGAAACTTTAAGAATGCCACTAGAGTATGTTATGAGAATTTAATGCTAATTGCAAAGCACGGAAAAGCTTTTCCGGTGGGTGAGTTTCCTAATAAATACCGCACTGTTTGCGAAAGTATTTTCCAGATAACACTGGCATTTTTTAATCAATACTCACTCCTGGCATTTTTGTGCTCTTTAGGTCTAACGGGAATTACCCAGACCATAATCCAGGGGTTCTCAATATTTTTCAAAGACTGTACCCCTTAATAAAAAATTAAAATTTTGCATCTTGTTGTTGTGGTGGTGGGGCGGTAAAATTAGAAACACTCATTAGAACAAAAACACAATATGATGAGGACTACACTCGCAAAAGTTTCTTAAATAAAATCTCGGTTTATGCGTGAGTCAAAGAAACCTGATTTATTAAACATTTGGCAACGTTTCGACGACTAAATTGTCTAACATTTGGTTAACAGACGTTCTATGTTTGAATTAATTTAAAATGTAGAAAGGAAGTTGTCTTGTGTTTCTAGTAGGTTTGAAAATAGTACAAAGGAGGAGATCAGGCCTGAATGAGGACGACAATTTAGTCGTCGAATCGTGACCAAATTAATAATTAATCAGGTTTCTTTGACTCACACATCAACCAACGTTTTTTTATTCAACAAAAACACAATATATTTTGAAATATAATTGAAACGTTTACAAAACGTTAATGAGAATGATGAGTTTGCTTCTTTTCACATAGTTTCTCAATTTTCGGCTCAAGATTTGTTAAGTACAAACTTAAATCTTCCTCAATATTTAAGCAAGTTTCTGTACTTACTTTTTAGATATGTTAAGCCTAAAACCCCTCTTTCACATAGGTATGTAGTTGAAAACTCAATAAAAATCTTTACAGCAGTATTTGAAAGTTTTTGGTACTCCTTTCTAACACCGATCTAACAATGTACCACTGAGGTATTTTTTTTTTTTATGTCAGTTCACATGATAGTTCAAACAGTGGTTCAATCTTGAATGTTGTCTAGTTGCTCGAAGTATCAATAATATCAAACGAAAAGAGATCACTGGTCAGTACAACATTTTGTTTACGGATAGGAAGAATTAATTCTCTTATACTGGTCTTCAATGAGCCCAGGTGATGTCCAATTTCAGTTTTAAGGTCAGCAAAAGCAGATTTCCTTTTTACTTTCTCTTTAAAAAATGATATCAATGTTTCAAAAGTATTACAGTAGTTGCTTTCTATTTCATTTTCCCACAGTGTTATTTTTTTAATCATGGGAATTGATGATAAAATAGATTTGCCCTTTATGAAGGAAAGGTTCAATTCTTTGTGGAGCTCAAAGTCAAGGTTCAGGACGTTTTCACGCGACAATCAGCCAACACAATGTAGTTTTGCGTAACAGCAAGTTCCAATGAAGACTGCCCATATCTAGACAAAGTATCTTTAACTCGCGAGATTTTTGAGTCCTAGTGTTGATGAAACTCACAATTTGTATACTCTCGTCGAGGATATAACTTATCAGGAAGGTTCTTAGCTGCCAAAGCCTCACGGTAAAGGACACAATGAGTGACGATACACTCAAACGACACCTTTTTATACACCCTACCAGTCCAATTATGTGACTGCCCAAATCAACTCGATCACTTAAGTATTAATTGAATACCATTATAACCTTACGTGATTACGAAACATAAAGAAATAAAAATGGTTTAATTTTTTATTAATCAGACCCCCGTACTCTCTAAAACGTTTCCGAGGTACCAAGGATTACTAGTACCACAGTTTGAGATCCCTTATCCTAATCAAAGGGTCCAAAACTTAGCTAAGACCCAACGAGAGAGCATGTAGGTCTTGTTGCACACTAAGTATAGTGTGCATACTGTAAGTCCCTTACACACTAGTATAGCTGGTCACTCGTAAGCTAGCGCGTGATCTCGAAGAGCGAGCATGGGCGGGGAAAGGGTAACAAAAGACCGTTCCACAGACAAGCACGTTCGCCGACTCTATACCCGTGATTTGGAACATGATTACTGTTCAATCTTTCCTTGAATATTGTTCGTTTACTTTTTGATTCGATTAATAAATCAACAATCTTTCCTTCACTATTATTGTTAGCAATCTTGTAGCTAATGAGAGCCAAATAAAGTAAAAGTAAGGAAAGTGATCGTTGGCACTGGAAATATGCTAAGCTTCAGACCGGATATTCTAGTGGGCAGACGTTTCTTCCACTCAGTGGCCTATTTGTAATCCACCTAAACTGTTGAAATAAAGTTGAAATGAATATTTTTAAAGGATTATAAAATAAAATGTATAATAGCCCACTATGTAGTGGTTTTCCTGTGCCGGATATATTACTTCAGTTCATTTCGGTAAACATCCGCTTAACGTGGCAGGCAATAATGCCGCCGCTTAAACGCTAGGTGAAAGCTAAACTCGGGCATTCGATGTGTAAACTTTGAAGTGCACGAGGTAAATACAACGGCGAAATGAAATTTAAGTGCTTTAGATATTTGTAGAATGCTTCAACGATTCTGAAAGGAAAATATAGACGTTACACGGAGAATAAATATGATCTCTTTCTGATATGTTTAAGAATAAAAATATTACAAATACAAGAATTGTTTTAACTTATATATATATATAGTATTAAATATACTTTATTGCAATTATAAATATATTATAAAAAATCTTATAATAGAGGTTGAGTACTAACTAAAATATATGTAATAATAATAGTTATGATAATTATAATATTACTACTAATATTAAACATAATTCGAACAATAATTACATTAATAAACCATACAAAAGTCAAAAACTTTTCTTTGTGGGAATATTTCCAAGTTTAATATTTAAAAACAAATATAAACCCAAACCAACTGATCAAGATAACGTCATGTTAAACCATACAATAACTTACATTGATAAAAGACGAAATAATTTCATCTCTGTCGTTAATTTCTCAGAAATCGATTGTAAATTTTTATTTTGACAAAATTGTGTTTAAGAATAACATTCACAATTATATTTTCGTAGTCATAGTCGAAACATTAAATAACCTTTTTATGTTCGGGTAGTTTTCGTGAAGTCAAAATTTAAAATGAAATGAGTATTAAAATTACCTCTTCGACTTCCGAGTTTTGATGTACGATCCTCGGATTCTACTAGCATTTAAGTCGTTAAAATATATATATATATATATATATATATATATATATATATATATATATATATAAATAACCCGTAATCTAGAGTATAGATCTTGAGCTCAATTTATTCAAAATGGAACCAAATATTGGTAAAAATGTGTGTATATTTCACCCTAAATCCAGCTTAAAATGAACCTAATGTTTCTTTTAAACACAAGAAATATATAAACAACTAGAAGAATAACCTCAACTCACAAGCCACTTCGAATAATATTTATATTGTTTTTTAATTAGTCTTGCCATTATCCGTCGTCCATTCTTCCTACTCCTTGGTATAACAGACGGTAATCAGTAAGGAGATCGTCACTTAGGTCCCCAACTGAGAATAGGTCTACTTCAGCTAGATTCCCTGTACCTTTGAGCAATCGCCCATTACCTAACACATCTGGTACCACAGTCAACTTGACCTGTAGTAATATATAAAATCCGTAAACGATCCCAGTATCTCTCATTTATGACTATCCTGTATCAATCAAACTCTTTTCAATACTTCGAACTTACTTCATCAAAAGTCAATCAAATCCTATTCAAGTTTATTCCAGTCCTATTCAAAGGAAAACAAAACGTACATTTAGTAGGGACAACGACTAGGGGCCAAAAGTACAAAATATCTAATGAGCGATGAATTTGGGTTTGACCAAATTATTCTCTGCTAAAACCAAATTATGTGCTTTAGTGAAAATATTGTTTTAAGTTTTCAACGTGCAAATATTTTTGCTGTCTCTTGATTCACTGCATAGCGAGGATATTAAATATTTATAAAGAAATTGAATATTTATTATTGAATATTTTATGTGAAACAAAATATTCAGATATATTTATAAGAATTTTTAGAATAATTTTGCATATTTATATTCAAGATTTAAACATATACCATCCAGATAGTTGTAAAACATTTTCGAATAAATTTTAAAATTTGCAATTAAAATATATTTTTCTAATGATAATTTTAAAATTAAAACCTTCCAAGATTTCAATTTCGAATGTTTGAGTTTTTTTTGTGTTTTTAATATTTTTATTACTTTTGTTTATCTTCACTATATCACAACCATTTTTTACTTCCGGTATATTTAACATTTAGGTTTATGTAAAAACAATTGTCAATTTTTTATATATTTTTAATAAAGTTTAAACATTTTAGTAACAAAAATATTTATAAAAGCGGTCAATGTTTTTCATTAATCCAATATATTGATATCATCAATAGCTTTTTACACTTTCAACAGTTTAAGTGAAGTTTGTTGTCATCACGACAGATCTTCCAAACATATTTCTTATACTGAATCTGTTTGAGAGGTAGCTTCATATTCACATTTCAGTAGCACATTTCATCTTCATTTCAGTGGAAATTTATTTTCATTATGAAGTCATGAAGACATTGGTTAAAATTAGCGTAACATTCTATTGAAATATAGTTCTTTCATTTATTTTAAGGATACACCAATGTTGTTTACTTTGTGTTCATAAATGTACCTAGTAAATATAACACCAATTTAAAAATATCGTAACAAAAATATGGGTGTAGGAGGAATTCTGATTAAATTTTAGTATTGAATGTACAAAGTTACATCAAGGCCGCTATCAACATCTCTTGTGACAGAAGAGATATTATCGCCCCTTGACGACTCCTGGTGATATAAATGAGAAGCTTTATTTGTCGGTGAAATCTTTTCGAACACTTTTACGTTCTTGAAACGTTTCGTAATGTTTTTATAATTAATGATCTTTATTAAATAACTATTAAAGTGATTCTATAAATTCAAAGACTTGAAACAAAACTAATGTTATCAACATTACAACTAATATTTCGAAACATTTTAAATTTTTATCAAACATTTTTACTTATAGTTACGTTGAATTAAAATTTAATCTTGTGTCGTTACAAAAGTAAACTTCCCATTGTGTTCTGTTAACCGATAGTGATTTCTTTGTTGAAAGTGAAATTTTGTAATTAGGTTCACAAATGCACTTTTACTTTTTATACCTCTAGTGATTAAAGCTACTGCAACATTTGGGTCAAAATGTTTCCTAAGAATTAATTCATCCTGTATTTTAGATTGATATATCTTGATACAATGATATTTCTTGAAAATACACTAATTTTTTTCGACGTACTCTATCGTGTCTATTGACACGTCCCCTATAATCATATTTCCCAAACTCTAACTGGTCTCTAGCTCTACATTGAATTATTTCACTCCACAACCTTTCTTTAAATATTTCTTCAAAGTCCTTACATCCCTTAAAACGTCCAGAATACGTTAAAATCGACGACGTTCAAGCCTGGCCACTTAGATAGCTATTTTAACTATATTTAAACTATTTTAGTAATACCTGGTACTGTGCAGCATGATTCTGTTTACAGATTAGAAAGAGTTGTTTTGACTTCCTATGCAAAAGTTGAAGCATTTCTTCTCTCCTAATTATATAAATTTAGATATATGTTGTTTTGTTAAAAACGCATGTTTTTACGAAAATTGAACATTTACGATTCTTTTGTGATTGTGACAAATTTTTCATTTTTGTATTTATAAATGAATATGTTTTGTTTAGACATTTCCGGCCTTCATCGTGTGAAACAATATTTATAATGATTAGTGCCTTAAATGATGTTTTAAAGAATTTGTCATAATTAATGCATATATATTAAATCTTTTGTAATATATTTTATATAAACTGAAAAAAGTAATAGAAATTTGTATTAAAAAAAAGTAATTCACTAGACACTTTACATCTCTAGTATTTTTTTTAAATAGGTTTTAGTTATTTCCAGCGAGTAATTAAATATTATACCTTTAGTTGCATTAATTAAAGGAGTCTTTGCACGAACTAATTAAACCTCTTTTTAGATATATATTGTAATTGTTTTAAACGATAAAACTATGCTAGTTCAAAATAATCTTTGCTAATATGAATACGATTTGAGAGAGTCAAAATTATTAAACTACTTTAGTAAACAATTTAAACAAAAATAATGAAAACTAAAATACAATATATTGAGAAAAGTAGCGTAGTGACAATAAAACTACTTCCAACGCCCCAAAAATTATTCAATAGTAACTTATAATTTACTATAACTATGGAAAGAAGTGAAAGAGTTTGTTAAGGTCTTTTTTTTATTGTAGGTTGTTAAGTTTTAATTTTACAAGAGTGTCGGCTTGAGCCTTTTCCTGGCTTACGTCTCTCATTCCTCGTAATATATACGTGGGACGGTGGCTACACTTTACACTAGATATCACTGTATTGTATTCCACGAAAACATTCTATATTTGCACTTAATTTCCAACCCTTGCAAAATACTTTATTAATGCCAACTTGCATTATAGGACACGATACTAATAAAATGTCATGTCTCTATATTGCATAGTTTAGCGTTTACATTGATTGTTTAAATCAATGGTGATTCAATATTATTTTCTTTAACTTCATTTTTTGCAATACACTTTTCTGGGGACAATTTACAAAAAAGGTTGTGATAAAATTTCAATTCCATACTTTTATAACTTAGATTAGATTTATTTTCAGAACAATCAGTAGTGAAGCATATATTCAGTTTTTTTTTTCAAGAAGCATTCTACGTTTGGTATTTTTTACAGCCAAATGGCACTATCCATACTTTGTGGACTAAAGGATACTCAAAACACTTTGACTCCCTCGCTTTTATAATTTTCTTTATTATTTTTATATTATTCTGTCACTCCGAGATATATATCCTTTACTATAACGATTTTTCAATCTCCCTTCTCACTGGATAATTAGTTTTAAAGCCAAGGTACATCAAAAACGACAGCCATTCTCTTTTATACTTTATACTCTACGTTGATTTTTAAATAAATTTAATATTTTTGTCAATTAAAATTTAAAAAATTCTAAATACTTTCTTAGTAAGATTGCCTATACAAAGGTAAGGAATTCTCGAAATTTAGTCTGTCATAGATTAATTACACTCTACGTTGATGAATTAAACAGGGCTTCGTTTTTTCTTTTTTAGATATAGATTTGTTTCCTTCCCATCGCAAAAAGTTTCATTCATTATATTTTCCCTCGTTACTTTCTTTCAATGACCTCTAAAAATTAATTTCCGCTTGTTTTCCTTCTGTGGAAACATTTGGACCCATACGTTATCCCGGATTCGACAGCGTGATACCTCCTATTTTTCTCGTTTCTTTTATTTCTTTTATACGAAAAGTTAATTCAGCTCTCTTCTTCACTGGATCAATAAACAAACATTGCTCAATACAGTCTGAAGCTTTACGAGTCGTTTTGTAAAATTACAATTATTTAATGTCACTCTGTATTAAACTGTATTAAAATGTTTTCTTTAAAAAAAGTCATTAACAGCTTCTTGAATCTTTACCAACACATCTCTACTTTATAATTAAGGTAATTTTAGATATCCGGATAAGATAGAAGAACGAAAGAAAGAGAAATAAAAATCCCACTGCACATCTGTTCTGTAATGTTCAGTTCACATTTTTCACCCTTCTAGACACAGTCCAAGTTTCACATCTCCTATATCACTAGTTAGAGAGTGAATTTATTTTGTGGCCGAATTTAAAACATTGCCTTATACGAGTAGTTATTCTGCCTAGAGCTAGAATCTCAGCAATATAAACAGAAAAGCTCAGTACGGAGACGATTCGAAAGACTAGCTTCTAATACGTGTAACGCGTTTCCATATAAGTTATTTGAAGGAAAATATAAATTAAAAAAAAAGATGTAACTACTAAAAGGTACTCAAGTTTTAGTAGTATAACGCACTTATTATAAGTAAAGATGGCAGCTTAATGAAAAAGTGTGTAAGCGGTTACGGAAATCTGATAGTTAAGTAGGGGGAGAGTATATGGTATCAACTTCACCACAGGGCCATATAACACGGATTGCTCTAAACAAACGTGAGAAATGAAGCACCAAACACAGAAACGGTGTAAATGACCTGATAGTTTTCCAAAGTGTATATATATTATTACTATGGTATTATAAAAACCCAAATACGCAATCATATCGATACTATAAGAAGTGAAAGATTAATAATATTTTGCACTGAATATTCTCATGTAATTAGTTTTCCATTATTTTTTAATTTTTTTTTAAATTCAAAAACTCGATTATCTTGGTTGATTATGTTGTGATTTTACCTGCTTATTCATACTTTTACATTAGATGAATAAATAATTTATGGAAACTTAATATAAGATTTTAGTTAATTACTGGAGAAGTTAAAAACGGTAAGACGGTAATTTCTATACGTAGATCACGGTATATATATATATATATATATATATATATATATATGTGTGTGTGTGTGTGTGTGTGTGTGTGTGTGTGTGTGTGTGTGTGTGTGTGTGTGTGTGTGTGTGTGTGTGTGTGTGTGTGTGTGTGTGTGTGTGTGTGTGTGTGTGTGTGTGTGTGGTGTGTGTGGTGTGTGTGTGGTGTGTGTGTGTGTGTGTGTGTGTGTGTGTGTGTGTGTGTGTGTGTGTGGTGTGTGTGGGTGTGTGGGTGGGTGTGTGGGTGGGTGTGTGGGTGGGTGTGTGTGTAAAGAATCCAGTGTCTTAATTCTTAAATTTGTGTTTACCCCAAATATCAGCAGAGCACCCAGTATTTTGTCAAGGAGGGGGCCAGAAATAAAAGGTAGTTCTAGGTGGTTCACCTCTGGCAGGAAATATCGAATTTTTACCACTCAAAATTCTAGTTTTAAGCATTTGAGCAAATAGAATCAAATTAAAACTATATTTGTGTTTTAGGTTATAATATAGTAGGTTATTTAACCTTTTTCGAAGAGTAGTTTAGGTGTGTTATATTTTGATTCCTGTACCACTGACATTTATTGTAGCTGTCTAACTGTTTTATTTTGCTACTCACAAAATGATAATACGCAAATAACATTTCCTATTTACCGTCTAAATTCTAAAACCATGAACAGCAAAAACAAGTCTGGCCTTTGACTAATATATTGGACATTTATTGTTATTCGGTTTTATATATTGGTCTCAATACTTATGTAAATTATTTACACCGAATTATGCACAATATTAATAAAACTGTATGTCTGCTCTTTTTAACCTGACAAGCCTATTTAAGTCTTTACAATCTCCAAAATTGTTAATTATAAGTTATTTAGGCTTAATTAGAAGAAACATACACTAAGTTTACAAGGTGAAGTACTGATTCGGGGGATTCAATTTACGAGTAGGGTAAGCAATTCTGTCTACCGTTGTTCGAATTACCCTAGACCTATTGCAGTTAAAACATAATCTTTTTTAATCATTTTAGAATTTATTTATACATTTTATTTTTTTGTTCAGGCTAAGGAGGGGCCTGGCCCCTTGAAAGGAGCCTTCAGTGCCCCACTAGCATAAGTAATTTTATTAAAAGATTAATAATAATTAAAATACTGGATATAAGATGTCAAATGTTGTATTCATCATTTCAGCTATTAAATGCAATTGTTATTATAATGTTTAAGTGATACGTAAATTATATATAATTTATAGTTGGTAATAAATTTTCATCACTTGAGATACAATTCACAAACAGTTTTCATTTCAAGAAAAAAGAAGCAATTTATAACGAATGTTTAGCAATAACAGAAGATACTAGTTTTAGCAAGTTTGGTTCATTAGAAGAGAATTTAAAGTATTCTCAGATCATAAGCACTTGAAGATTTAAACCTTCCGCAAGAAGAAACGAGATACTGGGAGATATGGTATATTATCTTTCACAACATTACTTCAAAATTGTACACAATCCTGAGAAAAATAAATCGGAAACCGACTGTTTGACCCGAAACCCAGCTCTTGAATCTAGTGAAAATACTGAACATCCAATATAAATAGTGAGTTTTGTCAAATTAGTTGATATAAGAAAGACCAAACATGAATAAAAACATAAAGAATATTAAACATGATTTAAAATATAAAAATGAAATCTACTACAAAAATAAGAATAAAAATGCGCCATAATATATTTCAAAAACCTGGGTAAACATAAAGGTTATTTGTGGAACCTTTGAAGTAAGGATGAAAAATAAATCAAGAATTAAGGACGAATCTAGTCAGTTGTCACATTTTAGTAACGAAACTTAGTATACGAGGAAAATGGAAACTGACTAAATAAAATAAAATTAGAATAATTAAGAATTGGTCCATATAATATATTAGAATAAATTAGAAGGTAAGAGTCAAACCTCTTTCATGTTACTAAATTGACTCCGGTGGTTCCCTGTCTGGGAGGGGGGGTTATGAAGAGTCCCTTGACGTAATTCTTAAATGTGTATTAAAAGAGTATGTAATCTCGTAACATGGGGAAAGTGGCATCTATGCGAATCAAAGGTGACAGTAAAATCAATTATAATAAACAAATATAGTGAAAAAGAACGTGGAATATTCTTTTTGTCATTTCGGGTATTGAATGCTATTGTTATCATGACGTAGGTAGGAGGCCTAATATAGTATTTAAGTTATAAATACGTTATGGTTTGTTATAAATTTTATTCATTTCAAGAGTACAAGACACAAACAATTATTTACATCCTTGTACATATATCGCAATATGTATTCTTATGTATTAATAAAGAACTAAGTCAAAATACAAATACAAGAATTATAATTGAATTTACAATTCTTAATATATAATTGTAAATTCAATTCAAAGATTTTCGTTGGCTAACAGTACAATCCTGATGATGTTGGTACTGTTAGCCAACGAAAAGCTTTGAATTGTAAATTCAATTATAATTCTTGTATTTGTATTTTGACTTATGTTCTTTATATATATATATATATATATATATATATATATATATATATATATATATGATAAATAGTTACTATCTGGAGTACATCCGTTCATTCTGCAGTCCATAAATTCCGACGTTTCGCTAGAATCTCATCCAGCATTGACGAGGTGAACCCAACAACAGTAGACGAGCGAGCAGTAGTAGGTTATAGTAGTTTATATACTGAAGCGTTGTATAGTGGTATGTTACGCCACTAACGACGTCCTAACTATATTGTACATGGTTTTAATTTAGAAATCGAACTATTAAACTTTTCCCACTGTTCCTGGTTTTTTTTTAATTTATGTTGCAATATGACTATTTAGTCAAATGAAAGAAAAATAATATATTTTCTTATGCACGTTAATATTTATAAGATGTATTGATATATTTTATTTATAATAGATATGTAATAGTATACTAGTATCTCAAGTAGGAGATGTAAACATATAAAGTATATAAAATCATAATGAATAGAGCTGTACATAAAAGAAAGACGGACCCAAAGACAGAAATGTACATACCCTTGCTTACTACACGTCTGGTAGCTTCTTAGAAGTAAATGTATTAATTATACATTTTGTAATAAATAAGATAATATTATTATATGTGATGTTTCAATGATATTAAGCTCAGATTTTATAAGTTTGTCGACTGTTTTTCTGTTGTGCCGACTGTTGTTAGAATTTTTTATTTTAAACATAAGTACATATCAGTTTATTTGCAAACACAAATGGAAATGTGGTGTTTTATTTAAAAATAGAACGTTTAGAAATTGTTTACATCTGTGGAAATTGATTTGCAATATTCTCAGCAACGTCAACAGGTGTTTTTTCACACCCCCCTTTCACAACAATTTCCTAAATTGCTTCCAGGATCTTAGAACGAAATAAAACAATACAAAATGCAATCACTAGAACTCTCCATGAAAAGTTCAAGAATGGTTAACAAAATATACACTATGAGTTTATTCAGTAGCAAATTTGAAACACGTTACACGAAGAAATGTCAAAGGGGACTTTATCTTATTACAGTGTTACGTTACCTTAATGCTAAGGGACCGAAGGCAAGTTACACCAAGTTTGGTTACCCCATTAGATAAAGTAACTTAATCTAAACTCAATGTCCTCTTTAAGGAACTAAAGTCAAGGCACACAGTTGTTCACTCTCTGACGTCATTTATTCTAGCCTGTCACCGATGCAGGACGATTGTTCCGAAATATATATTTTTTTATTCATAAATTTATTAATACTTTAATATATATCATCCGTCAAAACACACACTCTTGTTTCAAACCAAAGGCGTATTAATTGCACATGGGGTGTTAAAAATTACTTTTGTTCAAGATAAAAATTATGTTTATAAATTAGATCTGTAAATGAAGTTAATTTTTCATTGGTATATTTATGCAATGTTGTAACATTTTGAATTTTTATATATTAAAAACCTGACCTTAGTTTAGAGTGGTATTGCGCCGCACAAATGTAATTATATAATAATGGGTCTAATGCCCTTATCTTGAATATTTAATAAGTTCTTTACGCGGAAATACTGATTCACGTACTTAAGATCCAATGCAGTTCATAATTTCTATTAAATGTATAATCTGTTCAATCACAGATAAACTCAAATTTGTTCCAAGACGTCATAGCGAGCTTCGTTAAATCTTTGAATAGCATTAAACCTCTTAATAATTTTTACTTAGTAAGAATTGCAGAAATGTTAACATGAACTCATAAGATCTGTTACTATGTAAATGTACTATGTAAATATAAGAAATTGTTATTTCAAATAATGAGCGTAATAAGATCATAGTGGCCTAGATTTGATGAAGTAAATTAACGAATAGAATTCTTAGAATCCCGTCAGTTGGATACTTTTAAAGTGTAAAAAATTAGCTGCCTTGTGAGTTAATGTTATAAATAAATACTGCACACGAATTCACAAAACAATATAATTCATTGTTATAAGCGTTTTGACGTTTTGTCATCATCGTGACTCCCCTACTAAATTACAAGTGAAATAGTCGTAAATTAGTAATGGTGCCACGATGATGATGGCATAAGTCATCGAAACGCTTACGACAGTAAAGTACACTGTCTTATGAGTTCATATGGTGTTATTTATTTTTTTATTACTTTTAAAGTAGTATCACCGAAGGCTCTATATTAATATACCACAAAGTACATTAACCTTTTAAAACTAAAGATTTTTTCTGTATAGGCCTACCATCTTTAATGCATAATAATGGGGGAAATTCAATCCAATTTTTTTTTTTAATAAATGTTTATAACATTGATTATTATTAACAAGAAATAAACGACCTGTTAACTATGTATAAGGCATTATAAAAATAGTTTTATTTTAAAGGCATTGTGAAAGCACCATTTGTCCGGGTATCAAGAACACCAGCAGTAGAATGCAGGTAATCATTACCATACTCTGAAATTAATTTAGTTATATTTTTTTCTAATATCAATATTCCTCAGCAAAGTATTAAGGGTAAGGTAGTACAGCTTCCAAAAATTATTATTTATATTGTAATTATCCCCTAACCTATCGCAGGGGAGATACCAACAAAAATTTAAAATAAATTATACGAGTAATAACCAAATTACAACGCTAAAATCACCGCATCACCATTGATCCGTAATGACATGTTTGTGATGACATGCACAGATTGTGGGGCGCCCATAAGTGAGTGGGCGCTGAGACTCTTTTTCACACCCATGACGAGGTTTTTGTTTTGATTCAAAATCTAGTGCAATATTTTAAAATAATTAACGATTGCTTCAATTTTACGTTGCTTAAAGTTTTATAATCAACCAAATAACTTCATCTCATTATTTTAGTTATCTAAAATATAGTTATACTAAAATACCATTTTACAAAAAAAAATTGTTTTGTATTATTTAGGAAAATACGTTATAACAACTAAAACCTAAATTTTAATATTTAAATAAAATACCTCCTTACAAGCAAAGCCTAATATTTAGTATACCAACACACAAGAAAAACTAAATAAATCTTAAATAATTATTAAAATAACATCCTTTAAAGGTAAATTGTAATAATAAAACTTTATCACCTCACAATATCACGTAAAACGCAATTAATTTATAAATATACCACGTTTCTAAAAATATTAGACTTTCAATCTACTGTGAAATATTTCTTACTTCTTTGCAACCCATTTAAATCCCAAATTTTAATTTTCTTTGTCCTACAATACTTGTAAATACACTTTTAAATGTCGATTCTTGCATGTTTTAAAAATGCTATAAATTAATTATTATATAACGTAATTTTATTTTTAGTTTTATAAATTACTAAGAATTCTTTTTTGAATTATTTTTGAGTTATAGCTAGACATGTTGTTTCCAATTTAAATTTTTTCACCACAGTTTTACACATTGAGTATAGTCAGTACTTTGTTGGAAACGATAAAATTGCTTTATTTCTTAGTCTATAACATGAATAAACTATAGATCACTATGAAATCAGTTATAGTATAAAAAGTATAAAGTATAAAAAACTATTTATGTAATTTTTCTATTTATAATACATATATATATATATATATATATATATATGATTGTAATTTTCATTCCTGATGATGTTGGTACTGTTTACCAACGAAAAACTTTGGATATAAATTAATAAATATTCTTGTATTTGAATAACCTATATTGTTTTAATATATATATATATATATATATATATATATATATATATATATATATATAACAACATAGATTATTCAAATACAAGAATGTTATTTATTTATATTTATTATATAAATAATATTATTTTATTTGTATACCCTATGTTGTTTTAGATTATTAAACAAGAAAACTTATTATATATATATATATATATACATATATATATATATATATATATATATATATATATATATATATATATATATATATATATATAAAGAACAATTGTTTAATATTCCTGATGATGTTGGTACTGTTAGCCAACGAAAAGCTTTGAATTGTAAATTCAATTATAATTCTTGTATTTGTATTTTGACTTAGTTCTTTATTAATACACAAGAATACATATTGCGATATTTATATATATATATATATATATATATATATATATATATATATATATATATATGAGTTCTTTTTATTATATCCTCCTGATATTATAATTAAAATATAGCTTAAATGAAGTAGATAAAACAAACATTATTAAATAAACCTATTAATTACATACAGGACTCATTGATATTTTCTGTAATTGAGATAAAATAATCTGCAAATTCAAATATAGCTACTACACAAATCAGTAATGATAATTTAACATATAAAATTACAAATTCTGCTCTCTTTTATTAATATTCTAAATTTTACAGAACAGTAAAAAAGTATTAGCTCTCTAAGTAATTAATTTTAAATATAAAGTAAACACACCATTTAAACCAATAAAACTTGCTACTGCAACTGATAAGAAAGTACACCCCTCCCTCAAACGTCCGGCCCTGCGGTGGGTTACAGAAATGTCCTGAAAATATCATTCTTGATTCATGGATAAATATGAATACCTTATTCATAAATTTATTAATATCTTACTTTCAGGAAGTAATTTATTTTTCATAAGTGAACCACAGTAAGAATACAATATGCAATTAAATATTAGGTGGCAGAACGTTATGTACGCCCGTAATTCCCGGACAGCAACCAGAAGCACAGGTTGAGAATGTTTAATAGCAGAGACAGTCTTGTCATAGTGTGACAGTAATGGATTTCCTTCTGAATACACGTGACACATTCAACTACTTAGCTTTATTGCTAATAATTACGGGTATTACACGATGTACTTAAATATTCTCGTAGTTAATTGGTTCTATTTAATGCTGTAAAGGTTTCGTGGGTAAAAGTAAACCGAATATTAGTGAGCTTAGATTTCTTTCTGTATCGTATATGTTATTCATTAATAATAGACGAGGGATTTCAAGCACCATAAAAAATTAATGTTAATTGAGAACATAAATGATGGTGTTGGAAACATCACCACACTTTACAACATAATCCTTCAACAAATAATTCCTTATTTACAACCGCCTATGTTACAGTACATTTTTATACACCCATGGTAACATATATAAATAAATAAAAGAATAAAGAATTGGTCTAAATATTATATTAGAAAACATTACCGATTCAATTTATACAGTTGATACTTGGACGTATGAAAATAGAGTCAAGCATCTTTCATGTTATTAACTGATTCCGGTGGTTCCCTGTCTGGGGAAAGGAGATATCAAGAATCCTTTTCGTATATTTTATGATATATTTGGTTATAAAAAAGAAAAATCCAAAGTATAGATCTGGATTTAAAATGCAGAATTTCTAAAGTGGATCAAGTTCTCCACTGTCCCACACACGTGAAAATGTTCAATTTATAAAACCTATTTGTCACGTTAGCATTGTTTCATGCTCTTTTACGTAATATTATAGCAATGTGTGCCTAGTAAGTACTTAACTCGTTGGTTGAAGTATTTTTTTCATAACATATTCTATACGTTGTAGGTATATCGTAACGAACCTTATGTGTACATTAATGTTGTAATATAAAAGAAATATTTACTTTTTATGTTTTGTAGAAACAATTTACTGCCTTGTTTCATAATATACAAACAGTTTTTAATTTCAGCCAACATAAAAATATAATATAATGAAGAGATTTTACGATATCGTCTATCTTCACGGTCTTTCTTAATTAATTTTTCTCACTATTGGAATTGACTTTTCATTTTGTAAATTTAAAATTATTTTTATTATTGCTATGCTTTTAGACTTTAAGGTTCAGTTATTTATAATGTTTTACTAGCACATACGTTTTATTGCTATAATAGTACTCCAATTCTATATTTCATCATTCTTTATCTTCAAAAATTAATTCAAGTCAGCTGCTCTGTGACGGAAATCCGATATAAATGACTAACTACTGTCCGTGGATCCTTATCAAAACTTTAGATCTAAAAAGGAAACCTAAAATTGCAGTAAACGCTGAAAGAATACACAATTACATTTATGATACGGATACGAGAGCGCTATGTCGTGAAAATTACACTATCCCGAAAGTCCTTAGAAAGTTCCACAGAAAGGATATACCAGCGGTTTTATATAAGTTTACATTTATGATGTATATAATTACAATAACTAATTGTTAACTGTAAGGACTTGATGCAAAGTATCTACAACAAAAGAACTAAACAAAAATAATACAGAATCACTTCTTAAAATAAATGCGGACAATCTACCAGTTAGCATTAAATTGTTCAATCATTACCGACGTTAGGAGAGGCGAGGCGAGTTAACTGGGGGGGGGGGGTCCACAGGGCTTTAGTCGAATTCTTTCATTCTCAGTGTCTCTAAAAATATTTATTGAAAAGACAATATATTTTATTCTTCATATTAAATAGATAACGACTATATAATAATATTATTTAATTATGTATATATATATATATATATATATATATATATATATATTTGTTTATATATAAAATAATTTATGCATGAATTTATTCACATACTGGGTGATTTACGAAGATATGCAGAAACTTTAGGAGTTCATTCTACATGTAAAAGTAATGAAAAAAGTTTAAATAAACATGGTTCCGGAAATGCTTCGTTAGCGAGTTACGGCAGCAAAAGATTTCGCCCCGATTTCAGCTCATCATGTAAAACGAGGTCTTCCTGAAATTCTGGTAAGGTAGATTAAGAGGCGAATTCAATTGTTTCTTATGATTTTTGACCTGGTAGATTGAATAAAGCGAGTCCCAGAACTGTGTTAAGCAGTTTTTGAGAAAAGCCGGAAAGGCGTATTTTTTTAATTTTAGGCCAACAAAAACTTTGTTATTCCACCGAGAAACCGATCAAAATTTTTTATACAACTTGTAGAAAATTTTATCCTGAACAAAACGGTGTAAATAAAGAACACAGAAAGAGAATAGATGATTGATTAAATGATTTTTTATTCATAGCAACACAACAGGCCTTTTACATTTGACTGACAATAACTTTGTTAATTGCCCATTAAACAAATTACATTCCTACTAAGAAATTGTAAATTTCAATTCCTAAATGAAAACTTATTTCATACAGTAGACTGATTTCAGCATTTAGTGCTACACTTCTTACATTACGGGAAACAGGATCACATCCTAGCGCAAACTTCCAGTATGACCGATCTTCCCAATATAATGTTAGTATGAAAGGAAACGTTACCGCGGTTGAACATAGTCCAGGTATTAGTACAAGACGTATTTCTAAACGGTTTAGGGTAAGTAAACTATGGAGACCATTCAATAATAACAAGCTATATCTCTACCATAAACAAAAAATACAGCATTTACATCCAGGAGACAATTCCCAGCGTTTGGAGTAATGCATTTGGTTAAACACTCATCGTCGACTATTTACTCTTTAAGAATATTTTATTTACCGATGAATAATTCACCGGTGAAGGTATCAACAATTCATGGGCAGAAGTGAACCCTCATGCAACAACTGAACGTAACTTTCAACAGCGTTTTAGCGCTAATGTATGGTGGGGAAATATTCATAATCAGCTGTTTGGATAGTTTATTTTTCAAGAACGTTCAACAGGTCAGACATACTTGCAGTGTCTTCAAGAAGAATTACCGACATTGCTTGAAGATGTTCTTCCCGACGCCAGCTGTACTTTCAACAAGATGGTGCATAACACATTTTTCATATATTTTTTTCACCTACTTGAATCAATATATTCCAAATAAATTGATTGGTCGTGGAGGCTCTATATACTGTCCACCCAGGTCACCAGACCATACGACTTTGGATTTTTGCATAAGGGGGTGGATGAAGGAGAAACTTCACGAGGTCAAAATGTTTTTCTGCGAGACGCTACTTAGATGTATTAATAAAGTTTAACGCAGTTAAGGGAAAGCCCTGTTGGACTACGGAAAGCAACAGGAGCTATCCTTAAACGAGCAGGAAAATGCATTGAAGTCAGCGGAGACACTTTTGAAAATTTACTGTAATTTGGTTGAATAAGTATAGAGTATAGTAGTAATGACTTCCGATTAATTTTGCTTCGTGCTGTTATGAATAAAAACTCATTTAATGAACCATCTATTCCCTTTCTGTATTCGTTATTTACACCGTTTTGTTCATAATAAAATTTTCTACAAGTTTTATTGAAAGTTTTGATCTCTTTCTTGGTGAAATAAGTTATTGTTGTCCAAAGATGAAAAGATAGGTTTTTTCTCCATTTTTCCATTTCACACTGATTTCCTTAAAAACTACTTGACTTACAGTTCTGGGCCCTGTTTTACTCAATTTATTAGATCAAAAACCATAAGAAACAATTGAATTCTCCTTTTAATCTACCTTACCAGAATTTTAGGAAGACCTCGTTTTACATGGTAAGCTGAAATCCGGACGAAATCTTTCGCTACCCGTAGCTTGCTAACAAACACTTCAAGTACTATGTTTATATAAATTTTTAAAATTATTTTTACATGTAGAATGAGCTTCCAAAATTTCTGCGTATATTCGTGAATCACCCTGTATAAATGGATATTCCAGGGTAAAACGGATGATCTAATAAGCTAATATTTTTGAAAAGTCGGTTAACAGTAAAAATATATAAACTTTGTGTTTCTTAAATAAATCTAACACCATTTTTAAACAATGTGTACCTTTTTTAATTATTAATTTGAAAAACATATATATTTATATAAGAGAAAAACAAACACACCCAAAACACTGGTGCTTCAAATAACAATATTAATTGAAAACTAACAAAAACAGTATTTGCCATAGTTCTACCACTTAAATGTGACATGAAATTCGACTAAAACCTTAATGGCCTTATCTGTTTACAAGACGGAAATCGAAGCAAAGGTTATATCTATATATTGAAACAATTCTACCTCCAAAATAATACCTTTAAATTTCCACTGTTTTTACTGTTATAATAATAAATATCTCTTAAGTACTATAATAAATTATAATGAATAAATTTACTTTTAGCTATTAATTAATAGATTACGTTGAAATAAATGTTTAGAAAACATTTGTTACCTTTTAGACCAAAATGCCGCATGAGCTGGACAATTTTTTTTTACGAAACCCAAAACTATTTAAAATATTAAAAACGTTTGATATAAATCTGAAATATACAAAGAGGAATATAACTCTAAAATAATTAATCTTATAAATTCAATTTATTTTATGTTTAAAATAGGTCAGAATATAAACTTATGTTGTCTGTATTTAGACTTTATTTATGCTTAGGAATTATTAAACGTTCTCTCAAGAAAAACCTCTTTTGCTCTCTTACAGCTTAAACATTTGTGCAGGTAAATTTAACAAAGTAAGAGGCGTACCTCCGTTATCTGTTGATAAATACCTGAAGAGTATGATGTAATCACATCTGTAATACCTTGACAAGAACTTTCTACATTAAGGTCATGATGGTGGCATTCAAGCTATGGGGAGGTCCTTACATTCAAATCTAAGAAGTTTAAAATTCTGTCAATTTTTGATAATTTCTGATATTGAGAAATGTTTTTGGGCAAGAGTAACTTATAAATAAAAAACTAAATTAGCGATAACATATGAAAACTACTGTTTTCATTACATATATGTTATCTTACTTTCTTTATTGTATATTTTAAAGTTAAAGGGATATTATTATATATTAATTAACAGTTATTAAAAACTTTAGTTTATATTTCAATAAATATTACTAAATTTAATTCAATATAACGTTAACGAGACATAAATTTTTTAGCCGACATTTATCGTAGGTTTTAAATTAAAACATAATTGATTTCATCTATTTGCCATATTGTAGATTTTCAAAACTATAGAAATATTATTCACTATTTATTATTAGTAACAAAAAAACAATTTTTTGATAATTCTTCCAATATAAAATTAACGAACGATATACGATTCAAGTTTTAACCAAATTACATGATTTTATTCAGTCAATTTTTAACAATTTAAAAATCTATTATTGCACTTTTCAGGCACGTTTTCCCTTTTATTATTAGTTCTATGGCTGCTATGTGTAAGAGACAAATGACTTTAAATCAGGATATATTTATTAATAACACCTTTTGATTTCCAATTTGAATTACCTACTGTAATTTTATACAAGTTCAAATTTTTGTTTTATTTTTCGACAGTATGTCTTGCACTACAAAATTATCCGAGGTAAGTAATAGAGCTCAGCCATCTCTTACAAAGCGTGGCTAATACAGACTTCTAGAAAAGGAAGGGATAGCCATTTGGAATTGTTTCAATAGTTTTTATGTTTATCGAGCAATTATTCGAAAACTTGTGGACCAATTTTAAAGATCACTCTCCGGTAGTTTTATTTTACTTATATAAGCATGTTACCAGTAACTGAATTTTTTAAATTTGTGATAGCTGAAACTGCTGATCCTTGCTTGAAATTTTCCAACAAAAATATTGAATCTATTTCTATCAATCTTTATTTTCATATAAAATATCAACTTTCTATAACTCCATTCTAGTAAGGTTAGTCCATCTAAGATGCTATAAACTCGTTTATTTCTACAACGGTTTGTTCTACGCAATTAATACCAATATGTTACTGGTTTCCAGGACAACGTATTCACTCTACGCTCAACACTTACACCAGATCCTAAATTGACACAGTACCTTACATATTACAGATTTTAAAGAAATCTGATTTAAAAATTCACTTTGACAAACGCAACATAAATTCTAAAATAATTCATAAACTTGTTTTCTAATCTATTATAATTTTTTTGTAATATATTGATCACTATAAAAAGCAAGAACGAAAAATTTAATAATGAATCCGTAAAAGCTGTATTAACAAATTTCAGACATTAAAAACTAAACATAAATTCTAAGCTAAACAAAAGTAATCTCTAAAAAGGCTTAACAGAAAAACGGCATTTAAAATTGCACAAAATTTAGCTCAATTCAAAATATAATAACCGTACATCAATAAACCATGAGATAATAAAAAGGTAGAACGTACGATATAAAAGGCTGAAATCTTATATTATAATTACAATGCGGATTATATTATATTAAATTGTATAATTCCATTACACTGCAAGGCAGATTAAATGTATTCTTGTTCATAAAGGCCTGATGTTTTATGTGCATAAACACAAGCATAGTGATAATTACCATATACTGACTAACGCAGAAATCTATGTTCCCTCAAAGTGCTCACACAGCATCCAATTTCCTATTGTTAAAATGCAATATACCAAACAGAACGTCTGTTTTACTTTGTGTTCTATAGGCTAATTGTGAATACTGCAATAACTTAATATTATTATTGAATTGAAAGTTTGCTTCGTTTGCCAAACTTTAAACTAACTAACTTGACAAGTTTTACTAAAATAGGCTTGATTTTATTATCATTTTTTTAGTTTTTCTCTTATAACTTTGTTACGCAGTTTTTTTTTTAATGGTTCAAAGAAACAAATTGTGTAAATAATGTAATTAGACAACAACAATTACAAAAGAAAGGATAAAAATCTTCAACAATCACAATACTTCAACATTAACGTGAAAATTCGCTGTTTCTTCTTCTTGTAACGCCATGAAACATTTAAAATATCATAAGAAATTACATAATCTACAAACTCGCCTCATTAATTCACGATGTCACCGATCTGCTGACATTGCAAACATTGCAATGACATTGGTAACATAGCGCTCCACTAGTTTCATTTTAAGGTTAGCTATTGTTGTCTACTTGTTTCTTGAGCCCTTGTAAGTTCTCTGTTTACTGATATCACATATCGTTATGAAATCATTGAGTCCAGGATACGAACAGCGTGACCACAACATGAACAGAATGACATATAAATTGTTTTATAATTTTTCACACGAAACCTAATTTTATATCATAATTTTTATTCTTGAATTTTATAGTCCATTAAGTTTATAAAATAATAACGTAATAACATAATTTTTAATTACCAAATAAATAATATGGAATAATTAAGAGTATGATATTCAAGAAATATGAAATAATTTTATAATGCATTTTAATAAATACTACACTATTCTAAATAGGTAAAATTAAATACTTAACAACCATATATTTATTACTTAATAAGCAATAGTTAAAAACTTTTAAATAGTATCATTTAGTAGCATACGCCTACAACGTACAACTTAAAATAATATCCTATTTGTATAAAAATTATAAAATATTTTTGCCTGGTATAAATAGTTGGGACATTCTATAAACTGAATATAATAATTCAAAGAGGAATATGTAAACTTTTTTTGTAAACCACAATACCACAAAAATAACAGATAATACAAGTTACTTGAGATTAAACTCTTATGAACATTTCGATGACCAAGTTATCATCATCATCAAAGGTAATCATTACATGATTACAATCTAGCACCACAAGAAGTTACAAACTAGAGTGACTTCTAGGTAGATAGGTCACTCTAGTTTGTAACTTCTGGTTTGCTAGATTGTAATTTTGTAATAAAACCCTCTGATGATGATGACATGGTCATCGAAATATACATAAGCGTTTGATACTAGGTAACTCGAATTATCTGTTATTTTTTATTATTTTTGAAGTATTGGGGTTATTTCCAATATTTTCATTGTAATATATTCTACCACTGCATTCTTGATATTGTATATTTTTGTCTAAACAAATATAGAGTATTTATTGTTTCTTTCGGAGGAAATCGCCATGATTAATTTTAATTGTTATTTAGTTATAATTTTATTAAAATAATTTGTTAACCTATTTTTATTTATAAACTGTATTTTTTATAAATAATAATAAGTTAATATTTCCTTCACAAGAAAAACATTTCAAATGTTGTGTATTAATAGTGTGCTAACCACATTTCACTCACTGCAGGAGAATGCCCCTAGTTAAGCACAATATTTTGATGAATTAAACCGTACGTTTTCTTTTTCAAAATATTTTTTTACGTTACTGAAACGTCAATAATATTGTATTAAAAATATATTATCTTTTAAATTATTTGTCTTGCGTTTATCGGCAAACTATTAACTTATATAAAAGTTTTCGTAAAATAATAAAACTCTAATGAAAATTAATTACGTAAATAATTTTTTTTTTTAAATTATATTAATATTTTTTTAAAGGAATTTATAATTAAAGACATTGTAATTTTAAACAAGTAGACATAAAAGTCAAATCTATTTTCCTTACAAGTAAAAAATACCATCTATATATCCTGTTTTCAAACTACATGTTTCACTCTAATTAATAAAGTATAAATATTACAGTCGAAAATATGAGTGAAGCAATATTTGACAACAAATACATTTGTATTTCCATTTTACAAATATGTAAACTGCAATATTATATTTTTTAGGGCTTGTATTTAGATAAATAAGTTTAGGATTAATTAATCGAGAAAAAAATAGGTAGTAATAATTTTCCACACGAAATAAATATTTTACAAGTCTTGAAAATTATATTTATAATATATAAAACATTTTACCCAGTTCCCTCTAATGGAAAAAAACAAAATAGTTCATAATATGCTTAAAATTTATATAACTTTACTTGTTTTACCTAATTAATCCGTTGAAGGTGTTGGACTTTCACAGGTCACGGTTCGTGAGAGTGGTAATCCGGCCGTTACGAATGTAACACGGCGACTGACTCTAGCGCCTTGTGTTTGTGCAAAGCTGACGGTGACAGACGCAAGACTGGAATATTTCCGACGCGGCAACTTGGTTTCAAGCTTTCCGAGCATCAGTCTTGCCAAGTGGGAAATTGTAGGGAATTTTCCCCTTCGTCTCAAACCTGTTACAGTTCTGAGCATGACAAATGACACAGCGTGATTTTATAGGGTACGACTCGGTAAATTGGATGTATTTTTCTCTAAATTTATTTCCAATACATTTTATTTGTTCAGAATAAAAAATAAATGTTATCTACCTCAACCTACAGTGAATATATTTATTTATTCAATGATTTTAAATGTAATATACTTTTATTTTATTTTACTATTCATTTGACCACTCGAAATAACAATTGAATAAATGATATGACGGTTGAATATCGAGTCAAAATTGTTTTATTTATTTATTGCAACGTTTCGCCAATTAATGTGTTGCCCTTATCAAGCCTGAAAACATTTTACATTACACTATAATATACAAGTACACTCACAACCAAAATTTAAGACTTATTCAATGAAATATTAGTCATAAACTTATTAAAATAACCCACCTACATAGTGACAGTCAAAAATTCATCTAAAATATATTTAAAAAACAGTAGCAATACTGAGAGAACAACAATATACGCACATAAAAAAACACCTAAACTAAATAATCATACATAAACCACTAAACAACAAAAGAGTTCAACATACAACCACATTAATTTTTTGATGCTTTTAATTTACTAAACAATATCTTCTACATACTGGGACGATACTGGGAAGCCCGAGGTTAATTATAGAGTGTATAACTAATGTTATTTTGTACTTGCCATTAGAATAAATAAACATCTTCTACATACTATATTGGCCTAATTTACCAATATCATTTTTTTTATACCATTCTTCTGTATGTTAATATGAACAACTTCAGAATAAGTCCTCCGAATTAAATATATTTATTTAAATATATTTTAATTAAAATATATGGACTGTGTTCTGCATTACTAGACCGAGCGCCAAAACCATTTTTTAACATATTCCCCTTCAAAGTTCACGCTTTGTTAAAAATCAGTACATCTGTTTAAAATCTTGAGTTTTTTTGTAAAATGAGTAACTCATATAAAACTATGTACGAGAAATTGTACACCGCTACTCTAAAAAATAAAGAAGGAAAAATAAATGGCGCTTGGTCTAGTGATGCTTTGAAGAAAAAGTTATATTTATAGCTATAAAACAGAAAACTAGCACTTGTTTTTGTATTGTTAAGGTATTTTAGGCCAGTTATGCATAACCAAATACCCTATTTACAAGTAGGAAGGATTGAAAACAATAAAATATTATTGCAATGTTTGTATTAGAAAAGCCTTAATAATTTACAATAAAACATTAGTAGACCCAAATTACTCGTACTTAGAACTATGTAGAATATTCTTAGTGTACAAAATTATATTCAACTTCCCGACTAAGGCTAAAATATTGTTGGTTTGCATAAACTTTACAATCAAGAACATAGTTTTTCAATACTTCATCCAGTTGGGTAAACCATTTTCTTAAAGATAAAAACTCCCTTCTTCAACTTCAAAATCTAAAACAATTGAACCTTTTCAATGTAATCCTCAGAATTATTACTAAAAAAGAGACTTTTGTAGAATTCCCTGCAGTCATTAAGTATTAGCTAACTATAAAAGTGGCTTAATGTTTAATTTTAGACATTTAATTTAGGTGTAGATACGGCTTACCATTAGGTTACAGTGTATTAGGTGTTCACAAAATACCAAATCAGATAGAGAGTGCTGGCCTTGTTTGGATTTCTCTCTAAATCACCTTGAACTTTTGTTCCATGAAAAGCAGTTTTCATAAAGAAGTTTGGTATTACGTCTTTATGAATTCTTATTTCTTTTGTCTTCAAACAATTTATTTTGATTTAATTTGTATTTTTTTGTGGTTGACCATTGCTTTTTCTAAATCTTCAGTCCCTACAAAATCTTGTTTTGTCTTTCTATATACAAAAAGGGGATTTGTTTCAGAAGTCCACATAACTTTTAGGTAGTCTTCTACCAGTACATTCTTTCTTGACATTTCTATACATGTTCTACATTTCCAAACTCAATGTCATTCGATAGAAAGCTGTGAACAGAGACTAAATTTCTTATGACTATCTCTTGTCGTGAGCCATGAGTTTGCAGTAATGTGTTTAGAAGGAGAACAATTTTAGTATTTCATTTATGTCCACCAAAATTATATTATACCATAAAGATATACCAAAAAGTATTTATAGGATCATAAAAAGGATTTCTTGGTGCACATTTTCCTTCAAGTGTCTTATGAAACAGCTCCCAACCTCTCGAAACCCATGGTCAGCTTCTCTCTCCACCCAAACGTGGCAATGTCCCTTGATATCTTTGTCTCTATAGATGCCTAAACATAGGTGCCTTTTAAAATACACAATATTGGTTGATATTCTAGGTAGAGGCAAAGTTTTCTTCAAATTAAAACAAAATGTTTCCATATCTAGGTCGTTTTCAACATTTCCATGTCTCCTTTTCTAATATTTGAGCTTATTTTGCTTCCTTTAAATGACTTTTTTAAATTCCAGGCTTCCTTTCTGTGCCTGCCTATCAAGTTGTTATGAATTTAACAATGCAGTCTATCACAATTATTGCAGGTATCTTTTTCAGGTTAAACTTTTCCAAAAATTATCTCCTTATAATATGATTAGAACACAGAATTTGCCACTTCTTGATTCAAAGTTCATACAATTTTTGTATAGTGATATCTTTATTAATGGATTCTCTTTCTTCTATAATGTTACTTGTACCGGAGAAATGTTGCTATGTGCTTAATCATCTCTTTAGCCCTCCGATCTTCAGTTTTGTTTTTACCTCCACCTTTACCTAGACTATCTCAAATGCCATCGAGTCTTTTAGCTGCCTTAACTTCATTGTTTGCTTTATATCTCGATATTCTTAAAAACTGTAGCAGTTACTTTTATATTTGTTATGGACAGCTGTTTTGGGAGATCTGTCCCATTGTCCACTCAGACTGGCCTCTTGGTTTTTATAGGTTAGGGTCGTAGTGGGATATTAGGGTATGTATGTAAAGGTATTATTTTGGTGAGTATTAAAGGCTATGATGTCAAAAACCAATTACCAATGATGCCAATACTCAACAAAATACACCTATATCCCCATACTAATATCCCACCATACCCTAAGCTTGAAAAACCAAAAGGTCAGTTACGGTCTGAGTTGACAATGGCAGACATATCCCAAAACATCCGTCCTCAACAATTATAAAAGTAAGTACTACTATAGGCAAGTATAACGTATTTACAAGAGTTTTTAGTTATAAACGAGTAGCTCACTTGAAGTGAATCAATTAGTAGGAAATCAGTGATCTCTTTTCCAAAAACTTACAAAGAGAAATAGAGTGGCTAATTTCCATTTCTTTCACAAATTTTCCCCTTTCAGAAAATATTTTGTATTTTCAATGAAGTTTTTCTTTGTAATATTTCTATCTTGATTTTCAGATTTACGTTCACGGCAGTTTTGGGGGTTTCCTCTTGTTCCAATGTCTGTTGTATCTTTCTACATTATTCAAACTATTTACTTCATCCTTTCTACAATTGTTTGCTCTGTGTTTTACATCATTTATGAATTCTAGACCTACATCATTATTATCATGTTCAATGTTTGCATATAAACCATTTCCTTTTTCAGTTATAATATCCTCCCCTTTTCTACCTTTTGTGTATGGACTATTTTCTACATTTGATTGGTTTTCGTGATGCTCGTAGTTCCTATCTTGTACTTCCTTCCCCAGACAAGGCTGGCGTAAAACCTGTTCCTAAGCTACAGTCAATCAAGAATCGTCTGTTGGCAATTGGTCTTGTTACGCATATGTATGGCTTGGACTAGAGATGCAATTTACTGTTAGATTTTAGGGTTGCCACATGGTCTTTTATTTCTTTTCATAGCAACCTGATGCTAGAATAGTGTGAGTAATGTATGCATTGTAGTTTCAATGTTTCTCCACCAGTGTCCAGTTATCTCCATTTTTATGAAATGGGGCTTGGTTTGGAGCTGCATAACGCCGTCCATATATTAAAATCATATTTACATTGATCGTACAAATCTTTACAGAAATACTGGATCAATTATTCAAGTAGGAAATGCCATTATTATTTTAGAACAATAATATTATATTACCTCATTGCTATACAGCTTTAAAGTATGAAAACTTTGCCTAAAACTTGTCTGAAACTATTACCAGTATTATACATTTATTTTAGCCACAAAACATTGTTTAAGGGAAAGCAAACACTTATACCTACAACGAGTAAGAACTCTACTTATATGTATTCAAGATACGTGTCATATATGATGAGAAACATTACACGTATCTCTTAGCTTACACGTATACAAAAACGTACTTGTAATATTAATTAATGCGTGGTTAATTTAATCAGAAATACTTTGTAAACAATTACTACCCGTAGATTGTGTTAGCGTTACCACTATCCGACGTGTTCATAATATTACCCTGATTAAAATAACAATGGTTTGTTATTTCACTTCCACAAATCTCCGTTAATTGAATTTACCCTTCTATATAGCTCTACCCAAACGGAGTTATATACATACAACCTCAAAAGCTAATGGAACTTCATTAAAACCTAGCATATGTGGTACGAAGGCGACTGGTTTGTCCAGTAGATAGGGTAAACCAATCTGCTTATCTCTTCATCTATCTATTTCACAATATTCACATTAACGTCTTTGTTACTATCTATTCAACGTGTATTAGTTTCACACGTTCCTTTATAAAATAGATTTATTTCTCAAATATCTGTTTTAATGAATTGTGTAATTTATTTATTTATTTTTTATTCTAAACATTTTTGTTTCTAGTATAATATTTGCTGTGTACTGTGTACGAAAATCACTACTTCTAAGTCTCCAAGGAAGTCAGGTATAACAAAATATTTCGTTGTAAGATTTATTTTAAATCTGTTACATAATTAATAAAGTGACCTGCAAAGTCAAGAGCATTCCTAAATTGAGTTTTAGAATGGCACATTCAATAAATTTTCCAAATGTTTCAAAATAATATAAATTAAATTTTAATGTACAAAATTTCAATAAAAGATAAAAGAGAAAAAGAAAATACATTTAGAAACGTTTACACTGTTTTAGATCTGGTTTTTATATTTGTTTACCATGTTATTAATTTACACAAAATTTTTCACTATTTTAGTATTTATGGCATTGACATATGATATCCACAAAGAGATTTCTTCTATATAAAATACAATACATTTAAAATTAATTTATTTAACAGTTCAAAATTTGTTATGGCATCTCATGGATTAATCATAACTTCCTGCTTTATTAAAATATGAAAACTTGTACTATTTTGCCGTCCCAAATTAAATTTTGATTTCACACCACCTTACATAAAATTAATAACTTATCTGGAACTGGAATTTATGTCGTACAGCGTGGCTCCTGGATCAGGCGTTGCCATTATTCATTTTGGCTAGGGTGCTCGCCAGATGTCGACTAATCAGTGATGAAACGTTTTTTAAAAATAATAAAGGAAACTTTTAGGCACTTCTTAACATAATTTATTTAGATAAAATTAAAACTGTTAAAATAAAATTTGTTCTTGATACGTCCCATCTTGAGGCGGTTCTAACCGAGAAGAAATTGTTTAGAGTTCATGTTGCGATTCCTGACCTTCTGCGCAACTTCCCAACCCGTTTCTAATTGCTGTTTTCATTTTAAAAAAAGGCTTGTGGATATCGTAACTCAACCAGTATTACTGTACATAGAATTATAATTTACAATTTTGTTTTATTTTTATTTTTAAACTAATGTCTAGGTTTGTTTCCTGATGCTGCTGTAATATGTAACATTTTTACCTAAAATAATGTTACTCAGGTATGCGTACAAGAATGAGAAAAAATGATTTCTTGAATGTACGTATATAACACACATATAAGTTTGTTAAAAACTAACATTCGTTTGAAGCTTATCAGAAACGATCAGTAATAACGCCTCAAAGAAGACATGTATTACGTAGCATATGTGATGCCAAGGCGAATGGTTTTGTCCAGTAGAGTAGTTGACTATTAATCTGAATATCTCTGGTCCGATCCCCGGTAGCATCTCCAAAGAAAAGAATTTCAACCAGTACATTATTGTCATTCAAATGGCATGAAAAGATCGTAGTTATTACGGTAATATTTCTGTAAATATAATTTGGTAATTTATTTAAAATTAAATATTACAACACGTTTTATATAACTTATAAGTTAAGAATGAGAATTTAATTATGATTATGACAGGTTTTGCAACTAATTTAAGAATGTGCAAAGGAAAGGTTTTGCAACTGAATAAAAAGCAATTTAGATGTAATTTTAAAACAACTCTTGTTATCAGGCTTCCCTTTATTCATATACAAACGTGTTTATCGTCAGGTTTCGTTTAGATTACGTAACTCTTTAACAAAAAGTAAATATCTTTACAACTGCCGATTTTCGCTTAATAAAATTGACTTTCACTGAATTAACCACATTTCGTAGTTTTTGGAGTGTGAGAAGCATGTGCCAAATATCCAAGAATCTGCGTCCAGTTCAGATATTCAAATTATAATTTGACGATAATGTACATTTGAGGACTTACACTGCGGCGGATGACGAATGAAATAGAAAATTCACTGACAGTGAGTTTAATCCACAATATTGCTCGTTACCATTCCTTCGCCTCTTTGCCGGAGCAGTAAATCAATAGTGACAAATGGTATTACGACAACGAACTAATCACTAGTTGACAAAAACCGTGAACACGTTCTTGGTCAGATCTTTCTTGCCAGAGGCAAAGTTATCGGCGGCAGAGTCTTGATTGATTCAATATTATACATCATAACGAATGTAGCCTTTTAAAGTAGTTTTTGACCGTTTCCCGTGATACCTTTACCACTAAATGGAATGCACATGCATGATATGAATGCCTCACATAATGTAATAAAACTTATGGTGTTTGGAGAAAGGAGGGAGAGTAGGAGAGAAAAAACATTTTTTAAATTTTTTAAAAGAGCTTCATTAAAAAATCTTTTTTATACGGAGTGAAATACGGACGTTACAGTAAATGAAGAAACTAAAAATAGTTAGCAATACAGATTTAAATATACTGTGGTGAGAAAAAAATAATTTAGAAAAACAGGGAAAAATAATAGGCATTAATAATTAATATTTGAAAAGTATATAGAAAAATACACGTTACGAATAAATTTAATTTTTTGTGCAATATTGCAAACTGTCACTTTAATAAGAAACATAATGTCTGTAAGAGATATGTCCTTATCTCTAAGAGGACTACTTGACCCTCTTTCTAACCGGGGATATTTTCTGGGTAAAAATCAAAATGTCTAAAATTAAGTAGATATATTTTGAAAATACGACTCTGCCGATTTCAGTTATAATATTTTAGCATATTTAAGACCCAACGAGATTTATTTCTTTATGCTAATTTTATATATCATTCACAGCAATGTTTCAATTTCAATCATTGAATAAACACGACAATTTTAAACTCATGTGTTCTATGAACCAGCCAGCTGATACGGTAAATATATTTTTCTTCCTATGTTCTTAATACGAATATAAGAGACCTCAATTTTAAAGCTAACATAGAATTCATATTGCTTGTACCAAAATGTATTCGAGAATATGACATGAAAGAGCCGGTCCAGTACAGACATAATATTACAATAATATTTTTTTCCCAAAGAGAACTAATTCCACGCTCAGAAAACCAGTTCGTGTGTGTGTGTGTGTGTGTGTGTGCGTGTATCTTTGTGTGTGTGTGTTTGTGTGTGTGTGTGTGTGTGTGTGTGTGTGTGTGTGTGTGTGTGTGTGTGTGTGTGTGTGTGTGTGTGTGTGTGTGTGTGTGTGCCTTCCAATTGGGTTTCCATAACAACCGCAAATAACTAGATTGTTGGAAGTAAGACGGGTTTGTAACTCAACCCATCTTCTCACGTTTACCTCTTCAACCCCGTATTATGTGAACAGGAAATAGAAGCATGTTAAAGGAGTGGTTCAGGCGTCCCATTTAAAATCCTACTGTAAAAGGTAAATTTTTCTAATTTTATGTTTTATATTAGTATTTCCAGATTTGTTTCATGAGGTTTCTTATTCCTTTCTTAGGCACTTATGTTGTGTTGAGATGTGGTGATTAACTCTTCATAGTTGAACTATATCTTAAATATATTATTTAAAACAACCTCTCACCACTAATTCAACTGATTTTATTTTAACCTACGGGTTAAAATAAAATTTGTTGAATTGGTGGTGAGAGGTTGTTTTAATTAATATAAACATTTACGCCACAGTTGCTTTAAGTTGTTATATCTTAAATACCTATATATTATACACGCACTCACACTATATGTGTCCTAACATATATTGAATATAAATAGTATTATATACTAAACTAATATGTTTAGTATACATATATTACACTAATCTATGAAATATAGAGTTTAGGCCTTTAATTGGTAAAAATTGATTGCGCAGTTATAAAAAAAATAAATTTTTTCAAATTATATTTATATATATATATATATATATAGAAATACCGTATAATACTGTGTATATATATATATATATATATATATATATATATATATACATATATATATATATATGTACAACATAACTTTATGTATAACATAAAGTACGAGGCTTTAGATTGAATTAAATCTAGTTGCTAAAATAATCATCTGTAGGATGCAGCTTAGAAATACACAAATAGTTTTCTAGTGCGGATAAAACAGGTACCCAAAGCAGGTAATTATTCTTTCCAGGAAATTTATAGGTGGAGTCCGGCAAATAGACAAAGGTCTAAGGCTTGTTAAGATGGGAATTTCCAGCGGCCGATATAGCCTGGGGAATTAACCATGTACTGTTAGTACACAATATCAAGAGCACAGTGGTACAATATATTACAATAAAAATATTGAAAAGAACCCCAATACCACAAAAATAATCAAAAATAACAAATAAGACAAGTTACTTAAGATTAAACCCTTATGTACATTTCGATGACCATGTCATCATCATCAGAGGGTCTTGTTACAAAACACAATCTAGCTCACAAGAAGTTACAAACTAGAATGATACCAATCGTTCTCCGCGGTCGCTATATATAGGCGTGAGGTAAGCTCCGCCCCCTCTCCGCCCTCGACCGACAAATAACGATCGGCCATCAGGAACCAAATAGGTTATGTCAAAAATTACATTATAATAATACATATGTAATAAAAACTACAGCAATAACAATTAATAAACTAAAAGAAATTAGATTAAAACATCGTAATTTGAAGAAAGCTATTTAAGTAGAGTATATAATGGTGAGTAAGGAATAGGTCCTTTATCTGCATTCATTAATTTACAATTTGATTTAACTATAAAAACACTTTCATAACTATTAAGTAACTTTTTTGAGTTTATACATTTAGCTAAAATAACATTTTTATCTAAATCATGCTGATTACTAAGGACATGTTCTGCTACACTTGATTTTTCAGGTCTTTCATATTTAATATGGGCAAGATGTTCTTTAAATCTGGTTACAATTTTTCTTTTAGTTTGACCTATATACATCTCGTTACAAGTACTACAAATTATCTTATAAATACCTGATTTTTCCAACATTGGAATTTTATCTTTCGGGTTACACAATAAATGCTTTAGTTTATTTTGAGTTTTATAGGCTATCTTAACATTTACCTTTTTAAAAATAGAGTCTAACCCTTTTGTTAAAATATTATCGAAAGGTAAACTAATAAAAGTACATTTTTTAACTTCTTTTTGAAGAGTGGTAGTTGTGTTCAAAACATATTTTAATCTTTGTTTTCTAACAATATTATCTATAATTTTGGTATCAAAATCGTTATATCTAGCCACTCCTTTGATATAATTAATTTCCTTATAAAAACGTCTAGGACTAAGTGGTACATTGATAGCTCTGTTAACCAAACTGTTAAATGCTGCTATTTTATGTGTATAACAATGGTTGGAACTATTTAAAATATATCTGTTATTGTTAGTAGGTTTCCTGTAAATATCAAATTCAATTTTTTCATGATTTTTAATACACAGAATATCTAAAAATGGTAAACGATTATTAGTTTCTAATTCATAAGTAAACTTAATGGAACTATGTATACTATTAAGTTGGTTAACAAAAACATCAACATTACATTTACTGCTATCAAAGATCGCAAAAACATCGTCAACATATCTTAACCAAATCCTAGGAAAATAAATAATACTATTCTTTAAGTTTTCTTCAAATCTGCTCATAAAAAGCTCAGCAATGAAAGGAGACAAACTGTTACCCATAGCAGTTCCATCACATTGTTTATAAAATTCATTATTAAATTTAAAGAAATTTTGCTACATACATATTTCAGTTAATTTGACATATTCGTTTATTTTAATAGGTTCGATGTTGTTTTCTTTTAAGAAATCTTCAACAAAGAATATAGTTTCTTTAACAGGAATGCTAGGAAACAACGAACTTACATCAAAAGATACCATAATATCAGTACTACTAAGTTTTATATTCTTAACCTTGTTGACAAATTCTATGTTATTTTTAATAGGAAACATACCACGTTTTTCTTTTAAAGAAGTAAATTTATAGGCTAACCATTTTGATAAAAGGTAGGTTGGGGAATCAATCCCAGAAACTATAGGTCTCATTGCTTTCCCTTCCTTGTGGATTTTTGGAAGGCAATATAACCTAGGTATAACAGGATTAGAAATTTTAAATTTATAAATATCTTTCTTAGGAATGACTGAACTACAATTCTTAATAGTATCGTTTGTAACTTGGACAAACTTATTTAGTGGGTTTTTAACAATTTTCTGATAAGGGCCTTCTTCTAACATTTTAGTTACTCTATTGACATAATCGTTCTTATCTAAAACTACAATTGTATTACCCTTATCAGCTTTTAAATAATAACAATCTTTGTTACAAAGACCTTCAACTAACTCAAAATTATTTTTAACACTAGCCGGTTTATTGGCCATACGAATATTATTTTCCATTTTAATTTTACAGGCGTTTCTTATGTGATTTTTATCTGACTCTTTTAAATTAGTAATACTACTTTCTATATTAGCTACTATATCAACTACAGTTTTGTTAGTGTAATTACAATGTGCAAAATTTAACCCTTTACTTAATAAATTAATTTCTTCTCTATTAAAAGTTTGGCTAGATTCATTACGAACTAGCGGACAGGTAGGGTTTTTATTATTATTACCTATTTCATCCAAATTTAAATGTTTACTAATTGCTACAAATTTCTTATCCAGATTTTTTAGCTTACAATCAATTTTATGCTCATTTATTACATACATTTTTCTACAAAAATTATTCCAAACAATAGCGTTAATATCCTTTGCTAATTTGAGGTGTAAATTGTACTTTTTCAATTCTAAATTAGCTAATTTACTATAAAGATATTTAATTTCTAATTTTAACCATTTGAGTTTCACAAATTCGATAACTCTCTTGGTACGTGAATTATTAAGATTAATGCGGAAACCGTTTATAAATTTAGGAAAAACTTTAAAACGTTGACATTTTTTCAAAAAACCCGATATCTACTTGTAATGAACTTATTTTTAAACTTAACTTACTAAAAAGGTTTTGCTCAGTTGACCGGGAAGCCATGATAATACACAATATCAAGAGCACAGTGGTACAATATATTACAATAAAAATATTGAAAAGAACCCCAATACCACAAAAATAATCAAAAATAACAAATAAGACAAGTTACTTAAGATTAAACCCTTATGTACATTTCGATGACCATGTCATCATCATCAGAGGGTCTTGTTACAAAACACAATCTAGCTCACAAGAAGTTACAAACTAGAATGATACCAATCGTTCTCCGCGGTCGCTATATATAGGCGTGAGGTAAGCTCCGCCCCCTCTCCGCCCTCGACCGACAAATAACGATCGGCCATCAGGAACCAAATAGGTTATGTCAAAAATTACATTATAATAATACATATGTAATAAAAACTACAGCAATAACAATTAATAAACTAAAAGAAATTAGATTAAAACATCGTAATTTGAAGAAAGCTATTTAAGTAGAGTATATAATGGTGAGTAAGGAATAGGTCCTTTATCTGCATTCATTAATTTACAATTTGATTTAACTATAAAAACACTTTCATAACTATTAAGTAACTTTTTTGAGTTTATACATTTAGCTAAAATAACATTTTTATCTAAATCATGCTGATTACTAAGGACATGTTCTGCTACACTTGATTTTTCAGGTCTTTCATATTTAATATGGGCAAGATGTTCTTTAAATTTGGATGAAATAGGTAATAATAATAAAAACCCTACCTGTCCGCTAGTTCGTAATGAATCTAGCCAAACTTTTAATAGAGAAGAAATTAATTTATTAAGTAAAGGGTTAAATTTTGCACATTGTAATTACACTAACAAAACTGTAGTTGATATAGTAGCTAATATAGAAAGTAGTATTACTAATTTAAAAGAGTCAGATAAAAATCACATAAGAAACGCCTGTAAAATTAAAATGGAAAATAATATTCGTATGGCCAATAAACCGGCTAGTGTTAAAAATAATTTTGAGTTAGTTAAAGGTCTTTGTAACAAAGATTGTTATTATTTAAAAGCTGATAAGGGTAATACAATTGTAGTTTTAGATAAGAACGATTATGTCAATAGAGTAACTAAAATGTTAGAAGAAGGCCCTTATCAGAAAATTGTTAAAAACCCACTAAATAAGTTTGTCCAAGTTACAAACGATACTATTAAGAATTGTAGTTCAGTCATTCCTAAGAAAGATATTTATAAATTTAAAATTTCTAATCCTGTTATACCTAGGTTATATTGCCTTCCAAAAATCCACAAGGAAGGGAAAGCAATGAGACCTATAGTTTCTGGGATTGATTCCCCAACCTACCTTTTATCAAAATGGTTAGCCTATAAATTTACTTCTTTAAAAGAAAAACGTGGTATGTTTCCTATTAAAAATAACATAGAATTTGTCAACAAGGTTAAGAATATAAAACTTAGTAGTACTGATATTATGGTATCTTTTGATGTAAGTTCGTTGTTTCCTAGCATTCCTGTTAAAGAAACTATATTGTTTGTTGAAGATTTTTTAAAAGAAAACAACATCGAACCTATTAAAATAAACGAATATGTCAAATTAACTGAAATATGTATGTAGCAAAATTTCTTTAAATTTAATAATGAATTTTATAAACAATGTGATGGAACTGCTATGGGTAACAGTTTGTCTCCTTTCATTGCTGAGCTTTTTATGAGCAGATTTGAAGAAAACTTAAAGAATAGTATTATTTATTTTCCTAGGATTTGGTTAAGATATGTTGACGATGTTTTTGCGATCTTTGATAGCAGTAAATGTAATGTTGATGTTTTTGTTAACCAACTTAATAGTATACATAGTTCCATTAAGTTTACTTATGAATTAGAAACTAATAATCGTTTACCATTTTTAGATATTCTGTGTATTAAAAATCATGAAAAAATTGAATTTGATATTTACAGGAAACCTACTAACAATAACAGATATATTTTAAATAGTTCCAACCATTGTTATACACATAAAATAGCAGCATTTAACAGTTTGGTTAACAGAGCTATCAATGTACCACTTAGTCCTAGACGTTTTTATAAGGAAATTAATTATATCAAAGGAGTGGCTAGATATAACGATTTTGATACCAAAATTATAGATAATATTGTTAGAAAACAAAGATTAAAATATGTTTTGAACACAACTACCACTCTTCAAAAAGAAGTTAAAAAATGTACTTTTATTAGTTTACCTTTCGATAATATTTTAACAAAAGGGTTAGACTCTATTTTTAAAAAGGTAAATGTTAAGATAGCTTATAAAACTCAAAATAAACTCAAGCATTTATTGTGTAACCCGAAAGATAAAATTCCAATGTTGGAAAAATCAGGTATTTATAAGATAATTTGTAGTACTTGTAACGAGATGTATATAGGTCAAACTAAAAGAAAAATTGTAACCAGATTTAAAGAACATCTTGCCCATATTAAATATGAAAGACCTGAAAAATCAAGTGTAGCAGAACATGTCCTTAGTAATCAGCATGATTTAGATAAAAATGTTATTTTAGCTAAATGTATAAACTCAAAAAAGTTACTTAATAGTTATGAAAGTGTTTTTATAGTTAAATCAAATTGTAAATTAATGAATGCAGATAAAGGACCTATTCCTTACTCACCATTATATACTTTACTTAAATAGCTTTCTTCAAATTACGATGTTTTAATCTAATTTCTTTTAGTTTATTAATTGTTATTGCTGTAGTTTTTATTACATATGTATTATTATAATGTAATTTTTGACATAACCTATTTGGTTCCTGATGGCCGATCGTTATTTGTCGGTCGAGGGCGGAGAGGGGGCGGAGCTTACCTCACGCCTATATATAGCGACCGCGGAGAACGATTGGTATCATTCTAGTTTGTAACTTCTTGTGAGCTAGATTGTGTTTTGTAACAAGACCCTCTGATGATGATGACATGGTCATCGAAATGTACATAAGGGTTTAATCTTAAGTAACTTGTCTTATTTGTTATTTTTGATTATTTTTGTGGTATTGGGGTTCTTTTCAATATTTTTATTGTAATGTACTGTTAGGTTTAGCTAAATTAAGAACTGTGGAAAACTGAAAATAACGTATCGGTGGTAGTGGGAGCGACTAGATTAGATAAAAACTAAATGATCGGGAGTTTAAAAGGGAAGTTGAAAGAGAGTCTCGGAGCAAGGCAGGCAGGTTGGTGGGAACAAGGATGAAAGTGTAAAGTGAGAATTTTGTTAGTTTAAATAGAAATTTTTATAAGTAAATTTTAGTAAAGTGCGAAGTAAAAGTTTTTTTTATATAAAGTAAGTTTTTTGTATCAAGTGTTAGCACGGAAGTGAACAAGCCAGGATTCCAGGGACTCGTCTGAACTATAAGTATATTTAATTATAAGTGTAGCCAACAGACATCTATCTTCTAGTTTAACCCAAATTTTAAATTCATCAAAATTTATAAACATAATTCTATTCACCATTTCAAATTTAAAGCAAAGTTCCCATAATAGCGACCACGAGAGCAAGAATATAATTTTACTACTGTTTTTTTGTTATTCTAATTGAATCTAAAGCCTCAGAAGTCAACCTTTATTATTGTAGTTTAGTTAAGACATCAAGCCTGTCACTGTACAATATTAATATAAATTAGGAATAATGTGTAGAATTAATTGTAAAGAATAAATGCAAGTGATGGTAAACACTTTGATAAGATTGTTAATTCTTTTATAACCTGAAGGTGACTTCAATAGGTAAGGTGATTAAATAACATTTAAATAATTTTAATTATAACCAAAGATAAGTTATAATATGACGCCCAACGTATTGGCAAGTTGGAAACTTTAAATAGTAAATTAGATGAATTTAATGACAAATTAGATAAAATAATTAACAAAGATAACGAAATCAATGAAGAAGTTAAAGAAGAAATTAATGATAATTTAGTTAAGAACAATGAAGACTTTAAGGTAGAAATAAATGATGTATTAATTGAGGATAAGGAAGAATGCAATTATGAAAGCTTAGAATTAAACAATAAAATTGATACAACACAAACTAAATTAGCGGACGAGGAATTAATTTGTGAAGATTAACAACTAAAACAAGCGGGAGATTTAAACATACTAAAAATTAACACGGGACAATGTATTACTGACAACATCAAGTTAAAAAAGTTAGACGAACACCTTAAACAAAACAAAAATCATTTGACGTCTGTAGAAATTCGAAAGGGACCTATCAACATGTTAGAGAACGTCGAACAAAATTTATTGTATGTTCAAGGGATATCAGAGGAAGTAGTAATTAAGAAATTCGCACGACCTTTTGGCCCAAATGTTACAGCAACTGTAATCACTAGAGGAATAAAAACAAAAAGTGCATTCTTCAACCTATTTACAGAATTTCACTTTCAACAAAAGGAACACTTTCTGTTAACATCACGTCCAGGCCAATCAAGTCAAAGACACGGAATTAGACAACGGTATGAAATTATTCGTTTTGTGAAGGAATCAAACCAGCCAAGTGTAATTAATGAAAAACCATCAGAGCCAGGTCAAATTTGCTGTAGAAACAAAAATACCCCATTTGAGCGAGGAAAACACTTGCAAGACTCAAGGACAATGATCTCGGAAGGACAGTGCGACCCTTTGTTGAACGTTGTGGTAAATAACCAAACTCATATAGTACTTCTTGATTTATAAAAATAATAATAATAATATTTGTGCTACGAAAAAAAAAATAATAAACAATGAATAACGAACTTAAATTTAATAAACTGTCCAAAGGGGAAATTAATTAGGAAGTGATAAATTTATTATTTAGCTAAACAAGTAAAATGAATTGTAAAATTTCCACATTTAATTTTAAAGAAAGTTTGTTAATTTGTATGTTGTGATTTGTAATTATGGAATAATTGATAAGAGAAATGATCTACACAAAATGTTTCTAATATAAATTGGAGAATAATTATTTGTTTATTGTAACTAATTAAATTTGAGGTTAATTGAGAAGGTATACCAGTATTACAATTATAAACCATTTAGGAACGTATGCATATTAATTTTAACTTTTTAATAAACTAGTAATACTTTCAATTAGCTTACTTCATCTGTCAGCTATTTTGTAATAGTTTTAGGTGAGACACTGTCAACTAAATTGTTTAATCACTAAAACAATTTCACAAAACGGAGTAAATTTAATCTATAATTATAACATTATATTTGCAACACTTTGTTTTGGTTAGTATTAATAATATTTAACAATTGAATTATTTTATTCAGTTTCATAATTAATTATGCACCATATTTAATGACATGTTTTCAAATTGTAAGATAATGATAATTAACTGTTAGTGATTTTAATATGTAATTTTAGCTAAACGCAATTGCTTGTTTGTTTTATTTAAAATGAATATTAACCCTGTAACAAAATACTCGTCTTAGTCAAAGAAATTAATATTCTCCCTTTTGGTAATAAACCTTATTAAGTTGGTTGTATTTGTATTAGAAATTTAAGATTGGGTGAAGAATTTAAACAAATTGTTCTTTATGTCATAGCATTCAAATATTGTAAACAGCAAATTCTTAGAAATTTATGAAGGGCCGTACGAAATTAAGAAATGTTTTGGTAATAGCAGTTGCCAACTTACTTCCATAATTAATGGTAAACGTAAGGGTGAATTTAATTGTACAATGTTAAAAAGGTATCACAAACCCATATTAAGTAATTAAATAATTGTATAAAAGATTTTAGATTTTCATGCATAAATAATTATTGGTTAGGATCATATGATGAACAATGGCATTGTGGACTTTCAGATTTAACTTTAAAGAAAGAGTATTAATTTGTATGATGTGATTGGTAATTATGTAATGTTTATAAATGAAATGTTTTAGGATATAAGAGGTTTAACTATAGTAAAATTTAATGTATTAGAAGTTTAAGATTGGTGAAGAATTTAAAACAAATTGTTCTTTGATGTCAGCATTCAAATATTGTAAAATTTAAATTTAAGAAATCAAACAAAATTAATTTTAAAATTCTGAGGACTCTATAACATAAAGTACAAGGCTTTAGATTGAATTAAATCTAGTTGCTGAAATAATCATCTGTAGGATGTAGCATAGAAATACACAAATAGTTTTCTAGTGCGGATAAAGCAGGTAATTATTCTTTCCAGGAAATTTATAAGTGGAGTCCGGCAAATAGACAAAGGTCCAAGGCTTGTTAAGATGGGAATTTCCAGCGGCCGATATAGCCTGGGGAATTAACCATGTACCGTTAGGTTTAGCTAAATTAAGAACTGTGGGAAACTGAAAATAACGTATCGGTGGTAGTGGGAGCGACTAGATAAGATAAAAACTACATGATCGGGAGTTTAAAAGGGAAGTTGAAAGAGAGTCTCGGAGCAAGGCAGGCAGGTTGGTGGGGACAAGGATGAAATTGTAAAGGGAGAATTTTGTTAGTTTAAATAGAGTTTTTTATAAGTTAATTTTAGTAAATTGCGAAGTAAAAGTTTTTTTATATAAAGTAAGTTTTTTGTATCAAGTGTTAGCACGGAAGTGAACAAGCCAGGATTCCAGAGACTCTTTTGAACTATAAGTATATTTAAATTATAAGTGTAGCCAACAGACATCTATCTTCTAGTTTAACCCAAATTTTAAATTCATCAAAATTTATAAATATAATTCTATTCACCATTTCAAATTTAAAGCAAAGTTCCCATAATAGCGACCCCGAGAGCAAGAATATAATTTTACTACTGTTTTTTTTTTTTGTTATTCTAATTGAATCTAAAGCCTCAGAAGTCAACCCTTATTATTGTAGTTTAGTTAAGACATCAAGCCTGTCACTGCACTATATTAATATAAATTAGGAATAATGTGTAGAATTAATTGTAAAGAATAAATGTAAGTGATGGTAAACACTTTGATAAGATTGTTAATTCTTTTATAACCTGAAGGTGACTTCAATAGGTAAGGTGATTAAATAACATTTAAATAATTTTAATTATAACCAAAGATAAGTTATAATATGACGCCCAACGTATTGGCAAGTTAAGTTATAATATGACGCCCAACGTATTGGCAAGTTAAGTTATAATTTGTCGCCCAACTAGTTGGCAAAGTTAAATAGAAATGGTGAATATAAATAAATAAAGTAAATCATAAATTAATGAACAAGTTCTATAATCTGTTGGTTTAAGTAAATGTGTTTATTAAGTAAATTTAATAAAAAAAAAAAAACTGTGAACATTATTAGGGAAGAGACTTTCAATCATGAATAGAGTAGAAGAACAAAATTTGGGTGTGGGGACAGAGACGAATATAGGGACTAGGGTTAACACGGGAATAGATATGCTACAGTTACTGCAATTATTAAGTGCGAAAATGGATCAAAATACACAAGATTTAAGAAAAACCTGTAGTAAATTAGATGAAAAAATGGATCAAACTACACAAGATTTAAAGGAAACTTTAAATAGTAAATTAGATGAATTTAATGACAAATTAGATAAAATAATTAACAAAGATAACGAAATCAATGAAGAAGTTAAAGAAGAAATTAATGATAATTTAGTTAAGAACAATGAAGACTTTAAGGTAGAAATAAATGATGTATTAATTGAGGATAGGGAAGAATGCAATTATGAAAGCTTAGAATTAAACAATAAAATTGATACAACACAAACTAAATTAGCGGACGAGGAATTAATTTGTGAAGATCAACAACTAAAACAAGCGGGAGATTTAAACATACTAAAAATTAACACGGGACAATGTATTACTGACAACATCGAGTTAAAAAAGTTAGACGAACACCTTAAACAAAACAAAAATCATTTGACGTCTGTAGAAATTCGAAAGGGACCTATCAACATGTTAGAGAACGTCGAACAAAATTTATTGTATGTTCAAGGGATATCAGAGGAAGTAGTAAGTAAGAAATTCGCACGACCTTTTGGCCCAAATGTTACAGCAACTGTAATCACTAGAGGAATAAAAACAAAAAGTGCATTCTTCAACCTATTTACAGAATTTCACTTTCAACAAAAGGAACACTTTCTGTTAACATCACGTCCAGGCCAATCAAGTCAAAGACACGGAATTAGACAACGGTATGAAATTATTCGTTTTGTGAAGGAATCAAACCAGCCAAGTGTAATTAATGAAAAACCATCAGAGCCAGGTCAAATTTGCTGTAGAAACAAAAATACCCCATTTGAGCGAGGAAAACACTTGCAAGACTCAAGGACAATGATCTCGGAAGGACAGTGCGACCCTTTGTTGAACGTTGTGGTAAATAACCAAACTCATATAGTACTTCTTGATTTATAAAATTAAGTTATAATATAAATATATATATACGGGACAACCAAGTCATGCTTTTAAAGGACGCCATTATTATATGTGATAAATACACGGTGATGGCGAAAAATCTTAATTTTATTAAAAATAAAATTCCATTAGTAAGAATTAGAAACAATGTTTTATTTTATAAATGTGTTTTTAGTTTGTTTGAGTGTGTATGTGGGAGAGTACGCGCGTGTGTGTGGGTGCGCGGGCGTGTGTGTATGTGTGTGTAGGTGTGTGTGTGTGTGTGTGTGTGTGTGTGCGTGTGTGTGTGTGTGTGCGCGCGCGCGCGCGCGCGTGTGTGTGTGTGTGTGTGTGTGTGTGTGTGTGTGTGTGTGTGTGTGTGTGTGTGTGTGTGTGTGTGTGTGTGTGTGTGTGTGTGTGTGTGTGTGTGTGTGTGTGTGTGTGTGTGTGTGTGTGTAAAAGAAACGTAATTATTGAAAGTAGAAATATGTTCTTAGAATAAAATACAGTCCTGTTTTTTGAATTAGAGTTTCTGCAAATATACCCTTGAATACGCACATGAATGAATGAATGAATAAAAGCATCGAGTACTAAGAATGCCTTTCAAAGAGAGTAGAAGAGCATGCGCACTTTGAAGGGATATATTATTTACTGTGAAAAGAAAACTTTCATATTAATTGATCAGCGAAACCTTCACAAGGGAATGCTTTGTAACGAATGTTTTAAATTATCTGACAGCTTACAAAATCCCTACGATACCTCTGTAGTATGGATACGCTTTAAATAATGGCCTCAAAAACGATTAGGCCTACAGAGCTTAACAATTCTTTAACGATCGTCTATTATTGACTCAGTATCACTGAACTCAAACATTCTGCATAGTTAACAAGATGAACTTTCTTTGTAACTCATTGGACATTGGGCTCAAAGATTCTACTATCTACTATCCACACATACATAAAGCAGTGCTTAGTTAAATTCTGCAAAATATTCCGACCCGCTAATTACATTTTGTAGAAGCAATTTGAAATTGCGTGACCAAAAATATATTTTTTGAAGAAATTAACTTTATTTTAAAACAATGAGTTACTCTTAGTTTATTTCACCTGTAATATACTATTAAATTTTAGACTAATTAATAAAAATCACGTCTAAACATTTTTCAAGTTTTTAAAATAATATTTTCTAAATAGGCTTAATGAAAAGTCACTAAGCGGAGGTGCCTTTGAAAACGCTACTATATGATAGAATAACCGTGAAGGTTAAATATCAACTAAGTCGAGGAATTTATCCACGTATAGCATTGGCAAGTGTCAAGTAGTACAAGTTTAAAAGTTTCAATATAAAGGGTGACTTCCAGGGAAGTATAGGAAAACAGCAGTCAAGACAGGATAGGCTTAACAAAGTTTACCTTGACCACTGTAATTCTCCACTCCGGTCATATTCTACCTCGACAGCCTACCCTCCACTGTTTGCTACTGTAACGTCTGCCCTATCTCCTGCTGATCTTTTCAGTATTAGTCTTTTAATAAAAATTAATGTTTAGTTTTTGCTTTATACTAATGGTATATTCCATCCAAAAAATTTACTTCTCCAATATATTTTGAAACAGAAATATATATATTATAATATTGTGTATCATATCACTTACACGACAATTATATATTATAGCAATTATAAATATAATAACAAACTCTTAATAAACCCAAATGAGAAGTATTGTAGCACTGTTTTCACAATCAAAACTCACCCTATCAAATAATGATAAACAACACTAAATGAATAAATTATTGTACACCTAATTACTATAATTTACAACAAGTTTACATAGTTATAGTTGACACGAAAGTAAGTGGGTATTTTTCAACCAAATTCAAGACGTTGCTAGTCTTCCAGTGTGGTTTCAATTACAACCGCAATTAACTGGGTTGTCGGAAGTAAGACGGGTTTGTAACTCAACCCGCCTCACGTTTAACTCTTCAACCCCGTATTATGTGAACAGAAAATAGAAGCACGTTAAAGGAGTGGTTCAGGCATCCCATTTAAAATGCTACTGTAAAAGGTCAATTTTTATAAATTTACGTTTTACATTAGTGTTTCCAGATTAGTTTCATGAGGTTTCTTATTTCTTTTTTCATATTATTAATTTTTTAGGCACTTATGTTGTGTTGAGATGTGGTGATTAACCCTTCTTAGTTGAACTATATCTTAAATACCTATATATTATACACGCACTCACACTATATGTGTCCTAACATATATTGAATATAAATAGTATTATATACTAAACTAATACGTTTAGTATACATATATTACACTAATCTATGAAATATAGAGTTTAGGCCTTTAATTGGTAAAAATTGATTAGTTATAAAATCGCAGTTATAAAAAAACCTTTTTTCAATTATATTAATATAGTTTATGTATGTATGTATATATATATATATATATATATATATATATATATATATATATATATATATATATACGAGACAGCCAAGCCGTTCGATTAAAAGACGACTTTATTTTATGTGATAAATACAAGGTGATACACGGCATATATATATATATATATATATATATATATATATATATATATATATACACAAGACCACAAGAAATATATAGGCTATGTATGAAATGTATATGTATATATGAAATATATATGTATAACACAAGAAATCTTATACAGGAAATATTATATATATATATATATATATATATATATATATATGGTATTTATATATATAAAATATTTCTTCAGACATTCTCATCCATATAATTCAATATATTGACTTCAAAAGCCAGATTTTGAGCGAAGAAGTCAATGTCTAAGATAAGACTGACTTCGTTCTATACTTGGGTCTCTTTCAGTTATTTAATGGTAAATGGGGCACTTGATAATGTGAATATAATAAATTTATGAAATGTATGTATATACGCGCTTACACACACGTACATTTTTGTTCATACCTCCTCATGTTGGTTATGTAACGGTAGATTTGAGAGTGTTTTTCTTAGAACAAGATCATTATGAAATCTATACTGTGAATGGCAGGTTGCTTTTTATTATGCTTCTATGATTCATAGGCATTAATACATTAAATTATACAGTTTTTTGCTTTATGAAACAAAACAAAAATCCCTTCCTTGATGTTTAAACGTTCTGTTTTGCAAATAAATCATCGCTGGGTAAAATTTTTTTTTTTAAATATTATAATTACTCTAGATTGTAATAGCATATCTGTGGTTTAGCCTAGCTACTCTGTGATATGCAGAACCTCAAAGGGCAAGTAATGTGAACGTGACAGGGCCTTGATATATTCAACATTCCTCAGTTGCAATGAGGAATGTCAACATGGAATATTTGGGTGCATACAAGAGGCGGAAATTGTTTACCTACATTTTAATACGGTTGTTTCATAAAGGCTAGCTTCCCTCATAATACATAGAACTATCTGGAGCAGCTGCTTCGAATATATTTTACAACTTTTATTTATAAATAAATCTAACAAAGTTTGTAAATTTTTTGTTAAAATCTGTATTGAGTTAAAATAATTAATTAAAAAGTTCAAATGTTTGTATGATAACTAATCAGCGATCGACGAAGAATATTGGAAATATCTGTATACCTTTTACTATGCCCAAGCATACGATTACGTTGAACTTCAAATCCTTGAAGTATTCCAAACTATAAGATTGTTCGTGTAAAGGAAACATAGCAATCTGGCCGTTATTTCACAAATTAAAGTACTTCTATGGAGAAAACCCCTTTAGTGTACGTCATCATATGTTTAAAATAAGTGATTGAACCAACTTCCATTGAATTTGATGAATTAAATTTTTATTGAAGACATTTTTCAAGACTTACATAATGATTTTCTATAAACTAGATTATTTCCACTCTACAATAGCATTTAATACCTACTTCTGATTCAAGTTTTAATTTTTGTAAGGTATTTTCTCAATTATCGCCTTCAATATAAGTTGACAAATTCTTTTTCTGAAGGTTGGAAATCTGCCAAGAAGACTCTAATAATAACGATAGCACTTTCTCCGTAAATCTAACCTCAAGCTCATGACATCGTGGCTAGAGTTAACCTCATCACGGGGGGAGGGGTTGAAACACAACGTCGTATAACAGATTGGCTAATATACTGTGACGAAACAATTCATCTTTACTAACTGCTCAGTGTGGGATTGTGGGGAGGAACCAGACTTTATGCTCAGACACATGCTCATGTTAAAACAAACCATTGTGCACATGTTAAAAGGTAAACCAAGGAGCATCGTATTTATATCCAACCCAGAATACAGTATACAACAGATAAGCAAATGTAGAGAATAAATTACCAATACGTGAAACCAACATCCCGTTAATGCGAGCTCAAACTAGGGTTAGGATATTATACGGAAGCTTAATGTCTTGACGGAATATCTGTGACAATGTCCGTGAAATGGGTTTTAGTACCGGACACGCAGTTAAGACATCCAGATGGATTCTTAGATTTTTAACAAGTAATATAAGCAATACTTTTTCAAGTATATTCACACTTGAGACAAAAAAAAATTATTTTAGCTACTGTCTATTAAATAATTATTATAAATAAAATAACATAATCAATGAGTTAAACAGCTGTTCTACAACATAACCTATAACATAAAATCAGCTGTTTTATAAAATCATATATTATCACTTATGTTCAGCCACATGCAACGAGTAACTATATTGCATATCTTGCCCCTTTTGTGAAAAGTTTTTATCTCATACGAAACTTAAATTAACTCATTTTAAATTTAATTATGTAATTAGTATTTGAAAAGATTCTATCAACATCAACTGTCATCCACTACAAGTAACAATAAATGTATTTGAGCTCAACAGGATGAATAAAATGTATTTTATTAACGACTGTATATATATATATATATATAAGGAGTGTGTGAACTAATAGTAAGAAATTGAAAAACTTGAATTGATGTTATATGACCTTATGTTGGGTATTAGGACATGTCGACAAGTTTTCCCAGCACCAAAAGACCTTTTAGTGTGTGTTGAAATTTTGATGAACAAAATATAACTGGTGTAGCCTATATATTTCACTCTATGCAATATGAATACTGCAATTCATAGCCAACTATATACAAAAGTAGATACTGCATTTTTTGACAAGTAATTAATGGGCGGAGTGGCATTGAATTATGCGAAATTTAGCCCAGCCCTAAAGGTGACTGCTAGTGTGAGAAATTTTTTTGGCTACTGTGTGAAATATATCTCGCGTTGAGCTTGACGTAACGCGACAGCTATCACATACGATGCCTGCGGGAATAGTGGTTAGACAGTGAAACTCGTTGTAAAAGATCCTCTTGCCTTAAAGATAAACTGATATCAACAAATATTTTCTAGAATTATTTTTGAAGGTGCGCAATACACAATAGTCAAGAAAAGTATTAAATACAGATTTTAAATCTTTATTTCTTTTCCAAACAGTAAAGATGAAAATAATAAGGGAACCGACGGAAACAAAAATCTTTGATAGATTAAGGCTTGAAACAAATAAAGTTGGTATCTTTGACTAAAATGATCGTGAAATCGTTCCAAAGTTTTTAATGCAAAATGTTTGTTACTTGGCTCTTTCACAACCAACAGTATCAGAAAGGGATGGGGTGGGTTGCTATGTCGATCGGAAACTGGCATCTGCACTCTAGTGCCTGTAAACATCAAACATCCAAACAATTGAGACAAAGAGACGTCAATTCTTTCTATTGAGTGAAATCTTTAGAAACAAAAGTAAACAATTCTTTTTATTATAAAGAATGGGTAGAGCTAATATTTGCCTGCTTTCTGATTTTATTTTTTTAGCCTTAATTATTTGACGGTATACAGAATAACCTTATTATAACAGACTAATTGGGACTGAGGGTTGTCCGTTTATTTGAATGTCAGTTATAAAGCAAAACGTTCTTGTAAATGCAAATACATTGTAAACGTTCTTGTAAATGCAAATACATTGTAAATGTTCTTGTAAATGCAAATACATTGTAATAAGAGAATGAAAATAAATAAAATGATTTAAATTGTGTAATTCTATTTATAGTAAACCGTTAGCCCGTTCGCTGCTGCTAGTTAGGTTGTGGTAGCATAAGACCAAATGACATTGATATAAGAAAATATACTTTATTTCACTTGCAAGTCTTCAAATTGTATTTCAAAGCGTTTAGAGGTTATTTGGAACAAAAGTCACATTTCAGACTATTGTCGCCAGCTGGAGTGTTTGCTTAGTAAACAATTATAAACCCTCACATGATAATTAATTAGTGTTATAGCCATTACTGATATGTTTAAGCTATTTACAATTTCCTCGAGCCACATGGGAAACGCCTCTGTCTCTCTGTCTGTATCTCTCTCTCCCTCTCTCTCGCTCTATCTTCCTCTCCCTCTCTCTTTTCTTCCTCCCTCCCCCCCCCCTCTCTCTCTCTCTCTCTCTCTCTCTTCCTCCCTTTGTAAATTCCGTAAAGAGTAGGTATATCATATGAAAGCGATTCCGTTGACCTCAGCCATGTGGAGTATAGAGGCCACATAATACCTCTCCCATGTCCCAATTCTTTGTTCCTTATTTGTCCTTCTCTCTCTTTAAATGATGATTATTAAAGTTTGGGTAACTAAATTTCTCACTTTGTAATAAACGATAGAAAATGCATTTACAGTACGAACAGCTTTATACAAATTATTATAATAAATGTTTTACTATTCACTACAGTGTAAAAACTTTACACACGTTTCTAAAACGATTGGAGAGTGAATAAATTTTAAGAAAATAATTAAATAATCTCTCTTTTACTGTAAAACGTTGTAACGAAGGTTTTTAAAAAAAATCTCAACATTAAATGAATTGGTCTCAAATTCTCTCAAAACGAATTGAGTAAATATAAATTATAAAAGTTATTCGATTTCTAAAAAAAAACAACAAAAGGATTTTCTACAAATATTTTGTACTTTTTTCACATCACTCTTCCAAAGATATGTAAATAGCTTTTCCACCTGTTATAGTGTCACCTTTACCAAGGCTTTTGATTAGGGATAATAGATGTTCATGGGCACAAAAATGACATAATCTAGAACCCCACTACTACAGGCTTCACTACTTTTCACGCAGAGGTTTGTATAACTTCCCGTAAAACGGATAGACTCTTTGACTTCGTTCTAAACTTTTAAGCATATGTATTTCAGGTGAGGAACTTTAAGAGGGGCATGTTTTCCGAACATTCTCGGTGCAAAGGTAAAACCCTATCTCAGTTCATCCTTCATTACTCCTCTTAAACGGAAATACAACATTAAACATCTCATTGTATCACCGAGAGGAAATATTCACAATCCGCCTGCATAAGTAAGTCAAGAAGACTGTCCCTACATTCCAGAGCATGCGTTTCATATTCCTACCACAAACGTACCAGATCTTTTACACTTAAACCTTAAACCAGAGAAAATATATCAACAACTGAGTATCCCTTAGCTATACAAATGCTGATCTAATAAAAACACTCTCCATCACACTTTGTAAATAGTATCTGTAGTACTTAGTGTGTGCAACACACGTGACCCTTATCAAGTCTATACCTGGAAAAACAGCTTATAGTTTTCCAGGACTGAATGTAATTATGCATTCGACCGCCATTATCACTCACAGACTGATGCATGTATTAAAAACATGTTAAATGTGTTGTCCTTTATGCATAAGTTAATTGTATAAACACAAACAAAATTATTGTAATTTTTTAAAGAGAAATATTACTACGTAAAAGTGATACAATGCCTGACAATATTCAATTGCAATTATAAACAGTTTGATGAGTAAAGTAGTGGAATCCATTAATAACCTACTTCCTGAAACTTTTAATAGATAAACTAAAATTAAAAGTGGAAAGTATAAACTTCATTCTCTGAAAGTGCAAGGTGAAAAAGCTATATTTGTTTTAATCAGTAGATATTGATTAGTAAAATAATATCTGTTTATAGATTTTTATCTATCTTTAAACTATTTTTTCCCAACTGTGTTGACTCAAATAAATATACATACTACTTAAGTTACTCAATATATGCATCATATACTGTCAACTATCATTACGATGTTTATGTATAGTGTGACAACTTTAAACTTGCTCTGGTAAAGCCGCGATAAGGCGGGCTAGTTAATATATATATATATATATATATATATATATATATATATATATATATATATATATATATATATATATAATATCAAATGTGTTTTCCTGTTAGAATATTTTTAAGATCAAATAATATACACAAATACAGGAATATTGAGTTTATTATTCAATAAATTAAATATTCCTGTATTTGAGTATATTATTTGATCTTAAATATATATATATATATATATATATATATATATATATATATATATATATATATATATAAGTTACGTGTTATATTAAGCTCGAAAGGTTTTTAAAAATGATTTTATTTTTACAAACCTTTGTTAATTAAGAAACATTTAATTTTGAAATGGTTACAATAATTTAGCTTAATAAAAACAAATACAATTGATGTACACTTAATCGGAGTGGAAAACGTCTGTGCGATACAGAGGCGACTTACACACTGCCGGGGCTCTGTTCTCGCCACCTATATAATACAAAAGCTGCGTAAGCAGGAATTTTCCTAGCACGCATTTAATTATGAAATGTTCACATAAATTGTTCATATAAATCCTCCATCCCTAAAGAAAACTTCGGGGGTTGGCGAAGTTTCGGCATCGGTTGAAGTCCTCTTCTTCTTCTTGATGAGGGCGAAGTATATAAGGCTGCTGAATACGCCTCCGTAAAGGGCAATAGTCCAGATACTGATGTGGTGGGTTATTTCCATAGTTGGGTCAATTCTTGAGATGGTTTTCGTGTTTATTTTGTCCAACTCTAGGCGTTTAACTTTTACTGCGAATTCTGGCATTTTACTCATTGAAAATTGTAGTTTGGACGTGTCCATGAAAATAGGATGGCCTCCCGAAGTTGTTGATGTATGGCTCAGTTTCATGTTGTTGAAAAAGACTGAATCATTATTAGTTTTTATCAAATATATGCCTTGAAGGGTGACGGTGGTAGTTGCCTTGCGATTGGTAATTTCCAGAGTCTGCTTGTTGGGGAGGGTCGCCAGGTAAAGGTTGATTTCTGGGATCCAGTTAATTAAGTTGTCTGTAGCTTCCAATGCAGTATATTCACAGTTGCTGGCATCGTTGTTCCTGATGATGGGCACTTCACAGTCTAATTTATGGTGTGTTAGAATGTCGAATGAGCAAAAGTATATGGAATCGGTTTTACAGTTACATTCATTGTCTAAACCTAATATTACAAAGTTAGACACAAATATGTACCTTACTTTTGGTATAATTGTTACATAATCTGTTTCATATTTTGTGGGTATAGAATGTAATTTATACAATTTAAATTGAGTTTTTTCTACAATGGGTAAATTTATAAAGTATACAATCCTTTCAGAATCTAGTTTACAATTAACTTTAATCAGGTTCTCTAACTCCCACATATTTTCATTTTAGGTTCTAAAGGTAACCTCTCATTATAATATTTATAAATTCTGTTTAATTCTTCATATAATTCTTGGGTTGAGATAACACTAGGGTGTACAACACCTAGTTTACAAAATGTAAGAGAATTTTCTAAATCTGTGATTACCTGTAACATTATGTCATATAAAATGTTCAATTGGTTTAGAATACTTCTAAATTTTTCTAGTTCAACAAAGTCATTTACATTACGATTCACAATACTTAACTTATTTTTTAACTCTACAAAATTTTCATCAATTACAATAAAATTTTTATTTAATTCTTTCATAATATTATTACTAAAGGAGTATTGAGATTCAATTTGATAATTAATTTTAATTTGCTCATTTGCAATATCTTTAATTATTTTGTCATATTTTTTACCATCATATGCATTTAAATTGTCTGTTAAAGATTTGATAACGGATCCTAGTCCATCTATAAGAACTCTTTTTGTTCTTTTGTTACCATTCTCTCTTGAGAGTATAATTTCTAATTTTTCTTCTATTACATTTTTACTGTGATTAACATATTTAAAATAATTAACAATATCTCTTATTCTATTACTGTTATCAGTTACATATTTATTGTTTAATAAGCTACCGTTACAATTGTAGCAACTAGTTTCAAAATTTTGCAATACATCATAATAATAAGCATCAATGTTATTTAAATGAGCAACTAAGTTTCTTACATTAAAATAGTGGACAAAGGTATGGTAGGAAGATACTAATTTGGCCGGCCCAAGGTCTATTGGGATTATTCCGAGGTTGTTATTGATTTCTCTGATCTCTGCTGAGTCGGTGGCTGTGCCAATGACGAAAAGGAGGGACCTGAAAAATTATTTTGAGCATTAATTACATTTTTTATCTTCTTAGGCCTTTTAATTTTCGACAAATGTATTTTGTCTTTTGTGGTATGATGTCTAGGCTTTATTTTACCAGTTTTTCTTTCCTTGTTTATTGAAGCTATCTCTTCCTTGCTATATCTGTTTTTCGTTTTGCTTTGCTTTTGAACTGTTTTTATATAGACTTCCGGTGGTATTTCTGGAAGTGGTTCCTTGTTTATGTTTCTTTTTTCTAAAATTTTTTCTTTAATTCTTTGATTGCTATCCCTAATGTTTTCGTAAAGTATTTTTGTTTTTTCTATATGGTTTAGAACGCAGTCATTTACAATTTGTTTTTCTAAATCTATATCTAATAAAGTGTTGAATTTATGTGTCCAAATAAGACTTCGCACGGCGTTAATTTTGTGACTGAATGTATGCTATTGTTATAAGCTATTATAGCATATTTAACTTTCTTAATTATACTGTCTTTTTTTAATTCGATTTAATTATTTAACAGCCTTATGTGTTCTATTAAGGTGGAATTAAATCTTTCACATAATCCATTTGATTGAGGGTTTTGTGTGCTGATAAAGTGAATTTTGTTCTTATGCAGGTCTAATATCTCCTTTACAATTCTGTTATTAAACTCCGTTCCATTGTCTGAGATAATATCTGTTGGTAAGCAGAAATGCGTGAAGTAATCTAATAACTTGTCTGCAATCTCTGTAGCATGAGAGCTTCCCAAGCGATAAGCTTGAGCATATCGTGAGAACGCGTCGACTATGCTGATAAACGAGTTCTTCTACAAGGAGATTGTGTCAACGTGAATTATTTGAAATGGTCTTGCAGCTGTTGGTGTCAAGTTCATTTCTAGCTGTAAAGGAATTCTGTCGTATTTAGTTCTTTGACATATGTCACACTGATTTATGAAATTTTGAATAAGTGATTTTAAATTAGGCCAATAATATCTTCGCTTAATTTGTTCGTATGTTTCCTGTATCCCGCGGTGATTGGTTTTGCTAACATGATAATTACTTATCGTTTCTAAGGTATCTTCTTCCGAAGTTAGGTCTAAGAGTTTGTTATTACACTTAACTAGATTTAGTTCAGTTTGTTTGAAATTTTTGCCTATGCATGATGCAAATTTCACATAACAATCGTCTTCAAAATATAGATTATATTTTATTTTGGGTACCAAATATGATTTTACAAAATTAACTATGTCTTCTTTAAAATTATTTTCTGATATTTCGACTATTAAACGAATTTTTGAAGTTCCAAATAGCTTTATAATTTTTACTTTCTTCGGCTCATATTTTACTAATGATAAAAATATTTGGTTTTTTCCAAAGTTTACAGGCTCGTCAGAAATTGGTATTTCAATTTGGGTGTTCCCTTCAAAATTGGAGTGGATAGTTTGACTGTCGCTTTCTTCATTGTCCTCTAAGTTGGCGTTATCTGTTGCGTCGAGTTGTACGACCATAGATTCGTTATCATTCACTTACGTAACGTTGCAGTAACCCAGCTGGAGATAACTCAAGGTCTGGTTCTACAGTGTGTTGGGTGTTCGCTGACCTTTTATCAGTAACGTTTAATTGTATTGTAGACAATGCGTCTGCATTTTGGTTTAGTTTGGCTTTTTTTATCTTATGTCATAAACATATTCTTCTAATTTTAATCTCCATCTTAAAAGTTTGGAATTCGGTTCTTTAACTGAAAATAACCATTGTAAAGGTTTATGGTCTGTATAAATTTTAAATTTTCTCCCAAATAAATAAGGCCTGAAATGTTTTGGGGCCCATACGATTGCTAATAATTCCTTTTCAATCGCGGAGTAATTAGTTTCGCTGTCGTTTAAAGTTCTGCTGGCATACGCTATAGGAAGGTCTTTTCCATTTTTGTCCTGGCTTAAAATTGCTCCTAGTGCATAATTACTAGTTATGTCCCTAGTCTGTCGTTAGAGTAAATTCTTTTTCAAAGTCTGGGTATTGTAGAAGTGGCTCATTAGTCAATATATTTTTACATGTTTCAAAGCATTCTATAAAGTCAGGATTTTCTATATTTATTTTTGCATTATTCTTTAAGCAGTTAGTAAACGGTTTTGTTATTTTGGCGAAGTTTTTAATAAATTTTCGATAATAGCCTATTAGTCCTAAAAATCCTTTAATTTGTTTGGTGGTGTTAGGTATTGGATAGTCCTTGATTGCCAAAATCTTTGCTGGGTTGGGTTTTACGCCCTCCGGTGTCACAACATGTCCTAGATATGCTACTTCTTTTCTTACAAATTCTGTTTTATCCAGCTGTACTTTAAAGTTGGCTTTGCGTAATCTGTCGAATACTTCTTTAAGTCTTTGTATATGTTCTTGGAGGGTAGTGGAATAAATTATAATATCGTCTAGATAAACTAAACATGTTTCATTTTGGATGCCTCTCACAATATTATTCATAATTCTTTGAAATGTAGGGGGGCTATTCTTTAGTCCAAAGGACATTCTTAAAAATTCGTAGTGTCCTGTTTCTGTTGAAAACGCTGTTTTTTCTATGCTATTTTTATCCATTTCTACTTGGTGAAATCCTGAGGCTAAATCTAAAGTCGTAAAATACTGAGACCGTCCCAATTTGTCTAATATGTCTGTAATGTTCGGCAAGGGAAATTTATCGTCAATGTTTTTTTTGTTTAATCCTCTAAAATCTATTACTAATCGAAATTTTCTTTTGCCAGAAGCGTCTTGTTTTTTGGGTACAATCCAGACAGGAGAGATCCATGGAGAATTCGAGGGTCTAATAATTCCTTGTTTAAGCATGTCCTCAGTTTGTTTATTAATTTCGTTCTTGTAAATCTCTGGATATCTATAATTTCTAGAGTATACGGAAATTTCATCAGTAGTCCTAATAACATGTTTTATTTGGTTGGTAAAAGTTAAATCGTTTCCCTCAATATGGAATAAATCTGCATAATCTTCTATTAAACTTGTTATAGGGGATTTTTCTTCCAAGTTCATATGTTCCATTCTAAATTTTGATAAATCTAAATTTTTTCTTCTCGATTTTTTTTGTTTATAATCTAATAAATTGAAATTAGTGTTCGTTTGCATTGTATCAGGTTCAAGGATATTGTATTCTTCTAAAGATTTTAATTCTAATGGTTCATTTACTGTTAATTCTACATTTACTTCTGTGTTGTTTATTATAGGGCAATAGGCTTCTCCCTTGTGTACTGAGACTATACACTGCGGAATTTCTAATCCATTTAAGTGTTTGTATGGTAAGAGTCCTTCTCCATCTTGAATATTTTGTATTCTAAATTTAATCGTTTGGCTAGTGCGGGCTTGTATAACATAACTTGTTCCCTTTTTAGCGTTTTGTTCCTGGCATTCGCCTTTATTATTATTATTATTATTATTATTATTATTTTGTTCTTCTGTGTTAAAATATTCAATCCGGATTTGCTTATTGCGAAATATTAATTTATCATTCACAAAATTTAAATTAATTTTTAATTCTTTTATGTTATCTAATCCAAGGAGTAAGTCGAAATCTTTATGAAAATCAAATAAATAGAATTTGGTTGTTTCTTTTCCCAAAAGTGGTAGTGTACAACTGTATTTTTCTTTTGATACTCCATCAAATGTGGTACTCACTTCAAATGGTTCTTGTTTTAGGGTGTTTTTGAAAAATTGGGAAGCTATTGATTTTTTAATAAATGATCTCGTGCTTCCAGTGTCAATCAGCATCTTTAGGTTGGTCTTGGGATCGTGGATGTACGGTAGTTCGTTTGTGTCGTCTTCGATATGCATTATGGAAAATGTCTTTTTATTGTGGTTAGTCCTAAAAAATGATTTTGGGTATGATTGTCTTCTTGAGTGAATCCACATGCGTTTTCCTCTTGCGTTGAATCATCAAAGTCTATGTAGCTGTCAGGGTCCTCTTGAGGTTCATAATCCGTTTGTTCGGTCAGATAGGAGTTAGTCATCTGTTCAGTCAATCGATTCATAGTTTGATCGTAATTTTCTTCTTCTATTGGTTTCCCTGTCATCTGATAAAGTCTATTTTGTCTAATTGTGTTCCCTGTTTGACGTGTGGAAATGCTCATTGGTTCTGGTTTAAATTTTTGATGAACGTTTAGTGGTGTGTAATTGTTAGATTGTCTCGGTTGTTGATATTGCTGTACGTATGAGTTAGGTTTAGTAAATTGGTTAGGATTATTTTGGTAGTTGGGCCTATAATTTTGGAAGGTTTGTTTGTTAGGAATGGGTTTGCGAATATGCGGGTATTGTGGGGCCCTAGGTGGAATGTTCTGTTTAATATTTTGAAATAATTTGTTATTTTTAAATTGAAAGTCATTAGTAAGCATGTTAAGTGCTTCGCTAAGAGAATCTGGATTTTTGGTGCGCATTAGCGATCCTACGGGTTCATGTAAACCTCTAAGGAGAACTCTTAATCCTAATTTCTGTACATATTCTATCAAAACATCTTTGGCCAATTGTCTTTGAGGCTCTTTATTAATAAAAAATGAGATCTGTAAATTTAATAGTTTTTGAATTATCTCATAAAATTTAAAAGGTGATTCGTTATTTTCTTGTTTTAACTCAGCCATTTCTAAATTTAAAGTAAAGCAATCTCTTTTGTCTGAATAGCTGGTTAATAATACTTTTTTAATCTCATACCAATAATATGAATTTGAGTTTACTACCATTTCTAATGCTTGGCCTTTTAACTTAGCTAGTATAGAAGAAAATAGATATTAAATTTGAAAATCCTCTGGATTTTCGTTTACATAAAACTTATTTACTACCTTATCGCATATTGAAACAAATCTGTGGAGCATAGTGGGCTCTCCACTATACTCAGGAATCATATCAAGATATTCCTTCTTTAATGTTGGCGTTGCAATTTTAAAATATTATTTTCTTTAAAATAATGAAATTAAAATCAATGATATAAAATTAAAAAGTATTTACTCTACTTTTTCTTAACTCTATTTCTTACGATCTACTTACAAGTGGATCCAAAATACTTTGCTCATTTGAACTACTATTTCACTTTTCACTTTTCACTTACACGATATTCACTCGTGCTCTTAATAGATATGCGCTCTATTAAGTTGTTGTAGATATTCACTCTACTAAAGTTTTCTTGATGTCGTTACAGATATGTGCTCTGTAATGAATCGAGTTTTTTCAGTATCTCGGTTAACGATTGAAATCGATAAAAATTATGTTCATTAATTCTCCCGAGATGTCCTACCGACTGCGCCAGTTACGTGTTATATTAAGCTCGAAAGGTTTTTAAAAATGATTTTATTTTTACAAATCTTTGTTAATTAAGAAACATTTAATTTTGAAATGGTTACAATAATTTAGCTTAATAAAAACAAATACAATTGATGTACACTCAATCGGAGTGGAAAACGTCTGTGCGATACAGAGGCGACTTACACACTGCCGGGGCTCTGTTCTCACCACCTATATAATACAAAAGCTGCGTAAGCAGGAATTTTCCTAGCACGCATTTAATTATGAAATGTTCACATAAATTGTTCATATAACTTATATATATATATATATATATATATATATATATATATATATCATTTATTGATTTGTGATTATGACTGTATTTATATGTTTCAATGCTTCACATATGTTCATTTAACTAATGAATTAAACATATGTTCATATGTCTATTAATTATTTCTCTTATAAGTTTCATATTTTCAATATTTGAAAACTGGTGGATATTATTATAACAATGATTTGCAAATTTTGATTTGTATATTTCTGTTTTTTTATAAGCATATAATGTCAATTAATTCTTTCTTTTAATTTTTTCCTGGTTTAACCCATGTATGTTTTACTACAGCTTTCATATTTTAATTTATAAACACCACATTTTTTCATGCATATTGTTTATTTTATTATTGTTATTATTAAATTTCTTATTAGTTTTGTATCTCATTTTGCTGTTTGTATTTTTAAATATTTTCGTGATGTTTTTTTTCTGAATACCTGTAAATAAAAATGAAGTTCATATTGTATTATTATTGTAAAACCAATTATTAGGTTGTTTATTTAAAATATTATAATTAAGTTTGTCAACAGTTTTCTTTTTTTAACCGTTTATATTGCATTTGATCAACTATGTTTTTTCTCGCATTTTATTTTCTTGATTTATGGGTAATATTTATGGGTAATTTTCGTGTAATATATTTAATACGTCATATAAAACAGCCATTTTTTGTTTTATGAATTTTTAGAAAATTTTTCAATGATTTTGTTTGTTTGTGTTGGTTTATGGTGTATCATATATTCAAATTCATCTTTCTTTTATTGATAAAATCTAGAAAATTATTTTATTATTTGTTTCCATTTCGTGAGTATATTCGATATCATTATTAATTTTATTAATAATAAATATTGTTATATATTTTATTTACCAATAAATAAATATATGTGTGTGTGTGTGTGTGTGTGTGTGTGTGTGTGTGTGTGTGTGTGTGTGTGTGTGTGTGTGTGTGTGTGTGTGTGTGTGCGCGCGCGTGTGTGTGTGTGTGTGTGTGTATGTGTGTAAGTTGGTGAGAGAGTCAAGGTCATCAATAATATACACTCTTTTCTCATTAGAAGAAAGAAGAACTCGTTTGACACATCTTACTCCTTTTTTGTGTTTAATTTATTGTAAAACAGGTTTAACTTTAAGTAAAATATAACCTGGGTACATATTTCATAAAGACAAAAAATCAGTTTTCGAATTATCGTCTTTGTATTAAATAAATTTACTTAAATCGTTTATCAACCGTTTAACTCACCTTTACAGAAAAACATTCAAGCGAGTTTCTAAATAAACATGTAATAAAATGGAACCTTTTAAAAATATTCTACATTTTCGCTCGAACCTATTAGAATGTGTCAGAACTGTCTCTAGATAGATTATGTGCATCCAAAACGCATCGACTGCAATAGAGATGAAAGGGCTAGGAAAGACACAAATTTACCGAGTTTACTTATTCTAAACCTTGTTAGCATTATACAAGACTGCACTATAGCGCTTGTAAAGGAAACGCTGTACTGCAATCCAATTACAATGGCAAAATAACCAAGACGGACAAGGTGCACTAGTTAACTACACTATGTATATTTAACAGTTAGGATACATATTTAACAGAGGGTAAAGTATACAATTCTACTAACCTTCCAGGTTATTTTGCCATAAGTGTTATGTTTCTTTAAATATATTTATATTTGGCGTCTGTTTAAAACCTGATCATAAGACAGCGAATAAATGAAGTGAGGCGTCTTTCGTGGCAGATTTTGCTTCAAAGCGTACAACACAGGCTGAGCTTTGAACCGAAATTGTTTTTCGTCGTAATGGCGTCTGACATAATATTCTTTGGCGCTTTACCATAATAGATTAATTTAGAGGGTGAATCTTCAGCATTTAAAACCCCGAAAACGAAATAAATTCTTTAAATAAAATAATAAATATAATATTTTAATAATTGATTACAATGCTTGAATAAAAAAAATAGTAACGTACCATTATTATTTTTTTACATTTGTTGTTTTATGTTTATGAAAATTATAAAAGCTGTTTTTAATTTCTAATTCTATGTACTTAATAATTATATATTAAAATGTAGTTTTTTTTCAATCTTCGTATAAATAAATAACAGTCATATAAATATTTTCTTACTGATGGTTACTGAGCTACCCCTAGGCGTAAATCTTTGCTGAGCTGATCTCTGACAACGAGCATGCTCAGAGTCCATAGACTGCCCAACAGCTGTTTAAGTAATTACCATGGGATCATTCGCTATTCGTACTTTGGTTAATGCTCAGCGACAACCATTTTGTCTGGTATTGTTTATGTAAAATTTAGTAACAAATATTCTAGTCTATTTTATTTACAGCTTTACGAAAGCTAAAAAATATATTCACCATAATTAAAACATGCTAATTTGTTCAGATATTTCTTATCATTTATATTGAACCAAGAATTCGAGATGTTTCAAGAGTATAAATAGATTCCACTTCCAACAACAAAGGTGTAGCAATCAACTACTGAGAAAATAACCAATCCCAGTTCTAATTCCACAAATAACTATATATAGGATGGATTAAAACCAATTGGAATGTAATTAAGACATAAACTAGAACTTTGATTCTAAGAGCATCCTCATGTTTTTCACAAAAAACAAATACTACATTCGAACAGGTGAATACTTAAATTAATACTTTTAACAAATGAAGTACTTTAAACAATTGAAAATTCTAACAGAATCCAACTCTGTACTCAACATAAAACTTCCAAGTATCCCTAAATTCCCAGACCAGAGATTTTGATATATTTATGTACGGTGCTCTTATCCTGCACTAATAACAGATGCCACCTTGATTGATCGCCGTATAGCAGCTATAATATTGCAAAATAAAAATATTTTACAGTTCAACATATCGTTCATATATGAGATTTTCTTCTCAAATAGAACCGGAATGTTTATATGTACAAATCGTTTACTCGCGTCTGGTTTTAGTGGGACACTTTCAAAAAATGTTATATAAAATTAAACAAAACTAAAAATTGTATACAGTTTATTTTATTACTATTAGTTAATTACAATTATATGTTCTTTGCTAAGCATACCATCTGCCCTTCCTCTACCCTTCGCTTACTTTTCCCTTCCTATGTGATAAGACTAATTCTACGCCAGTGAGTGGAAGCACCAGTTTGTTGAAGAAACCCAAGATCCTCTTTTTTGTGGTTGTATCTATGGAAGATGAATCCCGAAAATCATTATTACAGTCATCATTTTAAAAATATTTAAATATGTTATAAAATGACAAAATGTTTAATTTCTAGAATAGTATTTACCGCTGTACGCTATCTAAATTTAGTTCTGCATTATGGACCTACTCTTTATCACACTTGAGCTTAAAAAAATAAAATTAAAAATTAAAAAAATAATAAACTTGTTAATAATTGTAATAGTTAATAACCCTAAAACTACTAAAAGTAAAACACAACGTTATTGTATTGCAAAACCGAGCTGATAGTTCTTAATGCAGAAAATAGACGCACGTATTTTCATATTAGTTCTAGAAAGGTTATTTTTACAATAGGTTTACAATCTGTGATTTTTAGTAACTAATATCAGTTAACTCGTGAGAACTTTAAGTTACTCGCCCTTAGTATACGATATTTGTTCTACACAACATAAACTTAACTATTATAAAGAGTGGGACCTAAATGCAGAACTAAATTTAGATAGCGTACAGCGGTAAATACTGTTCTATAAATTAAACATTTCGTCATTTTATGACACATTAAAATATTTTAAAATATCGACTGTAATAAGGATTTTTAGACATCTTCCACAGATACAACCTCAAAAACAGGTCTTTGTGTTTCTTCAACAAACTGGTACTTCCATTCACTGGCAATGTACAAACCACTAGAATGGCTATCAAGCCTAGATACCAACTCGTTTTAGAGGTCACATTTATTTAATTTAAAATTATTTAAGAAATATCGATTTTTCAAACATTTATTGAGTCACAGACACAACAAATGTCATTAGTTATGGCACAGTATTTTTTTAAAAACCTTTCCAGCATTCCCCTTCAAATGTAAAAGACAAGTTATCGTAACCTTTTCCAATAAGGAGTCTTGGTTTTACTCTGCTTGTTAAATACGAACATTAATTTGACGGAATTGTAGTTCCATAGAAAGCTTTCGCAAAACTAACTGCTTTATTGGGCAAGTTCGTCAGTAAATAATACATGTTCTTATAATAAGATTTACCTTGAATGTCATATATTATTCGCGTGATTATTCACTCGGACAAATTGGATCAGTTTAAACAATTTTACGGCTAAAGAGTTCCTATCGACATATGCACTCGGATCACATTCAATTAAATCAGTCTCTAATTTCCTGATGGGGCTTAACATCGTTCCAACGTTACATTGCTAGAGAACTATTATTCCATTTAACAAATTGATTCAATTCAAATCACTATAAAATTTCAATTCAAATATTTTTCATTTATTCCAAATACTTTTGGTTTATTTTAAAATTATATTACTAATTATGAATATAATTTTTAATTCAATTTTTCTATTTTTATTATTATATTTTTTTAATATCTCTCCTTTCTTTTTTAACGGTTTCTTCATTTGGGATTTTCATTGTGGGTTTTCTGCTTTAGGTTCGTTGATATTTTCTTTATGATTATACATTCCAACAGATCATTTTATTGAAATATAAATTTACTAAATATATAATTATATATATATTATATATATATATATATATATATATATATATATATATATATATATATATATAGAGAGAGAGAGAGAGAGAGAGAGAGAGAGCTTCAGAAGTTAAAATAATTTATACTTTATTTACCAATTTCATAACTGTTAGACTTGAAACGTCTGTCGGATACGCTAATCAAATACGCTATAAATATCAATTGGACCTTAAACAATTAAAAGATCTGTCTATTGTAGAAAAACATAAAAAAGTAAAAACATTAAAAGTAAACAATACAACATATATAAGAATATTTTACAATAAACATTAAACATTTTAAACATAAAAACAAAATTTTTAAGGTCTGTTACCAGAAATTGCATTATATATTTAGGAATCACACGTAACGAATTAATTATTATTATTATTATTATTCTCTTCACAAACTGTTTCTATGAATTAGGTAAAGAAGAAAACAAGTAATATTTAAAAACAATTAAAGTCAATTCCTTCTGAGAACAATAAAAAAAATTTTATTTCAGTTACTATTGAATAAATAATTACAATTATTATAATAAATATGTACAATATATACATATGGCACAAACGCAATATTAAGTGTCAATTGGAAAACGAAATTGATTAATAAATTAATTTAATTTAATTTATTTAAATAATATTTATTTGAAAAACTGTATTAACATCAAGTGCCATCCACAACAAGTTTAAAAAAATATATTTGAACTTGAGTGGATGAATAAAAGATATTTGATTAACGATTGAAATTTTGAACATTATACATATATAAATAATATTCGAGCTGGCTTGTGAGTGAAAGTTATAATTAAAGAATAAAAATATGGTACAACTCACAAATATAAAATTTTTTATTTCATACGCGTTTCAACGACTAATTTGTCGTCATCCTCAGTGAAGATACACACATCAAATTAACTAAAAAAATATTAAACATAACCTATAAAGCTTTAACAAAAGTAAAAATCAGATCTGTGCATTGTCAAGTTTATAGCCACAGCTACTAATATAATTACATTAAATAACATATGATAATTATACATATTTAATTTTGATGAGCCTATATTACTAGTAAAACATAATAATAACAAACTTATTTAAAAAATTTAAAACATATAGTATTTAACAATTAATTAATTTAAAATAACATTGAATTTTGATTTGGTCCTAATTCATTATAAACAATTTTATTTTTATTTCTATTTATAAATAAAGTTTCCCATACATCTAATTCATTAAAATTTATCACATTTTTTAAAAGGACCACATTTTTACTTTTAAATTCGTGTTTTTCGTCCAAACAATGTTTTGCCATAGCTGATTTTTTAGCCCTATTATATTTCACATGGGAAAAATGTTCTTTTGCTCTAACTAGTATGTTTCTTTTTGTTTGACCAATATATTTCATCTGGCACATATCACACTGCAAACTATAAATTCCCGATTTATTTTCATTTTTTATTATGTCTTTTTGGTTCCCTAATAGATTTTTTAGGTTAGTTCTTGTAACTAACGTTACTTTTACATTACTGTTATTCTCCAAAGCTTTTTTAGCCAAATTAGATAAAGGTGGATGGTAAGCTAATCTAATCCATTTTCTTTCCTCTATTTTTTAGAAAAGAAAAATCTATTTTCTATTAATTATAAAAAAATTAGCTAAGAAACTTGATAATGGATTTCCCATGGCGATACCATCATTTTGTGCATAGTATTTACCGTTGAATTGGAACCCGTTTTGCGCCATACATAAATTAATAAGTATGATAAATTCTTCAATTTCATTCACATCTAAATTTAATAGTTCTAGCCATTTTCTAATTATATCAACAGTTTTTGAAATTGGTACACTTGGATAAAGAGATCCTACGTCAAATGAAACTAAATATTCTTCTGGTAATAAAGAAATGTTTTTTACTTTATCGACGAATTCATAAGTATTTTTTACCATATACGAAGGAGGTGGGCCTAGTTCTTGTAGGCGTGATACCAACCATTTTGCTATTAAATATGTTGGTGAATTTATACCAGATATTATTGGTCGCATTTTTCTACCTTCTTTATGGACTTTAGGTAAACAATATAATTTTGGTGTTTGTGGGTTGGGTATTGTTAAATTTCTACTATATTAATTTTCCTAATAAAAATTATTTTTTAAAAAAGATATGAGTGGATGAATAAAAGGTATTTGATTAACGATTGAAATTTTGAACAATATACATATAAATGAATAAAAAAATGTATATATATATATATATAGAGAGAGAGAGAGAGAGAGAGAGAGAGAGAGAGAGAGAGAAAGAAAGAGAGAGAGGGTGCTAACTAATAGTAGGAATATAATAAAATTCAATAAACAAATATAAAACGATTTTTTAGCTAACCATTTCCAAGAGTACTTTTAGAAATACTGTTGTAAATAAACTAACTTCATTGTAGTTATTGAAATTTATTTTCTGTTGAGTTTATTACATTTTTTGTCTGTATCTAAACATGAATAAATTTATTAGAATTCTACTCTAAAAAATGTCTATAAATTAATTTTTATTTGAGTATTTAAATAAAATAAATTGTATAATAATATAAACGAAATTCAAGAAATAATTAATTTAAAAGTTATTTATTTTAATTTTAAAATTATTACAAAACAGGCAGTTCAAGGCTACTTAGACTAAATTAATTTATAAAATACGTATATTGTCAATTTCATATGAACCAAGGTAGAATTTACCTTCGAATATTTCCAGATCATTCGTATATATTTACTTAATTATATTACAGATTTATGAAATAATTCACCATAGAAATTATATTGTTGTTAAATTTACAGTGTAAAACTGAATGTATATTGTTTATGTTGGTACCTCTATATGTGTTCAGAATACAATAATTAGTAAATAAACTTATGTTAAAGAATGGCGGTGTAACATATCGAAGTTACATTCGTAAAACCCGTAATTTCCAAGTTGTATTTCTGCCAAACAGCCGTTAATTGGAGCAAAGTATTTGTTAATTCCAATAGTCGTCGCACGAGGGTAGCACGTTTTAGTCCCCGCTTGTAATCAGCTGTTTGTTGCAAACTTGATTTTTCCGATCCTTTTTAAAATTAAATATTAAGTTAGGAGGAGTCGGATAAGAGAAAACGAAGAGAGAGTGTCGCAAAAGACCAGACAAGAGAAGCTAGTGTTGCCTGGTGACCGCGGTAACATCTCTGATTGATCGGACAACCCGAGGAAGCCACCAAATACGGTAACACTTTCCACTAAAGACTACGAGACAAAGGTAGATCTTTTAATAAATATATATATATATATATATATATATATATATATATATATATATATATATATATATATATAATACATATTGTAAATATGCAGACCGAGGAAGACTGTTTGTCAAAATATTTTTGAAGTGGAGGGAGATTCTAAATTTTATTTTGGGGAATAGCTTGGTTATTTAACTTTCCTACAGCGGTTTCTAACAAATTAGTTCCGGCTTAAAAATAAAACTTAAAGTTTATATTATGACTTGCAATATTAAGAGAATGGAGTATATTATATTTTTCGAGTTATTGCTATTCGTCCTGACATTGCAATAGCAAAATTTAAGAAATATTCAACTTTTTGTAGCTTTACCCTTTTTTTAATTATTTAAATATATTTTGTTTTGTTTAGATCTACTCAGAGTAATTCATGTAAGTTTTATAAATATAAAAATGGAAGATATATTTGTAATAATAATTTTATTATTTTTTAAATTTTTGACCGTCATAAGTGTTTTAGGAGGAAGACAATTACAAACGTGCATTTTCCTATTCAATTTTGCTTCAACATGTTTAGTTCACAAAACTTTTTAAAATTATTTAAATATATTTAAGCAAATATTTTTAAAAAACTATTCTTGTACGCAAACTCGAGTAAATATTGCAATTTAAACCATAATCTACATGTTTACTGGAGCGGAATAAATTAATTACTGGACTGCGTCGTCAGTTTAGCTACACTGCAACGGAGATGTATTCACATGAACAACAAAGCTAGCTATGCCTTTGGAGATCTGATCCCCAATGGCTTATATTTCAACAGAAATAAAACGTTACTAAGTACGAGCATTGCTTCTCTGTTACGTCTGGAGAATGCACAAGCTCACAAACTAATGCTTTCTTGAATGCTTTAATGTGACAAATTAATTTGTCTGCAATATATTTCTTCTAAAACCTTTGTCTATGTATAATATTGGTTATTATTATTTATAACAACGATGATGAAATAAATTGAATATTTTAAGTAGAATATTAGTTAAGAACAAATACATTATAGATGAACAGTACATTATAGATGTACATTATAACAATACATTATAGATGGTAAAATTATCAAGAAATTATTTACGCATATTTTAGAGACCTTTTAAAATGCCAAACAATTCTGTAAACATATACTCTAAAAATGTATATTTAAGAACAGCTCGCAAATGGGTAGTATACGCATAGTACTAACCATATATCTCATCGACGTGTTTATTATTTTGTATTATTATATCATATATTTTTTTAAATTATAACTAGTTTTCACGAATATTTTACCTGGATCTTTCAACAATCATTTTAAATTGTTTAAAGTATGTTATATATATACATATATATATATATATATATATATATATATATATATATATATATATGTGTGTGTGTGTGTGTGTGTGTGTGTGAGTGTATGTATATATATAAAATATATAAATATATATATATATATATATATATATATATATATATATAGAGAGAGAGAGAGAGAGAGAGAGTTAAGGAAACCAGAAAGGCCAACGCTACCTGGACCTAAGGTTGTTTCATAAAGGTTCATTTTATTACACTTTAACAGGGTCTCTATTGTTCTTTGTTTCTGCTCGATTACACTCATCAGTGAGTCCTTCGCGTTTCTTGAGGTCACTGCTAGTTGGCAGATAACTAAGGCTAGTGTCACATCATTATACTCACAGTATACCCGTCTTACCATGGAGAGTATGTTAGATAGTTTCAAGGCGTTCCGTCAACAGATATCAAAACGTGGTATGATAAGTTTCCTAAAAGACTATAAACTGGAGAAACAATCAATACAAAGTGTTGTGCAAAAATACATTTCAATCGCGGAGCAAAGAGAATTATGATTTATAAATGTGGGATTCGTAACTGCAAAGCTAAAAAACTCGTAAGAGACAATACAATTTTTAATTAGCTCAAAAATTATTTTTATTTAGCATTTATTATTGTTTGTGAGACTAGACTTTCGCGGCCTACAGTAAGGAAGCTGATAAATGTTTTCAGAAAGATTCTCGTGGTTTGGCTTCTAGAGAATTCAACTAAAATAGGTGGCGGAGAACAAATTGTTGAAGTGGATGAAAGCGCGTTTGGGAAACGTAAGTACGATCGTGGGCGTTTGACCAAAGCTCGTTGGGTAGTTGGTGGTATAGATAGAGACAGTAAAAAGTGTTTTCTGAAAATTATTGATAAAAGGGACTCAGCTACATTACTTCAAATACTAATGGAAAATGTGGAGCATGGGGACGACAGTCATTACTGATACGTGGAGGTACAATTCGTACATTACTGGTACGTGGAGGTACGTGGGGTACAATTCTCTAAATTAAAGTGGATATCTACACAAAACGGTCAAACACTTTCTCAATTTTGTGCATACGCAGACAATAGCAACACATTGGGCTAAGATAAAAAGTGATATGCCTCGAAGAATAGGTCGAATATGGAGAAATATTGTTTTGACAAAGCCAGAACAGTTTGAAGATTTTTTTAATGCAATCAATTATTTCTTCCCTCAATGATTGTGTGAAACATTTGAATTAGTAATATATGAATATAGATATTTATATCATAGAATAGAATAAACATATAATACATTATAATAAGACAACGCCAATTCCGGTCACGATGTAAATAATAGATAGGTAGTTTAGATAATTGGTATATTAAAACAAAAATAAGTCAATGCTACTTTTAGCAGCTTTATGTAAATATAAATGGCCACATATTAGACGACTCCAAGATTAAGAAGAAATATGACAAGCCTCTCTGTGCCGCTTTGGGTAAAATGAGGAAATTGTTCCATAAATAGTTTACTATTTTAAATCATTAGTTTTCCATATCACTTGGAGCGGTAAAAGCATTCTACTCGGAATGAAATAGCTGTGATAACCTCATCAAATTTTGTGTAAGTGTGTATTTTGTTCTAGTTTAATAATTTAATTTTTATATGCTGTAAAATATGGTAGATTATTTATAATAATTAAGTTATTTTTGTTGATGGTTTGCTCTTTATATGAAGTACAGTATATATGGCCTAAGTGCAACTGCTTTTGTACCATTATCATCTGTGAGCTTCAGCTTATCAAGTCGCTGTGCCTGCTGGTTTGCAAAAATTCTTTTAATAAAAAAGTTACCTAATAAAAAAGCTTACCAATATTTCCATCCAATGAAAAACTTAAGATTTGACATTGCGGGCGCTCGAATGCAGGCCATCTCCATGTCCTTCTTGAGTTAGGTTTTCCTCTCAGCCACGGAACAGCATCCTGGAACATTCTTCTGGATCTCCAGAAAACGTCCGTCTCTCACGAAAGCTGATTTGCGTCTCCAATGCTATCAGGCAGTCCCCACTAGGCCTACTCTGCTGCGTGGTTTATTGGTTAATCAAAACCTTGTCTAGACTTACAACGTAGTGTCCTGATGAGCTTTCTTTCGAAGATGTGTGCTCGATTTTTAGCTGCTGCTTGAAAATGTCACTTATGGTGTAACATTGGCATATTTCTTAACATCATGGTCTATTTCATTATTTAATATTTTGTTACGAATTTGAATTACAGTTCTGGCCAACTCCGTTAGTAAGTTATGTTTTAACGGCACTCGAAACTATTTTCTCCCCCACTTGACACTTTAATAATTTTTGAAGAACTTATCAACCCATTCATTAATTACACATTACATTTAATTTTATATTACATAAGTTTATTAATACATTTGTTAATAAATTTAATTTTACTATATTTTGCTTTAAATAGTTTTTTAAACTTACATTTATAAAACTTACATTCATTCAAACTTACATACATTTAAACTTACTTAAATTCTCTTAAACTTGGATGGTTCTTTACTTTTATTTTCTAATTTCATGTTTAAGTTCTGTTTTTTTATGGATAACGAGAATTAACTTAATTTTAATTTTATGTTAGAAGAAAAAATTAATTCTTTCCTAGATGCTCTGTTTCGTGAGTTTGGACCGGCCTTGTTTACTCAGCCAGATAGTGAACCTGCTTGCCCGCTACTCTCCATAGCAGGGGTTTCACTTTTAACCTTTTTAAAATATTATTTTTAAAAGATTTTGCCTAGGTGAAAACCCTTATCCTAGAGACTGCTTTGGTCGTCTTACTGTGTGTGTGTGTTGCAACGGGCCTTTTTCGCTCATCATCTGTACACGACTATCTTTATTTTTACTCCTTTTACATCTTTACTCCTTACTTACTATTCATTTATCTTCCTCATTACTTCAATACTCCTTTTTCCTATTTCCCCTATTAACCTTCAACCTTCAATTCCCCCCTTTATTACTTATTACTCCCTTATATTTCCCCTATTAATATTCAACCTTCATTTTTCAATAATCAATTACCTATTATTTTCCGAGACTCTTACTTACCTGGTAAGCATTAGGACCTACCTTTCCTAATACCTAGTTTCCTCTAATACTTACCAGTCGCCCTGCAATAGTATAATGACCTAGGAGGAATTTCGGTCAGTCAAACGAAGCCTGTAACATCCCTGTCTAGATCTCCTAGGAATAAATTCCTAGATTTCGTATGAAAACCATTAGCGGAGTATTTCCCTATACTAGCATAATACTTTGGGTGGAGTGTCTTCTATTTGAGGTGTTTGGAAACCTTTTATTAAGAAACTGTGAAACTGCATGTCATTTAGCTAAACTTCACTAATGACTGCTAATTGGAAACTCACATTTTTTGTTTATAAGGTGGTAAAGCATGCACACTTTTACAGGCATTAACTATTTATTAATTTAGCTTCTTTACCCCTAACATAACATCATCAAAACAATAATATTTTTCCTTAAATATCTTTAGTAAATATGGAATAATTTATTCGTTGTAATTTTTTATAATATTATAATATCGTTCACATAAGAAATTTACCATTTGTATAAAAATAAAATTTAAATTAACTTCTTACCACTCTTTGGCTTGATTATACTTATAAACAAATTAAATTAACATTCTTCTTACTTTTGCCTTAATATTTTCCCAGTAGTAAAAGATTTTATATGTTATGATAATAAACTAGAAATTATTTTATAAGTATAACTTAGCTTTTAATTTACCTAAAATTCACCTCATTAAATATTTAATTACTCTTATTATTTACTTCTTATTTATTCCCCATTAACTTCTTATTTTCTCTACAATCCTATTCTATATTTCTGTAATTTATAATCATTTTATTATATCAATTAATTCTATTTTCCTATGCACATATTTGTTAAAAAGGTATTAATTTTTCGAAATGAAAATATACTATATTACTTTATATTATAATTTACAAGAATCTACGTGAATTATTTTTCTTTGCATAACCTTTATAATTTAAAATATAATGAATTACTTTAATTTTATATTTAAGTAATTTTCAATGAATTTCTAGTAAAGTTTAAATGAATTTTAGTAAAGTTTAAATGAATTTTAGTAAAGTTTAAATGAACTCTAGTAAAGTTTAAATGAACTATAGTAAAGCCAAATCTGTATCTGAAACTGTTTTTTGAATTAAACCAATTTATTCGAATTTATATTTTAAGAAGCAAAGTTAAGCATGACTGAATTGGACTTGCCTTTGAAGTAAAACGTCACCTTCAGCCTCATTTTCCTGCCAGCATGTGGATAAATTTTTAAATAATATTTTGTTTTTATTAATATTATTAAATTTTGGCTTTTAAGCCATTCAAACGGCATTTTGCCCGTTTAAACGTGTGTGTGTGTGTGTGTGTGTGTATGTATGTATGTGCATATATATTTATAATTGTCTTTAATATATATATATATATATATATATATATATATATATATATATATATATATATATCAAAAGCCAAATTTTGAGCTAAAATGTCATTGTCTGAAATGAGACTGATTTAGCTCTTTACTTTTGGCTCTCTCAGTTATTTACTGGTGAATGGGTCTCTTGATAATGTGAATATATTAAGTTATATATATTAAGTTATATATATATATATATATATATATATATATATATATATATATACGCGTTTACACACACATACATTTTTATTCATACCTCCACATGTTGGTTATGTAACGCTAGATTTGAAAGTGTTTTTCTTACAACAAGATCATTATGAAATCCATACTATTAATTGCCGTTTCCTTGCACTTTTTATGTTTCTATAATTTATAGGCACTAATACATTAAACTAGACATATTTTTTGCTTTATAAAACAAAACAAAAATCCCTTCCTTGATGTTTAAAAGTTCTATTTTTGCTAGTAAATCATCGCGGGGTAAAAATTCTTTTTAAATATTATAAATTCTCTATATTGTAATAATATATCTGTGTTGTGACCTAAATACTCTGTGATATGCAGAACCTCAAAGGGCAAGTAATGTGTACGTGACAGGGCCTTGATATATTCAACATTCCTCAGTTGCAACGAGGAATGTCAACATGGAATATTTGGGTGCATACAAGAGGCGGAAATTGGTTACCTACATATTAATACGGTTGTTTCATAAAGGCTAGCTTCCCCCCATAATACATAAAACTACCTGGAGCAGCTGCTTCGAGTATCTTTTACAATTGTTATTTATAACTAAAAAAAAAAAAAACAGTGTGTAAATTTTTGATGAAAATCTTTACTTAGTTAAAACAATTATTTGATAGGTACAAATTTTTATACGATAACTAGTCAGTGCTCGACGAAGAATATTGGAAATATCTTTTACTATGCCCAAGCGTACGAGTAGGTTGTACTGCAAATTCTCAAATTATTCTGAACTATAAGACTCTTCTTGCAAAGGAGTCATAGCTATTCGGCAGTTTATTTACAAATTAAGGTTCTTATTTCTATTTTTCTGGCATGGAGAAAACCCTTTTAGTAAGCGTCATCATATGTTTAAAATAAGATAACATATGATTTCATACAACAGCTGTTTTTATACATAGGTTATGTTGTAAAGATAACTCTTTTATTGGTTAGGTTACGTTACTTTATTTATTGTATTTTTAAAGTTGAAATGTTACCCTTCATTATGTGTTACCCATAATTGAAGGTAATTAATTACATTTCAGTAGATCCTACAATAATGAAAGTATAGTAAACTATAAATGTTTATAAAAATTTTTAATCGATGACTTCCTTGGGCATGAATGACACGTTTTAAGAACCAACGTCCATTGAATTTAATAAATTCAATTTTTATTGAATACATTTTGCATAACTTATATAAAGGTTTTCTAATAACTAGATTGCTTTTTACTCTAAAATAGCATTTAATAACTATTCTCTGATTCAAGTTTTCATTTTCAGGGTATTTTAAATTATCGCCTTCAAATCAGTTGACAAATTCTTACTCTGCAGGTTAGAAATCTGACAAGCTGTTTTTAATAATTACAAAAACTCTTCCTCCGCAAATCCAACCCCATCCTCATGACTAAAGTTAGGCACATCATGGGGGCTTAGTACACAACGTAGATCAGCTACTCTACTGTGACGAAATATTTCATCTTAAATAGCTTCTCAGTTTGGGATTGTGTGGAGGAACGAGACTTTATGCTCAGACACATGCTCATATTAAAACAAACCAATGTGCACATGTTAAAAGGTAAACCAAGGAACATCGTATTTATATCCAACCCAGAATACAGTATACAACAGATAAGCAAATGTAGAGAATAAATTACCAATATGTGAAACCAACATCCCGTTAATGCGAGCTCAAACTAGGGTCAGGATATTATACGGAAGCTTAATGTCTTGACGGAATATCTGTGACAATGTCCGTGAAATGGGTTTTAGCACCGGACACGCAGTTAAGACATCCAGATGGATTCTTAGATTATTAACAAGTAATATAAATAATACTTTTTTTAAGTAAATTCATACTTGAGTCAAAAAGAAAAATTTTATTCTAGCTACTTTTTCTAAATAATTGAAATTAATATACATAATCCATGCGTTAAAACAGCAGTTCTACAACATAACCTATAACATAAAATCAGCTGTTTTATAAAATCATATAATATTATCACTAATGTTCAGCCAAATGCGACTAGTAACTATATTGCATACCTTGCCCCTTTTTTGAAAAGTATTTATCTCATACGAAACTTAAATCAATTCATTTTAAATTTAATTATTTAATTATTATTTGAAAAGACTCTATCAACATCAAGTGTCCTCCACTACAAGTAACAAAAAATGTATTTGAGCTCAACAGGATAAATAAAATGTATTTTATTAACAATTGAAAACTTGAAAAAGATACGACTATATATATAAGGAGTGTGTGAACGAATAGTAAGGAATTGAAAAACTAGACTTGTTGTTATGATGACCTTTTGTTGGGTATTAGGACATGTCAACAGGTTTTCCCAGCACCAAATGACCCTTTAAGTGTGTTTGAGATTTTGATCAACAAAATGTATTTGGTGTGTATAAATCCCTGTTTGCAATATTAATACTGCAATTCATTGCCAATTATACATAAAGTAGCTGCTGCATTTTATGACGAGTCATTAATGGGCGGGGTGGCATTGAATTATGCGATATTTAGCCCAGCCCTAAAGGTGACTGCTAGTGAGAAATTGTTTTGGCTACTGTGTGAAATATATCTCGCGTTGAGCTTGACGTAACGCGACAGCTATCACATACGATGCCTGAGGGAATAGTGGTTAGACAGTGAAACTCATTCTAAAAGATCCTCTTGCCTTAAAGATAAACTGATATCAACAAATATTTTCTAGAATTATTTTTGAAGCTGCGCAATACACAATAGTCAAGAAAAGTATTAAATACAGATTTTAAATCTTTATTTCTTTTCCAAACAGTAAAGGTGAAAATAATAAGGGAACCGACAGAAAAACAAATCTTTGATACATTAGAGCATAAAACAAATAAGGTTGGTATCTTTGACTAAAATGATCGTGAAATCGTTCCAAAGTTTTTAATGCTACATGTTTGTTACTTGACTCTTTCACAACCAACAGTATCAGAAAGGGATGGGGTGGGTTGCTACATCGATCGGAAACTAGCATCTGCACTCTAGTGCCTGTAAACATCAAACATCCAAACAATTGAGACAAAGAGACGTCAATTCTTTCCTATTGAGAGGAATCTCTACGCCTCTCTCTTTAGAAACAAAAGTAAATATTTCTTTTTATCACAAAGAATGGGTAGAACTAAAAATTTCCTGTTTGCCGATTTTAATGTTTTAGCCTTAATTCTTTTACGGTACACAGTATAACTTCATTATAACAGACTAATTGGGGCTGACGGTTGTCCGTTTTAATGGATGTCAGTTATAGAGCAACATGTACTTGCAAAGAGGTTACAATGCAAATACATTGTAAAAAGAGAACGAAAAGAAATAAACTGATATAAGTTGTGTAATTCTTATTATGGTGATCGGTTAGCACGTTCGCTGCTGCTACTTACGCTTGGTAACATAACACAGTCATATAGAAAAATATATTTTATTTGATTTGCAAGTCTTCAAATTGTATTTGAAAATATTTTGAGGTTGTTTTGAACAAAAGTCGTATTTCAGACTAGTGTGGCCAGCAGGTGCACGGAGTGTTTGCTAAACAAACATATGTAAATTAGTATTATAGCCATTTACAATTCCCTCGAGCAACACGGGAAACACCTCTGTCTCTCTCTCTCTCTCTCTCTCTCTCTCTCTCTCTCTCTCTCTCTCTTCCTCCCTTTTCAGCATTAAACTTTTAGCGTTATATTTTTACATTAGCTAAAATATTTTTCATACAGACATTGTTGTAAGAAAACAATATTATTATTTTTGCGTATTTCTTTTTTTTAGTTGTGTTTCATTTTTAGAATTGTTTGCCGTATCCTTTACCCATTGTTAAGTTTGGCTTTTTATATCATTTTTTCCCAATCTATGATACGCTACTTGTAATTATATTTTAGGCAAAATTGTAAGAGTTGTAATTTGTAAAGAATTATGCATTATAGAAATTAATAAAATGGTAATTAACAAAAATAGAAACAAAAACAAACAAACCGCAACTGAAATAGACAAGCAACCACGAAAACATATTTAGTGATAGCTCTTATTAGTAAACATCATCAACTTGATAAGCAATATTATCTTATGCAGAATACTACAGACATAGTAAAAATATTAGTAAGAGGTTCTGTGTTTACTAATCGAAATGAGGAAAATATTTGTATTTAAAAAAAATAAAATGGAAACGTTGGTAAAACGTTTAAGCAAAACCTGAGCAGTCTTTTAGATTGTATATTAGTCTAATTATTAAATATATAAGGGTAATAAATTAGTTATTACTTAAAATGTTAATAATTAAATATATTACTGTAAATAATAACAAAAATAGTTATGTATAATTTATAAAGCAATTGGTCGAATTCAACAGAATTATAATTTCTTCTAATATTTTATACAAATCTTATTTCAGTTTATAGAACAATTTATTTCAGTTTAATTACTAAACTGGATTTTTTATAAAAAGGTATAGTTCTTATATATTATGAGAAATAACTGGTAATATTTCATAACTATTTTTACTTATATGAGCTAGAGCATGAACTAGGTGCAATCCTGAAAAAATTAAATATAGAGTTGTAATAATATTTTTACGTAATTTATTCCTGCACGTGCCCTTTAAAATCTCTATCTCACTACCTCCCCCCCCTCTCTCTCTCTCTCTCTCTCTTTATCTTTATCTTTCGCTCTTTCTCTATCTTCCTTCCTTTGTACATACTGTAAAGAGTATGTATAACATACAAAAGCGATTCCGTCCACCTCAGCCATGTGGAGTATAGAGGCCACATCATACATCTCCCTTGTCCTATTTCTTTGTTCTTCATTTATCCTTCACTTTCTTTAAATACTGTTCGATTACAAAACGTCAATACAACAAACTACCTACGGACAAAGAGTTACAAAAGTTTGGGCAACTAAATTTCTCACTTTGTAATAAACGATAGAAAATGCATTTACAGAATGAACAGCATTATACAAATTGTTATATTAAACTTTATACTATATTCTGCAGTGTAAAACCTTCCTCTAAAACTTTTGGAGGAGGAATAAGTTTTAAGCAAATAATGAAGTAATATCTCTTATACTAGAAAATATTTAATGAATTGGTCTCATTTTCTCTCAAACTAACTGAGTAAAAACAAATTATAAAAGTTAATCGATATAAAAAAAAAAAACAACTAAAGTACATTACACACTTTTATCTACTTTCAACTTTTTTCATGTCACTCTTTCAAAAAGATCAATTTATCTTCCCCTGGTTTATTGCCTCCTTTACCAAAACGTTTGATTAGGGGTAATACCTGTTCAGGGGTACAAAAATGACACAATCTTCAACCCCATTACTCCAGGCTCCACTACTTTTCACGGAGAGGTTTGTATAACATCACCGTAATACGGGTAGGCTTTGACTTTGTTGTAGACTTTTAAGCATATGTATTTAAGGTGAGGAACTCTAAGAGGGGCATGTTTTCCGAACATTCTCGGTGCAAAAGAAACCCTTTCTCAGGTCGCCCTTCATTATTCGTCTTGGAAAGAAATATAATAATAAACATCTCATTATGTCACCGAGAGGAAATATTTACAATCCTCATGCATACGTGAGTCAAGAAGACTGTCCCTACATTCCAGAACATGCGTTTCATATTCTTACCTCAAACGTACCTTTACAACCGACAATTCACCACCGATACCAGCAGAGAAAATAATAATAATAACAACTGAGTTTCCCTCACCCTATATAAATGCTGAACTAATAAAAACACTCTCATAACACTGATTCTTTTCACACTAATAGTCTCTTTCAGTACTTATTGCGTGAAACAGAAGTAATCCTTATCAAGTCTATACCTGGAAAAACAGCTGGTAATTATCGTGGACTGTATGAAATTGTTCATTAGACCGCCATTTTCACTCGCAGACTGATGCATGTAAAAAATACACACTTTAATGTGTTATTCTTAATAAAAAGATTAATTGTATAAACGTAAACAAGGTAATTGTGATTTTTTAAAGAGAAATGTTATTGTGTAAAAGTGAATAAATGTCTGACAATATTCTATTGTAATTATAAACAGTTTGATGAGTAAAGTAGTGGAATCCATTAATAACCTACTTCCTGAAACCTTTATTAAATAAACTAAATTAAATTTGGGAAATATAAGCTTAATTCTCTGAAAGTGCATGGTTAAAAGGTTATATTTGTTTTTATCAGTAAATAAAGATTATAACTACTTAGTCTAATATAATTAGACTATTAGTAAAATAATATCTTATTTATAGGTTTTTTCAACAGATTAATTTGATAAATGGATATTTAAAATAATCAAATTTTTCCTAACTGTGTTGACTCAATTAAATTTACATACTACTTAAGTTATTCAATATATGCATCATATACTGTCAATTATCATTATGATGTTTATGTATAGTGTGACAACTTGCTCGGGAAAAGCCGCGATGGGGCGCGCTAGTTAATATATATTTATATATATATATATATATATATATATCATTTAGGTTGTTCAAATGCAATAATTATTTATTAAATTTTATTCAAAGAAACATTAATTTTTATAAACAGTACCAACGTCATCAGAAATAAATAATAAAATAATGCAAGATATAAAACATATGTTACATTACAAATACCTGTAACACTGTTGCTAAATTTGTACAAATTACCAAATATATTTTGTTGAGTAATGATATAGGCATTGAATATCCAATTTAGAATGTGTGTATTTTGTGTGAGTATTAGTATTTGTTCATTTATTAATTTGTGATTATTACTGTATTTATATATTTCAATGCTTCACATATGTTCATTTAATTAAATAATTAAACGTATCTTCACATATCTCTTAATTATTTCTTTTATAAGTTTCATATTTTCAATATTTGAAAACTGATGGATATTATAACAATGATTTGAACATTTTTATTTTTATATTTATGTTTTTATAAGCATTTAATGTTCAATAATTCTTTTTTTAAATTTTTTTCTGGTTTGACCTATGTATGTTTTACTACAGCTTTCATATTCTAATTTATAAACACCAACTTTATTCATGCATATTATTTATTTTATTATTGTTATTATTAAATTTCTTATTAGTTTTGTATCAAATTTTCATGTTTGTATTTTTAAATAATTTGGTAATATTTTTTATCTGAATACCTGTAAATAAAAAGGAAGTTCATATTTTTTATAATGTAAAACCAATTATTAGGTTGTTTATTTAAAATATTATAATTAAGTTTGTCAACAGTTTTCTTTTTATAACCGTTTTATATTGCAATTCGATCAACTATGTTTTTTCTCGCATTTGATTTTCTTAATTTATGGAGATTTCGTGTACTATATTTCATACGTCATATTAAACAGCTAATTTTTGTTTTATGGATAATAAACTTTTGCTACTATTTAGTTACCTTGTGTTGGTTTATGGTGTATCATATATTCAAATTCATCTTTTTTTTATTTATAAATCTAGAAAATTAATTTAATTATTTGTTTCCATTCCGTAACTAAATTCGATATCATTAATAATAATAATAATAAATATAGTTATTTATTTTATTTACCAATGAATAAATATATATATGTGTGTATGTGTGTGTGTGTGTGTGTGTGTGTGTGTGTGTGTGTGTGTGTGTGTGTGTGTGTGTGTGTGTGTGTGTGTATTGTGTGTGTGTATGTGTATGTGTGTGTGTGTGTGTGTGTGTGTGTGTGTGTGTGTGTGTGTGTGTGTGTGTGTGTGTGTGTGTGTGTGTGTGTGTGTGTGTGTGTGTGTGTGAGTGTGTGTGTGTGTGTGTGTGTGTGTGTGTGTATGTGTGTGTGTGTGTGTGTGTGTGTGTGTGTGTGTGTGTGTGTGTGTGTGTGTGTGTGTGTGTGTATGTGTATGTGTGTATGTGTGTATGTGTGTATGTATGTGTGTGTGTGTGTGTGTGTGTGTGTGTGTGTGTGTGTGTATGTGTGTGTTTGTGTGTGTGTATGTGTGAGTTTGTGTGTGTGTGTGTGTGTGTGTGTTTGTGTGTGTGTGTGTGTGTGTGTGTGTGTGTGTGTGTGTGTGTGTGTGTGTGTGTGTGTAAGTTAGTGAGAGAGTCAAGGTCATCAATAATATATACACTCTTTTGTCATTAGAAGGAAGAAGAACTCGTTTGACACATCTTACTCCTTTTTTGTGTTTAATTTATTGTAAAACAGGTTTAACTTTAAGTAAAATATAACCTGGGTACATATTTCATAAAGACAAAAAATCAGTTTTCGAATTATCGTCTTTGTATTAAATAAATTTACTTAAATCGTTTATCAACCGTTTATCTCACCTTTACAGAAAAACATTCAAGCGAGTTTCTAAATAAACATGTAATAAAATGGAACCTTTTAAAAATGTTCTACATTTTCGCTCGAACCTATTAGAATGTGTCAGAACTGTCTCTAGATAGATTATGTGCATCCAAAACGCATCGACTGCAATAGAGATGAAAGGGCTAGGAAAGACACAAATTTACCGAGTTTACTTATTCTAAACCTTGTTAGCATTATACAAGACTGCACTATAGCGCTTGTAAAGGAAACGCTGTACTGCAATCCAATTACAATGGCAAAATAAACAAGACGGACAAGGTGCACTAGTTAACTACACTATGTATATTTAACAGTTAGGATACATATTTAACAGAGGGTTAAGTATACAATTCTACTAACCTTCCAGGTTATTTTGCTATAAGTGTTATGTTTCTTTAAATATATTTATATTTGGCGTCTGTTTAAAACCTGATCATAAGACAGCGAATTAATGAAGTGAGGCGTCTTTCGTGGCAGATTTTGCTTCAAAGCGTACAACATAGGCTGAGCTTTGAACCGAAATTGTTTTTCGTCGTAATGGCGTCTGACATAATATTCTTTGGCGCTTTACCATAATAGATTAATTTAGAGGGTGAATCTCCAGCATTTAAACCCCCGAAAACGAAATAAATTCTTTAAATAAAATAATAAATATAATATTTTAATAATAGATTATAATGCTTGAATAAAAAAATAGTAACGTACCATTATTATTATTTTACATTTGTTGTTTTATGTTTATGAAAATAATAAAAGCTGTTTTTAATTTCTAATTCTATGTACTTAATAATTATATATTAAAATGTAGTTTTTTTTCAATCTCCGTATAAATAAATAACAGTCTAATAAATATTTTCTTACTGATGGTTACTGAGCTACCCCTAGGCGTAAATCTTTGCTGAGCTGATCTCTGACAACGAGCATGCTCAGAGTCCATAGACTGCCCAACAGCTGTTTAAGTAATTACCATGGGATCATTCGCTACTCGTACTTTGGTTAATGCTCAGCGGCAACCATTTTGTCTGGTATTGTTTATGTAAAATTTAGTAACAAATATTCTAGTCTATTTTATTTACAGCTTTACGAAAGCTAAAAAATATATTCGCCATGATTAAAACATGGTAATTGGTTCAGATATTTGTTATCATTTATATTGAACCAAGAATTCGAGATGTTTCAAGAGTATAAATAGATTCCACTTCCAACAACAAAGGTGTAGCAATCAACTACTGCCAAAATAACCAATCCCAGTTCTAATTCCACAAATAACTATATATAGGATGGATTAAAACCAATTGGAAAGTAATTACGACATAAACTAGAGCTTTGATTCTAAGAGCATCATCATGTTTTTCACAAAAAACAAATACTACATTCGAACAGCTGAATACTTAAATTAATACTTTTAACAAATTAAGTACTTAAACAATTGAAAATTCTAACAGAATCCAACTCTGTACTCAACATAATACTTCGAAGTATCCCTAAATTCCCAGACCAGAGATTTTGATATCTTTATGTACGGTGCTCTTATCCTGCACTAATAACAGATGCCACCTTGATTGATCGCCGTACAGCAGCCATAATATTGCAAAATAAAAATATTTTACAGTTCAACATATCGTTTATATATGAGATTTTCTTCTCAAATAGAACCGGAATGTTTACATAGGATGTCCCGAGGAAGAAAGCAATCTCTTTAGCAAATATCCCGATTTTATTTTCAGATTGTTAAGAATCTTTAAAAAACATTTATTTAATTTTGCAAGTAAATGCTAATGGCGACCGTTAATAATTCAAAACTTAAAAAGAATACAATGATTCAATCAATAGCAATAATATACTACAAGCTTGCCATTCATAGGTTTCAGGCACGAGTATACTATACATGGGGTACAAATCGTTTACTCGCGTCTGGTTTTAGTGGGACACTTTCAAAAAATGTTATATAAAATTAAACAAAACTAAAAATTGTATACAGTTTATTTTATTACTATTAGTTAATTACAATTATATGTTCTTTGCTAAGCATACCATCTGCCCTTCCTCTACCCTTCGCTTACTTTTCCCTTCCTATGTGATAAGACTAATTCTACGCCAGTGAATGGAAGCACCAGTTTGTTGAAGAAACCCAAGAGGCTCTTTTTTGTGGTTGTATCTGTGGAAGATGAATACCGAAAATCATTATTACAGTCATCATTTTAAATATATTTAAATATGTTATAAAATGAAAAAATGTTTAATTTCTAGAATAGTATTTACCGCTGTACGCTATCTAAATTTAGTTCTGCATTATGGACCTACTCTTTATCACACTTGAGTTAAAAGAAATAAAATTAAAAATTAAAAAAATAATAAACTTGTTAATAATTGTAATAGTTAATAACCTTAAACTACTAAAAGTAAAACACAACGTTATTGTATTGCAAAACCGAGCTGATAGTTCTTAATGCAGAAAATAGACGCACGTATTTTCATATTAGTTCTAGAAAGGTTATTTTTACAATAGGTTTACAATCTGTGATTTTTAGTAACTAATATCAGTTAACTCGTGAGAACTTTAAATTACTCGCCCTTAGTATACGATATTTGTTCTACACAACATAAACTTAACTATGATAAAGAGTGGGACCTAAATGCAGAACTAAATTTAGATAGCGTACAGCGGTAAATACTGTTCTAGAAATTAAACATTTCGTCATTTTATGACACATTAAAATATTTTAAAATATCGACTGTAATAAGGATTTTCAGACATCTTCCACAGAATCAACATCAAAAACAGTTCCTTGTGATTCTTCAACAAACTGGTACTTCCATTCACTGGCAATGTATAAACCACTAGAATGGCTATCAAGCCTAGATACCAACTCGTTTTAGAGGTCACATTTATTTAATTTAAAATTATTTAAGAAATATCGATTTTTCAAACATTTATTGAGTCACAGACACAACAAATGTCATTAGTTGTGGCACAGTATTTTTTTTAAAAACCTTTTCAGCATTCCCCTTCAAATGTAAAAGACAAGTTATCGTAACCTACTCCAATAAGGAGTCTTGGTTTTACTCTGCTTGTTAAATACGAACATTAATTTGACGGAATTGTAGTTCCATAGAAAGCTTTCGCAAAACTAACTGCTTTATTGAGCAAGTTCGTCAGTAAATAATACATGTTCTTATAATAAGATTTACCTTGAATGTCATATATTATTCGCGTGATTATTCACTCGGACAAATTGGATCAGTTTAAACAATTTTACGGCTAAAGAGTTCCTATCGACATATGCACTCGGATCACATTCAATTAAATCAGTCTCTAATTTCCTGATGGGGCTTAACATCGTTCCAACGTTACATTGCTAGAGAACTATTATTCCATTTAACAAATTGATTCAATTCAAATTACTATAAAATTTCAATTCAAATATTTTTCATTTATTCCAAATACTTTTGGTTTATTTTAAAATTATATTACTAATTATGAATATAATTTTTAATTCAATTTTTCTATTTTTATTATTATATTTTTTGAATATCTCTCCTTTCATTTTTAACGGTTTTTTTATTTGGGATTTTCATTGTGGGTTTTCTGCTTTAGGTTCGTTGATATTTTCTTTATGATTATACATTCCAACAGATCATTTTATTGAAATATAAATTTACTAAACATATAATTATATATATATATATATATATATATATATATATATATATAGAGAGAGAGAGAGAGAGAGAGAGAGAGAGAGAGAGAGAGAGAGAGAGAGAGAGCTTCAGAAGTTAAAATAATTTATACTTTATTTACGAATTTCATAACTGTTAGACTTGAAACGTCTGTCGGATACGCTAATCTTTATAAATATCGATTGGACCTTAAACAATTAAAAGATCTGTCTATTGTAGAAAAACATAAAAAAGGTAAAAACATTAAAAGTAAACAATACAACATATATAAGAATATTTTACAATAAACATTAAACATTTTAAACATAAAAACAAAATTTTTAAGGTCTGTTACCAGAAATTGCATTATATATTTAGGAATCACACGTAACGAATTAATTATTATTATTATTATTATTCTCTTCACAAACTGTGTCTATGAATTAGGTAAAGAAGAGAACAAGTAATATTTAAAAACAATTAAAGTCAATTCCTTCTGAGAACAATAAAAAAAAATTTTATTTCAGTTACTTTTGAATAAATAATTACAATTATTATAATAAATATGTACAATATATACATATGGCACAAACGCAATATTAAGTGTCAATTGGAAAACGAAATTGATTAATAAATTAATTTAATTTAATTTAATTAAATAATATTTATTTGAAAAACTATATTAACATCAAGTGCCATCCACATCAAGTTTAAAAAAATATATTTGAACTTGAGTGGAAGAATAAAATGTATTTGATTAACGATTGAAATTTTGAACATTATACATATATAAATAATATTCGAGCTGACTTGTGAGTGAAAGTTATAATTAAAGAATAAAAATATGCTACAACTCACAAATATACAATTTTTTATTTCATACGCGTTTCAACGACTAATTTGTCGTCATCCTCAGTGAAGATACACACATCAAATTAACTAAAAAAATAATAAACATAACCTACAAAGCTTTAACAAAAGTAAAAATCAGATCTGGGCATTGTCAAATTTATAGCAACAGCTACTAATATAATTACATTAAATAACATATGATAATTATAAATATTTAATTTTGCTGAGCCTATATTACTAGTAAAACATAATAAAAACAAACTTATTTAAAAAATTTTAAAAATTTAAAAAAGACAGTATTTAACAATTAATTAATTTAAAATAACATTGAATTTTGATTTGGTCCTAATTCATTATAAACAATTTTATTTTTATTTCTATTTATAAATAAAGTTTCCCATACATCTAATTCATTAAAATTTATCACATTTTTTAAAAGGACAACATTTTTACTTTTAAATTCGTGTTTTTCGTCCAAACAATGTTTTGCCATAGCTGATTTTTTAGCCCTATTATATTTCACATGGGAAAAATGTTCTTTTGCTCTAACTAGTATGTTTCTTTTTGTTTGACCAATATATTTCATCTGGCACATATCACACTGCAAACTATAAATTCCCGATTTATTTTCATTTTTTATTATGTCTTTTTGGTTCCCTAATAGATTTTTTAGGTTAGTTCTTGTAACTAACGTTACTTTTACATTACTGTTATTCTCCAAAGCTTTTTTAGCCAAATTAGATAAAGGTGGATGGTAAGCTAATCTAATCCATTTTCTTTCCTCTATTTTTTAGAAAAGAAAAATCTATTTTCTATTAATTATAAAAAAATTAGCTAAGAAACTTGATAATGGATTTCCCATGGCAATACCATAATTTTGTGCATAGTATTTACCGTTGAATTGGAACCCGTTTTGCGCCATACATAAATTAATAAGTATGATAAATTCTTCAATTTCATTCACATCTATATTTAATGGTTCTAGCCATTTTCTAATTATATCAAAAGTTTTCGAAATTGGTACACTTGGATAGAGAGATACTACGTCAAATGAAACTAAATATTCTTCTGGTAGTAAAGAAATGTTTTTTTTTACTTTATCAACGAATTCATAAGTATTTTATACCATATACGAAGGAGGTGGGCCTAGTTCTTGTAGGCGTGATACCAACCATTTTGCTATTAAATATGTTGGTGAATTTATACCAGATATTATTGGTCGCATTTTTCTACCTTCTTTATGGACTTTAGGTAAACAATATAATTTTGGTGTTTGTGGGTTGGGTATTGTTAAATTTCTACTAATTTTCCTAATAAATATTATTTTTTAAAAAAGATATATCTGAACTTGAGTGGATAAATAAGAGGTATTTGATTAACGATTGAAATTTTGAACATTATACATATAAATGAATAAAAAAATGTATATATATATATATATATATATATATATATATATATATATATATAGAGAGAGAGAGAGAGAGAGAGAGAGAGAGAGAGAGAGAGAGAAAGAGAGAGAGGGTGCTAACTAATAGTAGGAATATAATAAAATTCAATAAACAAATATAAAACGATTTTTTAGCTAACCATCTCCAAGAGTACTTTTAGAAATACTGTTGTAAATAAACTAACTTCATTGTAGTTATTGAAATTTATTTTCTGTTGAGTTTATTACATTTTTTGTCTGTATCTAAACATGAATAAATTTATTAGAATTCAACTCTAAAAAATGTCTATAAATTAATTTTTATTTGAGTATTTAAATAAAATAAATTGTATAATAATATAAAAGAAATTCAAGAAATAATTAATTTAAAAGTTATTTATTTTAATTTTAAAATTATTACAAAACAGACAGTTCAAGGCTACTTAGACTAAATTAATAAAATACGTATATTGTCAATTTCATATGAACCAAGGTAGAATTTACCTTCGAATATTTCCAGATCATTCGTATATATTTACTTAAATATATTTAAGATTTATGAAATAATTCACCATAGAAATTATATTGTTGTTAAATTTACAGTGTAAAACTGAATGTATATTGTTTATGTTGGTACCTCTATATGTGTTCAGAATACAATAATTAGTAAATAAATGTTATGTTAAAGAATGGCGGTGTGACATATCAAAGTCAAAATGTTAAATCCGTCACTTCAAAGTTGTAACTCTTTTTTGTATTTCCGCCAAACAACAGTTAATTGGCGCAAAGTATTTGTTAATTCCAATAGTCGTCGCACGAGGGTAGCACGTTCTAGTCCCCGCTTGTAATCAGCTGTTTGCTACAAACTTGATTTTTCCGATCCTTTTTAAAATTAAATATTAAGTTAGGAGGAGTCGGATAAGAGAAAACGAAGAGAGAGTGTCGCAAAAGACCAGACAAGAGAAGCTAGTGTTGCCTGGTGACCGCGGTAACATCTCTGATTGATCGGACAACCCGAGGAAGCCACCAAATACGGTAACACTTCCCACTAAAGACTACGAGACAAAGGTAGATCTTTTAATGAATATATATATATATATATATATATATATATATATATAATACATATTGTAAATATGCAGACCGAGGAAGGCTGTTTGTCAAAATTTTTTTGAAGTGGAGGGAGATTCTAAATTTTATTTTGGGGAATAGCTTGGTTATTTAACTTTCCTACAGCGGTTTCTAACAAATTAGTTCCGGCTTAAAAATAAAACTTAAAGTTTATATTATGACTTGCAATATCAAGAGAATGGAGTGTATTATATTTTTCTAGTTATTGCTATTCGTCCTGACATTGCAATAGCAAAATTAATGAAATATACTTTTTGTAGCTTTACCCTTTTTTTAATTATTTAAATATATTTTGTTTTGTTTAGATCTACTCAGAGTAATTCATGTAAGTTTTATAAATGTAAAAATGTAAGATATATTTGTAATATTAATTTTATTATTTTTTAAATTTTTGACCGTCATAAGTGTTTTAGGAGGAAGACAATTACAAACGTGCATTTTCCTATTCAATTTTGCTTCAACATGTTTAGTTCACAAAACTTTTTAAAATTATTTAAATATATTTAAGCAAATATTTTTAAAAAACTATTCTTGTACGCAAACTCGAGTAAATATTGCAATTTAAACCATAATCTACATGTTTACTGGAGCGGAATAAATTAATTACTGGACTGCGTCGTCAGTTTAGCTACACTGCAACGGAGATGTATTCACATGAACAACAAAGCTAGCTATGCCTTTGGAGATCTGATCCCCAATGGCTTATATTTCAACAGAAATAAAACGTTACTAAGTACGAGCATTGCTTCTCTGTTACGTCTGGAGAATGCACAAGCTCACAAACTAATGCTTTCTTGAATGCTTTAATGTGACAAATTAGTTTGTCTGCAATATATTTCTTCTAAAACCTTTGTCTATGTATAATATTGGTTATTATTATTTATAACAACGATGATGAAATTAATTGAAAATTTTAAGTAGAATATTAGTTAAGAACAAATACATTATAGATGAACAAATAGATCACTATACAGGTAAAATTATCAAGAAATTATTTACGCATATTTTAGAGACCTTTTAAAATGCGAAACAATTCTGTAAACATATACTCTAAAAATGTATATTTAAGAACAGCTCGCAAATGGGTAGTATACGTATAGTACTAACCATATATCTCATCGACGTGTTTATTATTTTGTATTATTATATCATATATTTTTTTAAATTATAATTAGTTTTCACGAATATTTTACCTGGATCTTTCAACAATCATTTTAAATTGTTTAAAATATGTTATATATATATATATATATATGTGTGTGTGTGTGTGTGTGTGTGAGTGTATGTATATATATAAAATATATAAATATATATATATATATATATATATATATATATATATATATATATATATATAAGTTATATAAACATTTTATGTGAACATTTCATAATTAAATGCGTGCTAGGAAAATTCCTGCTTACGCAGCTTTAGTATTATATAGGTGTGAGAACAGAGCCCCGGCAGTGTGTAAGTCGCCTCTGTATCGCACAGACGTTTTCCACTCCGATTGAGTGCATATCAATTGTATTGTTTTATTAAGTAAAATTTATGTAACAGTTTTCTAAATTAATTGTTTATTAAATTCAAAGGTTTGTAAAAATAAAAATCATTTTTAAAAACCTTTCTTGCTTAATATAAAACGTAACTGGCGCAGTCGGTAGGACATCTCGGGAAAATTAATGAACATAATTTTTTTTCGATTTCAATCGATTAACCGAGATACTGCAAACACGCGATTCGTTACAGAGCGCATATCTGTAACGACATCAAGAAAACGGTAGGACACCTGAAGGAAGTTAACGAATATAACGTCCGTCGGTTTTAACCGTTAATTGAGGAAACCTTAAGTAGAGTGAATATCTACAACCACTTAATAGAGCGCATATCTATTAAGAACACGAGCGAATATCGTGTAGGTGAAAAGTGAAAAGTGAAAATTGTTCAAATGAGCAAAGTATTTTGGATCAACTTGTAAGTAGATCTTAAGATATAGAATTAAGAAAAAGTAGAGTAAATACTTTTTAATTTTATATAATTGATTTTTAATTTTATTATTTTAAAGAAAATAATATTTTAAAATGGCAACGCCAACATTAAAGAAGGAATATCTAGACATGATTCCTGAGTATAGTGGAGAGCCCACTATGCTCCACAGATTTATTTCTGTATGTGACAAAGTAGTAAATAAGTTTTATGTAAGCGAAAATCCAGAGGATTTTCAAAATGAATATTTATTCTCTTCTATACTAGCTAAACTAAAAGGCCAAGCATTGGAAATGGTTGTAAACTCAAATTCATATAATTGGTATGAGGTTAAAAAAGTATTATTAACCAGCTATTCAGACAAAAGAGATTGTTTTACCTTAAATTTAGAAATGGCTGAGTTAAAACAAGAGCATAACGAATCACCTTTTAAATTTTATGAAAGAATTCAAAAACTATTAAATTTACAAATTTCATTTTTTGTTAATAAAGAGCCACAAAGACAATTGGCCAAAGATGTTTTAATAGAATATGTTCAGAAACTAGCTTTAAGAGTTCTCCTTAGAGGTTTACACGAACCTGTAGGATCGCTAATGCGAACCAAAAATCCAGATTCTCTTAGCGAAGCACTTAATATGCTTACTAACGATTTTCAATTTAAAAATAATAAATTATTTCAAAATATTAAACAGAACATTCCACCTAGGGCCCCACAATACCCGCCTATTCGCAAACCCCTTCCTAACAAGCAAACCTTCCAAAATTATAGGCCCAACTACCAAAATAATCCTAACCAATTTACTAAACCTAACTCATACGTACAGCAAAATCAACAACCGAGACAGTCTAACAATTACACACCATTAAAAGTTCATCAAAAATTTGAACCAGAACCAATGAGCATTTCCACACGTCAGACAGGGAACACAATTAGACAAAATAGACTTTATCAGATGACAGGGAAACCAATAGAGGAGGAAAATTACGATCAAACTATGAATCGATTGACTGAACAAATGACTAACTCTTATCTGACCGAACAAACAGATTATGAACCGCAAGAGGACCCTGACAGCTACATAGACTTTGATGATTCCCCGCAAGAGGAAAACGCATGCGGATTCACTCAAGAGGACAATCATACCCAAAATCATTTTTTAGGACTAACCACATTAAAAAGACATTTTCCATAATGCATATAGAAGACGACACAAACGAACTACCGTACATCCACGATCCCAAGACCAATTTAAAGATGCTGATTGACACTGGAAGTACGAGATCATTTATTAAAAAATCAATAGCTTTCCAAATTTTCAAAAACACTCTAAAACAAGAGCCATTTGAAGTGAGTACAACTCATGGAGTATCAAAAGAAAAATACAGTTGTACGCTACCACTCTTAGGAAAAGAAACAACCAAATTCTATTTATTTGATTTCCATAAAGATTTTGACTTACTCCTTGGATTAGATAACATAAAAGAATTAAAAATTAATTTAAATTTTGTGAATGATAAATTAATATTTCGCAATAAGCAAATGCCGATTAAATATTTTAACACAGAAGAACAAAATAATAATAATAATAATAATAATAAAATTAAAAGCGAATGTCAGGAACAGAAAGCAAAAAAGGGAACAAGTTATGTTATACAAGCCCGCGCTAGCCAAACGATTAAATTTAGAATACAAAATATTCAAGATGGAGAAGGACTCTTACCATACAAAAACTTAAATGGATTAGAAATTCCGCAGTGTATAGTCTCAGTACACAAGGGAGAAGCCTACTGCCCTATAATAAACAACACAGAAGTAAATGTAGAATTAACAGTAAATGAACCATTAGAATTAAAATCTTTAGAAGAATACAATATCCTTAGACCTGATGCAATGCAAACGAACGCTAATTTCAATTTATTAGACTATAAACAAAAAAATTCGAGAAGGAAAAATTTAGATTTATCAAAATTTAGAATGGAACATATGAACTCGGAAGAAAAATCCGCTATAACAAGTTTAATAAAAGATTATGCAGATTTATTCCATATTGAGGGAAACGATTTAACTTTTACCAACCAAATAAAACATGTTATTAGGACTACTGATGAAATTCCCGTATACTCCAGAAATTATAGATATCCAGAGATTTACAAGAACGAAATTAATAAACAAACTGAGGACATGCTTGAACAAGGAATTATTAGACCTTCAAATTCTCCATGGAACTCTCCTGTCTGGATTGTACCCAAAAAAAAGACGCTTCTGGCAAAAGAAAATTTCGATTAGTAATAGATTTTAGAGGATTGAACAAGAAAACAATTGACGATAAATTTCCCTTGCCAAACATTACCGACATATTAGATAAATTAGGACGATCTCAGTATTTTACAACTTTAGATTTAGCCTCAGGATTTCACCAAGTAGAAATGGATAAAAATAGCATAGAAAAAACAGCGTTTTCAACAGAAACGGGACACTATGAATTTTTAAGAATGCCATTTGGACTAAAGAATAGCCCCCCTACATTTCAAAGAATTATGAATAACATTCTGAGAGGAATCCAAAATGAAACATGTTTAGTTTATTTAGACGATATTATAATTTACTCCACTAGCCTCCAAGAACATATACAAAGACTTAAAGAAGTATTCGACAGATTACGCAAAGCCAACTTTAAAGTACAGCTGGATAAAACAGAATTTTTAAGAAAAGAAGTAGCGTATCTAGGGCATGTTGTTACACCGGAAGGCGTAAAACCTAACCCAGCAAAGATTTTGGCAATCAAAAACTATCCAATACCCAAAACCACCAAACAAATTAAAGGATTTTTAGGACTAATAGGCTATTATCGAAAATTTATTAAAAACTTCGCCAAGATAACAAAACCGTTTACTAACTGTTTAAAGAAAAATGCAAAAATAAATATAGATAATCCAGACTTCATTGAATGTTTTGAAACATGTAAAAATATACTGACTAATGAGCCCCTTCTACAATACCCAGATTTTGAAAAGGAGTTTACTCTAACAACAGACGCTAGTAATTTTGCACTAGGAGCAATTTTAAGCCAGGACAAAAATGGAAAGGACCTTCCTATAGCGTATGCCAGCAGAACTTTAAATGACAGCGAAACTAATTACTCCGCGATTGAAAAGGAATTATTAGCAATCGTATGGTCTACCAAACACTTCAGGCCTTATTTATTTGGAAGAAAATTTAAAATTTATACAGACCATAAAACTTTACAATGGTTATTTTCAGTTAAAGAACCAATTTCCAAGCTTTTAAGATGGAGATTAAAACTAGAAGAATATGATTATGACATAAGATACAAAAAAGGCAAATTAAACCAAAACGCCGATGCTTTATCTAGAATACTATTGAACGTTACTGATAAAAGGTCAACAAACACCCAACACACTGTAGAACCAGACCTTGAATTATCTCCAGCGAACTTACTGAGTCGTTACTTCCCGGAATTGAATGAAGATAATGAGTCTATGGTCGTACAACTCGACGCAACAGATAATGCCAACTTAGAGTACGATCAAGAAAGTGACAGTCAAACCGTGCATTCCAACTTCGAAGGGAACACCCAAATTGAAATACCAATTTCCGACGAACCTGTAAACTTTGGGAGAAATCAAATATTTTTGTCATTAGTAAAATACGAACCAAAGAAAGTAAAAATTATAAAACTATTCGGAACTTCAAAAATTCGTTTAATGGTCGAAATATCAGAAAATAACTTTAAAGAAGACATAGTTAACTTTGTAAAATCATATTTGGTACCCAAAATAAAATATAATCTATATTTTGAAGACGATTTTTACGAGAAATTTGCATCATGCGTAGCCAAAAATTTCAAAAAAACTGAACTAAATTTGGTTAAGTGTAATAACAAACTCTTAGACCTAACTTCGGAAGAAGATACCTTAGAAACGATAAGTAATTATCATGTCAGCAAAACCAATCACCGAGGGATACAAGAAACATACGAACAAATTAAGCGAAGATATTATTGGCCTAATTTAAAATCACTAATCCAAAATTTCATAAATCAGTGTGACATATGTCAAAGAACCAAATATGACAGAATCCCCTTACAATTAGAGATGAACTTGACGCCTACAGCTGCAAGGCCTTTCCAGATAATTCACATCGACACTATCTCTTTAGAAAAGAATGCGTTTATCAGCATTGTCGACAGTTTCACAAAGTATGCTCAAGCTTATCGCTTGGGAAGCTCTCAAGCTACAGAGATTGCAGACAAGTTATTAGATTACTTTGCGCAGTTCTGCTTACCAACAGTTATTATCTCAGACAATGGAACGGAGTTTAATAACAGGATTGTGAAGGAGATATTAGACCTGCATAAAATCAAAATCCATTTTATCAGTACACAAAACCCCCAATCAAACGGATTATGTGAAAGATTTCATTCCACCTTAATAGAACACATAAGGCTGTTAAACAATCAAATCGAATTTAAAAAAGACAGTATAATTAAGAAAGTCAAATACGCTATAATTGCCTATAACAATAGCATTCATTCAGTCACAAAATTAACGCCGTGCGAAGTCTTATTTGGACACATAAATTCAAACTCTTTATTAGATATAGATTTAGAAAAACAAATTGTAAATGACTACGTTTTAAACCATAAGGAAAAAACAAAAATACTTTACGAAAACATTAGGGATAGCAATCAAAGAATTAAAGAAAAAGTTTTAGAAAAAAGGAATGTAAACAAAGAACCACTTCCAGAAATACCATCTGAAGTTTATATAAAATCAGTTCAGAAGCAAAGCAAAACTAAAAACAGATATAGCAAGGAAGAAATAGCTTCGATAGATAAAGAAAGAAAAACTGGAAAAATAAAGCCTAGACATCATAACACAAAAGACAAAATACATTTGTCGAAAATTAAAAGGCCTAGGAAGATAAAAAATGTAATTAATGACCAAAATCCTTCTTGTTCATATTCGACACAATCAAATTAAAATCCCTACCATACCTTTGTCCACTAGTTCTATGCAAGAAACTTTATTAAACTTTTAAACAACATTGTTTTTATTAATTGTATGTGTTACAAACTTTCGTAAATAATTAAATGATATGTAACTAATTATGGTAATGAATATTGTTAATTATTTGAAATATGTTAATCACAAAAAGAAATGTAATTGAAGAAAATTAGAAACTATACTCTTAAAGAGATAACAAAACGAAAAAGAATTCTTATAAACTGACTAGAATCCTTATCAAATCTATAACAGGCAAGTTGAATGTAAATGATGGTAAAAATTATGAAAAATTATATAAAACTTTTATTGTAATCAATGTTAATTTTGTAGAACAAAAATTAGATTCTGATAACAATTGTATATGTTATAAACATTTTGTATCTATCCTATGATAGAAAAGGCTCATTATAAATTGTATTAATCAATTCCAAATACTTTTGCTCAGTTGAGTTATAATGAACAGAAAACTAGACTGTAAAATGCCCATCATCAAAAACAATAACGCCTACAAACTACGAGGATACTGCGTTGGACATCTCAGACAACCCATTTAACTGGATCCCAGACCTTCGCCTGGCGACCTTCTCCAGTGAAGAGGACTTCAACCCATGCCGAAAATTGCCCTTTACGGAGGCCTATTCAGCAGCTTATATACTTCGCCCTCATCAAGAAGATGAAGAGGACTTCAACCGATGCCGAAACTTCGCCAACCCCCGAAGTTTTCTTTAGGGATGGAGGAGTTATATAAACATTTTATGTGAATATTTCATAATTAAATGCGTGCTAGGAAAATTCCTGCTTACGCAGCTTTAGTATTATATAGGTGTGAGAACAGAGCCCCGGCAGTGTGTAAGTCGCCTCTGTATCGCACAGACGTTTTCCACTCCGATTGAGTGCATATCAATTGTATTGTTTTATTAAGTAAAATTTATGTAACAGTTTTCTAAATTAATTGTTTATTAAATTCAAAGGTTTGTAAAAATAAAAATCATTTTTAAAAACCTTTCTTGCTTAATATAAAACGTAACTTATATATATATATATATATATATATATATATATATATATATATATATATATATATATAGAGAGAGAGAGAGAGAGAGAGAGAGAGAGAGAGAGAGAGAGAGAGAGAGAGAGAGAGAGTTAAGGAAACCAGAAAGGCCAACGCTACCTGGACCTAAGGTTGTTTCATAAAGGTTCATTTTATTACACTTTAACAGGGTCTCTATTGTTCTTTGTTTCTGCTCGATTACACTCATCAGTGAGTCCTTCGCGTTTCTTGATGTCACTGCTAGTTGGCAGATAACAAGGCCAGTGTCACATCATTATACTCACAGTATACCCGTCTTACCATGGAGAGTATGTTAGATAGTTTCAAGGCGTTCCGTCAACAGATATCAAAACGTGGTATGATAAGTTTCCTAAAAGACTATAAACTGGTGAAACAATCAATACAATGTGTGAAGTGTTGTGCAATGATGCATTTCAATCGCGGAGCAAAGAGAATTATGATTTATAAATGTGGGATTCGTAACTGCAAAGCTAAAAAACTCGTAAGAGACAATACAATTTTTAATTAGCTCAAAAATTATTTTTATTTAGCATTTATTATTGTTTGTGAGACTAGACTTTCGCAGTCTACAGTAAGGAAGCTGATAAATGTTTTCAGAAAGATTCTCGTGGTTTGGCTTCTAGAGAATTCAACTAAAATAGGTGGCGCAGAACAAATTGTTGAAGTGGATGAAAGCGCGTTTGGGAAACGTAAGTACGATCGTGGGCGTTTGACCAAAGCTCGTTGGGTAGTTGGTGGTATAGATAGAGACAGTAAAAAGTGTTTTCTGAAAATTATTGATAAAAGGGACTCAGCTACATTACTTCAAATACTAATGGAAAATGTGGAGCATGGGGACGACAGTTATTACTGATACGTGGAGGTACAATTCGTACATTACTGGTACGTGGAGGTACGTGGGGTACAATTCTCTAAGTTAAAGTGGATATCTACACAAAACGGTCAAACACTTTCTCAATTTTGTGCATACGCAGACAATAGCAACACATTGGGCTAAGATAAAAAGTGATATGCCTCGAAGAATAGGTCGAATATGAAGAAATATTGTTTTGACAAAGCCAGAACAGTTTGAAGATTTTTTTAATGCAATCAATTATTTCTTCCCTCAATGATTGTGTGAAACATTTGAATTAGTAATATATGAATATAGATATTTATATCATAGAATAGAATAAACATATAATAGAATATAATAAGACAACGCCAATTCCGGTCACGATGTAAATAATAGATAGGTAGTTTAGATAATTGGTATATTAAAACAAAAATAAGTCAATGCTACTTTTAGCAGCTTTGTGTAAATATAAATGGCCACATATTAGACGACTCCAAGATTAAGAAGAAATATGACAAGCCTCTCTGTGCCGCTTTGGGTAAAATGAGGAAATTGTTCCATAAATAGTTTACTATTTTAAATCATTAGTTTTCCATATCACTTGGAGCGGTAAAAGCATTCTACTCGGAATGAAATAGCTGTGATAACCTCATCAAATTTTGTGTAAGTGTGTATTTTGTTCTAGTTTAATAATTTAATTTTTATATGCTGTAAAATATGGTAGATTATTTATAATAATTAAGTTATTTTTGTTGATGGTTTGCTCTTTATATGAAGTACAGTATATATGGCCTAAGTGCAACTGCTTTTGTACCATTATCATCTGTGAGCTTCAGCTTATCAAGTCGCTGTGCCTGCTGGTTTGCAAAAATTCTTTTAATAAAAAAGTTACCTAATGAAAAAGCTTACCAATATTTCCATCCAATGAAAAACTTAAGATTTGACATTGCGGGCGCTCGAATGCAGGCCATCTCCATGTCCTTCTTGAGTTAGGTTTTCCTCTCAGCCACGGAACAGCATCCTGGAACATTCTTCTGGATCTCCAGAAAACGTCCGTCTCTCACGAAAGCTGATTTGCGTCTCCAATGCTATCAGGCAGTCCCCACTAGGCCTACTCTGCTGCGTGGTTTATTGGTTAATCAAAACCTTGTCTAGACTTGCAACGTAGTGTCCTGATGAGCTTTCTTTCGAAGATTTGTGCTCGACTTTTAGCTGCTGCTTGAAAATGTCACTTATGGTGTAACATTGGCATATTTCTTAACATCATGGTCTATTTCATTATTTAATATTTTGTTACGAATTTGAATTACAGTTCTGGCCAACTCCGTTAGTAAGTTATGTTTTAACGGCACTCGAAACTATTTTCTCCCCCACTTGACACTTTTATAATTTTTGAAGAACTTATCAACCCATTCATTAATTACACATTACATTTAATTTTATAATACATAAGTTTATTAATACATTTGTTAATAAATTTAATTTTACTATATTTTGCTTTAAATAGTTTTTTAAACTTACATTTATAAAACTTACATTCATTCAAACTTACATACATTTAAACTTACTTAAATTCTCTTAAACTTGGATGGTTCTTTACTTTTATTTTCTAATTTCATGTTTACGTTCTGTTTTTTTATGGATAACGAGAATTAACTTAATTTTAATTTTATGTTAGAAGAAAAAATTAATTCTTTCCTAGTTGCTCTGATTCGTGAGTTTGGACCGGCCTTGTTTACTCAGCCAGATAGTGAACCTGCTTGCCCGCTACTCTCCATAGCAGGGGTTTCACTTTTAACCTTTTTAAAATATTATTTTTAAAAGATTTTGCCTAGGTGAAAACCCTTATCCTAGAGACTGCTTTGGTCGTCTTACTGTGTGTGTGTGTGTGTTGCAACGGGCCTTTTTCGCTCATCATCTGTACACGACTATCTTTATTTTTACTCCTTTTACATCTTTACTCCTTACTTACTATTCATTTATCTTCCTCATTACTTCAATACTCCTTTTTCCTATTTCCCCTATTAACCTTCAACCTTCAATTCCCCCCTTTATTACTTATTACTCCCTTATATTTCCCCTATTAATATTCAACCTTCATTTTTCAATAATCAATTACCTATTATTTTCCGAGACTCTTACTTACCTGGTAAGCATTAGGACCTACCTTTCCTAATACCTAGTTTCCTCTAATACTTACCAGTCGCCCTGCAATGGTATAATGACCTAGGAGGAATTTCGGTCAGTCAAACAAAGCCTGTAACATCCCTGTCTAGATCTCTTAGGAATAAATTCCTAGATTTCGTATGAAAACCAATTAGCGGAGTATTTCCCTATACTAGCATAATACTTTGGGTGGAGTGTCTTCTATTTGAGGTGTTTGGAAACCTTTTATTAAGAAACTGTGAAACTGCATGTCATTTAGCTAAACTTCACTAATGACTGCTAATTGGAAACTCACATTTTTTGTTTATAAGGTGGTAAAGCATGCACACTTTTATAGGCATTAACTATTTATTAATTTAGCTTCTTTACCCCTAACATAACATCATCAAAACAATAATATTTTTCCTTAAATATCTTTAGTAAATATTGAATAATTTATTCGTTGTAATGTTTTATAATATTATAATATCGTTCACATAAGAAATTTACCATTTGTATAAAAATAAAATTTAAATTAACTTCTTACCACTCTTTGGCTTGATTATACTTATAAACAAATTAAATTAATATTCTTCCTACTTTTGCCTTAATATTTTCCCAGTAGAAAAAGATTTTATATGTTATGATAATAAACTAGAAATTATTTTATAAGTATAACTTAGCTTTTAATTTACCTAAAATTCACCTCATTAAATATTTAATTACTCTTATTATTTACTTCTTATTTATTCCCCATTAACATCTTATTTTCTCTACAATCCTATTCTATATTTCTGTAATTTATAATCATTTTATTATATCAATTAATTCTATTTTCCTATGCACATATTTGTTAAAAAGTTATCAATTTTTCGAAATGAAAATATACTATATTACTTTATATTATAATTTACAAGAATCTACGTGAATTATTTTTCTTTGCATAACCTTTATAATTTAAAATATAATGAATTACTTTAATTTTATATTTAAGTAATTTTCAATGAATTTCTAGTAAAGTTTAAATGAATTTTAGTAAAGTTTAAATGAATTTTAGTAAAGTTTAAATGAACTCTAGTAAAGTTTAAATGAACTATAGTAAAGCCAAATCTGTATCTGAAACTGTTTTTTTAATTAAACCAATTTATTCGAATTTATATTTTAAGAAGCAAAGTTAAGCATGACTGAATTGGACTTGCCTTTGAAGTAAAACGTCATCTTCAGCCTTATTTTCCTGCCAGCATGTGGATATATTTTTAAATAAAATTTTGTTTTTATTAATATTATTAAATTTTGGCTTTTAAGCCATTCAAACGGCATTTTGCCCGTTTAAACGTGTGTGTGTGTGTGTGTGTGTATGTATGTATGTGCATATATATTTATAATTGTCTTTAATATATATATATATATATATATATATATATATATATATATATATCAAAAGCCAAATTTTGAGCTAAAATGTCATTGTCTGAAATGAGACTGATTTAGCTCTTTACTTTTGGCTCTCTCAGTTATTTACTGGTGAATGGGTCTCTTGATAATGTGAATATATTAAGTTATATATATTAAGTAATATATATATATATACGCGTTTACACACACATACATTTTTATTCATACCTCCACATGTTGGTTATGTAACGCTAGATTTGAAAGTGTTTTTCTTACGACAAGATCATTATGAAATCCATACTATTAATTGCCGTTTCCTGGCACTTTTTATGTTTCTATAACTTATAGGCACTAATACATTAAACTAGACATATTTTTTGCTTTATAAAACAAAACAAAAATCCGTTCCTTGATGTTTAAAAGTTCTATTTTTGCTAGTAAATCATCGCGGGGTAAAAATTCGTTTTAAATATTATAAATTCTCTATATTGTAATAATATATCTGTGTTGTGACCTAGATACTCTGTGATATGCAGAACCTCAAAGGGCAAGTAATGTGTACGTGACAGGGCCTTGATATATTCAACATTCCTCAGTTGCAACGAGGAATGTCAACATGGAATATTTGGGTGCATACAAGAGGCGGAAATTGGTTACCTACATATTAATACGGTTGTTTCATAAAGGCTAGCTTCCCCCCATAATACATAAAACTACCTGGAGCAGCTGCTTCGAGTATCTTTTACAATTGTTATTTATAACTAAAAAAAAAAAACAGTGTGTAAATTTTTGATGAAAATCTTTACTTAGTTAAAACAATTATTTGATAGGTACAAATTTTTATACGATAACTAGTCAGTGCTCGACGAAGAATATTGGAAATATCTTTTACTATGCCCAAGCGTACGAATAGGTTGTACTGCAAATTCTCAAATTATTCTGAACTATAAGACTCTTCTTGCAAAGGAGTCATAGCTATTTGGCAGTTTATTTACAAATTAAGGTACTTATTTCTATTTTTCTGGCATGGAGAAAAGCCTTTTAGTAAGCGTCATCATATGTTTAAAATAAGATAACATATGATTTCATACAACAGCTGTTTTTATACATAGGTTATGTTGTAAAGATAACTCTTTTATTGGTTAGGTTACGTTACTTTATTTATTGTAGTTTTTAAAGTTGAAATGTTACCCTTCATTATGTGTTACCCATAATTGAAGGTAATTAATTACATTTCAGTAGATCCTACAATAATGAAAGTATAGTGAACTATAAATGTTTATAAAAATTTTTAATCGATGACTTCCTTGGGCATGAATGACACGTTTTAAGAACCAACATTCCATTGAATTTAATAAATTCAATTTTTATTGAATACATTTTGCATAACTTATATAAAGGTTTTCTAATAACTATGCTTTTGCTATTGCTATTGCTTTTTACTCTAAAATAGCATTTAATAACTATTCTCTGATTCAAGTTTTCATTTTCAGGGTATTTTAAATTATCGCCTTCAATATCAGTTGACAAATTCTTACTCTGCAGGTTAGAAATCTGACAAGCTGATTTTAATAATTACAAAAACTCTTCCTCCGCAAATCCAACCCCATCCCCATGACTAAAGTTAGGCACATCATGGGGGCTTAGTACACAACGTAGATCAGCTACTCTACTGTGACGAAATATTTCATCTTAAATAGCTTCTCAGTTTGGGATTGTGTGGAGGAACGAGACTTTATGCTCAGACACATGCTCATATTAAAACAAACCAATGTGCACATGTTAAAAGGTAAACCAAGGAACATCGTATTTATATCCAACCCAGAACACAGTGTACAACAGATAAGCAAATGTAGAGAATAAATTACCAATATGTGAAACCAACATCCCGTTAATGCAAGCTCAAACTAGGGTCAGGATATTATACGAGAGCCTAATGTCTTGACGGAATATTTGTGACAATGTCCGTGAAATGGGTTTTAGCGTTTTAGTACCGGACACGCAGTTAAGACATCCAGATGGATTCTTAGATTATTAATAAGTAATATAAATAATACTTTTTTTAAGTAAATTCATACTTGAGTCAAAAAGAAAAATTTTATTCTAGCTACTTTTTATTAAATAATTGAAGTTAATATACATAATCCATGCGTTAAAACAGCAGTTCTACAACATAACCTATAACATAAAATCAGCTGTTTTATAAAATCATTTATTATCACTAATGTTCAGCCAAATGCGAGGAGTAACTATATTGCATACCTTGCCCCTTTTTTGAAAAGTATTTATCTCATACGAAACTTAAATCAATTCATTTTAAATTTAATTATTTAATTATTATTTGAAAAGACTCTATCAACATCAAGTGTCCTCCACTACAAGTAACAAAAAATGTATTTGAGCTCAACAGTATAAATAAAATGTATTTTATTAACAATTGAAAACTTGAAAAAGATACGACTATATATATAAGGAGTGTGTGAACGAATAGTAAGGAATTGAAAAACTAGACTTGTTGTTATGATGACCTTTTGTTGGGTATTAGGACATGTCAACAGGTTTTCCCAGCACCAAATGACCCTTTAAGTGTGTTTGAGATTTTGATCAACAAAATGTATTTGGTGTGTATAAATCCCTGTTTGCAATATAAATACTGCAATTCATTGCCAATTATACATAAAAGTAGCTGCTGCATTTTATGACGAGTCATTAATGGGAGGGGTGGCATTAAATTATGCGATATTTAGCCCAGCCCTAAAGGTGACTGCTAGTGTGAGAAATTGTTTTGGCTACTGTGTGAAATATATCTCGCGTTGAGCTTGACGTAACGCGACAGCTATCACATACGATGCCTGAGGGAATAGTGGTTAGACAGTGAAACTCGTTCTAAAAGATCCTCTTGCCTTAAAGATAAACTGATATCAACAAATATTTTCTAGAATTATTTTTGAAGCTGCGCAATACACAATACTCAAGAAAAGTATTAAATACAGATTTTAAATCTTTATTTCTTTTCCAAACAGTAAAGGTGAAAATAATAAGGGAACCGACAGAAAAACAAATCTTTGATAGATTAGAGCATAAAACAAATAAGGTTGGTATCTTTGACTAAAATGATCGTGAAATCGTTCCAAAGTTTTTAATGCTACATGTTTGTTACTTGACTCTTTCCAACCAACAGTATCAGAAAGGGATGGGGTGGGTTGCTACATCGATCGGAAACTAGCATCTGCACTCTAGTGCCTGTAAACATCAAACATCCAAACAATTGAGACAAAGAGACGTCAATTCTTTCCTATTGAGAGGAATCTCTACGCCTCTCTCTTTAGAAACAAAAGTAAACATTTCTTTTTATCACAAAGAATTCGTAGAGCTAAAAATTTCCTGTTTGCCGATTTTAATGTTTTAGCCTTAATTCTTTTACGGTACACAGTATAACTTCATTATAACAGACTAATTGGGGCTGAGGGTTGTCCGTTTTAATGGATGTCAGTTATAGAGCAAAATGTTCTTGCAAAGAGGTTACAATGCAAATACATTGTAAAAAGAGAATGAAAAGAAATAAACTGATATAAGTTGTGTAATTCTTATTATGGTGATCCGTTAGCACGTTCGCTGCTGCTACTTACGCTTGGTAACACAACACAGTCATATAGAAAAATAAATTTTATTTCATTTGCAAGTCTTCAAATTGTATTTGAAAATATTTTGAGGTTGTTTTGAACAAAAGTCGTATTTCAGACTAGTGTGGCCAGCAGGTGCACGGAGTGTTTGCTAAACAAACATATGAAAATTAGTATTATAGCCATTACTGAAATGTTTACGCCATTTACAATTCCCTCGAGCAACACGGGAAACACCTCTCTCTCTCTCTCTCTCTCTCTCTCTCTCTCTCTCTCTCTCTCTCTCTCTCTGTTTCTCTCTTTCTCTCTCTCTCTCTCTCTCTCTCTCTCTCTCTCTCTCTCTCTCTCTCTCTCTCTCTTCCTCCCTTTTCAGCATTAAACTTTTAGCATTATATTTTTACATTAGATAAAATATTTTTCATACAGACATTGTTGTAAGAAAACAATATTATTATTTTTGCGTATTTCTTTTTTTTTAGTTGTGTTTCATTTCTAGAATTGTTTGCCGTATCCTTTACCGATTGTTAAGTTTGGCTTTAGTATATCATTTTTTTCCCAATCTGTAATACGCTACTTGTAATTATATTTTAGGCAAAATTGTAAGAGTTGTAATTTGTAAAGAATTATGCATTATAGAAATTAATAAAATGGTAATTAACAAAAATAGAAACAAAAACAAACAAACCGCAACTGAAATAGACAAGCAACCACGAAAACATATTTAGTGATAGCTCTTATTAGTAAACATCATCAACTTGATAAGCAATATTATCTTATGCAGAATACTACAGACATAGTAAAAATATTAGTAAGAGGTTCTGTGTTTACTAATCGAAATGAGGAAAATATTTGTATTTAAAAAAAAAATGGAAACGTTGGTAAAACGTTTAAGCAAAACCTGACCAGTCTTTTAGATTGTATATTAGTCTAATTATTAAATATATAAAGGTAATAAATTAGTTATTACTTAAAATGTTAATAATTAAATATATTACTGTAAATAATAACAAAAATAGTTATGTATAATTTATAAAGCAATTGGTCGAATTTAACAGAATTATAATTTCTTCTAATATTTTATACAAATCTTATTTCAGTTTATAGAACAATTTATTTCAGTTTAATTACTAAACTGGATTTTTTATAAAAAGGTATAGTTCTTATATATTATGAGAAATAACTGCTAATATTTCATAACTATTTTTACTTATATGAGCTAGAGCATGAACTAGGTGCAATCCTGAAAAAATTAAATATAGAGTTGTAATAATATTTTTTACGTAATTTATTCCTGCACGTGCCCTTTAAAATCTCTATCTCACTACCTCCCCCCTCTCTCTCTCTATCTCTCTCTCTCTCTCTCTCTCTCTCTCTCTCTCTCTCTCTCTCTTTATCACTATCTTTCGCTCTTTCTCTATCTTCCTTCCTTTGTACATACTGTAAAGAGTATGTATAACATACAAAAGCGATTCCGTCCACCTCAGCCATGTGGAGTATAGAGGCCACATCATACATCTCCCTTGTCCTATTTCTTTGTTCTTCATTTATCCTTCACTTTCTTTAAATACTGTTCGATTACAAAACGTCAATACAACAAACTCCCTACGGACAAAGAGTTACAAAAGTTTGGGCAACTAAATTTCTCACTTTGTAATAAACGATAGAAAATGCATTTACAGAATGAACAGCATTATACAAATTGTTATATTAAACTTTATACTATATTCTGCAGTGTAAAAACTTCCTCTAAAACTTTTGGAGGAGGAATAAGTCTTAAGCAAATAATGAAGTAATATCTCTTATACTAGAAAATATTTAATGAATTGGTCTCATTTTCTCTCAAACTAACTGAGTAAAAACAAATTATAAAAGTTAATCGATATAAAAAAAAACAACTAAAGTACATTACACACTTTTATCTACTTTCAACTTTTTTCATGTCACTCTTTCAAAAAGATCAATACATCTTCCCCTGGTTTATTGCCTCCTTTACCAAAACGTTTGATTAGGGGTAATACCTGTTCAGGGGTACAAAAATGACACAATCTTCAACCCCATTACTCCAGGCTCCACTACTTTTCACGCAGAGGTTTGTATAACATCACCGTAATACGGGTAGGCTTTGACTTTGTTGTAGACTTTTAAGCATATGTATTTAAGGTGAGGAACTCTAAGAGGGGCATGTTTTCCGAACATTCTCGGTGCAAAAGAAACCCTTTCTCAGGTCGCCCTTCATTATTCGTCTTGGAAAGAAATATAATAATAAACATCTCATTGTGTCACCGAGAGGAAATATTCACAATCCTCATGCATACGTGAGTCAAGAAGACTGTCCCTACATTCCAGAACATGCGTTTCATATTCTTACCTCAAACGTACTTGTTCCCAGATCTTTTACAAACGACCATTCACCACCGATACCAGCAGAGAAAATAATAACAACTGAGTTTCCCTCACCCTATATAAATGCTGAACTAATAAAAACACTCTCATAACACTGATTCTTTTCACACTAATAGTCTCTTTCAGTACTTATTGCGTGAAACAGAAGTAATCCTTATCAAGTCTATACCTGGAAAAACAGCTGGTAATTATCGCGGACTGTATGAAATTGTTCATTAGACCGACATTTTCACTCGCAGACTGATGCATGTAAAAAATACACACTTTAATGTGTTATTCCTAATAAAAAGGTTAATTGTATAAACGTAAACAAGGTTATTGTGATTTTTTAAAGAGAAATGTTATTGTGTAAAAGTGATAAAATGTCTGACAATATTCCATTGTAATTATAAACAGTTTGATGAGTAAAGTAGTGGAATCCATTAATAACCTACTTCCTGAAACCTTTATTAAATAAACTAAATTAAATTTGGGAAATATAAGCTTAATTCTCTGAAAGTGCAAGGTTAAAAAGTTATATTTGTTTTTATCAGTAGATAAAGATTATAACTACTTAGTCTAATATAATTAGACTATTAGTAAAATAATATCTTATTTATAGGTTTTTTCAACAGATTAATTTGATAAATGGATATTTAAAATAAACAAAATTTTCCTAACTGTGTTGACTCAATTAAATACACATACCACTTAAGTTAATCAATATATGCATCATATACTGTCAATTATCATTATGATGTTTATGTATAGTGTGACAACTTGCTAGGGAAAAGCCGCGATGGGGCGCGCTAGTTAATATATATTTATATATATATATATATATATATATATATATATATATATATATCATTTAGGTTGTTCAAATGCAATAATTATTTATTAAATTTTATTCAAAGAAACATTAATTTTTATAAACAGTACCAACGTCATCAGAAATAAATAATAAAATAATGCAAGATATAAAACATATGTTAAATTACAAATACCTGTAACACTATTGCCAAATGTGTACAAATTACCAAATTTATTTTGTTGAGTAATGATATAGGCATTGAATATCAAATTTAGAATGTGTGTATTTTGTGTGAGTATTTGTATTTGTTCATTTATTAATTTGTGATTATTACTGTATTTATATATTTCAATGCTTCACATATGTTCATTTAATTAAATAATTAAACGTATCTTCACATATCTCTTAATTATTTCTTTTATAAGTTTCATATTTTCAATACTTGAAAACTGATGGATATTATAACAATGATTTGAACATTTTGATTTGTATATTTATGTTTTTTATATGCATTTAATTTTCATTAATTCTTTTTTAAATTTTTTTTCTGGTTTGACCTATGTATGTTTTACTACAGCTTTCATATTCTAATTTATAAACACCAACTTTATTCATGCATATTATTTATTTTATTATTGTTATTATTAAATTTCTTATTAGTTTTGTATCAAATTTTTATGTTTGTATTTTTAAATATTTTGGTAATATTTTTTATCTGAATACCTGTAAATAAAAATGAAGTTCATACTTTTTATAATGTAAAACCAATTATTAGGTTGTTTATTTAAAATATTATAATTAAGTTTGTCAACAGTTTTCTTTTTATAACCGTTTTATAATGCAATTTGATCAACTATGTTTTTCTCGCATTTGATTTTCTCAGTTTAAGGGGATTTCGTGTACTATATTTCATACGTCATATTAAACAGCTATTTTTTGTTTTATGGATAATAAACTTTTGCTACTGTTTAGTTTCCTTGTGTTGGTTTATGGTGTATCATATATTCATATTCATCTTTTTTTTAATTATAAATCTAGAAAATTATTTAATTATTTGTTTCCATTTCGTAAGTAAATTCGATATCATTAATAATAATAATAATAATAAATATAGTTATTTATTTTATTTACTAATGAATAAATATATATATATATGTGTGTGTGTGTGTGTGTGTGTGTGTATTGTTTGTGTGTGTATGTGTATGTGTTTGTGTGTGTGTGTGAGTGTGTGTGTGTGTGTGTGTGTGTGTGTGTGTGTGTGTGTGTGTGTGTGTGTGTGTGTGTGTGTGTGTGTGTGTGTGTGTGTGTGTGTGTGAGTGGGTGGGTGGGTGGTTGGGTGTTAGTGTGTGTGTGTGTGTGTGTGTGTGTGTGTGTATGTGTGTGTGTGTGTGTGTGTGTTTGTGTGTGTGTTTGTGTATGTGTGTGTGTGTGTGTGTGTGTGTGTGTGTGTGTGTGTGTGTGTGTGTGTGTGTGTGTGTGTGTGTGTGTGTGTATGTGTATGTGTGGTGTGTGTGTGTGTGTGTGTGTGTGTTTGTGTGTTTGTGTATGCGTGTGTCTATGTGTGTTAGTGTGTGTGTGTGTGTGTGTGTGTGTGTGTGTGTGTGTGTGTGTGTGTGTGTGTGTGTGTGTGTGTGTGTGTGTGTGTGTGTGTGTGTGTGTGTGTGTGTGTGTGTGTGTGGGTGGGTGGGTGGGTGGGTGGGTGTTAGTGTGTGTGTGTGTGTGTGTGTGTGTGTGTGTGTGTGTGTGTGTGTGTGTGTGTGTGTGTGTGTGTGTGTGTGTGTGTAAGTTAGTGAGAGAGTCAAGGTCATCAATAATATATACACTCTTTTGTCATTAGAAGGAAGAAGAACTCGTTTGACACATCTTACTCCTTTTTTGTGTTTAATTTATTGTAAAACAGGTTTAACTTTAAGTAAAATATAACCTGGGTACATATTTCATAAAGACAAAAAATCAGTTTTCGAATTATCGTCTTTGTATTAAATAAATTTACTTAAATCGTTTATCAACCGTTTATCTCACCTTTACAGAAAAACATTCAAGCGAGTTTCTAAATAAACATGTAATAAAATGGAACCTTTTAAAAATGTTCTACATTTTCGCTCGAACCTATTAGAATGTGTCAGAGCTGTCTCTAGATAGATTATGTGCATCCAAAACGCATCGACTGCAATAGAGATGAAAGGGCTAGGAAAGACTCAAATTTACCGAGTTTACTTATTCTAAACCTTGTTAGCATTATACAAGACTGCACTATAGCGCTTGTAAAGGAAACGCTGTACTGCAATCCAATTACAATGGCAAAATAACCAAGACGGACAAGGTGCACTAGTTAACTACACTATGTATATTTAACAGTTAGGATACATATTTAACAGAGGGTTAAGTATACAATTCTACTAACCTTCCAGGTTATTTTGCCATAAGTGTTATGTTTCTTTAAATATATTTATATTTGGCGTCTGTTTAAAACCTGATCATAAGACAGCGAATTAATGAAGTGAGGCGTCTTTCGAGGCACATTTTGCTTCAAAGCGTACAACACAGGCTGAGCTTTGAACCGAAATTGTTTTTCGTCGTAATGGCGTCTGACATAATATCCTTTGGCGCTTTATCGTAATAGATTAATTTAGAGGGTGAATCTCCAGCATTTAAAACCCCGAAAACGAAATAAATTCTTTAAATAAAATAATAAATATAATATTTTAATAATTGATTATAATACTTGAATAAAAAAATAGTAACTTACCATTATTATTTTTTTACATTTGTTGTTTTATGTTTATGAAAATAATAAAAGCTGTTTTTAATTCCTAATTCTATGTACTTAATAATTATATATTAAAATGTAGTTTTTTTTCAATCTCCGTATAAATAAATAACAGTCATATAAATATTTTCTTACTGATGGTTACTGAGCTACCCCTAGGCGTAAATCTTTGCTGAGCTGATCTCTGACAACGAGCATGCTCAGAGTCCATAGACTGCTCAACAGCTGTTTAAGTAATTACCATGGGATCATTCGCTATTCGTACTTTGGTTAATGCTCAGCGGCAACCATTTTGTCTGGTATTGTTTATGTAAAATTTAGTAACAACTATTCTAGTATATTTTATTTACAGCTTTACGAAAGCTAAAAAATATATTCACCATAATTAAAACATGGTAATTTGTTCAGATATTTGTTATCATTTATATTGAACCAAGAATTCGAGATGTTTCAAGAGTATAAATAGATTCCACTTCCAACAACAAAGGTGTAGCAATCAACTACTGCCAAAATAACCAATCCCAGTTCTAATTCCACAATTAACTATATATAGGATGGATTAAAACCAATTGGAAAGTAATTACGACATAAACTAGAACTTTGATTCTAAGAGCATCATCATGTTTTTCACAAAAAACAAATACTACATTCGAACAGCTGAATACTTAAATTAATACTTTTAACAAATGAAGTACTTTAAACAATTGAAAATTCTAACAGAATCCAACTCTGTACTCAACATAAAACTTCCAAGTATCCCTAAATTCCCAGACCAGAGATTTTGATATATATATATGTAAGGTGCTCTTATCCTGCACTAATAACAGATGCCACCTTGATTGATCGCCGTACAGCAGCCATAATATTGCAAAATAAAAATATTTTACAGTTCAACATATCGTTTATATATGAGATTTTCTTCTCAAATAGAACCGGAATGTTTACGTAGGATGTCCCGAGGAAGAAAGCAATCTCTTTAGCAAATATCCCGATTTTATTTTCAGATTGTTAAGAATCTTTAAAAATCATTTATTTAATTTTGCAAGTAAATGCTAATGGCAACCGTTAATAATTCAAAACTTAAAAAGAATACAATGATTCAAATAATAGCAATAATATACTACAAGCTTGCCATTCATAGGTTTCAGGCACGAGTATACTATACATGGGGTACAAATCGTTTACTCGCGTCTGGTTTTAGTGGGACACTTTCAAAAAATGTTATATAAAATTAAACAAAACTAAAAATTGTATACAGTTTATTTTATTACTATTAGTTAATTACAATTATATGTTCTTTGCTAAGCATACAATCTGCCCTTCCTCTACCCTTCGCTTACTTTTCCCTTCCTATGTGATAAGACTAATTCTACGCCAGTGAATGGAAGCACCAGTTTGTTGAAGAAACCCAAGATCCTCTTTTTTGTGGTTGTATCTGTGGAAGATGAATACCGAAAATCATTATTACAGTCATCATTTTAAATATATTTAAATATGTTATAAAATGTTTAATTTCTAGAATAGTATTTACCGCTGTACGCTATCTAAATTTAGTTCTGCATTATAGACCTACTCTTTATCACACTTAAGTTAAAAAAAATTTAAATTAAAAAAAAAAATAATAAACTTGTTAATAATTGTAATAGTTAATAACCCTAAAACTACTAAAAGTAAAACACAACGTTATTGTATTGCAAAACCGAGCTGATAGTTCTTAATGCAGAAAATAGACGGACGTATTTTCATATTAGTTCTAGAAAGGTTATTTTTACAATAGGCTTACAATCTGTGATTTTTAGTAACTAATATCAGTTAACTCGTGAGAACTTTAAATTACTCGCCCGTAGTATACGATATTTATTCTACACAACATAAACTTAACTATGATAAAGAGTGGGACCTAAATGCAGAACTAAATTTAGATAGCGTACAGCGGTAAATACTGTTCTAGAAATTAAACATTTCGTCATTTTATGACACTTTAAAATATTTTAAAATATCTACTGTAATAAGGATTTTCAGACATCTTCCACAGATACAACCTCAAAAACAGGTCTTTGTGTTTCTTCAACAAACTGGTACTTCCATTCACTGGCAATGTACAAACCACTAGAACGGCTATCAAGCCTAGATACCAACTCGTTTTAGAGGTCACATTTATTTAATTTAAAATTATTTAAGAAATATCGATTTTTCAAACATTTATTGAATCACAGACACAACAAATGTCATTAGTTATGGCACAGTATTTTTTTTAAAAACCTTTCCAGCATTCCCCTTCAAATGTAAAAGACAAGTTATCGTAACCTTTTCCAATAAGGAGTCTTGGTTTTACTCTGCTTGTTAAATACGAACATTAATTTGACGGAATTGTAGTTCCATAGAAAGCTTTCGCAAAACTAACTGCTTTATTGGGCAAGTTCGTCAGTAAATAATACATGTTTTTATAATAAGATTTACCTTGAATGTCATATATTATTCGCGTGATTATTCACTCGGACAAATTGGATCAGTTTAAACAATTTTACGGCTAAAGAGTTCCTATCGACATATGCACTCGGATCACATTCAATTAAATCAGTCTCTAATTTCCTGATGGGTCTTAACAGCGTTCCAACGTTACATTGCTAGAGAACTATTATTCCATTTAACAAATTGATTCAATTCAAATCCCTATAAAATTTCAATTCAAATATTTTTCATTTATTCCAAATACTTTTTGATTGTTTTAAAATTATTTTACCGATTATGAATGTAATTTTTTATTGTATTTTTCTATTTTTAATATTATATTTTTCAATATCCCTCCTCTCCTTCTTTTCGGTTTCTTTGTTTGTGATTTTCATCAGTGGGTTCTGTGCGTTAAGTTCGTTGATATTTTCTTTATGATTAGTTGGAATGGATATTCCAACAGACCATTTTATTGAAATATATATATATTTTTAAAAGTTAAACAACTTTATTTAACAATTTCCTAACTGTTATACTTAAAGCGTCTGTCAGAAACGCTATTCCTTATAATATCGTTTGGACATTTAAGAAATAAAAAGATCAATCTATTTTAGAAAACCATAAAATAGTAAAAACATCAAAAGTAATTATTACAACGTTGGATAAGGATAATTTACAACAAACATTAAAAATTGTAAACATTTTTATAGTCTGTTACCAGAATATGCATTATATATTTAGGAATCACACGTAACGAATTAATTATTATTATTATCTTCAAAAATTATGTCTATGAATTAACCAAAGGGAAAAACAAGTAATATAAACTAGTAAATTACCACTGTGTTTAGTACCAAAGTGTTTTGACAGAAACGGTGATTATGTGGGAAAATAGCGTAAGTTTTAAGCTTTAAAATGATGTATTAAACTAAGAACAAAAATAAAGCTGTCTGTGTTTAAAAGTTATGGAAACCCTATCTTATGAATAACCCTCGTAGATTTAGTCAATTAATGTTTTAGCGTTTGATTCGGTTCACTTGGCCTATTTCTCCTTTTTGACACATTCATAGCCATGATAAATTAAGTGCTTTTATAACTACTTGATCCCTTTTTCTGGCTTTTAGGGAAATATAAACCTAGCATGAAAACATCTGAAAGTTTAGTGTAAGAAAAGATTTCGAAGCTTTTATTTACAAAAATACAATGTTTCAGAGATAATATTTTGCCCCACATAGATCTTAATTAGGCTGTTCAATATCTGTTTAGTGCAACATATCACCGCTGAAATTCATTTTCATCTATGTTCGTTTAGCTATGGCTTAGGAGCTTATGTGCGCTAACATACATTCCAGGTTTATTGTTTTGTAAAAGCTGATCCAGTACATAAATATTCTTCTTTGTAATGGTTTCACAATTCCTTTCTGTAACAACAGTTTTATAGTTTGTGCTGAACTTATTTTGAATTATCCACTATTGGTATTTAGTTTATTTCCTATTTTCAACCCCATCTAATATAATTTCATCTGAAAATATTTTTCGGATTATGACAAACAAACTTTTCTGATTAGGTCACATACACCTTCAGTATTAGTAATTCTTAAATGTTTCTTCATATTTTATTAACTATTGCATTGATAACATTTGTTTCTCATCTCCTAATTTTTTCGGAAATTTCTCCTAATTATTAAATACTCTGCTTAAACATGATCACTTGTTTCTAGTTCACTGCAAAGATTTTGTTTCCAAAACAACTAATAGCCCCTACATATACCTTAATAGTCTATGTTGTACATCAGTTATCCATGCCCTTCACCTGTTTTTAGAAAGTCTAGTACTAAACTACCTAAATTTCAGGTTAGAATAAATTTTTGGTACAAAATAATATAGCTCGGGTACTAATAAAACTGAAAGCAGAATATGGCTGAATATGCTGGAATATGGCTGAATATGCCAGAATATGGCTGAATATGCCAGAATATGGCAGAATACCCATTTACGTAACAGGGTTGTATTGACTCCCTAAGAGCTTTTACTACTTTTTTTGCCAGAAGTAGCTGTTTCCCACGTTGTCTTCTCCATTGATCGAATGGTCGGTTTTATGAGCCACGAAGCTGAATAACTTGAGAACGATTCTCTTGGAAAATGCCACAGCCAGCTCTGGCGGTATTGTTTGACATTCGTTCCAGACAAGGACTGAATGTCCAGGGACCCATTGCGAAACCAATAACCGGGAACATTTTTTGTGGTCAGATTATGGAATATGTCTTCTTTACACCTTTCAATAAAATCAAATTTTGGTAGTAGTGCAAAGGAAACAGCTTGCAATGTTGAGGTTGAATATAAAAAAAAGAATAATTTCTTTTTTTTACGGTGCATGTTGAAACCTTTTCAGTGGCATGAAAAATGTGTCCCAATTTGTATTCAATGTGATTTCCGTGTAAACCATTTAGGGCCGAACCTTCGATTTCTGCTCCACTTTGCACTTCCATGACCGATCCGTCTGTGTATACGTGGAACCATCCAGCGGCAGATTAGTTGTTAGCTAGCCTTTCTAATACAGTTCATATTGAGAGTCTCTGCTGTTTTAAGTTGGGTGATCCCGGGTAGATCCAAATTTACTGGAATATCACTGAGATGTGAGGGCAATAACGGTGAGGTTGCTCTCCCTGATTGATATAATACTTCTCCAGTAGAACTAGATCTTTCTCTGACGACGTATTTTGAATCTTATCCTGGACATTAGCTGTCCGGTATGTCTCCCAGAGGTTTCCGAGCCTATATGACTCTTCAAAAAAATTAATTATTACCTAAATGTAAATAATTAGCCTATGTAATTTATAAAACAATATTTATATCACAGTAGCCAATAAAAAACCTACAACAATTAAAACAAACGCTCTATTGTTATTACTATGGTTTTCTAAAATTATTTTGAATCATATTTCGTTAGATTAAAAGCAAAGACATGAAACTTAAAAACTTTTGGAGAATTTGTAAGTTTTAATCAATCTACTTAACCAAATTTGTGCCTATATCAAAATATATTCATGTCCTCTAGATGGTATATCTCGACAATCACAAATAAACTATTGCGAGAATGTTAGAGTTACTTATTTAAGATATTTACTCGCTCGTGGATCCCCATAGCTAGAACGTTAGGCGATATTGGTTAAATGGTATTTTTCTAGGGTGTAACCTTACTTCGGAAAATTCACGTATTGTTCTTTTTAATAAAACTAAATAAATATTACAGCAGTTTGGTCTACAATTAGAATATGAATTGATGCGTATTTATCAACATTAGCCAACGTATTTGAACCGGTTCCCTTTGTCTAGCTCACTATATATAACTTCACTCACTATATAACAAGTGACAATGTAGGATAATATAACCATAATATAATTAGTAATTTATTCATTGCAGGGTTCATCATTATTGCTCTGACATTTTTTTAGGTAGTGAAAACAGAGGGAACTAAATACAATTTATTTACATACTAAATATTGGAAACAGCCCCATTTCGACACAAAAAATCTAAAATAATTGATAATACAAGTTACCTAAAATTAAACCCTTATTTACAATTCGATGACCATGTCATCATAATTAGATGGTCTTATTAGAAAATTACAATCTAGAAAGTAATAAGTTACAAACTAGAGGTCAGTCTGTATTTTTATTATTTTTTGTAGTATCAGGGTTTCCAATATTTCTTTATGTAATATATTGTACTACTGTGCCTTTGATATTGTATACAGTATATTTACTATTATTGTTTTACTTCGTTTTATTCACCGACCCCGAATCCTAATCAATCCCATTTTATTCTCTGATTTTTATGTCATTCACTTAAAAGTAAATACAAAAGTATAAAAGTGAATATTTAAAGAGGTTGGGTATTTTCTTCATTGGAATAGCATATTCCATATTTAAAAAATATCAAAATTGAATGTAACGAAAAAAACCTCAAACATTTAGTTGAGTTTTTATTCCTAAAATACAAGATTTCAGAGATAATTATCTGTTTCACATGGATCCTAATTAGTTTGCCTAAAATCGGTTTAGTTTAAACATGCCATCTCAGAACATCATTTTGGACATAAACTTTTGTGCATTCTCCTGAATTGTATCGATTGTTTTGGTTAAAAAAAAAAATGTTTTAAGATTCAACGAAAAATATTTTCCAATTTCTTTTATTTAGATTGCTTTTAGTAAATTTGTGTTCAAATTAGAGGTGTTAAATCCTATAATTTCATTAGTCCTATGTATTAATAAATTTTAATTATTTATGGTAATTGGTTAAATATTAGTCTTTTTGAGCAATATATATATATATATATATATATATATATATATATATATATATGTTTTTTCTGTACGTTTTGCTTAAAAACTAAAACAATAGTGAGCGAAATACAAGATATAAAGTTTTGATATTATATTTTTATATAGTACTCGATAAGATGCCGCAGATATTGTAATACAATGGGGCTAATATTTGTATACGACCACTGTATCTTAACTTTCTATGGTATATTTTTACCTCCATCACTCTTTAACTCACCATTTTAACTTCCCTTTATACATCACTCTCTCAAACCTCTTATCAATCTAACAACCTTATTATTATTCTATTTTCTACTCTACAATTCTCCTTCTTTCTCTTAGTCGTTTTCACCCTCTCTGTCTCTATCCATGTCTCACTTAACGTTATACCAAACCATACGTATTTAATAACAAACCATTACTTAATGTTATTATTTACTTATTGCAGTTTATATTTTTTCATTGTACTAAGCAACACGTGACCAACAACTACTATGTTTTTCTTTCTACGGTCCCTGCATTACTATATTTTCAAACTTTCAACCTCTCGATTCTAACACTATCCACACTTCGACGGAATATAACTCATATATTTATAAATCTTAAGATTTTCTCTCTATATATTCTACATAATAGCTATTGATCTTATATACGCTTTATTGTTCACTAACACTTTATTACGTTTGATATCTTGATACTACGTAAAGTATGATCGAAAAAACTATTTTGTATGTATGTAAAGTTTCATAATGATTTACACCGACAGGTTTAATGTGACAATAAATTTAGTCGAGCCTATTAGCCTCTAAAAACATAACCATACTCTCTTTTCTACTCTACTATTCTTACTCTCTCTCTCTCTCTCTCTCTCTCTCTCTCTCTCTCTCTCTCTCCGTCTCTCTACCCGTCAAACCGTACGTATTTATTAATATTATTTCCTATTCTTGTTTATAATTATTTACTTTAATAAACAACAAGAGGAAAAAGAACCATCTTGTTCTTCTTTCTACTGTCCTTGTATTTATTCACGTTTTACGTCCAAACTCTAAAATATTCGATTCTAAAACAACCCACATTAATATGTATCTAGAATAGAATCCATATATATATCACTGGATTTATTCTTTAACAATTTTGCGTAACACCTAAGTTACTTATTTATTATTCTATAATTGAAAATTACTTAACTAAGTGAATACATAGGGCTTACTTGCTGACGAGTTTCGAAACAATTGTTCTTTTTACGAAACAAAGCCTCTACCCGTTAGCAAGTAAGCCCTATGTATTCACTTATTCATGAAATGTTTAATTATAGTGAATTCAAGATCAGTGAATTGAAGATGATTACATCAAGCAACTTTATTTCTTTTTGTTTGGTAAACTTTTGCTTGATTATTCGATACTACGTAATGCCTACTTGAAAAAAAAATAGTTTGTGTATGTTTGTATATGTGTGTGAACGTGTTTTTGTTTGCAAGCTTAAATAATGATTTAAACCATTTAAGCCAACAAATTCAAATCTAAAATTAATTATACATAGTCATAAATGAGACTTTAGCTAATGGAAAAAGTTTGACAATTAAAAATAAACTGTATTTACGTTTCCATACGAAAATACACATTTTCCCAACCGTTTTTTAAATTAAAGGCGAAAAGATGATAAAAAATATGAAGACTTTGTAAATTTAATTAAAATAAATATACTACAAAGGTATAATTCGACCTTATCATTTCTCCAAGACAAATGTAATAAAAAAAAATTATTAGCTAACCTTCCTAAATATGGGACGCCTTCAGCCCGATATATGCTTCATAGAGAACGTAATACCTGGTTCTAAGAAATAACTTAACAATATGAAAACCAATCACTATTTCTTACTTTTATTCAGCATCAATACTTGATATAAATCTTGGTAGAAAGATCCGTTTGCCTTACTCAATACCGTAACAAAAAAATAATGATGTGTGACAAAAAAATATCTACAAACACTTTACCCATCACAATCGTATTTCGACTCAAATATCCCTGAAACGTTGCAAATAAGTCAATGTGAAAGATAAAGAGTCGAGGATGGGGATATTTCATGGGTGATTGTTGACTTATTTCAAGTTGGTGAGTTAATTAGTTTTATCAGGTATTTGATTTACTAAATATCGATTACATCTTTGCAGGAGTATGTTTAAGGGTATTCAACTCTATACTCTTCTCTCTAATACCTTATACAGAACTTTCCCCTTGATATGTCTAGCTTTATTACACAGTGCTTCGATAAGCCATCTCTCATAGCATTCTATTATGCTTGTATACACGTTCTGGCCGAGCAGAATCCTGATCTACCGAGTTTATCCTTAGCAACAAGGATATTTTATGTTATTGTTCTTAATGTTAATCTTGGGTGTTATGTTTATTTGAAAAATATCCTCCAAGTTGAACCAAAGCTTTGTATAACTAAAACCTGATTTATGCCTATGTCTCGATAAAATGATTTATAACATATTCAGAGGCCTCTTCCTTACTTCAGGAATGACGCATACCTATCTATTTAACTAAAACTAAGTAATGTATTAAGGTACTTTTTACTTTATAAAATAAATTTCGTTGCAGTTACTCTAGAGTTAGTTTATTCATTGACATCACGTATTTATTACCTACTAGCCTAAGCTTCCGAATTGGCCTACTTTGTTAATGTTACACACAAATGTCTAGGTTCCATATTAGGCATACTTTAAGAACAGATGCAAGTTTAATATGGAAAAGTAAATTTTCTAAGCCTTTAGTATAACAGTGATTGCTCAGTATTCTAAACCACAAAGTTTCAGAGACTATATCGTCTTAATGAAGTGATAATTCACTTAATACCAACATTATCCACTGAATTTCACTTTTGGATTATTATTCTATGAAGGTTCAGGTAAATTCCTCTTTTATCGTCTAAAAATACTTTAGTTACACTGATACAAGTAAGAAGGAAATTAGAAAAAGTATATAGTTATAACTATAGGTAACTTAGGTATGACCAAATTATGAAGTTATACGATAAGAACCGTTTATAAATACAACCCATTCACCCATTGTTTAACCGATACAGCTGATATTATATAGCCTGTGAATTACCATCTTTAATATAACAATGCATAATCTTGTTACAGTCACGTGCTGCTTTAGCGCCAGAAAGAATGAAATAGAAGGTAATTATTTTAAATTTAATCTTAAATTAAACTGTTTTAAAACCTGCCCTTTTAAGTAAATAGTTTTAAAGCTCTGATGGAAAATATTTCCTTTGTCACATGTCTCAAGAGGAGCAATCAGTTCCTCCTCTCTTGCGTGTCCTTGTACACCCGTGTCCAAATTTTAAGGCACGTGCTCGAGAAGTTCTTGGGCAATTTCGAGATTATTGCTGGTCTTTCGACGCTCTTCCCGTATTTGTTTTTAAAGTAGAAGATCAATCAAATTAAATAAAATAGAAATCAAGCAGGCATATTAAATAATAATATAAAAATATCGGAATTACGAAATTGGTTATTAGAAGTTAAGTAAGGCGATATGCATGAAGATTAGTGCTTGGCATCCACCCACAGAGTAAGAACTCACCTCCTCCCCTAACTGGCAGAGCGTTACTACACTGATACTGTAGTATTATAGCATTACCTACTCTCTTCACGGAATGTTAACATTTATTGTCTTAAATATAATGGAATTTAAGTTCTGATAAGTTCAAATTAACGGTTAAACTCTCCATAAAAGTTCTTTCCACTGTTTTTCAGTAATTTATAAATTCCAAAAAATAGACACACTAAATGTTTTATGTTTAAAATAATATTTATTTTTAAATGCATTATGCTAATAATATTTATAGACTAATATATATATATATATATATATATATATATATATATATATATATATATAATGGTATTTTATCATTTGTAACAGCAATTAAAATAAAGAACACAACTGAGTTTCTCTGTACAAGTATGTATGTTTATTCCAACTATCATGTTCCACAGATTTGTATGTTGTATAACTTATAATATAAATACCTGCGAACGGAGAAACAACATTTAATGTTCTTAGTTATTTTAGTTTATATTATTGTGTCGCAACAGCGTTCACTCTCAATGTTATCTATTACTTTTAATAAATCAATATTTTACGTAACAACCATATTTCAACTTTTCTGACAACAAACAAAAAATGTTAAATTGCCAACATGCTGTAAATCTTTCTAAAATAACAAACAGCAAGTGCTCGCAACGCGGCAAAATTCAAAACAAGAAAATTATATTTAATATTTTTCTTACATCTCCCCCCCAAGAAAATTAAGCAAGATGGCCTTTTACTTTCCCTCTTCTTAGTTTACAAACTGAGAGGCTGGCGTTAAATTTGAGATGTGGAAAAAATCCGATTCTGATTTTTTTGGCCAGTGTCTATTTTGTAAATTGAGTTAGACATCTTTTCCATAATTTTGTAGGGCCCAACTCTCAATTCGTCGAGTTTTTTTCGATTCAGTTTGTTTCCATTGTCCACAAAAACAGTATCACCAGCTATGAAGTTATAGTGTTTTCGATTTCTATCATAAACTGTTTTGTTGTAATTATGTGATTTGATTGTATTTTCCAGAGCTTTTTCTCTGTCTTGAACTAAGTCCTTCTTTGTTGTTTTAAGTTTTAGCTCTTTTGGCAAAATTGTATCATCTGTACCATTTAGTAGATATATTGGAGCATATCCAGTAATAGTGTGCTCAGTTTCATTATAACGTTTTACACAATTTCGTGCTATGGTGGTCCATGGTGCTTTGCTGCACTTTTCGTTAATTTTACATCTTATTTTGTTGACCGACGTTTGATTTGACCTTCATTTAGACCATTTGAGAACGGTAAGTTGACTGCAGTGAAAATTATTTGGATATTTTTACTCAAAAAATGTTTTGAATTCTCTAGAATTGAAACCTGGGTACTGGTCTGAGAGGATTATGCCAATGTTTTCAGCTTCTGCGGCATGTTTCACTAGTTTGATGAAGTCATTTGCTCTTTGAGTCTTTGACGTTAAAATATAAGCGTATCTTGTGAAATGATCTGATAACAGGTGCAAGTATCTCTTTGTTGATCTTGAACGCCCAAAGCCTCCAACAGTATCAAATTAAATTGAACGCCCAATAGTATCAATGGAACAAATTTCAAATGGCTTTGTGGCAGGCCCCAGGTGAGTCATCAATCCATATTTATTTTGTCCTCTTGATTTATTTCTTATACATACTGTACAGCTTTCACAGATATGTTTTATGTTTTTTGTCATGTTTTCTACTGTATATGAGGAGCTGATCATTCTTTGCATTTGTTTAATCCCTATATGACCTAGGCCTATATGTACATCATTGATGAATTCCTTACTAAATGTTTCTGACAGAATAATTCTTTCTTTTTTCTTTACGCACTTGTAATAGACGTTGTCCTTGGACATTGGTCTTTCTTTTTGGTATTGTATCTTTTCATTTTGAGCTTGGTCTTTTAAGATATCTTCTAGACTTATAAAGTTTACTACTTTCAATTGCTCATCCACTTTCTCATTTGGCTCTAAGACAGGGTTCCTGTCTTAGGCAATCAGCTTCAATGTTATGTTTCCCTGGAGAATATTTAATTTGAAAATCATATTGTGATATATAGTACGTTAAATCTCCTAATTCTTCATCTGTTCTTGATTTTATGTTCATATTCTCCAGCGGCTTGTGATCTGAAAATACAATGAATTTCTTACCCATTAATAAATGTTGCCAATATTGAGAATATTGTTTGATTGCCAAGCACTTTAGGTATATATATATATATATATATATATATTCGTTTTTTGAGACTTCATTAAATTTTTTTGAAAAATATGCAACTGGTTTCTCTTCATTGTTTTCTTGTGGTTGTTTTAGGACAGCTCCTACGCCTAGCATACTCTCATCTGTGTAAATGTGTATAGGCAAATTTGGATCAAAAATGGTCAATATTTGTTGAGAGCATAGTAAATGTTTCTTTTCATCAAACGCTTTTTTCCAGTTAAAAGCTTGTCCTTTTCTCAAAAGATTATGTAAAGGATCCAATTTTATAGCTATGTTTGGTATATACTTATGATAATAGTTTATCTTTCCCAAAAATTGTCTCAAATTTTGTGAGTTTTTGGAGTTGGAAAGTTTCGTATTGATATCAAGTTGTCTTTTAGAGGTTTAATTGAATCATTCTGTATAATATGACCCAGATATTTCACAGAGTCAGCTGCGAAGGTGCATTTAGATAATTTTAGTCTCAAGCTCTCACTTTTAATTGCTTGAAAGAGCTGTGTTAGATGTCTGACGTGTACTGAGAATGTTTTTGAAAATAACAAAATATCATCAATAAAACTTACTGTAAACTCTCCGAGTTTGTGTTTACGTATTATGTTACACATTATTCTTTGAAATATAGCTGGCGAGGTTTTTAGGCAGAAGGGCAAACAAGTCCATTGGAAATGTTCCTCCTGTGTGACGAATGCAGTTTTATATCTATCTGTGACACGTAAAGTTATTGAACAAAACGCTGAGTTAAAGTCCAGTGTTGAGAAAATTTTACAGTCTCTTGTCTGTACCATTAGATCATCAATAAGCGGGAATGGTTGAGATTGAGAAATGACAATTTTATTTAGGTCTCGAAAATCTATACACAATCTTGACTTTTTGTTTATATGCTAATGTGACTGGAGCTGCAAAGGGACTATATGATTCTTCCATTATATTTTTTCTAATAACTTTGCAATCTGTTTTTCATTCTCTTTTTTATCCTCAATTGTGCAACGATACCGTCTTTTACTGCAGTATCTTTCTACTGACAGATCAATGTGCGCTTCATAATCTTTCACTATTCCTAGGTCATGTTTATCGGTTGCAAATACAGATTGATTGTTTAATATTAAGTCATCAATTACTGCCTGTTTTTCATAGTCTAGATGATTTATTTGGATTGAGAAATTTTCTTCGCTGAAGTTTTCATTGAAGTTTATTAAATTTTCAGATTTTATCTCCTTAGAAGTTTCAGTATCTGAATATTTAGTTTCCTTAGAAACTATTTCACATTTTTGTGAAGGAATTTTCTGACTGATTCGTCTTGAACTAAGTAAAATTGTTTTATGCAATCAAGTCCAATTAAGAAGTCATAATCAAAATTTTCATTTTCCATTATGAAGACTGGAATTGTTTCTCAATTTTAAAAATGCTCACACCGAGCATTACTAAACCACTTGTTTTTTTAACGCCATTAATTGTTTTTAAACTAGTATTATTACAATGACATGATTTTTCATTGTTTATTTTCAATAACCTTGAATTTATTAATGATACATCTAAGCCTGAGTCACAGATACCAAATACTTCAATTTTTCTATTCAATACTAATTTTACTTTAATTAATGGCGGGACTATTAGTTTTCTTTGGTTTTACTCTGTAGTTCACATTCCAATTCTGAATTATTAATAAACTTAATCTGTTTCTTACCTGTTTTTTTAGCATTCTTAGTTTTGAATCAGCACAATTCTTCTGGGTGATAGAGTACTCCTTTCTTCAACTTTTCGCAAATGCTACATTTTTCTTTTATTAGTTTGGTATCATCTTTTTTTTATAATTTTTTTTTTATAACTAGATGTTCAAACTTTCCAAGTTCATTAAATAAGTCCTATGTTTCCAAAATTTCATCTTTATTGTTCCTATCTGTTATAAACTCTGGCAAACTTGCAGCAATGATATCTATTAAGGTCCCTTGATCTATTGTCTTTCTTATTTCGAGTAAACGTTTTTCTTTTTTTACAGCATATTCTAATAAGGATCCTGGTTGATATTTAAATGATAAAGCCTAACTGCTAGTAGTGCAGCCTGTATTACCGAAGGTTAGTAAAAAGTTTGATTTCCATTCCGCCTATTCCGATTGCAAACCAAGCTTTATCATCATGGAAGAATACCAATCAGTACATGACTTTTCTAGAAATAATCTGAAGATTTCAATTCTATCTTCATTTTCTACTATATCAAACCGTTTACTTTCCTTTTCAAATACTTCCATCCAATGATACGCGTTTGTAGTTTTACTATCTCAAGTACAAACTTTTCGGCTAATTTTTTTGTACTTTGTTTTTCTTTTTTCTGTTGACTTTCAACGAATTTTTCCAAAATCTTTACTATGGGGTCCCCTGAATCTGTTACGTTGGCAATGGCCTATCGTTCTTGGGTAACTTCTTCTAAGAATTGATCTTGAAAAACCATATTACCATCTTCATCAAAGTATGTTTGTAATATGTCTTGTGTTATTTTTATCCACACACTTCGTGTTTGATGTCTTCTCTTTAATGTTTTTCACTGTAGTATATGCCTTAGTGTTGAGGACATGTTTGTGAAGTAATGCTGCCTGATGTTCGTCTGGAATCAGGAAAATTGAGTATTCTGATGCGTGAAAATCGAGGTTATGACAATATAGTTAGACTTTCCGTCTGCTGTCGGTTTTGCTTGAAACGTAAATTTTAATTTTTCCATTTTCTGACAAAGACATGTCGTTTTATAATGGTATTTTATTATTTGCAACAGCAATTAAAATAAAGAACACAACTGAGTTTCTCTGTACTAGTATGTATGTTTATTCCAACTATCATGTTCCACAGATTTGTATGTTGTATAACTTATAATATAAATACCTGCGAACGGAGAAACGACATTTAATGTTCTTAATTATTTTAGTTTATATTATTGTGTCGCAACAGCGTTCACTCAATGTTATCTATTATTTTTAATAAATCAATATTTCACGTAACAATCATATTTCAACTAAATCACCAACAGCTGAAAATCTTTTTAAAAATAACAAACAGCTGATGCTCGCAACGCGGCAAAACTCAAAACAAGAAAATTATATTTAATAATCATATATATATATATATATATATATATATATATATATATAAAACGGAGTAGAAACCAAGCACTGAAGGCGACATCGGTGCCGAAACTAGTTTGTTGTGAACTAGTGTTATAATCAATTTATTTAACCTAATTTAACCTAACACTATCTATTCATGGCGTCTAAATGGTATATTTCGTCCTTACCAATGTTAGAGTCGGGATAGGCTAAAGATAATAAATACTGTAAATATATGTCGTTGACATATACCCGCGCAAAGGCTCACCTGATTACATGCTTTTGTACATAAATAATTATGTAGTTAATTCCTATGTAGGTAAATATAGTAAAAACCTTCGCTTCGGTTATATGCTACGTTTAGAGGTTTCCGCCTTATTGATGAAAATGTACATTGTTCTCTTTACCAAAACTAAATTAATATCACAGCAATTTACTTTAAAATATAAAGATTATTTGATGTGAATTTAATATCATTAAACAAAATATTTGATTCGCTTCATTTTGTCTTGCTCACTAGATTTGATATACAAAATGGCGAGGTAGGATAATATTACCTGAATATAGTTAGTAGTTTTTTTTTTGTCAGTCTTTCCTTTTATTCCTGCTGCGGTATTTCTTTAGGTGGTGTAAGGATAGAGGAATAGAGGTACAATATAGAAATTGTTTTATTTCTATTTTACGCATCATTACAAATCGTAATTAATTACGTCCCTTTCCAAGATACTTATGTATTATACTTGAGGGGAGAACGTGTAAAAGTTAATTGTTAAACAGGTTGGTTATTGTTTTACATAGGCTTATTAATAAATAAATGATTATTTTTCCAATTGGCGTTTTAATCAACCCTAGGATGACAACTATAAAAATATTCCACTGCCTCTTTCTTACAAAACGTGGTACGTTTCAACAATCATCGGAAACAATCCACAGGTATTGGTACAAACGTGTGAGTGTTTTATATTGTAGTGAGGTCATATTGTGATGTACTGCCAACTTTTTTTGACTAATTCCTTTTCTCACTCCCTTTGTTGTTCTTCCTCCTGTTTGTCTTTGTTGTTGTTCTTGTTCTTTTTCTGCGTTTATAAAGGTCAATGATTTGTCCCTTTCGTTCTTAGAAACTTTTATATAATTTTTATTTTATATATTTACAAACGACGTCTTTTACTAAGACGGGACTTTGCAAATATTTTTTATTTATATTTGTCTTTCTATTTATTAATTCACCATCTTGAAGTCAGCGCGTTTAGAAGTACAAGAGATACCTTGTACGCTGGCGTTTAGATTACGCAGGGGGCACAGCGAGCCGACGACCTGTATCACCCTCCCTGACTGCTCCGGTTAAGGCCGTTTTCCTTGTTGAATCTAAGACCCCCATCTTGAACCTCTCTGAGAACTCTCAGACTGCATGTAGAAGAAAACTAAATGCTCATATAAATGCAGGGTGGGTACCTAATTTCCAGTGGATCCCGAGCTATGTAAACATCACTGGCAATGAAAAGGCCGATCAACTTCCCAAGCAGGTAACAAGCCTCCCTCAGCCCGATCATCTGAGTTCACTACAGTAATCCAGGTCCCTAATAAAGATGTCTACCAAAAAATGGAATCGATTGAGGGAACTCTATGCAGGAAAACGGTGGGCAAGTTTAGTGACGGGGAGACCAATTGACTATAACTTGCCCCGAGCTGTTAGCGTTGCAGCTTTCAGATTGAAGACCTGTCATGATTACCTTGCTGCGCACCTCCGCCGCATCCATGTGCTACTAACCCCAAGGTGTCTGCTGTGGGGTGGTGAAGTTAGGAATTCCGAATACCTTAATGATTGCACAGCCCTGGAATGGGACCATGATTACAACAGTCCCATCTTCAAGGAGGCTAATCTCTACTGGTCAGCGGGTCGCCAAATGGCTCAACTGCCAAGGGTGGACGTTGACTAGTAAGTCTATTTATTAGTTTTCAACCTCTTATGCCTCATGGTTTGCTAAACATTCTATCGTTTTTTTGTTTGTGCCTTTTTAGTTTTATTTGTGAACGATTATGTATATAATTTGTTTACCTATTATTTAAAAGTTTGAATATTTTTAATTTTGCTACTTCAGTATATTTGTATAAAAATTATATTTAATAGTTTGTTCTTGATTCGTAATATTGTATATTTTTCATTAGCAACACCGATTTATATTTATAAAAAATCGGGCTTTTTAAAACTGAGCACCTATTTTAGGCCCCACACGTTCGTGCGTCAAATTGCAACGATCTCTAAACTTCCCAAATTTCACCTGCATTAAAGGCAAGGCGATGTTTATGAACCATTAAACATTAAAATACTACTTTTATTTATTAATTTCTAATACTTCTCTTATTACTTTAATTTATATTTCTTTTAAACTTTTTTAATATAAAACTTTTGTCTTTTGTTGTTACTAGCATTTTATATAACAAAATATGTAAGTTTTCAATTAATTCTCTTTTATTTTATTTATTAAAATTGCTAGTTCCTAAAAACATTTTAATTTTAAAGATTTTATTTATTCATATAAATATTACACTGATGCTTGTTGTGAAATAAATTCTAATTTGATTACTAGCATTTCATAAGATATTCATTTAAATTCACTATACTGTATTATTTATGATTTCATAAATAGTGTAATTGAAGAAGAGTTATATTTTGTTTGAAACCAATTTACTAAATGTTGTTTGATTATTTCTGTATTAATGGTTTCTTTCAAATTAAATATATTTAAACAGTTTGCAATAGAATTTACACATTTTTTTCAAAACTGGCTTTATTTTAGCTTTTTTTATCTTACTAATTTCATGAATTTTGAGATTTTGGATTTGGAGTTGTCATAAATTATGTTTATGAAACTCAAGCTTTGAAACATGTTCTGTTGAAATAATGTACTAAAATTTAAATATTAGGTTTGACCGACTGGCCAATAATCCACTGACTTCTTCCTAGTTCCTTGGATGCCAGATCTCTATTGGTATTGGACATCGTTTTCTGGCACCCTTGAGTCAGATTAAATATTTTAAGTCGTTAATTACGAATTTACATTATTTAAATTTGAAATACCGAAAACTGTTTTAAGACTTATAAAGCTACGTTATAAACAGACAATGGAAGAAAATGTTTGTAGGCTCCATCTTGACCTTCGCACCGAATCTTTTAATCACAAACCGCCTTTACGACGTCCCGCAACTGTTAATGTTTTTTTTTTTTTTTGCTACTCCGAAAAATACCTTTGTGTTGCGCCGAAAACAGTTCCCCCATCTCCTTTCACTTCAACATCTTGCCTTTCGGCTATCACTAATTCGCCAGTTTGTTGTATTGAGTTTTTTGTTTACAGGAACAGTCTTGCGTTTATCCCTATATCGACTTCGCAATTTTAATTTTTCCTTTTTTTTAAAATTATTCAGTCATTTTGTAATTCGTGGTATCTTAATGTCCTAATGATCACTATGGATTTTATAACTTCTTTTTTATTTTATAGAAATTTTAACGATTGTTTTGTTTGGTCTACACAATTTAGAATTTTTCAGTTCTATGTTCTTCATTTCATTACCCATTTTATCACTAATTATTAGGTGTCAAATGATTAATTATTTACATTGTTCTCCCTTTAAACTCAAGTAGAGGTTCTCTTCACTCTGTCTTTTTTTTTACTGTCCCTTTTAATTTCCAATATAGTGTGTGTGTGTTTTTTTTAATTGTAAGGAAGGCGTATTTTGATGTACTGCATTAGTATATAATTCGTATGTTTAGTTGTGTTGAAGCAAATGTATTTACAACCTGTAAACTTGGTTATGTTTATGTAGTTATGGTTTATGGAGATCGGGTTTTCAGGGATGTTTGTTTATGTAAAAGGATTATAGATTATCAGGAACACTTATGGTTATACATAAGACCACTTATGGATAATGATTATATGGCTAAGAGCGTTTGCTAAGGACCCAAACACTAAGCGTTATTAATAACCAATATATTTAACTTTGCAACACTGTTTTCTTATATTTACTTATCTTTTAAACTTTAATGTACTTAAACAAGAATCTTACATGGTATATTTGGGAGTCGACTTTCGGGACATATTAATTACGTGTTCTCATTGTCGAACTTATTTTGAGACTCAAAAATGTATATGCACACGCTTAGAGTATAAGTCATCTCTAATATAAAGAACTGTTTGCTAGGACTGAATAATTAAAAAAGATATCAATACAAAACCTTATTGTCAGCATTACAGTATCTTAAACTACTTTTCTATGTATAGTATACTTAGGTTTCAAAGCATTTCCAGCGTGTTGCCAGTATTCGATGCAGATGTTCCACTCCAACGACCCAAGCCATGGTGATAGTACTTATTTGATTTCTTAATCTCTGTCAAAAGGTTTAACTCACTAACGTATCTTTTTCGGAAAAAAGAAACTTTCGATAGGTGCCCATATTAGGCCTGACAAGAGTGAAGCCAAAGCTAAACAAAGTGAACTAAACACGTTCGCCGTAACAACCGTTGCCATCACTTTCCCAGGAGTCCAGAATTGATTTTTCCCTCTTGCATTTTGAATTAGAGTTTCAGTGGTGGCATTCTATAAAATGGTTATTTGTGTTTAGATCTCTGCTTTCATTTACCTTTGCAATACGTTCCGAGACATTTGTCTCTATTTGGTGGGGTTTGTTTTTGATGCCGCCATTTTCAATACACACAGAACCCATAAGCAACACCACATCGTAACAATACTCTGCCCATATATATATATATATATATATATATATATATATATATATATATATATATATATATATATAGCAGCAATTGCAGCTTTCTATTTATTACAATAAAATGAAATGAAATACTGACTGTTAGTTTGTATTTTTATTATTAAACAATGTTTTGTGTAATTATTTCCCTCATTCTTTATTTTCCCTTGTGTGCTTCGGTTTTCTATTTGAATCTTAATGGCTCTACTAAATTAAGAGATGATCTTGCTCTACTAAAAGCTACTTACAATTTTTCATGACTGAATACTAACTTTAATAAATAAATGCCATTTATTGAAAGGTTTGTCCTTAGCTTAGTTCATTGTCATTGAAAAGGTTACCCTTATAGGAAGTTGAGTCCTATCGAAAAAAAATGTAAATTTTATCTGATGTTCTTAGTTTTAATCTTGGAAGAAAATTTGATTGGGCTTTGTTTTTGCCAGTAACTATTTCCAAATATAATGATTTTTCCAACATAGCTTTAACATTTAATTAGTCTTACTCCATTTACCGGTCCAGAAGGCATATTGGTATTTCTAATTAACATAACTATAGTTCCAAACTTTATTTTTAAAATGTATGAAGGCATTCCAGGTGATGTTATCGAATTTAAATATTCAAGTGTATGTTAAACCTTTCAATTTCATCATTATACTATGAATATCGCATCAACACCACTCCCACATAATGTTAGACAAACTCACATCTTTCCTCTATTACATACATTTCAACATTTCAAATAAACAGAACAATAAAAAAAATGTATAAGCAATCAAATTCATATCCGTTGTTTACATCAGCTGTATCATCATATGCTATATATATATATATATATATATATATATATTAATCACCATCCGGCATTTAGCGCCTCCTTAATATTAAACCTATTGTAGTGATATTTACATTACAAAATCATGGGATCTGTCAATGACAGTGGGGCACAGCCCAAGTAATTTTTGACACGTCTGATAGTTTTCCCAATGTCTTTAGCCCTAAGCTATCTTATCTTGTTCTTTGCTCGAGAGATTTCATTGATTCGCTTCTGAGATTAAATACATAGATAGTAAAGCTTCATTGGAACAATAATAAATTTAAATTATGATTTTAAAAATTTCGTTTCATAACAAAACAGAAGCCTGGTGATGTTAAAGTTGGCAAACAAGACGAAGCTTTTCATGTTATGGTTGTAGGCCAACATAGTAGCTTAAATATATAGATGGCTTAATATATATATATATATATATATATATATATATCAACTTGTTGCTTGCTCGAGAAATTTCATGAGGACAGATTCGCATCCGGAATTAAATGTATAGGGGGTACATTTACCCCCTAAGGGGAGGTTATACCCCTCAACCGCTGATTTTCATTCAGTGCCTTATGTACAGGACGCAGTCAGCGGAATACTGAGGAAGTAAGCCACATACTATAATATAAAGTAAATCCTTTTAAAATTTAATGGACTTATAAAGTTAAATAAATGTTAATAAACATGTAAACAAAGTGTGCACATAAATAGTTATATCACTTAACCGGGTTAAAACCTACAACAATCAAGAATAAACCTTACTTACATTACCATAGTTACTTAAAGAAATTTTTATTATATTTTGCTGCAAAAAATGAAATTTACTTATAACACAGTACATTCTGACTCTCCTGCCTGTGTATATCAACAAGAACGAATAAACGCTAATGGAAGTTAGGTTAGGCTTGTTTGTGTCTGGCGACGCTAACGTGTACGAAGGGCAGCCTAACTCTAGCCTTTTGTAGGCTTATGTTTCGTGTAGTATGCTTTGGATGTTTCCAACTTATTATCGGAAATTTACGTATTGTTTTATTTAATAAAACTAAATAATGTAAATTGGTATTTTGTTTATTCCCTTTAATATCAACACAAAATGTGTGTCTAGCCTAAAAAAATTTAAAAGTTGAATGTGAGAAAAAATTTCAAACATTTAGCATATTTTTTAATCTTAAAATAAAAGGTTATACAAATAATATTCTGCCAACATATATCTTAAAATTATTCAATATCTATATGGTGTTAAAATATCGACCCAGAACTTCATAATAGTCTATACCAATTTTGCCCAAGACAAAAATTTGTTTTTTTAATATTCAGAAATATTTTTAATCTTCTTTAAATTTAGTTTTTTTTGTAACATTTTGGGGATATTAAAGCTCCAATCTGTATCAATACAGATTTTGTCAAGAATACCATTTAGTACCATAAAATGTAGTTTAATTTAAAACAATATCATTTGGTGACTTTTGGAGCGCTAGTCTATTTGGAACAATTTTGTCTGTTATTCCTTGGGTTTCTGCTTTGATCTTATCATTCATATCCCGTTCTTTACAACTGTGTATTACTCCGTTGCAGACATGCTTCATTTTCTTATACCACTAAGCATGTCTTCCACCACTTATTTCATCAGACAGATAAAAAAATTTACAAATTAATCCAGTTTTTAATACATTCCATTCGCCATACAATACGTATTCTATTTCCCTTACCTCTCCACCAAATATTTTTTTCGATATATATTTCTCGACAAATATTTTTTTCCTCATAGTTCATTTTATATCCATTTCTAGAAACACGAATTTTGTCTTACATTCTGCAGAGAATTTGTCTTATGCACGAATTTTGTCTTATATTCTGTGTAATTTTCTCTCACACAAAAAAACACGTTATCTTATTACAAAATAGTATTTTTCTGTCTGTGTTTCCTTTTTGTCCCTACTCTCCTTCCCTCTTTTATTCAACTCCTTCACTCTCTCAACTCTTTCTCTCTCACTGCTTGGTTTCTCTCCTCTTCTTACTCTCTCTCTCTCTCTCTCTCTCTCTCTCTCTCTCTCTCTCTCTCTCCTCGTCCCTGTCATTTATTCTAGCAATAATCCTGTCTGCCAGTCTCTTTCTCTCTCACCCCTCGGTTTCCTCCTCTTTTTACTCATTCACCTCGTCTCTGTCATTTATTCTAATAATCCTGTCTGTCGGTCTCTTTCTCTCTCACTTGAATCTAATATCAGGAATCCTTTTTATTTTCATTACTAAACAGTGTAGTGTTCGAAAAAGCGAAAGTTATATTTGTGCAATGTTTTCTGTTGTGCGACGTTTGGAGTAAAATTGCAGAATATAATGTAAAAATATTAATCAAATAAAATAAAATAAACGAAGTAGAAATTTCCTTGTAAACAAAGGAATGTCCATAGGAACACAGAAATATTTATTTAGATTAGTTAGTATACGTGAACAATATGTGAATCTTTGCGTCAAGAAACTCAAAGAAGGATGTTATTCTGAAGATTTTGTCAAAGACTTGAATGAATGATTACAATGTGCTGGAATTTAAAATTAATTGTAAACTGTAATCACCCAACTCCTGTTCATTGAAGTGATCCGAGCATTACAGATGGCCAGATGATTACCAATAACTTTATCGTATGGACAGGGATGACATGCAGAGAGCTTTGCCATTCTAAAGGTTGCGAGCACGACGTCCCTTGCAGGCCACTGTGGACTTTGATCTTACGATCACCTCCCACTGTTTGCCAAGCTACTCCTTCCCAGGTTGTCATCACCATTTGCCTGATGGTCCGTTTTATAGTTTTGCATGAAGCTGACTGACGTGAGGGTGACTTTCTTGTAAACGTTTACAACCACCACTAGAGTGCTTGTGAGCTTGGCCCATTGTTGAAGTTTTTTTTCTGGGATAGAGCTTGCTTGTACCTTATGATAACATTGGCATTTTGTGGAAAAGCAGAAGACATAGCTTTCAGCGCTGAGGTTGAAAGAAAGCACATAGGCCTAATAATTGGAAGCTTTTCAGAGGCATGATAAATGGCTAAAACTTCGCCTTCAAAGTTATATTCCATGTAAACCTATTGGGAACAAAACTTCGATGAAGGTTTTAAAGAATCTAGCTCCGCTGGTTTCTGCCATCAAATTCGTCCTTGTAAATCCAGGCAGGATAGCAGTTAGCCTCCATTTCTAATACTTGTGATTACAAGAGATATTGTTGTTTTACATTCTGAAGCAGGCAGCACCAGGTTCACAGGAATAGCAGGCGTCTCCCGAGAGATAAGAGCGCAAAAAAGGCTGTCCCTGATTGTTATTATACTTCTCCTATATTAAAAGCTTAAGGTTGTGACTTAGTTTGAGTTTTAACCCGGACTTTGGCAGTGCGAAACGTTTTCCAGAGGTTTCCGACCCAGTATATCCTTACAAACAATTTTCATTATAATTATGTCCAAATAATTGTGTAATTATAAAACTTACTTAAATAATTTATCACTGTACTCGATTAGAAACATACAACAATCAAGCATACACTGTATTTACGTTACCATGGTTTCCTAAGGACATATTATTTTGTTAGAATAAAAGCAAAAATATAATTTTAAAGCTTTTGGAGCCTTTGTAAGTTTTAATGAATCTAATTGCCAGTATTTTAGCTTATAACTAAATACATTCAAGACCTCTAGACCAAACATGACGACCATAGCAATAAACCATTGCGTTAGGTGGGTTAGGCCTAAGAACTGATAAATTTGATGTCAACATTTACCCACTCAAAGGTTCCCGTAGCTCTATATACATTATGCAGGCATAAGCTTTGGTTAATGTTACGTTTCTGAGGTTAATGCCAGAAATGTACGTATTGTTGTAATCATTATACATAAATAACGCATCGCAATACTAAATTATTAATAAAACTCTAGTTTTATGTTACAGATTTACTCTATATTTAGATGATTTAGTGTATTTTAAACCATTAGCCAAGTATTTGAATCAGTTCGTCTTGTCTATCTCACATTATTCTATTTACAAATGGCAACGTGATGTATTTACATCCGTAATGTAGTCAGTTATTTTTAATGTAAGACTTCGTTTTATTCCTGCTTTGGTAGCTCTTTAGTTATGAGAATAGAGGTACCTAATTACATATAAAAATCGTTTCACCTCATTTACGCACCTCCCGAATCTTCACTTCAAGTGTGAATATAAAAGTGTAAATTTAAAAGTGTAAAGAGAGTGCGTAAACAGGTTTGTTATTTTCTTTTAGGCCTAGCTTAAAAACCTGTATTAGTTAAATAAAATAATATATAATAATAATATTTATTTTTTAATCCTAAAATAGTTATTTTCAGAGATGAAACTCTATCCCCATATAACTATTGGCAGCATGTCACCTCAAACCTTTATTTTGAATATAGGATTATGTGCGTTAGCCTAAATTCATTTCAATTGTCTTGAGAATATTCCTGAAGATAACAAAATATCTTAAATTAAAAATATTCTACAAACTTTTTAAATATAGCCCTTGTAGTAAATTTGTAGTCAAATTACAGCTGTTCTATCGAATAAATTTATCATAAAGGATTTATTGGTAATTGTGCGTAAGTTTATTATTTTTTAAGCAATGGTTCGTTTTTTTAGGTTTGTCTTAAAAACTAAAAGACGTTGAAGTGAAAAAAATATAAAAAATTAAGTTTGTGTGTGTGTGTGTGTGTGTTTGTGTGTGTGTGTGTGTGTGTGTGTGTGTGTGTGTGTGTGTGTGTGTGTGTGTGTGTGTGTGTGTGTGTGTGTGTGTGTGTGTGTGTGTGTGTGTGTGTGTGTGTGTGTGTGTGTGTGTGTGTGTGTGTTTTGAGACGGTCAGAATGACCGCTCAAGTTAAGATATTGATAATTTCAAAATTTGGAATAATAAATTCAAAAATTAAATAATAAGGATTTAATTGAGTGTCCAATTAAACATTTTAAAGAGTGAAGAAGCTAGTAAATTCTTTAATAATTATTATTAAGACAAATAAAAAATTAAAATTAAATTAAATTGTAATAACTAACTAAATTTGACAAACGGGAGTGCAGTGAAAATTTCTAAGTGCCGAAAAATGATAACTTGAGAACTAGGCCACGTATGACAATCAGTGACATTTTAAAATGACCAGCTAAATTAAAAAAAAACAATAGTGAAAACCAAACTAAAAAACTAAAATAACAAAAAAGTTACAGCCATTTTAAAGAAATAGACATTTTAAAGACAAATGCACGGAGATAGCGACGAGCTAAGAGCGGAGGGAAGAGTTACATCGCTGCAATAAATACAGGGACGCAAGGGCCTGTAAAGCAGTCTATAAAAAATTTCTAATACGAGGTGCTATTGGTCGTAATGCTGGAACGATCCTAGAACAACACCAGATAGATTCAAACCATCACGTTTCTACCGTCTAATTTGATCCACGAACGAGGGCTTCAGACTCAGCCTCCGGGACGTGAAGATCAGAGGAGAATGGAGAAGGACTTACATCGACTTACCAGGGATGGCTACTTCCATTGTCCAGGGACCTGGAATCAAGACGAGAAGAATCTAGGATTGGCAGTGAAATTCTTAGCAAGTTATTTTCTCTATTATATAAAAATAACGTCAAATTTAGTCAGTTAAAAATATTGAAATCAAAATTTTCAATAAAATAAAAATTAAACAACAATTTTTAATTCTAAGTAGAATTTTTAAATAAAGGTTAAATGATATAAAAATAATTTGTATGATAAGAATGCTTAAGGAATAAATATTAAATTTAGATTCAAAGAGTGGTTTTGGCCATAAGTAAATCATTTTCAGAAAGACAATTTATAGACTTATACAAAGTTTAAATTTATTTGATATAAAACTTGTAAATTACCAAATCAATCGTAAAATTAAAGGATGAAAATTTTTATTGTTAGACTAGGAGAGAATTTTTGTTTAAAGAAGTATATGTAATTATTTGATTCTATATAAAATTTAGTAACTAAATATGTCAAGTATAGGAAAAGTTTAAAAAATTATTTGTGATTATATAAGAAAGACAAAGTAACAGTAACGAGAGATTCTATTGTATTTTAGTTGATGATAAATTTATTTTTTAGTTTAAAACAGTAATTTAATGTATTATAAAAACTTTTGGTATTTAAATTTATCCTGTGTTGAACAACCAATAAAATTTTTAGTTTTTCCAACTAATAAGTAATGATTGTTAAATCAAATTACAGAAGTAATTAAATTTCATTAATCATTAAATTATATAAAATTCAGAGCCTAATGCTTCTTCAAACAAATTCTCTCCTAAGGACAAATTTATTGTAAAATTATTGAGCTATTCTGAAAGTTAGTTGGTTTTTTATATTAAAGTCCAGAGACGTGGTCTACTGGCAGATCATGTTTAAAGAACACAGGAGCCTTCAAAAAGGTAACTTAAACATGATCATATTTTGCACGTCCCCGTGCTGTGCCTGCAGATCATCTGAGCTTTTGGAATTTTTGTGTGTTCATGCTAATATTTGTTTCTTTCCAGCTGACTACTTTATTGACAAGTATGACTATATAAAGACCCGACAAAACATTGCTAAATATTATGGGGAGGGGGGTCATACAAATTGTAAGGTAGGAATCAGCGGGAAGTGACTTGCCTTCAGGCGTGGAAATAAGGGGTGAGCATAAGGCTTTTTAAAGAACACTTGAGGCTACACGAGCACGAGCGGAACAGAGATGAGCAGGCGCGAAAAATAAATTAATAAAATACGAAAAGTAACATAACATAACCCCGTAAACGTAAATAAAAAGAAAATGAGACAGAGGAGGGACGTTGCAGTGTGTGTGTGTGTGTGTGTGTGTGTGTGTGTGTGTGTGATTTAAAATATAAAAATGTATTTACTTAGTCATAGTAGCAAAATTGAAAACGTATAACAATTAAAAATAAACTATTTTCGTTTCCATAGCTGCGGAAATACACATTTCATGACGGTTCACTGGATTAAAAGCGAAAAAAACTATGTTGAAAAACGTTTAGAGATTTTGTAGCTTTATAAAAAAAATTTCAAGTCAATTCCTACTCAAGTCCACAAATAAAAATTCAATTATAGAGTTTCTTTTAATTTTATAATTACAATTCATATAAATATGTATATACATATCTCAGAATAACAATATTAAGTAGTAAAATTGAAAGTAAGTATCCTTGCAATTTTCCATTTTCCTTTCATTGTATGGCGTTGGACTACTATTTTTCTTTGTTAGTATTTATACGGCTGTGTGGTAACCAAGGCAACAATTTAAGGTTATACAATGGAGGTTTCGAGGAAAACCAGAAGTGGGCAAAAGAAAAATGAATATACATCTTTGAATATATAATTCTAGCAATGAAAATATTGGCACAGAGCTCAAGCGATAGACTTCCAACATGATGATACTCTGTTCGAATCTAACCTAGACCTCCCAAATTTTTATAATTTATTTATTGGATAAATATTTGAAAATTTTTATTAACATCAATTACCATCCACTATAGGTTTTCAAAAAATGTATTTGAACTTGAATGGATGAATAAAATTGTATTTTAATAACAATTGAAAGTTTGTACGAGATATATATATTAGGAGAGTGTGCCCTAATAGAAGGATTTTAATAATAACAATAGCTAGCTGGCACCCCTAAACATAGTAATGATAGTTGTTTTGTAAATAAATGTATTATTTAAACATTTCTAAGAGTGTTTTTTTTTATATTCATAAAATATTTTAAACACCAATATATATATATATATATATATATATATATATATATATATATATATATATATATATAACTTTTAGTTTTGCAACACTGTTTTCTTGTATTCAGTTATCACTACTTGTATTGTATGGTGTACCGTTATTGTTCTATTTTCGGATTCAAGCAGACCTCAATGCATACATCAAACCTGAAACTTATAACTCAAACGTAGCTACACACGCCATCAAAAACAAACGCACGTTCCCCACATTAGAAAACATAAAAAAAGCACAAAAAGGCCTGAATATGACAATCTGGGGTCAACTACAAATTTATAAACATAAAAGTAATATCATAAACGAACAAATACAAATAAAATCAAAAAACTCGATAAATTATTTAACTTAATAGACAAAATTAACCGCAAGACAAACTTAAAATACTCGCACAGTGCAGTGAATCCGAAAATAGAACAATAACGGTACACCACACCTTGTGACAACGGAAATTCCACACAGCTCGCAGTCTACTATAACCCCCGGTCAGTGATGCTTAATAATGAAGATACTATCAATCTTTGAGAGTTAACTCGCATAAATACCAAGTAAGATTCTTGTTTAAGTACGTATAGTGAAAGTGATATATATATATACATACACACACATACATATATATATATATATATATATATATATATATATATATATATATATATATGACATGACTTAATAAAAATTTAAATTAATTTTATTTGCTTTAAAACTACTAATAGTTTACTCTTTCCCCTTGTTTATCCATAATAGAAGAACATTTTAATGTTAATGTCCTAATGTATATGACAAATATTATCATAAAAAAACTACATTTATATTGTTAAATACATAGTTGTAGGCCTACTACCAGCATGTTTTATATTAGTAACACATACAACCATAGATATATATTTCTGTTAAATAATAACTATCTTCATAGGTTCCTTAATATGTAATATCTAACATTAGGCCTATTACCTGAAAGATGTCTCTTGGTTTATTGAATAGAACTTTTAAATAAATATTTAGCTCTTAAAAGTATATTAAAATAACAATTTCCTTTGTGTGTGTGTGTGTGTGTGTGTGTGTGTGTGTGTGTGTGTGTGTGTGTGTGTGTGTGTGTGTGTGTGTGTGTGTGTGTGTGTTTAGAATGGCACAGCTAATATTTTTTAACTTGTATAATTCTAGCTTTAATAAAACAATGCCTCGTCTTCTTCCAGTCACGTGCTGCTTTGGTACAAAGAAAAGGAAGGGAAGAAGAGGTAATTACTTTTTGATTGTTTTAATTTCCTCTTGAAATAAGCTAGTTTCGTAGTCTTATTAAATTCCACTGATTTAATTAAACAGATTTATGGCTTGTTCAACAAAACTCATATATTTTTCACTTGTCAATACTAGGTAAACATTGAGATCTCTCTCTCATGAATGTTCTTTTGATAATTATCAGATATTAAAACATAAATAATCTCAAAATTTAGGCTGCCCGTTAGAGCATTTTCATTTTGTGATTCTCCGATTTTAATTCTAGCACTGTAGTTTTATTTCAAAGCTAAAATGCATAAAATTTAATGAAACTATAAATTCACAGAATGAAAGTTAAATAGCTGTATAAACAATATTTTACCTACATGAAATTTGAAACATTGACACTCGCAGCTCATCACAGTACCAACACTTCTTTTTTTTATCACCCGATAAAAGTAAACGAAAAATAGTTATTCCTTTCAATTTTTTCAGCAAGACAGCAGCACTAAGCAGCGAACCGATTATAAACAGCTGATTGCTACAAATATGATCTCTCCGGTCCCTTTTAAAATAAAACAAATCAAGTTAAGAAGAGTCGTAGTCGTATAGCGAGAGTTGAACCGACAGGTATCTTAAAGGTTTTTAGAGTGTAAATGGGGGGATGACTTCCGATCGGCCTGACGCTTCCCAAGGAAACCAGCGAACACCAGAGGTAACTTTAGTCAGTATTTAGGCTACCGGCAGCAGGTAAATATTTTAAATCTATTATATTTTATATACTTAAATATGCACAACGTCTTTTGTTGTTTCCTTTGTTTATTTACACAAGGCCTGAGTAGTGTCATTGTCGAAATTCCTTTTAAACAGGGGATATACTAAATTCTATTTTTGTGAAATAATAATCTCGCTATTTAGTCTTTCTGTGGTGGTGTGTATCTCAATACAGCAAAATGACACACTGAAACTGTTCGTTTTATTCAGTACTGTTGAGCATTTCTTTATGCTAAATGTAATTAACTGAATAATTAAAATGAGTGAAAAAGGTCTATCAAAACGTTTCCTTCGAGCTCTTTATGTTTTTCATTAATATCAAATTATATTATTTTAAATTGATTAAATACGTTTAAATATTTTTCACAAAGTAAAGCATTTTGTCTCATGGTAATTGAATACACCACTACCCACGTAAGCAATGATTTTTAATTGTTTTTCTATCACGTAAGCTTCATGTACTATTTGTAAGTTTAACGGTCCAAATTTCCACCCTTGGTATGAATATCTCATGGAAGTAAAGCCAGATTCATCCTAATAACATTCCCACATATCCCGGGTCACAAGCGTAACTAACATCACAAATAACCTAACATCTTCTAACTTAACATCACAAATAACCTAACATGTTCTAACTTAACATCACAAATAACCTATCATCTTCTATCTTAACATCACAAATAAACTAACTTCTTCTAACTTAACATCACAAATAACCTAACATCTTCTAACTTAACATCACAAATAACCTACCATATAACTTAACGTCACAAATAACCTAACATCTTCTAACTTAACATCACAAATAACCTAACATCTTCTAACTTAACATCACAAATAACCTAACATCTTCTAACTTAACATCACAAATAACCTAACATATAACTTAACGTCACAAATAACCTAACATCTTCTAAGTTAACATCACAAATAACCTAACATCTTCTAACTTAACATCACAAATAACCTAACATATAACTTAACGTCACAAATAACCTAACATATTCTAACTTAACATCACAAATAACCTAACATCTTCTAACTTAACATCACAAATAACCTAACATATAACTTAACGTCACAAATAACCTAACATCTTCTAACTTAACATCACAAATAACCTAACATCTTCTAACTTAACATCACAAATAACCTAACATCTTCTAACTTAACATCACAAATAACCTAACATATAACTTAACGTCACAAATAACCTAACATCTTCTATCTTAACATCACAAATAACCTAACATCTTCTAACTTAACATCACAAATAACCTAACATATAACTTAACGTCACAAATAACCTAACATCTTCTAACTTAACATCACAAATAACCTATCATCTTCTAACTTAACATCACTAATAAACTAATTTCTTCTAACTTAACATCACAAATAACCTAACATCTTCTAACTTAACATCACAAATAAACTAACTTCTTCTAACTTAACATCACAAATAACCTAACATCTTCTAACTTAACATCACAAATAACCTAACATATAACTTAACGTCACAAATAACCTAACATCTCTAACTTAACATCACAAATAACCTAACATCTTCTAACTTAACACCACAAATAACCTAACATATAACTTAACGTCACAAATAACCTAACATCTTCTAACTTAACATCACAAATAACCTAACATCTTCTAACTTAACATCACAAATAACCTAACATATAACTTAACGTCACAAATAACCTAACATCTTCTAACTAAACATCACAAATAACCTAACATCTTCTAACTTAACATCACAAATAACCTAACGTATAACTTAACGTCACAAATAACCTAACATCTTCTAACTTAACATCACAAATAACCTATCATCTTCTAACTTAACATCACTAATAAACTAACTTCTTCTAACTTAACATCACAAATAACCTAACATCTTCTAACTTAACATCACAAATAACCTAACATATAACTTAACGTCACAAATAACCTAACATCTTCTAACTTAACATCACAAATAACCTAACATATAACTTAACGTCACAAATAACCTAACATCTTCTAACTTAACATCACAAATAACCTAACATCTTCTAACTTAACATCACAAATAACCTAACATATAACTTAACGTCACAAATAACCTAACATCTTCTAACTTAACATCACTAATAAACTAATTTCTTCTAACTTAACATCACAAATAACCTATCATCTTCTAACTTAACATCACTAATAAACTAACTTCTTCTAACTTAACATCACAAATAACCTAACATCTTCTAACTTAACATCACAAATAACCTAACATATAACTTAACGTCACAAATAACCTAACATCTTCTAACTTAACATCACAAATAACCTAACATCTTCTAACTTAACATCACAAATAACCTAACATATAACTTAACGTCACAAATAAACTAACATCTTCTAACTTAACATCACAAATAACCTAACATCTTCTAGCTTATCATCACAAATAACCTAACATCTTCTAACTTAACATCACAAATAACCTAACATCTTCTAACTTAACATCACAAATAAACTAACATCTTCTAACTTAACATCACAAATAACCTAACATCGTCTAACTTAACATCACAAATAACCTAACATCTTCTAACTTAACATCACAAATGACCTATCATCTTCTAACTTAACATCACAAATAACCTATCATCTTCTAACTTAACATCACAAATAACCTAACATCTTCTAACTTAACATCACAAATAACCTAACATCTTCTAACTTAACACCACAAATAACCTAACTTCTAACTTAACATCACAAATAACCTAACATCTTCTAACTTAACATCACAAATAAACTAACTTCTAACTTAACATCACAAATAAACTAACATCTTCTATCTTAACATCACAAATAACCTACCATCTTCTAACTTAACATCACAAATAACCTAACATCTAACTTAACATCACAAATAACCTAACATCTTCTAACTTAACACCACAAATAACCTAACATCTTCTAGCTTATCATCACAAATAACCTAACATCTTCTAACTTAACATCACAAATAACCTAACATCTTCTAACTTATCATCACAAATAAACTAACATCTTCTATCTTAACATCACAAATAACCTACCATCTTCAAACTTAACATCACAAATAACCTAACATATACCTTAACGTCACAAATAACCTAACATCTTCTAACTTAACATCACAAATAACCTAACATCTTCTAACTTAACATCACAAATAACCTAACATATAACTTAACGTCACAAATAACCTAACATCTTCTAACTTAACATCACAAATAACCTAACATCTTCTCGCTTATCATCACAAATAACCTAACATCTTCTAACTTAACATCACAAATGACCTATCATCTTCTACCTTAACATCACAAATAACCTAACATCTTCTAACTTAACACCACAAATAACCTAACTTCTTCTAACTTAACATCACAAATAACCTAACATCTTCTAACTTAACATCACAAATAAACTAACTTCTAACTTAACATCACAAATAACCTAACATCTTCTAACTTAACATCACAAATAACCTAACATATAACTTAACATCACAAATAACCTACCATCTTCTAACTTAACATCACAAATAACCTAACATCTTCTAACTTAACATCACAAATAACCTAACATCTTCTAACTAAACATCACAAATAACCTATCATCTTCTAACTTAACATCACAAATAACCTATCATCTTCTAACTTAACATCACAAATAACCTATCATCTTCTAACTTAACATCACAAATAAACTAACTTCTTTTAACTTAACATCACAAATAACCTAACATCTTCAAACTTAACATCACAAATAACCTAACATCTAACTTAACATCACAAATAACCTAACATCTTCTAACTTAACACCACAAATAACCTAACATCTTCTAGCTTATCATCACAAATAACCTAACATCTTCTAACTTAACATCACAAATAACCTAACATCTTCTAACTTAACATCACAAATAAACTAACATCTTCTAACTTAACATCACAAATAACCTACCAATTTCTAACTTAACATCACAAATAACCTAACATATAACTTATCATCACAAATAACCTAACATCCTCTAACTTAACATCACAAATAACCTAACATAAAACTTAACGTCACAAATAACCTAACATCTTCTAACTTAACATCACAAATAACCTATCATCTTCTAACTTAACATCACAAATAAACTAACTTCTTCTAACTTAACATCACAAATAACCTAACATCTTCTAACTTAACATCACAAATAACCTAACATATAACTTAACGTCACAAATAACCTAACATCTTCTAACTTAACATCACAAATAACCTAACATCTTCTAGCTTATCATCACAAATAACCTAACATCTTCTAACTTAACATCACAAATAACCTAACATCTTCTAACTTAACATCACAAATAACCTAACATCTTCTAACTTAACATCACAAATAACCTAACATCTTCTAACTTATAATCACAAATAACCTAACATCTTCTAACTTAACATCACAAATAACCTATCATCTTCTAACTTAACATCACAAATAACCTATCATCTTCTAACTTAACATCACAAATAAACTAACTTCTTCTAACTTAACATCACAAATAACCTAACATCTTGTAACTTAACATCACAAATAACCTAACATCTAACTTAACATCACAAATAACCTAACATCTTCTAACTTAACATCACAAATAACCTAACATCTAACTTAACATCACAAATAACCTAACATCTTCTAACTTAACATCACAAATAACCTAACATCTTCTAACTTAACATCAAAAATAACTTAACATCTTCTAACTTAACATCACAAATAACCTAACATCTTCTAACTTATAATCACAAATAACCTAACATCTTCTAACTTAACATCACAAATAACCTAACATCTTCTAACTTAACACCACAAATAACCTAACTTCTTCTAACTTAACATCACAAATAACCTAACATCTTCTAACTTAACATCACAAATAAACTAACTTCTAACTTAACATCACAAATAACCTAACATCTTCTAACTTAACATCACAAATAACCTAACACATAACTTAACATCACAAATAACCTAACATCTTCTAACTTAACATCACAAATAACCTAACATCTTCTAACTTAACATCACAAATAACCTAACATCTTCTAACTAAACATCACAAATAACCTATCATCTTCTAACTTAACATCACAAATAACCTATCATCTTCTAACTTAACATCACAAATAACCTAACATCTTCTAACTTAACATCACAAATAACCTAACATCTTCTATCTTAACATCACAAATAACCTAACATCTTCTAACTTAACATCACAAATAACATAACATCTTCTAACTTAACATCACAAATAACCTAACATATAACTTAACATCACAAATAACCTATCATCTTCTAACTTAACATCACTAATAAACTAACTTCTTCTAACTTAACATCACAAATAACCTAACATCTTCTAACTTAACATCACAAATAACCTAACATATAACTTAACGTCACAAATAACCTAACATCTTCTAACTTAACATCACAAATAACCTAACATCTTCTAACTTAACATCACAAATAACCTAACATATAACTTAACATCACAAATAACCTAACATCTTCTAACTTAACATCACAAATAACCTAACATCTTCTAACTTAACATCACAAATAACCTAACATCTTCTAACTAAACATCACAAATAACCTATCATCTTCTAACTTAACATCACAAATAACCTATCATCTTCTAACTTAACATCACAAATAACCTAACATCGTCTAACTTAACATCACAAATAACCTAACATCTTCTAACTTAACATCACAAATGACCTATCATCTTCTAACTTAACATCACAAATAACCTATCATCTTCTAACTTAACATCACAAATAACCTAACATCTTCTAACTTAACATCACAAATAACCTAACATCTTCTAACTTAACACCACAAATAACCTAACTTCTTCTAACTTAACATCACAAATAACCTAACATCTTCTAACTTAACATCACAAATAAACTAACTTCTAACTTAACATCACAAATAACCTAACATCTTCTAACTTAACATCACAAATAACCTAACACATAACTTAACATCACAAATAACCTAACATCTTCTAACTTAACATCACAAATAACCTAACATCTTCTAACTTAACATCACAAATAACCTAACATCTTCTAACTAAACATCACAAATAACCTATCATCTTCTAACTTAACATCACAAATAACCTATCATCTTCTAACTTAACATCACAAATAACCTAACATCTTCTAACTTAACATCACAAATAACCTAACATCTTCTATCTTAACATCACAAATAACCTAACATCTTCTAACTTAACATCACAAATAATCTAACATCTTCTAACTTAACATCACAAATAACATAACATCTTCTAATTTAACATCACAAATAACCTAACATCTTCTAACTTGACATCACAAATAACCTAACATCTTCTAACTTAACATCACAAATAACCTAACATCTTCTAACTTAACATCACAAATAACCTAACATCTTCTAACTTAACATCACAAATAACCTAACATCTTCTAGCTTAACATCACAAATAACCTAACATCTTCTAACTTAACATCACAAATAATCTAACATCTTCTAACTTAACATCACAAATAACATAACATCTTCTAATTTAACATCACAAATAACCTAACATCTTCTAACTTGACATCACAAATAACCTAACATCTTCTAACTTAACATCACAAATAACCTAACATCTTCTAACTTAACATCACAAATAACCTAACATCTTCTAACTTAACATCACAAATAACCTAACATCTTCTAGCTTAACATCACAAATAACCTAACATCTTCTAACTTAACATCACAAATAACCTATCATCTTCTAACTTAACATCACAAATAAGTTCCGTAAAAGGCAATAACAGCTACAAAATGATTTTACTTTAAAAACTCGGAAAGAGCTCAATGCTAGCCAAAGAACTTTTAAGATTACTCAGTAGAAATTATGGAATTATAAAACAAATAATAGACAGTAACATAAACGTTTGAAGATTCACTTATTTACAATTATAAGGTTCAATAAATAAAACCCTTCTCAGTACCAAATAGTGAAATTGTCTTTTAGAAAACAAAGCGGAACATAGAAACACATCAGCAAATATAAACGCACAGTGGATAAATCAGACTAGTGTCAGGGATTTATTTATCTGTGTTCACTGTGAAGTAGGAATAAATTCGATGTCACGTAAAAGACAGACCTTCTTCACGAGCAATACAATAGAAAAGAGTAAATGGCCATTAGTGTCTAATAGATGAATTGAGGAAAGATGAAGATAAGAAAAGTAAGTGTGAAAAAAGAGAGGAGAGAATAGGTAGCTAAAACGAGAGAAAGATTTAGACAAAATAGTAGAAGGGAAGAGAGAGAAAGAAAGTAAAGGTCATACAGATTAGAGCTATTTCATTAATTGAATATATTTATGTAACTTATAGAATAGACTTCAGCTATAGGTACATTATAGAGTGAAATTAGAGTTCCTTTGGAGAAATGTATAAAAAGGAACTGCTAAGGGGTGGGAGTGGGGACGTCATAAATGTATATTATGGGAAATTCCAATGTTCACATTCCTTTGGAAATATTAAGAAACTATTTGTACTCTGATTATGAAAAATCTGTTTTATAAAATATGTAGTGGGAAAAATGAGTTGCAGGTTGGGAGTTGCAAAGTGAAACCGCAAACTGAAAAATACGCCATATTTTTATGTAATCGGAAACCCGATTGGACACGTAACAGATAAGATTTTAAAGAAATACATTTACAAAGAATACAGCCAACCCTTGTGTAGACAAGTTATAGACGAATTTTTTGGAGTAAATGGCATTAATTCTAGCGTTAAAGCAACATTAAAGTTATTCTGATGCGTGGAGAAAATTATAGGAGCTGACGGTTACTTATAAAAACCGAATACAGAATATTTCAGTATATATATATATATATATATATATATATATATATATATATATATATATATATATATTTACTGAACAACAACTATATATAGTATATCTACTATATACTGATAAATTATTAAATATTCTTGTATTTGAATAACCTATGTTGTTTTAAACTATATATATATATATATATATATATATATATATATATATATATATATATATATATATTCTAGGACGCAAAGTATTGAATATATTGCTTTAAAAAGAGACAATTGTAACATTTGAATTTAAGGTACAATTGTGAAGAAAAGAACCAACCTCTTTATGCAATCTCGTTACTTTTACATTTACACTATTTTGTACCTACCCTTCAAGTAAATGACACGAGAATATACGAAACCAAAGTCATTAAGATTCGGGAGGTGCGTAAACAAACTGAAACTATATATATATATATATATATATATATATATATATATATATAAGTAATTAGGTTCCTCAATTCTCTCATCTAATAAATACCAGAGCCGGAATAAAACAAAGCCTTTCAATAAAAAAACTACTGACTACATTACGTTGCTGTTTGTAATTAGAATAATGTGAGCTAGACAATGAGAACTAATTCAAAAACTTTGGCCAATTGTAATATATACAGGCCTGTACACGATTTCAACTAACTCTAGAGTAAACTTTTGCTGTGACACTTATCTAGTTGCTTGGTTTCATTAAAATGCGTTATTTATCTACAATAATAATAACAGTATATACATTTCCGGCAATGACGAGCCTAACATTCAACCGAGACCTGCATAAGTTATGTACGAGAACCTACGAGTGGGTAAATGTTGACATCAAATTTATCAGTTCTTAAGCCTAACCGAAATAATGCAACGGTTTATTTGCGATTGTCATGTATCATCTAATGGGGTTGAATGTATTTTGTTATTATACTGGTAATTGTGTTTATTAAAACTTACAAAGGCTCCAAATGTTTTAGGCCACATATTTTTCCGTTTATTCTAACAAAATAATATGGTTCAACTTGTCTATAGGAAACCATGGTAATGTAAACACAGTCTATTCTTGATTGTTGTACGTTTTTAATTGGGTACAGCGATAAAATTAGATACATAATTTTTTTAATTACATTATTATTTGAACATATTTATAATAGAGAGTTTTCGATGTATTAGAAAGCTGGAAGGTTATCAATTATTTTGGTCTTTTTTCTAACACTACCTCAGGGCTGAAGGCAATTTCGTAAGGTGCACGGAAGCCCTGTTCTAACGTTTACCCAGAAAAGAGATTGTTTTACAATTTCTGAGCTGGCTGTAAACGTTTTCAAGGAAATCACCCATACGTTACCCAGCTTCGAGCATCCCTATAAAACATACCTTTAGTCAAATGGCGATGGCAATCTGGGAAGCAGTAGTTTCTGGCAGACAATGGGAGCTGATCGTAAGATCAAACGCCATCCTCAGTGGCCTGCCCAAGGACGTAGTGCTTGCAACCATTAGAATATCTATCAGCCATGACTATCTCCGGAACCCCTACATCGAATGAACCTCGCAGACTCCTCCGGATGTCCTCTCTGTCTATTTAATAACGTTACTGGTAATCATCTGGTCATGTGTAACGCTCGGATCACATTGATGTACGGGAGTTGGTTGATTACAGATTGCAATTATTTTTAAATTCCAGAAAATCGTACTCATTCATTAAAATGATACAGTCTTTGATAAAGTCCTCAGAATAATGTCCTTCATTGATTTTCCTGACATAACGATCCATGTGCTGTTCAAGTATACTAACTAATCCAACTAAATATTTTTGTGTTCCTATGTACATTTCTCTGTTTACAACGAAATTTCTAATTCGTTTATTTTATTCTTATTGAATTAAAAATATATTTACATTATATTCTGCTCAAAAGAGCAGAGTAATATCTTTAACCTTCTCACAACAGACCGTTTTAACGTTGGCTGTCAGTTTTGTAACGTTATTTTGTTATATTACCGCCAAACTAGTCCCAATAGTATATAATTCTAATTGTCGTCACGCGAGACCGACAGCTGACCAATAGTAAAACAGCTGCGCTGGCAAAGTTAATTTTTTCCGGTATAGTTTTATATTAAATAAGTGAGTCATTGAGAGAGTCCGAGACTAGGCAGTCGAGAGAGAACACATCTTCCTGGGGATCAACGGAGTGCACCCCGCGGCATGCAATTCTCCCGAGGGAACCAAAGAGAGGTAACCCAGAGTCATAGTAACGACTCACAACAGGTAAACGACTTATTTAATATTTTTTAATATTTAGTAATGATAAAATTTATTTGAACCCACTGTCCACGTCCCGTTTAGGATTTTATATCAATTAATAGTGCTAAATGCTATTTCACTATTAATATCTATGATTTCCCGTTATATCAAATCCTCCGACGGCAGTGCGGTCACAGTTTAATAAATATAGTTATTATTAACTGTACTTTTCTTAGTTTGCTGTAAGCATTTGTGGCAAATAGATATTTACGAGCTTAGCAATTTAGGTTTTTTAACGCTTCTAGCTACTACACGAATATTTTCATTACTTCTACAAATACTTATGTAAAAAAAAATTAAAAATAATTACTATATAGATAAAGAAATATTATGTATGTAATAATGGTTTTTATGATCACAATTTATTTCTTTTAAATACAAATAAAAAACTATTTGCCAGATTTAAATGTTAGAGCAACTATTGCTGTATAAGATTGTTTTCGCGTGGTACAAACTGTTATAATTTAGTAATATTAGAAAACACAACTGAGTAAACATTATTCCGAATTATGTGTATTTTTTAAATACAAACCGGAAAGAATATCCTTGAACGAATCCTTGTTTTAGAATCAATGCGGCTTTGTAATGCTAAAATAAAGCTTTAACGTCTACTGCAGCTGTTCGGATGGTCGCCACGTGATTCGTCGATTCACGTTGTATTCCAGGGGGGAGTTATCGAAAATAGGTTGCCGGTAAAATTGATTGAAGGCCTACGAGTCTTTCGCAGAAATGAGTCTACGTCGTTATTTATAGAATGAGTGAGAAGATCTAACAAATGTCTGTAAGAAAAAAAAGGATGGGGAAAACACATTTCTGCCCCAATAGAGAAAGTTACTTTAGAATGCAACTATAACAGCTTTAATCATGGTTTATGTACAATCATATCCTTAATTCTATCTAATAATTCACATATCCCATGTCTATAGAGGATGTAACTGGTGGATTTTCCAACTGTGCTTCCTATATATAATTCTGGGGAGTTTTACATCCCTAATTTCATTGCAGGGTTTATTCAATACGTCAAAGGTCTAGACAACCATTGCTTTGGTCGTCTATATTGCTCTATGAGCAAGATATTCAGTAGTCTACTAGTTTAACCTCATCTTATTCACAAAGTGTAATATATATCTTTCTCCCGTTATATCATTTGGTTGTTTTGTCATAATGTTCTTTCCAGTCTCATTACTTTTATTATCTTATTCGTAATGACGCCTCCGTTGCGTTCAATTTTATTTTGTTTCACATAATTATTATCATGTTGTTTGCTCTGTTCAGGATGCTGTGTTGTATACTCTTTCTTCTTACTTCGTTTCCCCTGTCAATAATTCAATTGTTCAATTAAAAGCTGTCTCACTCGTCGTTTAATTTCTTTCCCCATTGTTCCCGTACTTGACATTTATAAATTCCATAGTTCCTTTGGCATATCTTTTAATTCTAGATTTTATATTTTTATGTTGTAAGATATATTACTTTCATTGTGTTTAATTCATTTTTTTCCTAGAAGCGGGTAAAGTAACTATTTCTGTCCAGAGTAAAATTACTTATGGCGGGAAACATTTACATTTTTTCTCGTTGGTTTATCCCACAAGAGAACTTTTACGATTGTAAACACATTTTGTTAGTAATTTTTCTTTCAATTCTCTCTTCGCTTGGAAGATGATGTTCAACTTGAGGTATCAAACATTTTGCAAAAACATCGGCCATGAAATCCAATAATTTGATGTCATTACAGTTATGTAATTCGATCTCAATTTATTTCTGCGACTATATAAACAATTAATTTATTTTAAAAATATAGAGATTTAAGATTTTGTTTAAAAAACTACAAATAATTTATACAGTCTTTGAATATTTTCGTAAACAAATAATAGTTTAAAAGTGAAATACCGCAGAATGAAATTCAATAACAAATACAGTTCTAATAATAATCCTGGCAGAAATTTTTACTCGACAAACTGTCATGAATACGTATTTTTATACTTTGAAACAGTTCCGTAATGTTAACAGTGTGTAGAACATGTTTTTACATTTATATTTTAATTTTTTATAAATATATTGGCGAATACAGAGATCATTACATTGAATCAATAATTACGTCCAAGCCTTACCGTTCTGGATCTTTTTCTTCCTTCTATTAGCTCACTCTCTCCTGATATATATCTTGTACAATATTTTAATCGTTAGTAAAATTCGTTTTTATTCATCCAATCAAGGTCAAATACTTTTCTTTTAGGCTATAGTGAATGACAAATGACGTTAACACAGTTTTTTTCAAATATTTATTTAATAATTAAAATATAAAAATTTATGGCTCTAGGTCGGATTCGAATTTAGTATCTTAATCTTCAAAGTCCTGCCCTTTTTGGCACTAAGCCAAGTTTCCATAGGTAGAAATGAACTTCTCAAAGATATATATGAAAAACCTCCATTGCATAACCCTAAATTGTTGCCATGGTCACCACACAATATCATAATAAATGCTCTAGCATTAGAAAGAATGAAAAGAATAAAATAAACAAACAAACAGGATTAACGTTATCGAATCTTTCATCAGAAACGAACAATGCGAAAAGAAAGCGAAAAAATACAATGCATACGACCAAAAAAGAAGAAAGCGTATAAAAATTTACAAATGAAAATATTAGTACAACGTCATATATAGAATGGAAAATGAAAAATTGCAAAGAAATTCGCAAAAGAATTTCTATTTTACCACTTAATATTTTTATTGTGACATACGTATATACATATTTATATTAATTGTAATTATATAATAACAAGAAACTAAAGTAATAGTTTTCTTTTTGATTTAAGTAGAAAAATGTATGAATATATCAACCCTCCCATATATAGAAATGATTTCTCAAAGATGTGTATGAATGTTTCTTTTGTCCCCATCTGGAAACCTCCATTGTACAACCTTAAATTGTTGGCATGGTTACCACGCAATATCATAAATAATGCTGTACTATGATAAATGAATGAAAAGAATAAAATAAACAAACTTTATTTACGGTACCGAACCTTGCTTCACAAACGTACAATGCGAAAGGAAAACGAAAACTACAACACAATGCAAGCGACGAACAAAAGAAGCAATGAAACAAAGAAAAATAATAGTCCAGCACCATACAAAGAAATGAAAATGGAAAATTGTGCAAGGAAATTCCCTTTCTGTTTTGGTACTTAATATTGTTATTCTGATATATGTAGATAAATGTTTATATTAGTTGTAATTATATAATAAAAAGAAACTGAAATAAAATGTTTCTTTGATGGTTTAAGTAGGAATTGTTTTTAAAAAATGTTTTTTTTTATATTACTTGTTTATAATGTAAATATATGTTGTACTATAACAAGGTATAAAATCACTTCTATAAATCAAACAAAATGCTATAAAAATACAAACGTTAACTAAAAATAAACAAATAAAAAAGCCAACACTGAATAGACGATAAATTGCAAAATCTCTATTAAATCACTTGTTACCTGTAAATGTATGTCAGCCGTAACGTAGCTGTCCGCTGTAAGGGACAGTTAAACATTGTTTCCCAATAATGATCTGTCCTATAACTAATCCTAAATTTTCAAAATTAACTATTACCATTAAGTAACTCTTACTTTCTAGATATCCTAATCAAACATAAGGTATTTAGGTTGCAATTATAAAGCAAGTGTAAAAGATTATGGCATACAGGCCTACTCGCCGTAATATATTTCTCGACTTTCTGTCGACGATACATCGTTGTCCCGTGAATCGATCGTAAAGCCATATCCTAAACTATTGACGTTTTACTTCCACCAAGCGATAGGGTACTCACGTGTTTATTGTTTATTATAATTCCATTTTCACTATTTTTTGTTCTGTGGCATCGGTATTTGTTTTTGGAAAGTTTTTAATATTATAAGAGAAGTAGGCCATTTTTGAAGGAGGCGGTTAATTGTTGCAATGGGTATTTTGCGTGTAACTTACTCTATTGCCTATACATACACTATGCGTTTTATATTCATAGGGGAGTCATTTATCAGAAAGTTTAATAATTAGTATACAGACACTTCAACTTATTTAGTAAATGAAATTTCCGGTCACTAAATTTGTTTAAATTACCTTAATTTTTCTAATATTGAAAGCTCAACAATTGGATTTGTCACATCATGAATAATTATTACTAAAGATTGTTTTAGCAACACTATCTTCTCTCGCAATGAATATACGTAATCTCTTATGTAACTCGTGATTTTTAACAAATTTTGAACGTATTATTACTATAAGAAAGCTTAATATAAATATATATAGTTTCAGCACGACGTAAATAAACGCTGTCCACCCGGAAGGTTTTCAATTAACATCTTGTAGACTACTGAGCCCGCCTGTGACAATAGATAACTGACGGGCACATCGATTTCCTTCCTTGAATACAAGATGGTTACACAAGGGAATATTGATTGCATGTAATCCACTCTGTGTTGCCCAATTTAAATATTTACACCGCGTAGGTATATTATTATCAACAATTATAAATTTATGATTAATCTTATATATTTTATTTTTCCATCTATTATATTTCACTTGCTTTGAATTTTCTTTATCTTTCAGAGCATGTTTTTGCTTATTTCGCCCTATTTTGTTTTGGCATAGGTAATATGGTTTCTTTCTACTTTGAGCTCGGTTTTTCATCGCCATTTCACGCAGATTCCAATCCGTAAAGTATAAACGTTTTATTTCCACATCTTATTTCACTTTCAAGGTAAAACAATTTAGAAGCCGTTGAAAATGGTTTGCTCAGTTACTTTTTTCTTTTGTTCTTATACGTTTATTTGTTTTTACCTGATGTTCGTGTGTTATACGAACTCAAGAAGAGACGAAATATATAAGTACTGGAAGAAATTCCTAGAAAGTTTTTCTTCTTTTTCTGTCTCCATCTTTGTCTTTTGTGTTTGTGTACTAACCATTTTACAAATATTTGTCTGTTGTGTTTAGATACTGTTCAAAGCTAGGACTAGTATTGAGTGGAAAACATTTTGTGTAAATTTACAAATACAAATAGTCATTGCAACTTTCTTGGAACAATTTTAGTGTACAAGGTGATGTTTCTATTGAATCTGTCAAGGTTACGGGGCGGGCTGATATTTAATAGGTTCAATTTCCAAAAGGCAAGAATACTTTAAGGGACCAAACATTCAGACATGCCACCGCATTTCACATAATAAAGCTCTTCTACTGCACTTAGTATATCTAACGAATTTGGAGTCTTTTGTAATTGAATATGAACCTTGAACAGATTAGATTACCTCCAAGGCAATACTCTTTCCACTCAAACCATGATAGTTCACCTAATAAATCATTAAACCATCTCGGTTGTTGGCGGCTAAAGGATTACGTTGGAGGCAATGTATTGTCGCCATACTGAATATTTGTTGCTCTTATTAGGAATAATATAGTTGGCGTTTCTGCCCACTTTGTTCTACGGACATGGACTCAAATCCGCTCGATTGCAAGAATTTTTTAAACTTCAAAACTAGCGCATTGGTAACCTTTAAGTTTATTCCAAAGAAGATACCACAGTACCACAAGCATCTAAAAACAAGTAAAATCCCGTTGGTGTTCATTTATGTTATACTAGCTGACTCGACAAACTTCGTACCGCCTAAAAGTCAAGGAATGGAGTGTTAATATTTGCTAAACTTAATTTAGTATTTTATTAGCGTCTTTCTCAAAAACCCTGATGCTCAACAATGAAATCCATTTATAATTTCAAGTTCTGTTTGAACACGTGTTGTAATGTCATGTCGATCATGAAGGTGATTGTGTAGGTAACAAACGTTCTGTAGGAACGTTTCTTGCCACGTAGGATTGCATGTGAATGATCTATAAACAGATCTGGACGGCCAAATGCGCGAACATGTGTCATTGCATCTTGGGCGTATTCATGCAAGTACTGTAGGCTTCCTGTTAAGGTAGCCAGCAGAATGATCATTTTTCCCAATTTGTTGGTTCACATTGCAATTATTAACAATTTCATGACGTAAATGAATCTAACAATTTTGAACGAAACTTGGTTTAATTTAATATAGAGAAGTCTTTCTGTTTTGATTTTTGCATACTTATCGACAATATATTGATTGTTGGACGTTGCATAGCAACCAGAATTTGGAATGAATTTAATGAAATGTCGAACAAATGACGATTTACAGAGAATACTATGTTGAAAAATAGCGAAAACCTATAGGAGACATAATTGTAAAGAAATCGTTTTGTAAAGTGCTAGAAACCTTCCCAGGAATATATTTAACAATTTCCCAAAACTTCATGGCTAGCGGATCAGTGGTTAAGTAACGCATAAGGCTCATACATACATACATACATACACATATACAAACATACTACATACATACACACATACATACATACATACATTCATACATACATACATACATACATACATACATACATACATACATACATACATACATACATACATACATACATACATACATACAAATATCCATACAAACATACAAACATGCATACATACATACATACATACATACATACATACATAAATTCATACATACATACATACATACGTACGTACATACATACATAGTACAAACATACATACATATATACATACATACATACATATCTGCCTTCTTCTGAAGTTCCTCAAAAATTCTCGATTACTTCCTATTCAATTCTCGCATCTTCTCTCCCCCCTTACGTATTTTAGTTCATTTGGTTATCCGCTTATCCATTAACAAAGAGCCTTCTCTAACCGTACAGTGTTATTATAACCCAGTTATTTTGGTCCTTGGAAACTTCTATCTCAAAATAGTTGGACCCTTCTTTTGTCGAAGTTTCCCACAGCCCCTCTATGACTACACTTGATATAGAAAAATGATTAAGTACTTTGCCGTATTTTTAGTAACTATTCCTGTCGCTTTTGCTTAATATTTCTTCCGAATATTTTTCTTTTTGGATATAAACTGAATTTATTCTTTAGCCTCCTACATTTATGTTATAACATACATACATACATATATTCATTTTGATTTGTTACTAGCTGACCCGCCGAGCTTCGTACCTCCTAAAAGTCAATGAATGGTGGGTTAAAATTAGTTAAACCTAATTTACAATTTTATTAACATAATAATCGCTACACCTATAGTAGTCGGTCGAGAAAATTGTGACAGTAAATGTTCTTGATATTTTTTGTATATTGTTAAAAATGTGTTGAAAAATAATTTTAGATTGTTGAGTGTTGCCTAGCAACCAAAATTCGGAATGAATTCTATTAAATTTTATAAAAGATAGAAAGTCACATTTTTTGCTATTTTGAGACTTACAAATTACATGTTGGAAACAATTATGTCCCCCGAAACTTTCCCATGAATGTACTCAACATTTTCCCAAAGTTTCATGGTGTTCGAATCAGTGGTTTAGTAACGCATAGGGTATACATACATACACACAAACGTTTATGTATATATATATATATATATATATATATATATATATATATATAGAGAGAGAGAGAGAGAGAGAGAGAGAGAGAGAGAGAGAGAGATAACCAACATTAAAAGAAAACATGGGCGTAATTAGAATGTAACGTCACATTTACGAATTTCTACTGGAATGCGTATCAATCTGGATAACAAATTTAGAATGTAAATCATGATTATTATTACTAAATATTCTTATACACTATATCGATGATTCAATTCGGCGATTTTTCTTTCTAATAGCCTCAAATATGATTTAAGAGAGAATGCAGAATATATTGAGCATTAGAAATCCAAAGTGAGATTTTGAAACATAAAAGTGTTAAAATGAGTTGAAAAAAGTGAGAAAATTTTAAAACGTGTGAGGGTTTTTCTCTTTAATATTATCCGTGGGTAAAAGGCGTTCTAAATCATTACAAAACTCGGTGCAACAACACATTTATTAAGCACCAGTGTTGCTAAAAAGGTATTTCCGGCTGTAGACTATCAGCTTTCTGTGCTCAAGAATATTACTGAAAACAACTACACAATTTAATCAAGTCTCATCTTCTTCTGCATGCGCTGTAATGTAATGTTGCACGTCTACCATATAGTAACGAATATTTCTAATCACAGGCAAGGCTTCTAGACATAGATAGCAATTATTATTTTTCACATGTTAAGAAACATGCATACTCACAAGTGGAGGAATTATTTTCATTTTGTATATTGTAGCCATACACAGTTTGTACTGCGTTTGTAATGACTTATGACGATGACAAACTTTAAATGGAAACGAGTCTGAAAAAATAAATGTATTTTTGTGAGTTTATGTTTGTCTTGAATATTCAAATACTTTCAGCTTGCGCTATTAATAAGAGATCCAACTAATTTTAGTTTTATAGAACCTAACTTCTAGTTCTAGTTTATAACTAATTTTTTTAAAGAAGATATTACGTGAAAAGCTTCTTAAATTACCTAATATTCAGGTTAGAAAATTTTGATTGTTGCCTAAAGGGTAAAATAAAATAAGCAATAAAAATATAAATCGAGCTTGAATAACCCATTTCTATTTTAAATAATCGAAGAGGTTTTTAAAGCCATTGAGTTATATATATATATATATATATATATATATATATATATATATAAGTATCGTTGTCCTGAATGACTGACTGAGATTCAACGTAGAGTCGAAACTATAGAAGGTAGAGATTTGAAGTTTTCAGGGCGCAATCCGTTCATAACAAGGTCGCAAACAATGAAAGGATTTTGCAAAATGTTGATCTTAAAGGGTAAAAATTGCAAAAATTGCAACTTGTATATATATATATATACAAATGTGTGTATGTGTGTGTGTGTATGAGTATGTGTGTGTGTGTGTGTGTGTGTGTGTGTGTGTGTGTGTGTGTGTGTGTGTGTGTGTGTGTGTGTGTGTGTGTGTGTGTGTGTGTGTGTGTGTGTGTGTGTGTGTGTGTGTGTGTGTGTGTGTGTGTGTGTGTGTGTGTGTGCATGTAGTGCGCGCGCTTGTGTTTGTGTGTATGTATGTCTGTATGTATATTTCTTCTGAAACAGATATATATATTACACATATATATTTAACACATATATTTAATCCCTTTTGGTGTAGTAGAATTTGCATCTAAACTATGTTTTGCGTATTTAAACTTAGTTAATACCGTTTACATATTCATGGCATGATTACAACTTGATCATGTCCCTGAAGGCATTTGTTAAACTGTATTAGCAAAGTAACAAGGTCTTAATATGGACGGGAGACGTCTGGCTTTCAGTGAATGGAAAGCTAAAAGCGTCGAAGGAATGATTTTCTTAAAAACTCTAGAACTGATCACCGAAAAAAGCCTGTCACAGCCCAAAACGTAAATGCATTTATACCTGAGATTTGGCGGGACAGTTTTTGTTAAGATGGAAATAAAGTCTGCAGTCGACTGTACATAATATCTGTCGTAGAGTACTATAATAAATCATTTTATCCTCCATGAAAAATGAAACATAATACCGAACAATACAGAGTTGAAGTGGGGACACAATATTTTTGCTATTTACATGTTTCGGAGCACTTGTGTTACAGTGAATAAAAATTTACAGGATAGCGAAAACTGTAAAGTAAATTTTGTAGAGCTCAATTGAATTTCTTCCGTAATAAGATTACCATTTAATTTAATTTATTTTATTTTTAATTAATATATAAAGCTTGTTGATTTTCGATTTTACCAATAATAGTTTATATTTTTGTTTATCATTTTTCTTTGTGCTTATGTTGAATTCGCTCTGAGTTTCAACGTAACTGTGCGCTGTAAGGGACAGCTAAACATTGTTTCCCAATAATGATCTGTCAACTAATCTTAATTTTTCAAAATAAACTATTACTATTAGGTAACTTTTACTTCTAGATATCCAAAACAAACATAAGGTATTTAGGTTGCAATTATAAAGCAAGTGTAAAAGATTATGGACTCATTTATTACTCGCCGTAATATATTTCTCGACTTTCTGTCGACGATACTCGTTGCCCTGTGAATCGGTCATAGAGCCATATTCTAAACTATCGACATTTCATTTCCACCAACCGATAGGGTACTCACGTGTTTATTGTTTATTATATTTCCATTTTTCCCATTTTTTGTTCTGTAGCATTGGTATTTGTTCTTGGAAGGTTTTAAATATTATAAGAGAAGTGGACCATTTTTGAAGGAGGCGGTTAATTGTTGCAAGGGGTATTTTGAGTGTAACTTACTCTATTGCCTATACATACACTACGCGTTTTATATTCAAAGGGGAGTCATCTATCAGTAAGTTTATTAACTAGTATACAGACATTTCAACCTAGTTAGTAATTGGAAGTTCCAGTCACAAAATTTGTTTAAATTACCTTAATTTGAAAGCCCAATATTTGGATTTGTCACATGATAAATAATTATTACTAAATGTTGTTTTAACAATACTATCTTCTCTACACACATACACACATACATATTACATACTTACATACATTCATACTTTCATACATTCATACATATATTCCTTTTTATATTTTACTAGCTGACCCGCCGAGCTTCGTATCGCCTAAAATCGTAAATGAATGGCGGGTTAAAATTAGCTAAACCTAATTTACTATTTTATTAACACAATAATAACTAAACTTGGAGTAGTCGATCGAGAAAAGTGTGACAATAAAAGTTCTTGATTAAATGTTATTTATTGAAGTGCATTCGAATATATACTTTTTATATATTGCTTGAAATGTGTTGGAAAATAATTTTAGATTGTTGAGTGTTGCCTAGCAACCAAAAGATGGAATGTTTTCAACGAAATTTCTGTATAGTTTGTCTATTAAATAATTGTCATAACCATTTTTGTGAGCTAAATATTTGATTGTATTTAGTTACTCTGTGTAGTTAGTTGTGGACATAGGTATTTTATTTAGTAAATGTTTGAATGCTGCGTGTTTATTTTGTATTGGGTGGTTCAATAAATTGTGTATCAGTGTGTCTGTCATAGTTGGCTTGCGGTATATGTTGAATTCATGTTTGTTTTGATTTTTTGCTATGGTGATGTCTAAGAAATTCAATTTTTTGTTGTTTTCAAACTCTACAGTGAACTAGATATTTTTGTGTATTTTGTTTATGTGTTTGAAGTTGTTGGCATTGTTTTATATTTCCTCGGTTTAGTATTATAACGTCATCTACATATCTGTGCCAATATATTATCTTATCTGCGTGTTTGTTGTTATTTATGACGTTATTCTGTTCTATGTGATGTAGGAATGAATACTTCTGCGAGAAAGCTTGAAATCGATGCACCCATTGATAAGCCTTGTTTCTGTGTGTAATATTTGTTGTTGTGAGTGAAGTAGTTCTGTCGTGTAATGGTGTTCATAGGTGTGATTTTTTTTAGTGTTGTTTAGTCTTAGATTGTCTCGTAATATGTTTAGTGTTTCTGACTGGGATATTGGTATATAGGTTTGAAATGTCAAACGATGCCAGGGTTGAGTTATGAGGGATTTCAATGTTCTTTATTTTGTTTACTAGATCTATTGTGTTCTTTATATTTGTGTGTGTGTCTAGTTTTATGTACTTTCTAATAGTTCTATCCATATGGCGCGCTAGTTTGTGTGCAGGTGATTGTTGGCTGTTGATTATCTGTCTTATTGGTGTTCCTTGTTTATGTAGTTTAGGAAATGCTTGTAAGATAGGTGCCGTAGGTCTTATTGCTTTAAGGTGTTTTTCTGTGTTTTAGATATTACGTGTTTAGTTGAATTAATTATGTATTTAACTGTGTTGTGATATTTGTTTGTTGAGTCTTTATTTGTTACTGAGATGTTGTTTGCCGTAATGAATTCATTAATTTTATTGCTAAAATCCTGCGTGTGCATAATAACTGTAGTATTACAGATTATCTCTTTTTACGTATTTTAAATCGTATTCTCTGGCTTTCTGTTTTAGTGATTTGGCTGTCTGTATTTCATTGCTGTGTGTTATGCTCTTTTGGATCTTGTGTATTTTTAATATGTAAGTAATTAAATGTATTAAGTGTTCTTGATCTTGTATTTCTGTATGTTGTATATTGGTTTCTGTGTCAATTATAATTGATGTTTTTGTTTTATTGTTATAATTGTAGTGTATATTATGTTTTAGGCCTTTATTTATTAATTCTATTTCTTCAGTGGTAAATGTGATGCTAGTGTTGTTTATTATTTTTATCATATAAAGAGTGTTTTGGCTTTTTTATTGCTGAATTATTATTTTTCTCATTTAAAAGTTGATTTATTTTCTTTTTATGTGTTTCTTGTAGTGTTGTAGTGGCCCATTTGTGCGATACTGTAATTAGATTGTATGTGAATTCATGCCCGTATGTATTAGAAATGTTTAAATGTAAATGTAACAATTTTAGGTTAGGTTTATCTTTCTTTACATAAAGTTCTTTTATTGATTGTTTGATATACATTGCTTCTGCGAATATAGTTGTCTTTATGACTGCTTTGTTTATTTGTTGTGTGTGTGTTTGTATGTGCGTGTGCGTATGTGTGTGTGAGTGTGTGTGTGTGTGTGTGTGTGTGTGTGTGTGTGTGTGTGTGTGTGTGTGTGTCTGTCTGTGCGTGTGTGTGTGTGTGTGTGTGTATATGTGTGTGTGTGTGTGTGTGTGTGTGTGTGTGTGTGTGTGTGTGTGTGTGTGTGTGTGTGTGTGTGTGTGTGTGTGTGTGTGTGTGTGTGTTTGTGTGTATGTGCATGCGCGTGTGTGGCGTGTGTGTGTGGTTGTGTGTGTATGTGTATGTGTGTGTGTGTGTGTGTGTGTGTGTGTGTGTGTGTGTGTGTGTGTGTGTGTGTGTGTGTGTGTATGTGTGTGTGTGTGTGTGTGTGTGTGTGTGTGTGTGTGTGTGTGTGTGTTTTTGTGTGTATGTGCATGCGCGTGTGTGGCGTGTGTGTGTGGTTGTGTGTGTATGTGTATGTGTGTGTGTGTGTGTGTGTGTGTGTGTGTGTGTGTATGTATGTGTGTGTGTGTGTGTGTGTGTGTGTGTGTGAGTGTGTGTGTGTGTGTGTGTGTGTGTATGTGTGTGTGTGTGTGTGTGTGTGTGTGTGTGTGTGTGTGTGTGTGTGTGTGTGTGTGTGTGTGTGTGTGTGTATTTGTGTGTATGTGCATGCGCGTGTGTGGCGTGTGTGTGTGGTTGTGTGTGTATGTGTGTGTGTGTGTGTGTGTGTGTGTGTGTGTGTGTGTTTGTGTGTATGTGCGTGCATGTGTGTGGCGCGCGTGTGTGCGTGTGTGTGTGTGTGTGTGTGTGTGTGTGTGGTTGTGTGTGTATGTGTGTGTGTGTGTTTGTGTGTATGTGCGTGCATGTGTGTGGCGCGCGCGCGTGTGTGTGTGTGTGTATGTGCATGCGCGTGTGTGGCGTGTGTGTGTGTGGTTGTGTGTGTATGTGTGTGTGGCGTGTGTGTGGTTGTGTGTGTGTGTGTGTGTGTGTGTGTGTTTGTGTGTATGTGCATGCGCGTGTGTGGCGTGTGTGTGTGGTTGTGTGTGTATGTGTGTGTGTGTGTGTGTGTGTGTGTGTTTGTGTGTGTGTTTGTGTGTATGTGCGTGCATGTGTGTGGCGTGTGTGTGTGTGTGTGTGTGTGTGTGTCTGTGTGTGTGTGTGTGTGTGTGCGTGTGTGTGGTTGTGTGTGTATGTGTGTGTGTGTGTGTGTGTTTGTGTGTATGTGAGTGCATGTGTGTGGCGTGTGTGTATGTGTGTGTGTGTGTGTGTGTGTGTGTGTGTGTGTGTTGCAGCATCGTGCCAAACCGCTTGTTTCTAAATTTGCAAAAATTTCTGATTACAACCATTTATAAACATTTATGCAAATGATAGCACTAATCTATCCTATGAAAATGCCATTTGAATAAACTAATAACAATTGACACAACGTAGATGTTAAATGACGTGTTTGAATAGGGAGATTGCTTTCAAGCAGTTGGAGTAAACATTGCGGTTGTCAAATTAAAAACAAATATTGAACTGCATAACAATTTTTCAACTATCCTGAAAATAATATTTGAAGTATTTGACGGAAATTATCATCATGGTTAACCAACAGTGTTAAAATATATCACATAGGTCTACCTTATGGAACTGCAAGCATTAGTTATTTGCAGTTGTAAAGAATAATAAAAATAGATATTAAAATATAACAATTCACAAACATTGGGCCAAATTCAGCATGTCAATTGAAAATACTTTTAAAACAAGAAAAAGGTGATTAGATGTTGATACATTCGAATCACAAAATGTCACAAATCTATATTCTTGGTTAAAACAAAAGTTCATATCGCTATAGAAACATGACCTCATTTTACAAACTTAATATTTTATTGATATACTTTGATTGCATGTACTATATACTTTAGGCATTATTGCATTATTTTATACTTTATTATTAACCAAGTGTATTAAAATATACGTACAAAAAATCCTGTTCGGGTAGGTTTGGGTATTAATACAAAATCTTATATAATTAATCGAACGTTATTTCAATAACCGCTGAATTGAAGCAAGTCTATCTCCTTCCTTTGGCATTAATTCACATGTAGTTATGGAAAAATCAGGAGTAAAATTCTCTTTTTATCTCTTGTGCTTTGTTACAGTGAAATTCTTCTTCAACTATTAGCAAACAGCAAGAACGTTTACTGCTAAGACGTATTTGGCTATTGAAAATAATAGTAATAATTGTCTTCGCGTAGCCATAGGTTACTGGTTCCTTAATTAGACAATAGTGTTTAGAGTATTAATTTCTTTTCCATCCAAACTTACCCTGTGTGGATACTTTAAATCTAGGTTGTATCTAAATGGGTAGAAATATATACCATGTATAGTACTTTAATGGTGCTCTGTTTTATGAATACAAAATTCAGTTTAAACAATTTCTTTGTAGTTTCTTTTATGTATGGTTATATTTGTAATTTATTTTAAATGTTTCTCTCTTAAAAGAATATGCTACTGATACTTGTTACTACTCTACGTCGATCTTGAAATGTATTATGTATAATTTTACTATAAATCAATATGCTGTGCTCATCCATTAGAGTGTTTTCGCACCATTTCAGTGCAGAGTTCTACTATCTTTGATTAAACTGACTAGATTAAGTTTGTGAGTTAATTACTGATGTTATTATGTAATTATTTCTTCATTGTTTATTGAAATTTCCTTTAGTACGATAGGAAATAAGCTTCAAAACTTTCATTAATCAATTTTTCGATATTCCCTTCGTGAAGGTTGTTTCATGGTGAGGGGTAGAGGAGAAATGAGGTACAATTTCATAGTCCTTTACATTCACAGACGCTATGTTCTGGTGAAGTCATTGTACACCGGAACCACTTTGTAGGCTAGCTTTCAAATTTTAGTTTAAAATACATGTTACAAACTTACTGACTAAGAGGATATTTTACATTACTATTTTAACGAGTTACATAGAAAAGCCTTCAAGATTCCTGCTCCCTGAAAGAGTATTTTTCCTGTAAATTTTTATTATTAGCTAACTGTTTGAATATGTTATATTTTATTTTGTTTCCTTATTCGGCTAGCCATTGCGACAGGTAATCTAAGACTCTCCAATTACCGTCGCAATTCTATAGAAATTTCGTTTTTATAGACGAAAGTGAAGTGAGTAAGCTATAGATAAAGAGACAAAGAGGGGTAAAATAACCAAAGGGGTAGGATATCAAAAAATTAACGGGATAAATTGAAAGAAAACTAAATTATTAGCAGGGATAAAGGTTTTAGTATATTTTTAAGAACATGGTAATTTCATTGGAAAGGAGTGAAAAGCTCAAAATCCACCTACAACCAACATCGCCATTCGAGGAGACGTGGATTTTGAAAGAAAAAAGAAATGCCCAGTAACAAAAACCGTGAAAACGCCAAATAAAAGAGTTAAGCGAAAATTAAAGAAACAGGCAAGATTTTTGATCGGTTTGGAGTAAGGCCCGCCAGGTTTGAAAAAGGTAAACACAACGACAGTCAAATCACCTGATGTCGTGACGCCATTTTAGAGCCACCCGATTGGTCGGAAACATGGGGTGAGCGGTGGACGCTTGAGGAACGAAAAGACCAAATCGAGGTGGGAGTACCAACGTTACTTAAGATTCCGAAGAGACAACACGTATTGTGAGTTCGCTCCGGGTTACCAAGCTTTGTTGGAAAATTTGTAATCTGTATATGAAGAAATAACTATGCAGGGTTAAAGGCGTGAGTGGTCGTCGCCGTAATGTAGTTCGAGTGTTCTGGAACCATTTTGGAGGAAGGAATTTCTCCAAAAGTGGTTTCCAAAGTTAACATCGACGTGTTGACGTTCTCAGAAGTTTGTTGAGTGTGAAAAGGGGAACAATGTAAAAATTTATTAGAGCAAGTGAAATAATTTATAAAGAACAGTGCTTCAAAATTTTTTTAAACAGTGAACATTGGAAAAAAATCTAAATTAATTGAACTTCAAAATTTTAAATTAAACTTTTAAAAATAAACTGTGATAAAAAAGAATAATTAAATAATTAATTGAACAATGGTAATTAATAAACTGTAAACGGGAGACCAAAATTTTATGAATTTCGAAATGGGGATATAACATTTTACTGCGACAACATACAAGGAACATACTAGGCGTTGAAGACAAAAGTTTCGCAATAGGGACGCCAACGACAAAGAACTTAGCACAGAGGGACGAGTCCATTTGGATACAAGACTACTGAACTTTCAAGATGGCCACCCCCAAACAACGATATAGAGGGAGAAGATAATGAAATCTATCTGGAACGAGGAGCGATCCTAAGTGTAAAGGTAAGATCTTAGTTTCTCTCTTTTTCAGTTAGATAAAAGTTTTATATTGAACATTTTTGGGGAAAATTGTTTTTCCATAAATTTAAAATTAAATAAATTTTCTTTTTTAGAGTTGTAAAGTTTTCAAGCAATGGCTTTGTTTAAAACGCAACTTAGAGGGGGTAGTGTTTAGTGGGGGAAATTCCCCTCACAAAATGGAGGACTCCTCCAAACAAGCTTACAAATACTAAATAAATTTAAATTGTTAGTAAATAAAAATTGTGTTATAAAGAAATTTATATATTGTTCGCAAAGAATTTAATTAAGTAAAGTTAGAATTTAAAGGCTTTTTAAATATAAAAAGAAATTGGATATAAATGAAAAAAATGTAAACAGATGTTAAAAAAAATTATTATGAGTTTTGAGCAAAAGAAGAAAAATAAGATAGATTGCTAGACAGAAAATATCTCTGTTGCTAGTATTTTAGAATAACGTTTAATATGCAAAATTAATTAATAATAGTCAATTGAAATGATTAAATGAGGAAAGAGTTAAAATTATTTATTGATAATTAATTAAAGTTATTAAAAGAGAAAGGAGTTAGGATTAATTAATGGAAATTAATTAAAATTTATTAATGGGGTTTAATTAAAACATAACGGGATTAAAGGGTTTAAAATTTCATTTAGAAGTAAAATAAAAGGGTTGGAAAATAGAAAAATGGAACAAAATTAAAATATGAAACAATTTCTTTGAGTAAATAAAATTAAACAGTAAATATTCAGAAAATATTATGTGTGTCTAGTGAATTAATTGTTAGGTTAAGAACTTCAAGTTAAGATATAAGGTTTTGGTTTAATTAGTTATATAAGTATAAAAATTTGATTGTTGGTAAATTTATGGTTCAAAATATTTATTAATTTAAATATAGCAAAATTGTTTATTTAAATAACTTATCTTTTTAAGAAAAATATCAAGGGTTTATTTAAAGGAGTAAATTGTTAATGGATATAAATTATGATTGTCATAAGTTCAGTTATTTATTAAAAAGGATACAACTTTTTATTGATATCACTAATGTTTTCAAATTATGACTGTTTTTAAAGGGGAAAAGAGTGCTTATTGAAATAACTTATGATTAGGAAATAACAATTATTTAGTTTAAAGGGTTACATTGTTTTTAGATATAACTGATGTTTTAAATATATAAATTAATTAAAGGGGTAAATTGCCTAGTGATATAACTGATGTTTTCAAATTATTAATTGATTTGACAGGGTGTAAATTGTTTATAAATATAATTTATGTTTTCAAATGATCAAATGTTAAATTAAAAGAGTTAAAATTAGTTGTTGATGAAGTCATGTTTAAAAATTTCCATTGTCTAATTTTATGTATAAGAGTTTAAAAGCTAATGTTCAATACTTGCAAAAGCACAATAAAGGGTTTGTCTATTTCAAAGGGTTTCAAAAAATGTTTCAAAAGATAAGGACAGTTTTATTTAAAAAATGATGCAAATTTGATTAAAAATATTAAAGGGTTAAATGGAAAATAGTTAAATTAAAATTTCCATTTAATATAGGTTAAAGATAATTTTTCTTAGAACTTATGATGTTAACATAGATTAAGCAAGAAGTTTAATTAATTTTAGTATAGAAAAAAAAGGCAAAGAAAAATTAAACAGAATATTATTAAAATTTTCAAGAGCTAGTTAAAGTAAGATAGTTACAAACTGTGCTGTAATGTCAAATGAAGGGTAAATCAAAAATGTAGTCTTTACTAACTTGCCAACAAAGCAATAGTGTATTTATTTAAAACAGATTTCTTACACACTCCTAAAACCAAAGGAACATGGGAAATACGTACCCAAAAAGTTAAATTTCAGCAAGTTAGGTTTTTTATGGGAGCAAGTGACCAGTTCTCTGGCAGATTTTGGCGGGTCATTGCACAGTATCCTAGTTCGGGCTAGGACCGGCCCGTTTCAAAATTCTTATTTTGCGGCGGAAGTGGTTGGAGGCCGTGTGGCAGCGGCTTCGTTGGTCGGTGCTGTGCGCGGTCCGCTGCACCATGTGCGCAGATAAACCTTTTTGCTCCTTCCCTTGCGATAGGAGTGCTACCATGGCCCAGACTAAACGGAGGCTACGTTTGAACCTAATGAAAGTTGAGTGGGGATAGGGGTTGAGACTCAGGTATAGGAATAATGAAAAAACATTTTCACTTTGAAATCCTTAAAGGTATTTACCATTTTTACTCTCTATTAAAAATTAAAAAATTTTAAACAAGGAAAGCTAGTAAATTTGTGTCTAAAAACTTTAAAACTATTGAACTGTTGAATATTCCTTATAATACATTGATAAATTACAACAGATTATTATTATTTTTATTTATTATTAATAATAATTTCTTATATTATTGTTATTTAATAAAGAGAGAGGTTTTATAACTTGTTTTTAATCTATTTTAATAAACTTGCCTTGATTACCAAAATAAATGCCTCAAAGCTTCAGTGAGTAAATAAACCTAATTACGTAAAGTAAATAACTTACTTGTGACGAAACTTTGTAATTAGAGTCGTTGGTCGGCCATTGTTCTTCTAGGCCTTTACAAACAAGACAAAAACTTGATATTTGATTCCATATTATGTGAACAAACACGAAAACGTTTATGAAAGTTTGTAAATTTCTTAGAAATTAATTGAAACTTGTTTGAGCTGATGCTGCTTTAACACGTAATTATGAAAGTTGTTTAAAGTAAATAGCTCCTTTTATATTCTGAAAGCGATTAAAAATTCTTTTATTCTTATTTTTCCTTTATATGAAATACTCCTTGCTACTGTGATTCAAGAAAATGGAGGAGTAAAGAAAGAATCAGTATTGAATCCTGACTTCTTTAGAGTCAATGTTAACTGAGTAGCACTGTATCACTATTAGGAAGTATAATTTATAAATACTTAAGAGGGAAACTAAACATTTAGCAACTTATATTCTATGCATTTTTACTTGTTCTTGATAATTAATTAGCAGGGGATAAACACCTCTATTTCTCCGGTAAAGAGTTGAAGTCTCTACTTCATACAAGCAAAGCTACCCATGCAGGTCAGTACTAGGAAACCTTAATATCCCTTTCGTATAGTGCTAATCACATATCCTTAAGGGATATGTAGGTAGGCATTTCTCTACTACCTTTACCGATGTTATCTCAGTCCCATATACGTGAGTGGAATATTATCCTATAAATTTTATTTCAACGTAATCCTATATATGTCATTCTTTTTCCTCTTAATCTTACCCATCTGGGACGGTGACAGTTTTAGGATCCTGCTTTTATTCCAAATTCTCTGTTACTGCCCACTAGTGCCATAGTTTTATTCTGGGGACTTTACACTTGTAAGTCATGGCATAAGAGAAACTTCAGTTGCATATAGCCTAATATATAGCACTTGAAGTAACATTTAAAAAGTAATTAATCACAGTGTAGAGTTTGCATTTATTCGGCAGTAAAACAATATGTAAACAATTATACCATATTAGAGATCTTTTCTAGACTGATCCACTTAAGCCTGGCGGACAGACCAGAAAGCTTCTTCTGCATAGCAACCCTACTAATTAATTATAAAATACCATGAGTTGATTATGAATGTTTCAAAAATCTACCTCAACTTATTCCACATAAAGAAGAAAAGTCCACAGAAAAATAACTTTCCATATCTGAGGCTTAAAAGCAAAGTGATACAAGGGATAAAATGCCCTTTTTGAGAAAAAATTATTCAAAGTTTTCTTTTAACTAACAATCAGTTGCACAATATTTATTTCCTATTTATTTTGGGTCAATAGCGTTTTTTTTTTAACAAGTAGTATATAATTGTCATAAATGTCTGCTAATTGTCTCTTAAATAATCTTCAAAGTAGATGTTTGAACTTGTACTCATTTACGTCTAAATGCTATACTGATGGCATTTTTCCTGAAGATTATTGAATAAAATAATGTATTCAGTTATGCATTTTTGCATACTGTATTTTTATTTCTCTTACAAAACTTAAGTCTATAATAGAATAAATTTTTTTATAAGTATATTATATACTATATAAATATTTTATAAACTAATAATGTGAAATTAATAAAAATGTAATTTTAACTAACTATATATATTCAATGGCATTTTTGTTGAGGGCGTTAGAATGATGTTACAATATTGACAAGTACTGAGATGTTCACAATCAGACTCTTATACTAGTGACTAGTTGTTTATATAGATATCATCTATTCTTTCTTACCTGGAAGTTTTAGCTGGTCTTTCATAAGAAACTCCTCGATAAAAGCCATGATGAACGGGATGAGTAAACTGTAAAAGCTTCATACATTCTTGTACTTGTGAAGCTTTGTAGCAAGTTAACTTTGATATAGAGTTGTCTTTAATATAGGATTTGTTTACTGTATTTTAATGCTGAATTCCCTTATAAGAAACCAAATCATGGGGAAAATCCAATGTGGAAGTTTTCAACGCAAATGTACAAATGCAACGCAGCGTTAACCTCGCAAACTATGATGGCTTAGGACAGAGATCTACAAACTTTTCAGCTTTAGGGTAAAACTGATTACTTCGGTGAGTTCCAAGTACCAAAAGAGTTTTAATTTTCCTCCCAGTATCTATAGTCTAATTTCTAGATCTAGACTAGTCAAAAGGTACGCGCCCCTATCGAGAATACGTTTTCTAATTCACTAGTTAAATCTTTATTGTATTAGACTGTATTTTTTTACAAATTTCTAACCCAGATCTGGGCCCCGAGAACAACCCAGCCCCAATAACAGCAAACCTCTAGTTAGCTGCTTCCGTCTCACATGCGCGGGCGATAGTATACCTACCGCGTGTGAAAGAAACGGGATTGATTGCCCATGTACTAAGCTGATAAGCTCTTTCCATGTAAAATAAAGACATAATGAAATGCAACCGTACGGTAAGTGTCACGCTTTTATATATATATATATATATATATATATATATTAAGGCCTGGCTGACCCGGCGAACTTTGTACCGTCTAAAAGTCAATAAATGGCGTATTTACATTAGCTAAACTTAATATAGAACCTTATTAACATATTATTAGCTGAACTTATAGTAATCGATCGAGAAATGTGTAACAAAAACGTTTTTGATTCAGTGTTATTTATTGAAGTGCACGCAGATATACAATATTCTTCGTATATTGTTTGAAACATGTTGGAAAATAATTTTAATTTGTTGAGTGTTGCCTAGCAAACAAAATTTGTAATAAACTAGATAAAATGTTTTAAAATAAGATAAACTAGAAAACCATATATAATGCTATTTTGGTACAAAAAATAACACGTTGACAAAATTGTTGTCGTCAGGAGGCTGTTATGCTAAAAACCTAGCGCCGTTTTATAGGTTACATTTTTCTGTTTGTAAGGTACACGTGACCCCTGGCACCCCGGGCTTCCCAGGAATGTATTCAACAATTTCTCAAAGTTGCATGGCGATCGTATTAGTGGTTTAGTAATGCATAAGGCTCATACTTACTTACTGTATATACATTTTTTTTATATATGTAAACATTTGTATACGCCTTTAACGAAAGTTAAATAAAGATGTATAATAATAGTAAATAATGGTTAGATATAATTAAGATGTAAATAATAGCTAGATAATATATTTATAGGCCAAATTATATAACAGAAATTTAGTTAACAATGAATTATTTTATAGTTAGTTTCCGTAGAAACGGAATTACTTTTGTGAAGGCCGAAAATGCGAACCAACAATATAAGCTTTTACTGTAAATTCGTGTTACAATTAGCTTTCTACCATCGTCTGTATGGGAGTTAATCTAGGAGACTATTCCCCCAAACCAGAAATTAGGATTCCTCGTTCCATTCGTGTAAAAACAGGTCGTATTCGCAGTGAATTATCTGTACCTTTTGCTGGTAGTTTTGGATCTTATCAGGCCCCCAAAAAGATTTTAAATAGTCCTGTTTAAATCTATTAAATAGTTTTGTTCTGGTACAATTAATAAAATTAAAAAGGTTAATTATTACAATAATTAAGGATCTGTGTAATAGTTCTCTAGTAGTACGGTGAGGATATCAACTCGTATCCATTTGTTCTAAAACTCATAAACGTGAACTCATTGCCCAAGACTCGGAAATATTCTGTTAAATCATATCAAGTATACTATTAGAAAACCCGTATTCAAATATAGCAAGGGCTCCATACCTATCAGTCTTGGGGCCTTACTGATTACTTTAGTGAGATCCAAGGGCCAACACAGTTTTAGTTTCCTGCCATTATCTATAGTTTCTAGATCTAAGCTAGTCGCTGTGAACGAATCAAAAAACTGACATTGTATGCAGAACATTCAATGATCAGTGGGACTTTCAATTTTTCGTAATTGAGTCCAGTAAGACAGTCGCTGCTAATCCTCGGGGGCCACAAAACCCCTTCCTTCCCTGCTGACTCTCCTAGGAAACACGAAGGAATCGAACATGTGTGTTGTAAAATAAAATAGTAGTGTTTACAAGGTGTCTGTGTGTTTTTAAAAGACATCTTCGTAACAGTATTTTGATTTGACTTGTTGTTTGTGTGTGGGATTTACTAGTACGGAATAGAAGTGAAAAATAGACAGTGAACGCAGAAAATTTAAAGATGAGTGAGACTTTAAATATTTCTAATTTGGTCCAGTAGGACGGCGCTGTTTTATTTGCAATGAAATCATAACCGTTCTCTAAGGGCATAATGTTGAACGTCGTTTTGAAAAAAAAACAATTAAAAAATTACTCAAAATTTACTGGAAGTATGCTCAGATAAAAATTTGAAGCTTTGAAGAGCGGATTGAAATTGTAGCTCTCTACGTTTACAAAACTCCATACAGAGCAAAACACTGGAACTCTTGCCAACGTTCGTGTGGCATTTGAACCGTGGGAAACCATTCGCCGATGGAGAAGTGATTAAAGAATACGTAATTGTATTGGCTGAAGAAAAGTACCCCGAAAAGGTAAATTTATTTAAATCTATTGCAGTAGAAGCAATCGTAGAAAATACATCAACTCAACTGAGTGACAAAAATGGATATCTTGAGTGGTTTCCTCTGGTCTTGGAGAGCATCGGATGAAGATATTGCAATGAAGATATTGTCAGATATTGCAATGAAGGAGCTGTTGCCCTTGTGTAAAAGGCTGTAGAAAATGATGGTGATTCAAAACCGTTAGTCTTACATTGTATCATTCATCAACAGTCTCTGTGCGGAAAATGTTCGGATGTGTCTGAAATTCTGAAACAAGTCACATCAATTGTTAAATTCATCGGACTACTGGACTAAAGCTCAGAGAATTCCACAAGTTTGCTGGAGAGATTGTAGAAACTGATTCACCATATCATACTACCGTACGCTGGCTTAGTTGTAAAAAAACACCATCAGCGATTCTTTGATCGACATTTTTTTGAATGAAAAGCATCCGAATTACAAAATATCGAAAGTCTGTGTAAGTTATCACTCTACATCGATTTGACAAAACATATGAACGAACTGAATTTGGGGTTACAAGGAGTAAAACCAGCTTCTCCCTGATTTATATACTAATATCAAATAGTTCTCGCAAAAAATAATACTGTTTCAATCATAGTTGCATAAAAAGTGTTTCATACGTTTTAAACGTAAAAACTCAGTTTCCCGTCGGTTTTGCCGACGAAACTTTCAGTGCTTTGAATGTAAATTTTGATACTTGTTTCTCAGACCTTGATGTCATTGCGAATAAAATTAAGGTTTTTCAAAATCCTTTTGATACCGACATTGAAACCCTTGCCCCAGAACTTTGAATGGAAATTATTGATCTACAATGCAGTGATATGTTTAAGAACAAACAACAAAGCTCATCTTTGTTGGAATTTTATATGAGTCTTCCACAGGCACAATTTGATAATTTGCTCATGAATTGTTTTCGGTACTATTTACCTGTGTGAGAAATATTCTTCAAAATGAAGTATCTAAAGAATGTTTACTCATCTAAGATGAGCAACTTCGATCTCTTTCAACAATTGGTACAAATAAATTTGTCCACACCCAGTAACTATTGTTAGAGAAAAATCTCAACTACACAAATCGCATTAGTATTTTATATGTTTATAATGTTTATATATATTTTTTAATTTTATTTTGAATCATTTTAATTATTTGTTAGTTATTGTGCTCAGGTTATTTTTTTTGCTTGTTATGCTATTAAATAAAACTAAATTATCATTCTGTGATTTTTAATCCAACTTATCACAACAACAATGAGTTGTCTCTCACCAGATTGAGGACACTGGCGGGCCGTAGTTTGGAGGCCCCTGCCTTAGGGCATGAGAGCATTCCACTTACGTAATAAGATTCGGCTGATACTGTAATGGAAATTCTCTGTAAGGCCTATATACATCAGTTTCACCTTTAACGCTGTGAAGCCCATTTTTTAAGTTTTTTCTACAAGTTGACCAACACCGTTAAAGACAAATACACTTTACACGGGTTATAGATTTTTCTGAACATTCATTTATTCGCGATTATAACAAAAACAAAACTATTCAATTGAGTCCCAGGTGACTATGTAACATCGATATAAAATTTGTTAAGTGTACAAGGATTGCAAAACATGCTAAATTCCGCACACGGCTCTATATCGTCGTTGTATTTTGTTTCTCTTGTTTTATATATGAATAATAATAGTATATTTGTGAGTATTTTTCAAAATTAAGAGGAATAAGAGCGCATTCGTTATTTGTTTTAGAAGATTCGAAGCACTTGATTTGTCGCATCAGCGAACAAAGACATCGACAGTAGCCTTGCAGGTGTTCATTGAATTACTAAAAACCCTCTTTTGTTGTTGATTCAGTGCTGGTTTTCTTCAATAGTTTAATTAGTAAATAAATAATTAGGCAAAAAATGTTTTTCAATCAGTGTCGGTAAGTCTGGCCCAAAAACCACATTAGTAGCAATTCCAGTCCTAGTCACTCAATACGCGCCCGCCTATTACTAGTAGTAAATGCTGCCTGAGGGATTTTAAGTAAAATATAAAAAATCCTGCCCTATAATAATCTACCAAATATATATATATATATATATATATATATATATATATATATATATAGTGTATTATACATTTTTATTAAGGGGATGATGCAAGCTTGTAAGAAATATATACACATGAATTGATTACTCAAATAAAGAGTGATGATGGTCCCTTGAATAGTTCATAAAAACGTAAAGGCAAAAAAAGGCAACACTGTACGTCACTGGCACTTCACTACACTGAAAATACACTTTTCTTATCACTATTTTACTTTGGAATGGAAATAAACATTAGTCTGCATGTTATAATAAAAATGTATCATTATCAATGTCAATTCCTACTTATAATCAACAAAGAAAAATTTATATATTAGTTTCTATTTATTTTATAATTACAATTAATATAAATATATATATATATATACATATATATATATATATATATATATATATATATATATATATATATACATATTTCAGAATAACAATACTAAGTGCCAAAATAGAAAGAAAATTTCCTTGCAGTTTTAAATTTTTGTTTATATGTATGGTGATGGACTATTATTTTTGTTTATTACTATTTATATGTTTTCTTTTTTCGTCGCTTACATTGTGTTATCGTTTCTTTTCGCTTTTCTTTCGCGTTGACCGTTTGTGAAGCAAGGTTCAATAACGATAATCTAGTTTGTTTGTTTATTTTATTCTTTTCATTCATTTTTAAACCTAGAGCATCATTTATGATATTTTGTGGTAACCATGGCAACAATTAAGGGTTATACAATGGTTATTTAGGGTTTTTCTTATAGATCTTTGAGAATTTCATTTCTAGCTATGGAATGTTGCCGCAGTGCTAAAAAAACGCTATACTTCGAACATAAAGATCCTCAATTCGAATCCTACCTAGACCCCCAGATTTTATAATTTAATTATTGAATAAATATTTGAAAAACCTGTGTTAACATCAGTTGTCATCTACTATAGGTTTAAAAAAATGACTTTGAACTTGATTGGATGAATAAAAACATATTTTATTAACGATTGAAAATTTGTAAAAGGTATATATCACGAGAGTGTGAGAAATAGAAGGAATTTAATAATAATAAAATGCAATTTAGAAATATAGGCTTGTATATTTACACAACCTATCCTAATATATTTTGGGGGAGAAACGCTAGATATCGTTTTCCTCAAAACCTAGGAATGGTGGTTAAATATCAGATTCCTACCATCTACATGAATATCTGAAGGGGCCTAGCCGGTAGAAGGCTGAAAACTTTCTAGAAAAAACTGAAACACCGTCAAAAACAAACCCTTCCTCTGAATCAGAGTCTAAAATCGGCTCGTTTACGTTTTCATTTAGTTCATCAATAAAGGTTATTTTGATTGAACTTAGGTCTAGATCGGTTCACTGCCACGTTCTAGAAAAAAACAAATCTGGTATTGAATATTTTCCTAAAGTGTCTTTTACCATTATATCTATATTACACACCATCACTATAAATAAAACTAGAACTAAATATCTGAAAAATAAAATTTACATCGAAAAACAAAAAATTCGAAATCTAAACAACTGGCGCTAACGATATACGCACCATCTGACAAAACCAAAACAACTGTCTACTAGCTCTCGGTTGCAACACTTTACTGATTAAGTTTCTGTTTATAAAAGCAACTCTGATTGGTCCAAAGACATGCAAAGTAGAGTAACCACTGTAATGAACTATATCGCCGAAACCCGATAATACATATTGCTATGGAAATAAATACGAAGCACCGAGCTATAATCGAGCGTCGACGGCAAGCTTTGACTCGGGTGTAGGCTTCAAAGTCATAGTTTTTTGTAATGGTCTAGAGCCGGGGTCTCCAACCTACGGCCCGCGGGCCACAACCGGCCCGCGAATACATTTTTTCCTGCTCGGGGAAAGCTATCATACTAAAAAAATATAATCTGTTGATATATTTCCTCAAGGTAAAAGTCGAAATAGTAAACTCAAAATCTCACAAAAAAATTAGTTTTTAATAAACAAACACACTAGTTCACAACAGACTAGTTTCGGCGACGATGTCACCTTCCTCAGTGCTTGGCTACTACTGTCGTACTACTACTTCGAGTCGTAACTAAATAGATTTCCTTTTTAGCATTTTTACTATTAAACATGAGTACAGTACTCGTCTCGCTCTTGCCACTTCTTTTCTCTAGAAGTGAAAAGTAAACTAGCTATAAACAAGTAAAAAACTAAACAAGAAAATCTCAAAAACCACCACTTAGCTCTTGTTTAGACAAAACGTCGTGGGTATATTGTAGGGGGGCTAGACTTTCTATCCTAAAATATTGCAGGTCCCCTTTCCTCTAAATGTTTTCGATGTGGCCTTTGAGTAGAAAAAGTTGGAGGCTTATGGTCTGGAGTCTAGAGTCTAAAACATGAATATTGTTATTAGGCCTATCTTTAGACTAAACCTTTTTGACCCTTTTTGTCTACAATTCTATTTATAAGTACAGAGTTTACAAATATTCAAAATCATTTAGAACGAACCACTCACTATGCCGCTAAATCAGACGATTGGGAAATTAGACAACCAGGTAGTCGGCGGTTGGCATATCTAAATTTTCGTCCCCTACTTTTGGCCCAACACCCGTTGTCCTTAGCTGGAAGACAATTTTCAATATTCTTCATTTTCAATTGTTTTATTGCATATTTTTCATACAAAACTATACATTTTATGGTTGTATAATTTTATGACTAATTAGTCAGTTTTGTGACTAATTTATTTTTCCTGTAATTTTGAGAGGAAACGTTTAATAAATTATTTTTATTAAATTAATTTTTCATCATTACAAAAATTCTCACTTTTTTATCTAAATAACTCAATTTCATAAAACTTTTACATTGCTGTAGAACAATTACTGCAAATTCAACTTACTTTCATAATTTTATATTTGTCTAAAATGCATTTGTGCTTATTTGCCAATTATTTAAGTGTATATATATATGTTATATACATATTTATATATGTATTAAGATATTTTTAGATACATATGAGCGGGATGGATATTTCACCATTGTACTACAAGAAATAAAAAAAATCTTGTCACTATAGAGGTTAGATTCTTCCCAGATATATGGCTAAAAGATAAAAATCTTTACATGAGTCACTCAAGATTTCTACCTTTTATCGCCCTTAAAAGTCTGTGAAACACATACAGATAATAAAACCATTATACAAATACAACAAACATTTCAAGCTAAATATCATTATAAACTAATATATTAAAAACAAATATGGTCTAGGGTTTAATGTTAATGGAATAGTTTGAAGTATATTCCAAGAATAATGGTTAGTAAAATGATTCATTAAAATGAACTTTTGACTATAATTACCTGTTTTGGTAATAATTAAAATCTGATTACAATCACCTTTCAACTTGCAAGAAGTGTCGATATTTGTGCTACATACATAATTGTTGCCCAGCAGTGAATGCGCTAGTACGTAAGCATAGTAGGGGCTGGATAACTTCTTTAAATAAAAATTATTCAAAACAAGGCAGTCGGCCTGAATTCATTTTAATAATAAACAAGTATCCACTATTATTTATTTATTGTAAATATAGTACCTTCAGAAAATACTCTAGTTCAACTCGTACCAAAGAGACTGTCTCGTGAAATAAACTCAACCCATTGTGATAAGAATAAAGAAAAACCCGTGGTCCCACCCAAATCATAAAATCAGTTTCAGTTATTCCACTTTAAGCTAGTTATTGCGTAATAATTTGTTCCAAAATTCGTAACACTCGTTGAAAAAAGGCTACAATCCTGTTAGCGACAGCTTAATCCACGAAATAAACTAACTTTGCGAGTGGGAAATGAATAATGACCGATAGGAAAATTATTTATTTTTTGCAGTGAAAAATCATCAGTCATGCTGTAATAATGTCACTGTCTAATTTGTATTTCTGGTTTTTCAATAATTAATTATATTTCATAATTTAAATGTGATTTAACATTTTGTAAACTCTGACCAAAGGGTAATATTTGTAGACACAGTATATTTCTATATCCTTTATAAACTTGAAACGATGAAGCAAACTATTCTAACATTATGGTGTGAATAAAATTGCTGTTGATAAACGAATCAGTATTTACGTTCTATGTGGTACTCTTAAAAATGGCGTGGCCAACTCAGCTCCGAAATCCGGTTCACCAAAATAAACATATCTAAAATAGTTTGTGAAAGACATTTGTTGAATAAAACTAGTTGTTGTGTGTGTGTTTATTAAAAACTAATTTTTTGTGAGATTTTGAGTCCACTATTTTGACTTTTACCTTTATGAATAGTTCTCACTTGGTAAGCTCTAATTAACTAAATATTATGGCACTCGAGTATAAAAAGCTTAATAGGCTCCATAAGTTGAAATGTAAAGTCCGGCTTTTATCAGATGACATCTGGTTTATGGGAAGATGCCAAAGAGATGGTGTTTACCCTAAGTTTATGAAGATAAAATTGTCCACGCAAGGAATTACAAGTAAGCAAATAACAGATAAGATTAAGAGTTACTAGCTCAAGTTGGAAATCTGACGTCTGTATTCTAAACAGGCGGATTTGGAACTACAAGCATTTGAACTCCACTTAAAAATTACTAAAACTTTGGATTCTCACTCTTTTAATGATTTTAACCTAAAGTTTTCTAGAATGCTAGAAGTAATAAATTACAAACATGTACAAATATTTTTGAAATTAAAAAATAAATTGTATATTCTGCGTAATTAAAAAGTTAATAGTTCTAAAAACTATAAAGAATGTTTGGAGAGTAATAAACAGATAAACGATGCTTTTAACGATAATTTAATACATAATTGGAGTGATTATGCCTTAAGCAAACATGAAATAGAATAAATTAAATAAAGGTCTGAAATATAATTTTGAAAATAAATTAAAAGATAGGGAAAATTTAATAATTGATATCGAAACTGGAATAAAAGTTTTAAGGGGTGACGTGAAAAATTGGATTAGATTGGAAATTGCGCGGTAAAGGGTTTGAGAGCTAGAGATCTGTTCTTTTTAAAAGCGGACAAAAGTAGTTCGATTGACATTTTCAATAAGAATGATTATTTTAATAAAGTTTAAAACTTAATAAAAGCGAGTCCATATATTGCCGTAAAGAGAAACCCGATAAAGAAATTTGTGACTGAGGCAAATGATGCATTAAAAAGCTGTAAGAATTTGATCGATGGAAGTCTCAAAAATAAGCTAACTGTTAGCAACGCATTTTTGCCAAAGCTATATTGTTTACCCAAAGTTCATAAGATTGACAAAAGTATGAGGCTCATTGTTTCAGGTATAGGCTCGCCTTCTTATCGGATTGCTAAATGGTTGGTAGCAAGTTTGAATAAATTAAAACCGACTTCAACTTTTTCAGTAAAGAACAGCTTTGATTTCATTAAAATTATAGAAAATGTTAACTTGGTTGAGTCTGAGTATATGATATCTTTTGATGTTGTCTCTTTATATCCCAGTGTTCCAATTAAAGAAACTATGTGTATGTTAGAGGAGTGGCTCAAAGATAATAACCTTGAGGAATCTACTATTAAAGAATATCTCCTCCTTTTGAACCTTTGCATGAGTCAGAATAGTTTCCAGTTCAACAATAAGTTTTACAAGCAGGAAAGCAGTGCCACAATGGGAAACCCTTTGTCTAGTTTCATGGCAAATTTCTTTATGAGCAGTTTGAGATTAAAGCTAAGGAGACGATGAAATTTTTTCCACGTGTCTGGATCCGGTTTATAATTTTTGATGGAAAGAAAAACCTTGATGAATTTTGTCTGGAACTTAATGGTTTTTTTCATTCGATAGAGTTCACTACTGAGGCAGAAGCGAAGAATAGCATTACCTGTCTTGGTGTAATAGTGACGAGAGCAAACGGTAGGCTTTCTTTTGATGTTAATAGGAAACCTACGCAAAGTTTTAGGTGCATCCCATATGATTCACACCACCCTAAAGAGCACTAATTAGCGGAATTTCGTAGTATGGCACACCGTTTAGTTCATTTCCCATCATCATGAGAAAACTATTTCAAAGAACTTAACATGATATATGGAATAGCTGAAGTGTTAAATATACGGATTCGGGTTTGATCTGGTTCGAAGTATCATAAAGAAGGCCGAATTTAGGAAAAACGGATTTTCTAGAACCACCTTACCCAGGGACAAACCAGAAAACAAGTGGGTTAGGTTAGCTTACAACCCTCCGCGATATAGTGTTGCCAAGAAGTACCTCATGAAGTATGGAAGACTTTGAGACTCGGAGCTTCAGGATGGAGTTTGCGTAAAATGCTTGGATCTCCGAATGACTTCACAGATAACTGTGAGAAATCGGGGATTTACAGCATTGAATGTAAGATATGTGATGCATTGTATATTGGCCAAACTCGTAGGAGTATTAAGACAAGACGTAAGGAGCACTTTGCTCATTTTAAAAACCACGAATCAGGATACTCGGCAATGGCCAAGCATTGCCTGGACAACCAGCATTATATTGCGTCTGACCATCCTTAGTTGTTGAAGCAAGTCACGAGGTACAATACTATGGATGCTTGGGAGACATGGTTTATTAACAAATTTCAAGACGTATCAATAAACAATGAGTTGGGACCAGTCCAGGGTTCATCCCTTCTAAATCAAAATTCTGTGTTGTTCCGCTAAGCATGTGATTCATAACTGTTTTCCTTTTTTTTTATTTCAGATATAATAAGTGTTAAATTAGTTGCTACGGCTACCTTGTAAAAATGTTAAAATATGTGTAAGTGTTGATGTTTCTTTATTTATCTTGACTTTGTTTTTAGTTTTAATTTTGTATAAACTGTGTTTTTAGTGAATTGTTTATAACGTGTATTTTTATATAATATATGATTGTTATTTTCTAACTGTGTAAGCTTTGTTTAGGATTTGTCTATTATAAGTTTAGGATAGTGTAAAATAATGGGGGGGGTAGTAAAAGAACAAAATAATAATAAAGCAGTTATGTAAAATATATACCTCTCCTGAGTAAGAAGTGTTGTGCTATGTAATAGATTAATTTTATTGCTTGACTTTTTATTTTTATCTTGTTTGTTTTATTTCACTTGTACGATAGTTTGACAATTTGTTAGTAGTAGCCAAGCACTGAGGAAGGTGACATCGTCACCGAAACTAGTTTGTTGTGTGTGTTTATTAAAAACTAATTTTTTGTGAGATTTTGAGATAACTGTTTTGACTTTTAGCTTTGTGAATAGTTCTCACTAGCTAAGCTCTAATTAACTAAATATGTTGAATATTTTAAATATATAATATTTTGTGGCTAGTGTGAGTTCTTTATGAATCCAGTTGATAAATACATTTTCCATATCTGATATTGGGGTTTTTGGGTAATTAATTTACACCAATATTGCTTGGCAAATCGTTTTTTGGAATTATTATAATTGTATATAAAAATGGTTTTATACGAAGGGCTCATTAACATTCACATAACCTAATTTACTTAAAGTTTTATTTGTTCTTGTCAATTACAAATTAAAACCCTAAATCTCAAAAATTTTGTGAACTTTGTTGAATGTCGACGAATGTTTTAAACATTTCACATAGGCCTACAGACGTTTTCTTGACCACGTACCGTATTAAATCATGTACGAATAGAAACACAAGAGGAAAATGCCTAAAACTCCTACGGCAAATTTAAATTATATGGCAATTACAGTTTTGAGCTACGAAGTATTTACATTGAAATGTTTTGCCTAAAAGGAGAAATGCAGTATTTATTTGCTAAATTTAAAATTGAAAGAACTTAATACGTGCATACAGTATTGTACAAATATTGTACCCTCTTAGCCATTTTTGGCTATTATTGATTTTTTTCTTAATAAAATCTTTCATTCTATTTTATTATTGAAAGTTTATTAAATTTTGGGTACTCAAACAATCGCAGTCATACACAGTGTAAAATTAGATTGAACAATTTGAAAATTCTTGAAAAATCCCTAAAAAGCTCATTAAATTGAAATATTATTAAATTATTCAAATATTATTAAATATTTCGTTAGGCAAAATCTTAATTTTGAAGAACCAGGACTATTTTTTTTTAATTATTTAAAAGGAGCAATTAGATTACCTCCGCATTTGAACTACAACTTTTAAAAGATAGAATCTTGACTTGACCTAGACTACTTTAAAATAAATAATACAACAATCGGGACAATTCCCCACAATATGTTTTCAACTACACAGAATAAAAAGCTTTTAATGTCTATTACATTGGAAATGTATATGTAAGGAAGAATTAAGTTAGAATATTTTGTCTAGAACATGTGATTGTAAGGTTACTTTATTAAAATAATTTATTTGAATAGGCCTACTTTACATATCATTTTACTAGCATCTTATTTTAGATATTTAACATACATAAACCCGAACTCTGGGCAGTTCGTTGTCAAAATCAATAGCAACTTTTATCCAATTTTAAGTTAACAAATTATTACTGTTTGTTTATAATTACAAACTCATGTAGGCCTATGTCAATGGAAAATTAAAAAATATTTCTCTTAAATTTTCTAAATATTTTTAAGAGAAAATTTCTTATGAACAATAAAAATCCATATTATACAAAAAGTATCATATATTATATAAAAGTAGTATTTTTATTGGGTAACAATATGCTAATCTTTAAAACAAAATCCATATGAAAGCTCTTTTGAACTTGAAGTTCCGAATTTGTGAAATAAATAGACATGAATGTGTAACACCAAAATATACAATTTTATTCTATATGGTTGCAGTTTCTTGTGATTCGTGCAATCTATGTTTTACTGAATATTTTTAAGCAACACAATAACTTTCCAACCTATTATATAATTATAATACTAAATTAAAATGTTTATCATTTTTCTATAAGTTTTCTATTCAAAAACTAAGCGTAAAAATCAATTGCAGTTGAAAATAGATAATTATTTTTTTTTAATAAAGTACACCTTTTTCATTCATTTTGTATAAAATTGTAACAAATTAATCTTGTAACCATACAAACATGTTTTCTACTCTAACAAAGTTTGTAAATAAACTACTTTTTTTGATGCAATACGTTATAGCAAAGTTAAAACACTGGCTAAATTGATATTGCGAGAGCCTATTAATTTCTTCTTCTTACTGATATTTTTCTTTTACTATAGTGCTTACAAAGAAAGATGAACAATCCTTATGATAAAACCTTCTACATTGTTTAGTTAGTTATATTTAGAAAGCAACCTAGGCATTTATATTTCTAGTATTTTATACTTAGTTGTTAGTATTAAATCAGGTACTAATTGTTGTCCCAAACAAATTATGTTTTTTTTCAAACAAAATTGTGTATTTTATAAACTTTCTCAAACCAAAACAAAGTTCAAACTAACTACTGAACTTGACTTATATTTCATAGAAAAGTTTTTTTACAATAATAATTCTTTACTACTTTCTTTTCTTACTTTTTCAATTATTAATAACCTATGAAATAGATATAGGGTACTGCTGGAGCACTCTACTTCAAACTTGGATAGATAGTTTTGAAACTTATTCAATATGTTTGTCATTTATTTTACTCTTATACTGACCTAGAACAAGAATGAAAAATATTAATTTTCTATTTCTAGAATTCTATCAATGGTTCTTCTTCGCCCTATTTGTAAAATTATTTCATTTTATCTTTGTTAATTTTACCAGATCATTTCTTCTACTTCTTTTCCATTTACTCCATTTAACTCTTTTCCCATTTACATTACATATATTTTAATTAAAGTCAGTATAGCTTTGGATTAACCCTATTATTGTAACCCTTTACACATGATTATCCATAATTGTCTACCAAGGAACTAACTTTTCTTTACTTTGATTCTGCCTATCTAAGGCTATCGATTCCTCTTTTCTCGCAGGTCATAAGGCCTTTCTATACAATTTGCCTTTAAACTTCAAAATAAATGAATTTTGTAGTTCATTACGTTCGGTGAAACTTAATCAATCCCTTTTACATTTAATTATGACTTTCCGAACTTTAAATTTTGTAAAGGATTACTGACGCAGAACGTTTTCGACCACTCCGTGGCGATCTTCATCAGTGTCTTCTGCTTGGAGTTGTTAGCGGTGATGGTTTTAAAGGCAGGTTTTCTATAGTATCAAAGAGTATGTGTGATTTGTATTGGGTTTGTCCGTTTATTATATTTGTACTTTGTTTTTGTGTGTCTATAAATTTCATATTGTTCTAGTGTGTTGAGATGTGCTATTTTTTTGTTGATGTGTTGGATTTCTAGGTTATGGTAAATGTCTGTGTATTTGTGTCCTGTTTCTTTTATGTGATTGTAAAATGTTGAGTTGGTGTTCTGTTTGTGTTCCTCGACTCTTTGTTTAAAGCTGCGACCTGTTTGTCCAATGTAGAAATAATATTATATATATATATATATATATATATATATATATATATATATATATATATATATATAATATAAAAATAAACACAAGAAAAAGATTAATCAACTATTATGTAAAACAAAAAACACAACATACTCTCAACTTACACAAAAATTCTAAACCCGTACAGTTAACCTCACTAATACCAAATTCACACAACACGAAATGAATTTAATAAACAAAGGCCTAAATTACAACCTACATTTTAATCAAATAACATAAACAACATTTAAAGTTCGGATAGTCATGTACTATTGTTTAAGTGATTAATTTAAAACAATCATTATAATACACAAATTTTCCTCTTTCTGAAATTACCAATTTAAATTTTATTTTCAATTTTCTATGACACATGACCAATTTTGAGATGAGATATTGAAGCAAAAACGAAAGAGTATATACAATAAATGGAAAACATTTTTTAAGTTAAATTTTCCTTACAATCTGCGTGTGTAGGTTAAAGCAACAGCGGTCTTTAACTTAACAATAACCGCATTGCCTCTACACTTTTTAAATACCACAAATGTGTAGTTTATTGTAGCGATAGAGAACCGGTTTTCCGAAACAATTGAATCCAAAGCGTTTCTGGTAGTCAAGTACTTCACGTAATCGAAAGCACGCTAATTATTTTAATGTAATGTATTGTACGGTTAGCAAGAAAATAAAGGCTATTGTAATTCCTAGATTAAAAAAAAACATTTAGTAAAATTGGTAGATTTCAATACAGTAAAAACTATTTAGGTTAATAATAATTCTTAAAAATTTAAGCTAGAGTTCACGCATAGTCCTAACATTTAACGCGGGCGTTTCAAGTGCCGACTCAATACAGTAAAAACTATTTAGGTTAATAATAATTCTTAAAAATTTAAGCTAGAGTTCACGCATAGTCCTAACATTTAACGCGGGCGTTTCAAGTGCCGACTCAATACAGTAAAAACTATTTAGGTTAATAATAATTCTTAAAAATTTAAGCTAGAGTTCACGCATAGTCCTAACATTTAACGCGGGCGTTTCAAGTGCCGACTCAATACAGTAAAAACTATTTAGGTTAATAATAATTCTTAAAAATTTAAGCTAGAGTTCACGCATAGTCCTAACATTTAACGCGGGCGTTTCAAGTGCCGACTCAATACAGTAAAAACTATTTAGGTTAATAATAATTCTTAAAAATTTCAGCTAGAGTTCACGCATAGTCCTAACATTTAACGCGGGCGTTTCAAGTGCCGACTCAATACAGTAAAAACTATTTAGGTTAATAATAATTCTTAAAAATTTAAGCTAGAGTTCACGCATAGTCCTAACATTTAACGCGGGCGTTTCAAGTGCCGACTCACATCGCAGACACTATACACCAACGTATGGCGCCATCTTTTTTCTATCATAAAGTTTTCATATTTAATCCCAAAATTATCCGCTATTAACAACTACACAACCGCAAAAATACTGTAAATAGAGTGTCTTGTAGCAATAATTTTGTTCAACCGTTTATGGTATGGATAAGACTGTTCGGATTATAGACGTTCGAATAACCGACGCTTTATTGTATTTGATTTGACTTGGATCCAACTCATACATACCAACGGCAAATGAATGCATTGTTTTAAATCAATGACATCAAACATTTTAAAATGTACTGAATGGAAATAAATAAGTACCTGACGTAGGCCTACTCTTTGTCTAATCATAAAACTATTTCTACCTGTTACACTCCTTTTTAGGAAGAGAAATAAGAAATTTGTTAGGAAAAAAGAGAGCAGGTATTTCTCTAATACTAGAAATAAAAGGAAATTATGATTTCGCGCTGCTGACCGGAGGTGCAGAACTGTCTACCCGCTATCCTACAAACTACGGAGATATTGAACTAACTGTGGATGTTGTAAAAATTATTTTTTTTTCACATTGTAAGACGAAACATGCCAGTTTAAACGAATTAAAAAGTAACCACGAACAATACATTCCGTAAATTAAGTTCGTTTTTGTTTACAAAAATAGATTAAAACACAATCTATCAAAATTTGTTAATTAAAATTCTAATTAAAAATTTGTTTTGCAACTCTTGTAATCCGCGAGACAAATTGCTCATCATGGTTACGTTAAAAAGCCATAAATCTGTCCGCCACGAACCAGATTAACGTGGACGCTACGTTCATCCTTAACAATCAATCAGCTGATTAAAGATAATATAAATTATAATCTCCAAAAAATATAATCATATTCATTAATCTTGTCTTAAATACCTTAATCACTTTTATAACTAACTTTTGCCATTTAAAACGCCGCTCTGACAATACAGGGAGGACGTTTTTACCCTTATTCTGTGTCGACTGCTTTTCATCAATGAACAGTATGTTTTAAAAAACATTAATTAAAGAGTAACTATCGATTATTTTGGCGTCATCAACACTGGAAAGACATCTGAACTTGATAATGTAAAACATCGTCAGGAACATCAAACAAAATCGAACTGTGGACTGAAGCGCCAAATACTAAAGATTTTGAAGAAAAATTCAAATATTCAACTTTATTTTCAAACATTATAATATTAAAATTTCATTATAGAAAAGAAGATCTAGTAACACCATAACACAATATAGCCACAACGTGTACAGTAAACTTTGGGATTCGGTTTCAAAAAAACTAACTAATCCACGAGACAAAGGGTAAAGATATAAACTGTCTTCTTCTTCAATACTGCTATCAGTAGCCTATACTAAAAGTATAAGCCATTTCTCTTGTCAAAAAATTAGCTTATCCTAGCAAACTTTGTTTTTTATAACTAAATTTAATATAAATTATTTATAAAAGCACTAAATAACTAAATTTATTTACTGCAGACGTGGAAGCTGTATTGTTATATAGCGTAATAGTATTATTTTATAAAGAAACTATGAGCTTATAAGCTTGTGTGTGTGTGTGTGTGTGTGTGTGTGTGTGTGTGTGTGTGTGTGTGTGTGTGTGTGTGTGTGTGTGTGTGTGTGTGTGTGTGTGTGTGTTTGTGTGTATATATGAAGTAATTTTTCTGTTTTTTTTGTAGCTTTACATTTCGGCATCTGGCATCTGTCACAATAAACGTATTTTTCCTTTGTTCTTGTTAGTTTTCTGCGTTACTAGGTAAATTCTTTTTTCAGTATCGATAACGGGTAACTGTAAATTACCCTGTATTTGTTTCTTGTTAGGTCGAAACCAGGGTACAAACCAGGGCCTGGCTGTCATCATCGACTGTCAGTGTAAAATGTGATCGGATATGTTTTAATAGAGGTAGATTAAGGTATGAATAAATCTTTACTGTTATGAGAATTAGATGATAATTTTTGTAGGCGTGTTGTTCTCAGGTCTATCGTTCAGAGCCGTTTGCTATCTACTGCGACTTTAATTCGTTCAAAGTTTAACCCATCTTAGCTACGCTACGTATTTTATCACACATTTTTTCCCACATATCCCATACTTTTATAAATTTACAAATGTCGAATCAACTTTTAGTAAGTTTATAGAAACAAAAATATCTAACCTAACCTAACCAAATACAACTTTTACGGCGTGGGAATGGAAATAAATACACTCCCAGCAGTATCCGTAAAACCTTTCAGTCAGAGAGTAAATCGATTGTTGAAAACAAGAGAAATATCAACAAACGTTTCCGCCTTTGTTCGGATTAAATACATCGCTAAACACTGAAGACGTTAAATAAACATGATATTATTTAACAAAGGGATTGTTTGAAACTCATTGTGGGATTAAGAGCTTCCTAAGCTCTGTCCAAGGCCGTCAATAAGAGATTCAAAGTCAATAATTCGTTCATTCATTCCGCTTGTTTACTTTTATCAGTCAATATATCTGGCAAATCTAAAAATATACTTGTACATTCTGAATGATGAAACCAAATCTCTTGGTCGAATAATTTTATGAGCTATCAGTAAACTTACCAATAAACCAAGGAGAACAATATAAGGTGCTAGTCAAACAATAACTATTCTTAAGGTGTTATGTATATTAAACTCTTATTTAGTTTTCAATAATTAATTCGACATCATCAGAGAGTATAACTAAAATTAAATTACATTACAAATTACCTACATGACCAAGTTGTGTAGCGAAGCCGACAGACCAACACAACACCAATCATCTGTGGACCCAATAGTCGGCCTTCTTGCTAAAGCTGACGTCTAAGGTGAAAATTATTAAAATAAGGTCAAATTTATTCATACAAATATAAATAAATCAAAAACGTTAATTCAAATAATATAAAATGTAAACAAATATATGTATTACAATAAATAATATGAAGATTAAATAGTGTTAGGAATTTTATCTTCAATTAGGCGTTGAATCTTATTTATTAGAGTCAACTATGAATATTTTTTGATTAATATCTTGTCGTAGGGGTTTGTTTTATTGTTCATTGTGTTGATGCGTCGATGAGCCGTACGGTGTCCAGAAGGGGTCGGAATTCATTAAGCTATTCGTGGTTGAGAATGGGCCACGACAGAGATCTATAGATATACTTGCCGCGGCGTGTGATATACTATGGGCGTCTATAGTCACTTCTCATAGCTCCCTCCCTTTTCACTTCCTCTAAGTTCACTTGTACAGTCAACTCACCTTGAAAGTGACTTTCTTGCTTAGTAATGCTGACTTACTTGACTGGATTGAATCCCAGTCCAGACTGTATCATGTCTGCTGGTGGTGGAAGAGATGTGGTGCGCATGCGCTAAAGAGGCGCCAAGCTGTTTGGCGCGTACTATACTAGACCCCCGGTTTAAAGTGGAAAATGAACTTCGAATAATGCGGCGTTGGAGAGGCAGAATGGGCCAGTGGATAAATCAGCAATTGAAAAGTAACAAAGTTTTTTCTTAAAAGTATCTGAACCGTAAAATAATTACGTTTTTCCACTCTTAACTTATATATATTAGAACTATTAATCGATCAAAATTAATTCCAAGACCTAGACAATTGGTAAATATTGTAAAAGATACGGTTTCTGTTGCTCTATATTGTTTGATTAATACAATTGTAATCTTCTTTACTAACCTTGTACTGTACACTAAAACGTTGGGGAAATAGGAGCAATATAATTATTAATCAAATAGCTATACAAAACTATGTAAAATTTATTTTATCTGAGACCTAGTATTTACCCTACCAAAGTCAACAACGAAGAATAAAGCTGATAAATCCACCTTAATATCATTAATTACAGTTCGTGATTCCTCGTAGCTTTTTCTACGACCATGTACACTCACTGTCTACCACCCGGGGATGATTATTGTTCAGAATTTGTTTTTGAACGGGGGATTCTAATTTCTGGTTTGTAGGATAACTTCGTAGATTCCTACAGACGAAGGTAATTACATTATGAACTCACAATAAAATCCTATGTTGTCGGTTCGCAATTACGGCTTTCACAAAAATTAATTTCGTTACCACGAAAACTAGCTATAAAATCATGATTAACTGATAACTAAATTTCTGTTAGCTAGTGTGGCCTACAAATACAATACCTTGACTGTCGTTGCGCATGCGTGATATTATTTAATTTAAAATTATAAACTATAATTTATAATTACAATAACTTTTTACACTAACGCATGCTTACATATCCCTTTTGGAAGACATACTAATGTGCTACTGATAGGGAAATGGTATGGTTCATTAGTTACATACTGCTTTTATATTTAAAACGTTTGGCTCTTTGTATTATTGCTGAGTGTATTACGGTTGTGGCGAATGTTTCATTTACCGACTCCACCAGTTTATTTATCTTTATATGTTTGTGTTCGTAGTTTAACGAGAATTTGTTTTTTTATGACTTATTATAGACAAACAACAATTAATTCACCTGCAGTTGGTTATAAGACATTCCCTTACGTTTTGATTCTACTGGAATCCTCTTCAGGTACCAAAATTTATTCACAATAGCCTATTCACTAGCTAATTCATAAGTTCATATATTGAAAACAACATAAATCGTAAAAACACCCTGATATTCCATCTTAAAATAAAACCAAATGTTACAATATTCTAGGGTTGCTTTCTTTCGTAGGTTAGCGAACGGTTTTACAGATCGTCGACAGTGTTTCAGCTTTGTGGACGGGAACAGGCTACCGAAACTATCGAAATAAAACATCCAGCTACAGTTTTTTGTAACACACCTAATGAGTACCAGGCCCTGCGGTACTGTCCAAAATCACTATAGCCTACAACAGGGGTCTCCAACCCTTTTTACTCAAAGACCACGTCTAAAACTGTAGAAGGAAAGACAATATTTCGAGGCAGAAATTCTAGCAACCCTACCCCCACATACACCCACGACGTGTATTCTAATCAAGAGCTCAGTGGTGTTTTTTTAGATTTTCTTGCTTCGTGTTTTACTTATTCACAGCTAGTTTTACATTTATAGAGAAAAGAAGTGGCAAGTGAAAAACGAGTACTGTAGAGTAGAGGAGGGTATTATGGAATACCATTTTCATTTCAAGAAATGACTTTCCTGGCTTTTGAATAAAATCTCCAAAGTCATAAGGAGTACATACTATAACTAATTGTAATAAACTGTCACTTGTTAAAAAAAATTCAATCATTTTTAATTATGAAAAACATTTATTTTAAAATGTTACAAATGGAGGATAATATGAAATAGTCGGGTAATATGGAATAGGTGGTTTAACCAATGAGAAACTATTTAAGACACAATAAAACATTTATTTTCAATTATAGAAACTACATTTACAAAAGTCGCATAAATAATCTTGTTTTTCTGCTCCTGTGCACTCATGGTGTGCCCATAGAGGACAGCCAAAGCATTGGACCCAAATCTCCCCTTGTTGATCGTCTGAGAATTTTCCTTCACAGAAGATACATTCAGCATCTTTGTTTTCTGGATCTTTATTGGGCATAAAATCCATAACAGAAGATACGTCAGAATGAAACGATTCGTCGCTGCTAACACTGGAGTCATCCCTAGCAGGTTTAGGTCTAGATGATCGGTCAAAGTTTAATTTCGTAACGTGGGGTCTTTTAATTTGGTTTTTCTTTTGTTGTTTTGAAGCTTCTGGTTTTCGTTTCTTGTCTTTTACCTTCATTGTAGCCTCTAAATCTTGTTTGTATGGGGAGTAGGTTATTATAGAAGAGAATCCAGCTTTCCTGCCTCTATCTGACGTCTGTTTTTTTGGAGGTGGTGGTGATATTTCTATTGGTAGAACAAGATTTGTTGACTTGGATGTATCACGGACAAATACATCAGGTTTCTTAGAAGAACAGGGTTGGGATGAATCAAAGCTTTTAGATGAACATGGAAGAGTGTCTTGAGACCTAGGAACAGTGAGTGTAGATGGAATGAAATCTTCACTGCTAAAGGCATTTCTATTGGTAGAACAAGATTTGTTGACTTGGATGTATCACGGACAAATATATCGGGTTTCTTAGAAGAACAGGGTTGGGATGAATCAAAGCTTTTAGATGAACATGGAAGAGTCTCTTGAGACCTAGGAACAGTGAGTGTTGATGGAATGAAATCTTCACTGCTAAAGGCATTTCTATTGGTAGAACAAGATTTGTTGACTTGGATGTATCACGGACAAATATATCGGGTTTCTTAGAAGAACAGGGTTGGGATGAATCAAAGCTTTTAGATGAACATGGAAGAGTCTCTTGAGACCTAGGAACAGTGAGTGTTGATGGAATAAAATCTTCACTGCTAAAGACATTTCTACTGACAAGATAAATACCAGTCACTTTGAAGCCATTTACTGCAATGTCTCCACGTTGTACTTTAAGGTAGGCCCTGCCAAAAAGTTCCATCATGTCAAAAATACTTAAGGGTCTAAGACCCTTTTGAGCTATGCCTTAAAAAAGACCAAACATCCTCACTATAGTGAGACTTTAATGGACCCATGAAAGTTTTATCCAAGGGTTTGATTTTATGCGAACAGTGGGGAGGTAGACATATTATCGTAATATAATTTTCCCTTGCTAAATTAATTACATCAATGTTACGCTTGTGGGTTGTGTGTTCGTCAAGAAAAAGGTCAGGTGACTTAGCAGAGGGTTTTGTTACACCAATGAAATGTTTAAACCATTTAGTAAAAATGTTTGTCTGTATCCAACCAGACGGATGGCACGATGCTATGGTCCCTGGTGGAGCACCTCTAAGAAGCTGTTCGTTCATGTTTTTCCTAGGGAATATCACAAGTGGCGGGACAAAGTCACCCCCTGCACTCATACAGGGGACGATGCTATGGTCCCTGGTGGAACACCTCTAAGAAGCTGTTCGCTCTAGTTTTCCTAGGGAATATCACAAGTGGCGGGACAAAGTCACCCCTGCACTCATACAGGGGACGATGGTATGGTCCCTGGTGGAGCACCTCTAAGAAGCTGTTCGCTCATGTTTTCCTAGGGAATATCACAAGTGGCGGGACAAAGTCACCCCCTGCACTCATACAGGGGACGATGCTATGGTCCCTGGTGGAACACCTCTAAGAAGCTGTTCGCTCATGTTTTCCTAGGGAATATCACAAGTGGCGGGACAAAGTCACCCCCTGCACTCATACAGGGGACGATGGTAACGACAGAACCTCTTTCAGCTGAAGTAAGGGACCCTATTTTTCTTTTTCCTTTTAGGCCCACAACATGTGAAACTTTACTTTGATTCACCGACAAACCAGTTTCGACAGCATTAAAAATCCTATTTGGAGGATAGTCGTGTTTCTTAAAAACAAAATCTATCAGATCAAAAAATTTGTCTATTTCTTCTTTATTAAATCCCCTGGCTCTAGCAAAAGATGTGCTCATGGGTTTACGAAAGTCTCGGGTTCCTTTTCATAAAAGCATAGAACCAGTCTTTGCCAGCAGCTTTATCCTTAAATGGATGGGATATGTTATTACGAACGGCAAGTTGATAGGCAAGACTGCACACATCTCTTTTTGTGAGCCCATAAAACATAGCCTCCATTTCAATTAAATATTTTTGTATTCATCTTCTAACTCTTTAGGAAAGACTGGCTTACGGGCAAGAGTAGTTGAGGCTGCAATATTTACATTCTTCTCCTTACTGTTGTCAAGGCGGAAGAGAGACGCCCTGGGAACCTGGAATTCCTTGCACGACTTAAGGTACCCCATCTTCTTCTCCCGAACAGCTTCTATAGCTTTAGCCATTTGTATCGTACACCAAAGCTTTCGCTTCTTTTCCCCAATGTTCTTCTTACTAGGCATATCTGTGAAAAAAAGATTATCTAAAACCCTTGAAACTAAGGGGGTTGAGGTCTAAACAAACACATTTGAAAACAAATTTTTAGCTTTTAAATGGATTTAGCTTTTAAAAATGGGCTTTGGATTTAAATTTGGGTCTATTATTATTTATATAATTATTGTTACTTATCAAAATTCATGTTTATACTTTATTTGTATTCAGTAAAATTTGTCTGGTTAATTGGAATATTATAGTTTTACGTCGGGTATTATGAGATACCAAGTATTCCATATTACCTGACACGCCATCTTGAAAAATGAACTTTTAAACTCATGTACAAAACATTACTAGCCAAAATTCCACAACAGCATAACAAACTATAATTATTTTACTGTACATTATGGCTAACATCAATGTTCAAGTCACGTGTATTTAACTAGTTAAAAATGTTTGAAAACTTACCTGCAAAATCTTTTGAAAATCACAAAACACTTTATTCTGTAACGAGCGATAGGCTACAACAACAAGAAGTGGTAAACTCTCACTGCACGGTTACAAAGGAGCCCTACTTGAGTAGTTTTTTGTTTTCCCACATGATAGCAGCACCAAACATAGCCGAAACATCGGTATTCCATATTACATATATATATATATATATATATATATATATATATATATATATATATATATATCACTTGTTCCTGCAGACGTTATGCCAATAATTAGAGGTTTATAGCAGAGAATACCTTGTTATATATCTGGAGATACTGCATTTGATTTGAATGTGACAACGCTATTACGGCTGACATTTAATTCCGACATTTAATTTAACTACTCATACTCCATTCGGAAAATGAGTAGACCTAATAACGTGTTCTTTATGGCTAGTGACGTCAATTTCAAAGATCAATTACGTCATTTTGACTATTACTCTGTTGCAAGACTTGACTCGCTTCCTCCACATCACTATCATATTACACAGCATTTCTGATACATGACCGTACACTCCAGATCAAATGCCATGTCCTCTGGCCTCTACCAGAGAATATTAGGTCCTTGCCATAATCCCACAGCCTATATTTGTATATCCTAATATCTTTCGTAAACGATAGTAGTTAATCTGGTTGATCGCTTACAAACTAAAAGGAAATAATATCACTAAAATGTTTATTCACTCACCATTCGTCTAACCTAACTCAAGAACCAATCAATCAGTTCCCGTAATATTTTTACGACATATTTGGGCTGAATTTAAATTGAAAGTGAAAATATGTGATTACATACAATGTGTATATGAAACAACCTGTATTTTTCAGGTTACTTTGCATAAAAGTCTGTTTTAACGCGTAGATTATATTACTTTATGAATTGTATATTATTAGATTAGAATGCTATTGAATTGAAAACTTCCTTAATTTAGATTAAGAATAAATATTAATAAATGAATTGAATACAATTATAATGAATAATATTTTTTATATGCTTACTTATTATTTAATTGTAAGAAATATAGGATTGGACTAAATTGTTTTGAAAAACTTAGAATTAAGTTAAAATTTGTGTCCTAGAATACTGGTTTAAAATTTAAATAATCTATGATGCCGAATGATTTCATATATATATATTGGGTAGTGGCTATAGATATTTTTCACATAAGTACGTGGTTATAATTAATGAATTCAGTTCATCTTAAAACTCGAAATAGTAAAAGATTCGTATTTAGAGATACAATTATATATTGATACTAACAGGCTCACCCACACAGCAAGATGTGAATTTCCTATTAGCTCAGACGGCTGTAATCCACACTCCCTCTGGTCGATTTCATCTACGCAGAATCCTATTCTGTTTTAAATCAAACTATAACCATTTATATTTATACAACTCAATATTATGAAGGCTTGTTGAAACTTCCTTACGAGCCCGGTATAGAGTAGTATATTTTAAAGATGCTGTCTAACTTAAAGCAAGTTTGATATTTACTTTTTACTGTAGAATTTTGCTGTAATGTGTTTGATGGAATTGTAATTTATACACACAAAATTTGACGTTATTGTTAGACATTATTAAACAAATGGTAAATCTTTACACCTTTGTCTCTGTGCCTTCTTAGTTATATCAGTGTCTCGAGCTGCACACACCCTGAGGAAAACGTATATACTCTCTAACGTTCCTTTAGATAGCCTACATGTACAGAAGGAACATTCGCAAAATGATTAACTTTTAGATCTTGTCCAAAATGTCCTCGCTACGGACGTTATACAACTTTTCACATTACGTAAAGCGTTATGTAACAAACTCAGTATTGTGAAGTGTATTTGTATTAAGAGTGACAGAGATATTGCCCAATATGGCGACTTAGTGAAGGAAACTTCTGCCCTAACCACTAGTGACAGGCTCTTGACATTTCAGATATTAAACCTGTAGTCAGATGCAATAAAACGCGATCTCAAACTAATGTCTACAAATATTAGGTATTGCGTAAGCGGCATAACTTGGAATTTACAGGGACAGGTGAAACCATTGAATTCCATAATAATCAAATGCCTTTCTTTAGTCTGTATTACAAATGTTGTGTCAAAGTTTCAAATAAAATTGTTAACAAAATTTATGCAATAGTACAGTGACCCCAGGATACGTAGAATAAGACGGTAGGTCTCAAGAACATGTTGGCTGGAGCTCGTGACGTCACGGGCACCAAGCCGCGTGGCAAATGTTTGTTTTTAGCATACACCTGTGTGGTGCGCACTCTAAATTAATTACCCCTCTTTAAATTTTATTGTTTCTAAACGGATTTTATTTACATTTATTATTAGTAATTCGTTCTATAAACTGAAATAATTTCTATCTATTGTAAGGTTTTGGAGCCTCTCCTATGGGCTGCATGACCTTGACGTGGTGGAAAGGCTTAATCCGGGCGTGGGGGACGGGTGGAGCGGAGCTGTACGTATGTGGCTCCCTATAAACGGGAAGTCCAGGCAATTGTGTGAGTGTATGAAGGCGGCTCAAAAAAAAGGGGCCAGTCCTAGCACTTGAAGGGTTGTTATCTGCCCGGCTCTCGCCCTGCCCTTCCCTTGCGGGCGGCAACCAAGAAGCACCCCTCATCCAGGTTGGTGGTCTGGATGGGCACTTACACCCCCGATCGGAAGGTGTTATGCGATCCGTCCCGATGTAGATTCGTGGCCCTCAGGGTAAGGAGGGTCTTTAACGGAGCCTCAGGGGCACCTGGCGCCACCCCTGAGTACTTAAGTCGCCTTACCGCCGTAAGCGGGGCTCTGCGGGGCGGACCTTTATTTCCCTAGCTGCTCGTGGGAACACACATGGCAGAGATAGAAAAAATAAATTTAACTGGTCAGGGCTTAGAACCTACCGACAAATCTGTTCCTATGGAGGTGGCTTCGGCCCCCGTAGAGACAGATGGAAATCCAGTTGCGAAGGCAACAGGTAGAATGAGTGGGGCACAAAGGAGGAAAGCACTCTGGCTTTCCTACCACGAGGAAGCAAAGAAGGCGGAGGCGGAGGGCAGAGAACCACCGTCACCCCCTTTGAGGAAACACCGATCTGGGCAGCGGAAGGGTTTGACGGAGGCTGGGGCTAGAACCCGCCCTGTCGTCCCGGAAGCCAGTGGATCAGGTAGGACTTTAGTACGACAAAAGAGAGAGAGGAAAAGGAAGGAAAGGAGTACTTCTAATCCTACTCCAGAGTCGGAGATCAAGAGGTCTAGGCCTGCTTGGTCGGGAGGGCCGTCTTTCTCGGCGATCTCCGCCAACCTTCCGAGGGTTCTTGTGACCCTTGGGCATAATGTAGGCGTGAGGATGGAGATGGCGGCGTTCGACCACCTTAAGGGCACCGTCATGGACCGGATTCTGGGCACTCCTAGTGGAGGTTTTGTTCCGCGGTTCAGAGACACTCACCTAAGGGATGGAGTTGCAGCATTTATTTGTGCTGAGGAGGAATCGGCAAAATGGCTGAGAGAAGTGGTACCGTCAGTTAAGCTCGAGGATGGGACTCAGGCAAAGCTAGTACTGCCTGATGAACTGATCAAAAGGGTGAAAGTGACGGTGCTAGTACCACCACCAAAAAGGGAGGCCACTCAGCTGGTCAAGTTCATCGGGATGCAAAACCCAGAAATTGACATTTCGAAGTGGAAGATCCTACAGTGCATTGAGCGGGGACCTGCAAGCCTCCTCTGCCTAGGATTGGATGAGGCATCGGCCAGATTATTAAAGGCAAGAGATGGGAAAGCCTTCCTGGGGACTGCAGAGGTCACTTTTAAGTGGAACTCTAAGGACCTGGAAGAGAAGGGCGAGAGAGAGAATCAGGAGAAGGCGTAGGGGTCAGTTGGAGATGGCTGACCCTCGAGCAATGATCCTGCAAATCAACTTGCATCACAGTAAAAGCGTCTCGGTGGTCCTAACCAGGTGCTTAAATGTGAGGCACACATTACCAGCGCTTGCGCTGGTGCAAGAACCGTGGCTGGTCGGGAACCGTATAAGGGGTCTGACTGCAGCTGGGCGCACCTACGCAAGTGGTGAACATGAGGCTCCCCCTCGGCACTGAGCATGTGTGATAGTCAGAGGACTAGAAGCCACGCTGATTCAAGAATTCTCAACTAAAGACCTTGCGGTGGTTAGAATTCGAGGCAAGGGCGAGGTAAGTGGGAGCAGGGAGTTCATCGTGGCCTCCACTTACTGCGCCCACAATAGAGAATCGCCCCCTGCAGAATTACGTAAGTTAGTTCGATACTGCAGGGAGAGGAATATTGGAATCTTAGTGGGCTGTGATGCCAATGCTCATAATGAGGTGTGGGGCAGCACAGACACAAATGAGCGAGGTGAGGAGCTCCTAGCCTTCTTGATTGAAGGAGACCTTGTGGTTTTAAACACAGGTGTCGAGCCAACATTTGTCACTTCATACAGAATGGAGGTTCTAGATATCACCTTCTGTAATAGACAAATGGTAAGGTGGGTGCATGACTGGCAGGTTTCGGATGAGCCCTCCATGTCTGATCACCGGATCATCACTGCTACGATGAGGGGAGTTGTTCCCCATGTGGTGTGGTTTAGGAACCCGAGAAGGACAAACTGGGAAGGTTTTAAGTCCTCGGTGAGGAGGCGGATGGCTGACTTCCGTGGTAAATATGGTACATCAAACGAACTGGAAAATACTGAGGCCTACATCAGGACTGCAATTTCCACGTCGTTTGAGGAAAATTGCCCTCTCTCGCGGATAAACGGGAGTGGTAAGCTTAAGTGGAACAGCGAGTTAGAGGCAAGACGGAAAGAGACTAGAAGGCCCTTTAATAGGGCAAAGAAGAAGAAAACGGCGGAGACCTGGCAGGCATATAAAGACAGCCAGGGTCTCTATAAAAATCTCATTAAAGAGGTTAAACGTGCTTCTTGGGAAAAGTGGTGCTCAGAGACAAGCACACTGAGTGACACTGCTAGACTGTTTAAGGTGTTAGCAGGTGAACCGAGGGGAGAGCTTAAGTTTGTCAAGAAGACTGATGGTAGCTTTACTGACACCCCGGAGGAAACACTGCGTCTGCTTATGAGGAACAGTTTTCCCGATATTAGACCGGTAGGGGACGGTGCTCAAAACCTCCGACATACTGGGCTAAGGGCGGACTGGAATATTGCTTGACAGGTGATCTCAGCGCAAAAGGTGAGAGAGGCGATTCTGTCTTTTGAGCCTTTTAAAGCGCCTGGAATAGATAATATTACTCCAGCACTACTACAAAATTGCTTGGAGGAAATAATAGGGCCACTGACAGGATTACTCAGAGGCTGTGTTGCCTTGGGTTACACGCCCGGGCAGTAGCTCAAAACGAAGGTTATCTTTATCCCCAAACCGGGGAGGAAAGGTTACACAGAGGTAAAGGACTTCAGACCTATCAGCCTCACATCTTTCTTGTTAAAGACATTGGAAAGGCTGGTGGACTACTATTTGAAGGAGGGACCTTTGAAGCAGTATCCGCTTCATCAGGATCAACACGCCTACCGAACTGGTAGGTCAGTGGAGAATGCGCTGTTGTCGGTCGTAGACTTTATTAAGAGTCAGGTCAACAACAAGGGGATATGTATTGGGGCTTTTCTTGATGTGGAGGGGGCTTTTAATAGTACCTCTAGACTGGCCATCAAGAGAGCAGCTATGGATCATGGGATTTCTGATGGAATTATAAATTGGATTATGAGTTCCTTGGAAAACCGGATAAGTACTGCATCCTGGATGGGGTGCACGATAAATGGGATGGTCTCGGAGGGCTGTGTCTCGTAGTGTTATCCCCTCTGCTGTGGAGCCTTGTCGTGGACGGCCTACTAAGGACGCTCAGTGGAATGGGTGTCAAGGTGGTAGGATATGCGGATGACATAGCTATCCTTGTTAGGGGACCATTTGAAGAGGTCCTCAAGGACCTGCTTCAAGAGGCACTCAAGGTAACATAAGCATAGTGCAGGATATAAAACTAAATCGCTGGAGATGATGGAAGTTGGTAATACCAAAATAAGCTATGTTGAGAGCGCTAAATATCTGTGAGTTATTCTGGATAGGAAGCTACTCTGGCGTGAGCATTTGGAGGATAAGTGCAAAAAAGCCATAGCAACGTTCTGGCAATGCAGAGGAGCAATAGGCACGAGATGGGGTTTGGGTCCACGTCAAATGAACTGGATTTATTCCGCCATTGTGGTGCCGAGGTTGGTCTTTGCCTCTATCGTCTGGTGGGACAGGGCACAGAAAGAAACAAGTAAAAGAGTGCTGGACCGCGCGCAGGGGCTCTTCCTTAGAGACATAACATCTACAAGGAGAAGTACACCATGTGCGGCCATGAGGGTTATGTTGGGTTTTCCATCCTTGAGTCTTCAAATTAGGATGGAGGTAATGAAAACTGCATACCGGCTAAGCTGTACCGGGCAGTGGAAGACAAGTAGCAAACTTCATAAACAGCTATTTGGGGATTCACTGAAGGAGCTCTGGATAGAACCTCAGGATAAGATACTGTCTCTTAAAAGGGAAAAAGGAAACTACAAAATCCTTATTCCTGCAAGAGAGGCATGGGCGGAGTATAGACCCAGACATGGTGAAATCTGGTTCACCGATGGGTCCAAGATGAAGGAAGGAGTGGGAGCAGGATTTAGTGGACCGAGACACCAAGACAGATTTTGTCATCGCCTGGAGGACTACAACTCTCTCTTCCAGGGGGAGGTGCTCGCGATCAAACTATGTGCTGAGGAAATAATAGTCTGGCAGGAGGGGCAAGACCATCTGGATTTGCTCGGACAGTCAGACAGCTCTGAAGGCTTTAGGTAAGGCTAGTACCAGCTCTAGGTTGGTGGCTGAGACTATGGCTTCTCTAGCAGACCTGAGTAAATATAATTCACTCAACCTAACCTGGATTCCAGGACATTCTGGCTGGATAGGGAATGAGAGAGCTGACGCCTTAGCAAAACAAGGGTGATTAACCCAAGGACCATTTCTGAGGGCAGTGGGCATGCCGCCTCAGGAGGGGCGCAAGAGGATCACGGCACATATAGACAGGTTGTGCAGGGAAGAATGGAATGTAACCTTGGGGTGTAACAAATCCAAGGTACTGTGGGGTTACTCAGGAGATTTGTGGGGCAAAGAACTACTCTCCTTAAGTAGACATCAACTCAGAACTACTGTAGAACTGGTTACAGGCCATGGGAATCTGAGGGGGTTCCAATACAAAATTGGAAAATCTAGGTCCCCTGTGTGCAAGAGATGCGACGAGGACCAAGAGGAAAGCCCAATCCACGTACTCTGTGAGTGTCCTGCTTTAGGAGCTGCAAGGAGAAAGTGGTTTGGCTGGCAGGTATGTACACTAGAGGATATCAGAAGATCTAGCATCAGGTGGGTACTTGATTTCTGCAAAGAGGTAGGTATCCACTAAGCTAGTCCTGTGGTAGGGATGGGAAGAGAGTACAAAGGCTACAGCTAAGTGCTCTACACCGATAAGGTCCCTCCGAGTTTTAGTAATAAAAAATAAAATAAAGGTTTTGGAGAGCAAAAAATTAGGTAGCATCTAAATAAGCATGTAAAATATGATCCTGTACCTCGAGGCAAGTGCACTTTTCAGCTTATTAATTGGATGATGAGGAACTCTTGAATTCAAAATATCGAACCCGTCGTTAACAACATTTAGAAAGAATGCTACATGCTCGTTTCCAAGGGAAACGTCAAGTAAAATGCCTTAGGTAACTTTTTTACAATCCTTCAGTTCATGTCTTTGATCTAAAAGATGACTCCGAATCAGTTTTAACACATGAGGGACGTCAGAAAAGACCAAACCATTTGTTTCTCAGAGCATGGGTTTCGTACTGAAACCGCCTTTGGAGATATACCCAATTCCGTTTTCAATTTCTGATTAGAAATTAAATCCGCCTAACCTAATTGGATATCGTAGCCTAAATCCACTTCCCTCTACAAGTTTTGTTGCTTCGAAAATATATCTGTTGTAACAGACTGATCAAATTGGTAAAAATTCGGTGCTTCCACTTGGCGGTTAGGCTTATTATAGTAATTACATCTACACTATCATGCGGACCTCTACAAATATCTGCTATGCTGTCATAGTAGTCTACATGTAAGATCGCACTTTCATCTCATCGAATTGCATGATAACATCTTTTTCAAACCTCCTTGTAATAATAATAACCTAAATCAAACCTATAAATAATAATAACCAGTAAATTAAAACTTATATCTAAGAACCCAGGAGGTGTAGAAAACAGCGACAGACTGCGTCTTGAAATTGCTGCTTCACTGGGGAGAGGATATTTTAATACTTCTCTAACATAAGATAACCCTTTTTTGGAAATATAACCAATATTAACACCTTTGGCTACATCGTCTGAAGACCAATTTGTACAATTCCCTTTCAAACAAAACTGTTTTTTACCTTCTGAAAACATATCTTCGTAGCATTTGAGTTTAGCTTTTAATTGTAAAATTTAATTATTAGCTATTTCAAGATCATTTGTTAAAGTATCATTTTTTTCTTGGAGCATTTTATTTTCATTTTGGCTGTTTCAGCTTATTCCATGCACATTCAATGCACTAGTTTGGGGCTCTCTGCTGAGCCCCACGCGGAGCTTGCGGCTAATTTCGTGCGTCAACTGCTAAATATTTTATGGTTTTAACATTACTTAAATAATTCTAAGCTCTTCTTAACCTAATTTAAGACAAATGAATATTAATTAAAAATTAATTTTTGTAATTGGGAGGGCTGCGCCCCAGAGCCCTTTTGGACAAGCCGCCACTGCGTCAATGCTAGATGAGATTCTAGCGAAACGTCAGAACTGCGATTTTATGCACTACAGAATAAACGGACGTACTCCAGATAATAACTGTTCATCATATTTTTCCATCCATGAAGGCGTACGTATCAGATATATATATATATATATATATATATATATATATATATATATATATATATATATATATATATATATTTATTTATTTATTTATTTATGTATCGCTCATCAACTGTTGGGTTCACTTCGTCAATGCTGGATGAGATTCTATCGGAACTCCGATTTTATGCACTGCAGAATGAACGGATGTACTCCAGATAATAACTATTCACCATATTTTTCCATCCTTGAAGGAATACGTATCAGCGTAAATATATATGTATCGCTTTTCAACTGTTGTTGGGTTCACCTCGTACACAGTCGATGAGATTCTAACAAAACGTCGGAACTCCGATTTTATGCACTGCAGAATGAACGGATGTACTCCAGATAATAAATATTCATCATATTTTTCCATCAGTGAAGGAATACGCATCAGTATAAATGTGTGTGTGAGCGCGTGCGTGTGCGTGTGTGTGTGTGTGTGTGTGTGTGTGTGTGTGTGTGTGTGTGTGTGTGTGCAAGCGTGCGTGTGTGCGAGTGTGTGTGCAAGTGTGTGTGCAAGTGTGTCGTATTTGTGTGTGTGTGTGTGTGTTGGTGTGTTGGTGCGTGCGTGTGTATGTATAATGAACCATTATAATAGTAATGTAATGAAGTAACTGAATTAACTGCTAGGAAGGAACAATATAACCACAACTAATAATATGAAAATATTTATTCTCACATTAATATTATGAAATAAATTATAATGGAAATGACAAAATGCAAAGTCTAAATAAATATAACTTAGTAACAAAGATTTTATTCCAAATGGATCACAGCCATCAGAGGTACTTTTCACATTGTTTCCATATTCATCCTGATTTTAATCATAGCCACTATCTACTCGTATTTAGAAAAGTGACATGGAGAGTTTAATGAAGTGGAAATATAAACATGAATGCAGAGCAATGATGAAGAGCAAAACTAATTAAGACTGTCAAACAAATTTGTGTACAATGAATAGCAACACCTAATAAATATAACTAAAGTATTGGCTGTATAGTGAGATACTGAGATCGTGACTGCCTTTGTCTGCAAAGTTACTATGGGGGGGGGGGGGACTGTATTATATTTGTAACATACTTAATAATTTCTGATTGCAAATAAGTATGTTGCATGATATATTTGTTGCTTATTAAATGTAAAATCGGCTTTGCTTAAAAAAAATTTTCGTTTTTTGAAAAAAAAATGGTTCATCGACGGAGCTAGCAGGAAATTTCCAGGGAAGTTTCTGAATGCACAATGGTGGGGGCATTTCCGAATTCACGTGTTAAGTTTCTGTGGGAAATTGAAAAAACACTCTCTCACAATGTCTCAGAGGGATTGAAATTTTCCAATCAGACATTTATAAAAGAAAAGAAACCAGTGAATTTATTATAAAATTAAACTATAAAAGAAACATTTAGAAAGAATATTAAGGAACAATTTTACTTAGAAATAAATTAATTTGTAACATAGTTTCTAACATTTATAGCTTAGCTTTTTTTTGTTTTTGTACTTTAGACTGCCAAATAAGATTTCAGTATTCAAAATTTAAAACCTACCAGATAACCCGAGATTAAGAGAGCTTGTGCTAAACCAAAATTAAAATCAATTTAGGCTAAATTAAATAAAAATTGTTGCTGCTCAAAAGAGAAATACAATTTAGAATAATAAGACTAATAATAATAGAGGAAACTTATAGTAAATTAATAAAACTTTAAAAAAGAAAAAATTTGTAATTTATTAATAGAACTTATAATTGTTAAGAAAGTGCTTTAAATGATACATTAAACTTGTTATTAAAAAAGAAAGCTCTAGAAAATTTATTTATCTTAAAATGAATTAGAAAAGTTACTAACCTACCTTGATTGAAATTATATTGAAAAATACATTTTAAAGAATTCATTCATAATATTAATAGAAATACTTACAATATATATATTATAACTTAACTTTGATTGTAATTTTTTTAATTTTAAATTGCTATTTAATTACCTTACCTATTAATGTCACAGCTTCAGGTTTATAAAAGAATTAACAATCATATCAATTTTTAAACATCAATGCATTTATTTTCTTCAATTAACTCTACACATTATCCCAAATTTATATTAATATTGTGCAGTGACAGGCTTGATATCTTAACTAAATTACAATAATAGAGGTGGACTTCTGAGGCTTTAGATTTCTAATAGAATAACAAAAAAACAGTATTAAAATTTTATTCTTGCTCTCGGGGTCGCTATTATGGGAACTTTGCTTTTAAATTAGAAATGGTGACTAGAATTATTTTTATAAATTTTGATGAACTTAAAATTTGTTTTAAACTAAAAAATAGATGTCTGTTGGCTACACTTATTTTCAAATATACTTATTGTTCTGAAGAGTCCCTGGAATCTTGGCTTGTTCACTTCAGCGCTTACACTTGACACAAAAAAAACTCATTTATATTTCAAAAAAACTTTTACGTCGCACTTTACTAAATTTTACTTATTAAAAAAAAAAACTACTCAATTTAACAAAATTCTCCCTTTACAACACTTCCATCCTTGCCCCCACCAACCTGTCTTCCTCTCCCGAGACTCTCCTCAAAACTTCCCCCTAAACTCCCGAACATTTAGTTTTTATGAATTCCCTAATCTCTCCCACTACCACCAATACGTTCTTTGTCAGTTTCCCACATTTCTACAATTAGCTAAACCTAACGGTACACGGTTACTTCCCCAGGCTATATCGGCCGCTGGATTTCCCGTCTTAACAAGCTTTGGACCTTTTATTGTCAATGGTTGCCGGACTCAACTTATCGCTTTCCTGGAAAGAATAATGACCTGCTTTGGTATCTGCTTTGTCCGCACTAGAGAAACTATTTGTATCTTCCCTTGCTTAATTCAACAGATGATTATTTTAGCAACTAGCTTAATTTAATCTAAAGCCTCGTACTTTATGTTATAGAGTCCCCAGAATTTTAAAATTAATTTTCTTTGATTTCTTAAATTTAAATTTTACAATATTTAGAATGCTATGACATCCAAGAACAATTTGTTTTAAATTCTTCACCAATCTTAAATTTCTAATACATTTAATTTTACTATAGTTAAACCTCTTATATCCTAAATCATTTCACTTATAAATATTACATAATTACAAATCACATCAGACAAATTAATACTCTTCCTTTAAAATTAAATGTGAAAGTTCACAATGCCATTGTTCATCCTACGATCCTAAGCATTAATTATTTATACATGAAAATCTAAAAGTTTTTTTTATACAATTATTTAATTACTTAATATGGGTTTTGATACCTTTTTAACATTCTACAATTAAATTTACCCTTAAGTTTACCATTAGTTATGGAAGTTAGTTGGTAACTGCTATTACCAAGACATTTTTTTTTCGTAGGGCCCTTCATAAATTTCTAAGAATTTGCTGTTTACAATATTTGAATGCTATGACCTAAAGAACATTTTGTTTAAATTCTTCACCCAATCTTAAATTTCTAATACAAATATAACCAACTTAATAAGGTTTATTACCAAAAAGGAGAATATTAATTTCTTTTACTAAGACGAGTATTTTGTTACAGGGTTAAGATTCATTTTAAATAAAACAAACAAGCAATAGCGTTTAGCTAAAAATACATATTAAAATCACTAACAGTTAATTATCATTATCTTAAAATTTTAAAACCTGTCATTCAATATGCTGCATAATTAATTATTAAACTGAATAAAATAATTCAATTGTTTAATGTTATTAATACTAAACAAAGTGTCGCAAATATAATGCTATAATTACAGATTAAATTTACTCAGTTTTGTAAAATGTTTTAGTGATTAAATGTTTTAGTTGACAGTGTCTTACTTAAAACTATTACAAAATAGCTAACAGATAAAGTAATTTAATTGAAAGCCTTACAAGTTTATTAAGAAGTTAAAATTAATATGCATACGTTCCTAAATGGTTTATAATTATAATACTGTTATACCTTCTCAATTAAACTCTATTTTAATTAGTTATAATAAACAAATATAATTATTCTCCCATTTATATTAGAAATTTTGTGTAGATCATTTCTCTTATCAAATATTCCATAATTATAAAATCACAACATACCAATTAACAATCTTTCTTTAAATTTAATTGTGAAAATTTTACAATTCATTTTACTTGTTTAACTAAATATTAATTTTATCACTTCTAAATTAAAATTCCCCTTTGGGCAATTTATTAAATTTAAGTTCGTTAACGCATATTAATTGTTTAGTTTTTTTTCGTAGCACAAATATTATTATTATTATTTTTATAAATCAAGAAGTATTATATGAGTCTGGTTATATACAACATAAGGTCAACAAAGGGTTACACTGTCCTTCCGAGATCATTGTCCTTGAGTCTTGCAGGTGTTTTCCTCGCTCAAATGGGGTATTTTTGTTTCTACAGCAAATTTGACCTGGCTCTGATGGTTTTTCATTAATTACACTTGGCTGGTTTGATTCCTTCACAAAACGATTAATTTCATACCGTTGTCTAATTCCGTGTCTTTGACTTAATTGGCCTGGACTATGGTGTGATGTTAACAGAAAGTGTTTTTCTTTTGTTGAAAGTGAAATTCTGTAACTAATTTGAAGAATGCACTTTTAGTTTTTATTCCTCTAGTGATTACAGTTGCTGTAACATTTGGTTCAAAAGGTTGAGCGAATTTTTTAACTATTACTTCCTCTGATATCCCTTGAATATACAATAAATTTTGTTCAACGTTCTCTATCATGTTGATAGGTCCTTTTCGAATTTCTACAGACGTCAAATGATTTTTGTTTTGTTTAAGTTAGTAGTCTAACTTTTTTAACTCAAGGTTGTCAGTAATACATTGTCCCGTGTTAATTTTTAGTATGTTTAAATCTTCCGCTTGTTTTAGTTGTTGATCTTCACAAATTATTTCCTCGTCCGCTAATTTAGTTTGTGTTGTATCAATTTTATGGTTTAATTCTAAGGTTTCATAATTGGATTCTTCCTTATCCTCAATTAATACATCATTAATTTCTACCTTAAAGTCTTCATTATTCTTAACTAATTTATCATTAATTTCCTTAACTTCTTCATTGATTTCATTATCTTTATTAAATATTTTATCTAATTTCTCATTAAATTCATCTAATTTACTAGTTAAAGTTTCCTTTAAATCTTGTGCAGTTTCGCACTTAAGAATTGCATTAACTGTAGCATATCTATTCCGGTCCCTACAATTGTCTCTGTCCCCACACCCAAATTTTGTTCTTCTACTTTATTCATGATTTAAAGTCTCTTCCCTAATAATGTTCTATAGTCTTAATAATGTTCAGTTTTTTTTTTTTTTTTAATTTACTTGATTAACACATTTACTTAAGCCAACAGATTAATAAGTTTGCTTATTAATTTATGATTTATTCACCATTTCTATTTAACTTTGCCAACTAGTTGGGCATCAAATTATAACTTGAATTTGGTTGTAATTTTTTTTTAATTTTAAATTGCTATTTAATTACCTTACCTATTAATGTCACAGCTTCAGGTTTAAAAAAGAATTAACAATCTTATCCATTTTTAAACATCACTTGCATTTATTTTCTTCAATTAACTCTACACATTATCCCAAATTTATATTAATATTGTGCAATGACAGGCTTGATATCTTAACTAAATTACAATAATAAAGGTGGACTTCTGAGGCTTAAGATTTCTAATAGAATAACAAAAAAACAGTATTAAAATTTTAGTCTTGCTCTTGGGGTCGCTATTATGGGAACTTTGCTTTTAAATTAGAAATGGTGACTAGAATTATTTTTATAAATTTTGATGAACTTAAAATTTGTTTTAAACTAAAAGATAGATGTCTGTTGGCTACACTTATTTTCAAATATACTTATTGTTCTGAAGAGTCCCTGGAATCCTGGCTTGTTCACTTCAGCGCTTACACTTGACACAAAAAAAACTCATTTATATTCCAAAAATCTTTTACGTCGTAAGTGTGAACACTTGTATGGTCTTTTTTCAGAATGGGTTTGCAAATGCAATTCAAGGGCTCTTAATTGAGAAGCTGAATAACTACACTGTGAACATTTGTAAGGTTTTTCTCCAGTATGGGTATTCATATGTTTTTCAAGACTCCTTTCTTGATATGCTGAATATCAATATTCTGAACTTCTATGAAGATTCTTATCATAATGAGATCTTATATGTTCATTAAGATTTTTTTGGTATGAAGTTAAATAACTACATTGTGAACATTTGTATGTTTTTTTTGTAGAACGAAGTTTAAAGAATTTTTTAAAACCAGTTGAGTGTAAGGCTGGAAAATTCCATTGTAGACTTTTATCAGGTATTTTATTATCAATATGTTTTTTAATGTGGGTTATTAGTTTGCTTATCTTTGAGGTGATATAAAGACACTTTTCACATTTGCAAAAGTTATTCTTCTCTCTCCTAATAGTCTTCATAAGAGCAGACATTACTGACGTGTAATTACATTGTGTGTCTTCATTCTGCTTAGAAGTATTGTAATACATTATAGGTGCATCAGAACTTGAATACATTCTCGTTACTTCAATTTTAGGCTATTCTTGCTTCATTATCTGAAAATTGAGACATTTTTAATTCTATTTACAATTCTTTATTTTTTAATTTTATTATTAATTATACCTCTAGATAACATTCAGTATTAAACATATACACCAACAATGTATTTTTTTTATATATATTGTGGAGTATAAAACAAACAAAATAAGTTGCTTCTAACTTCTAACAAATTTTTCACTTGTAGTATGGATTTTTCCGTTCCATTTTTTACAGAAACCAAAGATCAACTAACCAGGTTCCAAACCCAGCTTTGATGATTAGGTATTCTATTAAATTAATATTATATTACAAAAGAACTCCATTCACTCAATTGGGACTGTACCCCCTACGGATAAACAAAAATTCGAATAATTTGATTTTGTTCAAAAAAGGGGCAATTTAAAATCATTACTGTATGTATATTGCAATTCGGAGAAAAAAACAAAATTGTTTATAGTTTTAATATTTTTGTTTCTAACCATCTGAACTAAGATCTTAGCTCTTTGGGAAATTGGTTTTCCCATATAATGTTGTTTCATAAACCACTTGACAATGGCATCATCTAATTTTGTTTTTCTGCCTTCATTGATATTCTGCCACCAATATAGACCAATATGACCACTAACTGACTAATCTAAACGAATAATTACAGTTGGGCTGGGCTGGCCACATGGCAACGGACAACATCCAATTTTACAGAAACTATTCTGAAACAGTGACTCAGCATTCAAATAATGATTGCGCTCTGCCTATACTAGCGTCACAGAGAAAATGCCAATAACACGTATAAACAGAATCATTACTTTTAAAACCACGGGATGTTTCAAGTTTTATTTTTTTTTCTGAAATCCGAAAGCAGTTCGGATAGTAGAAGTTCAGATAATTGGAGTTCTACTGTAATTTATTATAATATATTAATTATAACACTATTTGCTAATAAATGGATCATTCAGATGAGGAACAGTCTTTATCACTTGAAAGATTAATTATTACCATCAAAATATTTATGACCACCCACATAGGTTTCTAATTCTACTTGTTTGTGGGTGAATATCTTTTACCAGATTTCTGAGTATAATAATTTATCTGAGGCACATAGTTGTGTTCCGACAATTAATATTTATCATTATTTAAAAAGTAAGTATGGAGACACGTCTACCATTATTTAATTTCTATACTTGGGCCAGAATTTAGATGGAAAATGGTTAGTGATATTTCCTAAAATAAATAAAATGTATATTCTTGTGGAAGTTGGGCTTCTTTATCTAATTTGGTATCGTCATAGACATATGTTTTAGATTCAGAACTAAGTAAGTTATCAGCATTATTAATTACAGAAATATATCCAATGTCACTAAAATCTTAGTCAATCACTTCGAGCGTTACCAGCAACACCAAACCCTACAGCTCTATGGCTGGATTATAGTACACCGGTGCACAGACTCAAGTGCATTTATCTTTTGAACCTGGATTTAAAACAACAATAACTGCACATCCTCAACAATAGTAGAATAACAAGTAGGTGTCATTCACTAGATATCTCAACCGCTCTCAGAAATGGACTGCGTTTTGATGATAGTGTACACCATATAGCTGCTGATACGGTTGTTTATATGTTCACATGGATTCCTTCTAAAAATTATCCAAAAGAACTGTAGATTAAACATATAAGTAATATTTAAAATACTGACTTATCAAGTGCAGAGAAATGTTTTACAAACTAATATACACTCCGCCCTAACCAAAAGACCGCTGGCTTGAAATCATACTTCTGTTCTTTAAAACAACCTTAAAACGCTTTCAATATCAATCGGAATTTTAAACAATGATTTCTAAAAATTCATTTTTAGCACTGTCATTCTATTTTACTTTACAATAGCCATAGTAAATGCGTTCACTGATTTTTAATTGTGTAACACATATTTAATCAATTTATTTCTTAATTTCTTTTTACAGTTTTTTCTCTGTATGTTAAGTACTTTGTAATAACCTGTTGCTTTATAACAGACTTTCATTAAAATTGAAATTCCTCAGTCCTACTTAGTTTGTTATACTGAGAATCTACTGGATATTTGTTTTAAAAATTGAATATCTATAGTATATAACAGAGTTAAAACTTCAAAACAGAAGAGCAAAACAGAAAACGATATTTGTCTTAAATATTACAGTATGATTGTACTAAATGTATATTAATTGTTAAAAGTTAATGAAACTAAGTATTTTTGTTACCTTTGTTATATCTATATTGTGTAGTATATTATAAACAAAATAAGTTGCATTAACCCTTCTATCTTTTTTTTTATTTCTGACACCTCATAAAATATGAAGGGTGGTTTTATTGGATCTATTTTTCTTCGAAACCAAGGAAAAGGCCAAGTTCTAGTCATAGTCCCTATTTATAGGAATTCTGCTTAAATAATATTAGCCTATAGTAAACAATGATTACAATTTATTAATGAATTCATTAATTTGCATCAGGAACAAAACTCAAGTACTCTTTATTACTATTAAGATTTATTATTTATTTATCAAGATTAATTATTACTAATAAAATATTTTAGTCCAGAAATGTTTCTAATTCCCCTTGTTCGTTGGTGAATCTCTTTTACCAGACTGGCGAGTATATTAATTGATCTGAAAAAGTATGTGTTCTAATAATGATCATTTATTATTATTTTAAAACCCGGTATGGGGACAAGTCTAACATGTTTTAATTTTTTTACTTGGCACAGAAGTTAGATGATAGGAGAACGGTTAGTAGTATCTGCCTCTGTGCAAAAGAGCACAAACTATATTAGATTAGAAACAAATACTTTTCTAATTTGAAATAGAAATTCTAAGTTAGAAAGGATTTCCGATAAAAATCATTTTAGATACTTAATACAAGGCCTGCATCATATATTTTGTATGTGAGTCTAGCATAGTAAATTCCTAATTATCGGAAACAATATTATAAATATATTCGAAAGTTATATTTATTTAAACTTATCAATATTATTTAAAGAAAAATATTAAAATTATAACTTAAAGTTATATTTATTTTAACTTTTTAATATTATTTAACAAAAAATAATATGATATATTAAAAAGTTATATTTATTTATTTTAACTTTACAGATCCTTAATATAAAAAAAAAATAGACTACCTGTTAATAATACAATTATCCCTAGCAATATCAGACTGTAATACAGATATACTGTAAAATATATTATTATTATCACAATTTGTATCTTAGTTCTCCACAATGTTACTGCTTCTATTACACTTATTTACAATACAATCTATTTTTCTTTCATAAACATCTTACTTTTTTCTAATAAATTCTCTATTACAATCATTCTGCATGGTTAAGAATATAGATATATTATATTATTATCAAATAAAGATTTAAGTTTATCATCAAATAAAAACACAATTTGACCAATATTGTAAATTAATACTCAAGTGCTCAATACAAATATTTAATAAAGATAACTGAAAACTATGTAAATGTTTAGAAAACCTTTTGTTACCTGCAGGGCTAACAAAACTAAGTCCTTACATATAGCTTAAATGTGTAATGTAAGAAGGCAAAACATCAAACCCTCTACACTTTACCAAGAATTTCCTTTGAGCTATAGCTCTGTCACTTGTCTTTCCACATTACTATAACTCTTTATGATTGTACACGCTTCTAATTCAAAGTTAATTTCGATAAAATCAAAGAAAATTAAAATTAGACACATGGTAAACAGATTCTGGCCTTATTCGATCTCAAAAGGTGGGGATGGTATGTTCTTTAGTAGATAAAGTCCTGTTCTTGTGTCATCCTTCTTTTTATTCAGTTAATCAGTTGTAAGTTTGAATTCTTTTGATATTTTATGGTTTATGTATGATTACTTTGTTGTGTATATCGTATTTAGTATGTGTGTATATGGTTGTTCTCTCGATTTTGTTACCGGTTTCAACTGTATTTAAATGAATTTATGACTCTCAATATGTAGGTGGGTTATTTTATTAAGTTTGTAATTAAAAATTCATTGTAAAAAAAAAATTTCAAGTTTTAAATTTCTGTTGTTGAGTGTACTTGTATTTTATGTGTAATGTAAAATTGTATTCAGGCTTGATAAGGGCAACAAATCAGTTGCCAAATGTTGCAATAAATAAAGAAAACAATTTTGACTCAATATTCAACCGTCTTATCATTTGGCAATTCATATATAAAAACAATCAAGTGAATTACACTGAAATACAGTAATACCTCGTACCTACTCGGTAGGTGGGACCGAGCTATAACCGTGTAAGTCGAACTCGCGTGTCAGGGTATAATTTTACATACAATCACATAGGAATCATGTTTAATTGTGACCAAAGACTAAATAAACTAATAATTTAAAAGAAAAATGTGTATGCATTAAAATCTTAAATACATAATACAACGAAAAATTATATTATATACATACATATTGCAAAAAAGGAAGAAAAAGAAGTTATTTTGATATTGAAGGTTTCAAAAAGTCTAATAATTTGTTAGAATAATTGAAAATTCTCTCTTCTCAAGCAGAATTTCCTCGTGACTTGCTAATTTTTTCCTTTTGTGGCAGAAATACGCTCATTGTTGGAGTATATTTTCCAATAAACTAAAGCCTTTTGTAAAGTTTCTAAACATTATTTCATCTTCTACGTCAACTGAATCTAAGGAATTTGCGATTTTAAGGTCTTTCTCACGCATTTCTATGGGTTTATTAATTATTGTCAGCTCCTAGTTGTGTAAACCCAGCAGTTCTTGAATGTCATCATTATCCACTTCTAAATTTAATTGTCTGACAAAACCGACAACTTCTTTAATCATATCAGCAATTTCATCAGGCTCTGGCACTCATTCCGCCTGAGTTTCAATGGCAAAAAAAATAGACACACCTTTTCTCAAATGTCATTAAAAGTTTTTTGTGAAACTTTATTCCAAGTTTGCCCAATGATTCTAAAAGCATCTAAAACATTGAATTGTTTCAAAAAATCTTTAACGGAGAGCTCTTTGTTCTGTCTCATAGTTTCATGCAGATGCACAAATGATCTTGTGTAAACACCTATAAATATTTTGATGACTCCCTGATCAATCAGTTGAAGCAAATTATTTGCGTTTGGTGGCAAAAAAAAAAACTTTCACGCGTATGTCAAAATTAGAAAAAGTAGTAGGAGGTGCATTGTCAATTAATAGGAATTTGTTTAGACCATCAATAACGTTCGTTTTGAGGTATGAAATGATGACCAAACCAGTCTAAAAAAAGCTGTCACCAAAGCCTTCCAATTAGACTTTCAAATCATGGGCAATCTAGGTTTAGAAATATTTTTCAATGACCTTTAATTTTCTGAGCGATAAACTATGAGAGATTGCAACTTACAGTCAACAGCTGTATTCGTTCTAAATATCACTGTCAATCGGTCATTGGCAGCCTTAAAACCTGAAAATATTTGCCCTTCATGAAGTATAACAGTTCTCCGAAGCATTTTCTTCCAGCATAGGCCAGTTTCTGCGTAACTCGGACAGCATGATTTAAAACCACGTAACTTGGGAATCGCGTAAGACGGGGTAGCATAAGTCGAGGTATTACTGTATATAGATTGCGAATGGAAATACTTTGAGAATCGAAATATATACATTGTGAATGGAAATACATACTTTGCGAATGAACATAGCCTGACACAGACTATAACATCATTATTTGACTAAAAAAATAATTTGGTTATAAAATTATTAAATGAAGTACTGTAATAGATTTCTGTATAACTTGAAATGGACAGTCTATATATATTTGATGTACTAAAACTTTTATTCACACATTTGAAATATTGGTCACTGAGCTTAATACAACAGCTATTCTGACTTACTAATTAATTTACAGAGTAATGAACATGGCATAAGCAATTTATTTATTACACGAGACTGAAAAACTCTCAGCAATTATTTTTAACAATCAGGTTATGAAGCTATTTGTACTCTAGTATAAATTGCGAGGCAACTCATTTAAACAACGTATAGAGATAGAAAAATATCGAATAACATCAGCATTGAGCATGATCAAAAATATATTGAATCGAGCCTTAACTCTTAAACATATAATTCCAGTTCTGTCCGAAGTAGAAATGGTACAACTTCTGTCAAATAATTTTACAGGCCGAATCAGGGACTCTGTATGAGTACAAAACATTACTACTATTGAGCGATTCTTAGAAATTCTCATTCAGAAAGAAATGCCTTGGTTAATAGAAGTATTAGAATTATAATATTAATAGGTCTAATGATTTTTCAAATAGTATACACAAAATTCGGCCTGATAGTTATATATCTTCACTTTATGAACGGTATCATCGATTACTGCCAACCCGCCACCAAAAAAGTCCACAGTTTAGAAACCGTCAACCAAGTTCAAACTAAACATCACCCTATCAAAAAAATACCAAACCTATATTTCAATCTAGAACCAATCACAATAGTAGTTTAGATTATCACTGAAAATATCTAAACTATGAAACCTAACATAATTTATGTTTACCTAAATTCCATACACCCTAAACTAACATACTCTTACCGTCTTACTTTTATAACCTGACGTTGTTTCTTTCTCTTCATCAATTGCTAAGTCAGTAAGAAAGTAATGGTTTATCCATTGACTACGAACCTAATTTCATAGACCTGTGCCTCAAGGAATAAACCTCTCAGAGAAACCAACCCCTGAATTTTTGATAAAACCAATTAGCCTCCGATAAGCCCTGTTCAAGCTCCTTTTCGGGTAGTGGAATCTTTGAGAGACACTTGTGATTTAAAGACTATACCTGGCTACCTAGTGAACTTATCTTATTTAGAATGAAAACACAGCTATTTGGAAAATATACCTTTTTTTTATTTGTTCCAAGGTTCAAATTAATTATTACTGTTTTTATTTAATTTAACAGGATTTTCTTGACTAATTACTTTTTCAAAATTTCATACAACTTGCCATTGAATTAAACATTATTATCTCATTCTATGTTTTTAAATTTTCTTATTATCATTAATTTTATATATAATTTAAATTATCAAAGTTACCATAATTAATTTTGTATATAGTTTTGATTGTTACAGTTAAATTTAACATATTTTAAAATCTGATTCTTTTTCAAACACTTAATATTACTATTTAATGCCTTTAGGCTAGGCCTTGAACAATTAACTTTTTTAGAACTTATTCATTAGAAATTCACTTAGAAAAAGCCATATAAGATATACATCTTTATACTTAATCCATCCACAGCGATGGGAATGGAAAGTCAATTTTGAATCTTTGTTACTTAAATTTGGGTAACCTAAGAGAGATTTTCCCTAGCTAGGCCTAATTTACTTTCCTCACATCTTATAAATTTACATTCTTTATTCCTGATTATTTTTAAGTACAATTATTTTAATAGCCGGCATCTAGGCCAAGTTTGTTATACTACACAATTACCGTCTTTTTTGTTTACATAATTTAGGCTATCCACTTTGAAGTGATAATTTTTCTTATTGATTATAATTTATGTTTTTTAAGTCTAAAGTTATTTCTAATTTTCTTCATTTTACTATTATTTACCCTAGTTTTAATATTATTATTATTATAATGCTTTAAAATTTTTACATATAAATTTAGCCAATTATTTAACCCGGTTAGGTTTGATTCTGGTATTCTGTACAATTACCCTGATTCTTTGCATCGGACATTCTGGCCGCTGCAATACACCATCGAAACAGAACAACAAAACTCCCTTAACTTCTTAGACCTCACAATTAAACGGACAGACAAACAAACACATAAATTCAACATATACCGAATACCCACGAGCACCAATACGACCATACACAGTTCCTCAAACCACCCACACCAACATAAACTAGCTACTTACAACACCATGATATATCGCCTCCTTAAAACACCACTAGACAAAGATGAACACTACCAGGAGTTAAACACCATAAAATATATAGCACAAACAAGCGGATACAACCCAACAATGATAGACAAATTATACAACCGCCTAAAAAATAAACATAATAACCCAAATACAAACACACAAAATGACAATCCCATAAAATACTTATCAATACCTTACAGATCATCCAAAACCCACAATCTAACCAACACATTACGAAAATACAACTACAAAATAGCTTACTCCACAAACAACACTCTCAAAAAACCAATTTAAACCCAACAGCAAAATCAACGACATTTACAACACCACTGGAGTTTACAAACTAACTTGCAGTTCATGCCCTAGTTTTTACATAGGCCAGACAGCGAGGTCATTCTACACCTGTTACCAAGAACATATAAAAGCACTAAAAAACAATAGCTACCAATCAAACTTCGCCGATCATCTCAACTCCACAAAACACGACTACATAGACATAACATCTAACCTACAAATTCTTCCTAAACAACACAGAAGTAACCAACGCTACAGAACCGAACAATACGAAATATATAGGCACTTCAAACTACACCCTACACACATACTCAATACACAATTACATTACAACTCACACGCACTTTTTGACATCATAACTCCTAATACACACAAAATACACCCACACCACCAAAATATCCTACCCCCACCCTAACCTACATAAACCTTGAGATCAGTTACGGACCGAGTTGACAAAGGGACACATCTCCCGAAACGGCCGTCCTCAACAAGCAAACTAAGTGCTACTACAGGCAAGTTAAAACATTTTTTTAAAAGTGTACGTGATTACTAGTAGCTCACGCGAAGATGGAATCAACAAATGTAAACAACTAAAACAAATTATCTTTACTGAAATTCCTTTTGATAAAATTATATTTTCTCAGTACAATTAATTGTAGTACCGAATTTAATAAGAGAATGTATAATTGGTATATCTACCGTTAAACTTATGAAAGCAATGATTGATTTTCACCAAGGAATAATGACAGTTCATAATCCAATGCAGTTTCCAAAGGAAGTCTTAATAATGATATTGTATCTTTAAAAAAATGATAATAAGCTTATAGTCACAGCGACAAGCAAAAAAGATTTCATTAATAAAGATATAGATATTAATATGAAGTGTCAGAGCTTACCTACCAGATACATTATATTAAAGTTTTCCAATACAACTCTAAAGGGTAACCGTTGTTGGAGTCTAGACGACTCAGAAAAGAACAAATAATTCATAATAACAATAAAGTATTACAAATAGATAAAATGATATTAGGACTAAATAATATTGATGTCAGTAAAAAACTGCAACTTGAGAATTAAATATTAAAGTATGGACAATTTGCAAATAAACCTAGGTTTTGTAATAAACATGCATACGAAATTAAAGTTAAATACTTACATAATTTTCATAAACAGATTTATCCAATACTGGCTTGTTATGTGAAAGATGTGGGGGAAAAAATAAAGTATGATAGGAGATGGCATTATAGAAAAAAGTCATAGCAGTTTCATTAGTAAACTTGTGTTTGATACTGAGTAAAAACAATCGAGTGAGATTATGTATTGATGGAAGAAACCTAAACTCCAAAATTATAAATAATTATAAAACCCAGACAGAAATTATTATTATCCTTAGTCAAAGGAGATAAGCCAAATACACAACCATTCATCTAATATTAGCCTTCTGGCAATTTCCATTAACAGCAGCATCAAAAATATATACCGGTTTTCAATTTAAAGGTATGGTATGCCAATTTTGCAAAGTTCCTTTTGTTATAAATATATCACAGACTGCATTATTAAGAGCTATGGACTTTGTTCTAGCATGTAAACACAACCATTTTTTAAATTTGATATATTGATGATGCTCTAGTATTTTCAGAAATTTTTGATGATTATTTTTTAGATTGTTTTAAAAAGAAAGGGTAACTTTTTTAGGCTACATATTCACAATTCATGGACTGGAACCTGATCCAAGTAAATTCACAGCAACTAAAAAATTCCTGTCCCATAAAATAGAAAAAATTCAGAGCATTCATAGGCCTAATTAATTTTTATAATAAATTCACCCCAAGGTTTTCTAGCACTATACAGCCATTATTAAAGCTAACTTCCATAGCAACTAAATTTGTTTAAATTGGACATGAAACATTTGCATTACACAAAATTAATAATATCAACCATTCTATTTGCAGATGCATCAATTTTTGCTATTGGTGGACAACTATCTGATGATGGTCACCAACAACCCCTTATGTTTATGTCAAGAGTACTGAAATCACAAGAAGTTAGATACACCACAACTGAACGTGAATGTTTAGCCATTATGTATGGGTTGCAAAGAGCAAGACACATAATATTAGGTAATTTAGTTAATATTATTACCGATCCCCAAGCAATATCCTTTCTTATAACTTCCAAATTACCTACACCTAGATTCACCTGATGGATTTTACTACTATACGAATACCATCATAACACCATTTATTGTCCAAGAAAGGATAATATCATAGCTGACACATTAAGTAGATATCCAGCTAATCTAAATAATAATCTTAGGAATCCATCTGAACTGATCATAGCTAGATTTACTCCTAATTTAGATCCGGAATTTACTGAAATCCTTAAACAAATTGAAAGAACAAGAGAGAAATTTGGCTCCTATTATCAGTGGTCTCAAGAATCACGAGCATATTCATTAAATCAATCAACCTTCACAAAAACAACCTTCACAAAAACGAGTAGTAAACCATAATAATTTACATCAAACCACTAGGAATGGTTAGAAATTGATTAGTGTACCTGGACTCTTATAAAACATTGACATGAGTATTATATAGATTGTGGTTCAGACAAATGTCAGGATGTATTGAAGGGACATTTCATTTTCAAAAATATGGCTACGAAAATAAAAAAATTTATATCTCATGATACATGCCAAAGATGTAAACATTTAACTCATGCTTGTACTGGCACAGCTATTAGAATCTATTATAATCAGATCAATGAGACTGTCTGTATCTACCAATTTACTTGGACCAGTGCCCAAAAGTGTGGGAGGGTACAATACTATCTGATATTTAATGACAATTTTTCAAAACTTTCAAAAATAAATGCTGTAAAAAAGGCTAATACAGCCATTGTATTAGACAAACTATTTAATCCCTATAATTCCGTACTGTAAATATTAGTTATTCTGATAAATCAAATATATTATTCTGGTCGCCCATCGCCCTAGATATTTCTCAATTCTTGCTGCCTGTCTACAAGATATTTGAGGTGACAACCAACCCAGACTGACAAGGATAAAAACTAAAGAGAAAAAAGTAGAATTAGAACTGACTTAAAACGTTAATTTCAAGTTAAAATCAAACCAAAATTATTCATATTTATATTCTGGAAATATCTTAGTTAACATGCTCTACAATTAATTTAGTTAATTTAAAACCACCATCATATTTACACATAAGATAACAATTAGTTGTGCTTTGGATGGTTTTCCAGAATGGCATGATTCTCTTTTAAGACTCTTAGTCTTAGGCATGGCGTATTTCTCATAGTATTGATGTAGGTATATATTTCTTTGAATTTATGGGTAATTGTGAGTTTTAGCGGACACCAGAGGCATAGATTGGAAATTGTTCTAAACCACAAAATAGGATGATATGCACAAAAATGTTTTAAAATTTTACTCGGAAAAATACTTTTTACCATTATAAAATTGAGTAAGAAATTCAGTGATTCGGCCGCAGAGTGATACAGTGACGTCACAACTGTAATTAGTGTTTCAGCAATCTAAACTTTATGAAGCAAATACGTGTCCTGAAGCTATATTAAAAACTATTAATTTTGTTATTGCTAGGAAAGGTGAATTTTATATATCCATATTGAAAAATACCGATAAAGTATTCGGTAGTTATTTACAAGCGCGGACACCTACGATATTTTGGAAAATTGTTCAAAACCACCAAAAAGGATGATATCCACAAGAAAACTTTTCTTCTTTCAGGAAGGTTAAAAACCCTACTTTAAATTGAAAAAAAGTAACTTTCCTTAAGGAAAAAATTCTTGTGGATATCGATGGATTTTAAACACTTAATATACCTCCAAAATATCGCAAGTTTCCATGCTTGTAAATAACTACCAAAATGAAAATGTAGTAAAGAATTATGCCTCACAGATGTTGAGAATTTCTGTTACTAAATGAAGACATACATTCAAGCTTGCAACATGGTCTAGCTAGGCCACATCGACATAGGTAGATAAAACGTAAACGTGCGACTACTGCTATTTTCGTGAATTGTTTCTTCTTTTCTTATGTATTTTTACGTTTTGAACATGAATTTGACATTAATTTTTATTGCTGAGGTCTATTTAAGACCAAATATGCTGAAGAAGAATACGTTCATCACTTACCTTTTGGGGTAATTTTAAGAAATGGGGCCACCTGAGATTGAAATAAAAATTGTTTTAAAACATTTCCCAGGTTGATATGTACAAGATTTTTTTAAAATTTTGCACGGTAAGTTAGATAGACTATATAAAATTAACCTCCCCTGGCAATAACAAAAATATTAGTTATCAATATACCTTCAGAACAGGGGTGAACAATCTGCATATTTACCAAAGTTCCTTTCACTAAAAAACCAACTACAGTTGTAACGTCACTGTATCACTTTGCAAACGATGTACAACTTACTACTCCGCACTGAATTTTTTACCCAACTTTAAATTGACAAAAAATTACTTTCCATGTAAAATTTTAAAAAATACTTTTGCATATCAATGTAGTTCGAGTTTTAGAACAATTTTCTATTTTAATCTCAGGTGGTCCCGGGTTTTGGCAACTACCACAACGGTAAGTACTAAATGATGAAGTGTTATTTTTCAGCGTATTTGGCCCTAAATAGACCTCAGTAAATGTCTAATTCGTGTTCAGTACGTAAAAATACATATAAAAAGATAAACAAATTCATGAAAATAGCAGTAGTCCCACGACTATATAATTACCTCATGATTTTAGTTATTACGCAGCCACTACCACTCCGATTGGCGAAAACTGTTTTTTACCTAATCAATTTGACCTTGCTGAACACAAATCTGAAGTGTTTTTTTTTTTACTGCAAATACGTTAATAAAAATAACTTAACCTAACCTGACTGTTGCTTACTAACGCTCCAATCGGCCAAATTTTGTTTTCCTGATAGATTTGACCTTACTGAACACGATGGCATGAAGTTATTTATCATGGCAAACACATATTAACCTAAGAAAACCAGGTCAGGTTGGGTTATTTTTTTTTTAATGTGTTTGCATTAAGAAAACTTCAGATTCATATTCAACAAGGTCGAATTGATCAGGAGAAAACTAGCTGATCTTAATAATGGTTACCTATTTGTTAAAACCTATTATCGGTAACATTAGTTTTAGAAATTTAATTACGGTAACACATGACATTTTCGTAACGCTCAGATGGTAAGTTATGATAACCTAACCAGCGATTCCTAATTTTTTAAAAATATAATAAATCACATGAATAAATGTTTAGTTTGTATTCTACTTCATGGCAATTTAACCAATTAAATTTATATATTTTTATGTCACGTGAATTTTGAGTACCTGGTAGTACATACACACACATGGATTCAGCGTTAACTATAACTTCCTCCCAGTATATTATTGTTTTAAAGCTTGAATTCATTTCAGGATATAGAAGTTCTCTGGCGGTATTTTACAAAATATTAACTTTTAACGTGTTCTTTTCAGTTATAGAAAAACTATTTATCGGATAATGCTGCAAACGATCGTTTGTTTAAAATTGTCTTTGAAAAATTGTTAATTATAATTCTTAATTACACTTGGCAAAAAAAAAACTATGTAATACTTACTAAACCTAGCTAAATTAACTAACTTGTGTTTTTCAGCACAGAGAGCAAATGTTTTGACTCGTAGATAAGTGCATTGATCAATGCTGTGAATATTACAACTTAGACTGATGTTTGTGTTTTGATGCGAGTCTGTGGTGTTTTGGTAATCTGTGATCTGTGGTTAGTTGTCAATAATGTCGAATATAGTCACGTAGTGTTTTATTGTGTATAATGGGTTGCTGGTATTGTGGTGTTGGTATAGTTTGTGCCTGCTGTGGTTAGTTTATTGCTTTTGTTGATGATATGTAGAAAATTTAGATTTGTGTCAATGTTGGTGTATGTGTGTAGCTTGATCTGTATATGTATAGTGAAATTTGATTGTGGTGAATTTTCTTCCAATTTGATCTATATAGAAGCTAGGCCACTCCTTACTTGGAATCTTATATACTCTTTGGTCTGGAAAATGTTTGTGTTGTGTAGGTGGTTTTTAGTTGTGTTGAGTTCTTTAAAGGGTATATAGTTTCACAAAAAGCAGAAGCTATTTCTTCTGATAAGTTATGACAAGTTAATGTTATGTACTTTTCTGTTAGTGTATTAGTGTTGTTTCTTGTAGTATTGTTGTAATATTTTTTGGGTATCATGTTGTCTATCAGGATCTTTTATCCGTTTCTATGGGGAATGTATTTTACCATGTTGAGATTGTTCATTCTGTCTTCAGTATTCATGAGTATACTAATTAGTCAATGTATCATGGATTAGAAGGCGACAAGTGTGTGAGTTGTATGGGGTAGTTGGAATTATTATATATAACTCTGTCCGTGGTCGTGGGTGTTTTGTATAGTTTAAATGTATATGTTGTTTTGTTTTGCAGTTGCTAGGTCTAGGGAGTGGATTATGTTCTGTTGTTCCATGTCCAATGAGAACCTTATATCATTGTCTATATTATTGTTTATGTATTTGTGAAAGGTGTATACATGTCTTTTGAATAAGATTTAGACTTCGTTCCCCCAAGAAAGGCCTGTCTATGGAATCCCTCACCTCAAGCATCCTGTCCGAAATATTTATACACAACCTGGGACAAAATCACATCATAAATAAAAATAAATACCCCCCATAAAATAATATACTGGCATAGATACGTAAATGATATACTAATCTTAATCAACGACATATTTTACACCCTCCACAAATACATAGGCAATATACATTTGAAACACAACAAAAAAACATAATTCACGTTCCAAGCCTAACAATTACAAAACAAAAAAGCACGCATTAAAATCAACAGAAATCCTATCACCACAGGCAGATCTACATGCCTCATACAACACAAACATCTCATTTCCCGCCATCATACCTTGCTTAATTAGCATACCCACGAGCAATAATGACAGAACGAACGAATTCATAATGGGCATGATAAAAGTACATTGCCTATGAAAACGGATGAAAGCATCCCTTGGTAAAAACTTAGTACGCCTTAATAGCTCAATTGAAAACTTTACGAATTGAAGTGGCTGGTGCCTGCTGTGAACCTTTTAGAGTAGACTCTCAGCTATTAAATACCTCCATCAACAACAATGCGCAACCTTCAACTCGATTCCTCGAGAGGGGAGAAAATGTAGGGGAAGCTATGAGCCACCATGTAATAAGAGTAACTGTATCAACAATATCAGTAGAAACCCGTGGCCTAGTGGTTAAGGTAGTCGTAAGTTCGGGTTTCAAATCTCGAACTTCCATTTTAATTTTTTTCTTGAAACATTCTAGTTTTAATGAATCGTATTTGTTGTGATAGGTTAGGTATTATAAAAAATTTATAAATGTCTTTTGAATAAAAATGGCAAAGTTAAATTTAATTTTTACATAGTGAGTTTTCTTCCTTTTATACCTACATTAAAATTTACGTACGAAGTATCCAGTCAGGATAGATTTGGTAATAATTTTATTCAACCTTAATATCTATTTTTATTAAAATATACGTACGAAGTATCCAGTCAGGATAGATTTGGTAATAATTTTATTCAACATTAATATCTATTTTTGTTAAAATATACGTACGAAGTATCCAGTCAGGATAGATTTGGTAATAATTTTATTCAACATTAATATCTGCCTTTATTAAACTATACGTACGAAGTATCCAGTCAGGATAGATTTGGTAATAATTTTATTCAACATTAATATCTATTTTTATTAAAATATACGTACGAAGTATCCAGTCAGGATAGATTTGGTAATAATTTTATTCAACATTAATATCTATTTTTATTAAAATATACGTACGAAGTATCCAGTCAGGATAGATTTGGTAATAATTTTATTCAACATTATTATCTACCTTTATTAAACTATACGTACGAAGTATCCAGTCAGGATAGATTTGGTAATAATTTTATTCAATATTAATATCTACCTTTATTCAAGTATACCTACGAAGTATACTACTTCCCCCTCTGCTGCAGTTAACCCTCCATCTGTGACATCACGCGCTTGCGGAGTTAGTTCACCGGTGAAGATCTAGTACCTTTTAGTAGGGTTAAAAGAATTATCGAGATACATAAAGAAATGCCTCGTATATCATCACTTACGTTCACTACACCTAGAACAAAATTTAAAAATTACATTCGATGGTTTCGACGTATGTGTAATCAGAAAGAGAACTCGTAAATATCTTATAGGCATCTCTGAAATACTTACTCTCGGAGGAATCCTTTTTGAGTCTTTTTGAAAAAAAAACTTGTTTAAAAAAATATTAGGATGAAGGCTATCTGTGAGCAGTAGTAGCTTCATCGGGTTAGGCTTAGGCCTACCCAACTTATTTATATTTGCTTGTTGAAATGATTCCTAACTGTCAATAATTAAAAAAGATAGATGTAACATAAATAAGACTTATTAATATGCTCATAATGTTATTGCGAAATTTAGTACGCCACGATAAAATAGCAAATAGCCGCTCTTTTGCTTAACTTATATATATTTGCCCCGACAATAAAAATGCCTTTAACACACACTATTTAAATTTCAAGCAATTTCTGGGGGAGGGCGTTAGCACACAGAAGGCAGGATGAGGTAATCTGCAATTCCCTACTACAAAAGTATGCTGAAATCCACGCTATACTCATTCATCAAATTAAAGAAACCCAATTTAAATATGTACAGGATTGACGCTGTCTGAACTCAACATTATCGCGCTGTTGTCGGACTACCCAAGTATTATCCGGATCGTAATCCTTATGTCCTGGAAAAACAATTCTTTACACTTACTTTATAACTAAAAGTTTTAAACTATCGTTCAGCAAGTAATGTAAACAACCATTTTTCAAAGTCAATTCCTACTTAGATCAACAAAGAAAAATTTTATTTTAGTTACTTTTTATTAAATACTTACGATTATATAAATATAGCAACATCAGCTATGTGTTAAAACAGCTGTTCTTCCTCATAACCTATAACATAAAATCAGTGTTTTAACTGGATATTTCATAAATATATTTTAATATAGGGAAATAGTAATATTGAATAAAATTATAACCAAATCTATCGACTGGAAACTTCATAGGTATAATTTAATGTAGCTATATAGTAAGGTAGTATAAAATTAAATTGTGCTTGATGTAGTGCAGTTCACTGTATCTACTGCACGGCCGGTTCACGCTACACATGCAATTTCAGACTAACATTTAAAATGTGAAAAGAAGGACCTTTCCGTATTTTCCGCGGAAAAATTGATATTCAGTTCTGCACATTAAAAAATGTAATTTAAAAATAATTGTTTCAACCAACGACATTAAGACTATATTTTTACCCAAATGTGTTTATAATATCTTGGGACATGTCAGTGCTACTATCGGAAAACTGAAGATGATCAGAAGATGGAATTAAATAAGTATTAACATATGAAAACAAAGAAATTATTAGAACAAACTTTGAAGATTAAATAAATATATCACGTGAAAATTACTCGTTGTTATGAAAGTCCAGAAAAAAGAATTTAAAAAACTAATGAGATTGAGCTCGAGATTAAAAATAAACAAATCACAAGTCATTTAATGGGGGAAAAGTTTTTTATAGGGGCCCTAAGAATTAGTTGGAATCAAGATGTTGAAACAGTGAGACGTAATTTGTTAGTGCTTAAATAATTATAGCAAATAAGGATTATGGAAACACCTAAGGTGCAAAAATGTGATTCGGAGGGGTTCAGATATTTGAGCATTATGATCAAAAATCAAAAAAACGACGAATCTCGACAATGTAATAGTGAATGAAGAACGTCGAACATCTAAGACGTTGAACCTTGTACACTTTTCGAAGTCACCATAAATTATGTAATTTTATAACAGTGAGTCAAATTTCGAAATGGTCAAACTCTATTAACCCATTTGAAATGAGAATTCACTAAAAGATGCAAGACGATTAACAAATTTGCTTGATGTAATCATTTTGAATTGTCTGATTAAACATAATTAAAAGATACTTAACTAAGTGAATACTTAAGGCCTTACTTGCTGACGCAATTCAAAACAATTGTTCCTTTTACGAAGCAAAGCCTCTACTGCCGGCCTCGCGTTAGGAAAGAAAATACCTATCCGTCCAATAATTAGTCACACACAGGCATCATCACATAAGATAGTCGTTTACATAGATAAACTTATCAGAGACAACATAAATTTGTAAATCACACATCCATAAACAAATAACGTAGACCTTATTCAAAAAATCAAAGACATCCACATATTACACAACTCCCAACATTGCATCTTTCGACATAAAAAACCTATAAACTCATGTGCCCATAGAACAAACACTCCCATACTACACAGCATGCTCACAGCAAACAAAACTCCACATAAACTCACTCACAAAGTCATAACACTTACCAAACTCATCACATCACAAAACTACTTCACATACCAACACAAATTCTACATACACAAAGACGGCCTCCCTATGGATTCCCCCATTTTAGGCATTCTAGCAGAAATATTCCTAAATCAGATTGAACAACAATCATATGCAAAAAAATAATGTTTTACCATAGATGTAGACGACATTTTAATAAGAGAAGATAAACTCCTCTTAGGCTAATAGAGTATAATTTTTTAATTTTCAGAATTGGCTCTTAATAGCGACCACTTGTATATAAAGAAAAGTAAGTAATTATTTCATAATATAAATTCAAATATGGCTTTGTTACACAGACAACTCATGAATGATCATTTTATTAATTATAGTTTATGATAAATAATTAAATAATAATTGGGTTTAATAAATGTGTGTTATCATGAATATTGTGTTTAAACAAAACTTTTAACCTTAGATGATGACTGCTAATTCTACAGTTTGCTTTATAACATATAAGTTTCATTTTCTTAATTATAAGTTATAAGGACTAATAATTGCGTTGTGGATAATTATATATTCGACGGTAAAAAGTTATTCGAATGTATGTGGAGACCATGAAGAGATCGGTCGTATGTGAGTGCATATAAAACAATCATACATTGTCAATTCACATATCATTACCTATCCTCAATAAATAATAGCAACTGACAATCACATTCCCCAATAAAAATCACAGTTATTTTAAAGTAGCAATCACAGTTTGACCTGTTACTTTTCAATCCAAGCATTTCTTTCTACCAAATTATGAAACTATCACTTCTTACATAGGTTACACTTTTTTAAGCCATGAAAGACCTTTTATTTCATAGTAAACTTATAGTGTTGAATAACCTCTACAAAATGCTAATTAATGTTAATACCATCCAAAAACATGCACGGTTTGCACAGTGACTTCTTTAGGGTTTGTCATGTTCTACAGAAACTTCATTCAGATATTAACAAGGCAAGGGATATAACAAAATTAGTTTTTTAATTATACTACAAGTACAGAATTAAGCATTACAACAGATTTGTATGCGTGTGTAATGTTCAATGTATAATACAAAATATATATGATGAATAGGTATTATCTGGAGTACATCCGTTTATTCTGCAATGCATAAAATCGCAGTTTTGACGTTTCGATAGAATCTCATCTAACATTGACGAGATGAACCCAACAACAATTGAAAAGCGAGTTGAAGAACATTTGGACTAGCTCTTCAACTGTTGTTGGATTCACCTCGTCAGAGCTAGATAACATTCTAGCGAAACGTGGAACTGCAAGTTTATGCACTGCAGAATCAACGAATGTACTCCAGATAATAACTATTCATCATATTTTTCCATCGGTGAAGGAATACCTATCAGCATATATATATATATATATATATATATATATATATATATATATATATATATTATAACATAAAGTAAGAGGCTTTAGATTGAATTAAGCTAGTTGCGAAATAAATCATCTATAATATTTAGCAAAGAAATACAAAATAGTTTTCTGGTGCTGATAAAGCAGGTACCCAAGGCAGGTCATTATTCTTTCCAGGAAGTTTATAAGGGGGGTCCGGCAAATAGACAAAGGTCCAAGTTGTGGAAATTCCAGCGGCCGATATAGCCTGGGGAATTTTAAACATGTACCGTTAGGTTTAGAAAATTAAGAACTAGAGGAGTTGAAAAAGAGTCTCGGAGAAGGCAGGAGGTTGGTGGGGACAAGGATGAAAGTGTAAAGGGAGAAGTTTGTTAGTTTAAATAGTTTTTTTTTAGTAAATTTTAGTAAAGTGGGAAGTAAAAGTTTTTTTTATATAAAGTAAGTTTATTGTGTCAAGTGTTAGCGGAAGTGAACAAGCCAGGATTCCAGGGACTCGTCTGAACTATAAGTATATTTAAATTATTAGTGTAGCCAACAGACATCTATCTTCTAGTTTAACTCAAATTTTAAATTCATCAAAATTTATAAATATAATTCTATTCACCATTTCAAATTTAAAGCAAAGTTCCCATAATAGCGACCCCGAGAGCAACAATATAATTTTACTACTGTTTTTTTGTTATTCTAATTTAATCTAAAGCCTCAGAAGTCAACCCTTATTATTGTAGTTTAGTTTAAACATCCAGCCTGTCACTTCACTATATTAATATAATTTAGGAATAATGTGCAGAATTAATTGTAAAGAATAAATGCAAGTGATGGTAAAAAAAATTTTTGATAAGATTGTTAGTTCTTTTATAACCTAAAGGTGACTTCAATAGGTAAGGTGATTAAATAACATTAAAAAAAATAATTTTAATTATAACCAAAGTTAAGTTATAATATGACGCCCAACGTATTGGCAAGTTAAGTTATAATATATATGTATATATAATGAACCATTATAATAGTAATGTAATGAAAGAACTGAATTAAATGCTAGGAAGGAACAATATAACCACAACTAATAATGTAAAAATATTTATTTCCACATTAATATTATGAAATAAATTTTAACGGAAATGACAAAATGCAAAGTCTAAATAAATATAACTTAGTAACAACGATTTTATTCCAAATGGATCACAGACATCAGAGGTACTTTTCACATTGTTTCCATATTTATCCTGATTTTAATCATAACCTATGTATTTAGAGAAGTGACATGGAGAGTTTAATGAAGTGGAAATATAAACAAGAGTGGAGAGCAATGATGAAGAGCAAAACTAATTAAGACTTTGTTCATAAAAATAACCATTTCTAGTACAAAAATGCGGATTTTAAACATTATTTTCTGTGATAAACGCAACCAGAAATGGAGTAATGTCTTCTTCAATAACTTGTATAAAAGCCTTGGACAGTATTGAAGAATATATTTATGGTTACTAAAGTAAAAGATTTCATAGCCAGAGGCGGATATGCGTAATCAATAATTTTGTAACACTAAAAGTGATTTCTAAATTTATTGAGTCTTGATTTCTACAAATTGTAGGAGTAAAAAATAACTTTGCATCTAGCAAGAAAATTGCTGTGAGGACATAAGGACGACCAAAGAAGTAAACAAACACTTCAATTTGCCAGCCACCAACGGCAACATTACAGATCTCTGTCAAACAAATTTGTGTACAATGAATAGCAACACCCAATAAATATAACTAAAGTATTGGCTGTATAGTGAGATACTGAAATCGCGACTGCCTTTGTCTGCAAAGTTACTATGGGGGGACTGTATTATATTAGTAACATACTTAATAATTTCTGATTGCAAATAAGTAAGTTACATGATATATTTGTTGCTTATTAAATGTAAAATCGGCTTTGTTTAAAAGAAATTTTCGTTTTTTGAAAAAAAAATGGTTCATCGACGGAGCTAGCAGGAAATTTCCAGGGAAGTTTCTGAATGCACAATGGTGGGGGCATTTCCGAATTCACGTGTTAGGTTTCTGTGGGAAATTAAAAAAACAGTCTCTCACAATGTCTCAGAGGGAGGAGCAAGATAAAAAAAGCATTTTACGGAGCAATCGTTAAATTTTTTATAAAACTTTTAAATGACCTACATTTCTAAACTTATTAAAAACGGAATAGTTTTTTTTTAATAAGTTAATTCCCACCAACATCCACTTTACAATAATCTGGGGAGTTACATGTAACAATTTAAAAAAATGAGTTTAAACATAGATTTGTTGTGTAACAAAATTTAAGAAAAGAAATTGAAAGACAATTTTCAAATAGTAGTTTAGAAGAAGAGAAATTAGTAAATGTTATTTTTGAACAAGCAAATCCTAATGAAAGTGAATTAACAAGTATAGTTGTATCTAAATTAAATATTGGAGAAAAATTAAATGTAGAAATGAATTCACAAGTACAAAACATGCAGTACAAATTATTTATTAATGTTTTTTTAAAACCTAAACCTTAACACGAAAATGTATCGATTTTTAATTCAGACTTGTATAACAATTTGAGTAACCCTTTAGAAAGATATTTAAACATGTTTTCAAAGGCTGATGGTTTATAATTAGAAAGTCTATTAAAATTCATAAAAGTAATTTTGAAAATGTTAACAAAACAAAATTAATACATCATAAAAGCAATGTATCTAAATTCAAGCAAATCAATACTTTATAAAATTCTAAATAATATAAAGATAGGTATAACTGTAATAAAAAGAAATTGTATTCTATTGTCAACTCAGACCGTAACTGATCTCAAGGTTTACGTAGGTTAGGGTGTGGGTGGAATATTATAGCGGTGTGGGTGTATTTTGTGATTATTAGGAGTTATGATGTCAAAAAGTGTGTGTGAGTTGTAATGTAATTGTGTATTGTTCAGTTCTGTAGCGTTGGTTATTTCTGTGTTGTTTATGAAGAACTTGTAGGTTAGATGTTATGTCTAAGTAGTCATATTTGTGGAGTTGAGGTGATCGGTGAAGTTTTATTGGTAGTGCTTTTATATGTTCTTGGTAACGTGTGTAGAAGGACCTCCCTGTCTGTAAAAACTGGGGCATGATACTGCAAGTTAGTTTGTAAACTCCAGTGGTGTTGTAAATGTCGTCGATTTTGTTGTTGGGTTTAAATTGTTTATTGAAAGTGTTGTAGGCTATTTTGTAGTTGTATTTCCGTAGTTTATTAGTTAAATTGTGGATTTTGGAAGATCTGTATGGTATTGATGAGTATTTTATGAGATTGTCGTGTTGTTTGTTTGTATTTGGGTTATTAGGTTTATTTTTTAGGCGGTTGTATAATTTGTCAATCTTTGTTGTGTTGTATCCGTTAGTTTGGGCTATGTTTTATGGTTTTTAACTCCTGGTAGTGTTCTTCTTTATCCAAAGGTGGTTTAAGCAGGCGATATATCATGGTGTTGTAAGGAGCTAGTTTATGTTGGTACCAGCGATATTCATGTGCAGACATAAACGCTCAAATCAGTGGGCTTCAGTAGGAATTCTTGAAGATCAATCTGTCAAATATCTTTAGTCAGCCAGAGTCAACATTCACTATAAATACCAGGTTTCATAAATTAACCTAGGCTATTTAACTTTGAAATACCTTATATAACAAAAGAAAACAAATAATAAACATGCAACGCTTTTAAAAACAAACATTGTATATGCTTAAAAGACAGAGATAAACTTAGGGTTTGAATTTTAAGTTAATTTATAATTTCATTTACCATAAAAAAATAGTTTTTTCATTACAGTTTAATGATAATTTTTATTGAACAATACTGAGCAAAATTACATCAGTAAATCATGAACAAATTATTGATAAAATAATGTTTACAATGCAAACTATTATATTTAACAATAATTAAACAATAAATACATCGATAATTTTATAACAGAAAAACATATGTATTGTACATCCAGATTGCTTATATTACTTCATCTCAAACTTAAAGGTCCATCCCTTGAGATAAACGTACTAGAACTTTGAAAATCAGCTGATATGGTAATTTGTATTTATCTTTAAAGAATAACTTTACAGCAAAAAAAATAGTGATTTCATTACATTCTTTCCATGCAAACATTCTATTACACCAAACAAGATTAACATTCAAAAGAGAATATATGGAGCATATCATATAAATATAACCTCTAACAGAAGATAAAAGAGGTTGCCATAGATTGAAATAATGTGTTATGTGAATTGGAAAAGTCGGCTTTTCTGATAATATGCTTGACATTTAAAAATTAATTTTACAGGCAAAATGTGGATTTCTTTACATTTTCTGCATATTTATTTAATATCAAGCAAGATTAACATTAAAAAAGTATAAAGTAAAATTTATACTTCTAAAATTGTCAACATTTAAAATTGTAAAATTAGAGATTTTTTTATAATTAAAAAGTTGAAATCCATCTAGAACTTTTGTTAATATTAGTGTAGTAATTGAAAGAGTTAGGGTTATAAACAAAATAAATATAAACCACTCACTGTTATAAAACTTTAAATTCATATAGTGTTTCCATCACTTATTTCATCATTATCAAACATGCAAGCTATATATATATATATATATATATATATATATATATTTTTTATTCAGCTCTATGGACTTGTGTGCCATACTTATAAATAATATTCAAGCTGGCGTGTGAGTTAAGGTTATAAATAATATTCAAGGTGGTGTGTGAGTTAAGATTATAAACAAAATAAATATAAACCACTCACTGTTATAAAACTTTAATTTCATATAGTGTTTCCATCACTTATCTCATCATCATCAAACATGCAAGCTATATACATAATTTTTATTCAGCTCTATGGACTTGTGTGCCATACTTATAAATAATATTCAAGCTGGCTTGTGAGTTAAGGTTATAAATAAAATAAATAAATGACCAGCTATGTTTCACTTCTTTAGTTGAAGTTATGTTTCTAGTAGCATCACTGATGATGATGACACAAGTCATCAAAACGTGTTGAATTCTAAGTTTTATATTTGTGAGTTGTGGAATATTTATTTTATTATTAATTGTCAAGTTAGCTTAAAATTTATCTTTTTTTGGGCTTAGTAGAATACATGTCATAGAAAATATGTACAACTCCTATGTGTGTATATGTACATAAAGAACATAAGTCAAATACAAATACAAGAATTATAATTGAATTTACAATTCAAAGCTTTTCGTTGGCTAACAGTAACAACATCATCAGGAATATTAAATGATGTTTAATATTCATCAATTGTTTAATATTCCTGATGATGTTGGTACTGTTAGCCAACGAAAAGCTTTGAATTGTAAATTCAATTATAATTCTTGTATTTGGACTTATGTTCTTTATTAATACACAAGAATACATATTGCGATATATATATATATATATATATTACATATTATCTCTGACAGTTTCTTTTCAATTCCTTTTATTAGCTCACACTCTTCTGATATACATATCTTATACAAATTTTCAATCGTTAATAAAATATGTTTTTATTCATTCAATCACGTTCAAAAATACATTTCTTTTAACCTATAGTGGATGACAATTGATGTTATTACAGTTTTTTCAAATATTTATTCAATAATTAATATAAACATTTGGAGGGTCTAGGTTGGATTTGAACTGAGTATCTTCATGTTCGAAGTCTAGGGCTTTGGTAGTGAGCCAACTTTCCCATAGTTAGAAATATACTCCTTAGAGATGTATATGAATTTTTCTTTTGCCTTCATCTGGTTGTCGTTGAAATCTCCATTGTACAACCTTAAATTGTTGCCATGGTTAACACACAATATCATAAATAATGCTCCAGAATTAAAAATGAATGAAAAGAATAAAATAAACAAACTGGATTAACTGTATTGAACCTGACTTCACTAACAGACAATACGAAAGGAAAGTGGAAAAAAAACTACAACACAATCCAAGTGGCAAAAAAAAAAAAAAGTATAAATTGTAGCAAACAAAAATAGTAGTCCAACACCATACATAGAAAGAAAAATGGAAATTTTGCTTCCTATTTTGGCTCTTAATATTGTTATTCTGACAATAAGTATATTCATATTTATATTAATTGTAAGTATATAATAAAAAGTAACTAACATAAAAATTTTCTTTGTTGATTTAAGTAGGAATTGACTGTTTAATGTTGTATTACTTGTTAAATACTGTATTACTTAATTATTTTCTATTATGATATAATTTATTTAAAATTATGCAATCTTAATTACATATTTAAAAAGTTTTTTTAGTGTTATTTTAAAGATTTAAAAACCTTTGGTTTTATCATGTAAACTGGGTCAAGTGACAGACTCCTCAGAAATAGTTCACAATAATATTTTACAAAAATGGACCAAGTGACATTGTGAGCACAAAGTTCAACACTGAGTTTCCTATACAGTGTGAGCATTTCACGTGTCGACATCATTATTCTGTTGTTGCTCGCGCTATAAATGTTTCTGCTTTTTTTTAAGATTGTACTTCATTGATAAATGAAAATTTTTTTGTAAAATATTAAAATTTAAAATAAATGATACCGAGAACCGTAGAAAAAAAGAAAAATGAAGGATCTTGGTATTTATTGTGGATGTTGCAATTATTAGGTATTTCAATAGTTGTGAAAAATAAAGTGCTTAAAAATTATATACAGTAGATCTAGAATATGTTACATAACTAGGCAATATTATTACTAGTTTTATTCCTATGCCTAAAATTCAGTATTTGTTTTATTGTTTTCAGCAAATGTATTAGTTATGTCTGCAGGAATTTAAACCACGAACACAAATTGAAGATGTTTCTCGATTTCTGTAAAAAGTATTTAAAAGTTCAAAATACTTATTCAATGGATATCCCATAAACGTTCAGCCGATTAACCATCTCCAGAAAGGTACAGATCCAAATACCAGCAATAAGCGAATATCGTGCAGAGTAAGATGTATTACTTTAAAAAAAAATTACAACCACAAATGCCCAGTAGTCACAAATGTACCTACAGTAATTACAAGTCCCTGTGTACGTAGTGTGAACCTTCAACAAGCTTTCTCCTACCAGATATCGTGCAGAGTACGATGTATTACTTCAGGCAGCTGAGCAGTGTCGTAGCCAGGAGTACATTTGGGGGTGGACCCTGTCGGGGAAATTTTTTACATTTTTATCTTTAGAAATCATATTTTATGCTATTTTGGGACATGAAATTACACAATTGTTGAGTCATGGGGAAGCTGTTTTGCTAAAACCCAGCGCTGATCTATAGGGTAATGTTATTCTCTTAGAATTAATTAGTTTGGAGGGGAACATGCCCCATTCTGGTTACGCACCTGCAGCTGAGCATTTACATGTTTGGTATACACATTATTGACAATGGTGTATTCACTTTTAAGGTACATGAGCTCAAACTGGCAGAGATCAAAATGAGTTAGCATCTGCTATATTGAAAGGAATCTGGTGCAAAATTATACACAAAAAACTCATTTTGGATTAATAACTGTTCTGGTCAAAATAAGAACAAAATGTTGTAGTACCTATAGTTTTTTTTTCTATGGGATCATTAATAATGTTGAACAAAAGTTCCTAGTTTAAGAACATTCATATTTAAGTTGTAACCGGGACTTCACTGAAATCGATAAAAAAAAAGAATCCCCACTTTATGTACCTTTGGAGATTCTGAGACTTGATCACCTTCATATCCCCTACTTATTAAAAAATCGACCCTTTTTGTTTTTTAACTCTGTAGCAGAAAAAGCTCTCTAAACAAAAGATGTTCAAACGTTAAGCTATTTTGTCTAAGAGTTGAGAAAAGCAAACCTAGAATGGTGTTAACTTGACAAACCTTGAAGAAATTGAGGAGTGGACTGAGATTAAAGTAATCAAATAGAACATCACAATAGATAAAATTGAATCGTTCCTCTTACCACTAGAGTGCAGAAGTAGGCTGACTGAAGATAAGTAAAAGTATCTTAACAAATACTGGGCTATTTATAGAATTAAAACAAAAAGTTTATATTGGACTTTATTGTATAAATCTGTGTAGTTGGTGCTCCAGGAGGATGTGATGAAGGCAAAAAGAGACTGATGAGGTTAAATTGCTAAGATCTAAAGGATGAAAGACTTTAATTATGTAACTTCATCCGATTTTATTGGAACACAAAATTTTCACTGACCTTAACTTTAAGGAAATCTGAATGATTAGCTGAGCAACTAATATGTGAACTTTCTTGAAGTTTGGGTGAATTATGAGGATTTGTAAGGTTTTTCTCAAGAGTGAATATGCATACAAACATTAAGACATCCTGATTAATTAGCAAATTAACTATTACTATAAACATTTGTAAGGTTTATACTATACTGTGAACATCTGTAAAGTTTTTTGCCAGAGTAAACATGGATGTGTATTAAAAAATGCTCTGATTTAGTAGTTGAATAAATACATTATGAGCACTTTTAAGGTTTCACTACAGTTTATTCGCAAGTTAGTTTAATTGTATCTAAAAAAATTGCTGAAGAAATGCAATGTAAACATTCATGGGGGTTTTCCACAGTGAGCTAAAAGGTGCATTGTTTGCATATCTGAATACTATACTACAATTGATTGTAAGGTTTTTCTCCAGAATGGATACGCATGTGTACCTTAAGCCTCCCTCCATTGTTTGCTGAGTAACTACACAGTGAGCATGTGTAAGGCTTTTCTCTAGAATGTGTACGCATATGTACCTTAAGATTCCCTCCATTAGTTGCTGAGTAACTACACAGTGAGTATTTGTAAGGTTTTTCTCCAGAATGTGTACGCATATGTACCTTAAGACTCTCTCCATTGTTTGCTGAGTAACTACACAGTAAACACTTGTAAGGTTTATCTCCATAATGGACACGCATGTGTATCTTAAGACTCCCTTTATTATTTGCTGAGTAACTACACAGTGAGCATTTGTAAGGTTTTTCCCCAGAATGTGTATACATGTGTATTTTAAGTTGCCCTGATTGAGTACTTGAATAACTACAGAGTGAGCATTTGTAAGGTTTTTCTCCAGAATGGATACGCATGTGTACCTTAAGAATCCCTGCATTGTTTGCTGAGTAACTACACAGTGAACACTTGTAAGGTTTATCTCCATAATGGACACGCATGTGTACCTTAAGACTCCCTTTATTATTTGCTGAGTAACTACACAGTGAGCATTTGTAAGGTTTTTCTACAGAATGGATACCCATGTGTATCTTAAGACTCCCTCCACTGTTTGCTGAGTAACTACACAGTAAACACTTATAAGGTTTTTCCCCAGAATGTGTATACATGTGTATTTTAAGCTGCCCTGATTGAGTACTTGAATAACTACACAGTGAACATTTGTAAGGTTTTTCTCAAGAATGGATACGCATGTGTACCTTAAGACTCCCTGCATTGTTTGCTGAGTAACTACACAGTGAACACTTGTAAGGTTTTTCCCTATAATGGACACGCATGTGTATCTTAAGACTCCCTCCACTGTTTGCTGAGTAACTACACAGTAAACACATAAGGTTTTTCCCCAAAATGTGTATACATGTGTATTTTAAGCTGCCCTGATTGAGTACTTGAATAACTACACAGTGAGCATTTGTAAGGTTTTTCTCCAGAATGGATACGCATGTGTTCCTTAAGTCTTCCTCCATTGCTTGCTGAGTAACTACAAAGTGAACATTTGTAAGGTTTTTCTCCAGAATGGACACGCATGTGTACCTTAAGACTCCATCTATTATTTGTTGAGTAACTACACAGTGAGCATTTGTAAGGCTTTTCTCTAGAATGTGTACGCATATGTACCTTAAGATTCCCTCCATTAGTTGCTGAGTAACTACACAGTGAGCATTTGTAAGGTTTTTCTCCAGAATGTGTACGCATATGTACCTTAAGATTCTCTCCATTGTTTGCTGAGTAACTACACAGTAAACACTTGTAAGGTTTATCTCCATAATGGACACGCATGTGTATCTTAAGACTCCCTTTATTATTTGCTGAGTAACTACATAGTAAGCACTTGTAAGGTTTTCCCCCAGAATGTGTGCGCATATGTACTTTAAGGTTCCCTGATTGAGTACTTGAATAACTACACAGTGAGCATTTGTAAGGTTTTTCTCCAGAATGGGTACGCATGTGTACCTTAAGACTCCATGCATTGTTTGCTGAGTAACTACACAGTAAACACTTATAATGTTTTCCCCCAGAATGTGTATACATGTGTATTTTAAGCTGCCCTGATTGAGTACTTGAATAACTACACAGTGAGCATTTGTAAGGTTTTTCTCCAGAATGGGTACGCATGTGTACCTTAAGACTCCATGCATTGTTTGCTGAGTAACTACACAGTGAGCATTTGTAAGGTTTTTCTCCAGAATGGATACTCATGTGCATCTTAAGACTCCCTCCACTGTTTGCTGAGTAACTACATAGTAAACACTTGTAAGGTTTTCCCCCAGAATGTGTACGCATATGTACATTAAGGGTCCCTGATTGAGTACTTGAATAACTACACAGTGAGCATTTGTAAGGTTTTTCTCCAGAATGGGTACGCATGTGTACCTTAAGACTCCATGCATTGTTTGCTGAGTAACTACACAGTGAGCATTTGTAAGGTTTTTCTCCAGAATGGATACTCATGTGCATCTTAAGACTCCCTCCACTGTTTGCTGAGTAACTACATAGTAAACACTTGTAAGGTTTTCCCCCAGAATGTGTACGCATATGTACATTAAGGGTCCCTGATTGAGTACTTGAATAACTACACAGTGAGCATTTGTAAGGTTTTTCTCCAGAATGGGTACGCATGTGTACCTTAAGACTCCCTCCATTATTTGCTGAGTAACTACACAGTGAGCATTTGTAAGGTTTTTCTCCAGAATGGATACGCAAGTGTATCTTAAGTCTTCCTCCATTGCTTGCTGAGTAGCTACATAGTGAACATTTGTAAGGTTTTTCTCCACTATGGGTATTCATATGTTTTTCAAGAATCCTTTCTTGATATGCTGAATATCTATATTCTAAACTTCTATGAAGATTCTTATCAAAATGAGATCTTATATGTTCATTAAGATTTTTTTGGTACGATGTTAAATAACTACATTGTGAACATTTGTATGTTTTTTTTGTGGAACGAGGTTTAAAGAATTTTTTAAAACCAGTTGAGTGTAAGGCTGGAAAATTCCATTGTAGACTCTTATCAGGTATTTTATTATGAATATGTTTTTTAATGTGGATAATTAGTTTGCTTATCTTTGAGGCGATATAAAGACACTTTTCACATTTGAAAAAGTTATTCTTCTCTCTCCTAATAGTCTTCATAAGAGCAGACATTACTGACGTGTAATTACATTGTGTGTCTTCATTCTGCTTAGAAGTATTGTAATACATTATAGGTGCATCAGAACTTGAATACATTCTCGTTACTTCAATGTTAGGCTATCTGCCTTCATTATCTGAAAATTGATACAGTTTTAATTATATTTAAATTTGTTTATTCTTTAATTTTATTATTAATTATACCTCTAGAAAACAGTCAATATTAAACAGATACACGAACAATTTATTATTTTGTCTATATTGTGGAGCATAAAATAAACAAAATTAGTTGCTTCAAACTTCTAAAAGTTTTTTTCTGAGGTCTTATGACACATGTAGTAAGGATTTCTTCGTTCCGTTTTTTACAAAAACCAAAGATCAACTAGCCTGGTTCCAATCCCAGCTTTGATGAATAGGGATTCTATTAAATTAATATTATATTACAAAAGAACTCCATTCACTCAATTGGGACTGTACCCCTACGGATAAACAAAAATTCGAATAACTTGATTTTGATCAAAAGAGGGGCAATATAAAATCATAACTTTACGCATATTGAAATTCGGAGAAAAAAAACAAAATTGTTTATAGTTTTAATATTTTTTTTCGAAGCATCTGAACTAAGATCTTACCTCTTTGGGAAATTGGTTTTCCCATATAATGTTGTTTTTTATAAACCACTTGACAATGGCATCATCTAATTTTGTTTTTCTGCCTTCATTGATATTCTGCCTGGACCAATATGACTACTGACTAATCTAAACGAATAGTTACAATTGGGCTGAGCTGGCCACATGGCAACGGACAACATCCAATTTTACAGAAACTATTCTGAAACAGTGACTCAGCATCCAAATAATGATTGCGCTTTGCCTATACTAGCGTCACAGAGAAAATGCCAATAACATGTATAAACAGAATCATTACTTTTAAAACCACGGGATGTGTTCAAGTTTTATTTTTTTTTTCTGAAATCCGAAAGCAGTTCTGATAGTAGAAGTTCAGATAATTGGAGTTCTACTGTAATTTATTATAATAGATTAATTATAACACTATTTGCTAATAAATGGATCATTCAGATGAGGAACAGTCTTTATCACTTGAAAGATTAATTATTACCATCAAAATATTTATGACCACCCAGATAGGTTCCTAATTCTACTTGTTTGTGGGTGAATATCTTTTACCAGATTTCTGAGTATAATAATTGATCTGAGGCACATAGTTATGTTCCGACAATTAATATTTATCATTATTTAAAAAAGTAAGTATGGAGACACGTCTACCATTATTTAATTTCTATACTTGGACCAGAATTTGGATGGAAAAATGGCTAGTGATATTTCCTGAAATAAATAAAATGTGGAAGTTTGTTCTTCTTTATCTAATTTGGTATCATCATAGACATATGCTTTTGATTCAGAACAAAGTAAGTTATCAGCATTATTAATTACAGAAATATATCCAATGTCACTAAAATCTTAGTCAATCACTTACCAGCAACACCAGACCCTACAGCTCTATGACTGGATTATAGTACACTGGTGCACAGACTCAAGTGTATTTATGTTTTGAACCTGGATTTAAAACAACAATAACTGCACATCCTCAACAATAGTAGAATAACAAGTAGGTGTCATTCACTAGATATCTCAACCGCTCTCAGAAATGGACTGGGTTTTGATGATAGTGTACACCTCATAGCTGCTGATACTGTCGTTTATATGTTCACATGGATTCCTTCTAAAAATTATCCAAAAGAACTATAAACATATTAATTTAAAATAATAAAATATATTATTATTAATATTATATTATATTATTATATATTATTATATTATACATATATTAATATATACATATTAATTTTAAATAATATTTAAACGAAAAATCTTTTACAACCAAATATACACTCCGCCCTAACCAAAAGACCACTGGCTTGAAATCATATTTCTGTTCTTTAAAACAACCTTAAAACGCTTTCAATATCAATCTGAAGTTTAAACAATGATTTTTAAAAATACATTTTTAGCACTGTCATTGTATTTTACTTTAAAATAGCCATAGTAAATGTGTTCACTGATTTTTAATTGTGTAACACATATTTTAATCAATTTACTTCTTATTATCTTTTTACACTTTTCCCTCTGTTTATTTGTATGTTACGCACTTTGTAATAACCTGTTGCTTTACAACGGACTTTCGTTAAAAATGAAACCCCTCATTCCTAATGAGTTTGTTATACTGAGAATCTATTGGACATTTGTTTAAAAAATGGAATATCTATAATATATAATAAAGTTAAAACTTCAAAACACTTACAAGAGCAAAACAATAGAGGATATGATATTTGTCCTTAATATTACAGTATGATTGTACTAAATGATAATGTTTATAATATGATAAACAAAATTGATAGTATATTATAAACAAAATAAGATGCATTAACCCTGCTATCTTTTTTTTTATTTCTGACACCTCATAAAATATGAAGGGTGGTTTTATTGGATCCATTTTTCTTGGAAACCAAGGAAAATGCCAAGTTCTAGTCATAGTCCCGATCTATAGGAATTCTGCTGAAATAATATTAGCCTATAGTAAACAATGATTACAATTTATTAAAGAATTCATTAATAATAAATGGATCAGGAACAAAACTCAAGTACTCTTTATTACTAATAAAATATTTTTGTCCAGGAATGTTTCTAATTCCCCTTGTTCGTTGGTGAATCTCTTTTACCAGACTGGTGAATATATTAATTGATCTGAAAAACTATGTGTTCTAATAATGATCATTTATTATTATTTTAAAACCCAGTATGAGGACAAGTGTAACATGTTTTAATTTTTTTTCTTGGCACAGAAGTTAGATTGATAGGCAAAAGGTTAGTAGTATTTCTTGAAGTAAATCAAAACATATATTCTATTGGAAGTTGGGACCTTTATCTAATTATGTATCTTCATAGACAACTGGTCAGATTAAAATATTAGTATATTATCAGCATTTACAGAGACAAATTCATTGTCACACTAACTCGAATCACTTCGAGTTTCTCCATCAACACTATGCTATGGCTCGGTAACAATTTCCGAATGTGCAGACTTAAGCCTTTGGGTATAGTTTCAAAATATCATCAGCAGTACTATAATATCAAGAAGATGTTTTTTCATTTAAACGAGCTGAAATTCATTGGTGCGCTCAGAATTCTAGCACCTCGGTAGGATTTGTCTCAACTGCAACAATAAAAATTATACAAAAAATATAAGATCTTTTACAGTAGATTATTCATGGAATCACTTCATTAAGTGTATTGGTGATATTTTCTTTATCAAGGGAATACACTGCCTCTGTGCAAAAGAGCATAAACTATATTAGATTAGAAACCAATACTTTTCTAAGTTGAAATAGAAATTCTAAGTTATAAAGGATTTCCCTAAAAATCATTTTAGATACTTAATACAAGGCCTGCATCATATATTTTGTATGTGAGTATAGCACAGTAAATTTCTAATTATCGGGAACAATATTATAAATATATTCAAAAGTTATACTTATTTAAACTTATCAATATTAAAAGTATAACTTGAAGTTACATTTATTTTAACTTTTTAATATTATTTAAGAAAAAATAATATGAATATATTAAAAAGTTATATTTATTTATTTTAACTTTATAGATCCTTAATAATAAAAAAAATAGACTCTCTATTAATAATACAATTATCCCTAGTAATATCAGACTGTAATACAGATATAATGTACAATTTATTAATATTAACACAATTACTATCATAGTTCTCTACAATGTTACTGCTTCTATTACACTTTTTTACAATACAATCTATTTTTCTTTCATAAACAACTTAATTTTTTCTAATAAATTCTCTATTACAATCATTCAGCATGGTTAAGAATATAGATATATTATATTATTATCAAATAAACATTTAAGTTTGTCATCAAATAACAAAACAATTTGACCAATATTGTATATGAATACTCAAGTGTCCAATACAAATATTTAATAAAGATAACTGAAAACTATGTAAATGTTTATAAAACCTTTTGTTACCTGCAGGGCTAAAAAACAAAGTCCTTACATATAGCTTAAATGTGTAATGTGAGGAGGCAAAACATCAAACCCTCTACACTTTACACAGAATTTCCTTTGAGCTATAGCTCTGTCACTTGTCTTTCCACATTTCTATGACTCTTCATGATTGTACACGCTTCTAATTCAAAGTTAATTTTGATTAAATCAAAGAAAATTAAAATTAGACACATGGTAAACAGATTCTGACCATATTCGATCTCAAAAGGTGGGGATGGTATGTTCTTTAGTTGATAAAGTCCTGTTTTTGTATCATCTTTCTTTTTATGAAAAAAATATTCAATTATTATACACTTGATGATTATCCGTGGGAATTTCTAAATTTTTATATACAAAAGCAGGTTCATTTTAAACTAGGGTTAAATACTTACAAAGATAATAATAGTAGCAATAATTCTGGGGATTTGACTAATAAATAATTTCTTATGTATACCTTATTAAAAAGGTATTTAGGAGTAAATTGCAATTAAATTAAGACGGTTCAACATTAAAGCGGTTCCTATAATTGATGGTGGTATAATGTGGTGTATAAAATTACCTGCCTTGAGTGTGATGCCTCTTAGGTGGGTGAGACTTCTGAAGGTGTCCATATTAACTTAAAGAAGAATTGTATCAATACTAAAAATGATTTTGATATATTATGTAGTATGTATAAGCCATTTTTGAGTAAATTAAAAGAATCTAAGATTTAGTTAATCAGTTGTAAGTTTGGAATTCTTTTGATATTTTATGGTTTATGTATGGTTACTTTGTTGTGTATATTGTATTTGGTATGTGTGTATATGGTTGTTCTCTCAGTTTTGTTACTGGTTTCAATTGTATTTAAATGAATTTATGACTCTCAATATGTAGGTGGGTTATTTTATTAAGTTTGTAATTAAAATTGTATTGCAAAAAAAAATTTCAAGTTTTAAATTTCTGTTGTTGAGTGTACTTGTATTTTATGTGTATTGTAAAATTGTATTCAGGCTTGATAAAGGCAACAAATCAGTTGCCAAAAGTTGCAATAAATAAAGAAAACAATTTTGAATCAATATTCAACCGTCTTATCATTTGGCAATTCATATATAAAAACAATCAAGTGAATTACACTGAAATACAGTAATACCTCGTACCTACTCGGTAGGTGGGACCGAGCTATAACCGTGTAAGTCGAACTCGCGTGTCAGGGTATAATTTTACATACAATCACATAGGAATCATGTTTAATTGTGACCAAAGACTAAATAAACTAATAATTTAAAAGAAAAATGTGTATGCATTAAAATCTTAAATACATAATACAACGAAAAATTATATTATATACATACATATTGCAAAAAAGGAAGAAAAAGAAGTTATTTTGATATAGAAGGTTTCAAAAAGTCTAATAATTTGTTAGAATAATTGAAAATTCTCTCTTCTCAAGCAGAATTTCCTCGTGACTTGCTAATTTTTTCCTTTTGTGGCAGAAATACGCTCATTGTTGGAGTATATTTTCCAATAAACTAAAGCCTTTTGTAAAGTTTCTAAACATTATTTCATCTTCTACGTCAACTGAATCTAAGGAATTTGCGATTTTAAGGTCTTTCTCACGCATTTCTATGGGTTTATTAATTATTGTCAGCTCCTAGTTGTGTAAACCCAGCAGTTCTTGAATGTCATCATTATCCACTTCTAAATTTAATTGTCTGACAAAACCGACAACTTCTTTAATCATATCAGCAATTTCATCAGGCTCTGGCACTCATTCCGCCTGAGTTTCAATGGCAAAAAAAATAGACACACCTTTTCTCAAATGTCATTAAACGTTTTTTGTGAAACTTTATTCCAAGTTTGCCCAATGATTCTAAAAGCATCTAAAACATTGAATTGTTTCAAAAAATCTTTAACGGAGAGCTCTTTGTTCTGTCTCATAGTTTCATGCAGATGCACAAATGATCTTGTGTAAACACCTATAAATATTTTGATGACTCTCTGATCAATCAGTTGAAGCAAATTATTTGCGTTTGGTGGCAAAAAAAAAACTTTCACGCGTATGTCAAAATTAGAAAAAGTAGTAGGAGGTGCATTGTCAATTAATAGGAATTTGTTTCGACCATCAATAACGTTCGTTTTGAGGTATGAAATGATGACCAAACCAGTCTAAAAAAAGCTGTCACCAAAGCCTTCCAATTAGACTTTCAAATCATGGGCAATCTAGGTTTAGAAATATTTTTCAATGACCTTTAATTTTCTGAGCGATAAACTATGAGAGATTGCAACTTACAGTCAACAGCTGTATTCGTTCTAAATATCACTGTCAATCGGTCATTGGCAGCCTTAAAACCTGAAAATATTTGCCCTTCATGAAGTATAACAGTTCTCCGAAGCATTTTCTTCCAGCATAGGCCAGTTTCTGCGTAACTCGGACAGCATGATTTAAAACCACGTAACTTGGGAATCGCGTAAGACGGGGTAGCATAAGTCGAGGTATTACTGTATATAGATTGCGAATGGAAATACTTTGAGAATCGAAATATATACATTGTGAATGGAAATACATACTTTGCGAATGAACATAGCCTGACACAGACTATAACATCATTATTTGACTAAAAAAATAATTTGGTTATAAAATTATTAAATGAAGTAATGTAATAGATTTCTGTATAACTTGAAATGGACAGTCTATATATATTTGATGTACTAAAACTTTTATTCACACATTTGAAATATTGGTCACTGAACTTAATACAACAGCTATTCTGACTTACTAATTAATTTACAGAGTAATGAACATGGCATAAGCAATTTATTTATTACACGAGACTGAAAAACTCTCAGCAATTATTTTTAACAATCAGGTTATGAAGCTATTTGTACTCTAGTATAAATTGCGAGGCAACTCATTTAAACAACGTATAGAGATAGAAAAATATCGAATAACATCAGCATTGAGCATGATCAAAAATATATTGAATCGAGCCTTAACTCTTAAACATATAATTCCAGTTCTGTCCGAAGTAGAAATGGTACAACTTCTGTAAAATAATTTTACAGGCCGAATCAGGGACTCTGTATGAGTACAAAACATTACTACTATTGAGCGATTCTTAGAAATTCTCATTCAGAAAGAAATGCCTTGGTTAATAGAAATATTAGAATTATAATATTAATAGGTCTAATGATTTTTCAAATAGTATACACAAAATTCGGCCTGATAGTTATATATCTTCACTTTATGAACGGTATCATCGATTACAGCCAGCCCGCCACCACAAAAGTCCACAGTTTAGAAACCGTCAACCAAGTTCAAACTAAACATCACCCTATCAAAAAAATACCAAAACTATATTTCAATCTAGAACCAATCACAATAGTAGTTTAGATTATCACTGAAAATATCTAAACTATGAAACCTAACATAATTTATGTTTACCTAAATTCCATACACCCTAAACTAACATACTCTTACCGTCTTACTTTTATAACCTGACGTTGTTTCTTTCTCTTCATCAATTGCTAAGTCAGTAAGAAAGTAATGGTTTATCCATTGACTACGAACCTAATTTCATAGACCTGTGCCTCAAGGAATAAACCTCTCAGAGAAACCAACCCCTGAATTTTTGATAAAACCAATTAGCCTCCGATAAGCCCTGTTCAAGCTCCTTTTCGGGTAGTTGAATCTTTGAGAGACACTTGTGATTTAAAGACTATACCTGGATACCTAGTGAACTTATCTTATTTAGAATAAAAACACAGCTAATTGGAAAATATACCTTTTTTTTTATTTGTTCCAAGGTTCAAATTAATTATTATTGTTTTTATTTAATTTAACAGGATTTTCTTGACTAATTACTTTTTCAAAATTTCATACAACTTGCCATTGAATTAAACATTATTATCTCATTCTATGTTTTTAAATTTTCTTATTATCATTAATTTTATATATAATTTAAATTATCAAAGTTACCATAATTAATTTTGTATATAGTTTTGATTGTTACAGTTAAATTTAACATATTTTAAAATCTGATTCTTTTTCAAACACTTAATATTACTATTTAATGCCTTTAGGCTAGGCCTTGAACAATTAACTTTTTTAGAACTTATTCATTAGAAATTCACTTAGAAAAAGCCATATAAGATATACATCTTTATACTTAATCCATACATTCCCACAGCGATGGGAATGGAAAGTCAATTTTGAATCTTTGTTACTTAAATTTGGGTAACCTAAGAGAGATTTTCCCTAGCTAGGCCTAATTTACTTTCCTCACATCTTATAAATTTACATTCTTTATTCCTGATTATTTTTAAGTACAATTATTTTAATAGCCGGCATCTAGGCCAAGTTTGTTATACTACACAATTACCGTCTTTTTTGTTTACATAATTTAGGCTATCCACTTTGAAGTGATAATTTTTCTTATTGATTATAATTTATGTTTTTTAAGTCTAAAGTTATTTCTAATTTTCTTCATTTTACTATTATTTACCCTAGTTTTAATATTATTATTATTATAATGCTTTAAAATTTTTACATATAAATTTAGCCAATTATTTAACCCGGTTAGGTTTGATTCTGGTATTCTGTACAATTACCCTGATTCTTTGCATCGGACATTCTGGCCGCTGCAATACACCATCGAAACAGAACAACAAAACTCCCTTAACTTCTTAGACCTCACAATTAAACGGACAGACAAACAAACACATAAATTCAACATATACCGAATACCCACCAGCACCAATACGACCATACACAGTTCCTCAAACCACCCACACCAACATAAACTAGCTGCTTACAACACCATGATATATCGCCTCCTTAAAACACCACTAGACAAAGATGAACACTACCAGGAGTTAAACACCATAAAATATATAGCACAAACAAACGGATACAACCCAACAATGATTGACAAATTATACAACCGCCTAAAAAATAAACATAACAACCCAAATACAAACACACAAGATGACAATCCCATAAAATACTTATCAATACCATACAGATCATCCAAAACCCACAATCTAACCAACACATTACGAAAATACAACTACAAAATAGCTTACTCCACACACAACACTCTCAAAAAACCAATTTAAACCCAACAGCAAAATCAACGACATTTACAACACCACTGGAGTTTACAAACTAACTTGCAGTTCATGCCCTAGTTTTTACATAGGCCAGACAGCGAGGTCATTCTACACCTGTTACCAAGAACATATAAAAGCACTAAAAAACAATAGCTACCAATCAAACTTCGCCGATCATCTCAACTCCACAAAACACGACTACATAGACATAACATCTAACCTACAAATTCTTCATAAACAACACAGAAATAACCAACGCTACAGAACCGAACAATACGAAATATATAGGCACTTCAAACTACACCCTACACACATACTCAATACACAATTACATTACAACTCACACGCACTTTTTGACATCATAACTCCTAATACACACAAAATACACCCACACCACCAAAATATCCTACCCCCACCCTAACCTACATAAACCTTGAGATCAGTTACGGTCCGAGTTGACAAAGAGACACATCTCCCGAAACGGCCGTCCTCAACAAGCAAACTAAGTGCTACTACAGGCAAGTTAAAACATTTTTTTAAAAGTGTACGTGATTACTAGTAGCTCACGCGAAGATGGAATCAACAAATGTAAACAATTAAAACAAATTATCTTTACTGAAATTCCTTTTGATAAAATTATATTTTCTCAGTACAATTAATTGTAGTACCGAATTTAATAAGAGAATGTATAATTGGTATATCTACCGTTAAACTTATGAAAGCAATGATTGATTTTCACCAAGGAATAATGACAGTTCATAATCCAATGCAGTTTCCAAAGGAAGTCTTAATAATGATATTGTATCTTTAAAAAAATGATAATAAGCTTATAGTCACAGCGACAAGCAAAAAAGATTTCATTAATAAAGATATAGATATTAATATGAAGTGTCAGAGCTTACCTCCCAGATACATTATATTAAAGTTTTCCAATACAACTCTAAAGGGTAACCGTTGTTGGAGTCTAGACGACTCAGAAAAGAACAAATAATTCATAATAACAATAAAGTATTACAAATAGATAAAATGATATTAGGACTAAATAATATTGATGTCAGTAAAAAACTGCAACTTGAGAATTAAATATTAAAGTATGGACAATTTGCAAATAAACCTAGGTTTTGTAATAAACATGCATACGAAATTGAAGTTAAATACTTACATAATTTTCATAAACAGATTTATCCAATACTGGCTTGTTATGTGAAAGATGTGGGGAAAAAAATAAAGTATGATAGGAGATGGCATTATAGAAAAAAGTCAAAGCCGTTTCATTAGTCCACCTGTGTTTGATACTGAGTAAAAACAATCGAGTGAGATTATGTATTGATGGAAGAAACCTAAACTCCAAAATTATAAATAATTATAAAACCCAGACAGAAATTATTATTATCCTTAGTCAAAGGAGATAAGCCAAATACATAACCATTCATCTAATATTAGCCTTCTGGCAATTTCCATTAACAGCAGCATCAAAAATATATACCGGTTTTCAATTTAAAGGTATGGTATGCCAATTTTGCAAAGTTCCTTTTGTTATAAATATATCACAGACTGCATTATTAAGAGCTATGGACTTTGTTCTAGCATGTAAACACAACCATTTTTTAAATTTGATATATTGATGATGCTCTAGTATTTTCAGAAATTTTTGATGATTATTTTTTAGATTGTTTTAAAAAGAAAGGGTAACTTTTTAGGCTACATATTCACAATTCGATGGACTGGAACCTGATCCAAGTAAATTCGCTGCTACTAAAATATTTCTGTCCCAAAAAATAGAAAAAATTCAGAGCATTCATAGGCCTAATTAATTTTTATAATAAATTCACCCCAAGGTTTTCTAGCACTATACAGCCATTATTAAAGCTAACTTCCATAGCAACTAAATTTGTTTAAATTGGACATGAAACATTTGCATTACACAAAATTAATAATATCAACCATTCTATTTGCAGATGCATCAATTTTTGCTATTGGTGGACAACTATCTGCTGATGGTCACCAACAACCCCTTATGTTTATGTCAAGAGTACTGATATCACAAGAAGTTAGATACACCACAACTGAACGTAAATATTTAGCCATTATGTATGGGTTGCAAAGAGCAAGACACATAATATTAGGTAATTTAGTTAATATTATTACCGATACCCAAGCAATATCCTTTCTTATAACTTCCAAATTACCTACACCTAGACTCACCCGATGGATTTTACTACTACAAGAATACCATCATAACACCATTTATTGTCCAGGAAAGCATAATATCATAGCTGACACATTAAGTAGATATCCAGCTAATCTAAATAATCTTAGATATCCATCTGAACTGATCATAGCTAGATTAACTCCTAATTTAAATCCTGAATTTACTAAAATCCTTAAACAAATTGCCAGAACAAGAGAGAAATTTGGCTCCTATTATCAGTGGTCTCAAGAATCACGAGCATATTCATTAAATCAATCAACCTTCACAAAATTGTGTAGTAAACCATAATCATTTACATCAAACCACTAGGAATGGTTAGAAATTGATTAGTGTACCTGGACTCTTATAAAACATTGCCATGAGTATTATATAGATTGTGGTTCAGACAATGTCAGGATGTATTGAAGGGACATTTCATTTTCAATAATATGGCTACAAAAATCAAAACATTTATATCTCATGATACATGCCAAAGATGTAAACATTTAACTCATGCTTGTACTGGCACAGCTATTAGAATCTATTATAATCAGATCAATGAGACTGTCTGTATCTACCAATTTACTTGGACCAGTGTCCAAAAGTGTGGGAGGGTACAATATTATCTGATATTTAATGACAATTTTTCAAAACTTTCAAAAATAAATGCTGTAAAAAAGGCTAATACAGCCATTGTATTAGACAAACTATTTAATCCCTATAATTCCGTACTGTAAATATTAGTTATTCTGATAAATCAAATATATTATTCTGGTCGCCCAACGCCTAGATATTTCTCAATTCTTGCTGCCTGTCTACAAGACATTTGAGTTGACAACCAACCCAGACTCTTCCTATGTAATTGACAAGTATAAAAACTAAAGAGAAAAAAGTGGAATTAGAACTGACTTAAAACATTAATTTCAAGTTAAAATCAAACCAAAATTATTCATATTTATATTCTGGAAATATCTTAGTTAACATGCTCTACGATTAATGTAGGTAATTTAAAACCACCAGTCATATTTACACATAAGATAACAGTTAGTTGTGCTTTGGATGGTTTTCCAGAATGACATGATTCTCTTTTAAGACTTTTAGTCTTAGGCATGGCGTATTTCTCATAGTATTGATGTAGGTATATATTTCTTTGAATTTAAGGGTAATTTTGAGTTTTAGCAGGTACCAGAGGCATAGATTGAAAATTGCTCTAAACCACAAAATAGGATGATATGCACAAGAATGTTTTAAAATTTCACTCGGATAAGTACTGTTTATTAATATAAAATTAAGTAAAAAATTTATTGTGGCGCATTAAGTTGTGGTTCGGCCGCAGAGTGATACAGTGACATCACAACTGTAATTGGTGTTTCAGCAATCTAAACTTTATGAAGCAAAAACATGTCCTGAAGCTATATTGAAAACTATTAATTTTGTTATTGCTAGGAAAGGTGAATTTTATATATCCATATTGAAAAATACCGATAAAGTATTCGGTTGTTATTCACATGCGCGGACACCTACGATATTTTGAAAATTGTTCAAAACCACCAAAAAAGATGATATCCACAAGAAAACTTTTCTTCTTTTAGGAAGTTTAAAAACCCTACTTTAAATTGAAAAAAGTAACTTTCCTCAAGGAAAAAATTCTTGTGGATATCGATGGATTTTGAACAATTTTCCAAAATATCGTAGGTGTAAATAACTACCAACATGAAAATGTAGTAAAGAATTATGCCTCACAGATGTTGAGAAATTCTATTACTAAATGAAGACATACATTCAAGCATACAACATGGTCTAGCTAGACCACATCGACATAGGTAGATAAAACGTAAACGTGCGACTACTGCTATTTTCGTGAATTGTTTCTTCTTTTCAGAATTAGGTATTTTTACGTTCTGAACATGAATTTGACATTAATTTTTGTTGTTGAGGTCTATTTAAGACCAAATACGCTGAAGAAGAATCTTTCATCACTTCAACTTACCTTTGCGGCAATTGTAAGAACTGGGACCACCTGAGATTGAAATAAAAATTGTTTTAAAACATTTCCCAGGTCGATATGAACAAGTTTTTTTTTTTAATTTTGAACAGAAAGTTAGATAGACTATATAAAATTAACCTCCCATGGCAATAACAAAAATATTAGTTATCAATATACCTTCAGAACGAGGGTGGACAATCTGCATATTCACCAAGTTTATATCACTAAAAAACCAACTACAGTTGTAACGTCACTGTATCACTTTGCAAACGATGTACAACTTACTACTCTGCACTGAATTTTTTACCCAACTTTAAATTGACAAAAAATTACTTTCCATGTAAAATTTAAAAAAATACTTTTGCATATCAATGTAGGTCCAGTTTTAGAACAATTTTCTATTTTAATCTCAGGTGGTCCCAGGTTTTGGCAGCTACCACACAGTAAGTACTAAATGATGAAGTGTTATTTTTCAGCGTATTTAGCTCTAAATTAACCTCAGTGAATGTGAAATTCGTGTTCAGTAAGTAAAAATACATATAAAAAGATAAACAAATTCACGAAAATAGCAGTAGTCCCACGACTATATAATTACCTCATGATTAGTTATTACGCAGCCACTACCACTCCGATTGTTTTTTACCTGATCCATTTGACCTTGCTGAACACAAATCTGAATTGTTTTTTTTTTTTACTGCAAATACGTTAATAAAAATAACCTAACCTCACCTGACTGTTGCTTACTAACGCTCCAATCGGCAAAATTTTGTTTTCCTGATAGATTTGACCTTACTGAACACGCTGGCTTGAAGTTATTTTTCATGGCAAACACATATTAACCTAAGAAAACCAGGTCAGGTTGGGTTATTTTTTTTTAATGTGTTTGAATTAAGAAAACTTCAGATTCGTATTCAACAAGGTCGAATTGATCAGGAGAAAACTAGCTGATCTTAATAATGGTTACCTATTTGTTAAAACCTATTATCGGTAACATTAGTTTTAGAAATTTAATTACGGTAACACATTAAATTTTTGTAACGCTCAGATGGTAAATTATTATGATAACCTAACCAGTGATTCTTAATTTTTTTTAAATATAATAAATCACATGAATAAATGTTTAGTTTGTAGTCTAAAGTAGACTTCATGGAAATTTAACCAATTAAATTTATATATTTTTATGTCACGTGAATTTTGTTTACCTGGTAGTACATACACACAGCGTTAACTCTAACTTCCTCCCAGTAAATTATTGGGTTATTGTGGAGTTTTCTGAACCGGGCCTATATTTGCATGAGACATTCAAAAACATGTAAAAAGGCTGTTTTTCATGGAAATTTTTTTTTTTAGGCCTGGAAACATTATTTTTTCTTTAATTAAAGTTGGGTAAATTTTTCGGCGCGGATGTAGCAGTTGTAAAGCGGCTGCCTGCCTCGCGGAGGGATACATGACGTCACAAAGCTCTGACGTCACGTAACTAGCACACCGTTTTGCGTTTTGGCATAATTTTTATTTTAATGAAAATAGCCTTTTTACATGTTTCGGAATGTTTCAAGCAAATATAGGCACGGTTTATAGAACGTTGCATACTAATATGTAGCTGTTTTAGTAATTAAAACCTACCTTACTAAGCACTCTACCTACCTTTTACAATTATGAAACTCGCGCTCACATATCATTTGTTTTGCGATAGTAAGTCGCAAAATTACTCACAATAACGAAACAAACACTGACAATGCACTTACAAACACTATTCTTCGCAAAAAACAGAAAATATTGCATCCAACAGTAGACACATATTTTTCCTTACACTCCCTCCAAAGAAATGACTTACCGCTATTTTTCTAGTGCAGCCAACCTTCCAAACAATAAAATATTACGTTCTGTTTTTGTGTTATACATATTGTATTTTATATAAAAGCAAAAAACTGCCTTAAGAATTTAAAATTTAAGAACTGAAAGAAGTTTATAATAATAATATTATTATTAATTCGTAATACACAACTGCCTTAAGAATTTAAAACTTTAATACTGAGTTTATTTTTATAATACAGAGGAACATTGTTACTCTTAACAAAATTTAATGATTTATAAAAAAAGTCAATTACTTAAATGTAATGATACTTCATAGTGTTAAAATAAGTAAATTTATTAAATGCACAATATCAGCTGGAAAGGGAATTATACGGACTTGTATCTGTAATTCGTATTACACGACTATGTTAAAAATTGTAAACCAATTAGTGAGTATTTTTTTTAAAATAATGCAGTGCAAAAGGATTACTTTAAAGCACGGAACAAAATAAGATGGTTCATAAAAACAATTAATAACTTCAATGTAATAATAGTTCATACTGTAAAATAAGTTAATTTATTAAAAGCAATACTTTTTTTTTAATATAACACAGTGAAACGCGTATTATTTACTTTATGTTATTGTTACTTTGAAGCACGGAATAAAATAAATGATTTTAAAACAAAGACAATCACATCAATGTAACAATACTTGATTCCCGTAAAGATTACTAGATCTGAACCAATACTTGCGATATATCGGAAATGAATGTGAAAATCTAACTTCGATATATAGAAAAAATCAAAGTAACAGATCGACATACTTGAACACCAAAGATTTGTAAACATCACGTAGCATTGATTCAATCTGATTGTCTCATCAGCACTATTTATATTTATAAAGATTGTTTTGTCATAAGGGGAACTTCATTGCTTTTTATCGGGATCAGAGAATGTTTTTAAATAGTTTCATTTGTTTCCTCAAGTCAAACATTATTTTAAAAAAATTTTTGACAGAAACAAACAAATTTTACTGTTAATTTACTTTAGTCAGGCCAAAACATTATTCATAAAAAATGATATTGACAAAACATATTTCTAAAAAATGACAATTTTCTTTGAGCATACTACAAAACTATTTGCAAAGTGTTGACAACAAATACTCATTTTAGAGAGGGGTTTGCTACTTATATTTATATAGATAATGCGAATATATCGGATGTATTACAAGTGAGCGGTTATAAGCGGGAACTATTTGTGTTGCGCTTTCTGATTGGTCAATACATTAATTAGTTCGTTTCGATACGGAACCGATTCATTAGTTGGTTTTAATAAGGAACGGAATTGATTAATTTCCGCCTCGGGTCCTGTAGATGATAATCCGTGAGATTTTTACATTAATTTCCGATATATTGCAAGTACTGGTTCAGATCGAGTAGCCTTTTTGGGAATAAAGTATTATTACATTGATGTGATTGTCTTTGTTTTAAAATCATTTATTTTATTCCGTGCTTCAAAGTAACAATAAAATAAAATAAATAATATGCGTTTCACTGTGTTATATTAAAAAAAAAACAGTATTTAAATTTTAAAGGCAGTTGTGTAACACGAATTACAAATGAAAGTTCGTATAATTTCCTTTCCAGCTGCTATTATGCATCAATACATCGTACTGTTTTTATAAATCATTTTATTTTGTTCCGTGCTTAAATGTAACCCTGTTGCACTGCATTATTTAAAAAATACTCAGCATTTAGGTTTAAAATTTTTAAGGTAGTTGTGTAACACGAATTACAGATACAATTCCGTCTCTAATTTCCTTTCCAGCTGCTATATTATTATATCATTAAATTTTGTTAAGAGTAACAATGTTCCTCTGTATTATAAAAATAAACTCAGTATTAAAGTTTTAAATTCTTAAGGCAGTTGTGTATTACGAATTAATAATAATATTATTATTATAAACTTCTTTCAGTTCTTAAATTTTAAATTCTTAAGGCAGTTTTTTGCTTTTATATAAAATACAATATGTATAACACAAAAACAGAACGTAATATTTTATTGTTTGGAAGGTTGGCTGCACTAGAAAAATAGCGGTAAGTCATTTCTTTGGAGGGAGTGTAAGGAAAAATATGTGTCTACTGTTGGATGCAATATTTTCTGTTTTTTGCGAAGAATAGTGTTTGTAAGTGCATTGTCAGTGTTTGTTTCGTTATTGTGAGTAATTTTGCGACTTACTATCGCAAAACAAATGATATGTGAGCGCGAGTTTCATAATTGTAAAAGGTAGGTAGAGTGCTTAGTAAGGTAGGTTTTAATTACTAAAAAAAGCTACATATTAGTATGCAACGTTCTATAAACCGTGCCTATATTTGCTTGAAACATTCCGAAACATGTAAAAAGACGTCAGAGCTGTGACGTCATGTTTCCCTCCGCGAGGCAGGCAGCCGCTTTACAACTGCTACATCCGCGCCGAAAAATTTACCCAACTTTAATTAAAGAAAAAATGTTTCCAGGCCTAAAAAAAAAAATTTCCATGAAAACAGCCTTTTTACATGTTTTTGAATGTATCATGCAAATATAGGCCCGGTTCAGGAAACTCCACAAATCATGACTTATATAAAAATTTAAAAAGTGTCATTTCAGTAACAGGTAACAGGATCTTACAAAACCTTAAAAATACATCACATCATATTACACTTACCCTGTCTGGTAATAGAGATCATTTTTATATCACCAAGGGTACGTTCTGCAGCTTTAATATTATCACAAACTGATGCCATTGCAAATAGTAATGTTCTTTTTCAATTTCTAGGCGTAAAAGATGTTACAATACGTGATCGGCATAGAAATAAAAATTATACTAGCACTACTAGCAGTAAAATCAAAATCCTCGAAAAACGTTAAAAGTAAATCAGATTAGAAAAACACACATTCCGCAGCTATGCAAAAGCTCTCAGAACCAATGCCTTGTATATTTTGCATGGTTTTAAAAGTTAGCGATTACTTTCTGGCTCATATATAATAGCACTTACGTACATCATGATTGTAATTTTTACATTTGGGCAGTACAAAGGCGTAAACACATTAATTAAATATTTATATATATATATATATATATATATATATATATATATATGATTAAAATTGTGTTGGATGTAAAAGTGAACTGTGTAGATATTATTATTTGAGACGAATTTAGATACTGCAACAACTGACAAAGGAAAATCTTTTGCTTTACAGAATGTCGGCTTAGATTTCCTTTGATTTACATAAACTGTATGACTTTTAATTACATTCTAATCAATAAACAATGGATTTTGGTTTCGCAAATCAAATCACAGATAAAATTAATTTGAAAACATTTCGAAGATAAATAAATTGCACAAATTAGCACGAACGTGTAGATATGAATGTTTCTTTATACAACAAAGTACTACTTTACGCTACATTCATTTATATTCTTGAATTTTGTAGTCCATTACGTTTGGTGAATCTCATTGATCACTTAAACAAAAGTTTATGACTATCCGAACTTTAGTTCCAAAGTTCGGGTAGTCATAAAATATTGTTTAGGTGATTAATTAATTTATAATATATTTATTTTACACATTTATTCACAAAGAATCACATTGGGATACATTTCGGTTATTTAAAAAACAATAAATGCGTAGTTAATTATTTCTCCTGTTGGTGATATTGGGTCTATCATTATTACTAATAATATCTCTCTAAATTACACTTGTTTGTATTATCTTAGTAAAAAAACCACTACTAACTGATTTATTCAGCAGACGCGTTTCGCGCTAGGTCAGCGCATTATTCAATGCTGCGAACTACTGACAAGACTTTTGCTCAGGTGTGTTGTGTTGGTGTGAGTCTATGGTGTATTTTTGTTCTATGGTGTGTTATTGTTCATGGAGTAGTTGTTAATTATGGAATAAAATATAGTGTTTGATTTTGAGTACGTTTTGTCGCTTAGAATGTTTTGTGGATAGTATATATGGTGTTTATATTATTTATAGAAAACACTACACAAATTTAAGAAATTTAAAAAGATAATATAAACAAGTATAATTTTTATAAAAACCTCAAGATCTACAACACAAAAAGTCCTGATTGACTAACGATCAACGCAGAGCCGAAACGTAGAGTGATACAGATTTGAAATAAAAAAAGAAACTTTCGTTATACCACGTAGGAGCGCACTAAGAAAGAATTTAGCAAAATTTTTATTTTAAGGGAGAGAAATTTACCATAACAAAGACACAGAGTTCACATCCGCCTGGCTGTTTATCCGAATCTTGTTTCCAAGTGTCGGAGGTGTTGTTTGATGAAAGGCATTTTCAAGGCAGTGTGAAGCAATATTAATCTATTAGAGCTAGACGGTTTAATACGTTTCTGAGCTGCTATCTATCAAAAAGTAGTAGACGTACAATTATACCACTCTAGCAGTAAAACTTATATAACTTGAAACACTTATTTTAGCTCTTAAATCTTGATTTGTATTTAAAAAATGACGGACGGCTCACTCTATCTGTAACCACCTCATTTAATGATTAGGCAACTATGCAATACATTCAACATTGTCCGACATTACAGCGATAAAAAGATTTAATCCCATAACACTGAAATAATGAAAACTAAAAAATCTTATAGAATAGATAAAGGAGGCTAGGGTCTATTCAAACCAAGTCTAAGTTGATAAGTTTTATTACAGGATTACTCGCAAGATGAGAGTCGCATCCGATAGTTTATGCTAAGTCCTCCTCCTATAAAGGATATATGAAAAATTCATAATCCATTTCTTATCTTTCCTTCTGCCAACGCTATCGTATGGTTTCAGGTTAATGTTGAGAAATTCTCAAACATTCAAATTTCTCGACGTTATATTCACAGAAGGAAAAATATCTTCACAAGTAGTCTTGCCTTGATTACTATCTATATCAAGAAGTTCTTCAAAAACTTGACAGCTTTTATTTGTTTCATTTCGGGATACATTTCTTCGGCTACTGCAGTTTCCCATTCTTTATTCATTTCTCCATCGGTGAATGGATTTCCTCGTTTTGCAATTTCAAGAGCCGTTCGAAAGCTGCCACAAATTACAGCCTCTTGTTCAGTATTGGACAAATTATAGACAAAAAACATTTAATCCACCTGCAGGTGGTTATAAGACAATCCCTTACGTTTTGATTCTACTGGAATCCTCTTCAGAAACCAAAATTTATTCACAATAGCCTATTCACCAGCCAATTAATAAGTTCATATATTGAAAACAACATAAATCGTAAAAACACCCTGATATTCCATCTTAAAATAAAACCAAATGTTACAATATTCTAGGGTTGCTTTCTTATGTGGGGTAGTGAACGGTTTTACAGATAGTAGACGGTGTTTCAGCTCTGTAGACGGGGGCAGGTTACCAAAACTATCGAAATAAGACATCCAGCTACAGTTTTTGTAACACACCTAATGAGTACCAGGCCCTGCGGTACTGTCCAAAGTCACTATAGCCTACAACAGAGATCTCCAACCCTTTTTACTCAAGGACCACATCTAAAAATTTAGAAGGAAAGGCAATATTTCAAGGCAGAATATCTAGACACCCCCACCTCCCATACAACCACGTTTTTTCTAATCAAGAGCTCGGTGTTGCTTTTGAGATTTTCTTGCGTCGTTTTTTACTTGTTTACAGCTAGTTTTACACTTATAGAGAAAAGAAGTAACAAGTGAGAAATGATTACCTGAAATTTTACATGGACATTCTTAGGGCCAGTGGTTAACATATAGGCCTAGTTTTATTTAGAAATTCCCTTTAGGGCCCCTCCCCACTGGCCTTGGTTATTCTCTTAACGCTAGGTTTTTACACTATAGTTTGATATATTTATTGGGGTTTAATGTCAGTAAATAAATTCAATCCAAATACAAATACAAAAAAAAATTAATAAAAATCATCGTCACCCCATACGAAGGACAGGTACTATGTTAGTAATTTATAAAGGATCTTGTTTCAAGCCTTTAGTTAAAACTTTATCAAAAGGTTGACACTGCCTTTTCTACTTGGTTTTTATATTAATGTGGGTAAATGTTTTCTAGCAATCTTATTTGTTTGCTCTCTAATAATATTATTAATAATTTTAGGCTTATAACCATTAAAATTGTCTATACCCTTAATACTTACTCATTCAATTTCGAAACGGTTTTTTTATCGTTATATAAATTATTATATTTATTAGTGTTAAAACTTGCAAATTTGTGTTGGTTATAATGGTTGAATTTTTTTAAAATAAATCTATCATTAGATGTTGCCTTTCATTAAATATCAAAGTTTTTCTTTTTCAGTTTCATGAGTAAATTTGATTTTATGATGTTGATCATTTAAAATTTATCCATTTTTAAATTCGTTGATGTTAAACACAGCAAAAATATCGACCATGTATCTAATCCAGACATGCAAGCAATTAGGTTTCTCTTTTAATCCTTGTTCAAACTTACTCATTAACAATTCCGCTACAAAAAGTGAATAAAAGATGTTTCCAATTGCTGTACCATATTTTTTACAAATTATAATTAAGTTTAAAATAATTATTATTCATGCAACAGTTATTCATTTTAACACTTTGTCAACCCTTTCTTCTTTTGACATCATTTTAAAGCCAAAATTTTCTTAACAAATCTAAATTTCATTTATAAGAATACTTGGAAAAGAGAACAAAAATCAAAAGAAACTAAAATTTCATTTTCTGATCATCCAACTTCAACTCTCTTTACAAAACCTGGTATATTTTTACCATGTGTAAAATTATATTTAAAATGGCTGAATTCACTAACCATTAAGATAAGATTTTGGGTAAGGTAATCAATTTATCTCTTGCTTCCTTTTTATTGTAAGTTTTTGGATTGCAATACAGGCTAGGTGAAATAGGATTAAAAACATTAAATTTATATACATCCTTTTTCATAACTAAATTACAACCCTTATGTTTACCATTTCTAATCACATTCTAAACATTTGTAAGATTTTTCTTCAAAATGTCTACCCACGTGTACCTTAAACCTCCAACTATTGTTTCCTGAGTAAATACAAAGTGAGTATTTGTAAGGTTTTTCTCCAGAATGGATATGCATGTGTACCTTAAGACTCCCTCTATTGTTTCCTGATTAACTACATAGTTAGCATTTGTAAGGTTTTTCTCCAGAATGGATATGCATGTGTAACTTAAGACTCCCTCTATTGTTTCCTGAGTAACGACATTATGAACATTTGAAGGGTTTTTCTTCAGAATGGATACTCAAATGTACCTTAAGGCTCCCTCCATTTTTTGCTGAGTAACTACACAGTGAGAATTTTAAGCTTTTTCTATGGAATGGATACGCAAGTGTACTTTAAGACTCCCTCTATTGTTTCCTGAGTAACTACATTGTGAACATTTCTAAGGTTATTTTTCAGAATGGATACGCATATGTACTTCAAGGGTCAATCCTTGTTTTGTTGAAAACTTACATTGTGATTATTTGAAAGAGGTTTCTTCAGAATGGATACAGATATGTACTTTAAGGGTCCTTCCTTGTTTTGTTGAATAACTACATTGTGAATATTTGAAAGGTTTTTCTTCAGAATGTGTAAGCATGTGTACCTTAAGACACCCTCTATTGTTTCCTGAGTAACTACACAGTGAGCATTGGTAAGGTTTTTCCATGGAATAGATACAGATATGTACTTTAAGAATCCCTCCTTGTTTTCTTGAATAACTACATTGTGAACTTTTGAAAGGTTTTTCTTCAAAATGGATAGTCATATGTACTGCAAAGGTCCCTCCTTGTTTCGTTGAATAACTACTTTGTGAACATTTGAAAGGTTTTTTTCAGAATGGATACGCATATGTACTTTAAGGGTCCCTCCTAGTTTTGTTGAATAACTACATTGTGAACATTTGAAAAGTTTTTCTTCAAAATGGATATGCATCTGTACGTTAAGGGTCCCTCTTTGTTTTGTTGAATAACTACATTGTGAACATTTGAAAGGTTTTTCTCCAGAAAGCATCCGCATGTGTACCTTAAGACTCCCTCCATTGTTTGCTGAGTAATTACACAGTGAGTATTTGTACGTTATTCTCCAGAATGGATACGCATGTGTACCTTAAGTCTCCCTTTATTATTTGCTGAGTAACTACAACGTGAGCATTTATAAGGTTTTTCTCCAGAATGGATACTCATGTGTACCTTAAGTCTTCCTCCATTGTATGCTGAGTAATTACACAGTGAGTATTTGTAAGGTTTTTCTCCAGAATGGATACGCATGTGTACCTTAAGACTCCCTCCATTGTTTGCTGAGTAATTACACAGTGAGCATTTGTAACGTTTATGTCCAGAATGGAAACGCATGTGTACCTTAAGACTCCCTCCACCTTAAGTCTCTACCATAAGTCTTGATCCATTGTTTGCTGCGTAACTACAATGTGAGCATTTATAAGGGTTTTCTCCAGAATGAATACGCATGTGTACCTTAACACTGTCTCTATTGTTTCCTGAGTAACTACATAGTGAGTATTTGTAAGCTTTTTCTCCAGAATGGATACGCATATGTACTCTAAGGGCCCCTCCTTGTTTTGCTGAGTAACTACATTGTGAACATTTATAAGGTTTTTCTCCAGAATGGATACGCATGTGTACCTTAAGTCTTGATCCATTGTTTGCTGCGTAACTACAATGTGAGCATTTATAAGGTTTTTCTCCAGAATGGATACGAATGTGTACCTTAAGACTGTCTCTATTGTTTCCTGAGTAACTACATTGTGAACATTTATAAGGTTTTTCTCCAGAATGGTTATGCATGTGTACCTTAAGACTCCTTACATAGTTTGCTGAGTAACTACAAAGGGAGCATTTGTAAGGTTTTTCTCCAGAATGGCTATACATATGAGCTTTAAAACACACTCTTAGATTTCCTGAATAATCACATTGTGACCATTTGTAAGGTTTTTCTGCAGAATGGTTACGCATGTGTACCTTGAGACTCCCTCCATTGTTTGCTGAGTAACTACACAGTGAGCATTTATAAGGTTTTTCTCCAGAATGGATACGCAAGTGTACCTTAAGACTCCCTCTATTGTTTCCTGATTAACTACATAGTTAGCATTTGTAAGGATTTTCTCCAGAATGGATATGCATGTGTAACTTACGACTCCGTCTATTGTTTCCTGAGTAACTACATTGTGAACATTTATAAGGTTTTTCTCCAGAATGGTTATGCATGTGTACCTTAAGACTCCTTACATAGTTTGCTGAGTAACTACAAAGGGAGCATTTGTAAGGTTTTTCTCCAGAATGGCTATACATATGAGCTTTAAAACACACTCTTAGATTTGCTGAATAATCACATTGTGACCATTTGTAAGGTTTTTCTGCAGAATGGTTACGCATGTGTACCTTGAGACTCCCTCCATTGTTTGCTGAGTAACTACACAGTGAGCATTTATAAGGTTTTTCTCCAGAATGGATACGCAAGTGTACCTTAAGACTCCCTCTATTGTTTCCTGATTAACTACATAGTTAGCATTTGTAAGGATTTTCTCCAGAATGGATATGCATGTGTAACTTACGACTCCATCTATTGTTTCCTAAGTAACTACATTGTGAACATTTGAAGGGTTTTCCTTCAGAATGGATATTCATGTGTACCTTAAGGCTCCCTCCATTGCTTGCTGAGTAATTTTACAGTGAGAATTTTTAGGTTTTTCCAAGGAATGGATACTCATATGTACATTAAGACTCCCTCTATTGTTTCCTGAGTAACTACATTGTGAACATTTCTAATGTTTTTTTTCAGAATGGATAGGCATATGTACTTTAACGGTCCCTCCTTGATTTGTTGAATAACTACATTGTGATTACTTGAAAGGGTTTTCTTCAGAATGGATACGCATGTGTACCTTAAGACACCCTCCATTGTTTGCTGAGTAACTACACCGTGAGCATTTATAAGGTTTTTCTCCAGAATGGATACGCATGTGTACCTTAAGACTCCCTCTATTGTTTGTTGAGTAATTACATTGTGAACATTTGAAAGGTTTTACTTCAGAATGGACACGCATGTGTAACTTAAGACTCCCTCTATAGTTTCCTGAGTAACGACACAGTGAGCATTTGTACGATTTTGCTATGGAATGGATGCGCATGTGTACCATAAAATTATTCCTTCTATTGTTTCCTGAGTAACTACATTGTGAACATTTCTAAGGTTTTTTTTTAGAATGGATACGCATATGTACTTTAAGGGTCCCTCCTAGTTTTGTTGAATATCTACATTGTGAGCATTTGTAAAGTTTTTCTACGGAATGGATACGCATGTGTACTTTAAGACTCCCTCCATTGCTTGCTGAGTAATTACACAGTGAGCATTTGTAAGGTTTTTCTCCAGAATGGATACGCATGTGTACCTTAAGACTACCTCCATTGTTTGCTGAGTAATTACACAGTGAGCATTTGTAAGGTTTTTCTCCAGAATGGATACGCATGTGTACCTTAAGTCTTGATCCATTGTTTGCTGCGTAACTACAATGTGAGCATTTATAAGGTTTTTCTCCAGAATGGATACGAATGTGTACCTTAAGACTGTCTCTATTGTTTCCTGAGTAACTACATTGTGAACATTTATAAGGTTTTTCTCCAGAATGGTTATGCATGTGTACCTTAAGACTCCATCCATTTTTTGCGGAGTAACTACACAGTGAGCATTTGTAAGGGTTTTCTCCAGAATGGCTATACATATGAGCTTTAAGGCACACTCTTTGATTTGCTGAATAATCACATTGTGAACATTTGTAAGGTTTTTCTTCAGAATGTCTATGCATGTGTACCTTAAACCTCCAACTATTGTTTCCTGAGTAACTACACAGTGAGCATCTGTAAGGTTTTTCTCCAGAATGGATACGCATATGTACTTTAAGGGTCCCTCGTTGTTTTGCTGAGTAACTACATTGTGAACATTTGTAAGGTTTTTCTTCAGAATGGATACGCATGTGTACCTTAAGACTCCCTCTATTGTTTCCTGAGTAACGACATTATGAACATTTGAAGGGTTTTTCTTCAGAATGGATACTCAAATGTACCTTAAGGCTCCCTCCATTTTTTGCTGAGTAACTACACAGTGAGAATTTTAAGCTTTTTCTATGGAATGGATACGCAAGTGTACTTTAAGACTCCCTCTATTGTTTCCTGAGTAACTACATTGTGAACATTTCTAAGGTTATTTTTCAGAATGGATATGCATATGTACTTCAAGGGTCAATCCTTGTTTTGTTGAAAACTTACATTGTGATTATTTGAAAGAGGTTTCTTCAGAATGGATACAGATATGTACTTTAAGGGTCCTTCCTTGTTTTGTTGAATAACTACATTGTGAATATTTGAAAGGTTTTTCTTCAGAATGTGTAAGCATGTGTACCTTAAGACACCCTCTATTGTTTCCTGAGTAACTACACAGTGAGCATTGGTAAGGTTTTTCCATGGAATAGATACAGATATGTACTTTAAGAATACCTCCTTGTTTTCTTGAATAACTACATTGTGAACTTTTGAAAGGTTTTTCTTCAAAATGGATAGTCATATGTACTGCAATGGTCCCTCCTTGTTTCGTTGAATAACTACTTTGTGAACATTTGAAAGGTTTTTTTCAGAATGGATACGCATATGTACTTTAAGGGTCCCTCCTAGTTTTGTTGAATAACTACATTGTGAACATTTGAAAGGTTTTTCTCCAGAAAGCATCCGCATGTGTACCTTAAGACTCCCTAAATTGTTTGCTGAGTAATTACACAGTGAGTATTTGTACGTTATTCTCCAGAATGGATACGCATGTGTACCTTAAGTCTCCCTTTATTATTTGCTGAGTAACTACAACGTGAGCATTTATAAGGTTTTTCTCCAGAATGGATACTCATGTGTACCTTAAGTCTTCCTCCATTGTATGCTGAGTAATTACACAGTGAGCATTTGTAAGGTTTTTCTCCAGAATGGATACGTATGTGTACCTTAAGACTCCCTCCATTGTTTGCTGAGTAATTACACAGTGAGCATTTGTAACGTTTATGTCCAGAATGGAAACGCATGTGTACCTTAAGACTCCCTCCATTGTTTGTTGCGTAACTACACAGTGAGCATTTGTAAGGTTTTTCTCCAGAATGGATACGCATGTGTACCTTAAGACTCCCTCCATTGTTTGCTGAGTAATTACACAGTGAGCATTTGTAACGTTTATGTCCAGAATGGAAACGCATGTGTACCTTAAGACTCCCTCCACCTTAAGTCTTGATCCATTGTTTGCTGCGTAACTACAATGTGAGCATTTATAAGGGTTTTCTCCAGAATGAATACGCATGTGTACCTTAACACTGTCTCTATTGTTTCCTGAGTAACTACATAGTGAGTACTTGTAAGCTTTTTCTCCAGAATGGATACGCATATGTACTCTAAGGGCCCCTCCTTGTTTTGCTGAGTAACTACATTGTGAACATTTATAAGGTTTTTCTCCAGAATGGATACGCATGTGTACCTTAAGTCTTGATCCATTGTTTGCTGCGTAACTACAATGTGAGCATTTATAAGGTTTTTCTCCAGAATGGATACGAATGTGTACCTTAAGACTGTCTCTATTGTTTCCTGAGTAACTACATTGTGAACATTTATAAGGTTTTTCTCCAGAATGGTTATGCATGTGTACCTTAAGACTCCTTACATAGTTTGCTGAGTAACTACAAAGGGAGCATTTGTAAGGTTTTTCTCCAGAATGGCTATACATATGAGCTTTAAAACACACTCTTAGATTTGCTGAATAATCACATTGTGACCATTTGTAAGGTTTTTCTGCAGAATGGTTACGCATGTGTACCTTGAGACTCCCTCCATTGTTTGCTGAGTAACTACACAGTGAGCATTTATAAGGTTTTTCTCCAGAATGGATACGCAAGTGTACCTTAAGACTCCCTCTATTGTTTCCTGATTAACTACATAGTTAGCATTTGTAAGGATTTTCTCCAGAATGGATATGCATGTGTAACTTACGACTCCGTCTATTGTTTCCTAAGTAACTACATTGTGAACATTTGAAGGGTTTTCCTTCAGAATGGATATTCATGTGTACCTTAAGGCTCCCTCCATTGCTTGCTGAGTAATTTTACAGTGAGAATTTTTAGGTTTTTCCAAGGAATGGATACTCATATGTACATTAAGACTCCCTCTATTGTTTCCTGAGTAACTACATTGTGAACATTTCTAATGTTTTTTTTTCAGAATGGATAGGCATATGTACTTTAACGGTCCCTCCTTGATTTGTTGAATAACTACATTGTGATTACTTGAAAGGGTTTTCTTCAGAATGGATACGCATGTGTACCTTAAGACACCCTCCATTGTTTGCTGAGTAACTACACCGTGAGCATTTATAAGGTTTTTCTCCAGAATGGATATGCATGTGTACCTTAAGACTCCCTCTATTGTTTGTTGAGTAATTACATTGTGAACATTTGAAAGATTTTACTTCAGAATGGACACGCATGTGTAACTTAAGACTCCCTCTATAGTTTCCTGAGTAACGACACAGTGAGCATTTGTACGATTTTGCTATGGAATGGATGCGCATGTGTACCATAAAATTATTCCTTCTATTGTTTCCTGAGTAACTACATTGTGAACATTTCTAAGGTTTTTTTTTAGAATGGATACGCATATGTACTTTAAGGGTCCCTCCTAGTTTTGTTGAATATCTACATTGTGAGCATTTGTAAAGTTTTTCTCCGGAATGGATACGCATGTGTACTTTAAGACTCCCTCCATTGCTTGCTGAGTAATTACACAGTGAGCATTTGTAAGGTTTTTCTCCAGAATGGATACGCATGTGTACCTTAAGACTACCTCCATTGTTTGCTGAGTAATTACACAGTGAGCATTTGTAAGGTTTTTCTCCAGAATGGATACGCATGTGTACCTTAAGTCTTGATCCATTGTTTGCTGCGTAACTACAATGTGAGCATTTATAAGGTTTTTCTCCAGAATGGATACGAATGTGTACCTTAAGACTGTCTCTATTGTTTCCTGAGTAACTACATTGTGAACATTTATAAGGTTTTTCTCCAGAATGGTTATGCATGTGTACCTTAAGACTCCATCCATTTTTTGCGGAGTAACTACACAGTGAGCATTTGTAAGGGTTTTCTCCAGAATGGCTATACATATGAGCTTTAAGGCACACTCTTTGATTTGCTGAATAATCACATTGTGAACATTTGTAAGGTTTTTCTTCAGAATGTCTATGCATGTGTACCTTAAACCTCCAACTATTGTTTCCTGAGTAACTACACAGTGCCCGGCAAGCTGGCCTGAGCAACCGGGCGGGTCCACAGGTGGCGGATAGTGGGACGGCCTACAGAAATGTAGGTTACCTGTGAATAAGGATTCCGGAAGGTTTCTTAATATGCAGGCCTGGACCAAGGCTATGGTTCAAAGGTGAGGAATTATCCCTCCTCGTCAGTCAACCGGTTGGGCTTGGTAGAAATAACCGAGTGCTCTGACCGGGGAGACTGGGGTAGTTGGGAATTAAGTCCTCACAATGCTACTCTCACCTCCCGGGTGAACCAAGGGCAATGCGACAGTGAAGTAGGGGCGGGAAACTGCCCAAACGACACAGTTGTAAAAAAGAGAGTAAAGCAGGCTGTTCATCTGAGCAGTTAATAATGTCCTGAACTTGGGGTGTGCTTCAAGGTCAGTGACTGAATACCCAATCCAAGGTGGAAGGCATCGTGCCGAAGGATGAATGGCTGCAGGGTATAAAATGCAGTCCCAAACGATCCCCTTGAGGAACCAGACAAAACCTCATTGTATGTTGTCTTGCCAGGGCAGTGGGGGCTCTGCTCTGGTCGACCGTTATTTCCCCCATACTCGTGGGACTTTAATGGACCAAGTAAGTATAAGAATTAATTTCGAGACTGCACAGACAGTGGGAGCCAATGAGACGGCAAACCGTGAGTCTGTAGCAGATGTGTCAACGGCAACCATCACTGGGGGTGCGGGGGCGGCTGTCAAGCTGCCGACTGCAGAAACCGGTGAAGTGGCTGTAGAGTTGAGCATGATGTCTAGTCCTGGGGCTGCTCTGCGGACCCAGGCGACTGCAAATTAAGCAGAACAAGGATCAAGATCCTCCAAGTGAACCTACAGCATAGCAGGGCGGCGAGTGCTGTCGTGTGTAGGATGCTGGACAGGGGAGAGGTGGACTTGGTGCTCATCCAGGAACCATGGATTTCTGGAGGAAAAATATGCGGGCTGGCGACATCTGGAGGTAAGTTGTTGTATGATAAGGACTCCGGTGTTCCCAGGACGTGTATCCTGGTTAGGAGGGGGTTGTGTGCTTTTGTACTAACGAACTTCTGTTGCAGGGATTTGTTAGCAGTGACGGTGGAGCTGCGGGCGCAGGGGGGGATGAAGAGGCTGAACCTGGCCACGGCATATCTCCCCTTTGACTGCGCGGGGGCTCTGCCAACACAAGAGCTGAGGAGCCTGGTCGAGCACTGCGAGGCTGTGGATGAGGAGCTGCTGGTGGGGATGGATGCTAACTCCCATCACACTTCGTGGGGTAGTACAGGTACAAACACCAGAGGTGAGGAACTTTTAGCTTATCTTAGCTCTAAGAATCTACTAGTCCTAAATCAGGGGGAAGAGCCGACGTTTGTCACTAGGGCCAGACAGGAGGTCCTGGACATTACGGTGGCATCGAACCAGATGGCTAGGTATGTACTAAATTGGCATGTGTCGGATGAACCATCTTCTTCTGATCACAGACATATTAGGTATGATATCTCTCTAAATCCAGCCATGCTTCGCCCAACCAGGGATCCAAGAAGAACAGACTGGGACTCCTACAGGAGGGACCTGGGTGTTCGGATTGAGGAGGCTGGATTGGAGTATGGTGGGAGGAGAGAGCTAGAAGACTCTGCCACATTGGTTGGCGAGGCTATAATAGAATCCTTTACCGATAACTGCCCTCTCAGTGAGGGGAGGAAAGTAGGGGATCCGTCATGGTGGAACAAGAAGCTAGCCAAACTTCGGAAGACCACCAGGAGACTCTTTAATAGAGCAAAAAAGAACGGGGAGTGGGACCTGTATAGGAAAACACTAACCGAATACAACAGGGCAATTAGAGAAGCGCGCAGGAAGTCCTGGAAGGAGTTTTGTCATGAGATTGACAAAACTCGGGAAGGGGCACGACTGTATAAAGTGCTCTCCAAGGACCCAGTTAACCCGGTGGGGATGCTAAGAACCCCACTTGGAAATATAACAAAAACGGCAGGGGAAACTGTGGAAGAATTAATCAGGACACATTTCCCTTCCAGTACCCTGAGGAAACTTGGGGGAGCAGACACTGAACCGGTTACCAAACTCTCCACAAGACGTGGTAAGAGGGAGGACTGGGAAGTGGCAAGGAGGATAGTAACTCCACAAAGGGTAAGATGGGCTATTGGCACTTTTAAACCCTACAAATCTCCAGGTCCAGATGGGATCTATCCTGTGCTGCTGCAGGAGGGAATGGATATGCTGGTGCTGGTACTTACTAAATTATACAGGCTAAGCATTGCTCTAGGGCATGTGCCGGCAGCCTGGAAATCTAGTAAGGTGGTCTTTATACCTAAGCCCACCGGTAACCAATCGGAAGGGAAAGGATACAGACCTATCACACTCGTGTCCTTTGTTCTCAAGGGACTTGAAAAACTGGTTGATAGGCATATTAGGGGGGGTGCTTTGGCTATCAAACCACTGCATTGGAACCAGTATGCTTACCAACCGGGGAAATCTTGCGAGGGAGCTCTCCATCAAGTGGTTGGTAGGATTGAGCAAATGATCGCTAAGAAAGGTTGTGCCATAGGTGCCTTCCTCGACATTGAAGGGGCTTTCAATAACCCCTCAGTGGAGACGATGGTAAGTGGTGCAAGACGTCATGGAGTGGATGCGACCACTTGTGGTTGGATAAGTTCCATGTTAACAAACAGAAGCATTTCTGTAGAGGTGGCAGGGGAGGTCAGAAGGGCGGAGACAAGTCTGGGCTGCGCACAGGGGGGGGTTCTCTCTCCTCTGTTGTGGTGCCTAGTGGTTGACAACCTTATTGAACTCCTGAATGAACAGGGGTACTTCTGTCTAGGATATGCGGACGACATAGTTGTCCTGATCCTGGGCAGATTCCCTGATACAGTCCTTGAGGTAATCAGGAATCCTCTACGACTGATTGAAGAGTGGTGTAAAAAGGAGAACCTTAGGGTAAATCCAAAAAAGACTGCTCTCATTAACTTCACCAGACAGCGAAAAGATCTGACGACCAGGATGCCCCGCTTGTTTGGTGAATACCTTGAGTTTGTGGGGGAGGTGAAGTACCTGGGAGTTACTCTGGACAGGAAACTCACCTGGAATCCACATCTTGAGAGGACAGTTAACAGGGCCAAAAGGGCACTGATGACTGTGAGAAGAATGGTGGGTAAGAAATGGGGACTGAAGCCATCAATGATGCACTGGATGTATCTGAGGGTGATAAGACCTATGATTACCTATGGAGCTCTGGTGTGGTGGACAAAGGCCAACCAGGCACAGACAAGAGCTAAACTGAGCTCTATCCAGAGATTGGCCTGTCTGTGCACACTGGGAGCGATGTCAACTACACCAGGTGCAGCAATGGAAGTAATGCTTAACCTCCCTCCCCTTGAGCTTGTCCTTAGGGGAGAGGCGAGGCTAGCGGCATGGAGATTGCGCAACTCGAGCAACTGGGCTAACCTCCCAGATGTCTCGGGACATATGAGTATCGAGTGCTTGGTCAAAGAACCCGTCTTGGAAATGGGCAGCGACCACATTACTCGAATGTTTGCACCTGACCAGGTCCACCAAACTGTGATGGAATGGTCAGGGACATTAACATCGGGAGCTCAGATCTGGTACACAGATGGCTCCAAGATGGACTTCGGCACTGGAGCGGGGGTGTATTGTAAAAACCCAAGGGTAGAACTAGTTTTTTCCTTGGGGAGGCATACCTCTGTCTTTCAGGCCGAAGTATATGCTATAAATGCCTGTCTGGGAGAGATAGTGAGAAGGGAAACACATGGGGCCCGGATTGCTATTTTCTCCGACAGTCAGGCAGCAATTAAGGCACTAAACGGACACGTGGTCACCTCGGCCATAGTCAGGGAGTGCCTAATTAACCTACAAGCTCTGGCAAGGCACAATCAAGTCAAGATTGGTTGGGTGCCAGGGCATAGGGGAATACTTGGAAATGAAGCCGCAGATGCGCTGGCCAGGGAGGGGTCCTCGACTCCCCTGATTGGACCGGAACCTGCGGTGGGTATTTCCAAATCCATGGTCAAGATGGCAGTGCGAAGGTGGATGGCTGAAAGACACTGTGAGCACTGGATCAGGGCTGAAGGGATGAGACACAGTAAGCTAACCCTTAGGAAACCTTCCTTGGGGCTGCAGAAGAGTCTCATCTATCTGTCTAGGCAGGAATTAAGGATAGCCACAGGACTACTCACGGGACACTGTGGACTAAGGAAACATTTGCATAAAATGGGTATCTACAAGGATGAACCAGTGTGCAGATTGTGCGGGCAGGAACAGGAGACTGCCACACACATCATTTACAGATGTGGAGTACTTGCTGAGAGGCGCTTCAACCTCTTTGGTGATGGAACGGCTTTGGTGGATGCTGAAGGTAAAACTCTAGTCAGGAAACTCCTAAACCTGGTAAGAGGGAAGGGGTTATTTGACTAGATCAGGGAGGTAAGTACAATATACCTTAAGGTAGCAGTGCTTCGGGCAATTCAAACCCGCTCCCAAGTTAAACAAAAAAAAAAAAAAAAACTACACAGTGAGCATCTGTAAGGTTTTTCTCCAGAATGGATACGCATATGTACTTTAAGGGTCCCTCGTTGTTTTGCTGAGTAACTACATTGTGAACATTTGTAAGGTTTTTCTTCAGAATGGATACGCATGTGTACCTTAAGACTCCCTCTATTGTTTGCTGAGTAATTACACAGTGAGCATTTGTAAGGTTTTTCTCCAGAATGGATACGCATGTGTACCTTAAGACTCGCTCCATTGTTTCCTGAGTAAGTACACAGTGGACACTTGTAGGGATTTTCTCCAGTATGGTAATTCAAATGTTTTCTAAGACTCCCTGCTTGATTTGCTGAATATCTACAATGTGAACTTTTATAAAGATTTTTATCAAAATGAGATCTTATATGTTCATTAAGGTTTTTTTGGTATGAAGTTAAATAACTACATTGTGAATATTTGTATGTTTTTTTTGTAGAACGAGGTTTGAAGAATTTTTTTAAACCAGTTGAGTGTAAAGCTGGAAAATTCCATTGTAGGCTCTTATCAGGTATTTTATTATGAATATGTTTTTTAATGTGGATTATTAGTTTGCTTATCTTTGAGGCTATATAAAGACACTTTTCACAGTTGAAAAATTTATCCTTCTCTCTCCTAATAGTCTTCATAAGAGCAGACATTACTGATGTGTAATTACATTGTGTGTCTCCATTCTGCTTAGAAGTATTGTAATACATTATAGGTGCATCAGTACTTGAATACATTCTCGTTACTTCAATTTTAGGCTATTCTTGCTTCATTATCTGAAAATTGAGACATTTTTAATTCTATTTACATTTCTTTATTTTTTAATTTTATTATTAATTATACCTCTAGAAAACATTCAGTATTAAACATATACACCAACAATGTATTTTTTTAATATATATATTGTGGAGTATAAAACAAACAAAATAAGTTGCTTCTAACTTCTAAAACATTTTTTCTGAGATCTTATGACACTAGTATGAATTTTTCCGTTCCATTTTTTACAGAAACCAAAGATCAACTAACCAGGTTCAAGTCCCAGCTTTGATGAATAGGTATTCTATTAAATTAATATTATATTACAATAGAACTCTATTCACCTGAATCAATTGGTACTGGACCCCCTTTCTGATAAACAAAAATTCGAATAATTGGATTTTGTTAAAAAAAAAGAGTCAATTTTAAATATCAATCTGAAGTTTAAACAATGATTTTTAAAAATAAATTTGTAGCACTGTCATTGTATTTTACTTTACAATAGCCATAGTAAATGTGTTTACTGATTTTTAATTGTGTAACACATAATTTAATCAATTTATTTCTTATTATCTTTTTACAGTTTTTTTCTGTTTATTTGTATGTTTAGCACTTTGTAATAACCTGTTGCTTTATAACGGACTTTCATTAAAACTGAAACCCCTCAGTCCTAATTAGTTTGTTATATTGAGAATCTACTTGATATCTGTTTAAAAAATCGAATATCTATAATATATAACAAAGTTAAAACTTCAAAACATAAGAGCAAAACAGAAAACGATAATTGTCCTTAATATTACAGTATCATTGTACTAAATGTATATTACTTTTTTTAGGTTATGGTAACTAAGTATGTTTTTTCACTTTTGTTATGTCTATATTGTGTAGTATGTGATTAACAAAATAAGTTGCATTAACCTTTCAATCTTTTTTTATTTCTGAAACCTCATAAAATATGAAGGGTGGATTTATTGGAAACTATGGAAAAGGCCAAGTTCTAGTCATAGTCCCGATTTATAGGAATTCTGCTGAAATAATATTAGCCTATAATAAACAATGGTTACAATTTATTAATGAATTCATTAATTTGCTAATAAATGGATCATCCAGAGCAGGAACAAAACTCAAGTACTCTTTATTACTAATAAAATATTTTTGTCCAGAAATGTTTCTAATTGCACTTGTTTGTTGGTGAATGTCTTTTACCAGATTGGTGAGTAAATTAATTGATCTGAAAAACTATGTTTTCTAATGATGATCATTTATTATTATTTTAAAACTCAGTATGGGGACTTTTTTACTTGGCACAGAAGTTAGATTGATAGGAGAACCGTTAGTAGCATTTCCTAAAGTAAATCTAAATATATATTCTATTGGTTATGTTTTAATTATGCTTTAAAAATTAAGTGGAAATTTTCAAGAATTTGAATATATTAAGGGATATTATGCTGAGTCTATGCTTGAATTTTATGGCAAAAAAATCTTACCTGGTGGTCAGACCTAATGAATAGGGACAAAAATAATTAAATCGCAAAAATGGCCCAAATATTTATAATTGTGAAAAAACATAACATGACCTCACAACACATATGAAATGTATAAGATAAAACAATACACAAAACATATAATATTACAAAAAAATTGTTTACATCGGCAGGGGATATAAACGTTAGCAGACGATAAAAACATAAACATAAAAAGACCTTGTTACACTACCAGATAGATGTTGTAACAAGTGAACAGTTGGAGTAACAGATTTCTATACCACAATACTTCGCCAATCTCGTCAAACAAATTTCAGGAAATTGGTTCATTATTTAAAAAACATGAACATGATTTAAAAAACATTACCCAAACAAAATAACCATACATAAACCATAAAACAACAAAAGAATTCAAACTTAAAACTGATTAACTAATTCTTAGATGCTATTAACTTATACAACAATGGCTAATCCTTACTATTACTCTCATGTCCGCGAACACTAAGACCATCTTCTCTCTTAGTCTCACCCACATAAGAAGCATCCCATTCCAGACATTTAATTTTATACACCACATTACTCACACGTAATAAATCAGTACTGTCTTTACCTCTTTTTATAAGATTGCTTATATTATCCGAAATTATAGGAACTGGTTTAATGTTGAACTGTCTTAATTTAATTGAAATTTACTCCTAACTACCTTTTTAATAAGGTAAACAAAAAAAATTATTATCCCTGCTATTACTAGTAGTCAAATCCCCAAAATCATTTTTAGTATTGATACAATTCTTCTGTAAGTTAATATGGACAACTTCAGAAGTCTCACCCACCTAAGAGGCATCACACTCAAGACAGGTAATTTTATACACCATATTATACCACCATCAATTATAGGAACCGCTTTAATGTTGAACCGTCTTAATTTAATTGCAATTTACTCCTAAATACCTTTTTAATAAGGTATACATAAGAAATTATTAGTCAAATCCCCAGAATTATTGCTACTATTATTATGTTTGTAAGTATTTAACCCCAGTTTAAAATAAACCCGATTTTTAATATAAAAATTAGGAAATCCTTAATCTAAAAAAACATTACACTCCCTGTTAATAACACCATTATCCCTAGCAATATCAGACTGTAATACAGATATACTGTAGAATTTATTATTATTAACACAATTACTATCATAGTTCTCACAATGTTACTGCTTCTATTACACTTTTTTACAATACAATCTATTTTTCTTTTATAAACAACTTAATTTTTTCTAATAAATTCTCTATTATAATTATTTTGCATGGTTAAGAATTTAGGTATTATATTATTATCAACCAAACTTTTAAGTTTTTCACCAAATGACAACACAATTTGACCAATATTGTAAATGAATACTCAAGTTTTCAATCAAAATATTTAATAAAAATAATGAAAATTATGTAAATGTTTAGAAAACCTTTTGTTACCTGCAGGGCTAAAAAAACGAAGTCCTTACATATAGCTTAAATGTGTAATGTGAGAAGGCAAAACATCAAACCCCTCCACTTTACCAAGAATTTCCTTTGAGCTATAGCTCTGTTAACTTGTCTTTCCACACTACTATAACTCTTCATGATTGTACACGCTTCTAATTCAAAGTTAATTTCGATAAAATCAAAGAAAACTAATATTAGACACATGGTAAACAGATTCTGACCTTATCCGATCTCAAAACGTGGGGATGGTATCTTCTTTAGTCGATAAAGTCCTGTTTTTGTATCAACCTTCTTTTTATGAAAAAAATATTCAATTATTATACACTTGATGATTATCTATGGGAATTTCTAAATTTTTATATACAAAAGCAGGTTCATTTTATACTAGGATTAAATACTTACAAAGATAATAATAATAGCAATAATTCTGGGGATTTGACTAAAAATTTCTTATGTATACCTTATTAAAAAGGTATTTAGGAGTAAATTGCAATTAAGTTAAGATGGTTCAACATTAAAGCAGTTCCTATAATTAATGGTGGAATAATGTGGTGTATAAAATTACCTGTCTTGAGTGTGATGCCTCTTAGGTGAGTAAGACTTCTGAAGTTGTCCATATTAACTTACAGAAGAATTGTATCAATACTAAAAACGATTTTGATATATTATGTATGTATAAGCCATTTTTTAATAAATTAAAAGAATCTAAGATTTAGTTAATCAGTTGTAAGTTTTAATTCTTTTGATACTTTATGGTTTATGTATGGTTACTTTGTTGTCTATATTGTATTTGGTATGTGTGTACATGGTTGTTCTCTCGGTTTTGTTACTGGTTTCAATTGTATTTAAATGAATTTATGACTCTCAATATGTAGGTGGGTTATTTTATTAAGTTTGTAACTAAAATTGTATTGTAAAAAAAAATTCAAGTTTTAAATTTATGTTGTTGAGTGTACTTGTATTTTATGTGTATTGTAAAATTGTATTCAGACTTGATAAGGGGAACAAATGAGTTGCCAAATGTTGCAATAAATAAAGAAAACAATTTTGACTCAATATTCAACCATCTTATCATTTGGCAATTCATATATAAAAACAATCAAGTGAAGATCTCTGAAATACAGTAATACCTAGTACCTACTCGGTAGGTGGGACCGAGCGATAACCCTGTAAGTCGAAGTCGCGTAAGTCAGCGTATAATTTTACATACAATCACATAGAAATCATGTTTAATTGGGACCGAAGACTAAATAAACTAATAATGTAAAAGAAAAATGTGTATGCATTAAAATCTTAAATACATAATACAACAAAAAATTATATTATATACATACATATTGCAAAGAAGAAAGTAAATAGAAATTATTTTGACATAGACGGCTTCATAAAGTCTAGTAAATTTGTTAGAATAATTGAAAATTCACTCTTCTCAAACAGAATTTCCTCGTGACTTGCTAATTTTTTCCTTTTGTGGCAGAAATACGCTCATTGTTGGATTATATTTTCCAATAAACTAAAGCCTTTTGTAAAGTTTCAAAACAGTATTTCATCTTCTACCTCAACTGAATCTAAAGAATCTGCTATTTTAAGGTCTTTCTCTTGCTCACGCATTTCTATGAGTTTATTAATTATTGTCAGCTCCTAGTTGTGTAAACTCAGCAGTTCATGAATGTCATCATTATCCACTTCTAAATTTAGTTGTCTGGGAAAACCGACAACTTCTTTAATCATATCAGCAATTTCATCAGACTCTGGCACTGATTCCGCCTGAGTTTCAATGGCAAAAAAAAATAGACACACCTTTTCCCAAATGTCATTCAAAGTTTTTTGTGAAACTTTATTCCAAGTTTGCCCAATGATTCTAAAAGCATCTAAAACATTAAATTGTTTCAAAAAATCTTCAACGGAGAGCTCTTTGTTCTGTCTCATAGTTGACCAGATGCACAAATGATCTTGTGTAAACACCTTTAAATGTTTTGATGACTCCCTGATCAATCAGTTGAAGCAAATTATTAGTGTTTGGTGGCAAAAAATAAACTTTCACACGTATGTCAAAATTAGAAAAAGTAGTAGGAGGATGGCCAGGTGCATTGTCAATTAATAGGAATTACTTTCAAAGGAATTTGTTTAGACCATCAATAACGTTCGTTTTGAGGTATGAAATGATGACCAAACCAGCCTAAAAAAAGCTGTCACCAAAGCCTTCCAATTAGACTTTCAAATCATGGGCAATCTAGCTTTAGAAATATTTTTCAATGACCTTTAATTTTCTGAGCGATAAACTATGAGAGATTGCAACTATGATAAATTACAATGGATCCCCAGCCACGTGGATATAAGAGGTAATGAATTAGCCGACTCATTGGCAAAAAAGGAGCAACGCTCCCACAGCCGAGCGTAGCAACTTCGCTCCCCTCCATAAAAATACAAATAAATGCTGCAATAAAGCGGAGCACTCAAGCCTACTTAAGGGAAGCATCTCTTAATAAACGTTGGGCTACTCTTGTCGAAAACGGGCCAATTAACAACATGTTACCCCAACAGGACGGGGTTGCACTTTTTAGACTCACAACTGGACACGACTACCTAGCTGCCCACCTAAACAAGATACACGTCTTCTCGTCCCCCAGGTGCACCCTTTGTTACAGCGGGGAGGACATGACAGCTGAGCACCTCCAGTCATGTACAGCTCTGGACCATAGACCCCTGAACGACACGAAGGAAGAAGAGATTTCTCGCCTCTACTGGTCAGCGCACCACCAAATGGCCCAACAGCCAAGAGTGGGCGTTGGCTAGTAAGTAAGTAAGTAAGATTGCAACTTACAGTCAACAGCTGTATTCGTTCTAAATATCACTGTCAATCGGTCATTGGCAGCCTTAAAACCTGAAAATAATTGCCCTTCATGAAGTATAACTGTTCTCAGAAGCATTTTCTTCCAGCATAGCCAGTTTCTGCGTAACTCGGACAGCAGGATTTAAAACTACGTAACTTGGGAATCTCGTAAGACAAGGTAGCGTAAGTCGAGGTATTACTGTATATAGATTGCGAAAGGAAATATATACTTTGAGAATTGAAATAGGCCTATATACATTGTCAATGGCAATATATACTTTGCGAATGAACATAGCCTGATACAGACTATAACATCATTTTTGACTAAAAAAATAATTTGGTTATAAAATTATTAAATGAAGTACTGTAATAGATTTCTGTATAACTTGAAATGGACAGTCTATATATTTTTGATGTACTAAAACTTTTATTCACACATTTGAAATATTGGTCACTGAACTTAATACAACAGTTATTCTACGACTTACTAATTAATTTACAGAGTAATGAAGATGGCATAAGCAATTTATTTATTACACAAGACTGAAAAACTCTCAGCAATTATTTTTAACAATCAGGTTATGAAGCTATTTGTACTCTAGTATGAATTCCGAGGCAACTCATTTAAACAACGTATAGAGGTAGAAAATTATCGAATAACATCAGCACTAAGCATGACCAAATATATGTTGAATCGAGCCTTAACTCTTAAACATATAATTCCAGTTCTGTCCGAAGTAGAAATGGTACAACTTCTGTCAAATAATTTTACAGGCCGAATTAGGGACTCTGTATGAGTACAAAACATTACTACTATTGAGCGATTTTCAGAAATTCTCATTCAGAAAGAGATGGAATTAAAACATGAAGCAAAATGCCTTGGTTAATAGAGATATTAGCCGGAATCATACCATTAATAGGCCTAATGATTTTTCACATAGTATACACAAAATTCGGCCTGATAGTCATATATCTTCACTTTATGAGCGGTATCATCGATTAGTGCAAACTCGACACCACAAACGTCCGCAGTTTAGAAACCGTCAACCAAATTCAAACTAAACATCACCCTATCAAAAAAATACCAAAACTATATTTCAATCTAGAAGCAATCACAATAGTAGTTTAGATTATCACTGAAAAAATCTAAACTATGAAACCTAACATAAGAATAAGGATGGATATAACTGAAACCAGAATAATCGCCCACAATATAGTGATAGCCACATAAGACGACCAACATGAAATTAGCACAATTACAATAATCATATGGTTACACAAAGCACATTACATGAGCAATTCACATATAGCTCTACAGCCTAACAGAGGAAATGAACCGAGAAGATGGCATAACAAACTCATCATCTAAGACGCAGTCATTCTTTCAACAATCATTTAAATTTGAAACCTACCTCTCAAGATTCATCCTTAATATTAAATAATGGCACTTGCACTAAATACCAAGATTAATTACACAATTCAACGCATTAATGGGTCAATTACCAGAAACAAGACATAATAATAGTATCTAGGAAAACTAGAAAGCCTTGAAGTTATAGGGGACCCAATCATCACTCACACTATTCCATCAAATGTAAATATTAATTATCAAATTTACTACAAATTTGTAATTTCAATGCAAACAACTGATCAAGAAAAGGTCTCACTATTTTTTAAACATGTCCAAGACCAATTCTAGAATATGTTGTACTCTATGTGACCAAGAATTTCTAAATAAATTTGATGAATCCCAACCGGACCAAAATCCTCATGATTTAACCTACCCAGAAATTACAGTATACTTTGGTAAAGTAAAAACTTCAATTCTAATTGATAGTTCAGCTGATATTAGTTGTAAATCTGAGAAATATTTTAATGAAAATAAAATTCATTTACCTAATTTAGAAATATTTCCATTATCCAACAATATAAAATCAGCCATAGGTCATCGTAGCAAACAATTAAAACAAATTATCATTACTGAAATTCCTTTTGATAGAATTATATTCCCAGTACAGTATATAGTAGTATATTATCCAGCTAATCTAAATAATAATCTTAGGAATCCATCTGAACTGATCATAGCTAGATTTACTCCTAATTTAAATCCGGAATTTACTAAAATCCTTAAACAAATTGCCAGAACAAGAGAGAAATCTGGCTCCTATTATCAGTGGTCTCAAGAATCACGAGCATATTCATTAAATCAATCAACCTTCACAAAGAATTTGTTTAAACTAGACATGAAACATTTGCATTACACAAAATTAATAATATCAACCATTCTATTTGCAGATGCATCAATTTTTGCTATTGGTGGACAACTATCTGATGATGGTCACAAACAATCCCTTATGTTTATGTCAAGAGTACTGAAATCACAAGAAGTTAGATACACCACAACTGAACGTGAATGTTTAGCCATTATAGGTTGCAAAGAGCAAGACACATAATATTAGGTAATTTAGTTAATATTATTACCGATCCCCAAGCAATAACCTTTCTTATAACTTCCAAATTACCTACACCTAGACTCACCCAATGGATTTTACTACTATAAGAATACCATCATAACACCATTTATTGTCCAGGAAAGGATAATATCATAGCTGACACATTAAGTAGATATCCAGCTAATCTAAATAATAATCTTAGGAATCCATCTGAACTGATCATAGCTAGATTTACTCCTAATTTAGATCCGGAATTTACTGAAATCCTTAAACAAATTGAAAGAACAAGAGAGAAATTTGGCTCCTATTATCAGTGGTCTCAAGAATCACGAGCATATTCATTAAATCAATCAACCTTCACAAAAACGAGTAGTAAACCATAATAATTTACATCAAACCACTAGGAATGGTTAGAAATTGATTAGTGTACCTGGACTCTTATAAAACATTGACATGAGTATTATATAGATTGTGGTTCAGACAAATGTCAGGATGTATTGAAGGGACATTTCATTTTCAAAAATATGGCTACGAAAATAAAAAAATTTATATCTCATGATACATGCCAAAGATGTAAACATTTAACTCATGCTTGTATTGGCACAGCTATTAGAATCTATTATAATCAGATCAATGAGACTGTCTGTATCTACCAATTTACTTGGACCAGTGCCCAAAAGTGTGGGAGGGTACAATACTATCTGATATTTAATGACAATTTTTCAAAACTTTCAAAAATAAATGCTGTAAAAAAGGCTAATACAGCCATTGTATTAGACAAACTATTTAATCCCTATAATTCCGTACTGTAAATATTAGTTATTCTGATAAATCAAATATATTATTCTGGTCGCCCATCGCCCTAGATATTTCTCAATTCTTGCTGCCTGTCTACAAGATATTTGAGTTGACAACCAACCCAGACTGACAAGTATAAAAACTAAAGAGAAAAAAGTAGAATTACAACTGACTTAAAACGTTAATTTCAAGTTAAAATCAAACCAAAATTATTCATATTTATATTCTGGAAATATCTTAGTTAACATGCTCTAACGATTAATGTAGTTAATTTAAAACCACCATCATATTTACACATAAGATAACAGTTAGTTGTGCTTTGGATGGTTTTCCAGAATGGCATGATTCTCTTTTAAGACTCTTAGTCTTAGGCATGGCGTATTTCTCATAGTATTGATGTAGGTATATATTTCTTTGAATTTAAGGGTAATTGTGAGTTTTAGCGGACACCAGAGGCATAGATTGGAAATTGTTCTAAACCACAAAATAGGATGATATGCACAAAAATGTTTTAAAATTTTACTCGGAAAAATACTTTTTACCATTATAAAATTGAGTAAAAAATTCAGTGATTCGGCCGCAGAGTGATACAGTGACGTCACAACTGTAATTAGTGTTTCAGCAATCTAAACTTTATGAAGCAAACACGTGTCCTGAAGCTATATTAAAAACTATTAATTTTGTTATTGCTAGGAAAGGTGAATTTTATATATCCATATTGAAAAATACCGATAAAGTATTCGGTAGTTATTTACAAGCGCTGACACCTACGATATATTTTGGAAAATTGCTCAAAACCACCAAAAAGGATGATATCCACAAGAAAACTTTTCTTTTTCCAGGAAGTTTAAAAACCCTACTTTAAATTGAAAAAAAGTAACTTTCCTTAAGGAAAAAATTCTTGTGGATATCGATGGATTTTAAACACTTTTCCAAAATATCGCAAGTTTCCGTGCTTGTAAATAACTACCAAAATGAAAATGTAGTAAAGAATTATGCCTCACAGATGTTGTGAATTTCTGTTACTAAATGAAGACATACATCAAGCTTGCAACATGGTCTAGCTAGGCCACATCGACATAGGTAGATAAAACGTAAACGTGCGACTACTGCTATTTTCGTGAATTGTTTCTTCTTTTCTTATGTATTTTTACGTTTTGAACATGAATTTGACATTAATTTTTATTGCTGAGGTCTATTTAAGACCAAATATGCTGAAGAAGAATACGTTCATCACTTACCTTTTGGGGTAATTTTAAGAATTGGGGCCACCTGAGATTGAAATAAAAATTGTTTTAAAACATTTCCCAGGTCGATATGTACAAGATTTTTTTAAAATTTTGCACGGAAAGTTAGACAATATAAAATTAACCTCCCCTGGCAATAACAAAAATATTAGTTATCAATATACCTTCAGAACGGGGGTGGACAATCTGCATATTTACCAAAGTTCCTTTCACTAAAAAACCAACTACAGTTGTAACGTCACTGTATCACTTTGCAAACAATGTACAACTTACTACTCCGCACTGAATTTTTTACCCAACAATTGACAAAAAATTACTTTCCATGTAAAATTTTAAAAAATACTTTTGCATATCAATGTAGTTCGAGTTTTAGAACAATTTTCTATTTTAATCTCAGGTGGTCCCGGGTTTTGGCAACTACCACAACGGTAAGTACTAAATGATGAAGTGTTATTTTTCAGCGTATTTGGCCCTAAATAGACCTCAGTAAATGTCAAATTCGTGTTCAGTACGTAAAAATACATATAAAAAGATAAACAAATTCATGAAAATAGCAGTAGTCCCACGACTATATAATTACCTCATGATTTTAGTTATTACGCAGCCACTACCACTCCGATTGGCGAAAACTGTTTTTTACCTAATCAATTTGACCTTGCTGAACACAAATCTGAAGTGTTTTTTTTTTTACTGCAAATACGTTAATAAAAATAACCTAACCTAACCTGACTGTTGCTTACTAACGCTCCAATCGGCCAAATTTTGTTTTCCTGATAGATTTGACCTTGCTGAACACGATGGCATGAAGTTATTTATCATGGCAAACACATATTAACCTAAGAAAACCAGGTCAGGTTGGGTTATTTTTTTTTTAATGTGTTTGCATTAAGAAAACTTCAGATTCGTATTCAACAAGGTCGAATTGATCAGGAGAAAACTAGCTGATCTTAATAATGGTTACCTATTTGTTAAAACCTATTATCGGTAACATTAGTTTTAGAAATTTAATTACGGTAACACATTACATTTTCGTAACGCTCAGATGGTAAGTTATGATAACCTAACCAGTGATTCCTAATTTTTTAAAAATATAATAAATCACTTGAATAAATGTTTAGTTTGTATTCTACTTCATGGCAATTTAACCAATTAAATTTATATATTTTTATGTCACGTGAATTTTGAGTACCTGGTAGTACATACACACACATGGATTCAGCGTTAACTATAACTTCCTCCCAGTATATTATTGTTTTAAAGCTTGAATTCATTTCAGGATATAGAAGTTCTCTGGCGGTATTTTACAAAATATTAACTTTTAACGTGTTCTTTTCAGTTATAGAAAAACTATTTATCGGATAATGCTGCAAACGATCGTCTGTTTAAAATTGTCTTTGAAAAAATGTTAATTATAATTCTTAATTACACTTGGCAAAAAAAAAAACTATGTAATACTTACTAAACCTAGCTAAATTAACTAACTTGTGTTTTTCAGCACAGAGAGCAAATGTTTTGACTCGTAGATAAGTGCATTGATCAATGCTGTGAATATTACAACTAAGACTGATGTTTGTGTTTTGAGGCGAGTCTGTGGTGTTTTGGTAATCTGTGATCTGTGGTTAGTTGTCAATAATGTCGAATATAGTCACGTAGTGTTTTATTGTGTATAATAGGTTGCTGGTATTGTGGTGTTGGTATAGTTTGTGCCTGCTGTGGTTAGTTTATTGCTTTTGTTGATGAAATGTAGAAAATTTAGATTTGTGTCAATGTTGGTGTATGTATGTAGCTTGATCTGTATATGTATAGTGAAATTTGATTGTGGTGAATTTTCTTCCAATTTGATCTATATAGAAGCTAGGCCACTCCTTACTGGGAATCTTATATACTCTTTGGTCTGGAAAATGTTTGTGTTGTGTAGGTGGTTTTTAGTTGTGTTGAGTTCTTTAAAGGGTATATAGTTTCACAAAAAGCAGAAGCTATTTCTTCTGATAAGTTATGACAAGTTAATGTTATGTACTTTTCTGTTAGTGTATTAGTGTTGTTTCTTGTAGTATTGTTGTAATATTTTTTGGGTATCATGTTGTCTATCAGGATCTTTTATCCGTTTCTATGGGGAATGTATTTTACCATGTTGAGATTGTTCATTCTGTCTTCAGTATTCATGAGTATACTAATTAGTCAATGTATCTTGGATTAGAAGGCGATAAGTGTATGAGTTGTATGGGGTAGTTGGAATTATTATATATAACTCTGTCCGTGGTCGTGGGTGTTTTGTATAGTTTAAATGTATATGTTGTTTTGTTTTGCAGTTGCTAGGTCTAGAGAGTGGATTATGTTCTGTTGTTCCATGTCCAATGAGAACCTTATATCATTGTCTATATTATTGTTTATGTATTTGTGAAAGGTTTATACATGTCTTTTGAATAAGATTTAGACTTCGTTCCCCCAAGAAAGGCCTGTCTATGGAATCCCTCACCTCAAGCATCCTGTCCGAAATATTTATACACAACCTGGGACAAAATCACATCATAAATAAAAATAAATACCCCCCATAAAATAATATACTGTCATAGATACGTAAATGATATACTAATCTTAATCATCGACATATTTTACACCCTCCACAAATACATAGGCAATATATATTTGAAACACAACAAAAAAACATAATTCACGTTCCAAGCCTAACAATTACAAAACAAAAAAGCACGCATTAAAATCAACAGAAATCCCATCACCACAGGCAGATCTACATGCCTCATACAACACAAACATCTCATTTCCCGCCATCATACCTTGCTTAATTAGCATACCCACGAGCAATAATGACAGAACGAACGAATTCATAATGGGCATGATAAAAGTACATTGCCTATGAAAACGGATGAAAGCATCCCTTGGTAAAAACTTAGTACGCCTTAATAGCTCAATTGAAAACTTTACGAATTGAAGTGGCTGGTGCCTGCTGTGAACCTTTTAGAGTAGACTCTCAGCTATTAAATACCTCCATCAACAACAATGCGCAACCTTCAACTCGATTCCTCGAGAGGGGAGAAAATGTAGGGGAAGCTATGAGCCACCATGTAATAAGAGTAACTGTATCAACAATATCAGTAGAAACCCGTGGCCTAGTGGTTAAGGTAATCGTAAGTTCGGGTTTCAAATCCCGAACTTCCATTTTAATTTTTTTCTTGAAACATTCTAGTTTTAATGAATCGTATTTGTTGTGATAGGTTAGGTATTATAAAAAATTTATAAATGTCTTTTGAATAAAAATGGCAAAGTTAAATTTAATTTTTACATAGTGAGTTTTCTTCCTTTTATACCTACATTAAAATTTACGTACGAAGTATCCAGTCAGGATAGATTTGGTAATAATTTTATTCAACATTAATATCTATTTTTATTAAAATATACGTACGAAGTATCCAGTCAGGATAGATTTGGTAATAATTTTATTCAACATTAATATCTATTTTTGTTAAAATATACGTACGAAGTATCCAGTCAGGATAGATTTGGTAATAATTTTATTCAACATTAATATCTGCCTTTATTAAACTATACGTACGAAGTATCCAGTCAGGATAGATTTGGTAATAATTTTATTCAACATTAATATCTATTTTTATTAAAATATACGTACGAAGTATCCAGTCAGGATAGATTTGGTAATAATTTATTCAACATTAATATCTATTTTTATTAAAATATACGTACGAAGTATCCAGTCAGGATAGATTTGGTAATAATTTTATTCAACATTATTATCTACCTTTATTAAACTATACGTACAAAGTATCCAGTCAGGATAGATTTGGTAATAATTTTATTCAATATTAATATCTACCTTTATTCAAGTATACCTACGAAGTATACTACTTCCCCCTCTGCTGCAGTTAACCCTCCATCTGTGACATCACGCGCTTGCGGAGTTAGTTCACCGGTGAAGATCTAGTACCTTTTAGTAGGGCTAAAAGAATTATCTAGATACATAAAGAAATGCCTCGTATATCATCACTTACGTTCACTACACCTAGAACAAAATTTAAAAATTACATTCGATGGTTTCGACGTATGTGTAATCAGAAAGAGAACTCGTAAATATCTTATAGGCATCTCTGAGATACTTACTCTCGGAGGAATCCTTTTTGAGTCTTTTTGAAAAAAAACTTGTTTAAAAAAATATTAGGATGAAGGCTATCTGTGAGCAGTAGTAGCTCCATCGGGTTAGGCTCAGGCCTAACCAACTTATTTATATTTGCTTGTTGAAATGATTCCTAACTGTCAATAATTAAAAAAGATAGATGTAACATAAATAAGACTTATTAATATGCTCATAATGTTATTGCGAAATTTAGTACGCAACGATAAAATAACAAATAGCCGCTCTTTTGCTCAACTTATATATATTTGCCCCGACAATAAAAATGCCTTTAACACACACTATTTAAATTTCAAGCAATTTCTGGGGGAGGGCGTTAGCACACAGAAGGCAGGATGAGGAAATCTGCAATTCCCTACTACAAAAGTATGCTGAAATCCACGCTATACTCATTCATCAAATTAAAGAAACCCAATTTAAAAATGTACAGGATTGACGCAGTCTGAACTCAACATTATCGTGCTGTTGTCGGACTACCCAAGTATTATCCGGATCGTAATCCTTATGTCCTGGAAAAACAATTCTTTACACTTACTTTATAACTAAAAGTTTTAAACTATCGTTCAGCAAGTAATGTAAACAACCATTTTTCAAAGTCAATTCCTACTTAGATCAACAAAGAAAAATTTTATTTTAGTTACTTTTTATTAAATACTTACGATTATATAAATATAGCAACATCAGCTATGTGTTAAAACAGCTGTTCTTCCTCATAACCTATAACATAAAATCAGTGTTTTAACTGGATATTTCATAAATATATTTTAATATAGGGAAATAGTAATATTGAATAAAATTATAACCAAATCTATCTTGACTGGAAACTTCATAGGTATAATTTAATGTAGCTATATAGTAATGTAGTATAAAATTAAATTGTGCTTGATGTAGTGCAGTTCACTGTATCTACTGCACGGCCGGTTCACGCTACACATGCAATTTCAGACTAACATTTAAAATGTGAAAAGAAGGACCTTTCCGTATTTTCCGCGGAAAAATTGATATTCAGTTCTGCACATTAAAAAATGTAATTTAAAAATAATTGTTTCAACCAACGACATTAAGACTATATTTTTACCCAAATGTGTTTATAATATCTTGGGACATGTCAGTGCTACTATCGGAAAACTGAAGATGATCAGAAGATGGAATTAAATAAGTATTATCATATGAAAACAAAGAAATTATTAGAACAAACTTTGAAGATGAAATAAATATATCACGTGAAAATTACTCGTTGTTATGAAAGTCCAGAAAACAGAATTTAAAAAACTAATGAGATTGAGCTCGAGATTAAAAATAAACAAATCACAAGTCATTTAATGGGGGAAAAGTTTTTTATAGGGGCCCTAAGAATTAGTTGGAATCAAGATGTTGAAACAGTGAGACGTAATTTGTTAGTGCTTAAATAATTATAGCAAATAAGGATTATGGAAACACCTAAAGTGCAAAAATGTGATTCGGAGGGGTTCAGATATTTGAGCATTATGATCAAAAATCAAAAAAACGACGAATCTCGACAATGTAATAGTGAATGAAGAACGTCGAACATCTAAGACGATGAACCTTGTACACTTTTCGAAGTCACCATAAATTATGTAATTTTATAACAGTGAGTCAAATTTCGAAATGGTCAAACTCTATTAACCCATTTGAAATGAGAATTCACTAAAAGATGCAAGACGATTAACAAATTTGCTTGATGTAATCCTTTTAAATTCTCTGATTAAACATAATTAAAAGATACTTAACTAAGTGAATACTTAAGGCCTTACTTGCTGACGCAATTCAAAACAATTGTTCCTTTTACGAAGCAAAGCCTCTACTGCCGGCCTCGCGTTAGGAAAGAAAATACCTATCCGTCCAATAATTAGTCACACACAGGCATCATCACATAAGATAGTCGTTTACATAGATAAACTTATCAGAGACAACATAAATTTGTAAATCACACATCCATAAACAAATAACGTAGACCTTATTCAAAAAATCAAAGACATCCACATATTACACAACTCCCAACATTGCATCTTTCGACATAAAAAACCTATAAACTCATGTGCCCATAGAACAAACACTCCCATACTACACAGCATGCTCACAGCAAACAAAACTCCACATAAACTCACTCACAAAGTCATAACACTTACCAAACTCATCACATCACAAAACTACTTCACATACCAACACAAATTCTACATACACAAAGGCGGCCTCCCTATGGATTCCCCCATTTTAGGCATTCTAGCAGAAATATTCCTAAATCAGATTGAACAACAATCATATGCAAAAAAATAATGTTTTACCATAGATGTAGACGACATTTTAATAAGAGAAGATAAACTCCTCTTAGGCTAATAGAGTATAATTTTTTTAATATTCAGAATTGGCTCTTAATAGCGACCACTTGTATATAATGAAAAGTAAGTAATTATTTCATAATATAAATTCAAATATGGCTTTGTTACACAGACAACTCATGAATAATCATTTTATTAATTATAGTTTATGATAAATAATTAAATAATAATTGGGTTTAATAAATGTGTGTTATCATGGATATTGTGTTTAAACAAAACTTTTAACCTTAGATGATGACTGCTAATTCTACAGTTTGCTTTATAACATATAAGTTTCACTTTCTTAATTATAAGTTATAAGGACTAATAATTGCGTTGTGGATAATTATATATTCGACGGTAAAAAGTTATTCGAATGTATGTGTAGATCATGAAGAGATCGGTCGTATGTGAGTGCATATAAAACAATCATACATTGTCAATTCACATATCATTACCTATCCTCAATAAATAATAGCAACTGACAATTACATTCCCCATTAAAAATCACAGTTATTTTAAAGTAGCAATCACAGTTTGACCTGTTACTGCGAAATCACTGTTAGTCGCATCACTGTGCAAATATTTAATTTTTAATCCAAGCATTTCTTTCTACCAAATTATGAAACTATCACTTCTTACATAGCTTACACTTTTTTAGGCCATGAAAGACCTTTTATTTCATAGTAAACTTATAGTGTTGAATATCCTCTACAAAATGCTAATTAATGTTAATACCATCCAAAAACATGCACGGTTTGCACAGTGACTTCTTTAGGGTTTGTCATGTTCTACAGAAACTTCATTCAGATATTAACAAGGCAAGGGATATAACAAAATTAGTTTTTTAATTATACTATAAGTACAGAATTAAGCATTACAACAGATTTGTATGCGTGTGTAATGTTCAATGTATAATACAAAATATATATGATGAATAGGTATTATCTGGAGTACATCCGTTTATTCTGCAATGCATAAAATCGCAGTTTTGACGTTTCGATAGAATCTCATCTAACATTGACGAGATGAACCCAACAACAATTGAAAAGCGAGTTGAAGAACATTTGGACTAGCTCTTCAACTGTTGTTGGATTCACCTCGTCAGAGCTAGATAACATTCTAGCGAAACGTGGAACTGCAATTTTATGCACTGCAGAATCAACGAATGTACTCCAGATAATAACTATTCATCATATTTTTCCATCGGTGAAGGAATACCTATCAGCATATATATATATATATATATATATATATATATATATATATATATGTATATATAATGAACCATTATAATAGTAATGTAATGAAAGAACTGAATTAAATGCTAGGAAGGAACAATATAACCACAACTAATAATGTAAAAATATTTATTTCCACATTAATATTATGAAATAAATTTTAACGGAAATGACAAAATGCAAAGTCTAAATAAATATAACTTAGTAACAACGATTTTATTCCAAATGGATCACAGACATCAGAGGTACTTTTCACATTGTTTCCATATTTATCCTGATTTTAATCATAACCTATGTATTTAGAGAAGTTACATGGACAGTTTAATGAAGTGGAAATATAAACAAGAGTGGAGAGCAATGATGAAGAGCAAAACTAATTAAGACTTTGTCCATAAAAATAACCATTTCTAGTACAAAAATGCGGATTTTAAACATTATTTTCTGTGATAAACGCAACCAGAAATGGAGTAATGTCTTCTTCAATAACTTGTATAAAAGCCTTGGACAGTATTGAAGAATATATTTATGGTTACTAAAGTAAAAGATTTCATAGCCAGAGGCGGATATGCGTAATCAATAATTTTGTAACACTAAAAGTGATTTCTAAATTTATTGAGTCTTGATTTCTACAAATTGTAGGAGTAAAAAATAACTTTGCATCTAGCAAGAAAATTGCTGTGAGGACATAAGGACGACCAAAGAAGTAAACAAACACTTCAATTTGCCAGCCACCAACAGCAACATTACAGATCTCTGTCAAACAAATTTGTGTACAATGAATAGCAACACCCAATAAATATAACTAAAGTATTGGCTGTATAGTGAGATACTGAGATCGTGACTGCCTTTGTCTGCAAAGTTACTATGGGGGGGGGACTGTATTATATTAGTAACATACTTAATAATTTCTGATTGCAAATAAGTAAGTTACATAATATATTTGTTGCTTATTAAATGTAAAATCGGCTTTGCTTAAAAGAAATTTTCGTTTTTTGAAAAAAAAATGGTTCATCGACGGAGCTAGCAGGAAATTTCCCGGGAAGTTTCTGAATGCACAATGGTGGGGGCATTTCCGAATTCACGTGTTAGGTTTCTGTGGGAAATTAAAAAAACACTCTCTCACAATGTCTCAGAGGGAGGAGCAAGATAAAAAAAGCATTTTACGGAGCAATCGTTAAATTTTTTATAAAACTTTTAAATGACCTACATTTCTAAACTTATTAAAAACGGAATAGTTTTTTTTTAATAAGTTAATTCCCACCAACATCCACTTTACAATAATCTGGGGAGTTACATGTAACAATTTAAAAAAATGAGTTTAAACATAGATTTGTTGTGTAACAAAATTTAAGAAAAGAAATTGAAAGACAATTTTCAAATAGTAGTTTAGAAGAAGAGAAATTAGTAAATGTTATTTTTGAACAAGCAAATCCTAATGAAAGTGAATTAACAAGTATAGTTGTATCTAAATTAAATATTGGAGAAAAATTAAATGTAGAAATGAATTCACAAGTACAAAACATGCAGTACAAATTATTTATTAATGTTTTTTTAAAACCTAAACCTTAACACGAAAATGTATCGATTTTTAATTCAGACTTGTATAACAATTTGAGTAACCCTTTAGAAAGATATTTAAACATGTTTTCAAAGGCTGATGGTTTATAATTAGAAAGTCTATTAAAATTCATAAAAGTAATTTTGAAAATGTTAACAAAACAAAATTAATACATCATAAAAGCAATGTATCTAAATTCAAGCAAATCAATACTTTATAAAATTCTAAATAATATAAAGATAGGTATAACTGTAATAAAAAGAAATTGTATTCTATTGTCAACTCAGACCGTAACTGATCTCAAGGTTTACGTAGGTTAGGGTGTGGGTGGAATATTATAGCGGTGTGGGTGTATTTTGTGATTATTAGGAGTTATGATGTCAAAAAGTGTGTGTGAGTTGTAATGTAATTGTGTATTGTTCAGTTCTGTAGCGTTGGTTATTTCTGTGTTGTTTATGAAGAACTTGTAGGTTAGATGTTATGTCTAAGTAGTCATATTTGTGGAGTTGAGGTGATCGGTGAAGTTTTATTGGTAGTGCTTTTATATGTTCTTGGTAACGTGTGTAGAAGGACCTCCCTGTCTGTAAAAACTGGGGCATGATACTGCAAGTTAGTTTGTAAACTCCAGTGGTGTTGTAAATGTCGTCGATTTTGTTGTTGGGTTTAAATTGTTTATTGAAAGTGTTGTAGGCTATTTTGTAGTTGTATTTCCGTAGTTTATTAGTTAAATTGTGGATTTTGGAAGATCTGTATGGTATTGATGAGTATTTTATGAGATTGTCGTGTTGTTTGTTTGTATTTGGGTTATTAGGTTTATTTTTTAGGCGGTTGTATAATTTGTCAATCTTTGTTGTGTTGTATCCGTTAGTTTGGGCTATGTTTTATGGTTTTTAACTCCTGGTAGTGTTCTTCTTTATCCAAAGGTGGTTTAAGCAGGCGATATATCATGGTGTTGTAAGGAGCTAGTTTATGTTGGTACCAGCGATATTCATGTGCAGACATAAACGCTCAAATCAGTGGGCTTCAGTAGGAATTCTTGAAGATCAATCTGTCAAATATCTTTAGTCAGCCAGAGTCAACATTCACTATAAATACCAGGTTTCATAAATTAACCTAGGCTATTTAACTTTGAAATACCTTATATAACAAAAGAAAACAAATAATAAACATGCAACGCTTTTAAAAACAAACATTGTATATGCTTAAAAGACAGAGATAAACTTAGGGTTTGAATTTTAAGTTAATTTATAATTTCATTTACCATAAAAAAATAGTTTTTTCATTACAGTTTAATGATAATTTTTATTGAACAATACTGAGCAAAATTACATCAGTAAATCATGAACAAATTATTGATAAAATAATGTTTACAATGCAAACTATTATATTTAACAATAATTAAACAATAAATACATCGATAATTTTATAACAGAAAAACATATGTATTGTACATCCAGATTGCTTATATTACTTCATCTCAAACTTAAAGGTCCATCCCTTGAGATAAACGTACTAGAACTTTGAAAATCAGCTGATATGGTAATTTGTATTTATCTTTAAAGAATAACTTTACAGCAAAAAAAATAGTGATTTCATTACATTCTTTCCATGCAAACATTCTATTACACCAAACAAGATTAACATTCAAAAGAGAATATATGGAGCATATCATATAAATATAACCTCTAACAGAAGATAAAAGAGGTTGCCATAGATTGAAATAATGTGTTATGTGAATTGGAAAAGTCGGCTTTTCTGATAATATGCTTGACATTTAAAAATTAATTTTACAGGCAAAATGTGGATTTCTTTACATTTTCTGCATATTTATTTAATATCAAGCAAGATTAACATTAAAAAAGTATAAAGTAAAATTTATACTTCTAAAATTGTCAACATTTAAAATTGTAAAATTAGAGATTTTTTTATAATTAAAAAGTTGAAATCCATCTAGAACTTTTGTTAATATTAGTGTAGTAATTGAAAGAGTTAGGGTTATAAACAAAATAAATATAAACCACTCACTGTTATAAAACTTTAAATTCATATAGTGTTTCCATCACTTATTTCATCATTATCAAACATGCAAGCTATATATATATATATATATATATATATATATATATTTTTTATTCAGCTCTATGGACTTGTGTGCCATACTTATAAATAATATTCAAGCTGGCGTGTGAGTTAAGGTTATAAATAATATTCAAGGTGGTGTGTGAGTTAAGATTATAAACAAAATAAATATAAACCACTCACTGTTATAAAACTTTAATTTCATATAGTGTTTCCATCACTTATCTCATCATCATCAAACATGCAAGCTATATATATAATTTTTATTCAGCTCTATGGACTTGTGTGCCATACTTATAAATAATATTCAAGCTGGCTTGTGAGTTAAGGTTATAAATAAAATAAATAAATGACCAGCTATGTTTCACTTCTTTAGTTGAAGTTATGTTTCTAGTAGCATCACTGATGATGATGACACAAGTCATCAAAACGTGTTGAATTCTAAGTTTTATATTTGTGAGTTGTGGAATATTTATTTTATTATTAATTGTCAAGTTAGCTTAAAATTTATCTTTTTTTGGGCTTAGTAGAATACATGTCATAGAAAATATGTACAACTCCTATGTGTGTATATGTACATAAAGAACATAAGTCAAATACAAATACAAGAATTATAATTGAATTTACAATTCAAAGCTTTTCGTTGGCTAACAGTAACAACATCATCAGGAATATTAAATGATGTTTAATATTCATCAATTGTTTAATATTCCTGATGATGTTGGTACTGTTAGCCAACGAAAAGCTTTGAATTGTAAATTCAATTATAATTCTTGTATTTGGACTTATGTTCTTTATTAATACACAAGAATACATATTGCGATATATATATATATATATATATATATATATATATATATATATATTACATATTATCTCTGACAGTTTCTTTTCAATTCCTTTTATTAGCTCACACTCTTCTGATATACATATCTTATACAAATTTTCAATCGTTAATAAAATATGTTTTTATTCATTCAATCACGTTCAAAAATACATTTCTTTTAACCTATAGTGGATGACAATTGATGTTATTACAGTTTTTTCAAATATTTATTCAATAATTAATATAAACATTTGGAGGGTCTAGGTTGGATTTGAACTGAGTATCTTCATGTTCGAAGTCTAGGGCTTTGGTAGTGAGCCAACTTTCCCATAGTTAGAAATATACTCCTTAGAGATGTATATGAATTTTTCTTTTGCCTTCATCTGGTTGTCGTTGAAATCTCCATTGTACAACCTTAAATTGTTGCCATGGTTAACACACAATATCATAAATAATGCTCCAGAATTAAAAATGAATGAAAAGAATAAAATAAACAAACTGGATTAACTGTATTGAACCTGACTTCACTAACAGACAATACGAAAGGAAAGTGGAAAAAAAACTACAACACAATCCAAGTGGCAAAAAAAAAAAAAAGTATAAATTGTAGCAAACAAAAATAGTAGTCCAACACCATACATAGAAAGAAAAATGGAAATTTTGCTTCCTATTTTGGCTCTTAATATTGTTATTCTGACAATAAGTATATTCATATTTATATTAATTGTAAGTATATAATAAAAAGTAACTAACATAAAAATTTTCTTTGTTGATTTAAGTAGGAATTGACTGTTTAATGTTGTATTACTTGTTAAATACTGTATTACTTAATTATTTTCTATTATGATATAATTTATTTAAAATTATGCAATCTTAATTACATATTTAAAAAGTTTTTTTAGTGTTATTTTAAAGATTTAAAAACCTTTGGTTTTATCATGTAAACTGGGTCAAGTGACAGACTCCTCAGAAATAGTTCACAATAATATTTTACAAAAATGGACCAAGTGACATTGTGAGCACAAAGTTCAACACTGAGTTTCCTATACAGTGTGAGCATTTCACGTGTCGACATCATTATTCTGTTGTTGCTCGCGCTATAAATGTTTCTGCTTTTTTTTAAGATTGTACTTCATTGATAAATGAAAATTTTTTTGTAAAATATTAAAATTTATAATAAATGATACCGAGAACCGTAGAAAAAAAGAAAAATGAAGGATCTTGGTATTTATTGTGGATGTTGCAATTATTAGGTATTTCAATAGTTGTGAAAAATAAAGTGCTTAAAAATTATATACAGTAGATCTAGAATATGTTACATAACTAGGCAATATTATTACTAGTTTTATTCCTATGCCTAAAATTCAGTATTTGTTTTATTGTTTTCAGCAAATGTATTAGTTATGTCTGCAGGAATTTAAACCACGAACACAAATTGAAGATGTTTCTCGATTTCTGTAAAAAGTATTTAAAAGTTCAAAATACTTATTCAATGGATATCCCATAAACGTTCAGCCGATTAACCATCTCCAGAAAGGTACAGATCCAAATACCAGCAATAAGCGAATATCGTGCAGAGTAAGATGTATTACTTAAAAAAAAAATTACAACCACAAATGCCCAGTAGTCACAAATGTACCTACAGTAATTACAAGTCCCTGTGTACGTAGTGTGAACCTTCAACAAGCTTTCTCCTACCAGATATCGTGCAGAGTACGATGTATTACTTCAGGCAGCTGAGCAGTGTCGTAGCCAGGAGTACATTTGGGGGTGGACCCTGTCGGGGAAATTTTTTAAATTTTTATCTTTAGAAATCATATTTTATGCTATTTTGGGACATGAAATTACACAATTGTTGAGTCATGGGGAAGCTGTTTTGCTAAAACCCAGCGCTGATCTATAGGGTAATGTTATTCTCTTAGAATTAATTAGTTTGGAGGGGAACATGCCCCATTCTGGTTACGCACCTGCAGCTGAGCATTTACATGTTTGGTATACACATTATTGACAATGGTGTATTCACTTTTAAGGTACATGAGCTCAAACTGGCAGAGATCAAAATGAGTTAGCATCTGCTATATTGAAAGGAATCTGGTGCAAAATTATACACAAAAAACTCATTTTGGATTAATAACTGTTCTGGTCAAAATAAGAACAAAATGTTGTAGTACCTATAGTTTTTTTTTCTATGGGATCATTAATAATGTTGAACAAAAGTTCCTAGTTTAAGAACATTCATATTTAAGTTGTAACCGGGACTTCACTGAAATCGATAAAAAAAAAGAATCCCCACTTTATGTACCTTTGGAGATTCTGAGACTTGATCACCTTCATATCCCCTACTTATTAAAAAATCGACCCTTTTTGTTTTTTAACTCTGTAGCAGAAAAAGCTCTCTAAACAAAAGATGTTCAAACGTTAAGCTATTTTGTCTAAGAGTTGAGAAAAGCAAACCTAGAATGGTGTTAACTTGACAAACCTTGAAGAAATTGAGGAGTGGACTGAGATTAAAGTAATCAAATAGAACATCACAATAGATAAAATTGAATCGTTCCTCTTACCACTAGAGTGCAGAAGTAGGCTGACTGAAGATAAGTAAAAGTATCTTAACAAATACTGGGCTATTTATAGAATTAAAACAAAAAGTTTATATTGGACTTTATTGTATAAATCTGTGTAGTTGGTGCTCCAGGAGGATGTGATGAAGGCAAAAAGAGACTGATGAGGTTAAATTGCTAAGATCTAAAGGATGAAAGACTTTAATTATGTAACTTCATCCGATTTTATTGGAACACAAAATTTTCACTGACCTTAACTTTAAGGAAATCTGAATGATTAGCTGAGCAACTAATATGTGAACTTTCTTGAAGTTTGGGTGAATTATGAGGATTTGTAAGGTTTTTCTCAAGAGTGAATATGCATACAAACATTAAGACATCCTGATTAATTAGCAAATTAACTATTACTATAAACATTTGTAAGGTTTATACTATACTGTGAACATCTGTAAAGTTTTTTGCCAGAGTAAACATGGATGTGTATTAAAAAATGCTCTGATTTAGTAGTTGAATAAATACATTATGAGCACTTTTAAGGTTTCACTACAGTTTATTCGCAAGTTAGTTTAATTGTATCTAAAAAAATTGCTGAAGAAATGCAATGTAAACATTCATGGGGGTTTTCCACAGTGAGCTAAAAGGTGCATTGTTTGCATATCTGAATACTATACTACAATTGATTGTAAGGTTTTTCTCCAGAATGGATACGCATGTGTACCTTAAGCCTCCCTCCATTGTTTGCTGAGTAACTACACAGTGAGCATGTGTAAGGCTTTTCTCTAGAATGTGTACGCATATGTACCTTAAGATTCCCTCCATTAGTTGCTGAGTAACTACACAGTGAGTATTTGTAAGGTTTTTCTCCAGAATGTGTACGCATATGTACCTTAAGACTCTCTCCATTGTTTGCTGAGTAACTACACAGTAAACACTTGTAAGGTTTATCTCCATAATGGACACGCATGTGTATCTTAAGACTCCCTTTATTATTTGCTGAGTAACTACACAGTGAGCATTTGTAAGGTTTTTCCCCAGAATGTGTATACATGTGTATTTTAAGTTGCCCTGATTGAGTACTTGAATAACTACAGAGTGAGCATTTGTAAGGTTTTTCTCCAGAATGGATAAGCATGTGTACCTTAAGAATCCCTGCATTGTTTGCTGAGTAACTACACAGTGAACACTTGTAAGGTTTATCTCCATAATGGACACGCATGTGTACCTTAAGACTCCCTTTATTATTTGCTGAGTAACTACACAGTGAGCATTTGTAAGGTTTTTCTACAGAATGGATACCCATGTGTATCTTAAGACTCCCTCCACTGTTTGCTGAGTAACTACACAGTAAACACTTATAAGGTTTTTCCCCAGAATGTGTATACATGTGTATTTTAAGCTGCCCTGATTGAGTACTTGAATAACTACACAGTGAACATTTGTAAGGTTTTTCTCAAGAATGGATACGCATGTGTACCTTAAGACTCCCTGCATTGTTTGCTGAGTAACTACACAGTGAACACTTGTAAGGTTTTTCCCTATAATGGACACGCATGTGTATCTTAAGACTCCCTCCACTGTTTGCTGAGTAACTACACAGTAAACACATAAGGTTTTTCCCCAAAATGTGTATACATGTGTATTTTAAGCTGCCCTGATTGAGTACTTGAATAACTACACAGTGAGCATTTGTAAGGTTTTTCTCCAGAATGGATACGCATGTGTTCCTTAAGTCTTCCTCCATTGCTTGCTGAGTAACTACAAAGTGAACATTTGTAAGGTTTTTCTCCAGAATGGACACGCATGTGTACCTTAAGACTCCATCTATTATTTGTTGAGTAACTACACAGTGAGCATTTGTAAGGCTTTTCTCTAGAATGTGTACGCATATGTACCTTAAGATTCCCTCCATTAGTTGCTGAGTAACTACACAGTGAGCATTTGTAAGGTTTTTCTCCAGAATGTGTACGCATATGTACCTTAAGATTCTCTCCATTGTTTGCTGAGTAACTACACAGTAAACACTTGTAAGGTTTATCTCCATAATGGACACGCATGTGTATCTTAAGACTCCCTTTATTATTTGCTGAGTAACTACATAGTAAGCACTTGTAAGGTTTTCCCCCAGAATGTGTGCGCATATGTACTTTAAGGTTCCCTGATTGAGTACTTGAATAACTACACAGTGAGCATTTGTAAGGTTTTTCTCCAGAATGGGTACGCATGTGTACCTTAAGACTCCATGCATTGTTTGCTGAGTAACTACACAGTAAACACTTATAATGTTTTCCCCCAGAATGTGTATACATGTGTATTTTAAGCTGCCCTGATTGAGTACTTGAATAACTACACAGTGAGCATTTGTAAGGTTTTTCTCCAGAATGGGTACGCATGTGTACCTTAAGACTCCATGCATTGTTTGCTGAGTAACTACACAGTGAGCATTTGTAAGGTTTTTCTCCAGAATGGATACTCATGTGCATCTTAAGACTCCCTCCACTGTTTGCTGAGTAACTACATAGTAAACACTTGTAAGGTTTTCCCCCAGAATGTGTACGCATATGTACATTAAGGGTCCCTGATTGAGTACTTGAATAACTACACAGTGAGCATTTGTAAGGTTTTTCTCCAGAATGGGTACGCATGTGTACCTTAAGACTCCATGCATTGTTTGCTGAGTAACTACACAGTGAGCATTTGTAAGGTTTTTCTCCAGAATGGATACTCATGTGCATCTTAAGACTCCCTCCACTGTTTGCTGAGTAACTACATAGTAAACACTTGTAAGGTTTTCCCCCAGAATGTGTACGCATATGTACATTAAGGGTCCCTGATTGAGTACTTGAATAACTACACAGTGAGCATTTGTAAGGTTTTTCTCCAGAATGGGTACGCATGTGTACCTTAAGACTCCCTCCATTATTTGCTGAGTAACTACACAGTGAGCATTTGTAAGGTTTTTCTCCAGAATGGATACGCAAGTGTATCTTAAGTCTTCCTCCATTGCTTGCTGAGTAGCTACATAGTGAACATTTGTAAGGTTTTTCTCCACTATGGGTATTCATATGTTTTTCAAGAATCCTTTCTTGATATGCTGAATATCTATATTCTAAACTTCTATGAAGATTCTTATCAAAATGAGATCTTATATGTTCATTAAGATTTTTTTGGTACGATGTTAAATAACTACATTGTGAACATTTGTATGTTTTTTTTGTGGAACGAGGTTTAAAGAATTTTTTAAAACCAGTTGAGTGTAAGGCTGGAAAATTCCATTGTAGACTCTTATCAGGTATTTTATTATGAATATGTTTTTTAATGTGGATAATTAGTTTGCTTATCTTTGAGGCGATATAAAGACACTTTTCACATTTGAAAAAGTTATTCTTCTCTCTCCTAATAGTCTTCATAAGAGCAGACATTACTGACGTGTAATTACATTGTGTGTCTTCATTCTGCTTAGAAGTATTGTAATACATTATAGGTGCATCAGAACTTGAATACATTCTCGTTACTTCAATGTTAGGCTATCTGCCTTCATTATCTGAAAATTGATACAGTTTTAATTATATTTAAATTTGTTTATTCTTTAATTTTATTATTAATTATACCTCTAGAAAACAGTCAATATTAAACAGATACACGAACAATTTATTATTTTGTCTATATTGTGGAGCATAAAATAAACAAAATTAGTTGCTTCAAACTTCTAAAAGTTTTTTTCTGAGGTCTTATGACACATGTAGTAAGGATTTCTTCGTTCCGTTTTTTACAAAAACCAAAGATCAACTAGCCTGGTTCCAATCCCAGCTTTGATGAATAGGGATTCTATTAAATTAATATTATATTACAAAAGAACTCCATTCACTCAATTGGGACTGTACCCCTACGGATAAACAAAAATTCGAATAACTTGATTTTGATCAAAAGAGGGGCAATATAAAATCATAACTTTACGCATATTGAAATTCGGAGAAAAAAAACAAAATTGTTTATAGTTTTAATATTTTTTTTCGAAGCATCTGAACTAAGATCTTACCTCTTTGGGAAATTGGTTTTCCCATATAATGTTGTTTTTTATAAACCACTTGACAATGGCATCATCTAATTTTGTTTTTCTGCCTTCATTGATATTCTGCCTGGACCAATATGACTACTGACTAATCTAAACGAATAGTTACAATTGGGCTGAGCTGGCCACATGGCAACGGACAACATCCAATTTTACAGAAACTATTCTGAAACAGTGACTCAGCATCCAAATAATGATTGCGCTTTGCCTATACTAGCGTCACAGAGAAAATGCCAATAACATGTATAAACAGAATCATTACTTTTAAAACCACGGGATGTGTTCAAGTTTTATTTTTTTTTTCTGAAATCCGAAAGCAGTTCTGATAGTAGAAGTTCAGATAATTGGAGTTCTACTGTAATTTATTATAATAGATTAATTTTAACACTATTTGCTAATAAATGGATCATTCAGATGAGGAACAGTCTTTATCACTTGAAAGATTAATTATTACCATCAAAATATTTATGACCACCCACATAGGTTCCTAATTCTACTTGTTTGTGGGTGAATATCTTTTACCAGATTTCTGAGTATAATAATTGATCTGAGGCACATAGTTATGTTCCGACAATTAATATTTATCATTATTTAAAAAAGTAAGTATGGAGACACGTCTACCATTATTTAATTTCTATACTTGGACCAGAATTTGGATGGAAAAATGGCTAGTGATATTTCCTGAAATAAATAAAATGTGGAAGTTTGTTCTTCTTTATCTAATTTGGTATCATCATAGACATATGCTTTTGATTCAGAACAAAGTAAGTTATCAGCATTATTAATTACAGAAATATATCCAATGTCACTAAAATCTTAGTCAATCACTTACCAGCAACACCAGACCCTACAGCTCTATGACTGGATTATAGTACACTGGTGCACAGACTCAAGTGTATTTATGTTTTGAACCTGGATTTAAAACAACATTAACTGCACATCCTCAACAATAGTAGAATAACAAGTAGGTGTCATTCACTAGATATCTCAACCGCTCTCAGAAATGGACTGGGTTTTGATGATAGTGTACACCTCATAGCTGCTGATACTGTCGTTTATATGTTCACATGGATTCCTTCTAAAAATTATCCAAAAGAACTATAAACATATTAATTTAAAATAATAAAATATATTATTATTAATATTATATTATATTATTATATATTATTATATTATACATATATTAATATATACATATTAATTTTAAATAATATTTAAACGAAAAATCTTTTACAACCAAATATACACTCCGCCCTAACCAAAAGACCACTGGCTTGAAATCATATTTCTGTTCTTTAAAACAACCTTAAAACGCTTTCAATATCAATCTGAAGTTTAAACAATGATTTTTAAAAATACATTTTTAGCACTGTCATTGTATTTTACTTTAAAATAGCCATAGTAAATGTGTTCACTGATTTTTAATTGTGTAACACATATTTTAATCAATTTACTTCTTATTATCTTTTTACACTTTTCCCTCTGTTTATTTGTATGTTACGCACTTTGTAATAACCTGTTGCTTTACAACGGACTTTCGTTAAAAATGAAACCCCTCATTCCTAATGAGTTTGTTATACTGAGAATCTATTGGACATTTGTTTAAAAAATGGAATATCTATAATATATAATAAAGTTAAAACTTCAAAACACTTACAAGAGCAAAACAATAGAGGATATGATATTTGTCCTTAATATTACAGTATGATTGTACTAAATGATAATGTTTATAATATGATAAACAAAATTGATAGTATATTATAAACAAAATAAGATGCATTAACCCTGCTATCTTTTTTTTTATTTCTGACACCTCATAAAATATGAAGGGTGGTTTTATTGGATCCATTTTTCTTGGAAACCAAGGAAAATGCCAAGTTCTAGTCATAGTCCCGATCTATAGGAATTCTGCTGAAATAATATTAGCCTATAGTAAACAATGATTACAATTTATTAAAGAATTCATTAATAATAAATGGATCAGGAACAAAACTCAAGTACTCTTTATTACTAATAAAATATTTTTGTCCAGGAATGTTTCTAATTCCCCTTGTTCGTTGGTGAATCTCTTTTACCAGACTGGTGAATATATTAATTGATCTGAAAAACTATGTGTTCTAATAATGATCATTTATTATTATTTTAAAACCCAGTATGAGGACAAGTGTAACATGTTTTAATTTTTTTTCTTGGCACAGAAGTTAGATTGATAGGCAAAAAGTTAGTAGTATTTCTTGAAGTAAATCAAAACATATATTCTATTGGAAGTTGGGACCTTTATCTAATTATGTATCTTCATAGACAACTGGTCAGATTAAAATATTAGTATATTATCAGCATTTACAGAGACAAATTCATTGTCACACTAACTCGAATCACTTCGAGTTTCTCCATCAACACTATGCTATGGCTCGGTAACAATTTCCGAATGTGCAGACTTAAGCCTTTGGGTATAGTTTCAAAATATCATCAGCAGTACTATAATATCAAGAAGATGTTTTTTCATTTAAACGAGCTGAAATTCATTGGTGCGCTCAGAATTCTAGCACCTCGGTAGGATTTGTCTCAACTGCAACAATAAAAATTATACAAAAAATATAAGATCTTTTACAGTAGATTATTCATGGAATCACTTCATTAAGTGTATTGGTGATATTTTCTTTATCAAGGGAATACACTGCCTCTGTGCAAAAGAGCATAAACTATATTAGATTAGAAACCAATACTTTTCTAAGTTGAAATAGAAATTCTAAGTTATAAAGGATTTCCCTAAAAATCATTTTAGATACTTAATACAAGGCCTGCATCATATATTTTGTATGTGAGTATAGCACAGTAAATTTCTAATTATCGGGAACAATATTATAAATATATTCAAAAGTTATACTTATTTAAACTTATCAATATTAAAAGTATAACTTGAAGTTACATTTATTTTAACTTTTTAATATTATTTAAGAAAAAATAATATGAATATATTAAAAAGTTATATTTATTTATTTTAACTTTATAGATCCTTAATAATAAAAAAAATAGACTCTCTATTAATAATACAATTATCCCTAGTAATATCAGACTGTAATACAGATATAATGTACAATTTATTAATATTAACACAATTACTATCATAGTTCTCTACAATGTTACTGCTTCTATTACACTTTTTTACAATACAATCTATTTTTCTTTCATAAACAACTTAATTTTTTCTAATAAATTCTCTATTACAATCATTCAGCATGGTTAAGAATATAGATATATTATATTATTATCAAATAAACATTTAAGTTTGTCATCAAATAACAAAACAATTTGACCAATATTGTATATGAATACTCAAGTGTCCAATACAAATATTTAATAAAGATAACTGAAAACTATGTAAATGTTTATAAAACCTTTTGTTACCTGCAGGGCTAAAAAACAAAGTCCTTACATATAGCTTAAATGTGTAATGTGAGGAGGCAAAACATCAAACCCTCTACACTTTACACAGAATTTCCTTTGAGCTATAGCTCTGTCACTTGTCTTTCCACATTTCTATGACTCTTCATGATTGTACACGCTTCTAATTCAAAGTTAATTTTGATTAAATCAAAGAAAATTAAAATTAGACACATGGTAAACAGATTCTGACCATATTCGATCTCAAAAGGTGGGGATGGTATGTTCTTTAGTTGATAAAGTCCTGTTTTTGTATCATCTTTCTTTTTATGAAAAAAATATTCAATTATTATACACTTGATGATTATCCGTGGGAATTTCTAAATTTTTATATACAAAAGCAGGTTCATTTTAAACTAGGGTTAAATACTTACAAAGATAATAATAGTAGCAATAATTCTGGGGATTTGACTAATAAATAATTTCTTATGTATACCTTATTAAAAAGGTATTTAGGAGTAAATTGCAATTAAATTAAGACGGTTCAACATTAAAGCGGTTCCTATAATTGATGGTGGTATAATGTGGTGTATAAAATTACCTGCCTTGAGTGTGATGCCTCTTAGGTGGGTGAGACTTCTGAAGGTGTCCATATTAACTTAAAGAAGAATTGTATCAATACTAAAAATGATTTTGATATATTATGTAGTATGTATAAGCCATTTTTGAGTAAATTAAAAGAATCTAAGATTTAGTTAATCAGTTGTAAGTTTGGAATTCTTTTGATATTTTATGGTTTATGTATGGTTACTTTGTTGTGTATATTGTATTTGGTATGTGTGTATATGGTTGTTCTCTCAGTTTTGTTACTGGTTTCAATTGTATTTAAATGAATTTATGACTCTCAATATGTAGGTGGGTTATTTTATTAAGTTTGTAATTAAAATTGTATTGCAAAAAAAAATTTCAAGTTTTAAATTTCTGTTGTTGAGTGTACTTGTATTTTATGTGTATTGTAAAATTGTATTCAGGCTTGATAAAGGCAACAAATCAGTTGCCAAAAGTTGCAATAAATAAAGAAAACAATTTTGACTCAATATTCAACCGTCTTATCATTTTGCAATTCATATATAAAAACAATCAAGTGAAGATCACTGAAATACAGTAATAAGTCGTACCTACTCGGTAGGTGGGACCGAGCGATAACCGTGTAAGTCGAAGTCGCGTAAGTCAGGGTATAATTTTACATACAATCACATAGGAATCATGTTTAATTGGGACCAAAGACTAAATAAACTAATAATTTAAAAGAAAAATGTGTATGCATTAAATTCAACAAAATACATAATACAACTAAAAATTATATTATATACATACATATTGCAAAGAAGGACGTAAAAAGAAGTTATTTTGACATAGAAGGTTTCAATAAGTATGGTAAATTTGTTAAAATAATTAAAAACTCTCTCTTCTCAAGGAGAATTTCCTCCTGATTTGCTAATTTTTTCGTTTTGTGGCAGAAATACGCTCATTGTTGGATTATATTTTCCAAAAAACTAAAGCCTTTTGTAAAGTTTCAAAACATTATTTCATCTTCTACGTCAACTGAATCTAAAGAATCTGGTATTTTAAGGTCTTTCTCATGCATTTCTATGAGTTTATTAATTATTTTCAGCTCCTAGTTGTGTAAACCCAGCAGTTCTTGAATGTCATCATTATCCACCTCTAAATTTAGTTCTCTGCCAAAACCGGCAACTTCTTTAATCATATCAGCAATTTCATCAGACTCTGGCACTGATTCCGCCTGAGTTTCAGTGGCAAAAAAAATAGACACACATTTTCCCAAATGTTATTCAAAGTTTTTTGTGAAACTTGATTCCATGTTTGCCCAATGATTCTAAAAGCATCAAAAACATTGATTGTTTCAAAAAATCTTTAACGGAGAGCTCTTTGTTCGTCTTATAGTTGACCAGATGCATAAATGATCTTGTGTAAACACCTTTAAATGTTTTGATGATTCCCCGATCAATCAGTTAAAGAAAATTATTTGTGTTTGCTGACAAAAAAAAAAAAACTTTCACGCGTATGTTTAAATTAGAAAAAGTAGTAGGAGGATGGCCAGGTGCATTGTCAATTAATTGGAATTACTTTAAAAAGAATTTGTTTAGACCATCAATAACATTCGTTTTGAGGTGTGAAATGATGACCAAACCAGTCTAAAAAAAACTGTCACCAAAGCCTTCCAATTAGACTTTCTAATCATGGGCAATCTAGCTTTAGAAATATTTTTCAATGACCTTTAATTATCTGAGCGATAAACTATGAGAGATTGCAACTTACAGTCAACAGTTGTATTCGTTCTAAATATCACTGTCAATCGGTCATTGGCAGCCTTAAAACCTGAAAATATTTGCTCTTCATGAACTATAACAGTTCTCAGAAGCATTTTCTTCCAGCATAGGCCAGTTTCTGCGTAACTCGGATAGCATGATTTAAAACCACGTAACTTGGGAATCACGTAAGATGGGGTAGCATAAGTCGAGGTATTACTGTATATAGATTGCGAAAGGAAATATATACTTTGAGAATTGAAATATATACATTGTGAATAGAAATATATACTTTGCGAATGAACAGACTATAACATCATTATTTGACTAAAAAAAAAAATTTGGTTATAAAATTATTAAATGAAGTACTGTAATAGATTTCTGTATAACTTGAAATGGACAGTCTATATATATTTGATGTACTAAAACTTTTATTCACACATTTGAAATATTGGTCACTGGACTTAATACAACAGTTATTCTATGACTTACTAATTAATTTACAGAGTAATGAAGATGGCATAAGCAATTTATTTATTACACAAAACTGAAAAACTCTCAGCAATTTTTTTAACAATCAGGTTATGAAGCTATTTGTACTCTAGTATAAATTCCGAGGCAACTCATTTAAACAACGTATAGAGATAAAAAAATATCGAATAACATCAGCATTAAGCATGACCATATATATGTTGAATCGAGCCTTAACTCTTAAACATATATTTCCAGTTCTGTCCGAAGTAGAAATGGTACAACTTCTGTCAAATAATTTTACAGGCCGAATTAGGGACTCTGTATGAGTACAAAACATTACTACTATTGAGCCATTTTCAGAAATTCTCATTCAGAAAGAGATGGAATTAAAACATGAAGCAAAATGCCTTGGTTAATAGAAATATTAGCCGGAATCATAACATTAATAGGCATAATGATTTTTCAAATAGTATACACAAAATTCGGCCTGATAGTTATATATCTTCACTATATGAACGGTATCATCGATTACTGCCAACTCGCCACCACTAAAGTCCACAGTTTAGAAATTATCAACCAAATTCAAACTAAACATCACCCTAACAAAAAAATACCAAAATTATATTTCAATCTAGAAGCAATCACAATAGTAGTTTAGATTATCACTGAAAAAATCTAAAATATGAAACCTAACATAAGAATAAGGATGGATATAACTGAAACCAGAATAATCGCCAACAATATAGTGATAACCACATAAGACGACCTACATGAAATTAGCACAATTACAATAATCATATGGTTACACAAAGCACATTACATGATCAATTAACATATAGCTCTACAGCCTAACAGAGGGAATGAACCGAGAAGATGGCATAACAAACTCATCATCTAAGACGCAGTCATTCTTTCAACAATCATTTAAATTTGAAACCTACCTCTCAAGATTCATCCTTAATATTAAATAATGGCACTTGCACTAAATACCAAGATTAATTACACAATTCAACGCATTAATGGGTCAATTACCAGAAACAAGACATAATAATAGTATCTAGGAAAACTAGAAAGCCTTGAAGTTATAGGGAACCCAATCATCACTCACACTATTCCATCAAATGTAAATATTAATTATCAAATTTACAACAAATTTGTAATTTCAAAGCAAACAACTGATTAAGAAAAGGTTTCACTATTCTTTAAAAATGTCCAAGACCAATTCTAGAATATGTTGTACTCTATGTGACCAAAAAATTCTAAATAAATTTGATGAATCTGAACCAGACCAAAATCCTAATGAATCCTCACCGAACCTACCCAGAAATTACAGTATACTTTGGTAAAGTAAAAACTTCAATTCTAATTAATAATGCAGCTGGTATTAGTTGTAAATCTGAGAAATATTTCCATTATCCAACAATATAAAATCAGCAATATAAAACAGGACATCGTAGCAAACAATTAAAACAAATTATCTCCTTTTGATAGAATTATATTCCCAGTACAATTAATTGTAGTACCGAATTTAATAAGAGAATGTATAATTGGTAAATCTACAGTTAAACTTATGAAAGCAATGATTGATTTTCACCAAGGAATAATGACAGTTCCTAATCCAATGCAGTTTCCAAAGGAAGTCTTAATAATGATATTTTATCTAAAAAACATGATAATAAGCTTATAGTCACAGCGACAAGCAAAAAGATTTTATTAATAAAGATATAGATATTAATATGAAGTGTCAGAGCTTACCTCCCAGATATATTATATTAAAGTTTTCCAATACAACTCTAAAGGGTAACCGTTGTTGGAGTAAAGACGACTCAAAAAAGAACAAATCATTCATAATAACAATAAAGTATTACAAATAGATAAAATGATATTAGGACTAAATAATATTGATGTCAGTAAAAAACTGCAACTTGAGAATTAAATACTAAAGTAATGACAATTTGCAAATAAACCTAGGTTGTGTAATAAACATGCATACGAGATTAATGTTAAATACTTAGATAATTTTCATAACACAGACTTATCCAATACCGGCTTGTTATGTGGAAGATGTTGAAAAAAATAATAAAGTATGATAGGAGATGGCATTAGAGAAAAAAGTCTTTCATTAGTCCACTTGTGTTTGATACTGAGTAAAAGCAATCGAGTGAGATTATCTATTGATGGAAGAAACATAAACTCCAAAATTATAAATAATTATAGAGCCCAGCCAGAAATTATTATTATCCTTAGTTAAAGCAGATAAGACAAATACATAACTATTGATCTAACATTTGCCTTCTGGCAAATTCCATTAACTGCAGCATCAAAAATATATACCGGTTTTCAATTTAAAGGTATGGTATGTCAATTTTGCAAAGTTCCTTTTGTTATAAATATATCCCAGGCTGCATTATTAAGAACTATGGACTTTGTTCTAGCATGTAAACACAACCATTTTTTAAATTTTATATATTGATGATGCTCTAGTATTTTCAGAAAATTTTGATAATCATTTATTAGATTGTTTTAAAGAGAAAGGGTAACTTTCTTAGGCTACATATTCACAATTCATGGACTGGAACCTGATCCAAGTAAATTTGCAGCAACTAAAATATTTCTGTCCAAAAAATAGAAAAAATTCAGAGCATTCATAGGCCTAATTAGTTTTTATAATAAATTCACCCCAAGGTTTTCTAGCACTATACAGCCATTATTAAAGCTAACTTCCATAGCAACTAAATTTGTTTAAATTGGACATGAAACATTTGCATTACACAAAATTAATAATATCAACCATTCTATTTGCAGATGCATCAATTTTTGCTATTGGTGGACAACTATCTGCTGATGGTCACCAACTACCCCTTATGTTTATGTCAAGTGTACTGACATCACAAGAAGTTAGATACACCACAACTGAACGTGAATGTTTAGCCATTATGTATAGGTTGCAAAGAGCAAGACACATAATATTAGGTAATTTAGTTAATATTATTACCGATCCCCAAGCAATAACCTTTCTTATAGCTTCCAAATTACCTACACCTAGAATCACTCAAAGAATTTTACTACTCTAAGAATACCATCATAACACCATTTATTGTCCAAGAAAGGATAATATCATAGCTGACACATTAAGTAGATATCCAGCTAATCTAAATAATAATCTTTGGAATCCATCTGAACTGATCATAGCTAGATTTACTCCTAATTTAAATCCGGAATTTACTAAAATCCTTAAACAAATTGCCATAACAAGAGAGAAATTTGGCTCCTATTATCAGTGGCCTCAAGAATCACGAGCATATTCATTAAATCAATCAACCTTCACAAAAACGTGTAGTAAACCATAATCATTTACATCAAACCACTAGGAATGGTTAGAAATTGATTAGTGTACCTGGACTCTTATAAAACATTGCCATGAGTATTATATAGATTGTGGTTCAGACAAATGTCAGGATGTATTGAAGGGACATTTCATTTTCAAAAATATGGCTACAAAAATCAAAAAATTTATATCTCATGATACATGCCAAAGATGTAAACATTTAACTCATGCTTGTACAGGCACAGCTATTAGAATCTATTATAATCAGATCAATGAGACTGTCTGTATCTACCAATTTACTTGGACCAGTGCCCAAAAGTATGGGAGGGTACAATACTGTCTGATATTTAACAACAATTTTTCAAAACTTTCAAAAATAAATGCTGTAAAAAAGGCTAATACAGCCATTGTATTAGACGAACTATTTAATCCCTATAATTCCGTATTGTAAATATTAGTTATTCTGATAAATCAAATATATTATTATAAAACGTAAACGTGTGACTACTGCTATTTTCGTGAATTGTTTCTTCTTTTCTTAGGTATTTTTACGTCGTGAACATGAATTTGACATTAATTTTTGTTGCTGAGGTCTAAGACCAAATACGCTGAAGAAGAATATGTTCATCACTTACCTTTTGGGGTAATTGTAAGAACTGGGGCCACCTGAGATTGAAATAAAAATTGTTTTAAAACATTTCCCAGGTCGATATGTACAAGATTTTTTTAAAATTTTGCATGGAAAGTTAGATAGACTATATAAAATTAACCTCCCCTGGCAATAACAAAAATATTAGTTATCAATATACCTTCAGATCGGGGATGGACAATCTGCATATTCACCAAGTTTATATCACTAAAAAACCAGCTACAGTTGTAACGTCACTGTATCACTTTGCAAACGATGTACAACTTACTACTCCGCACTGAATTTTTTACCCAACTTTAAATGGACAAAAAATTACTTTCCATGTAAAATTTAAAAAAATTTTTTTGCATATCAATGTAGGTCGAGTTTTAGAACAATTTTCTATTTTAATCTCAGGTGGTCCCAGGTTTTGGCAACTACCACAATGGTAAGTACTAAATGATGAAGTGTTATTTTTCAGCGTATTTGGCCCTAAATAGACCTCAGTGAATGTCAAATTCGTGTTCAGTACGTAAAAATACATATAAAAAGATAAACAAATTTTCGAAAATAGCAGTAGTCCCATGACTATGTAAATACCTCATGATTAGTTATTACGCAGCCACCACCACTCCGATTGTTTTTTACCTGATCAATTTGACCTTGCTGAACACAAATCTGAAGTGTTTTTTTTTACTGCAAATACGTTAATAAAAATAACCTAACCTAACCTGACTGTTGCTTACTAACGCTCCAATCGGCAAAATTTTGTTTTCCTGATAGATTTGACCTTACTGAACACGATGGCATGAAGTTATTTTTCATGGCAAACACATATTAACCTAAGAAAACCAGGTCAGGTTGGGTTATTTTTTTTTATTGTGTTTGAATTAAGAAAACTTCAGATTCGTATTCAACAAGGTCGAATTGATCAGGCGAAAACTAGCTGATCTTAATAATGGTTACCTATTTGTTAAAACCTATTATCGGTAACATTAGTTTTAGAAATTTAATTACGGTAACACTTTAAATTATTGTAACGCTCAGATGGTAAATTATTATGATAACCTAACCAGTGATTCTTAATTTTTTTTTTAATATAATAAATCACATGAATAAATGTTTCGTTTGTAGTCTAGACTTCATGAAAATTTAACCAATTAAATTTATATATTTTTATGTCACGTGAATTTTGTTTACCTGGTAGTACATACACACAGCGTTAACTCTAACTTCCTCCCAGTAAATTATTGTTTTAAAGCTTGAATTCATTGCATGATATAGAAGCCCTCTGGGCGGTATTTTACAAAATATTAACTTTTCATGTTCTTTTCAGTTATAGAAAAACTATTTTACGGATAATGCTGCAAACGATCGACTGTTTAGAATTATTTTTGAAAAAATGTTAATTATAATTCTTAATTACACTTGGCAAAAAAAAACTATGTAATACTTACTAAACCTAGCTAACTTAACTAACTTGTGTTTTTCAGCACAGAGAACAAATGTTTTGACTCGTAGATAAGTGCATTGATCAATGTTGTGAATATTACAGGTACGACTGATGTTTGTGTTTTGATGCAGTCTGTGGTGTTTTGGTAATCTGTAATCTGTGATTAGTTGTCAATTATGTCGAATATAGTCACATAGTGTTTTATTGTGGGTTATCGGTTGCTGGTATTGTGGTGTTGGTATATTTCGAAGTTCGCTGTTGTGTTTAGTTTATTGCTTTTTTTTCATGAAATATAGAAAATTTAGATTTGTGTCAATGTAGGTGTATGTGTGTAGCTTGATTTGTATATGTGAAGCGACTGGCGCTAGCTAAAATTTAGAAGAAAGCGAGGTTCGAGAAAGTTCCGAAATAATCAAATAGAAATGCTCTGTAATATAAAGTGGCGGCCAAATGCGTCTTACTTTAATCTCTAAGCACGCAATTACGAAAGTTTGAAGGCAATAGTTCCGTACAAACACATTTAATAACATAGGATAATTCGCACTGAGTTTAAACACATAAATAAATGATAAGTAATTAAGCTTAGGCAGCACTTACCCTCGTGGAGAAAGAATGGGTAAAATTGAAGCGTACGTAGATTCTCGTAGTGGTAGACTTCCTGGGTACCCAGTTCGTAGGCGGCAGATCCAGGCGAAGTATAAACTAAAACTTAAATGGATAAATAAATTGGCTGCATTTAAATTGCATAAAGTCATTTACATAAACTCTGGCGCGTAACGGAACAAAGAGTCTTACGAAACGGCGATCGTAACTTAAAGTCAATAATAGGAAATAACGCATATAAAACCGCGTTTACACGAACACACACTTTAACACGAATAGTTCTTGAAACTTGTACGAGGTTTACGGTCAAAACCGGCACTTTACACGCGTGGTGAAACTTTGCGAACAAGCTCTTCATTAAGGCTTGTAACAGCACGAAGGCTCCAATACGACGACTAGAGTAGCCACGGAAATACTAGTTAAGGGAGGGGGTCAGAGATGCCACCAGGAAAATCAATACTTGTTCAATATATCGATTAGTAGGTCAGAAATCACGTGACCATTAATGTCCAGGCACAGCTGAACGATTTAATAAATAGATCAAAGTAGCACGTTCAAACTTCGAGCGCTGACTCGAACATACCGCCCACCAAAACGAATGTTTTTAATCCGCCAGGTGGGTAGTGGGCGAAGAACCATTAAAGCACCGGAAACCGAGGGTGCCGAAGAAAATGGCCGGGGAAGACGAAAAAAAAACAAGAGAAACAAAAGGGGTAAGAGTGCCGAAGAAAACCAAAGGTGAAAACTCAATGCTGAAGCGGAAAGCCAACAAGCTTGTGGACAGGTCGCTTCAGCTGGCCGTGCGAGGTTTTGACAGTAGCTACACGGGATACTTGGTCGTGACCAGGATGTAGACGTATGATCCGATCCATAGGCCAATGAAGGGGGCTCGGATGCTCTCCAATGATAAAGACGAGTTGATCCTCCTGAAGCGATGAGGAGTTCTTGTGCCACTTGCGGCGTTGAATCTGCGAATGCAGGTACTAAGTAGACCAAGTCTTCCAGAAACGGTTGGTCATTTGCTGAATCATGGACTAACGAGATTTAAGAGGCGGTTCGGGGTAACATCTCTCCGGAAGTGCAAGGAGCGGACGTCCAATAAGAAAATGTCCGGGAGTGAGGAAAGACGATCCTTCGCTGGGGTCAGGCGAAACCTCGAAAATAGGGCGACTGTTAAGAATAGCCTCTATCCGGGTAAACAACGTAGACAATTCCTCAGGGTTTAATACCGTATTACCAATCGTGAGGTGCAGAAATCCTTTAGCGGATTTGACGGCAGCCTCCCAAATTCCGCCGAAATGTGGTGCGGCTGGAGGGTTGAAGTGCCATTCAATGCGTTGGTCGGCGAGTTTGCGCTTGATAAGCGATTTCGAGTGGTCAAGCAGTTGATAGACCTCGCTCAGGCGGTTCGCGGCTGCAATAAATTTCGTGCCGTTGTCAGAATAAATATCAGAGGGTAGCCCTCGTCTTGACGTGAGACGGTGTAAAGCTGCGAGAAAAGCATCAGTGGATAGGTCGGATACCATCTCCAAGTGCACAGCCTTAGTAGTCATGCAGACAAATAGACAAAGATAAGATTTTAAAATCTTCGAGGTACGAAAATGATTTGCCTTTGTGTCAAAGGGTCCAGCGAAATCAATTCCCACCCTGCAGAAAGGCGGCGATGGAGTGACTCTAGATGATGGTAAAGCAGCCATCATAGGTGGATGAGGCTTAGATTGCAAACGGAAACACCGCATGCACGCATGAATGCGTTGTCGAAGTAAGGAGCGTAACGCAATAATCCAAAATTCGCCGTTAATCAGCGCTTGAGTGGTGCGCGGTCCGGCATGTAAGGCTAACTTGTGGTAATGATCGCAGATCAAGTTGACGTACTGATGATGTTTAGGAAGCAGAATGAGGTGCTTAGATTCATACGACATGTCAGAATGATTAAGTCTTCCGCCCACCCTGAGTAAGCCCTGGGCGTCGACAAATGGCGTTAGGCTGCGGAGTGGATCGATGATTTGAGCGCCACGATGAAGCCGTTGCAATGTTGCGCTGAAGGCCAGCTCTTGTATGAGCTTGACGCAGAGATCTCTGGCGTTACTCAACTCCTGCACCGAAGGCGTAGTAAATGAAGTTTTACTCAAGGCGACTTTGGCCTTGTAGCGGGTGTTATGACCGTGGTTAGTAGTCTGGCCTTTAAGACGGCAATTGTTCACGAACCGCAGGACGTAAGCGAAAACATGGTGAAGAGTAGTTAAGTTTGAATGTCGTTCTATAGTTGTCAATAGTCGATTAGGCTCTTGAACGGCCGTACATAGAAGTCTAGGTTCAGATTTATGTTCGGTCTGGTCCGGGTTAAGGCAGGTCGGCTTAGACAAATGCCACGCAGTAGGAAATTGTAGCGCCCATGGTGGGCCGTGCCACCACAGCGGATGTTCAGCAAGCTGATTAGGCAGACACCCACGGGAAGCAACGTCCGCGGGGTTATCAGCAGTCGAGACATGGAACCAACGTTTCATGGAGGTATTTGAAACGATTTCAGTAACGCGGTTGGCAGCAAAAGTCTTCAATAAATAAGGCGGGGTGTTGATCCAATACAACACAATTTCAGAATCGGTGAAGAAAAGCGTCTCGGCGTCAGACACAAAATCCAAAACGGGCTGAACGGACTTATAGAGTTTGGCCAGCAAGACTGCGCCACAAAGCTCCATGCGAGGTATGGTGATCGGTTTAACTGGAGCTACCCTGCTCTTAGCCTTCAGAATGCTAACGGTAACGACTCCATTCCATTCGGTTCTCAAATATATAGCTGCTGCGTACCCAGCTTCGGAACCATCGCAAAACCCTAACAGGTGATGCTTGGCAGCTCGTGTGCCGACGTGTCGAGGTATTTGGATAGAAGACAAACTGGCGAATTGGACAATGAAGCTGTCCCACTGATTTAGAAGCGGGGCTGGCAAAGTTTGATCCCAAGATAACTTTTCGAGCCACAAACGTTTAAGAAAGAATTTAATCCAGAAAGTAATAGGAGGTAAGAAGCCAAGCGGGTCGAAAGTCCGAGCGACATAAGATAGTATGGTGCGTTTCGTCGGCACCGAAACGAAATTCTGACTCTGGTAGGAAAACGAGTCAGAGGTAGGATTCCATTGCAGTCCCAGTATTTTGATGGCGGTAGAATCGTCCTGGAACAGTAGCGGGTTCTCCAGATGAGCGGAAGGTAGCGTTGACAATAGTGTAGGATCACTTGATGACCATTTCCTGAGTTCCAGGCCGGCGAGTGCGAAAATGTTAATGAGCTGCTGTATCAATTCCTTGGCATCTTCGGGCGTATCGGCGCCAGTGACAACATCATCAACATAAGTCTGCTGAAGTATTGCTTGCGACGCGGCAGAGTATCGGCTGCCTTCGTCCTTTACGAGTTGTTAAAGCGTTTGCAACGCTAAGTACGCAGACGGGGTTAGTCCGTACGTGACAGTAGCTAACTCGTATTCCACCAGCGGAGATTGAGGCGTCGGTCGGTATAGTATGTGCTGGTGACAGCGATCAGCTGGGCGCACGGCAATTTGTCGGTACATCATTTTAAGATCAGCACAAACGGCGTGAACATACAGGCGAAACGAAATGATGATGTTAGACAGGTCCTTCTGAAGTTTAGGACAAGAAAGCAATCGCTGATTTAAAGAATTCGCCCTACAATCAGGCGAGGATGCGTTGAATACTACTCGTAACTTAGTAGTAGAGCTGGTGGTCTTAAAAACACAATGATGTGGGATCAAATAGTTAGAAGTATTAAGTGCGGGGTACATATGACCCAGAGTCATATATTCTGTCATGAATTGATGATATTGTCGAGCGACCTCCGGGTGACGACTTAAACATCGTTCTAAAGCATGATAACTGGCGAGGACAACGTTGCGGTTTGACTTAAGTGTTACAGCGTCAGGTCTGAAGGGGAGGGCGACAACATATCTCCCGACTTCATCGCGTTTAGTAGTTGTAGTAAACAGGCTTTCACAAAGCTGTTCGTCAGGGCTCAAAGATTTAGACTCAGTTACTTCTTCGACTTCCCAAAACCGTCGAATGTTGTCATCAATAGCCTTTAACGAGGTAATGAACACTCTCGGTTGATGGGGCATACTATACGGTATGGATCCCATAATGACCCAACCTAATCGAGTGTTAAGCGCAGAGGACTGGCCATGAATGATAGTGCAAGGCCCATTAGTGAGTATTTGGGTGAAAACATCTGCCCCCAGTATAATGTCAACACCGGCAGGCGAGTCGAAATGAGGGTCAGCTAAAGGTAGATGCTGGTATTGAGCACTTATTTGAGAGGCTAACCTAGTAGCCGGCAGCGGGTCAGTAATGTGGTTGAGCACGGCGGCTTCAGTTGTTAGCATGACACCAGGGTCATGCCTCGAGAATAAAATCAACGTAACGTACTCGTGGATACGTGTGGTCTTGGCGGCGACATCAATCAAAGACATATTTGATCTCCGAGTAGGTAGGCTCAACAGGACGCTTGCTTTCTTAGTAATGGCAGATATCTGACTGCCGGGGTCAATAATAGCTCTAAAGGAACGAGGTTGACCGTAATGGTCTTGGATGACGATTTGTGCGGTGACCAACAGGGCGAGAGATTCCTGAATATTACATGACAGCGAATGAGGTTGAGCTTGAGTATCGGTTGCGCGTCTAGTTGTTGGCCTCGGGTGTCGCGGTGTGACTAGTCACTGTTGTGACGGCGGGTTGTTATGTAACAAAGTATGGTGTGCCTCGTTGCACTGCTTGCAGCGTTGGCTGGACTTACATTTAGCTTGGAAATGGGAGCCAAGACAATTGAAGCACCGTTGTAATTTCATGATGGCATCCTGGCGTTCCACAGAAGTCAGTTCGAGAAAGGATTGACAATTAATGATGCGATGTCCTTCTCCGCAATAATAACACATGCCTGCGTGTGTCGTAGAAACATAGGCTTGATTCATGTGAAGCGGTGGTAATCGGTGACGGAATACTGACATCCTAGGAGGGTTCATAACAGGAGGTATATTTACGGGGCGCGGCCCGTCGAATGGCCGTATAGGGCCTGACGCAGCACGTCTAGGGTTGTATACATATTTCCTAGCCTTAGGTATAATAGAATTGTCGGGCGAAACCGAAGGCTGGACAATTGGACTATGTTCTGTGTTAAGGTTAGGTTCCATTCGGTCAAAATTCAAATCACGGGCCCCTTGCGAATCAGACTCATTCACTGACGACACCAGTATACGGGTTTGTTGAGCAGCTCTCGCGTTAGTAAAAGCTGCGGCAGGCGGTTGATTCAACAACTCTAGAGCCCTGGCCTGTTCAGTTATGAAATCATTCAACAGTTTGTACGTAGGCATACGATTTGTGCCTAGCCTCGTTTCAAAACTTAATCTAGTCTGGGGGTCCAAGTTATTAATGGACATCTGAAAAAGAAGGAAATCAGCCAAATCATCTAGCTGGATAACCTTCAACGCACACACAGCGTTTGAATGCGCGGTCAAGAAGCGGTTTAGTTCAGTTTGCGAAGCATTCTTAATTTGTTTAAAGTCTTGAATAATTTTGAAATAGTGGTCAGCCAAACGGCGTGGGTTGTCGTACCAATTGCGCAGAGCTTGATATGCAATGCTGTAATTTTAGTCAGATATTATCAAGCCTGTGACAATTGCTAAAGCGTCGCCTTTAAGTACAGATTTTAGATATTGAAATTTCTGTATATTACTAAGACTGTCGTTGCAATGGACCATTGAATCGTACATGGTTATGAAATCCGTCCAATCATTGTTGTTTCCTGAAAAACTAGGCAACGCAAGACTAGGGAGGTTAGGCGAACCTACATCTGATTTGACGGGCGAGGTTGATGTCACCTCTGTCTTGATAAGGTTAGGATATTTCGCTAACATGGGCAAATACGCGTCCTGAAATTGTATTTTGATACTAAACGCACTTTCAGCTAAGCTTGCCACCTGAGTGGCGAACGTTTGCTCTAATATTTCATACGTATCGACGAAATTGGCCTGAATGCGTCTTATTTCGCGAGCGATGCCTTCCGGCATCTCTTTATCGTCAAGAAGGGTTTTTACTTGCTCTAAATCATTCAGTATATTTTTCAATTTAGCGAGATAGTATTCTGTATTGATTGCCATCATAAATAATTTAACAAAATTCTAAAATAAAAACACAACACAAATTAATTTTCACAAATTTTAAATAGCGGTAGAGTGGACTGTATAGTTTAATGAAACGCAAAATGCTTCCTTATTCGTATTTACGAGACTGTATCTTATCTGCTGATTGACACATAAACATTTCCTCATAACACAATGCAATACCAAATCAAGTTACGTATGCCTATGACGTCACGCCTTCGATATTTCCTGTGACTAACTTCCCGCGCGTGTGACTCGCACAAAGGAATATCAAAATCGGAAATCAGAGTTGCGCAACACTTGGTAACATTTGCCTTTACTAAGCAAATCCAATAAAGCTGTAATGAATTCAAATCCGGAACGTGGGGACCAATGAAGCGACTGGCGCTAGCTAAAATTTAGAAGAAAGCGAGGTTCGAGAAAGTTCCGAAATAATCAAATAGAAATGCTCTGTAATATAAAGTGGCGGCCAAATGCGTCTTACTTTAATCTCTAAGCACGCAATTACGAAAGTTTGAAGGCAATAGTTCCGTACAAACACATTTAATAACATAGGATAATTCGCACTGAGTTTAAACACATAAATAAATGATAAGTAATTAAGCTTAGGCAGCACTTACCCTCGTGGAGAAAGAATGGGTAAAATTGAAGCGTACGTAGATTCTCGTAGTGGTAGACTTCCTGGGTACCCAGTTCGTAGGCGGCAGATCCAGGCGAAGTATAAACTAAAACTTAAATGGATAAATAAATTGGCTGCATTTAAATTGCATAAAGTCATTTACATAAACTCTGGCGCGTAACGGAACAAAGAGTCTTACGAAACGGCGATCGTAACTTAAAGTCAATAATAGGAAATAACGCATATAAAACCGCGTTTACACGAACACACACTTTAACACGAATAGTTCTTGAAACTTGTACGAGGTTTACGGTCAAAACCGGCACTTTACACGCGTGGTGAAACTTTGCGAACAAGCTCTTCATTAGGGCTTGTAACGGCACGAAGGCTCTAATACGACGACTAGAGTAGCCACGGAAATACTAGATAAGGGAGGGGTCAGAGATGCCACCAGGAAAATAAATACTTGTTCAATATATCGATTAGTAGGTCAGAAATCACGTGACCATTACTGTCCAGGCACAGCTGAGCGATTTAATAAATAGATCAAAGTAGCACGTTCAAACTTCGAGCGCTGACTCGAACATATATGTATAGTGAAATTTGATGTTGGTGAATTCTCTTCCAATTTGATCTATATAGAAGCTAGGCCACTCGTACTTGAAATCTTATATACTCCTACCCTTTTGTCTTTGGTCTGGAAAATGTTTGTTGTGTGGGTGGTTTTTAGTTGTGTTGAATGCTATTAAAGGGTATATAGTTTCACAAAAAGCAGAAGCTATTTCTTCTGATAAGTTATGACAAGTTAATGTTATGTACTTTCTGTTAGTGTATTAATGTTATTTCTTGTAGTATTGTTGTATGATTTTTTGGGTATCATGTTGTCTATCACGATTTTTTATCCGTTTCTATGGGGAATGTATTTCACCATGTCGAGATTGTTGATTCTGTCTTCATTATTCATGAGTATACTAATTAGTCAATATATCATGGATTAGAACGCGATAAGTGTGTGAGTTGAATGGGGTAGTTGGAATTATTATATATAACTCTGTCCGTGGTCGTGGGTGTTTTGTATAGTTTAAATGTATATGTTGTTTCGTTTTGCAATTGCTAGGCCTAGGGAGTGGATTATGTTCTGTTGTTCCATGTCCAATGAGAACCTTATATCATTGTCTATATTATTGTTTATGTATTTGTGAAAGGTGTATACATGTCTTTTGAATAAGATTTAGACTTCGTTCCCCCAAGAAAAGCCAGTCTATGGAATCCCTCACCTCAAGCATCCTGTCCAAAATATTTATACACAACCTGGGACATAATTACATCATAAATAAAAATAAATACCCCCCATAAAATAATATACTGACACAGATACGTAAATGATATACTAATCTTAATCAACGACATATTTTACACCCTCCACAAATACATAGGCAATATACACGACAATATAGGGTTTGCATTTGAAACACAACAGAAAAACATAATTCACATTTCAGGTTTAACAATTACAAAACAAAATAGCAACCATTAAAATCAACAGAAATCCCATCACCACAGGCAGAGCTACATGCCTCATACAACACAAACATCTCATTTCCCGCCATCATACCCTGCTTAATTAGCATACCCACGAGCAATAATGACAGAACGAACGAATTCATAATGGGAATGATAAAGTACATTGCCTATGAAAACGGATGAAAGCATCCCTTGGTAAAAACTTAATACGCCTTAATAGCTCAACTGAAAACTTTACAAATTGAAGTGGCTGGTGCCTGCTGTGAACGTTATAGTAGGGTTAAAAGAATTATCGAGAAACATAAAGAAATGCCTCGTATATCATCACTTACGTTCACTACACCTAGAAAAAAATTAAAAGTTACATTCGATGGTTTCGACGTATGTGTAATCAGAAAGAGAACTCGTAAATATCTTATAGGCATCTCTGATATACTTACTCTCGGAGGAATCCTGTCTTTTTGACAAAAAAAAACTTGTTTAAAAAAAATATTAGGATGTAGGCTATCGGTGAGCAGTAGTAGCTCCATCGGGTTAGGCTCAGGCCTACCCAACTTGTTATTATATTTGCTTGTTGAAATCCTTCCTAACTGTCAATAATTAAAAAAAAGATAGATGTTACATACTTATTAATGCTCATAATGTTATTGCGAAATTTAGTACGCAACGATAAAATAGCAAATAGCCGCTCTTTTGCTCAACTTATATATATTTGCCCTGACAGAAAAAATGCCTTTAACACACACTATTTCAAGCAATTTCTGGGGGAGGGCGTTAGCACACAGAAGGCAGGATGAAGAAATCTGCAATTTCCTACTACAAAAATATGCTGAAATCCACGTTATACTCATCAAATTAAAGAGTGTACAAATGAAATATGTACAGGATTGACGCAGTCTGAACTCAGCATTATCGCGCTGTTGTCGGACTACCCAAGTATTTTCCTGAACGTAATCCTTATGTCCTGGAAAAACAATTCTTTACAGTTCCTTTATAACTAAAAGTCTTAAACTATCGTTCAGCAAGTAATGTAAACAAACATTTTTCAAAGTCAATTCCTACTTAGATCAGCAAAGAAAAATTTTATTTTAGTTACTTTTTATTAAATCCTTACGATTATATAAATAGAGTAACATCAGCTATGAGTTAAAACAGCTGTTCTTCCACATAATCTATAACATAAAATCAGTGTTTTATCTGGATATTTCATAAATATATTTTAATATAGAGAAATAGTAATGTTGAATAAAATTATAAACAAATCTATCTTGACTGGAAACGTCATAGGTATATTTTAATGTAGGTATATAGTAATGTAGTATAAAATTATAACCAAAAGTTAAATATTTACATTTTAAGTTTAGTATAAAACTAAATTATGTTTGATGTAGTGCAGTTCGCTGTAGCTACTGCACGGCCGGTTCACGCTACACATGCCATTTCAGACTAACATTTAAAATGTGAATATAAGGACCTTTCCGTATTTTCCGCGGAAAAATTGATATTCAGTAGTTGCACATTAAACAAAGTAATTTTAAAAAAATTGTTTCAACCAACGACATTAAGACTATATTTTTACCCAAAAGAGTTTATAAAACCTTGACATGTCAGTGCTACTATCGGAACACTGCAGTTGATCAAAAGATGTAATTAAGTAAATCTTAACATATGAAAACAAAGAAATTATTAGAACAAACTTTGAAGATTAAATAAATACATCACGTGAAAATTACTCGTTGTTATAAAAGTCCAGAAAACAGAATTTAAAAAACTAATTAGAATGAGCTCGAGATTAAAAATAAACAAATTGTTCTCTCAGACAACGCTACTGTATATTGGACTAAGACGGCGAAACGGGGTCCACAAGTCATTTAATCGGAAACAAGTTTTTTTATAGGGCCCCTAAGCATTAGTTGGAACCAAAATGTTGAAACAGTGAGACGTAGTTTGTTAGTGCTCATTATGCTCAAATATCAAAAAACTATGAATCTTGACAATGTAATAGTGAATGAAGAACGTCAAACATCTAAGACGTTGAACCTTGTACACTTTTAGAAGACACCATAAATTTTGTAATTTTAGAACAGTGAGTCAAATATCGAAATGGTCAGACTCTATTAACCCATTTGAAATGAGAATTCACTAAAAGATGCAAGACGATTAACAAATTTGCTTGATGTAATCATTTTGAATTGTCTGATTAAACATAATTAAAAGATACTTAACTAAGGGAATACTCAAGGGCTTACTGACGCGTTTCGAAACAATCGTTCCTTTTACGAAGCAAAGCCTCTACTGGCGGCCTCGCGTTAGGAAAGAAAACACACCTACCCGTCCAATAATTAATCACACGCAGGCATCATCACATAAGATAGCGAATTACATAGATAAACGTATCAAAGACAACATAAATTTTAAAAATCACAAATCAATGCAAATACGTTCTACAGAACAACAATCATATGTAAAAAAAATGTTTTACCATAGATGTAGACGACATTTTAATACACTCATAGATAACACATTCATGAAAATGAAACACAAATACTATCAAACAGCCACGCAGACAAACCACACAAATAACAACAAATACATATTCCTCAAATATCACAACAAAAACACACAAAATAGCTTCCACATTACAAAATTTCTCGACCAAATATCTAACAAAACAAAAATCACTTCAAGACAGCACATACAACCCTTTCCAAAACAAACAGACAAATACAAACTATTTGGTATTTACAAATTAACATGTAATGTTTGTCCCAGCTATTATATCGGCCAAACCGGTAGGTCATTCTATAGACGCTTTAACGAACACATTGACCAAAGAATTCATATAACACACAAAATCCAGCTACGCAACACACCTAAAACGAAGTAAAAAACTAACAACTCTAGTAAAATAAGAGATGTACAAACACTACGCATCAGATAAAGAAAACATATTCAAAGATCACACACATTTTGAAGCCAACACTCTTTTCCATTACATAGCACTTAGACAAAATAATCCACCCCTTCCACAGTCATAAATCCATCGCGACAACCTATGTACCTAACGCGAGGCCACCACTAGAAGCTTTGCTTCGGCAAAGGAACGATTGTTTCGAAACGCGTCCGCAAGTAAGGCCTATGTATTCACTTCGTTAAGTGTCTTTTAATTATAGATTAACAAATGCTGTGCCGAGAGAAGATTGACCTCAAGAAGGGGCTGCCCCCAAACAAAAAACCGGAAATATGCTCAAGGTTTTTATAGACATAAGCTTTTTGTCTAAATTAAAACTTTATTCGAAAAGTATTCAATTAAATTCAAAATTTATTAAAGAGAAATATCATTTGGAAGATAAATTCCTCTTAGGCTAATAAAGTATAATTTTTTTAATTTTCAAATTTGGCTCTCCATACCGACAGCATGAACATTATGAAAATAAGTAATTATTTCATAATATAAATTCAAATATGGCTTTGTTACACAGACAACTCATGAATGATCATTTTATTAGTTATAGTTTATGATAAATAATTAAATAATAATTGGGTTTGATAAATGTGTGTTATCATGAATATTGTGTTTAAACAAAAAATTTAACCTCAGATGATGACTGCTAATTCTACAGTAAACAAACATCATATAAATGATCATATATTTTGCTTTATAACATATAAGTTTCATTTTCTTAATTATAAGTTATAAGGACTAATAATTGTGTTGTGGATAATTATATATTCGACGGTAAAAAGTTATTCGAGTGTATGTGGTGACCATGAAGAGATCGGTCGTGTGTGAGTGCATATAAAACAATCATACAGACATGGTCAATTCACATATCATTACCTATCCTCAATAAATAATAGCAACTGACAATCACAATCACCATTAAAAATCGCAGTTATTTCAAAGTAGCAAACACAGTTTGAACTGTTACTGTGAAATCACTGTTAGTCACATGACTGTGCTAATATTTAAATTTTAATCCAATAATGTATTTCTACCAAATCTTACAGCTATCACTTATTACATAGCTTACGCCTTTCTAGGCCATGAAAGACCTTTTATTTCATAGTAAACGTATAGTGTTGATTATTCTCTACAAAATGCTAATTAATGGTAATACCATTCATAAACATGCACATTCTTTAGAGTTTGTCATGTTCTACAGAAACTTCATTCAGATATTAACAAGGCAAGGCATATAACAAAATTCATTTTTCAATTATGCTATAAGTACAGAATTAAGCATTACAACAGATTTTATGCATGCGTAATGTTCAATGTATAATACAATGTGTGTGTGTATATATATATATATATATATATATATATATATATATATATATATATATATATATATAGGTTTTACCTGGAGTACATCCGTTTATTCTGCAATGCATAAAATCGCAGTTCTGACGTTTCGACAGAATCTCATCTAGCATTGACGAGATGTACCCAGTGGCGGACTTTGCCATGGTGCCGCCCCTAGGCACAATTCGGCCGGCCGCCCCTTTGCGCGCAGTTCGCGAATTTATTGGAAACGTCCCAACGTAATATAATGCTTTTAATTTTTCACCATACGAATCCGTTTTCATGCATGTTCAAAGAAATATAAATAAGATATTATTTAAAGACTTTTTATAAAAATAAATTAAAAAATTCATTTTGGTTCCATCGATAAAATTAATAAACAATAAAATAAAAGGAAGTTTTCTATTCTCAGGGCGGGCGCCCCCTGCTGGATCCGACACTGATTTAACTGAGGTTAACATTATGACATTCACCAAATTCAACTAGGTACTATTACTATTGTCATTGAAACTCATCGGTACAAAAAAAACTGCTGCGGCCTTCCGCCCCCTCGAGGGTGCGAGCATAGGCACGTGCCTAGTGTGCCTAATGGGAAGTCCGCCACTGGATGAACCCAATAACAATTGAAAAGCGAGTTGAAGAACAGTTGGACTAGCTCTTCAACTGTTGTTGGGTTCACCTCGTCAGAGCTAGATAAGACTCTAGCAAAACGTCGGAACTGCGATTTTATGCAACTATTCATCATTTTTCCATCCGTGAAGGAATACGTATCAGCATATATATATATATATATATATATATATATATATATATATATATATATATATACAAGTAGAATTGGTTTAGACTGGCACAACTACCCCTAACTCGGCCGCTACGTAACCTAGGACTATAGGGGTAGTTTTGGATGATGCTCAAGGTCATTCCGGCCTTGACCCTAGACCAAGGGGTGGTTTCGACCACGTTTAGAGGGGTGGGGGTGGTTTTTCGAAAAAAAAAATCCCTAACTCGGCCGCTACGTAACCTAGGACTATAGGGGTAGTTTTGGATGATGCTCAAGGTCATCGCCTACCTGATCGTAGCCTTAGGGTATTTTTTCGAAAAAAATTATTTTCAACCCACTAACCTAAGCTAGCCAAATTTGATCAAACCTAACCTAACCTAAGTGTCGGGGGTGACCTCAGCCACGTTCAGGACCATCTCCGGGGGTAGCTCCGGGGGTGGATTGGGGGTGGGGGGTAGTTTTCGAAAAAATTTTGGAAAAACGTGTCTTGACCGATGGGGTGAGTTTAGAGTCTATTACGGGCTGCTGAGGGGTGGTTTCACTTAGGGGTAGTTTTTACAAAAAATATGAAATTGCCAAAAATCGGTCGGCTGGATCAACAGACAGTACAGGATATGTCTAGAGTCCTTTTTGGACCGTTGCGGGGGTTGTTTCACCTAGGGGTAGTTTTTAAATAAAATATGAAATTGCCAAAAATCGATCGGTTTGATCGAAAGACCGTACGGGATATGTGTCCATTATGGTAGGCTGTGTGGGTGGGATCACCGGTTTTCAGATTGCCAAAAATGATCGAGGTCCTTTTTCGAAAAAATAAAATCCGACCCACTTACCTAAATGATTAAAGACGACTGAATGACCTTGAGCATGGACCAGGGGCCTAATTGACTACGTCTAGTGGTGGTTATTGGATCCAACCCAACCAACCCATAGGGTAATATCAAAAGCATGCATGTCCATCATGAATGAAGGCGGGTCTGAATGAATGAAGGCGGCTCTGAATGACCTTGAGCATGGACCAGGAGCCTAATTGACTACGTCTAGAGGTGGTTATTGGATCCAACCCAACCAACCCATAGGGTAATATCAACAGCGTGCAGGTCCATCATGAATGAAGGCGGGTCTGAATGAATGAAGGCGGCTCTGAATGACCTTGAGCATGGACCAGGGGCCTAATTGACTACGTCTAGAGGTGGTTATTGGCTCCAACCCAACCAACCCATAGGGTAATATCAACAGCGTGCAGGTCCATCATGAATGAAGGCGGGTCTGAATGAATAAAGGCGGCTCTGAATGACCATGATCATAGACTATGAGGTGTATTTGACTACTTCTAGAGGTAATTAATGGAAAAAAACCAAATCAGGCATATGACGCAACAACCCCCGGGACAGCCTCCCCGGAGGTAGCTACCGGCGTGGGGTTATCTTAAGATATAACTGTTTAATATATGAAATATCAACGCTCGAACGATCCCGGGCGGTAGGCCCACCCTAAAATGAACGGTATAACCCAGGGTAATGAGGGGTACAAGTTGAATGTTAAATGCCGCGTAGGCCGCTCACTCGAACCCTGACGGGCCAGCGCCTTAAAAACAAAATATCTAAAAACATACCAGGTATAGCAACAGAGGTATCTAGTAGGGCCCACCTCCAAAGTTAAAAAAAATAAACAGTGTAACAAAGCCTTATCGCTTGAGTGAATACGTTTGACCTGCATGTGCAGGCATGCAGAGATAACGCAAATCCCTAGAACCGCAAAGACAAATAGCTACCGGTGGTCTATTTTCATATTATAAAAATAATAAGCAGTTACCTGTACAAAAAAAAATAAATACCTTTGCAGATAAGAGAGCAAGAACCTGGACACATAGAAGAATCAAATACGTGTGCAGACAGAAGAAGCAAGGATCTGGACATATAGAAGAAGCAAAGACCTGGACGGATAGGAAAATAAAGGACCCGGACAGGTATACGAGGCAATGCTTGGGCAGATAGAAAAAACAAGGATTTGGACAGGTAGACGAGGTAGGGCTTGGGCAGATAGAAGAAACAACGATCTGGACAGATAGAAGAAGCTAGGACATGGATAGGTAGACGAGGCAAGGCTTGGACAGATTGAAGAAGCAATGACCCAGAGAGATTGATGAGGTAAGGCTTGGACAGATAGAAGAAGCAAGAACCTGGACAAATAGAAGAAGCAAATACCTGGACTGGTATACGGAGTAACGTCCCGGACAGATAGAAGAAACAAATATCTGGACAGATAAAAGAACCAAGGACTTCGGCACGTAGAGGAACCAAGACTTGGACAGACGGAAGAAGCAAGGACATGAACAGATAAGAGAAGTAAGGACCTGGACGGATAGAAGAAGCAAGTACCTGGACAGATAGAAGAAGCAGGGATATGGACAGATAGGAGAAGCCTTGCCAGATAGGAGGAGGTCCTTGACCTGGACAGATAGAAGAAGCAAATACATGGACACATAGAAGAAGCAAAGACCTGGACAGATAGAATATGCAGGTACCAGGACAAATAGAAGAAGCGAGTAGTTGGACAGATAGAAGAAGTAAGGACTTGGACAGATATGAGAAGCACGGACTTGGGCAGATAGAAGAAGCAAGTACATGGATACATAGAAGAAGTAAGGATATGGACAGATAGGAGAAGCAAGGACCTGGACCGATAAAGAGAGCAAATACCTGGACAGATAGAAGAAGCAAGGACCTGTACCGATGGAAGAAGCAAGTACTTGGACAGATAGTAGAAGTAAGCACCTGGACAGACAGAAGAACCCAAGGCCTACATATATATATATAATCAGAAATCAATGTAAATAATCAAATAGCCTCAATGGATATATCCTATAGCTGCAAATGTATCTAGATATAAAGGTATATATGGAGAAACACTAATAAAGAGGCCTATCACAAAACGAGTATAAATATATGTTATAAAACGATCCTAAAACGATGCTAAGCCAACATGCATGCTATCATACATATTCGTATATACCGTGTTAAGCCAACATACGTGATAGTCCACATAATGTATTAAACAAATATGCATGTAAACCTGCATACATACTATGCTAAGCCGACTTACATGTGCCTACTATGTCGGTAAACCACCGGCCAAAGCCTATATGATCTAAGCCTGACACACATTTACACCTCGTCTATCGGGTAGAACCTGACAACTGTATAATACGGGAAGTACTATATGGTATAGCTAACAACGCATAACCTATCGCGCCCAAGACGGTCAACAAATATTACAATATAATTAAAAAAAGTTACGCAACCTATATATATATACAGTGCTAAGCCAACATTCAGGCATATATACTTTGTTAAAACAGCATGCAATATACTCTAAATAGCCATATATACGTTGTTAAACCAATATGCAGGTTAACCTATACACCCTGTATTAGGCCGATACCCCACACAGGCGTATATACTATGTTAGGCCCACATAATGCGTTAAACAAACATGTGTGTAAGCCAGCATACATGCTAAGCCGACAAGGGCCTGAACACATTATATCCAACGCATAGTTTAGCTAAAGGGCTATCACACACTATCCTACAAGTTGCCCACAAATTACCACATAATACATGATCAATAACACATAGTATCCGATGCATAGCCTGACGAAGGGTTAACATATGGTATCCAGAGGCCTCGCTAATGATTAACACATTGTATCCATAATTCCTACTATGTCGGTAAACCACAGGCCTAAGCTTATGTGATCAGAGCCTGACACACATTTTCACCCCGTCTATCGGGTAGAACCTGACAACTGAATAATACGGGAAGTACTATATGGTATAGCTAACAATGCATAACCTATCACGCCCATGACGGTCAGCAAATACTACAATATAATTAAAAAGTCACGCAGCTTATATACATACAATACTAACCAATATAGGCATATATACTATGTTAAACCAGCATCCAATATACTCTAAATAGCCATATATACGCTGTTAAACAAATATGCGTGTAAACCTACATAAATACTATGGTAAGCCAACATGCATGCTATCATACTGTGTTAAGCCTAAATACATAATAGAATACATAATGTGTTAAACATATATGTGTGTAAGTTTGCATAGATAATATGCTAAGAAGACATGGGCCTACAAAGTATAACACATTATATCCAGTGTATAGTTTAACTAATTGATATCACACACTATCCCACAAGTTGCCCACAAATTACCACATAATACCTGATACATAGCCCTATTAATCATTATCACATAGTATACGATGCAAATCACGACTAGGGCTAACACGATATATCCAAACCATAGCCTGACGATGGGTTAACATATAGTATCCGATGAGAAGTATGAATACATAATATCCGCTGCATAGCTCGGCTAAAGCTCGTCATATAGCACCCGAAGTATAGCTTGACAAACACATAGCATCTCATGAGTGGCGTGATATAAGGTAACACATAGTATCCGATACACAACCTAGGATCGAATATGACGTCATCCAGATGGAGAACAAGATGGCTGTAATGTTGATACCGACTTCAAAAAGGGCTATGGCCTGTGTAGGCTAGATCAAATAACCAACGTTTCAACTAAACTACTGTCTTACGCGTCGTTTAACCAACCAACATACGCGAAGTTCAAACGAACAGCATTGACACCAAGTCCAAATAGGCTATGGCGGCTATGCCCAGATCAGCGTTTCAGCTAATCAAAATGAAAAACTTACGCTAATCAACCAACATCTACACCGAAGTCAAATGGGTTATGGTTAGTGAAGGCACCGGCAAAAGCTTTAAGCCCTAGACATAATTATAGCTATCAACGCGTACCAAAATAGCTATGCAGAAACCGTCAAGGCCATTACACATATTGTCCAGGTATGTTCTCCATCAAACCGAGACTTTAGACACCATCTCTGTAAAACAGCTACCAATTTATACTCTACCACAATAGGTATGTCAAAACCGTTACCGACTCCTAATCTAAGACAGTGGTTACGTAAAGCCCTTTATCAATTTAAGACCTTAAGCGATATCTTCGTAAAGACAGCCACAATAGTTACGTTAAAAAGAGCTACCGATGCTCACCCTACCATAAAAGCTACGTACAGACGGCTAATATTGTATAACCTACCACAAGACTCTTAGGTTAGTGGGTTGAAAATAATTTTTTCTAAAAACTACCCCTCTAGACGTGGTTGAACCCTCCCCCAAGGCTACGATCAAGGTCACATCGACCGCCTGCATCATCCAAAACCACCCCTAACTTCTACAAACCCCGTCAGCGATGCCCGTTAATGGAGATACGACCAACCTTTGATAGTTAACTCGCATAAATACCATGTATGATATATATATCAACCCGTGTAACAGAGTTAGGGGTGGTTTTGGATGATGCAGGCGGTCGATGTGACCTTGATCGTAGCCTTGGGGGAGGGTTCAACCACGTCTAGAGGGGTAGTTTTTAGAAAAAATTATTTTCAACCCACTAACCTAAGAGTCTTGTGATAGGTTATACAATATTAGCCGTCTGTACGTAGCTTTTATGGTAGGGTGAGCATCGGTAGCTCTTTTTAACGTAACTATTGTGGCTGTCTTTACGAAGATATCGCTTAAGGTCTTAAATTGATAAAGGGCTTTACGTAACCATTGTCTTAGATTAGGAGTCGGTAACGGTTTTGACATACCTATTGTGGTAGAGTATAAATTGGTAGCTGTTTTACAGAGATGGTGTCTAAAGTCTCGGTTTGATGGAGAACATACCTGGACAATATGTGTAATGGCCTTGACGGTTTCTGCATAGCTATTTTGGTACGCGTTGATAGCTATAATTATGTCTAGGGCTTAAAGCTTTTGCCGGTGCCTTCACTAACCATAACCCATTTGACTTCGGTGTAGATGTTGGTTGATTAGCGTAAGTTTTTCATTTTGATTAGCTGAAACGCTGGTCTGGGCATAGCCGCCATAGCCTATTTGGACTTGGTGTCAATGCTGTTCGTTTGAACTTCGCGTATGTTGGTTGGTTAAACGACGCGTAAGACAGTAGTTTAGTTGAAACGTTGGTTATTTGATCTAGCCTACACAGGCCATAGCCCTTTTTGAAGTCGGTATCAACATTACAGCCATCTTGTTCTCCATCTGGATGACGTCATATTCGATCCTAGGTTGTGTATCGGATACTATGTGTTACCTTATATCACGCCACTGATGAGATGCTATGTGTTTGTCAAGCTATACTTCGGGTGCTATATGACGAACTTTAGCCGAGCTATGCAGCGGATATTATGTATTCATACTTCTCATCGGATGCTATATGTTTACCCATCGTCAGGCTATGGTTTGGATATATCGTGTTAGCCCTAGTTGTGATTTGCATCGTATACTATGTGATAATGATTAATAGGGCTATGTATCAGGTATTATGTGGTAATTTGTGGGCAACTTGTGGGATAGTGTGTGATATCAATTAGTTAAACTATACACTGGATATAATGTGTTATACTTTGTAGGCCCATGTCTTCTTAGCATAATATCTATGCAAACTTCACACATATATGTTTAACACATTATGTATTCTATTATGTATTTAGGCTTAACACAGTATGATAGCATGCATGTTGGCTTACCATAGTATTTATGTAGGTTTACACGCATATTTGTTTAACAGCGTATATATGGCTATTTAGAGTATATTGCATGCTGGTTTAACATAGTATATATGCCTATATTGGTTAGTATTGTATTTATATAGGCTGCGTGACTTTTTAATTATATTGTAGTATTTGCTGACCGTCATGGGCGTGATAGGTTATGCATTGTTAGCTATACCATATAGTACTTCCCGTATTATTCAGTTGTCAGGTTCTACCCGATAGACGGGGTGAAAATGTGTGTCAGGCTCTGATCACATAAGCTTAGGCCTGTGGTTTACCGACATAGTAGGAATTATGGATACAATGTGTTAATCATTAGCGAGGCCTCTGGATACCATATGTTAACCCTTCGTCAGGCTATGCATCGGATACTATGTGTTATTGATCATGTATTATGTGGTAATTTGCGGGCAACTTGTAGGATAGTGTGTGATAGCCCTTTAGCTAAACTATGCGTTGGATATAATGTGTTATAATTTGTAGGCCCTTGTCGACTTAGCATAATATGTATGCTGGCTTACACACATGTTTGTTTAACGCATTATGTGGGCCTAACATAGTATATACGCCTGTGTGGGGTATCGGCCTAATACAGGGTGTATAGGTTAACCTGCATATTGGTTTAACAACGTATATATGGCTATTTAGAGTATATTGCATGCTGTTTTAACAAAGTATATATGCCTGAATGTTGGCTTAGCACTGTATATATATATAGGTTGCGTAACTTTTTTTAATTATATTGTAATATTTGTTGACCGTCTTGGGCGCGATAGGTTATGCGTTGTTAGCTATACCATATAGTACTTCCCGTATTATACAGTTGTCAGGTTCTACCCGATAGACGAGGTGTAAATGTGTGTCAGGCTTAGATCATATAGGCTTTGGCCGGTGGTTTACCGACATAGTAGGCACATGTAAGTCGGCTTAGCATAGTATGTATGCAGGTTTACATGCATATTTGTTTAATACATTATGTGGACTATCACGTATGTTGGCTTAACACGGTATATACGAATATGTATGATAGCATGCATGTTGGCTTAGCATCGTTTTAGGATCGTTTTATAACATATATTTATACTCGTTTTGTGATAGGCCTCTTTATTAGTGTTTCTCCATATATACCTTTATATCTAGATACATTTGCAGCTATAGGATATATCCATTGAGGCTATTTGATTATTTACATTGATTTCTGATTATATATATATATGTAGGCCTTGGGTTCTTCTGTCTGTCCAGGTGCTTACTTCTACTATCTGTCCAAGTACCTGCTTCTTCTATCTGCCCAGGTGCTTGTTTCTTTTATCGGTCCAGGTCCTTGCTTCTTCTATCAGTCCATGTACTTGCTTCTTCCATCGGTACAGGTCCTTGCTTCTTCTATCTGTCCAGGTATTTGCTCTTTTTATCGGTCCAGGTCCTTGCTTCTCCTATCTGTCCATATCCTTACTTCTTCTATGTATCCATGTACTTGCTTCTTCTATCTGCCCAAGTCCGTGCTTCTCATATCTGTCCAAGTCCTTACTTCTTCTATCTGTCCAACTACTCGCTTCTTCTATTTGTCCTGGTACCTGCATATTCTATCTGTCCAGGTCTTTGCTTCTTCTATGTGTCCATGTATTTGCTTCTTCTATCTGTCCAGGTCAAGGACCTCCTCCTATCTGGCAAGGCTTCTCCTATCTGTCCATATCCCTGCTTCTTCTATCTGTCCAGGTACTTGCTTCTTCTATCCGTCCAGGTCCTTACTTCTCTTATCTGTTCATGTCCTTGCTTCTTCCGTCTGTCCAAGTCTTGGTTCCTCTACGTGCCGAAGTCCTTGGTTCTTTTATCTGTCCAGATATTTGTTTCTTCTATCTGTCCGGGACGTTACTCCGTATACCAGTCCAGGTATTTGCTTCTTCTATTTGTCCAGGTTCTTGCTTCTTCTATCTGTCCAAGCCTTACCTCATCAATCTCTCTGGGTCATTGCTTCTTCAATCTGTCCAAGCCTTGCCTCGTCTACCTATCCATGTCCTAGCTTCTTCTATCTGTTCAGATCGTTGTTTCTTCTATCTGCCCAAGCCCTACCTCGTCTACCTGTCCAAATCCTTGTTTTTTCTATCTGCCCAAGCATTGCCTCGTATACCTGTCCGGGTCCTTTATTTTCCTATCCGTCCAGGTCTTTGCTTCTTCTATATGTCCAGATCCTTGCTTCTTCTGTCTGCACACGTATTTGATTCTTCTATGTGTCCAGGTTCTTGCTCTCTTATCTGCAAAGGTATTTATTATTTTTTGTACAGGTAACTGCTTATTATTTTTATAATATGAAAATAGACCACCGGTAGCTATTTGTCTTTGCGGTTCTAGGGATTTGCGTTATCTCTGCATGCCTGCACATGCAGGTCAAACGTATTCACTCAAGCGATAAGGCTTTGTTACACTGTTTATTTTTTTTACCTTTGGAGGTGGGCCCTACTAGATACCTCTGTTGCTATACCTGGTATGTTTTTAGATATTTTGTTTTTAAGGCGCTGGCCCGTCAGGGTTCGAGTGAGCGGCCTACGCGGCATTTAACATTTAACTTGTACCCCTCATTACCCTGGGTTATACCGTTCATTTTAGGGTGGGCCTACCGCCCGGGATCGTTCGAGCGTTGATATTTCATATATTAAACAGTTATATCTTAAGATAACCCCACGCCGGTAGCTACCTCCGGGGAGGCTGTCCCGGGGGTTGTTGCGTCATATGCCTGATTTGGTTTTTTTTCCATTAATTACCTCTAGAAGTAGTCAAATACACCTCATAGTCTATGATCATGGTCATTCAGAGCCGCCTTTATTCATTCAGACCCGCCTTCATTCATGATGGACCTGCACGCTGTTGATATTACCCTATGGGTTGGTTGGGTTGGATCCAATAACCACCTCTAGACGTAGTCAATTAGGCCCCTGGTCCATGCTCAAGGTCATTCAGAGCCGCCTTCATTCATTCAGACCCGCCTTCATTCATGATGGACCTGCACGCTGTTGATATTACCCTATGGGTTGGTTGGGTTGGATCCAATAACCACCTCTAGACGTAGTCAATTAGGCCCCTGGTCCATGCTCAAGGTCATTCAGAGCCGCCTTCATTCATGATGGACATGCATGCTTTTGATATTACCCTATGGGTTGGTTGGGTTGGATCCAATAACCACCACTAGACGTAGTCAATTAGGCCCCTGGTCCATGCTCAAGGTCATTCAGTCGTCTTTAATCATTTAGGTAAGTGGGTCGGATTTTATTTTTTCGAAAAAGGACCTCGATCATTTTTGGCAATCTGAAAACCGGTGATCCCACCCACACAGCCTACCATAATGGACACATATCCCGTACGGTCTTTCGATCAAACCGATCGATTTTTGGCAATTTCATATTTTATTTAAAAACTACCCCTAGGTGAAACAACCCCCGCAACGGTCCAAAAAGGACTCTAGACATATCCTGTACTGTCTGTTGATCCAGCCGACCGATTTTTGGCAATTTCATATTTTTTGTAAAAACTACCCCTAAGTGAAACCACCCCTCAGCAGCCCGTAATAGACTCTAAACTCACCCCATCGGTCAAGACACGTTTTTCCAAAATTTTTTCGAAAACTACCCCCCACCCCCAATCCACCCCCGGAGCTACCCCCGGAGATGGTCCTGAACGTGGCTGAGGTCACCCCCGACACTTAGGTTAGGTTAGGTTTGATCAAATTTGGCTAGCTTAGGTTAGTGGGTTGAAAATAATTTTTTTCGAAAAACTACCCTAAGGCTACGATCAGGTAGGCGATGACCTTGAGCATCATCCAAAACTACCCCTATAGTCCTAGGTTACGTAGCGGCCGAGTTAGGGATTTTTTTTTTCGAAAAACCACCCCCACCCCTCTAAACGTGGTCGAAACCACCCCTTGGTCTAGGGTCAAGGCCGGAATGACCTTGAGCATCATTCAAAACTACCCCTATAGTCCTAGGTTACGTAGCGGCCGAGTTAGGGGTAGTTGTGCCAGTCTAAACCAATTCTACTTGTATATATATATATATATATATATATATATGCTGATACGTATTCCTTCACGGATGGAAAAATGATGAATAGTTGCATAAAATCGCAGTTCCGACGTTTTGCTAGAGTCTTATCTAGCTCTGACGAGGTGAACCCAACAACAGTTGAAGAGCTAGTCCAACTGTTCTTCAACTCGCTTTTCAATTGTTATTGGGTTCATCCAGTGGCGGACTTCCCATTAGGCACACTAGGCACGTGCCTATGCTCGCACCCTCGAGGGGGCGGAAGGCCGCAGCAGTTTTTTTTTGTACCGATGAGTTTCAGTGACAATAGTAATAGTACCTAGTTGAATTTGGTGAATGTCATAATGTTAACCTCAGTTAAATCAGTGTCGGATCCAGCAGGGGGCGCCCGCCCTGAGAATAGAAAACTTCCTTTTATTTTATTGTTTATTAATTTTATCGATGGAACCAAAATGAATTTTTTAATTTATTTTTATAAAAAGTCTTTAAATAATATCTTATTTATATTTCTTTGAACATGCATGAAAACGGATTCGTATGGTGAAAAATTAAAAGCATTATATTACGTTGGGACGTTTCCAATAAATTCGCGAACTGCGCGCAAAGGGGCGGCCGGCCGAATTGTGCCTAGGGGCGGCACCATGGCAAAGTCCGCCACTGGGTACATCTCGTCAATGCTAGATGAGATTCTGTCGAAACGTCAGAACTGCGATTTTATGCATTGCAGAATAAACGGATGTACTCCAGGTAAAACCTATATATATATATATATATATATATATATATATATATATATATATATATATATATATATATATATACACACACACATTGTATTATACATTGAACATTACGCATGCATAAAATCTGTTGTAATGCTTAATTCTGTACTTATAGCACAATTGAAAAATGCTTAAAATTTTTTCGAAAACTACCCCCCACCCCCAATCCACCCCCGGAGCTACCCCCGGAGATGGTCCTGAACGTGGCTGAGGTCACCCCCAACACTTAGGTTAGGTTAGGTTTGATCAAATTTGGCTAGCTTAGGTTAGTGGGTTGAAAATAATTTTTTTCGAAAAACTACCCCCCACACCTCTGGACGTGTTCAAAACCACCCCTAAGGCTACGATCAGGTAGGCGATGACCTTGAGCATCCTCCAAAACTACCCCTATAGTCCTAGGTTACGTAGCGGCCGAGTTAGGGATTTTTTTTCGAAAAACCACCCCCACCCCTCTAAACGTGGTCGAAACCACCCCTTGGTCTAGGGTCAAGGCCGGGATGACCTTGAGCATCATCCAAAACTACCCCTATAGTCCTAGGTTACGTAGCTGCCGAGTTAGGGGTAGTTGTGCCAGTCTAAACCAATTCCTACTAATACATATTTTTTTAATATGTTTCGCAACACTATTTTCTTGTATTCATTATATGTACTTAAACAAGAATCTTACTTGGTATTTACGCTAGTTAACTTTCAAAGATTGCCAGTATCTCCATCATCGGGCATCACTGACCGGGGGTTGTAGTAGACTGCGAGCTGTGTAGAATATCTGTTGTCACAAGGTGTGGTGTACCGTTATGTTCTATTTTCGGATTCACTGCACTGCGCGAGTCTTAAGTTTTTCTTGGGGTCAATTTTGTTTATTAGGTTGAATAATTTATAGTTTTTCGATTTTATTCTGTCTTTTATGATATTATTTTTATGTTTATAAATTTCTAGATGTTCCTATATTGTCATTTTGATGCCTTTTTGTACTTTTTTTTATTAGGTGTACGTTTTCTAATGTGGGGAATGTGTGTTTGTTTTTGATGGTGTGTATAGCTAAGTTTGAGTTATAAGTTTCAGGTTTGATGTATGGATTAAGGTGTTCTTGATATCTGTCTTTTATTTTTTTTTTTTTTGTTTGGCTCATGTATATTTTATTACAGTCTGGGCATTCGTTTTTGTATGTTCCGTTATTAAGTGTGGGACATATTTTTCCGGTTGGTTTATTTTATTGATTATGATTCGTGTGTTTTTGTAAGCTATGTTAATATTACTATTTTTTAGTGTTTTAGTTATTCCTTTTATGTTGAACCCTGTATATGTGAATGTGGCCCATTTTGTTGTTGTTTGTAGTTCGATTTTAGGTTGTTTTAATTTATTTAATATTTTAAATTCTTATTTATCTATAGTTCTTTTTAATGTATCCATTTTTTAGAGGCAGTTTTAGCATTATGTATAAGAATGAGTTGTAAGCAGTCATTTTATGTTGTGGGGGATGGTTAGGGTAGTTTGGTATTGTATTAATAGTTTGTGTGGGTTTCCAATAAATTGAGTATTCAATGTTACTTGTATTTATGGTTATTGTTAGGTCTAGATATTTTATTTTTTTGTTTATTTCTTGTTATATATATATTGTAAGTAGTTCTTTTATTATGATATTATGAATGAAGTTTTTAAAATGTAATTATTGTAATAACATTTCAATTTAACTTTTCTAATTTATTTTAAAATAAATAAATTTTCTAGACCTTTCCTTTTTTTACAACAAGTTTAATGTATCATTAAAAAAGCACTTTCTTCACGATTATAAGTTTTATTAATAAATTACAATTTTTTTTCTTTTTTTAAAGTTTTACAAATTTTTTATACGTTTCCTCTTTTATTACAAGTCTTATTATTCTAAATTGTATTTCTCTTTTGGGCAGCAACAGTTTTTATTCAATTTAGCCTAAATTTATTTTAATTTTGATTTAGCACAAGCTCTCTTAATCTCGGGTTATCTGGTGGGTTTTAAATTTTGATCACTGAAATCTTATTTGGCACTCTAAAGTACAAGAACAAAAAAAATCTAATCTTTAAATGTTATAAACTATGTTACAAATCAATCTATTTCTAAGTAAAATTGTTCCTTAATGTTTTCTCTAAATGTTTTCTTTTACAGTTTAATTTTATAATAAATTCCTCTAATTTCTTTTCTTTTATAGATGTCTGATTGCAAAATTTCAAAATGTATTAATGGATCTAGCCTAGATACTTAAGTGTTTTAGATTGCAGATTCCACTTTTCAGCCTTTTATCAAATATTTAATATCTTTTTTAAATAAATAGTTTTCATTTATTTTCTTGTAAGTATTCCGTAGTGTTAATTCAATTCCAGACCAACACTCCCGCACTACGTTTGAATTCGTTAAATTTTGCTGGCCAACTCTGAAACACGTCCGTCTTGCTTGAATAGGTGTGTAGGACTGAAGCCACGCTAACTAAGCATTTCAAAAATGGCTAAAACAAACTATTTCCTTTTCTTAATTGTTGTTACCGGCTTTACGGATGCTGTATTCACTGCCTTTTGTACATTTCATGTTCTTAATAACTAGATTTTAATTTCTTCGCAGGTGACTGTATTTAAATATTATATCCTCGTTTAAATTACAAACTGTTCTATTCACAATGCACGCACATCTTACTTAATACGCTAGTCTACCAGTCTTAAAATGGTTTCACTTTTCTTAAAACTTGAAGGCTTTTATTTTTATTTACATTGTTTTAGTGTTCTTTTTAAACTGTTACACATTAAATTGTTTTTATTATATTGTTTGTTTTACAGTGGTTATTGTTCTTGATTTTGAGTTATTGATTTAAAATTCCTTTTTTTATCTCAATTTCCACATTTTGGAAATCACCTCTTAATATTTTTGTTTGTTTGCTGCCCTTCAATTACATATTACTCAACTTATCTTCTAACAATACAATATACTTATAACTAACATTCAATCAACAATTATTTAACAATTCTAACATATAGTAACAATAAATCATGTTCTGGTATTTACAATTCCTTCTATAATTATTTTTTTTTTCATTTATTAAATTGGAATCTTTCCAATCATAAGTCTGATTCAATATTTATTTAACATATATTCTCTGATACCGTGTCTTTAAACTCCAGTTTATCCAGTTCATAGTATGTCTAGGCTTGCTTATAGGTTAGGTCCTTGTTCTGATTTCTCTTATTTAATTTTGGTACTTTATATATTTCTGTTAATTCCTTGTTTATTATTTATCTCATATCTCATATTTATTTTGCTTTTAGATTTATCTAACTCTCAGTTCAAAGTTAGTATTTTATCTCCCCTTCCAATCTTACATCCAGTTCAATTATTTTGTTATATCATCTAAGTTTATTTTGTATGAAGTTTAACATATAATATTTTTAAAGGTTGCAATCTTTTATCCTCTATTTGATCATATCTATAGTTCCTTTTATTACACTATCCCTATATCAACGAATATAAATTTTGTTTTAATACTTATTTATCATAGATTCATTTTTCTTTTATAATATATAATATATACAACGAAGTTCCATTATTTATCAACGCAGATTCTCCCTTACAATACGACGAAGTTTAAATACACAATTACCATATTTTATTTATTACAACGATGCTTCAATATTTATTATCATAGATTCATATTTATCTTTATTCATTATTCTCAATATTTGACGAATTTACCAATAAATTATCGTAGATATAGTTACCATCCCTTAAAACTTATCTCCTGCTAACGTTTTCTTATACACATAGTCACCTAGAGTTTATTCATATTGCTTCCTTCATCTATATTTAATATCTCCCTTCCTACTTTATTGATTCTTTTATTTTCCAATATCCAGTTCTCCTGGATACATGTCACATTACTGCCTGTGTCTATTAATGCCTGTAAACTTGTTTCCTTGATTTAAATTTCTATTTCTGGGTTTCTTATTAATTCCTACATTTTAATTTCTCTCATCCTCTTGTTCCAAAAATTCCATATTTATAAGTACATTATTTATAATTAAATTATTAATATAGTTGGAGCTCTTATTATGGTTTCACTTTTTTTTTAGTTTTCCGACTGACTGTGGGCACCATACTCTTTTCTTGTCCCCACGCCTGTCCTTGCCTCAACACTGTTTACATCTCTATTGTATCTCGCATTTGTTCCATAGTTTCTATTTTCTCTGTTATTCTCATATTTAAATTCTATCTCCCATTTTCCAAAATCGAGTTGTGCCTCCACATCCATCAACATATCCGTACCTATGATAAATTTTCTCATTAAGCCTGGTACCACTAAGCATTGAAACGGATATTGAACTCCTCCTATTTGTCCTATTACCATTATCATTTTATTAATCTTTTTAGTCTTCTTATTAGTTGCAGTTCGAATTGTTAAATTTTTTATTGGCAGTATTTCTATTTTTCCGATTTTATTTCTTAACCTTCCCTGCGCTCCTAATATTTTCTCCCTTACATCTTCGACTTTCCTAAAACGCTCATCTGTTATCTTTCTTTCCCCCTTCACCTTTAATTTTAACTCTTCTGTGTTTTTCTTTGTTATATTTTCTACTTTCTCTATCTCTTTTTTATTAATTTCTACCACATCAGCTATTATTTCTCTTGTTTCCTCAAAATTTTTCTTAATCTTCTCTAATTCTCTATCTTTCTCCTCTAAGCCTCTTCTCACATCCTCTGTTACAGTATTATTCTCTGTCCTCAACTGTCGCCTCATATCCTCTATCATTTTCTTATTATCCTCCCTTATTTCATCTGTTATGTTTTTTAAATCCTTGTTCTTCTCTCTCATTTCGTCTCTATTTTCCTCTAATTTCTCATTTAACTTCCGGTTCATATCCTTCATTTCCTCTCTCCCTTTATTTATGTTTACACTCATTTCCATTAAAGTCCTCATCATATCCCTTAAATCTGAATTCTCATTATTTCCTCGTTCCTGTTGGGTTTGCATAGGTGGTAGTCCCCTATCCTCGTCTACTTGGGTTTCCACCTCAATATCTCCTATTGGCATATCTGTGCCTTCCATTTCTATTTCCTGCACTTCCAAGCTTGTCCCTTTTTTCCGTTCTATTTGGCCTATGGTAGTTTCTTCTTCCTTTTCGTCTATTTTCTCCTTTAAAGTCACATATTTTCCTTTTGCAGCCTCCTAAATTTCTGTACCCTTCTTAGGCCTACTATGTTTATTATATTCCTCCATCCTTTCCGTCCTTTTAGCTTTCTCCCCCCTTAAATTGTATGCACCGGTTTCAGATTCCATTATATTTTATTAGTTAAAACTTCAGAACCCCGTTTATATTTAAATTTTGAAATTAATTAAAAATGTCGACTTATGATTGTAAAGTCCTGAAAGGTAAACAATATTAGTACAAATATTCAATTATTTATATAATTCAGAGTGCCTTTTTCTTCTTATTATTTTTCTAATGATCGTGCCTCACGTTGGTGTGCCAAATGTAAGTATTCCGTAGTGTTAATTCAATTCCAGACCAACACTACCGCACCAAGCTTGAATTCGTTAAATTTTGCTGGCCAACTCTGAAACACGTCCGTCTTGCTTGAATAGGTGTGTAGGACTGAAGCCACGCTAACTAAGCATTTCAAAAATGGCTAAAACAAACTATTTCCTTTTCTTAATTGTTGTTACCGGCTTTACGGATGCTGTATTCACTGCCTTTTGTACATTTCATGCTCTTGATAACTAGATTTTAATTTCTTCGCAGGTGACTGCATTTAAATATTATATCTCCGTTTAAATTGTCAGTTGTTCTATTCACAATGCGCGCGCATCTTACTTTATACGCTAGTTCATCCAGTTTTGGTCAAGTTCGGTGAATCTTAACATGGTTTCACTTTTCTTAACACTTAAAGGCTTTTATTTTTATTTACATTGTTTTAGTGTTCTTTTTAAACTGTTACACATTAAATTGTTTCTATTATATTGTTTGTTTTACAGTGGTTATTGTTTAAACTTGATTATATATTATGATTTTGCCAATTTAGGTTATGTTTACATTTTTTCATAAATGGTTATTTTATGGTTTGAATTTACTTACATATTTATATTATATTATATATAGTGCCTTTCTTACTTGCTATTTTCAAAATGTTACTATATATATATATATATATATATATATATATATTGAACCATTATAATAGAAATTGTGAGTAACTGAATTAACTGCTAGGAAGGATCAATATAATCACAACTAATAATATGAAAACATTTATTCTCATTAATATTATGAATTAAATTTTTATTCAAAATTTTTTATCAAACCAATTCTACTGCAAAGCAAAATCCCTAGAGAAAAACATTCAAACAATACCTCCGAGTTTAATTCTTGTTGGTTGCATCTGAAATTTTCCTAAAGCTAATCAAAACATTTTGTAGTTAGAGTATTTGTTTTTCCTTATAAATTCATCAGGTTTTCCAAAATATTGGTCATGTTTTGCCTCTACTAAATACATAATATTAAATTGTACAACCTAAAAAAACAGTTTCCTTGAAGTAATGCTTACAAACAAGTTTGGCTACTGTATTCATATAAATAGTCATGAGAATTTATTTATAAATCTAGATAATTATTTTAATTAAGATGTAACTTTCTTTCACTACTGGTTGTATTGATATACTGCATGTATTGAGAAATAATATAATTCTGTAAATACTTCTCTAGAGTTTACATTAAATTGTACTTTCATTGAATGCATATGTTTTGTTTTTCTTACTCTATTTTCAAATCTGAATCTTTGAATTTTTTTATTTGAAGTAGTAATTACATTTAGCCTATCTCAGTTTAAAAAACGAACTGGAAAATCATCTAGTCTTTAACTATTGTAACAAAATCATGATCTAGTCTTCTGACGTAAACACTCAGATGAGTGTGCCTCAATAGGAATTCTTGAAGATCAATCAGTCAAATATCTTTAGTCAGCCAGAGTCAACATTCACTATAAATACCAGGTTTCATGAATTAACCTAGGCTATTTAGCTTTGAAATACCTTTTATTGCAAAAAAAAATAATAAACATATAAAACTTTTAAAAACAAACTTCGTATGCTTAAAAGGCAGAGAGATAAACCTAAGGTTTGAATATCAAGTTAATTTATAATTTCAACTACCATAAAGAAATTGTTTTTTCATTACAGTTTAATGATAATTTTTATTGAACAATACTGAGCAAAATTACATCAGTAAATCAGGAACAAATTATTGATAAAATAATGTTTACAATGCAAACTATTATATTTAACAATAATTAAAACAATAAATATATCTGTAATTTTATAACAAAAAAACATATGTATTGTACATCCAGATTGCTTATATTACTTCATCTTAAAATTAAAGGTCCATCCCTTGAGATAAACCTACTAGAACTTTGAAAATCAGCTGATATTGTAATTTCTATTTATCTTTAAAGAATAAATTTACAGCAAAATAAATAGTGATTTCATTAAATTCGTTCCATGTAAACATTCTATTACACCAAACAAGATTAACATTCAAAAGAGAATATATGAATCATATCATATAAATATAACCTCTAACAAAAGACAAAAGCTGCCATAGATTGAAATAACGTGTTATGTGAATTGGAAAAGTCGGCTTTTCTGATAACATGCTTGACATTTAAAAATTAATTTTACAGGGAAAAATGTGGATTTCTTTACACTTTCTGCATATTTATTTAATATCAAGCAAGATTAACATTTAAAAAGTATAAAGTAAAATTTATACTTCTAAACCTGTCAACATTTAAAATTGCAAAATTAGAGATTTTTTTATAATTAAAAAGTTGAAATCCATCTAGAATTATTGTTAATCTTAGTGTGGTAATTGAATGAGTTAGGGTTATAAACAAAATTAATATAAACCACTCACTGTTATAAAACTTTAATTTCATATAGAGTTTCCATCACTAATCTCATCATCATCAAACATGCAAGCTATATACATAATTTTTATTCAGCTCTATGGACATGTGTGCCATACTTATAAATAATATTCAAGCTGGCATGTGAGTTAAGGTTATAAATAAAATAAATATATGACCAGCTATGTCCCACTTCTTTAGTTAAAGTTATGTTTGTAGTACTCGAGGCCGCGGAGTGCGGGAATAATGTATGTATTTAGTCTTAATTTATGTTTAGTTTGATGAGTAACTACACAGTGAACACTTGTAAGGTTTATCTCCATAATGGACACGCATGTGTACCTTAAGTCTTCCTGCATTGTTTGTGGAATAACTACATTGTGAACATTTGTAAGGTTTTTCCCCAGAATGTGTACGCATATGTACTTTAAGGGTCCCTAATTGAGTACTTGAATAACTACACAGTGAGCATTTGTAAGGTTTTTCTCCAGAATGGATACGCATGTGTATCTTAAGTCTCCCTCAACTGTTTGCTGAGTAACTACACAGTGAACACTTGCAAGGTTTTTCCCCAGAATGGATTCGCATGTGTACCTTAAGATTCCCTCTATTATTTGCTGAGTAACTACAGAGTGAGCATTTGTAAGGTTTTTCTCCAGTATGGATACTCATGTGTATCTTAAGACTTCCTCCACTGTTTCCTGAGTAACTACACAGTGAACACTTGTAAGGTTTTTCCCCAGAATGGATACGCATGTGTACCTTAAGACTCCCTCTATTATTTGCTGAGTAACTACACAGTGAGCATTTGTAAGGTTTTTCTCCAGTATGGATACACATGTGTATCTTAAGACTCCCTCCACTGTTTGCTGAGTAACTGCACAGTGAACACTTGTAGGGATTTTCCCCAGAATGGATTCGCATGTGTACCTTAAGACTCCCTCTATTATTTGCTGAGTAACTACACAGTGAGCATTTGTAAGGTTTTTCTCCAGAATGGTTACGCATGTGTACCTTAAGACTCCCTGCATTGTTTGTGGAATAACTACATTGTAAACATTTGTAAGGTTTTTCCCCAGAATGTGTACGCATATGTACTTTAAGGTTCCCTAATTGAGTACTTGAATAACTACACAGTGAGCATTTGTAAGGTTTTTCTCCAGAATGGATTCGCATGTGTACCTTAAGACTCCCTCTATTATTTGCTGAGTAACTACAGAGTGAGCATTTGTAAGGTTTTTCTCCAGTATGGATACTCATGTGTATCTTAAGACTTCCTCCACTGTTTCCTGAGTAACTACACAGTGAACACTTGTAAGGTTTTTCCCCAGAATGGATACGCATGTGTACCTTAAGACTCCCTCTATTATTTGCTGAGTAACTACACAGTGAGCATTTGTAAGGTTTTTCTCCAGAATGGATACGCATGTGTACCTTAAGACTCCCTGCACTGTTTGTGGAATAACTACATTGTGAACATTTGTAAGGTTTTTCCCCGGAATGTGTACGCATATGTACTTTAAGGGTCCCTAATTGAGTACTTGAATAACTACACAGTGAGCATTTGTAAGGTTTTTCTCCAGTATGGATACACATGTGTATCTTAAGACTCCCTCTATTATTTGCTGAGTAACTACACAGTGAGCATTTGTAAGGTTTTTCTCCAGTATGGATACTCATGTGTATCTTAAGACTTTCTCCACTGTTTCCTGAGTAACTACACAGTGAACACTTGTAAGGTTTTTCCCCAGAATGGATACGCATGTGTACCTTAAGACTCCATCTTTTATTTGCTGAGTAACTACACAGTGAGCATTTGTAAGGTTTTTCCCCAGAATGTGTTCGCATATGTACTTTAAGGGTCCCTAATTGAGCACTTGAATAACTACACAGTGAGCATTTGTAAGGTTTTTCTCCAGTATGGATACACATGTGTATCTTAAGACTCCCTCTATTATTTGCTGAGTAACTACACAGTGAGCATTTGTAAGGTTTTTCTGCAGAATGGATACGCATGTGTATCTTAAGACTCCTGCCACTGTTTGCTGAGTAACTACACAGTGAGCATTTGTAAGGTTTTTCTCCAGAATGGATACGCATGTGTACTTTAAGGGTCCCTAATTGAGTACTTGAATAACTACACAGTGAGCATTTGTAAGGTTTTTCTCCAGTATGTGTACGCATATGTACTTTAAGGTTCCCTAATTGAGTACTTGAATAACTACACAGTGAGCATTTGTAAGGTTTTTCTCCAGAATGGATACACATGTGTATCTTAAGACTCCCTCCACTGTTTGCTGAGTAACTACACAGTGAACACTTGTAGGGATTTTCTCCAGAGTGGCTATACATATGAGCTTTAAGTGGCCCTCTTTGATGTGATGAATAACTACATTGTGAACATTTGTAAGGTTTTTCTCCAGTATGGGTATTCATATTTTTTTTAAGACTCCTTTCTTGATATGCTGAATATCTATATTCTGAACTTCTATGAAGATTCTTATCAAAATGAGATCTTATATGTTCATTAAGATTTTTTTGGTAAGAAGTTAAATAACTACATTGTGAACATTTGTATGTTTTTTTTGTGGAATGAGGTTTAAATAATTTTTTTTTACCAGTTGAGTGTAAGGCTGGAAAATTCCATTGTAGACTCTTATCAGGTATTTTATTATGAATATGTTTTTTAATGTGGATAATTAGTTTGCTTATCTTTGAGGCGATATAAAGACACTTTTCACATTTGAAAAAGTTATTCTTCTCTCTCCTAATAGTCTTCATAAGAGCAGACATTACTGACGTGTAATTACATTGTGTGTCTTCATTCTGCTTAGAAGTATTGTAATATATTATAGGTGCATTAGAACTTGAATACATTCTCGTTACTTCAATTTTAGGCTATCTGGCTTCATTATCTGAAAATTGATACAGTTTTAATTTTATTTAAATTTGTGTACTCTTTAATTTTATTATTAATTATACCTCTAGAAAACATTCAATATTAAACAGATACACGAACAATTTATTATTTTGTCTATATTGTGGAGTATAAAACAAACAAAATAAGTTGCTTCTAACTTCTAAAACATTTTTTCTGAGATCTTATGACACATGTAGTATGGATTTTTTCGTTCCATTTTTTACAGAAACCAAAGATCAACTAGCCAGGTTCCAATCCCAGCTTTGATGAATAGGGATTCTATTAAATAAATATTATATTACAAAAGAACTCCATTCACTCAATTGCGACTGTACCCCTACGGATAAAAAAAAATTCGAATAATTTTATTTTGTTCAAAAAAGGGGCAATTTAAAATCATTACTGTATGTATATTGCAATTCCGAGAAAAAAACAAAATTGTTTAGTTTTATTATTTTTTTTCTAAGCATCTGGACTAAGATCTTAGCTCTTTGGGAAATTGGTTTTTCCATATAATATTGTTTCATAAACCACTTGACAATGGTATCATCTAATTTTGTTTTTCTGCCTTCATTGATATTCTGCCTGGACCAGAATGACCACTAACTGACTAATCTAAACGAACAATTACACTTACAACTTTTTTAAAAAAAATGTTTTAACTTGCCTATAGTAGCACTTACTTTTTTGTGTTGAGGACGGCCGTTTCGGGAGATGTGTCCCTTTGTCAACTCAGACCGTAACTCAGACCTGTTACGGTCTGAGTTGACAAAGGGACACATCTCCCGAAACGGCCGTCCTCAACACAAAAAAGTAAGTGCTACTATAGGCAAGTTAAAACATTTTTTTAAAAAAAGTTGTAAGTGATTACTAGTAGCTCACGCGAAGATGGAATCAACAAATGTGAATAATTACAATTGGGCTCAGTTGGCCTATGGCAATGGACAACATCCAATTTTACAGAAACTATTCTGAAACAGTGACTCAGCATCCAAATAATGATTGCGCTTTGCCTATACTAGCATCATGGAGAAAATGCCAATAGCCTGTATAAACAGAATCATTACTTTTAAAACCACGGGATGTTTCAAGTTTTATTATTTTTTTTCTGAAATCCGAAAGCAGTTCGGATAGTAGAAGTTCAGATAATTGGAGTTCTACTGTAATATAATATATTATTTATAACACTATTTGCTAATAAATGGATCATTCAGATGAGGAACAGTCTTTATCACTTGAAAGATTAATTATTACCATCAAAATATTTATGACCACCCACATAGGTTTCTAATTCTACTTGTTTGTGGGTGAATATCTTTTACCAGATTTCTGAGTATAATAATTAATCTGAGGCACATAGTTGTGTTCCAACAATTATTATTTATCATTATTTAAAAAGTAAGTATGGAGACACGTCTACCATTATTTAATTTCTATACTTAGGCCAGAATTTAAATGGAAAAATTGTAAGTGATATTTCCTGAAATAAATAAAATGTATATTCTTGTGGAAGTTGGGCTTCCTTATCTAATTTGGTACCATCATAGACATATGTTTTAGATTCAGAACTAAGTAAGTTATCAGCATTATTAATTACAGAAATATATCCAATGTCACTAAAATCTTAGTCAATCAATTACCAGCAACACCAGACCCTACAGCTCTATGGCTGGATTATAGTACACCGGTGCACAGACACAAGTGCATTTATCTTTTGAACCTGGATTTAAAACAACATTAACTGCACATCCTCAACAATAGTAGAATAACAAGCAGGTGTCATTCACTAAATATCTCAAACACTCTCAGAAATAGACTGGGTTTTGATGATAGTGTACACCACATAGCTGCTGATACTGTTGTTTAAATTCATGTTCACATGAATTCCTTCTAAAAATTATCCAAAAGAACTGTAAACATATTAATTTAAAATAATAAAATATATTATCAATATTATATTATTATATATTATTATATTATACATATATTAATATATACATTATAATTTTAAACAATAATATTTAAAAGAAAAATCTTTTACAACCAAATATACACTCCGCCCTAACCAAAAGACCACTGGCTTGAAATCATATTTCTGTTCTTTAAAACAACCTTAAAACGCTTTCAATATCAATCTGAAGTTTAAACAATGATTTTTAAAAATACATTTTTAGCACTGTCATTGTATTTTACTTTACAATAGCCATAGTAAATGTGTTCACTGATTTTTAATTGTGTAATACATATTTTAATCAATTTACTTCTTATTATCTTTTTACAGTTTTTTCTCTGTTTATTTGTATGTTACGCACTTTGTAATAACCTGTTGCTTTACAACGGACTTTGCAACGGAAGTTGCATTAACCCTTCTATCTTTTTTTTTATTTCTGACACCTCATAAAATATGAAGGGTGGTTTTATTGGATCCATTTTTCTTGGAAACCAAGGAAAAGACAAAGTTCTAGTTATAGTCCCGATTTATAGGAATTCTGCTGAAATAATATTAGCCTATAGTAAACAATGATTACAATTTATTAATGAATTCATTAATTTGCTAATAAATTGATCATTCAGATCAGGTACAAAACTCAAGTACTCTTTATTACTAATGAAATATTTTTGTCCAGGAATGTTTCTAATTCCCCTTGTTCGTTGGTGAATCTCTTTTACCAGACTGGTGAGTATATTAATTGATCTGAAAAACTATGTGTTCTAGTAATGATCATTTATTATTATTTTAAAACCCAGTATGGGGACAAGTCTAACATGTTTTAATTTTTTTTACTTGACACAGAAGTTAGATTGATAGGCGAAAGGTTAGTAGTATTTCTTGAAGTAAATCAAAACATATATTCTATTGGAAGTTGGGACCTTTATCTAATTATGTATCTTCATAGACAACTGGTCAGATTAAAATCTTATCAGTATTTACAGAGACAAATCCAATGTCACACTAAATCATAGTGAATCTCTTCGAGTTTCTCCATCATCACTATGCTATGGCTCGGTAACAATTTCCGAATGTGCAGAGTTAAGCCTTTGGGTGTAGTTTCAAAATATCATCAGCAGTACTACAATATCAAGAAGATGTTTTTTTCATTTAAACGAGCTGAAATTCATTGGTGCGCTCAGAATCCTAGCACCTCGGTAGGATTTGTCTCAATTCCAACAATAAAAATTATACAAAAATAATAAGATCTTTTACAGTAGATTATCCATGGAATCACTTCATTAAGTGTATTGGTGATATTTTCTTTATCAAGGGAATACACTGCCTCTGTACAAAAGAGCATAAACTATATTAGATTAGAAACCAATACTTTTCTAAGTTGAAATAGTAATTCCAAGTTATAAAGGATTTCTGATAAAAATCATTTTAGATACCTAATACAAGGCTTGCATCATATATTTTGTATGTGAGTCTAGCATAGTAAATTTCTAATTATCGGGAACAATATTATAAATATGTTCAAAAGTTATATTTATTTAAACTTATCAATATTATTTAAAGAAAAATATTAAAAGTATTTATTTTAAACTTTTTAATATTATTTAAGAAAAAATAATATGAATATATTAAAAAGTTATATTTATTTATTTTAACTTTATAGATCCTTAATAATAATAAAAATTATACTCTCTATTAATAATACAATTATCCCTAGTAATATCAGACTGTAATACAGATATAATGTACAATTTATTAATATTAACACAATTACTATCATAGTTATCTACAATGTTACTGCTTCTATTACACTTATTTACAATACAATCTATTTTTCTTTCATAAACAACTTAATTTTTTCTAATAAATTCTCTATTACAATGATTCAGCATGGTTTAGAATATAGATATATTATATTATTATCAAATAAACATTTAAGTTTGTCATCAAATAACAAAACAATTTGACCAATATTGTATATGAATACTCAAGTGTTCAATACAAATATTTAATAAAGATAACTGAAAACTATGTAAATGTTTATAAAACCTTTTGTTTCCTGCAGGGCTAAAAAACAAAGTCCTTACATATAGCTTAAATGTGTAATGTGAGGAGGCAAAACATCAAACCCTCTACACTTTACACAGAATTTCCTTTGAGCTATAGCTCTGTCACTTGTCTTTCCACATTACTATGACTCTTCATGATTGTGCACGCTTCTAATTCAAAGTTAATTTTGATTAAATCAAAGAAAATTAAAATTAGACACATGGTAAACAGATTCTGACCATATTCGATCTCAAAAGGTGGGGATGGTATGTTCTTTATTTGATAAAATCTGTTTTTGTATCATCCTTCTTTTTATGAAAAAAATATTCAATTATTATACAGTTATGCGTCACATAATGATTAGCTGTGGGAATTTCTAAATTTTTATATACAAAAGCAAGTTTATTTTAAACCAGAGTTAAATACATACAAAGATAATAATAGTAGCAATAATTCTAGGGAATTGACTAATAATTTCTTATGTATACCTTATTAAAAAGATATTTAGGAGTAATTTGCAATTAAATTAAGACGGTTCAACATTAAAGCGGTTCCTATAATTGATGGTGGTATAATACGGTGTATAAAATTACCTGTCTTGAGTGTGATGCCTCTTAGGTGGGAGAGACTTCTGAAGTTGTCCATATTAACTTACAGAAGAATTGTATCAATACTAAATATGATTATAATATATTATGTAGTATGTATAAGCCATTTTTGAATAAATTAAAAGAATCTAAGATTTAGTTAATCAGTTGTAAGTTTGAATTCTTTTGATATTTTATGGTTTATGTATGGTTACTTTGTTGTCTATATTGTATTTGGTATGTGTGTATATGGTTGTTCTCTCAGTTTTGTTACTGGTTTCAATTGTATTTAAATGAATTTATGACTCTCAATATGTAGGTGGGTTATTTTAATAAGTTTGTAATTAAAATTTCATTGAAAAAAAAAATTTCAAGTTTTAAATTTCTGTTGTTGAGTGTACTTGTATTTTATGTGTATTGTAAAATTGTATTCAGGCTTGATAAGGGCAACAAATTAGTTGCCAAATGTTGCAATAAATAAAGAAAACCATTTTGACTCAATATTCACAGTCTTATCATTTGGCAATTCATATATAAAAACAATCAAGTGAATATCACTGAAATACAGTAATACCTCCTACCTACTCGGTAGGTGGGACCGAGCGATAACAGTGTAAGTCGAAGTCGGGTAAGTCAGGGTATAATTTTACATACAATCACATAGGAATCATGTTTAATTGGGACCAAAGACTAAATAAACTAATAATTTTTAAAAAAAATGTGTGTGCATTAAAATCTTAAATACATAATACAACAAAAAATTATATTATATACATACATATTGCAAAGAAGGACGTAAAAAGAAGTTATTTTGACATAGAAGGTTTCATAAAGTCTAGTAAATTTGTTAGAATAATTGAAAATTCTCTCTTCTCAAACAAAATTTCCTCGTGATTTGCTAATTTTTTTGTTTTGTAGCAGAAATTCGTTCATTGTTGGATTATATTTTCCAAAAAACTAAAGCCTTTTGTAAAGTTTCAAAACATTATTTCATCTTCTACGTCAACTGAATCTAAAGAATCTGCGATTTTAAGGTCTTTCTCTTGCTCACGCATTTCTATGAGTTTATTTAATTATTGTCAGCTCCTAGTTGTGTAAACCCAGCAGTTCTTGAATGTCGTCATTATCCACTTCTAAATTAAGTTGTCTGGCAAAACCGACAACTTCTTTAATCATATCCGCAATTTCATCAGACTCTGGCACTGATTCCGCCTGAGTTTCAATAGCAAAAAAAAATAAACACACCTTTTCCCAAATGTCATTCAAAGTTTTTTGTGAAACTTGATTCCAAGTTTGCCCAATGATTCTAAAAGCATCAAAAACATTGAATTGTTTCAAAAAATCTTCAACGGAGAGCTCTTTGTTCTGTCTCATAGTTGACCAGATGCACAAATGATCTTGTGTAAACACCTTTAAATGTTTTGATGATTCCCTGATCAATTAGTTGAAGCAAATTATTTGTGTTTGGTGGCAAAAAAAAACTTTCACGCGTATGTCTAAATTAGAAAAAGTAGTAGGAGGATGGCCAGGTGCATTGTCAATTAATAGGAATTACTTTCAAAGGAATTTGTTTAGACCATCAATAACGTTCGTTTTGAGGTGTGAAATGATGACCAAACCAGTCTAAAAAAAGCTGTCACCAAAGCCTTCCAATTAGACTTTCAAATCATGGGCAATCTAGCTTTAGAAATATTTTTCAATGACCTTTAATTTTCTGAGCGATAAACTATGAGAGATTGCAACTTACAGTCAACAGTTGTATTTGTTCTAAATATCACTGTCAATCGGTCATTGGCAGCCTTAAAACCTGAAAATATTTGCTCTTCATGAACTATAACAGTGAGTAACTCGGACAGCATGATTTAAAACCACGTAACATGGGAATAAGTCGAGGTATTACTGTATATAAATTGCGAAAGGAAATATATACTTTGAGAATCGAAATATATACATTGTGAATGGAAATATATACTTTGCGAATGAACATAGCCTGTTACAATCTATAACATCATTATTTGACTAAAAAAATTTTGGTTATAAAATTATTAAATGAAGTACTGTAATAGATTTCTGTATAACTTGAAATGGACAGTCTATATATATTTGATATACTAAAACTTTTATTCACACATTTGATATATTGGTCACTGAACTTAATACAACAGTTATTCTATGACTTACTAATTAATTTACAGAGTAATGAACATGGTATAAGCAATTTATTTATCACACAAGACTGAAAAACTCTCAGCAATTATTTTTAACAATCAGGTTATGAAGCTATTTGTACTCTAGTATAAATTCCGAGGCAACTTATTTAAACAACGTATAGAGATAGAAAAATATCGAATAACATCAGCACTAAGCATGACAAATATATGTTGAATCGAGCTTTAACTCGTAAAGATATAATTCCAGTTCTGTCCGAAGTAGAAATGGTACAACTTCTGTCAAATAATTTTACAGGCCGAATTAGGGACTCTGTATGAGTACAAAACATTACTACTATTGAGCGATTCTTAGAAATTCTCATTCAGAAAGAGATGGAATTAAAACATGAAGCAAAATGCCTTGGTTAATAGAAATATTAGCCGGAATCATAACATTAATAGGCCTAATGATTTTTCACATAGTAAACACAAAATTCGGCCTGATAGTTATATATCTTCACTTTATAAACGGTATCATCGATTACTGCCAACTCGCCACCACAAAAGTCCACAGTTTAGAAACCGTCAACCAAATTCAAACTAAACATCACCCTATCAAAAAAATACCAAAACTATATTTTAATCTAGAAGCAATCACAATAGTAGTTTAGATTATCACTGAAAAAATCTAAACTATGAAACCTAACATAAGAATAAGGATGGATATAACTGATACCAGAATAATCGCCCACAATATAGTGATAACCACATAAGACGACCATAAGACGACCAACATGAAATTAGCACAATTACAATAATCATATGGTTACACAAACCACATCACATGATCAATTCACATACAGCTCTACAGCCTAATAGAAGGAATGATCATCTAAGACGCAGTCATTCCTTCAACAATTTAAATTTGAAACCTACCTCTCAAAAATCATCCTTAACCCATAATAGTGTTACCATATGGTCACAGCGAACATGCTTCAGAAAATGAGGAGGTAATTTTAGGTTATGTGATTTCGGTTGGTTACACTGATCAGTCTACACACAAAGGTCTAGTTTATAACCTCAAATGGTTAGTGGTGCTCAAAACTGTGTACAAGTGCTTCATCAGTGCCTCTACTTATGGACAACAACCAATAGGTTTGATTCACCATGTCAATTCGATTTGAGTGAGTACTAACATATACTATTTGAATATAAATAAGCCTAAATGTACATGAAATGTAATTAGTATTAGTTACATGATATTTTGGTGTAGAAATGATGAAATAGTTTTCCTTTAGGTGCTTCCAATCAAATATTTTATTTTGATGTTACCATATGGTAACGCTAGGACATTCCACTACCAAGTGCGATCTCTTGTCAAAATTACTTTTTTTATTTCAGACGAGGATTTAAGAGGATTCAAGACGCCTTAGATTTACTAGAGGCAAACGATGCAAATAGGAGAGAAGTAGAGGGAATTTTTATAGCCACGCCAGAGAGTGCAGTTCTTACGGACGAGGACTCTGGTGATGAAGATTCAGAAGGATTAGTCGATAATCTATCCGGAAAACAACTATTAGCTACAGCAGAGATAAGATACAATCGAAATAACGATGAATTGGTGGATGAGAATGAGGACAATGATGTTGACGCGGATAAGATTGACACTGAAGAGGTAGAAAACTCAGAGGTTCAACCTACTGCACAAGAAGACAGTGTAGATAAAACTGATTGTTTGCGTGTGGAAAATAATAATTCTACTGAAGGTAATATCGAGGCTGAAGAGATAGGAAATTCAGAGGTTCAACCTAATGCACAAGAAGACATTGTGGATAGAAGTGATTGTTTAATGTGGAAAATAGAAATCCAACCAAAAGTTTTATTTTGAGAAAAAGTGATGTGTTACAAGAAATCAAAGATGAATATGTTAGGGAAATGGTACTGGCCCATCCTTACATGGCTGATAGACACTTGTGTTCACAATGCATGGTAGCTGCGAAGAAGTGCTGGAAATCTACAACCTCAGCTTGACTTTCGTCGAGAATTAGTAATAACATCAAACGATTCGGCGAAGCTAGTAAGGGGCCTGGGAGACCTGTTACATCCAAAAGATCAGTTTCCGATGGCAGGGTGTCTGATGACATAGGATATGACGGCTTTGACCACTTAGTCGTCGCTACCCCACAAAAGAAGATGTGCCGGTGAAGGTTGCATTTCAGTAGGAAGAACCATGTGCAAGAAATGTGATGTGGGACTTTGCATTGACTGTTTTTATATTTTTCACACTATAACTTACTAAGTTAGAACTAGGCCTAACAAAGTACCTGTACAAATAAATATTTGTTCCTGCTATAAAAACTAGTTCTATCCATTTTCCTTGATTCAATTATAGAGTAGTTAAATGGTAGTGGAATGTCCTAGCGTTACCATATGGTCACACCCTTTTTTGACCAATCAGCACAAATAATTTGTTCAAAAACATTACAAACCAACTATTTGGAGCTCTAATATACAGTTTTAAGTCAAATGAATAAAAAAAATACAAAACTATAATTCGGGATATAATGGGTTAATATTTAATAATGGCACTTACACTAAATACCAAGATAAATTACACGATTCAACGGTATTTATGGGTCAATTACCAGAAACAAGACATAATAATATTATCTAGGAAAACTAGAAAGCCTTGAAGTTATAGGGGACCCAATCATCACTCACACTATTCCATCAAATGTAAATATTAATTATCAAATTTACAATAAATTTGTAATTTCAAAGCAAACATCTGATCAAGAAAAGGTCTCACTATTTTTTAAACATGTCCAAGACTAATTCTAGAATATGTTGTACTCTATGTGACCAAGAATTTCTATATAAATTTGATTAATCCGAAAAGGACCAAAATCCTCATGATTTAAGCTACCCAGAAATTACAGTATGTATACAGAATGTATAATTGGTATATCTACAGTTAAACTTATGAAAGCAATGATTGATTTTCACCAAGGAATAATGACAGTTCCTAATCCAATGCAGTTTCCAAAGGAAGTCGTAATAATGATATTGTACCTAAAAAAAAATGATAATAAGCTTATAGTCACAGCGACAAGCAAAATAGATTTCATTAATAAAGATATAGATATTAATATGAAGTGTCAGAGCTTACCTCCCAGATACATTATATTAAAGTTTTCCAATACAACTCTAAAGGGTAACCGTTGTTGGAGTATAGACGACTCAAAAAAGAACAAATCATTCATAATAACAATAAAGTATTACAAATAGATAAAATGATATTAGGACTAAATAATATTGATGTCAGTAAAAAACTGCAACTTGAGAATTGAATACTAAAGTATATGGACAATTTGCAAATAAACCTAGGTTGTGTAATAAACATGCATACGAAATTAAAGTTAAATACTTAGATAATTATCATAAACAGACTTATCCAATACCGGCTTGGTAAAAAAATAAAGTATGATAGGAGATGGCATTAGAGAAAAAAGTCAAAGCCGTTTCATTAGTCGACTTGTTTTTGATACTGAGTAAAAACAATCGAGTGAGATTATGTATTGATGGAAGAAACATAAACTCCAAAATTATAAATAATTATAAAACCCAGCCAGAAATTATTATTATCCTTAGTCAAAGCAGATAAGCCAAATACATTACCATTCATCTAATATTAGCCTTCTGGCAAATTCCATTAACCGCAGCATCAAAAATATATACCGGTTTTCAATTTAAAGGTATGGTATGCCAATTTTGCAAAGTCCCTTTTGTTATAAATATATCACAGGCTGCATTATTAAGAGCTATGGACTTAGTTCTAGCATGTAAACACAACCATTTTTTAAATTTTATATATTGATGATGCTCTAGTATTTTTAGAAACTTTTGATGAATATTTATTAGATAGTTTTACAGAGAAAGGGTAACTTTCTTAGGATACATATTCACAATCCATGGACTGGAACCTGATCCAAGTAAATTCGAAGCAACAAACAAATTTCTGTCCCAAAAAATAGAAAAAAATTGAGAGCATTCATAGGCGTAATTAAATTTTATAATAAATTCACCCCAAGGTTTTCTAGCACTATACAACCACTATTAAAGCTAACTTCCATAACAACTAAATTTGTTTAAACTGGACATGAAACATTAGCATTCCACAAAATTAATAATATCAACCATTCTATTTACAGATGCATCAATTTTTGCTATTGCTGGACAACTATCTGACGATGATCACCAACAACCCCTTATGTTTATGTCAAGAGTACTGAAATCACAACAATTTAGATACACCACAACCGAACGTAAATGTTTAGCCATTATGTATAGGTTGCAAAGAGCAAGACACATAATATTAGGTAATTTAGTTAATATTATTATCGATCCCCAAGCAATATCCTTTCTTATAACTTCCAAATTACCTACACCTAGACTCACCTAGGATTTTACTACTACAAGAATACCATCATAACATCATTTATTGTCCAGGAAAGGATAATATCGTGTAGTAAACCATAATCATTTACATCAAACCACTAGGAATGGTTAGAAATTGATTAGTGTACCTGGACTCTTATAAAACATTGCCATGAGTATTATATAAATTGTGGTTCACACAAATGTCCGGATGTATTGAAGGGACATTTCATTTTCAAAAAATGGCTACAAAAATCAAAAAAATTATATCTCATGATACATGCCAAAGATGTAAACATTTAATTCATGCTTGTACAGGCACAGCTATTAGAATCTATTATAATCAGATCAATGAGACTTTCTGTATCTACCAATTTACTTGGACCAGTGCCCAAAAGTGTGGGAGGGTACAATACTGTCTGATATTTAATGACAATTTTTCAAAACTTTCAGAAATTAATGCTGTAAAAAAGGCTAATACAGCCATTGTATTAGACAAACTATTTAATCCCTATAATTCCGTACTGTAAATATTAGTTATTCTGATAAATCAAATATATTATTCTGGTCACCCATCGCCCTAGATATTTCTCAATTCTTGCTGCCTGTCTACAAGACATTTGAGTTGACAACCAACCCAGACTCTTCCTACGTAATTGACAAGTATAAAAGCTAAAGAGAAAAAAGTAGAATTAGAACTGACTTAAAACGTTAATTTCAAGTTAAAATCAAACCAAAATTATTCATATTCTGGAAATATCTTAGTTAATATGCTCTACGATTAATTTAGTTAACTCAAAACCACCAGTCATATTTACACATAAGATAACAGTTAGTTGTGCTATGGATGATTTTCCAGAATGACATGATTCTCTTTTAAGACTTTTAGTCATAGGCATGGCACATTTCTCATAGTATTGATGTAGAAATTTAATGGTAATTGTGTGTTTTAGCGGACACCAGAGGCATAGATTGAAAATTGTTTTAAACCACAAAATAGGATGATATGCACAAGAATGTTTTAAAATTTTACTCGGAAAAATACTGTTTATCAATATAAAATTGAGTAAAAAATTCAGTGCAGCGCATTAAGTAGTGGTTCGGCCGCAGAGTGATACAGTGACGTCACAACTGTAATAGGTGTTTAAGCAATCTAAACTTTATGAAGCAAAAACATGTCCTGAAGCTATATTGAAAACTATTAATTTTCTTATTGCTAGGGAAGGTGAATTTTATATATCCATATTGATAACTACCGATAAAGTATTCAATAATTATTTACAAGCGCGGACACCTACGATATTTTGGAAAATTGTTCAAAACCACCAAAAAGGATGATATCCACAAGAAAACTTCTCTTCTTTCAGGAAGTTTAAAAACCCTACTTTAAATTGAAAAAAAGTAACTTTCCTCAAGGAATAAATTCTTGTGGATATCGATGGATTTTGAACAATTTTCCAAAATATCGTAGGTGTCAGTGCTTGTAAATAACTACCAAAATGAAAATATAGTAAAGACTTATGCCTCACAGATGTTGAGAAATTCTGTTACTAAATGAAGACATACATTCAAGCTTACAACATGGTCTAGCTAGGCCACATCGACATAGGTAGATAAAACGTAAACGTGCGACTACTGCTATTTTCGTAAATTGTTTCTTCTTTTCAGAATTAGGTATTTTTACGTTCTGAACATGAATTTGACATTAATTTTTGTTGCTGAGGTCTATATAAGACCAACTACACTGAACAAGAACACGTTCATCACTTCTACTTACCTTTGCGGTAATTGTAAGAATTGGGGCCATCTGAGATTGAAATAAAAATTATTTTAAAACATTTCCCAGGTACAAGATTTTTTTAAAATTTTGCACACAACGTTAGAGAGACTATATAATATTAACCTCCCCTGGCAATAACAAAAATATTACTTATCAATATACCTTCAGAACGGGGGTGGACTATCTGCATATTCACCAAGTTTTATATCACTAAAAAACCAACTACAGTTGTAACGTCACTGTATCACTTTGCAAATGATGTACAACTTACTACTCCGCACTAAATTTTTCACGCAACTTTAAATTGACAAAAAATTACTTTCCATGTAAAATTTTAAAAAATACTTGTGTATATCAATGTAGGACGTGTTTTAGAACAATTTTCTATTTTAATCTCAAGTGGACCCAGGTTTTAGCAACTACCACAACGGTAAGTACTAAATGATAGTGTTATTTTTCAGCGTATTTGGCCCTAAATAGACCTCAGCGACAAAAACTAATGTCAAATTCGTGTTCAGTACTTGAAAATACATATAAAAAGATAAACAAATTCACGAAAATAGCAGTAGTTCCACGACTATATAATTACCCCATCATTAGTTATTATGCAGCCACTACCACTCCGGGTGGTAAAAATTGTTTTTTACCTGATCAATTTGACCTTGCTGAACACAAATCTGAAGTGTTTTTTTTTTGTACTGCAAATACGTTAATAAAAATAACATTACCTAACCTTACTGTTGCTTACTAATGCTCCAATCGGGGTTTTTTTTAATGTGTTTGCATTAAGAAAACTTCAGATTCGTGTTCAACAAGGTCAAATTGATCAGGAGAAAACTAGCTGATCTTAATAATGGTTACCTATTTGTTAAAACCTAGTATCGGTAACATTAGTTTTAGAAATTTAATTACGGTAACACATTAAATTTTTGTAACGCTCAGATGGTAAGTTATGATAACCTAACCAGTGATTCCTAATTTTTTTTAAATATAATAAATCACATGAATAAATGTTTAGTTTGTATTCTACTTCATGGAAATTTAACCAATTAAATTTATATATTTTTGTCACGTGAATTTTGTTTACCTGGTATAGTTATAGATAAGCTATTTATCGGATAATGCTGTTTAGAATTGTCTTTGAAAAGATGTTAATTATGATTCTTTACTACACTTGGCAAAAACTTAATAAAACTACCTAACTTAACTAACTGCTGTTTTTCAGCACAGAGAACAAATGTTTTTACTCGTAGATAAGTGCATTGATCAATGCTGTGAATATTACAGGTTGGACTGATGTTTTTTGTTTTGATGCGAGTCTGTGATGTTTTGGTAATCTGTGATTAGTTGTCAATTATGTCGAATATAGTCACATAGTGTTTTATTGTGGGTTATAATGGGTTGCTGGTATTGTGGTGTTGCTATATTTCGAAGTTCGCTGTTGTGTTTAGTGTATTGCTTTTTTTGATGAAATGTAGAAAATTCAGATTTGTGTCAATGTAGGTGTATGTGTGTAGCTTGATCTGTATATGTATAGTGAAATTTGATTGTGGTGAATTTTCTTCCAATTTGATCTATATAGAAGCTAGGTCACTCATTACTTGAAATCTTATATACTCCTACCCTGTTGTCTTTGGTCTGCAAAATGTTTGTGTTGTGTAGGTGGTTTTTAGTTGTGTTGAATGCTTTAAAGGGTATATAGTTTCACAAAAAGCATAAGCTATTTCTTCTGATTTATGACAAGTTAATGTTATGTACTTTTCTATTAGTGTATTAGTGTTGTTTCTGGTAGTATTGTTGTATTATTTTTTGGGTATCATGTTGTCTATCAGGATTTTTTATCCGTTTCTATGGGGAATGTATTTCACCATGTAGAGATTGTTCATTCTGTCTTCATTATTCATGGGTATACTAATTAGTCAGTGTATCATGGATTAGAAGGCAATAAGTATGTGGGTTGAATGGGGTGGTTGGAATTATTATATATAACTCTGTCCGTGGTCGTGGGTGTTTTGTATACTTTAATGTATATGTTGTTTCGTTTTGCAGTTGCTAGGTCTAGGGAGTGGATTATGTTCTGTTGTTCAATGTCCAATGAGAACCTTATATCATTGTCTATATTATTGTTTATGTATTTGTGAAAGGTATATACATATCTTTTGAATAAGATTTAGACTTCGTTCCCCCAAGAAAGTACTTCCTATGGAATCAATGGAATCTCTCACCTCTAGCATCCTGTTCGAAATATTTATACACAACCTGGGACTAAATCACATCATAAATAAAAATAAATACCCCCCATAAAATAATATACTGGCACAGATACGCAAATGATATACTAATCCTGATCAACGACATATTTTACACCCTCCACAAATACATAAGCAATATACACAACAATATAGGGTTTACATTTGAAACACAACAGAAAAACCCAATTCACGTTTCAAGTTTAAGAATTACAAAACAAAATAGTAACCATTAAAATCAACAGAAATCCCATCACCACAGGCAAAGCTACATGCCTCTTACAACACAAACATCTCATTTCCCGCCATCATACCCTGCTTAATTAGCACACCCATGAGCAATTATGACAGAACGAACGAATTCAACATGATAAAAGTACATTCCCTATGAAAACGGATGAAAGCACCCCCTGGTAAAAACTTAATAAGCATTAATAGCTAAATTGAAAACTTTACAAATTGAAGTGGCTGGTGCCTGCTGTGAATCTTTTAGTAGGGTAAAAAGAATTATCGAGCAACATAATGAAATGCTTCGTATATCATCACCTACGTTCACTACACCTAGAAAAAATTAAAAGTTACATTCGATGGTTTCGACTTATGTGTAATCAGAAAGAGAATTCGTGAATATCTTATAGGCATCTCTTAAATACTTACTCTCGGAGGAATTCTTTTTGAGTCTTTTTGAAAAGAAAAACTTGTTTAAAAAAAATTAGGATGTAGGCTATCTGTGAGCAGTAGTAGCTCCATCACGTCAGGCTCAGGCCTACCTTACTTATTTATATTTGCTTGTTAAAATCCTTCCTAACTGTTAATAATTAAAAAAAAGATAGATGTTACATACCTAAGACTTATTATAATGCTCATAATGTTATTGCGAAATTTAGTACGAAACGATAAAATGATGAAGAAATCCCTACTACAAAAGTATGCTGAAATCCACGCTATACCCATTCATCAAATTAAAGAAACCAAATTTAAATATGTACAGGATTGACGCAGTCTGAACTCAACATTATCGCGCTGTTGTCGGACTACCCAAGTATTATCCAGATCGTAATCCTTATGTCCTAGAAAAACAATTCTTTACAGTTCCTTTATAACTAACAGTTTTAAACTATCGTTCAGCAAGTAATATAAACAAACTTTTCTCAAAGTCAATTCCTACTTAGATCAGCAAAGAAAAATTTTATTTTAGTTACTTTTTATTAAATACTTACGGTTATATAAATATAGCAACATCAGCTTTGTGTTAAAACAGCTGTTCTTCCACATAACCTATAACATAAAATCAGTGTTTTAACTGGATATTCGTAGATATATTTTAATACAGGGAAATAGTAATGTTGAATAAAATTATAACCAAATCTATCTTGACTGGAAACTTTATAGGTATAATTTAATGTAGCTATATAGTAATGTAGTATAAAATTATAACCAAAAGTAAAATATTTACATTTTAAGTTTAGTATAAAATTAAATTGTGTTTGATGTAGTGCAATTCGCTGTAGCGAAATATTAATTTATTTAATATTTTAGATTCTAATTTATCTATAGTTTTTTTTTATTGTATACATTTTTTTGGGCTATTTGATATATTATTTGTTTTTCTTTGGCTTTTCTCCATTTTTTAGAGGCAGTTTTAGCATTATGTATAAGAATGAGTTGTAAGCAGCCATTTTATGTTGTGGGGGATGGTTAGGGTAGTTTGGTATTGTATTAATAGTTTGTGTGGGTTTCCTATAAATTGAGTATTCAATGTTACTTGTATTTATGGTTATTGTTAGGTCTAGATAGATTATTTTATTGTTTATTTCTTTATATATATATATATATATATATATATATATATATATATATATATAATGAATCATTATAATAGAAATTGTGTTATAATGAAGTAACTGAATTAACTGCTAGGAAGGAACAATATAATCACAACTAATAATATGAAAATATTTATTCTCATTAATATTATGAAATAAATTATAACGGAAATGACAAAAAAAAGTCTAAAAATAAAATATAACTTAGTAACAAAGGTTTTATTCCAAATGGACCACAGCCATCAGAGGTACTTTTCACATTGTTTCCATATTCGCCCTGATTTTAATCATAGCCACTATGTATTTAGAGAAGTGACATGGAGAGTTTAATGAAGTGGAAATATAAACAAGAATGGAGAGCAATGATGAAGAACAAAACTAATTAAGACTTGTTCCATAAAAATAACCATTTCTAGTAAAAGAATGCTGATTTTAAACATTATTTTTTTCTGATAAACGCCAGAAAAAATCTTCTTCAATAACTTGTATCCAAGCCACAGATAGTATTGAAGAATATATTTAGGGTTAAATATATTTTCATAAAAGAAATTTTTGTTTTTTGAAAAAAACTATTTTGTTGACGGAGCTAGCAGGAAATTTCCAGGGAAGATTCTGAATGCACAATGGTAGGAGCATTTCTAAAATCACGTGTTGAGTTTCTGTGGGAAATTGACAAAGCACTTTCTCGCAATATCTCAAAGGGAGGAGCAAAATGGGCTTGCAATCGCAAGACTTTTTATAAAACTTTTAAATGATCTACTTTTCTAAATTTATTAAAAACGGGATATTTTCTTAGTGGCTTTGTTACATTTAGTTTGTTGTTTCAAAATTTAAAAGTGAAAGGTGTAATTAATATTACATGTTTTTAACAAAGCCACGTGGGTGTAAGTGATTGCCAAATGTATGTTTTAAATTCAAATTTTTCTAATATTTTTGGATTCAATAAAATCAGTAAATACAAAATACCAGAATGGATTAAACCAAACTTCGTAAGGGAACGTTTTCCAAAGATGTTGACTTAAATATTTTAATTTATTAGGTAATAGAGGGAAATAAGCATATACAATAAATGTATTATTTTGAATATAAAATTGTTTTGAGAATTAAATTTCTTTATAAACATGAATGAGAATTTAACATAACCTGTCTTTAATAGAGCTATTAAACAGAAGGCAGTCTGCCTGAGTTGATAGTTAGATATAATTCTTTACAAAAATTGACCCGGCAAGTCTCTATCAGTACAAGTGGATAAAAGTTATTAAATTTTTTTTTAATAAGTCAATTCCCACCACGACCCACTTTACAATAATCTGGGGGGGGGGAGTTATAGGTTGATTGTTTAAATTTTTTTTTCTTACTATTTCTTTATTCACTTTTTCTTTATAATTTATGAACACCCCTATATTATTTGAAGAAAACCTTGCACAATTCAGTATCTTACTTTTGCAGTTTAGGAGATAATTTAAATTTTTTGCAAAAATATTTTCTTTATAAAATGTTCCAAAGAGCTTCCAGGAATACCCCATATTTTTTAAGATGATTTATATGCCTATTTATTCATTGATTTTTGAAAGTGAAATATTTCAAATGATTTTAAAATACTGTAGAAGCCTACAATAGATTAATCTTGATATTGTGAGAAAGTATAAGAGATGTATGTATATTGATTCGAACATATGAGAAACTTGATGTAAAAAATTTTGGAATATAACTATTGGAAAAAGTAGTTACATGACTGCAGCTACTTAACTATTTTTGTCCAAAAACTACATCTTAATATAGATCATAATACCCTCTGTCCATAATAATTTTTTATCAAACCAATTCTATTGCAAAGCAAAATCCCTAGAGAAAAACGTTCAAACAATACCTGTGAGTTTAATTCTTTTTGGTTGCATCTGAAATTTTCCTAAAGCTAATCAAAACTTTTTTTTTCCAGGCGAAAAACCTATCAAGGTTATCATCGCCTAACTGAAATTAAATTTTTAAATACTTGTTACATAAATAAAACTAATAAAAATAAAACAAACAAAAATAAATATTTAAAACGATTTGTAACTATCTAAAACTAAAGAGCCTAAAATTATACAAAATTTAAATATTATTAAATAGATTAAGGTGGCGTGAGAAAGCGAAGACACGGTCGATAGCAGTGACATCGTCCCTTAAAACCACCTTTAAACTACCTCGAAGATTGTAACGAATATACAAATTGACCAACTTATCAAGTAGAATGTGCTTGATTGTGATGGTACTTTTACAAAACGGACAAAGTGGTGGATCGTCATGTCTCATCAACCATCCAAGCGTTAACATAGAGTGGCCGATGCGAAGTCGAGTTACCACCACTTCCTCCCTACGATTCGAACGAACAGATGTCCTCCATGGTCAGACGGTATTTTTGATGTCCCTCAGCTTGTTTCTATTTACATTTTGCCATTCTTCATTCCAAACAGAGAATAGTGTAGTTTTAACTTTGCATACAAAATCTGATGCCATCACACGTTGTGTAGAGGGCAGCATACCTGTAGCTAATTTTGCACCTTCATCTGCTTTAGAGTTTCCGAATATTCCACAGTGACCAGGCACCCAGAGAAATGACACCTCGACACCTCGTAATTGGAGCCTGTGTATAGAGCACAAGATGTCTCCAACTAAAGGGTTCTTAGTGTACATTTCCTGAATAGCCTGGAGAGCACTTTTGGAATCACAACACATAAGATATTTAGATTTTGCAGACGGAATTGATCTTAAAGCTTGGAAAATTGCATAAAGCTCTGCAGTAAAAACGCTGCAGGCTGAGGGCAATCCGTAAGTGAAGGTTTGTCCTTCCATATAAAATGCACAACCTATCGCAATGTCCAGTTTTGAACCGTCTGTGAATATAGTCACAGTATGTTGGTGAGTTTGTTGAATCTGCAAAAACTCCTGACGATAAATAACGTCAGGAGTATTGTGTTTTTGTACATGGACAATGAGAAGTCACATTTTGGCTTTTGTATTATCCATGGAGGGATGTAGCATGATGTTCGTTCGAATATAGGTGGATGTTCTAAATTTAGATTGCTAAAAATGCGCAACGTTCTTATTCCGAAGGGAGCAGTTGAACGTTGACGCACATTGTAACGATCCTCGAGGTAGTTATCAAAAACTGCTTTAAATGCCGGATGTTTAGGTTTACTTCGAAGACCAGTGTATATGAAATTTGTAGCATTTGACGTCGCATTGAGAGAGATGGTTCTCCAGCTTCAACTAGAAGGCTGGAGATTGGGCTTGATCTGAAAGCACCAGTAGAAAGTCTAAGGCCAGCGTGATGTATTGAATCCAGGAGTTTCAGAACCGTAGGTCGAGCGGATGAATAGGCTATACAGCCGTAATCTATGCGCGATCTTACAACGGCGCGATAGAAACGGAGCATACAGATTCTGTCTGCTCCCTAATTTGTACCACTTAGAACTCTCAACATATCCAATATCTTGCTGCACCGGGTCCTCAAATCACGCACATGCGGATTCCATGAAAGTCTTTTATCCAATAAAAGACCCAAAAAATCTCACATTATCCGCGGTTTGAAGCCGCGTACCATCAAGATAAAGAAAAGGTTCCTGGTGTTGCCTGCGACGACTAAATGCTATACACCGGGTCTTCGAAGCCGAAAACTTGAAGCCCGTAGATTTGGTCCATTCTTGCAATTTATTAATGACTAATTGTAAGGATCTTTCCGCTGTTGCCATACTTCTAGCAGCCATATATATACAAAAATCGTCTACAAACAGGGAACAGTGGACCGGTGACTGTACGTTTGAAGTGACGCTGTTAAGGGCAACAGCAAACAGCGTCACACTCAATACGCCACCCTGTGTTACACCATTCTCTAGTTCGCAACGATCAGAATATATGCCTCCTAGACGTACACGGAAAATCCTGTTATTCAAATAATTTTGTATAAAAGCAAGAATGTTACCTTGTATACCCCATGATTTCAATACGTTCAAAATTCCTCTTCTCCATGCCATGTCATATGCCTTCTCAAGGTCAAAGAAAACAGCTACCAGTGTTTGTCGTAAGATGAAGGCATTCTGTATAGCTGACAACAACAAAACCAATTGGTCAACTGATGAACGTCCTTGTCTGGAACCACACTGAACGTTAGAAAGAAGTTTGTTTGTTTCTAGATACCAGACAAGACGACGGTTGACTATCTTCTCCAGAAGTTTGCATAAGCAGCTGGTAAGAGAGATGGGTCTGTAACTACTGGGATTAGTTTCATCCATTCCTTGTTTTAGAAGAGGAATTATTGTCGCTTCTAACCATGCATAGGGAAAACCATGCTCCTCAAATATACGGTTGTATATCCGAAGGAGAACTAGTTTTGCCGACGGTGGTAGATTTTTAATCATGGAGTATACAATATCATCCTGGCCTGGAGCTGAATCCTTCGTTGACGAGAGAGCTGACTCTAGTTCGTCGATAGAGAAATGAATTTAAACAAGAATCTCCAGACAATACAACGGTGAAAGGTAAGGCTTCCTGTTTACGTTATTACACCTGGAAAGCGTCCTTGTATGCAGAAGATGAAGAATGTTTTGAAAACGATAACGCTAGCACATTGGCAATTTCCTCGCAGTCCGTGGTCAAAACACCATCCGAATGCCTTAATGAAATTAATGGCATCGGAACGGAAATGCCACAGACTGATCGTATATTCTTCCATACTGTGGATGGAGCTGTAGTTCTTGTAATTGAGCCAATGTACTGCGACCATGATTCTCGTTTACTTTGCCTAAATATTCTCCGTGCTTTCGCACGGAAGATTTTATATTTTTCTAGGTTTTCACTCGTTGGATGTCTCTTGAACTGGTTCAGAGCTTTTCTCCGTTGACGAAGGATCACAGTGCACTCATCACGGAACAGGTGGTCGTCGTGGTTTGGATGAGGTTTTCGGAATTGCCTTTCCGGCGGCATTCAAACGGTTTTTGTAAATGAATTTACAATGTCATCAATAAGAGCCAAGTAATCCACATCCAGCGATTCTAGATCTTGTGAAAATTGTTCCCAGTTAGCTTTTTTCATTATCCAACGGGGATGTCGAACACAACAGGGTGAGGAGTCACACAAAGAGATCTCAATAGGAATGTGATGATCAGGCAATGCCGACCATTTTAGCCTTGTAGCCAAAGCAGGACTGCATAATGACAAGTCTACAGCCGTCCATCCACCTGTTGACGCTGCTAAATGTGTCGGAGAACCGTCATTTAGCAGGTATAAATCCAGTTCAGATCTGATCCTTTCGATCAGATTACCTCGCGGGTTGCATTCTGGTGAACCCCATGAAACATGGTGGGCATTGAAATCGCCCACTAATAAAAACAGAGTCGGTAACTGATTTATGAGGTCTACCAGATCTCTCTGTTGCAGGTTGTCATTAGGTGGAAGGTAGACACAACAAAGAGTGAGTTTGTACGGAACAGCTGTTTGAATTGCCACTGCTTGTAAGGGAGTTATTAAGCTCACAGGAACGGCGTCGACACAGTTACGGGCTAGAATAGCTACGCCACCTCTAGCTCGATTTTCCGTAACGAAGTCCGATCTGTAAACTGAATACTCGCTTAGACAGAAATTGTGCGATTCATGGAGATGTGTCTCTTGAATGCAGATGTACATAGGAGACACATCTCTTACAATTATTTTGAGATCCTCAATGTGACGTCTAACACCGTTAATGTTCCACTGAATCACGGTTTGTTTAGGTGTGGACATTGTATTTTAGTGAAATGGATTCACCTGGCTCTCACTGCCGTCATTGACAATTTGCTGGCCTGGAATGTTGGACGTTCCAGGCAAAGAGTCATCAGAATCCATCACCACTATTGTAATGGTGGAATCTGAGGATTTTTTTGACTCAGAAGGGGAGTTAGAAATGGTCCTCTTTTGAGTAATTTTGCATCCACTTTCACAGGTGCAGTTTTGTTGTTATTTTTATTATTATTACTCATAGTTTCGCACTTGTCTCTAATAGTGTCTTGCTTCTTCTAACTTTCCCAGAGGTATCTGGCAATGGAGATTTCTTCGCACATTCAACATTATTCTTTAAGTTGGTAACAGAATTTTTCGTCACCAATACTAATAACTGGTTAACTTGCTCAGTGAGAACTTCAATTTTCTTGTTTAGCTCAATGCAGTTGGAACACGACTTCTCAGTGGTGATAGCTGAGGCATAAGATTTCGTTTCAAGTCTAGGTTGAGTTGAAATGAACTTCTTTTTCGCTTCGTGGAAAGATGTTTTGTCCTTTGCCATTATGCTGAGGATCAATTTCTCCTCCTTGAACTTTGGGCAGTTAAAGGAGCGAGCAGGGTGATTATCAGCACAGTTTAGGCATTTCGGAGCACTTGTGCAAACCTTCTCAGTATGGCTTTCAGATGCACACTGTCCGCATACCTCTGGCTTGGAGCAAGAAGAACTTACGTGTCCAAAACGTTGGCATTTAAAGCACCGGCGTGGATTGAGAACGTAGGGCCTAACAGAGAGCCGTTGATAGCCAGCATATAAATATTCCGGGATAGATGGTTTTCCTAATGTCAGGATAATTGATGTTGTTGGAACTCTCTGACCGTTTTCCATCTTCATAATTCGTACGACATCTGTTACACCTTCTGATACCAGTTCTGATTTGATTTCGTCCTCACGGACATACAACAGATCCCTGCATGATATTACTCCCTTTGATGAGTTCAAGGTTTTGTGGGTTGCCACCGAAACCTTGACCTGATCAAAGAAGGAGGTCATTTTTAATAATAACTGTGACTGCTTCGAATTGCTGGTTTCTAACAGCAGTGTTCCGTTACTTAACTTCCTTATGGAAGAGACAGGTCCTGCTGCGCATCCAGTTATAGCCTTTAAAGATCTTTGCCAGATTCTGTTCAAGACACAATTAAGAACTTTGGTGACGCTAAATTCATTTCTTTCCTCATCGTAATTACTTCCCTAGGCATTTTCGGAGAAACCTCACGACGCCTCTTTACATTCAACTGGTTGGACATTTGTTGGTTTTCCATAAGTTGTTTTTAAGCTAACCATCGTGTCAGGCGTTACGGGCGAGACTATGAGAACGGGTACACCCATGGATCACTTTCGATCTTTTCCAACCCCCAGAACTCTGGGGCCCATAGTTTCCTCCTTAGCTCGACTGGATGGGCATCAGTCGAAAACTCGTAATATTGTGCACAGGCTCCGACACTTGTGCACCGCGGACACTCCCTGACCAAGGACCGAAGTGGCTAGCGGACCAGCAACCGCGCATACGTCTTCGGCAGAGCAAGCTCACCGCAGCGTCCCAGACCAGATCTGTAAAAAGTATTTAAAAGTTCATTCAATGGATATCCCATAAAGTTTCAACCAATCAACCATCGCCAGAAAGGTATAGATAAAAATACCAGCAATGAGCAAACTACTACGTTGTTTAGTGTTCCAAATGGATCAGGAAACATTGTAAAAGTGTGTAGAAACACTGTTATGTACGTTTTATGAATTACTAAAATGTGAATTGAAACGTTTATGAAATGGTAATTGAAAAACATCTAGAAAACAAAGTTGGGCTTCAACACTTTCGTACAACTTTTAACTCACAAATTTCATTTAAACTTTTATTTAATGAGCCCCGCACTGACACAAACAATACTTGCGATCTGCTTGAAGCCTTAATCAAGAGCAATCCTATAGACTTGAGTTGTAAACATTACCTAGTTAAACCATTGTAAAGCTGAAAACATTAAAAAAAAAAAAAATTACAACCACAAATGCCCAGTAGTCACAAATGTACCTACAGTAATTACAAGTATCTGTGTACTTAGTGTGGACCTTCAACAAGCTTTCTGCTACCAGCTATCGCTCACAGTAAGATGTATTACTTCAGGCAGCTGAGCAGTGGTGTAAGCCAGGATAATATTTGGGAGTGGACCCGTCGGTGAAATTTTGAACATTTTTTCTCTGGAAATCATATTTTATGCTATTTTGGTACTTGACTATTTTACACAGTTGTTGAGTCATCAGGAAGCTGTTTTGCTAAAACCCTGAGCTGTTTTATAGGGTAATATTAGTCTCCTAAAATTAGTCAAATTGGAGGGGGCACGTATCCCATTCTGGCTACGCACCTGCAGCTGAGCATTTACATATTAGTGACAATGGTGTATTCACTTTCAAGGTGCATAACTGGCAGAGATCGAAATGAGTTAGCATCTGCTATATTGTAAGGAATCAGGTGGAAAATTATACACAAAAAAACTCATTCTGGATCAATAACGGTTCTGGTCAAAATAAGAACAAAATGTTGCTGTACCTTTGGTTTTTTTGTCTTTCAGAAGGCATCATTAATAATGTTGACCAAAATTTCCTAGTTTAAGAACATTCATACTTAAGTTGTAACAGGGACTTCACTGAAATCGATAAAAAACAAAATTCCCACTTTGATGTACCTTTGAGATTCTGAGACTTGATCACCCACATCTCGCCTACTTATTCTAAAATGCACCCTTTTTGTATTTTAAGTCTGCAGCAGAAAAAGCTCTCTAAAAAAAAGATGTTACAATTTCAAAACTATTTTGTCTAAGAGTTGAGAAAAGCAAACCTAGAATGGTGTTAACTCGACAAACCTTGAAGAAATTGAGGAGTGGACTGAGATTAAAGTAATCAAATAGAACATCACAATAGATAAAATTGAATCGTTCCTCTTACCACTAGAGTGCAGAAGTAGACTGACTGCAGATAAGCAAAAGTATCTTGATGAATGCTGGGCTATTTACAGAATTAAAACTAAGAGTTTGTATTGGAATTTATTGTATAAATCTGTGTAGTTGGTGCTTCAGGAGGATGTGATGAAGGCAAAACGAGACTGATGAGATTAAATCGCTAAGATCTAAAGGATTAAAGACTTTAATTATGTAGCTTCATTCCATTTTATTGGAAAAAAATTGTCATTTCCTTAACTTTAATGAAATCTGAATGATTAGCTGAGCAACTAAAATGTGAATATTTGTATAACGTTTTTCTCCAAAGTGAATATGCCCATCAATATTAAAGTTTCTTGAAGTTTGGGTGAATTATGAGGATTTGTAACGTTTTTCTCAAGAGTGAATATGCATACAAACTAGGGATGGGCCGATTCCGATTCTCGATTCCAGGAATCGTCGATTCTAGGTGGTATCAAGGCATCGTCGATACTCGATTCTTCATCATAAAAGTGTCGATTCCGATTCCTATTTTGTTAACTAAAATATGTGTGTGGAGTAATTTATTGGAAAAATAATTAATTACCAACTATGTCTTATTTATGTTGATTTGAATGAATTAAATGATAAAAGTAAACGAAAATATTATTATTTATGAAGCAACAGCAATCAAGATCGTAACAGCATTTCTGGTCATTTGACATCGATCGTCTCTCTCTCCCACGTGTCTTACTGCCACCGATTTATAGAGGTCAGAACAAAACAGAAAAAAAGTACAATAAAAACTCGATTAACCGTGGCCATGATGGTTGAGCGAATAGACGGATAACAGAAACACTGTATTATTCCTCCGAAACTTAACCTCAATAAATTATTTTACAGACAGATATCACTCTCTCAGTAATGTAATATATTTGGGAGCGAAAAGAAAATAAACACGATTGTAATAGCAAATGAAACTATTTATTATATGATAAACAGATCCGCACAATAGCTACAAATGTAGCAAAATAATGTACAGTAATATAAACTTATAGGTGAAATAGTTCGTGTAGTTTATTTAACAAACAAGGCGAACGCGTCAATGCACCTTAATACTTTAGCTGCCGGCCACAATATCGGCATTTTCATAGAGAATTGCCAAAATATTTTAAGCTCATCTTTAAATAATGTGTTCTTATACTTTGTTCGCCTATCATATCTAAATATGAATATACGTTTCTTATCATAATATTTATAAAAATACGTGTCGGACCAACTGGCCCAACATAGTTTTTTCCTACCGTAAATGAAACGTAAATAAACTCCGTCGGACCAATTGACCCGACATTATTTTTGATTTAATTAAATTTTATTATCCATGCAACACTGTTTTGTTGTTTTGTATTAGCAAGAAATAACAAAACCATAATTTTATGCTTTGGTTACCCAAATGATAAACTGACTGGTGATAAGAGTTTTTTGGCTCCTATCACTAAGACACGTATACGTGTCACATGTGATTGATTTGTGAGTTTATAAATATTTTGAATATAGAACTAAAGTGTAATATATTCTCTCTCTTTGATAAGTAATGCTACAGGTCCAGTAAATACTATCCAAGATTCATATTAAGTAAAAGTTTTAACACCAAATAATTTACTTGTTAAGGAATTTACGTTATAATTTACTTCCTAGTAAGGATGAGTTTATCTAAGTGTATCAATGTTTGTTCTTAACTTTCACAAAGTCCGTTTTAGGGATTATTTTACAACTAAATATTTAGTCAATATTTCCGACTTACTTTTAAGGTTTTGTGAAATTTTGAAAACAGTAGTGAAAATCATTACAATACGTTATAACAAATATGTGTGTCGGCCCCTAACTACGAACAAAAAGCTCTTAGAACATCATGTTTTTAATCCCGTCTGCGTTTATCTATCAAAAAAAAAACATCTTAATTACACCTCTAAGTAGTGTGAAGCTTGTTGTTAAATACTGTGCCTTAATTTTTCCAAAAGTAGCAACACCAGCTGAGAAGTACTAATAAACATAAACATAAACGTCAACCGACGGTATTCGGTTCAGGAAACTGGCCGTTGCGTCAATTCGATGACGGTTAACAGAAACTGACGGTGAAAAACCACATAATATATCAAATATGAAAAATCACTTAACAACATTCATTTTGCCCAAATGTATCAACAAAAAAGATCTATACTTGAAGAAACTTTATCCTCAGACACAGGACCTACAAGTGAAAGTCGGTTAAAAATCAACTGGGATTGAGTAATAAATACAAAATAGGCCTGAATCAGTCGCATTTGTTCCAGACACCTGCAGAAAAAATGTCTTGCCAGATGTGGAGAAGGTATGCCCCACTAATCCAGAATGTTAAGGAAGAAGGTACCCAGGGGAATTGACAGTAGAAGAAGAAGTAAACAATTATCTGGGGTAACCATTAGCCAGTCCAGATTTTGATGTTGGGAAGTATTGGGCAGTACAAAGTGCCAGATACCCTCATTTAAATGCAATGGCAATAAAATACCTGTCTGCCCACTCGCGACAGTGTTTTCTGAAAAACCTTTCTCAACTTCAGGAGTTATATATGACAAGCGATGAAACTAGCTTGACCCACAACGTGTTCAAATGCTTGTGTTTTTGAACAGAAATGTTTAAATACTAAAAACTATCCTATTTGTATTAATTTTTTACTTTTTATGATGTTCGTTTGTTTTTAATTTTTGTTTTGTTTTGAGAGACAATGTAAATAGGCTTAGGTATTTTTTCAAACATCATAAAATAAGTAAAGTTCACATTTTTAACTTTAAAATAAGTCATTACTTTTATCTGATATGTTTTTATGCTTTTAAAAATTCCTATTGATAAATCAAGGTTGAAGGTTTTGTGTAGCCTATTACATTAAAACAGAAGTTTTAAAAGGTTTTGCCATATGACCAAGATGTTAACTAAATTAATTATTAGACAACTAGCATGTAAGCTAATATAACTTGAAAGAATCGAGAATCGAACGGAAAATTTTAGAATCGGATTCGGAATCGAAAATTTTAGGAACCGGCCCATCCCTAATACAAACATTAAGACATCCTGATTAATCAGCAAATGAACTATACTACATTATAAATACATTATGAGCATTTTTAAGGTTCCACTACAGTATATTCGCAAGTTACTTTATTGTATCTAAAAAAATTGCTGAAGAAATACAATGTAAACATTCATAGGATTTTTCACATCAAGATAAACGTGCTTTTTTTGCATACCTGAATACTATACTACAAACGTTTGTAAGGTTTTTCTCCAGAATGGATACGCATGTGTACCTTAAGCCTCCCTCCATTGTTTGCTGAGTAACTACAGTGCGAACATTTATAAGGTTGTTCCGAGGAATGGGTATACATGTGTATTTTAAGTTGCCCTGATTGAGTAGTCTACTTGAATAACTACACTGAACGCATGTGTACATTAAGTCTTCCTCCATTGCTTGCTGAGTAACTACAAAGTGAACACTTGTATGGATTTTCTCCAGAATGGCTATACATATGAGCTTTAAATAGCCTTCTTTGAGTTGCTGAATAACTACATTGTGAACATTTGTAAGGTTTTCCCCCAGAATGTGTATACATGTGTATTTTAAGACGCCCTAATTGAGTACTTGAATAACTACACAGTGAGCATTTGTAAGGTTTTTCTGCAGAATGGACATGCATGTGTACCTTAAGACTCCATCCATTGTTTGCTGAGTAACTACACAGTGAGCATTTGTAAGGTTTTTCTACAGAATGGACACGCATGTGTACCTTAAGACTCCATCCATTGTTTGCTGAGCAACTACACAGTGAGCATTTGTAAGGTTTTTCTGCAGAATGGATACGCATGTGTACCTTAAGTTTCCCACCATTGTTTGCTGAGTAACTACAGTGTGAACATTTATAAGGTTGTTCCGAGGAATGGGTGTACATGTGTATTTTAAGTTGCCCTGATTGAGTAGTCTACTTGAATAACTACACTGAACGCATGTGTACATTAAGTCTTCCTCCATTGCTTGCTGAGTAACTACAAAGTGAACACTTGTATCGATTTTCTCCAGAATGGCTATACATATGAGCTTTAAATAGCCTTCTTTGAGTTGCTGAATAACTACATTGTGAACATTTGTAAGGTTTTCCCCCAGAATGTGTATACATGTGTATTTTAAGACGCCCTAATTGAGTACTTGAATAACTACACAGTGAGCATTTGTAAGGTTTTTCTGCAGAATGGACATGCATGTGTACCTTAAGACTCCATCCATTGTTTGCTGAATAACTACACAGTGAGAATTTGTAAGGTTTTTCTGCAGAATGGATACGCATGTGTACCTTAAGTTTCCCACCATTGTTTGCTGAATAACTACACAGTGAGAATTTGTAAGGTTTTTCTGCAGAATGGATACGCATGTGTACCTTAAGTTTCCCACCATTGTTTGCTGAATAACTACACAGTGAGAATTTGTAAGGTTTTTCTGCAGAATGGACACGCATGTGTACCTTAAGACTCCATCCATTGTTTGCTGAATAACTACACAGTGAGAATTTGTAAGGTTTTTCTGCAGAATGGACATGCATGTGTACCTTAAGACTCCATCCATTGTTTGCTGAGTAACTACACAGTGAGAATTTGTAAGGTTTTTCTACAGAATGGACACGCATGTGTACCTTAAGACTCCATCCATTGTTTGCTGAATAACTACACAGTGAGAATTTGTAAGGTTTTTCTGCAGAATGGACACGCATGTGTACCTTAAGTTTCCCACCATTGTTTGCTGAATAACTACACAGTGAGCATTTGTAAGGTTTTTCTGCAGAATGGACATGCATGTGTAACTTAAGTTTCCCACCATTGTTTGCTGAATAACTACACAGTGAGCATTTGTAAGGTTTTTCTGCAGAATGGACATGCATGTGTACCTTAAGACTCCATCCATTGTTTGCTGAATAACTACACAGTGAGCATTTGTAAGGTTTTTCTGCAGAATGGACATGCATGTGTACCTTAAGTTTCCCACCATTGTTTGCTGAATAACTACACAGTGAGCATTTGTAAGGTTTTTCTGCAGAATGGACATGCATGTGTACCTTAAGACTCCATCCATTGTTTGCTGAATAACTACACAGTGAGAATTTGTAAGGTTTTTCTGCAGAATGGACACGCATGTGTACCTTAAGTTTCCCACCATTGTTTGCTGAATAACTACACAGTGAGCATTTGTAAGGTTTTTCTGCAGAATGGACATGCATGTGTACCTTAAGTTTCCCACCATTGTTTGCTGAATAACTACACAGTGAGCATTTGTAAGGTTTTTCTGCAGAATGGACATGCATGTGTACCTTAAGACTCCATCCATTGTTTGCTGAATAACTACACAGTGAGCATTTGTAAGGTTTTTCTGCAGAATGGGCATGCATGTGTACCTTAAGTTTCCCACCATTGTTTGCTGAATAACTACACAGTGAGCATTTGTAAGGTTTTTCTGCAGAATGGACATGCATGTGTACCTTAAGACTCCATCCATTGTTTGCTGAATAACTACACAGTGAGAATTTGTAAGGTTTTTCTGCAGAATGGATACGCATGTGTACCTTAAGTTTCCCACCATTGTTTGCTGAATAACTACACAGTGAGAATTTGTAAGGTTTTTCTGCAGAATGGACACGCATGTGTACCTTAAGACTCCATCCATTGTTTGCTGAATAACTACACAGTGAGAATTTGTAAGGTTTTTCTGCAGAATGGACATGCATGTGTACCTTAAGACTCCATCCATTGTTTGCTGAGTAACTACACAGTGAGAATTTGTAAGGTTTTTCTACAGAATGGACACGCATGTGTACCTTAAGACTCCATCCATTGTTTGCTGAATAACTACACAGTGAGGATTTGTAAGGTTTTTCTGCAGAATGGACACGCAGGTGTACCTTAAGACTCCATCCATTGTTTGCTGAGTAACTACACAGTGAGAATTTGTAAGGTTTTTCTGCAGAATGGACATGCATGTGTACCTTAAGACTCCATCCATTGTTTGCTGAGCAACTACACAGTGAGCATTTGTAAGGTTTTTCTACAGAATGGACACGCAGGTGTACCTTAAGACTCCATCCATTGTTTGCTGAGTAACTACACAGTGAGAATTTGTAAGGTTTTTCTACAGAATGGACATGCATGTGTACCTTAAGACTCCATCCATTGTTTGCTGAGTAACTACACAGTGAGCATTTGTAAGGTTTTTCTACAGAATGGACACGCAGGTGTACCTTAAGACTCCATCCATTGTTTGCTGAGCAACTACACAGTGAGCATTTGTAAGGTTTTTCTGCAGAATGGATACGCATGTGTACCTTAAGTTTCCCACCATTGGTTGCTGAGTAACTACATAGTGAACACTTGTAGGGATTTTCTCCATAATGGCTATACATATGAGTTTTAAGTAGCCCTCTTTGAGTTGCTGAATAACTACATTGTGAACACTTGTAAGGTTTTTCCCCAGAATGTGTATACATGTGTATTTTAAGTCGCCCTGATTGAGTACTTGAATAATTACACAGTGAGCATTTGTAAGGTTTTTCTCCAGAATGGATACGCTTGTGTACCTTAAGACTCCCTCCATTGTTTGCTGAGTAACTACACAGTGAACATTCGTAGGGATTTTCTCCAGAATGGCTATATATATGAGCTATAGGTAGCCCTCTATGATTTGATGAATAACTACATTGTGAACATTTGAAAGGATTATCTCCAGATTGTGTACGCATATGAAAATTAAGGGTCCTTCCTTGTTTTGCTGAATTTCAACAATGTAAACACTTGTAAGGTCTTTTTTTAGAATGGGTTCGCAAATGCAATTCAAGGTCTCTCAATTGAGAAGCTGAATAACTACACTCTGAACATTTATAAGGTTTTCTTCAGTATGGGTAGTCATATGTTTTTTAAGACTCCTTGCTGGATTTGCTGAATATCTAGAATGTGAAATTGTATGAAGATTTTTATCAAAATGTGATCTTACATGTTCATTAAGATTGTTTTGGTATGAAGATAAATAACTACATTGTGAACATGTGTATGTTTATTTTGTAGAACGAGGTTTAAAGAATTTTTTAAAACCAGTTGAGTGTGAAGCTGGAAAATTCCATTGTAGGCTCTTATCAGGTATTTTATTATGAATATGTTTTTTAATGTGGATTATTAGTTTGTTTATTTTTGAGGCTATATAAAGACACTTTTCACATTTGAAAAAGTTATCCTTCTCTCTTCATAAGAGCAGACATTACTGACGTGTAATTACATTGTGTGTCTTCATTCTGCTTAGAAGTACTGTAATACATTATAGGTGCATCAGAACTTGAATACATTCTCGTTACTTCAATTTTAGGCTACTCTGGCTTTATTATCTGAAAATTAAGACATTTTTAATTATATTTAAGTTTGTTTATTTTTTAATTTTGTTATTAATTATAACTCTAGAAAACATTAAATATTAAAGAGCTACACGAACAATGTATTTCTTTGTGTATATTGTGGAGTATAAAATAAACTACTCGTAAATAAGTTGCTTCCAACTTCTAAAATATTTTTCTGACTTTCCAACTTTTAAAATTTTTTAATATTAACACAATTACTATCATTTTTCTCCACAATGTTACTGCTTCTATTACACTTATTTACAATACAATCTATTTTTCTTTTATAAACAACTTCCTTTTTTCTAAAACATTCTCTATTATAATCATTTTGCATGGTTAAGAATTTAGATATTATATTATTATCAACCAAACATTTAAGTTTGTCATCAAATAACAACACAATTTGACCAATATTGTAAATGAATACTCAAGTTTTCAATCAAAATATTTAATAAAGATAACTGAGAATTATGTAAATGTTATTTAAACCTTTTGTTACCTGCAAGGCTATAAAAAACGAAGTTCTTAGATTAGCTTAATTTTGTAATGTGAGGAGGCAAAACATCGAACCCCCTAGACTTTACCATAATTTCCTTTGAGCTTTAGCTCTGCTAACTTGTCTTACCACACTATCATAACTCTTCATGATTTTACACGCTTCTAATTCAAAATTAATTTTATAGAATTTTCAAAAGTAATTAATATTAGCCACATGGTAAACAGATTCTGACCATATTCGATCTCAAAAGGTGGGGATGGTATGTTCTTTAGTCGAAAAAGTCCTGTTCTTGTCCCATTCTTCTTTTTATGAACACATATTGAATTATTATACACTTGTGCATCACATAATGATTATCCGTGGTGTAACATTGTTTTTACTTAATGTTACATATTAATACAGTTTCAGAAAACAAACGTGATATTAATTTCAAAATGTAAAATGAAATTTAAAAAATTTGTAAATTATAAAATAAAGGTCCTGGCTGAGACAGTTATATATTCAATAACCTCAAATGGTGCGCGGCAATGGTGAGTTAGAATACTCGCGTGGTCACTTCAAGCAGTCCTCTTTTGTTGGCGAAATGTAGCCCGATACGCACGTCTCAAGAACCGAAGAGCAAAGGGATGCTTTTTGTTTTAAAGTTTTAATTATGTAAAGGCTATTTAAAATTTATTTTTGTTTGTTTGAAGAAATGTTGCTACGTTTAAGACAACAACACCGGGCGAGATTTCAAATCCAGACAACATGCAGAATGGCGAGATTTGATCCGGAACCATGTTTTTCTACACCTCTTTGTTACAACACAGCTAAAAAGGAAAATTTTAACTTTCAAACTTTAACGGTTACGGCATAATAATGCTAGTTTTCATTTATTTAAATATGGGAAGTGAAATTCATTTGTGTAATGTAATAACAAAAATTTAACATCTAATAGACAAATTGAGATGTATTTGAAATAACGTAAAGCAATCTCAAATAGATGTCATGGCCATGCCATAGATTTTTTTTAACAATATAAAGATATTATAAATTACGTACATATAACAATGTAAAAACATAAACTAGTATAACATTCCAAATGTAATTTTGTTTTGTATTTCATATTTCTTTTTTTTGTGCAGTAAAATTTGATTTATTTAAATTAATATTTGTTGTTTAAATCATTTATTACACACACCATTTTTATATTCGATTAAACTCTTGACATTGCAGGTCAAATAACTAATTGTGTAACAAAACTACTGCAATATTTAATATCATAATTCATTAAGAATCATACCAATTATCCAAATCACCTTACATAAATTGCGCTACTCTGCTGGTTTAACTGAATTAATGAGTTTGTGTTCAATTAAAAATTTTAAAAATAATCAGTTATGGCATGAAATGTATTTGATTTGCGCAGTTGTAACTTGAAAAGATTAGGAAGTTTTTTTGTAAAGCGTAGTTGTTTGAACAAAAGGGAGATTCAAATTTTCAAGTACAAACCAGTTTTTGTTGTATTGCATAGTTATGCCAAGACAGGAAATGTTTTGCTTGCTCATGGGCTGGGGTGAATCATAGTTTGTAGTAGTAAAGTCCGATTCTGTAGAAAGTTTGTGGAATAATTTGAAAATTATTAAAACTTGGAAAATTCATTGAATTAAAATCATTTGAAATAAAAGTAAAACAGTCTGATAAACAATTTTTTAAAACTTAATATACTACGTGGCGCTACAGCCCGGGGTGGGCCTTGGCTTCCTTAACAATGTTCCGCCATGTACTTCTATCCTTAGCCTTCTGTTTCCATGCTGTAATACCGAGTACCCTTAAATCTTCCTCTAGGGCGTGTAGCCATCGTTTTCTTGGTCGGCCAACTCTTCTTCTGCCAATCATAGTGCCATGTAAAAGTTTGTTCGGCATTCAATTAGTGGGCATTCTTATGATGTGACCCAACCATTCTAGACGTCGCTTTAATAAAATGGATGACATTTGCGTCTTTGTATAATGAATATAACTCGGCATTAGATCGAAGCTTCCACACATTTGTTTATACATTGTGGACCGGACCATAAATTTTTCTTTAAAGCTTACACTCAAACAATGTCAACTGATTTTTCATCACGGCTGTTAAAGTCCACGTCTCCGCTCCATACGTTAGGACTGACCGAATTAAGGCTTTATAGAGTCGTACCTTAGTGGTTTGAGACAATAGCCTACTTTTAAAAATCTTTATATTTGCGAAGTATGCTCTATTAGTTGTCATTATTCCTTTTTGGACTTCATTTATTGTTTTATTTTCATCATTCACTTCCGAGCCCCAATATGTGAACCCTTTTACTTTTTCAAATGAATATCCTTTTCCCCTCATTTATGCAGAGACCTATCTTTTTGCTTTCATCACTGATTATATTAAAAGTTTCATTGAGCGATGGAATATTCCTGGCAACCAAGCATATATCATCAGCATATGCACATATTTAACTGCATGAATGCATGATATTCCCTGAAATGTTAATCCTCCTCAAAACGCCATGTAAGGCGAGATTGAAGAGGGTAGCAGACAGGGCATCTCCTTGTCTCTTGCCAGTCAGAATAGGGAATTCGGGACTTACACCACCTCCTATGACAACTTTGCCGTCACTATCACACAATGTCATGTTGATGAGTCTGATCAATTTGTTTGGTACGTTGAACTCCTTTAGGATTTCAAGCAATTTTGCTCTGTTGATACTGTCAAAAGCAAAACTAAATATAAAAGCTAAACTGAATATAACTCTACTTAATATAATAAAAAAGTAAATTATAATTAGGTTTAAAAGTGAATGGGTTTTAAAACAATAATGTTGTAAGTTTATTTTAAAGGTATTTCATTTTATATAAGTTGTGTAATAGTCATGTAAAAATATTTCAGTCAAAATTTATATATTTTTAATATAATAAAAATTGTTTTTAATTTGAAAGTATCTAAGCCTTTGTTTTAAAAAAAACAGGAATAAATTAACAAGGTGAATAGGAAAGTACCTTCGTACAGAATTTAAAAACCCACGACAACACCTCACATTGAATGTTATAAGTGCACATTGACATAGAATACACATTCCACACGAGATAGACATGGACTATAATCTCACAATACATAACACTACACCGATTCAATGACAGATGGGAATCAACAGACTATACACTATGACAAAATTGTGTATAAATGTTCAAACCTAGGATCCGTTTAATCTCAATTCCTATTAATAAATACTAAGAGCTTAGGAAGAACTTAATTCCTATTTCTTTAGAGAAATATTTGAAAGAAAATTTTTAAGTGTAACAAATAGATTTATACCTTTGTTTGTCAACATGCTAGTTATATAATTTTTAATTAAAGTATGGGATTTAATTCAGGAATAGAGTAATTGGATTTTCAAAGTATGGGATTGAAATCCAAAGAGGTATAAGATGTACTGAAAATTGTAGAGATAACGAAAGGTTATGAGGCAATAATATATGCTTAAAGTTGTGAATTGAGAGTAAAATTGTATAGATAAATAGTGTTGTCAGAGGAAAATTATTAGTGTTGAAATTTTTTGGCTTACAGGAAGTAATCGGTGTTGACAGATCCTTCAGAGTGGATTGTGAGGATATAGCTAGGGCAAATGTAAAGTAATGTTGACAAACAAAGAGTGATTTTGAACAAAATGTTAATTTGAAGAAAGTGTTAATTTAAACAAAGTATTAATTTTAAATAGAGATAATTTGAATAAATAGTAAATTTATAAAAGAGTAAAGTAATGTCATTTCAAAATACGAAAGATATATAATTGAGTGATTATAAAATAATAATGTTCACAAAGAGGTTTGATTTTTCTAAGGAAGTTTCTTGAAAGTATGCAATGTTTTGAAATTACATAATGTAAAATGAGATGGTTATGAATTTATATGACAAGTTTCTATGTTTTAATTTAAAATCAAAAGATGGATTTTTAACAAAAAGTAAATTAAAAATAAATATAAAGATTTTAAAATGGGCGTTTATATTAAAACTACTGTTCCAAATAATAAGAGAATTTCTTTAAAGGTATATAATTGCTGCCTTAGAAAAAGTTTTAAAATATGTATTTGTATTGAGATTACTTTAGCAAAAAAAAAGTAATAAGAAAAATTTTATTAAAGGTATTTTAAATCTAAATTAAATTTAATGTGGTTTATGTTATATGAATAGCCTATAAAAGATAAAGTTAAAATTCTTTAATTTAAACTAAGTTGGTTTTAAGTGTGGAAATAATAGTAAATGGGTTAATGATATATTTACTTTAAATGAGTATAGATTTGTTGCTCAATTAACGGTCATTAATAAATTATTAAATTAAATAAAACAATTATTTTATAATGAAAATATACAATTTTATTTTTCAAGAAGGGGGGAAAATATGTAACATTATTTTTACGTAATGTTACATATTAAAAGTTTCAGAAAACAAATGTGATATTAATTTAAAAATGTAAAATTATGAAATAAAGGTCCTGGCTGAGACTGATATCCATATTCAATAACCTGAAATGGTTAGATGCGCAGCAACAGTGCCCAGATGTTAAAATACTTGCTTGGTTGCTTCAAGCAGTCCTTTTTCGTTGGCAAAATGTAGCCCGATACGCACGTCTCAAGAACCGAAGAGCAAAGAGATGCTTTTTGTTTTAAAAATTTATTTATATAAAGGTTATTTAAAATTTATTTTTGTTTGTTTGAAGAAATGTTGCTACATTTAAGATACAACACCGGGCGAGATTTCAAATCCCTGAGCAACGTAAATACAACATCCAGAATGGCGATATCTGATCCGGGACCATGTTTTTCTACATCTCTGTTACAACACAGCTAAGTCATAATTTTAAGACAAAGTGATAAAAAAGGAAAAATTTAACTTTTAAACTTTAACCAGTTACGGCATAATAATGATAGTTTTCATTTTTTTAAATATGGGAAGTGTAAATTAATTTGTGTAATGTAATAACAAAATTTTTAATGTCAAATAGACCAATTGAGATGTATTTGAAATAACGTAGAACAATCTCAAATGGTTGTCATGTGGCATGCCATAGATTTTTTTTTTAACCATATAAAGTTCATATAAATTAAGTACTGTATATAAAACAATGTAAAAACATAAACTAGCGTAATATTTTTAATGTAATTTTGTTTTGTACTTCATATTTCGTTTTTTTGCAGTAAAATTTTATTTATTTAAATTAATATTTGTTGTTTAAATTATTTATTGGACACACCATTCTTATATTCGATTAAACTTTTGACATTGCAGGTCGAATAATTAATTGTGTAAACAAAACTACTGTAATATTTAATATCATAATTCATTAAGAATTATACCAATTATCCAACACGTTACAGTGAGAATTTCTTAATTTTTATATTAAAAAGCAGGTTTATTTTAAACTAGGGTTAAATACTTACAAACATAATAATAGTAGCAATAATTTTGGGGATTTGACTACTAATAGCAGGGATAATAATTATTTATGTTTGCAATATACAAAAGGTATTTAGGAGAAAATTGCAAATAAATTGAGACGGTTCAACATTAAAACGGTGTAATAAAAAAGTGTAATAAGAATTAAAACGGTTCCTGAAAATTCGGATAATTTAAGCAATCTTATTAAAAGAGGAAAAGATAGTACTGATAGATTATGTATGAATGTGGTGCATAAAATTACCTGTCTGGAATGTGATGCTTCTTATGTGGGTGAGACTGAGAGACAAGTTGGTCTTGGTGTTCGCGAACATGAGAATAATAGTAAGGATAAACACTCCTCCTCTCGTGTTTTCTTTGAGCATAGTGAAAAGTTTGGGTATAAATTTGATTTTTTAAATTGTATTATACTGGATAATGAGTCCAAATGGATGAAGAGGACTTATTCTGAAGTTGTCCATATAAACTGACATAAGAATTGTATCAATATTAAAAATAATTTTGATTGAATTCTTTTGTTGTTGCGTGGTTTATGTTTGGTTATTTTGTTGTGTATATTGAATTTGTTATATGTGTATATCGTTGTGTCCAGTTTTGTTACTGGTTTTAATTGTATTTAAATGAATTTATGACTCTCACTGTGTGGGTAGGTTATTTTATCACGTTTTTGACTAAAATTTCATTGTAAAAAAAGAATTCCAAGTTTTAAATTCCTGTTGTTGAGTGTACTTGTATTTTATATGTATTGTAAAATTGTATTCACACTTGATAAGGGCAACAAATCAGTTGAAAAATGTTGCAATAAATAAATAAAACAATTTTGACTTGATATTCAATCTGATCATTTATTCAATTATTAATATTTTGAGCAAAGTAACATGTATCGCAAATCAAATTTAATTTAAACTAAAAGGAAAACGTTTCTGTAGTGTGTGAAAACTAGATATTAACACACCATCAATGATAATGAATATCACTAGTGATTTAACCAAAAACTTTAGGGAACAATTCACTATCAATTGTTTCAATTTATTACTTAAATTAAATTTATTACGCGTTTGAATAGTATGGTTATATATAAAAAACAATCAAATGAAGATCACTGAAATACAGTAATATCTCGTACTTACGCGATAAATGGGACCGAGCGATAACCGTGTAAGTCGAATTCGCGTAAGTCAGGGTATAATTTTACATACAATCACATAGGAATCATGTTTAATTGAGACCAAAGACTAAATAACTAATAATTGAAAAGAAAAATGTGTATGCATTAAAATCTTAATTACATAATACAACCAAAAATTATATTATATACATACATATTGCAAAGAAGGAAGTAAAAAGAAGTTATTTTGACATAGAAGGCTTCATAAAATCTAGTAAATTCGTTTGAATAAATGAAGCATTTTCTTTTCACCCAGAATTTCCTCGTGACTTGCTAATTTTTTTGATTTGTGGCAGAAATTTGATGAGCATACGCTCATCGTTGGTGTATATTTTCCAAAACTTGCTTCATTAAACTAAAGCCTTTTGTAAAATTTCAAACCATTATTTTATCTTCTACGTCAACTGAATCTAAAGAATTTGCCTTTTTAAGGTCTTGCTCTTGCTCACGCATTTCTATGAGCTTATCAATTATTGTCAGCCTCTAGTTGTGTAAATCCAGCAGTTCTTGAACATCCTTATCCACTTCTAAATTTAGTTGTCTGGCAAAAAAGACAACTTCTTTAATCACATCAGCAATTTTATCAGACTCTGGCACTGATTTCGCCTGAGTTTCAGTGGCAAAAAAAATAGACACAGCTTTTCCCAAATGTCATTCTAAGTTTTTTTTGAAACTTCATTCCAAGATTGCCCAATGATTCTGAAAGCATCTAAAACACTGAATTGTTTCGAAAAATCTTCAATGGAGAGCTCGTTGTTCTGTCTCATAGTTTCATGCAGATGCACAAATGATCTTGTGTAATAACCTTTAAATGTTTTGATGACTCCCTGTTGAAGCAAATTATTTGTATTTGGTGGCAAAAATATCACTCTCACGCATCTGTCGAAATTAGTTAATGTAGTAGGAGGATGGCCAGGTGCATTGTCAAATAATAGAAAATACTTTAAAAGGAATTTGTTTAGACCATCAATAACTTTCGTTTTGAGATATGAAATGATGACCAAACCAGTCCTAAAAAAAAGCTGTCACCAAAGCCTTTCAATTCGACTTGCACATCAAGGGCAAGCTAGCTTTGGAAATATTTTTTAATGCCCTTTAATTTTCTGAGCAATAAACTATGAGACATTGCAACTTACAGTCAACAGCTGTATTTGCGCCAAATATCGCTGTCAATCGGTCTTTTGCGGCCTTAAAACATGAAAATATTTGCTCTTCATGAGCTATGAAAGTTCTCATTAGAATTTTCTTCCAGCACAGGCCAGTTTATTGCGTAACTCGGACAGCATGATTTAAAACCATGCAACTTGGGAATCGCGTAAGACGGGGTAACGTAAGTCGAAGTATTACTGTATATACATTGAGAATGGAAATATATACTTTACAAATGAACCTAGCTTGATACAGATTATAACATTATTTTTCGACTAAAAAATAATTTGTTTATAAAATTATGAAATGAGGTAATAGATTTCTGTCTAACGTGAAATGGACAGTCTATCGATATTTGATGTACTAAAACTTTTATTCACACATTTAAAATATTGGTCACTGAACTTAATACAACAGCTATTCTATGATTTAATCATGAATTTACAGAGTAATGACGATGGCATAAGCAATTTATTTATTACACAAGACTGATAAACTCTCAGCAATTATTTTTAACAATCAGGCTATGAAGCTACTTGTACTCTAGTATAAATTCCAAGGCAACTCATTTAAACAACGTATAGAGATAGAAAGATATCGAATAACGTCAGAATTAAGCATGACCAAATATATGGTGAATCAAGCCTTAACTCTTAAACATATAATTCCAGTTCCGTCCGAAGTAGAAATTGTACAACTTCTGTCAAATCATTTTACAGACCGAATTATTGACTCTGTATGAGTACAAAACATTACTACTATTGAGCGATTCTTAGAAATTCTCATTCAGAAAGAGATGGAATTAAAAAATGAAAATGTGAAACAAAAAGCCTTGGTTAGTAGAAATATTAATTAATTTATAGGCATAATGATTTTTCAAATAGTATACATAAAATTCGGCCTGATAGTCATATATCTTCACTTTATGAGCGGTATCATCGATTAGTGCAAACTCGACACCACAAAAGTCCACAGTTTAGAAACCGTCAACCAAATTTAAACTAAACATCATTCTATCAACAAAATACCAAAACTACATTTTAATCTAGAAGCAATCACAATAGTAGTTTAGATTATCACTAAAAAAATCTAAACTATGAAACCTAACATAAGAATAAAGATGGATATAACTGAAACCAGAATAATCGCCAACAATATAGTGATAACCACATAAGACGACCTACATGAAATTAGCACAATTACAATAATCATATGGTTACACAAAGCACATTACATGATCAATTCACATATAGCTCTACAGCCTAACAGAAGGAATGAACCGAGAAGATGGCACAACAAACTCATCATCAAAGTGCAGTAATTTTTTCAACAATCATTTAAATTTGAAACCTAACTCTCAAGATTCATCCTTAATATTTAATAATGGCACTTACACTAAATACCAAGATAAATTACACGATTCAATGCATTAATGGGTCAATTACCAGAAACAAGACATAATAATAGTATCTAGGAAAACTAGAAAGCCTTGAAGTTATAGGGGACCCAATCATCACTCACACTATTCCATCAAATGTAAATATTAATTATCAAATTTACAACAAATTTGTAATTTCAAAGCAAACATCTGATCAAGAAAAGGTCTCACTATTTTTTAAACATGTCCAAGACTAATTCTAGAATATGTTGTACTCTATGTGACCAAGAAGTTCTATATAAATTTGATGAATCCGAAAAGGACCAAAATCCTCATCATTTAACCTACCCAGAAATTACAGTATGTATACATAATGTATAATTGATATAGCTACAGTTAAACTTATGAAAGCAATGATTGATTTTCACCAAGGAATAATGACAGTTCCTAATCCAATGCAGTTTCCAAAGGAAGTCTTAATAATGATATTGTATCTTTAAAAAAATGATAATAAGCTTATAGTCACAGCGACAAGCAAAAAAGATTTCATTAATAAAGATATAGATATTAATATGAAGTGTCAGAGCTTAGCTCCCAGATACATTATATTAAAGTTTTCCAATACAACTCTAAAGGGTAACCGTTGTTGGAGTATAGACGAATCAAAAAACAACAAATCATTCACAATAACAATAAAGTATTACAAATAGATAAAATGATATTAGGACAAAATAATATTGATGTCAGTAAAAAACTGCAACTTGAGATTTGAATACTAAAGTATATGGACAATTTGCAAATAAACCTAGGTTGTGTAATAAACATGCATACGAAATTAAAGTTAAATACTTAGATAATTATCATAAACAGACTTATCCAATACCGGCTTGTTATGTGGAAGATGTTGAAAAAAAATAAAGTATGATAGGAGATGGCATTATAGAAAAAAGTCAAAGCCGTTTCATTAGTCGACTTGTGTTTGATACTGAGTAAAAACAATCGAGTGAGATTATGTATTGATGGAAGAAACATAAACTCCAAAATTATAAATAATTTTAAAACCCAGCCAGAAATTATTACTATCCTTAGTCAAAGCAGATAAGCCAAATACATAACCATTCATCTAATATTAGCCTTCTGGCAAATTCCATTAACCGCAGCATCAAAAATATATACCGGTTTTTAATTTAAAGGTATGGTATGCCAATTTTGCAAAGTTCCTTTTGTTATAAATATATCACAGGCTGCATTATTAAGAGCTATGGACTTTGTTCTAGCATGTAAACACAACCATTTTTTAAATTTTATATATTGATGATGCTCTAGTATTTTTAGAAACTTTTGATGAATATTTATTAGATAGTTTTACAGAGAAAGGGTAACTTTCTTAGGATACATATTCACAATCCATGGACTGGAACCTGATCCAAGTAAATTCGAAGCAACAAACAAATTTCTGTCACAAAAAATAGAAAAAAATTCAGAGCATTCATAGGCCTAATTAATTTTTATAATAAATTCACCCCAAGGTTCTATTAATAATATCAACCTTTCTATTTACAGATGCATAAATTTTTGCTATTGGTGGACAACTATCTGATGATGATCACCAACAACCCCTTATGTTTATGTCCAGGGTACTGAAATCACAAGAAGTTAGATACAGCACAACTGAACTAGAATGTATAGCCATTATGTATAGGTTGCAAATAGCAAGACACTTAATATTAGGTAATTTAGTTAATATTATTACCGATCCCCAAGCAATAATTCCGTACTGAAAAATTCCGAAAAGTTTTAAAAAACCCATTATTTGTTAAATTTGTATATTACTCACTACCCTTTGGTTTTTAATGTGTAATTTATGGTTTAACTAACTCCGAAATATTAGTTATTCTGATAAATCAATAAATATTACTCTGGTCGCCCAACGCCCTAGAAAAAACTTTACAAATATTTCTCCATTCTTGCTGCGCGTCTGAGTTGACGCTTCTGCAATATCTACCTATATTGAAATATACCTACGAAGTATTCAGTCAGGATAGATTTGGTTATAGTTTTATGCAACATTACAATATAGACATACCTACATTAAAATATACCTACGAACTATCCAGTCAGGATAGATTTGGTTGTAATTTTCTGCACCGGCAATAAGTATAATATTTACCAAAATTACAACCAAATCTATCCTGACTGAATACTTCGTAGGTACACCTTAATAAAGGTATAGTAATGTTGAATAAAATTATTACCAAATCTATCCTGACTGGATACTTCGTAGGTATACTTTAATAAAAATAGATAGTAATTTTGAATGAAATTATTACCAAATCTATCCTGACTGGATACTTCGTAGGTATATAGTAATGTATAAAATTACAAATCTAGATGTAGTGCAGTCCGCTGTAGCTACTGCGCTCCCTGTTCACGCTATATGGTTGTTTTTTCAAGTATATTTTTAAAAAAAACGGCGTCAGCAACAAAAAATAATGTTGCAATCGTGTCTAGGACGTAAAAATACATAGGAAAAGGAGAATAATATAACAAAAATAGCGGTAGTCGCACGTCGAAACATTTACCAAAATATTTCTTGTGGATGTCATTCTTCTTGGTGGTTTTGAACTATTTTCCAAAATATCTTAGGTGTTTGCGCTTGCAACTACCAAGATATAATAAATCACATGTATAAATGTTTACTTTGTATTCTACCTCATGAAAATTTAACCAATTAAATTTATATTTTTTTAATGTAACATGAGTTTTTTTACCTGGTAATACATACACACACACATAGATTCAGCGTTGTCTCTAACTTTTTCCCAGTAAATTATTGTTTTATAGCTTGAATTTATTTCATAGTATAGAAGCCCTCTGGGCGGTATCTTACAAAGTATTACCTTTTAAAGTGTTTTTTTTCAGATGTAGAACAACTGTATTTAAAGGATAATGCTGCATACGATCATCTGTTTAGAATTGTCTTTAACAAAATGTTGATTATAATTCTTGAGTACACTTTGTAAAAATTAAATACGTAGTACGAATTAAATCTACTAACCCTACCTAACTTAACTAACTCTGGTTTTTTAGCACAGAGAACAAGTATTTTGACTCGTAGATAAGTGCACGAGTCTGTGGTGTTTTTTGTAACCTGGGATGAGTAGGTAGTTGTAATTTTGTCGAATATAGTAACATAGTGTTTAAATGTGATTGTTTTTATCGTTTATAATGGGTTTTTGATTTTGTGGTGTTTGTGTTTATTTCGAAGTTCTCTGTTGTGTTTAGTTTATTGCTTTTGTTGATGAAATGTAGAAAATTAAGATTTGTGTCAATGTTCGCGTATGTGTGTAGCTTGATCTGTATATGTATAGTGAATTTTCTTCCAATTTGACCTATGCAGAAGCTAGGCCAGTAGTTACATGAAATCTTATATACTCCTACCCTGTTATCTTTTGTCTGGAATATGTTTGTGTTGTGTAGGTGGTTTTCAGTTGTATTGGATGCTTTAAGGGGTATATAGGTTCACAAAAAGCTATTTTTTGTGATAAGTTATGACAAGTTAATGTTATGTAATTTTGTCTTGGTGTATTAGTGTTGTTTTCGTAGTATTGTTGTATTATTTTTTGGGTATCAAGTTGTCTATTAGGATGTTTTATCCGTTTCTATGGGCAATGTATTTTACCATATTGAGATTGTTCCTTCTGTTTCCATTATTCATAGGTATACTAATTAGTCAGTGTTACATGGATTAGAAGGCGATATGTTTGAGTTGAATGGAGTGGTTGGAATTATTATACATAACTCTGGTCGTGGTCGTTGGTTTTTGTATATGTTTTGTTATGCAATTGCTAGGCCTAGGGAGTGGATTATGTTCTGTTGTTTTGTATTTGTGAAAGGTGTGTAGGCTACATGTCTTTTGAATAAGTTTTATACTTCGTTCCCCCACGAAAGGTCTGCCTAAATAATCCTAATCTCAAGTATCCTGTCCGAAATATTTATACACAACCGGGAACAAAATCATATCATAAATGAAATTAAATACCCCCATAAAATAATATATTGGCATAGATACCTAAATGTTATACTTATCTTATTAAAAGACAGATTTTACACCCTACACAAACACATAAGCAATATGCACAACAATATAGGGGTTTTCATTTGAAACACAACAGAAAAACATAATTCACGTTCCAAGTCTAACAATTACAAAACAAAATAGTACACATTGAAATCAACAGAAACCCCACCACTACAGGCAGAGCTACATGCCCCATAAAACACAAACATCTCATTTTCCTCCATCATACATTGCCTCATTAGCATACCCAAGAGCAGACAGAACGAACGAATTCAACATGATAAAAGTACATTGTCCATAGCAACGGATAAAAACATGCCCTGATAAAAACTTAATACTCCAAAACAACACACAAATCACAACAAAAGCATTGATGTACAAAGCAAAAGTATATGACATTACATTTAACTAAATTACAAAAAAACAGCTTAATAATCTGAAAACTCAAATACAAAATCATCTACAAAACATCCAACTCGTTCAGCAACTCAAACATTTTCCAAAGTCAATTCCGTCTTAGATCAACAAAGGGAAATTTTATTTTGGTTACATTTTATTAAATAATTACGATTATATAGATAAAGTAACATAACTTATGCTTTAAAACAGCTGTTCTAACACATAACCTATAACAAAATCAGCTGTTTAAACTGGATATTTCGAAGGTATATTTTAATGTAGGTAGATAGTAATGTTTAAAATAATCTATCCTAACTAGATACATCATAGGTATATTATAATGTAGGTATATAGTAAATCTGTATAAAATTATATTTAAATCTATCCTGACTGGATACTTTATAGGTATTTTTTAATGTAGGTATATAGTAATGTTGTATAAAATTAGAACCAAAATTATATATTTACATTTTAAGTTTAGTATAAAATTAAAATTTCCTTAATGTAGTTTAGCCGCGGTTTAAATATAATACCACCCGACTTACCATCTCCTGGTACCTGTAGTGTGTCGAGCGTGATCTGCCAGTGGATAAAATCCCTGGACTTCATTTATAAAACCAACCATAATACTCTCTCATTTAGATAGATTTTAAGCTCATTATTAATATTTTTTTAAAACTTGATTTGAAACGTTTGCTTTTATTTTTTAAAAGGGTTGGAAAAATTATAGAAATTTTGTTACCGATTTACCACAGGTTATTAATAATAATGTTTAAACATTTTGTAGTTATAACTTGATTTTTAATTAATTTGAAATTTAAACAATACAATATTAAAATTGACTCTTGACAATTTTATCACAAAGATTTATTTGATTTTCTCTTAACAAAAGCAGTTTTTACATATAATAAAGATAAATAGCTTATAATGGTTATCAAATGTTCTTGTTGATTTGATTAAAATACATAAATTATTCTTCTAACTCAAATTTATAAAATATACAACTTTGAATAAAATAGGAGAAATATTTATCTTAAATGGTTTATTTCATGTCCATTATTTTATTTTCAGAAGTAAGCGCAAGTTTACTTCCAAATCATTTCAATTTACATTTGTGCTCCCAAATATACAGCAATGTACAGCAATTTTATAGGATTTTCGTTATTACATATTTTTATACTGGTTGGATGATGTGGTTTAATGGACATAAAATAAACCATATTATCCAAGTTGAAGCGATTTTACTTTAATTGGTTTTTATTGAAATTCACATTCTATTTTTCTTGTTGAATTTAAATATGTATTTTTAATGATGACATTGATTTTCTTTGTCTTAACTTGTTAAATTTGACCTTGTAACGATTTGATAAACTTTTATCTTGATATTTGTAATTTTAATTTGAATGATTTATTTTTAATCTCCACCATTTAGATACTTTTCAAATAAAAAGTCAGTTGCTTATATATTTCTCGTTCTAATGAAAAATCAATTTGATAATAATTTTATTTTTAATGAAAACTGTATTTATAATTTTGAAATTTGAATTTAAATTATTAAATGGTTATTTTCTTATTAAAATTTTGGCTTGCCCAAAAAATCTTCACTGGACCTCGCTCCTCTTCTTCCATGGTTGGTTCCCTAGAGTCTGGAATGTTCTAGCGGAAGCAAATGAACGATTTTAAGGCCGTCTTTAATACTGTTTAGTTACATTATAAAAATATTATATTCGAATCATAGCGGTTGAAGGGCCGACCATCTCCACTTCCATCTAGGGCAATGGATTAAGGCTTAGCCACGGAACGCAATCTGCCAGTCCATGGTTCTGGAGGTCCAGAAGGAAACGTCCGTTTTCGTCTAGCGCTGAGTCCCCTCTCCCCATTTTTCTCATAAAACGGCGTTTCCCCTCTTTCGTTTTGTTAGCCTAAAGCATCCCTTGTATACCGGCTTTGTTTACTTATTCTGGTAGCGAACAGGTTTGGCCCGCAACTTTCACTTCCACAATTGCGTTTTAAAATCTTTATTTTAAATAATTTTACTGATTTTGCCTTCTATTGTAGAATCTGTATATTTTGAGACAGGTTTTTGCCGTCTCAACACACACACATACACACAGACATACATACTAACTTAAACATACTGAACATATTATAACAACAAAAAAACAACTAACTACTTACCAACAACTAGAAAAATACAAGATATACAAACACTACGCAACAGATAAAGAAAATGTATTAAATGATCCCATACATTTTGAAGCCAACACCTTTTTCTATTACATAGCACACAACAAAAATAGAAAACAACCCACCCTATCCACAGTAATAAACCATCTTGTGTATCTAAGGCGAGGCCGCCAGTAAAGGCTTTGCTTCGTAAAGGAACGATTGTTTCGAAACGCGTCAGCAAGTAAGCCCTATGTATTCACTTAGTTGAGTATATTTTAATTATAGATTAACAAATGCTGTGCCGATGGAAGATTGACTTCAAGAAATGGATGCCGCCAAACGAAAACCGGAAACATGCTTAAGGTTTTTATAGATATTAGATTTTTTCCGAATTAAAACTTTATTTCGAAAAGTATTCATTAAAATTCAAAATTTATTAAAGAGAAATATCATTTGAAAGATAAATTCCTCTTAGGCTAATAGAGTATAATTTTTTTAATTTTCAGAATTGGCTCTTAATACCGACCACTTGTATATAATGAAAAGTAAGTAAATATTTCAAAATATTCATTCAAATATGGCTTTGTTACACAGACAACTCATGAATGATCATTTTATTAGTTATGGTTTATGATAAATAATTAAATAATAATTGGGTTTGATCAATTTGTGTCATGAATATTGTGTTTAAACATAAATTTTAACCTTAAGAGATGACTGCTAATTCTACAATAAACAATCATTTTAACTATCATATAGTTTGCTTTATAACATATAAGTTTCATTTTGTCTTATAAGTTATAAGGACTAATAATTGTGTCGCGCATAAAAATGTTTTGATGTGGATATTAAGTATAAAACAAAAATTCTAAACTTAAATAAATACTCTGCTAATTGTGTAGGTAAACAAAACTTAATATTATTCACTATACATTTTGGACTATGATAAAAGAATTTAATAATTGTATGTAATATGGACGATATAATAAATGGAAATTTGAAAGGAAACATAAGTAAAATAAATACATGTTGAAATGAAACAGAAATTTAAAAATTAGGCTCTACATGTAACATTACTTATAATTTGATATTTGTAGCTTTGAGTACGCATATTAATTTTAATCATTCTCATTATAACATGATAGATAATTTGCTATAAGAACCTTAGTAAAAATTATTTTGATAAAAAAAATTATAAATGAATTTAGCTAAACACTCAATATAGGTTAGGTTAGGAAAGTTTTTATACTTCACCATATATTCTTCAGTTTTAGATTTTTGCAAAGGGGTTAGGAAGTAAGGTATAAATTAGCATTGTAACTAAAATTATAGATTGATTAGGAAAATGAAACGTAAAACTTGTTAGGAGATAAAATGTTTTTAAAATGTAAAAGCAAATTCAGTTGATAATAAGTTATTATAAAAGAATACCAGAACCTATAATATAGGTAGCTTGTAGGTGGCTAATTAGTTTTGCTATAAATTCAGGAGTTGCTTCTTCTGAGACATTTATTTTTTTAGATTGATGTTTCAGACCAGAGTTCGAACTCAAGGAATAAATCATTACTTTCCCATGGACAAGGTGTGGTGCAAAATCGAAGAGAGGAAGGTTGGAGCTGAGCTTGCCAAAAATGGGAGGAGTTGATGGGTACCAGGTAAGTTAATTGGTCTGTAGGAGTACAATGCATCAAACACGAAATAACATCTAAATACGGTCAAATCAAAATACAAATCCACAACACATTAGTACAAAACACCGGAAATCAAGCAATAAAACTGTACATAATATAATATTATACGTTTTTACTCATAGAAAGAACTCAAACACATACACCAAGAACTCACAAATCCTACACTACCAGAGCTTGAAAATGTAATACAGTATACAAATGAACACACACACACACAAAATACACCATATAAAAATCAAACAATCTCATAATAAAGAAACACACAGACCAAATTAACACTACCCACACATTCCATGAACCTACTATTAGCTCCACAGTTAAATAAACAAAAGTAAATAGAACTGATCAACAAACGTTTCAAATAAAAGTTACATCACAAAAAACCCACACATCACAAAATACCTACCAACATGATACTGTACTCCGAAACAGTCATACAACATACAAATAGAAGTTAATTCTGGTGTTCTGCTTTCCTTTTATACTGTAAATCTTTTGCAGATGATGGTGCGTTTAAGTTGATGGAAGATAATAACTCTGTAAAGCTATTTCGCTTCACCTGCAATGCCGCTCTTTTGCATACCGCGCCGGCATGGTTATACTTTGTACTACTCCCTGCATCTCTTCTTTTCATTCATTGTTTCCTTGCTCTCTTTCTACATTTTCTTAGATCTGTGATGATGTTCGATGCTCATGGGACCGTGATGTTCTATTTTAATATCTGTTTATCGCAGTTCCACTGTTCCATTTTTTTACAATAATTTACATTCGCCTAGGACTATCGACACTAATTTTGGTGTTCTACAGTAACATAGTCATAATGATGCAGTAGACTATGACCATATGTGTGTCAGGAGTATTAAACTCGATGATACGGTTGTTTAAGGGTTGATATGTAAAAAAATAAATTATTTTGATAACAATATTCATATTCGCGATATTGCCAGGCTATTCTGCGGAAGAAACGAAGTATTTACAAAAAGAAGCGTCTCAAATATGGACGGCAAGGTTAAAGATAAGTTAGTTAGGTTATATATTAAAAACACAGATGATACATTCTTTGCAACAAGACAGTCTACACGTATCACGTGCACAGACAAATACTAGTCACAGAAGTACTGTTTTTAGGCTTAGAAATGTAATTTTTCAAAGTAAACTCGTGCCTATGGAGATATTGTAGGTTTACTAAAATATTGTTATGCGGGGTGATTCAAAAGGGTATTTACAACTTTGAAAATCAATATAAATTTATTGAATCAAGATAGAGAGTTGGTTTTAGCGTTATTTTGTAAGTAGGCACATCACGTTTGTTACTTTAAAAATGAATCATTGGTAACCCATTTGACATACATTGGTAACCCTGCACACATCCCATCTGTATTTAATTTCTTCCCAAACTCACTGTAGCAATTTAGCTTTAACTTTCTCAACATTGGGGTAAATTTTTTTTCTGAGTCCAGATAGAGAAATTAACCGCTTCTGAAATGTTATCAGTTCTAACTTTGATTCTTCTAATCAAAACTCTCAGTTTGCACGCTAGAGCCCAGTAAAGGTAACCTCCTTTGTTGTAACTTCGCTAGCAAACTACGCATATAAAACTCAGCGTGTTTCCCTGCAAAATAACAATAAAACCGATGCAGGTTCTTTCAATAAATTCATAAGAATTTCTCAAGTCGTAAAGTCCTTACATCACACTGTATAATTATGTTGGTGAAAGCATACAAAGTTTCCTAATATTCTCGAGCTTTATATTATTTCTATTAATCGAACAACAATTCAAGAAAAACCTTCTATGAAACTATAGAAATGTAAATAAATTTAATTGTTAATTGTTGTAAGTTTTTACTAAATTTTTATACTTGGGGAAAAAGAAAAATACATTAGATTCTTTGTTTAAAATAATCAATTAGAGTGATATTCATAAATTTTGCACTACACACACACACACACACACACATATATATATATATATATATATATATATATATATATATATATTCAATAATTGTAGAATGTGTGACCATTATATTAAGACTAAAAAACGCTATTATTTTAGAGTAGGAGTAGTCCCAGATTACATACTAGTACTCAAATAAAGTTTTCAGAGAAACTTGTTAATATCACTGTAAAAATATTAAAAATTATTGATTTTTTGCTTTCTTATAGAAAATCTATTTTTCAGTGCACTTGTAGCTTACGAATCCCTCAAGAACGTTAGTACAAAATTATCGTATATGTTTAACGCCTGAAACAATGCAACTGTAATTTAACTGTGCAAGAGTAGTTATTTATAGTTCAGGCACCCTCTACATAAAACACTCTATATTATCAATCAGATTTCATTGTTATAGCTTTAGAGCGAAACAATATTATAATAAATACGGTTTCAGATTAAAATCCATTATATTTTAAAAATGTGTAAGGTTAGGATTGCACATTTGCATATATGCCAAATCCTTTGAACTTCGCTTCTAAACCTGTTGAAAATATTTAGATATTAAATATAAAACGAACATAAGGTCACAATCAATTACGTATCCCTCCAACGCGTTTCAATAACAAAGTCATCTTCATCCTCATTATCGAATACATCAAAACTAAAATCCGCCAGAACTCGTGGCAGCCAACCTCTTGCGAGGTACCACCGTCCACATGCGCATGCGGTTAGTATCCCTACCGCGAGTGAAGGAAACGGGATTAATTGCCAATGTACCAAGCTCATAGGCTCTTTCCATGGAGAATCATGAGATAGTGAAATGAAACAGTACGGTAAGTAAAGCGCTAAGAGCGGGGTGAAAAAACCTGACAAGAAAGAATTCCTGTCAGGAAAAATCCCGAGACAGATCATGCAGGAACTCTTGGGGGCTTGGCCACCTTATGCTAACGGATAAAGAGGGGTATTACCTTACAAATACCTTGTTAGGGAGTCTATGGCAGGAATGGCATGCACCTCTTCTTCTGCTGCCTACTCGGAACTGAAAAGGCGTGCATTCAAAATTAGTACTATATTTTTATTGTTTGTATTATGGCTAGATCCAGGCGGTCAGTAAGGACAGCGAGCCTCTGCGTGTGTGTCGTGGGTAGCGTATATCTACCCAGTGGATGTTGTATGTGCATGAGCCTGTTTGTAGAATCTTGTTGCAAAGTGTCGGAGGTGTTGTTTGATGAAAGGCACTTAGAAGTCAGTGTGAAGCAGTGTATATCTATTAGAGCTAGACGGTCCAATAGGTTTCAGTGCTACTATCTATCAAAAAGTAGCAGATGTCCAATTATACCACTCTAGCAGTAAAACTTATATAATTTGAGACACTTATTTTAGCTCTTAAATCTTGATTTCTATTTAAAAAATGACGGATGGCTCACTATAGCTGTAACCGCCTCATTTAATGATTAGGTAACTATGCAATCCATTCAACACTGTCTGACGCTACAGCGATAAAAACATTTAATCCTATAACACCGAAATAATGAAAACTAAAAAATCTTATAGAATAGATAAAGGAGGCTAGGGTCCATTCAATCCAAGACTAGGTTAATAAGTTTTACTATAGGATTACTCGCAAGAGGAGTGTCGATTCCGGTAGATTTTGCTACGTCCTCCTCCGATAAAGGATATCTGAAAAATTCCTAATCCATTTCTTAGCTTACCTTCTGCCAACGCTATCGTATGGTTTCAGGTTAATGTTGAGAAATGCTCAAACATTCAATTTTTCCGACGTTATATTTATAGATGGAATTTTCAACTCCCATAAAAATATCTTCATCAGTAGTCCTGCCTTTAGTACTATCAATATCAAGAAGTTCTTCATAGCTTTTATCAGCTTCCTTTTCGGGATCCATTTCTTCGGCTACTGCAATTGCGCATTCTTTAATCGTTTCTCCATCGGTGAATGGATTTTTACGTTTTGCGATTTCAAGAGCCACTCGAAGCTGCCACGAATTGCACCTCTTGATCAGAATTGGACAAATTATAAACAAAAAACATTTAATCCACCTGCAGTTGGTTATAAGACATCCCCATACGTTTTGATTCTACTGGAATCCTCTTCAGGAACCAGAATGTATTCACAGTAGCCTACACCAGCCAATTCATAAGCTCATATATTGAAAACAACATAAATCGTAAAAAACACCCTGATAATTCATCTTAAAATAAAACCAAATATTACAATATTCTAGGGTTGCTTTCTTTCGTGGGTTAGCGAACGGTTTTACAGATCATAGACAGTGTTTCAGCTCTGTGGAAGGAGGCAGGTTACCGAAACTATCGAAATAAAACATCCAGTTACAGTTTTTGTCTGTAAGTACTGTCCATATAGTCACTATAGCCTACAGCAGGGGTCTCCAGCCCTTTTTACTCAAGGATAACATCTAAATTTTTAGAAGGAAAGCAATATTTCAAGGCAGAATATCTAGACACGCCCCCCCCCCCATACACCCACGACGTTTATTCTAATCAAGAGCTCAATGGTTGTTTTTGAGATTTTCTTGCTTCGTTTTTTACTTGTTCACAGCTAGTTTTACATTTATAGTGAAAAGAAGTAGCAAGTGAAAAATGAGTACTGTACTCAAATTTTATTATCAAAATGCTTAAAAAGAAATATATTACCAAATAAATTTTTGTTAGTATGATAGCTTTTCGCGGGCCGAATGTGGCTCGTGGACCGTAGTTTGGAGACCCCGGGCCTACAGTATTAGTTCATCCAAGGACTTCCTGGAAGATTGTATTTTTCAGAAACTGCTCTGAAATGAGGAATAGAAAAACAAAATGCAAAAGTTTCGAGTTCATTTGTCACATTCGTGTTCCGTAATAAGAGTTTATTCCTAATAACCAATACACATACGGCCTAACGTAACAGCCACTGTTAATTTACACGCACTTACTTGAATCACGCTATACTATATTTCTTCTTCTGTATGTACCCTTTGTCTTCCTACCGTTGACCACTTCTTTCTTTTTTTGAAACTTCCACTTCCTATCTCGCCATTCGATATATATACAGTATATATGTACTTCTTTCTGCAGAAGTTATGCCAATAATTAGAGGTTTACAGCAGAGTTTGACTTGTCAGTACGATATATCTGGAGATACTGCATTAGATTTGAATATGACAACAATATTATGGCTGAGATTTAATTCCGACAAGCCATTCGGAAAATGAGTAGACCTAATAACGTGTTATTTATGCCTAGTCACGTCAATTTCAAAGTTAAATTACGTCATTTTGACTATTACTCTGTTGCAAGACTTGACTCGCTTCCTCCACATCACTATCATATTACAGAGCATTTCAGATACACGACCCTACACTCCAGACCAGACGCCATGTCCTCTAACCTCTACCAGGAAATTTTAGGTCCTTGCAATAATCCCACAGTTTATATTTGTATATCCTAATATCTTTCGTAAACGATAGTAGTTAAACGGGTTGATCGCTTACAAAGTAAAAGAAAAAAAATTTGTAGGCCTACCACTAAAATGTTTATTTATTCACCATTCCTCTAACCTAACTCAAGAATCAAACCATTAGTTCCAGTAATATTTATGACATATTTGGGGTGATATTTAAATGGAAGTGAAAATATGTGATTACATACAATGTGTATATGAAACAACCTGTATGTTTTAGGTTTGCATAAAAGTCTGTTTTAACGCGTAGATTATATTAATTTACTAATTGTACATTATTTGGTTAGAATGCTATTGAATTGTAAACTTCTTTAATTTATATTAAGAATAAATATTAATAAATGAATTTAATACAATTATAATGAATAATATTTTTTATCTGCTTACTCACCTTATTATTTAATTGTAAGAAATATAGGACTGGACTAAATTGTTTTGAAAAAAACTAAGAATTAAGTTAAAACTTGTATACCTAAATCCTAGAATACTGGTTTTAAAATATAAATAATTAATGATGTCGAATGATTTCATATATATATATATATATATATATATATATATATATATATATATATATATATATATATATATATATAAGTTACGTGTTATATTAAGCTCGAAAGGTTTTTAAAAATGATTTTATTTTTACAAACCTTTGTTAATTAAGAAACATTTAATTTTGAAATGGTTACAATAATTTAGCTTAATAAAAACATAAATTCAAATACAACTGATGTACATTCAGCTGGAGCGGAAAACGTCTGTGCGATACAGAGGCGACTTACACACTGCCGGGGCTCTGTTCTCACCACCTATATAATACAAAAGCTGCGTAAGCAGGAATTTTCCTAGCACGCATTTAAATATGAAATTTTCACATAAATCGTTCATATAACTCCTCCATCCCTAAAGAAAACTTCGGGGATTGGCGAAGTTTCGGCATTGGTTGAAGTCTTCTTCATCTTCTTGATGAGGGCGAAGTATATAAGCTGCTGAATAGGCCTCCGTAAAGGGCAATTTTCGGCATGGGTTGAAGTCCTCTTCACTGGAGAAAGTCACCAGGCAAAGGTTGATCTCCAAGATCCAGTTAAATGGGTTGTCTGCGATTTCCAACGCAGTATCCTCGTAGTTTGTAGGCGTTATTGTTTTTTTGATGATGGGCATTTTACAGTCTAATTTTCTGTTCATTATAGTTCAACTGAGCAAAAGTATTTGGAATTGATTAATACAATTTATAATGAGTCTTTTCTATCATAGGATAGATACAAAATGTTTATAACATATACAATTGTTATCAGAATCTAATTTTTTGTTCTACAAAATTTACATTGATTACAATAAAAGTTTTATATAATTTTTCATAATTTTTACCATCATTTACATTCAAATTGCCTGTTATAGATTTGATAAAGGATTCTAGTCAGTTTATAAGAATTCTTTTTGTTTTGTTATCTCTTTAAGAGTATAGTTTCTAATTTTCTTCAATTACAATGTTTTTTGTGATTAACATATTTCAAATAATTAACAATATTTATTACCATAATTAGTTACATATCATTTAATAAATTACAAACGTTTGTAACACATACAATTAATAAAACAATGTTGTTTAAAAGTTTAATAAAGTTTCTTGCATAGAATTAGTGGACAAAGGTATGGTAGGGATTTTAATTTGATTGTGTTGAATATGAACAAGAAGGATTTTGGTCATTAATTACATTTTTTATCTTCTTAGGCCTTTTAATTTTCGACAAAAGTATTTTGTCTTTTGTGTTGTGATGTCTAGGCTTTATTTTACCAGTTTTTCTTTCCTTGTTTATTGAAGCTATTTCTTCCTTGCTATATCTGTTTTTCGTTTTGCTTTGCTTTTGAACTGTTTTTATATAGACTTCCGGTGGTATTTCTGGAAGTGGTTCCTTATTTATGTTTCTTTTTTCTAAAACTTTTTCTTTAATTCTTTGATTGCTATCCCTAATGTTTTCATAAAGTATTTTTGTTTTTTCTTTATGGTTTAAAACGTAGTCATTTACAATTTGTTTTTCTAAATCTATATCTAATAAAGTGTTTGAATTTATGTGTCCAAATAAGACTTCGCACGGCGTTAATTTCGTGACTGAATGTATGCTATTGTTATAATCTATTATAGCATATTTAATTTTCTTAATTATACTGTCTTTTTTAAATTCGATTTGATTATTTAACAGCCTTATGTGTTCTATTATAGTGGAATGAAATCTCTCACATAATCAGTTTGATTGGGGGTTTTGTGTGCTGATAAAGTGAATTTTGATCTTATGCAGGTCTAATATCTCCTTTACAATTCTGTTATTAAACTCCGTTCCATTGTCTGAGATAATAACTGTTGGTAAGCAGAAATGCGTGAAGTAATCTAATATTTTGTCTGCAATATCTGTAGCTTGAGATCTTCCAAAGCGATAAGCTTGAGCATATCGTGAGAACGCGTCGACTATGCTCATAAAGGAATTCTTCTCCAAGGAGATTGTGTCAACGTGAATTACTTGAAATGGTCTTGCAGCTGTTGGTGTCAAGTTCATTTCTAGCTGTAAGGGAATTCTGTTGTATTTAGTTCTTTGACATATGTCACACTGATTTATGAAATTTTGAATTAGTGATTTTAAATTAGGCCAATAATATCTTCGCTTAATTTGTTCGTATGTTTCCTGTATCCCGCGGTGATTGGTTTTGCTAACATGATAATTACTTATCGTTTCTAAGGTATCTTCTTCCGAAGTTAGGTCTAAGAGTTTGTTATTGCACTTAACTAAATTTAGTTCAGTTTGTTTGAAATTTTTGGCTATGCATGATGCAAATTTCTCATAAAAGTCGTCTTCAAAATATAGATTATATTTTATTTTGGGTACCAAATATGATTTTACAAAATTAACTATGTCTTCTTTAAAATTATTTTCTGATATTTCGACTATTAAACGAATTTTTGAAGTTCCAAATAGCTTTATAATTTTTACTTTCTTCGGCTCATATTTTACTAATGATAAAAATATTTGGTTTTTTCCAAAGTTTACAGGCTCGTCGGAAATTGGTATTTCAATTTGGGTGTTCCCTTCAAAATTGGAGTGGATAGTTTGACTGTCGCTTTCTTCATTGTCCTCAAAGTTGGCGTTATCTGTTGCGTCGAGTTGTACGACCATAAATTCGTTATCATTATCGTTCAGTTCCGGGAAGTAACGTTGAAGTAAGTCGGCTGCAGATAACTCAAGGTCTGGTTCTACAGTGTGTTGGGTGTTCGTTGACCTTTTATCAGTAACGTTTAATTGTATTCTGGACAATGCATCTGCATTTTGGTTTAGTTTGCCTTTTTTGTATCTTATGTCATAATCATATTCTTCTAATTTTAATCTCCATCTTAAAAGTTTGGAATTTGGTTCTTTAACTGAAAATAACCATTGTAAAAGTTTATGGTCTGTATATATTTTAAATTTTCTCCCAAATAAATAAGGCCTGAAATGTTTGGTCGCCCATACGATTGCTAATAATTCTTTTTCAATCGCAGAGTAATTAGTTTCGCTGTCGTTTAAAGTTCTGCTGGCACACGCTATAGGAAGGTCTTTTCCATGTTTGTCCTGTCTTAAAATTGCTCCTAGTGCATAATTACTAGCATCTGTCGTTAGAGTAAATTCCTTTTCAAAATCTGGGTATTGTAGAAGGGGCTCATTAGTCAATATATTTTTACATGTTTCAAAACATTCTATAAAGTCTGGATTTTCTATATTTATTTTTGCATTTTTCTTTAAACAGTTAGTAAACGGTTTTGTTATCTTGGCGAAGTTTTTAATAAATTTTCGATAATAGCCTAATAGTCCTAAAAATCCTTTAATTTGTTTGGTGGTTTTAGGTATTGGATAGTCCTTGATTGCCAAAAACTTTGCTGGGTTGGGTTTTACGCCATCTGGTGTCACAACATGTCCCAAATATGCTACTTCTTTTCTTAAAAATTCTGTTTTATCCAGCTGTACTTTAAAGTTGGCTTTGCGTAATCTGTCGAATACTTCTTTAAGTCTTTCTATATGTTCTTGGAGGCTAGTAGAATAAATTATAATGTCGTCTAAATAAACTAAACATGTTTCATTTTGGATGCCTCTCAGAATATTATTCATAATCCTTTGAAATGTAGGGGGGCTATTCTTTAGTCCAAATGGCATTCTTACAAATTCGTAGTGTCCCGTTTCTGTTGAAAACGCTGTTTTTTCTATGCTATTTTTATCCATTTCTACTTGGTGAAATCCTGAGGCTAAATCTAAAGTTGTAAAATACTGAGACCGTCCTAATTTGTCTAATATGTCTGTAAAGTTCGGCAAGGGAAATTTATCGTCAATTGTTTTTTTGTTTAATCCTCTAAAATCTATTACTAATCGAAATTTTCTTTTGCAAGAAGCGTCTTGTTTTTTGGGTACAATCCAGACAGGAGAGTTCCATGGAGAATTCGAGGGTCTAATAATTCCTTGTTTAAGCATGTCCTCAGTTTGTTTATTAATTTCGTTCTTGTAAATCTCTGGATATCTATAATTTCTAGAGTATACGGGAATTTCATCAGTAGTCCTAATAACATGTTTTATTTGGTTGGTAAAAGTTAAATCGTTTCCCTCAATATGGAATAAATCTGCATAATCTTCTATTAAACTTGTTATAGCGGATTTTTCTTCCAAGTTCATATGTTCCATTCTAAATTTTGATAAATCTAAATTTTTCCTTCTCGATTTTTTTTGTTTATAATCTAACAAATTGAAATTAGTGTTCTTTTGCATTGTGTCAGGCTCAAGGATATCGTATTCTTCTAAAGATTTTAATTCTAATGGTTCATTCACTGTTAATTCTACATTTTCTTCTGTGTTGTTTATAATAGGGCAATAGGCTTCTCCCTTGCGTACTGAAACTATACACTGCGGAATTTCTAATCCATTTAAGTGTTTGTACGCTAAGAGTCCTTCTCCATCTTGAATATTTTGTATTCTAAATTTAATCGTTTGGCTAGTGAGGGCTTGTATAACATAACTTGTTCCCTTTTTTGCGTTCTGTTCCTGACATTCGCCTTTATTATTATTATTATTATTATTTTGTTCTTCTGTGTTAAAATATTTAATCGCGATTCGCTTATTGCGAAATATTAATTTATCATTCACAAAATTGAAATTAATTTTTAATTCTTTTATGTTATCTAATCCAAGGAGTAAGTCGAAATCTTTATGGAAATCAAATAAATAGAATTTGGTTGTTTCTTTTCCCAAAAGTGGTAGTGTACAACTGTATTTTTCTTTTGATACTTCATGAGCTGTACTCACTTCAAATGGTTCTTGTTTTAGGGTGTTTTTGAAAAATTGGAAAGCTATTGATTTTTTAATAAATGATCTCGTGCTTCCAGTGTCAATCAGCATCTTTAGGTTGGTCTTGGGATCCTGGATGTACGGTAGTTCGTTTGTCTCGTCTTCGATATGCATTATGGAAAATGTCTTTTTATTCTGGTTAGTCCTAAAAAATGATTTTGGGTATGATTGTCCTCTTGAGTGAATCCACATGCGTTTTCCTCTTGCGTTGAATCATCAAAGTCTATGTAGCTGTCAGGGTCCTCTTGCGGTTCATAATCCGTTTGTTCGGTCAGATAAGAGTTAGTCATCTGTTCAGTCAATCGATTCATAGTTTGATCGTAATTTTCTTCTTCTATTGGTTTCCCTGTCATCTGATAAAGTCTATTTTGTCTAATTGTGTTCCCTGTTTGACGTGTGGAAATGCTCATAGGTCCTGAACTTTTAGTGGTGTGTAATTGTTAGATTGTCTCGGTTGTTGATTTTGCTGTACGTATGAGTTAGGTTTAGTAAATTGGTTAGGATTATTTTGGTAGTTGGGCCTATAATTTTGGAAGGTTTGTTTGTTAGGAATGGGTTTGCGAATAGGCGGGTATTGTGGGGCCCTAGGTGGAATGTTCTGTTTAATATTTTGAAATAATTTGTTATTTTTAAATTGAAAGTCATTAGTAAGCATGTTAAGTGCTTCGCTAAGAGAATCTGGATTTTTGGTGCGCATTAGCGATCCTACGGGTTCATGTAAACCTCTAAGGAAAACTCTTAACCCTAATTTCTGTACATATTCTATCAAAACATCTTTGGCCAATTGTCTTTGAGGCTATTTATTAATAAAAAATGAGATATCTAAATTTAATAGTTTTTGAATTCTCTCATAAAATTTAAAAGGTGATTCATTATTTTCTTGTTTTAACTCAGCCATTTCTAAATTTAAAGTAAAGCAATGACTTTTGTCTGAATAGCTGGTTAATAATACTTTTTTAATCTCATACCAATTATATGAATTTGAATTTACTACCATTTCCAATGCTTGGCCTTTTAACTTAGCTAGTATAGAAGAAAATAGATATTCATTTTGAAAATCCTCTGGATTTTAGTTTACATAAAACTTATTTACTACCTTATCGCATATTGAAATAAATCTGTGGAGCATAGTGGGCTCTCCACTATACTCAGGAATCATATCAAGATATTCCTTCTTTAATGTTGGCGTTGCCATTTTAAAATATTATTTTCTTTAAAATAATAAAATTAAAATCAATTATATAAAATTAAAAGTATTTACTCTACTTTTCTTAATTCTATTTCTTACGATCTACTTACAAGTGGATCCAAAATACTTTGCTCATTTGAACAACTTTTCACTTTCCACGATATTCACTCGTGCTCTTAATAGATATGCGCTCTATTAAGTTGTTGTAGATATTCACTCTACTAAAGTTTTCTTATGTCGTTACAGATTTGCGCCCTGTAATGAGTCAAGTTTTTTTGCAGTATCTCGGTTAACGATTGAAATCGATAAAAATTATGTTCATTAATTCTCCCGAGATGTTCTACCGACTGCGCCAGTTACGTGTTATATTAAGCTCGAAAGGTTTTTAAAAATGATTTTATTTTTACAAACCTTTGTTAATTAAGAAACATTTAATTTTGAAATGGTTACAATAATTTAGCTTAATAAAAACATAAATTCAAATACAACTGATGTACATTCAGCTGGAGCGGAAAACGTCTGTGCGATACAGAGGCGACTTACACACTGCCGGGGCTCTGTTCTCACCACCTATATAATACAAAAGCTGCGTAAGCAGGAATTTTCCTAGCACGCATTTAATTATGAAATGTTCACATAAATCGTTCATATAACTTATATATATATATATATATATATATATATATATATATATATATATATATTGGGTAGTGGCTATAGATGTTTTTCAGCGACCATAAGTACGTGGTTATAATTAATAAATTCAGTTTATAAAAAACTCAAAATAGTAAAAGATTCGTATTTGGAGATACAATTATATATTTGAAACTTGATAATATTTAAATGCTTGTATTATAAATGTTTAAGCTCCTTGATTTATTGGTTATTACTTTTTGTTTCTACAAAACCTTTATAAGTGTACAGCGAACACTATTAGTAGGCCTACATTATATTTTATTTTTAAACGTTAAAATGTTGAAGTTTATTTGTAGATAGATATATTAATTTCTGTATATTAATATAATGTAACGATAGTTGCATATACCTGTATCTTTTTTGTGTTAACATAATATTAATTTAATAGAAATAGATTGTTTATAGAACCTAACTGTAATAGAAAAACTGTATTAGAAACTAAATTGCTTTTTTAGAAAAATGAAAGTTAAGGTAATACTTCAAAATTATTAGTTGATAGACTACAATCAATTAAGGCGTGTTCACATGGGCGTTTTCAGTAAATTTTATGACTGAAATTGCAGAACGAACCAAGCTACACCACTATTATATCACTCCACCACATTTACAATGTCACTGGGCGACGAACGGAAGTTTAACCTTGAATTGGCAACAAGGTTAACCCACGCAGCAAGATGTGAATTTCCTATTAGCTCAGACGGCTGTAATCCCCACTCCCTCTGGTCGGGTTCACCTACGCAGAATCATATTCTGTTTTAAATCAAACTATAACTATTAGATTTATATTTATACAATTCAATATCATGACGGCTTGTTGAAACTTCCTTATGAGCCCTTAGAAAGTAGTATATTTCAAAGATGTGGTTCAACTAAAGCAAATTTGCTATTTACGTTTCACTGCATAATTTTGCTGTAATGTGTTTGATGGAATTGTAATTTACACACAAAATAACAGAAATACGAAAAAAATTATAAAAACTCTGGCATCAAAATGTTACAGTTTTGGAAAATTGTAATCCCTCTGCCAAACGTGCTGGTAAAAATGCTTATTGCCCACCCCCAATACAATGCATATAAAATGAATCAAAAACATTTCCTGAAGCTATATTGATAATTATTGTTTGTTATTGCCACGGAAGATTAATTTTGTATACCTATGACCATCCAGTCAGGTTAGATTTGGTTGTAATTTTATACGTTTAACCAAATGTACACGTTTAAGGCTAGAATAGAGATCACGTAACGAACTATTACTGCACAGAAGTAGACGTTTATTTAGGTATTGTTGTATAAAATTACAATTAAATCTATCGTAACTGGATACTTTATACGTAGGCCTATATTTAACTATATGTATACGTAGTACAGCGCGCTGTTGATAAGCTCACGTAGTACTTCTTATTACTCCTCAATGAATTTTTTACCCAACTTTTATTTGATATAAATTTGAGTGAGAGTTTTATTATTTAATCGCATCACTGATGACTTTCTGCATCGTCCGGTATAATTCTTTCCCCTACTGAACATGTGGGAAAGGGAAATGAATACACGAAATTTTACATGGGCATTCTTAGAGTTCCTGGTTAACACATAGGCCTAGTTTTATTTAGAAATTCCGTCAGGGCACTGCCCCACTAACCTTGGATAGTCTCTTGACTTTAGGTTTATATAGGCCCTATTATAGTGTGATATATTTATAGGGATTTAATTTCAGTAAATTAAATTCAACCCAAATATAAATAATACACTTTACAATAATCTGGGCGGTTAGGGGCCTCATGTTGATTGTTTACATTTTTATTTACTTTTTCTTTAGTAAAGTACTTAACTACTTTTGTCCCAAAACTACATCTTAATATAGTTCATAATACCCTCTGTCCACAATAATATTCTATTAACCCAATTCCATTGCAAAGCAAAATCCCTAGAGAAAAATGTTCAAACTATAACTCTGAGTTTAATTTTCGTTGGTTGCATCTGAAATGTTCCTAAAGCTAAACAAAACATTTTGTAGAGTATTTGTTTTTCCTTATAAATTCATCAGGTTTTAAAAAATATTGGTCATGTTTGCCTCTACTAAAAAAGTAATAAGTAATGCTTACAAAGTACTGTATTCATATAAATAGTCATGAGAATTCATTTATAAAACTAGATAATTATTTTAATTAACTTATAAAAGATATAACTTTCTTTCACTACTGGATGTATTGATATACTGCATGTATTGAGAAATAATATAATTCTGTAAATACTTCTCGAGTTTACATTAAATTGTACTTTCATTGTATGCATATGTTTTGTTTTCCTTACTTATTTTCTAATCTGAACCTTTGAATTTTTTTACTTGAAGTAGTAATTATATTTAGCCTATCACAGTTTAAAAAATGAACTGGAAAATCATCAAGTCTTTAAATATTGTAACAAAATCATGATCTAGTCTTCTGATATGCTGACATCAAACCAGGTGACCACAACAATTCATGTGCAGACATAAACGCTCAGATCAGTGTGCCTCAGTAGGAATTCTTGAAGATCAATCGGTCAAATATCTTTAGTCAGCCAGAGTCAACATTCACTATAAATACCAGGTTTCATAAATTGACCTAGGCTATTTAGCTTTGAAATACCTTTTATTACAAAAAACAAATAATAAACATGTAAAGCTTTTAAAAACAAACTTTGTATGCTTAAAAGACAGAGAGATAAACCTAAGGTTTGAATTTCAAGGTAATTTATAATTTCAACTACCATAAACAAATTGTTTTTCATTACAGTTTAATGATAATTTTTATAAACAATACTCAGCAAAATTAAATCAGTAAATCATGAACAAATTATTGATAAAATAATGTTTACAATGAAAATTAATTATATTTAACAATAATTAGAACAATTAATATATTTATAACAGAAAAACATATGTATTGTACATCCTGATTGCTTATATTACTTCATCTTAAGATTAAAGGTCCATCCCTTGAGAAAAACGTAAGATTAACATTAAAAAATTATAAAGTAAAATTTATACTTCCAAAGCTGTCAACATCCTTAATTGCAAAATTGGAGATTTTTTATAATTAAAAAGTTGAAATCCATCTAGAACTTTTGTTAATATTAGTGTAGTAATTGAATGAGTTAGGGTTATAAACAAAATAAATATAAACCGCTCACTGTTATAAGACTTTAATTTCATATAGTGTTTCCATCACTTATTTCATCATCCTCAAACATGTAAGCTCTATACATAATTTTTATTCAGCTCTATGGACTTGTGTGCCATACTTATAAATAATATTCAAGCTGGCTTGTGAGTTAAGGTTATAAATAAAATAAATATATGACTAGCTATGTCCCACTTCTTTAGGTAAAGTTATGTTTGTAGTATGAAACGGGTTGAAATGTCCCGTTACAATTCAATAAAAAATTGAAATTATCTCAATTTATAAAATATAATTTAAATAAATTTTTCAAGCCATGAATATTGATCATTAAGTCTATAATTCTAAAATAAATTGTGATTGCACACAAATCATGACTTCGGGTGTGTTTTGTGTGCTACGTAAAAATCAGGTTTCTACAATATTTTAAATAAACAGTTAAGACAAGAAAAACGGCAAAATCCAAGTCAGACAAGCAAATCGAGGATGGGGGAAGAGAGACGATAACTGTCGCTGAGCGTTGAGGTTCTCTCTCGTAATTAGGCCACTGAGAAGAAAGGTCATAGTTTCTGTTGAATTAGCAAAAATACCAAAATGGATTTCTAGAGCATAAGCTCGAGGCCGCGGAGTGCGGGAATAATGTAGTATGTCTTAATTTATGTCTAGTGAAAACTAGACATCGAAATATGAAAAATCACGGTTAAATTTTCATTGTCAAGAAACTAGCTTCGCCGAATTTGTCCGTTCCTGCTTCCTGGATAGTAGGAATTGGTTTAGATTGGCACAACTACCCCTAACTCGGCCGCTACGTAACCTAGGACTATAGGGGTAGTTTTGGATGATGCTCAAGGTCATCCCGGCCTTGACCGTAGCCTTAGGGGTGGTTTTGACCGCGTTCAGGGGGTTGGGGGGTATTTTTTCGAAAAAATTTATTTTCAACCCACTAACCTAAGCTAGCCAAAATTCATCTAACCTAACCTAACCTATGTATGGGGGGTGACCTCGGCTACGTTCAGGACCATCTCCGGGGGCAACTCCGGGGGTGGATTGGGGGGTGGGGGGTAGTTTTCGAAAAAATTTTGGAAAAACGTTTCTTGACCGATAGGGTGAGTTTAGGGTCTAATACGGGCTGCTGAGGGGTAGTTTCACCTAGGGGTAGTTTTTACAAAAAATATGAAATTGCCGAAAATCGATCGGATGGATCAACAGACAGTACAGGATATGTCTAGAGTCCTTTTTGGACCATTGCGGGGGCGGTTCACCTAGGGGTAGTTTTTACAAAAAATATGAAATTGCCAAAAATCGATCGGTTTGATCGAAAGACCGTACGGGATATGTGTCCATTATGGTAGGCTGTGTGGGTGGGATCACCGGTTTTCAGATTGCCAAAAATGATCGAGGTCCTAGGTAAAAGCCACCTAGGAGTCATGCTCGAGGTAAAGCCATCTCGAGGCAGGCCCTTAGGTAAAGTAACCCAGGAATAGCTCCGGTGGTGGGGGTAACTTTGGAAAGATTTAATGGTTATCTAAAGACGTATCAGCGCTCGAGCGACTCTAGGCAAGTAGTAGGCTCACCCCAACTATAGTGGTCTACCCCTAAATGATATGGGTGACGAGGGGCCCAGGGGTTGGCAAACTCAAAATTTGTCTATCCTACTAAATTAATAAACAATGCAGTCAGCCTATAAGTAAAGCTACACAAGAGCAGGGCTAGGACGGTTGCTATATCAACTACCAAGAGAAATACCTCCACCAAGTCTTAGGTAAAGCTATCTGTGGAGCAAGGCCACAGGTAAAACCATCCCTTATGCCAAACCATAGGTAAAGCCATCCAGGTGTCGGACCTTCGGTAAAGTCACACCAGGAGTCGTGCTAGAGGTAAAGCCCCCCTAGGAGCCAGGTCTAGCCAACCCGAGGCCGGCCCTTAAGTAAAGCCACCCGGGTGTCAGACCTCCGTTAAAGTAACCACGGAGTCGGGCTTGAGGTAAAGCCGCCTAGGAGCCGGGCCTTAGGTAAATCTACCATTGAGGCAGACCATCGGTATGTAAAGCTACCATGGAGTAGGGGCCTAGGTAAAACTACCATGGAGTTAGACCATAGGTAAAGCAAACACGGAGCAAGGACTCAGGTAAAAGCCATCTCGAAGCCTGCCGATAGCTAAAGTAACCCTGGATTCAGGCATCAAGTGGGGGTGGTTATCAAATAATATATGAAATTACCAAAAAATTAACGGTTAGATCAAACGACCAACGACCTATATAGAGTTCAAATAGTCAACAAGTTGAATCGACCAATCACAACGCAGGGGCCCGGTAGGCCTACGTAAACGGTCAATGTAAGACGAGAAGGCCTATATAACGTGTTAAACCAATATATATGACAGCCCACATAATGTGTTAAACAAATATGCAAGCCTACATACATACTATGCTAGGCCGACATACTATGTCGGTAAATCACCGGCCAAAGCCTATATGAACTGAGATAGTTTCACCTCATATATCAGGAAGAACCACGGACAGGCAACCGTATAATATGGGGAGTACTATAAGGTATAGCTAAACCAATATATACGATAGCCCACATAATGTGTTAAACAAATACGCAAGCTTGCATACATACTATGCTAGGCCTACATACATGAATCCCTAAATGCGCCTACTATGTCGGTAAATCACTGGCCACAGCCTATATGAACTGAGATAGTTTCACCTCATATATCAGGTAGAACCTGGCAATCGTATAATATGGGAAGTACTATAAGGTACATCTACCAATGCATAACCTATCAAGCCCACGTAAAGATTTAATATATCTGATGACGTACGAGCGACATGCACACCTATAACCAGAGTGGCCTACCCCTAAATAAAATGGCTGATGCAGGGCAAAGGGTTATGATTGCCAAACTCAAAATTTCTCTATGCTACAAAATAATAAACAATGCAGCGAGGCCGTTTCGTATGAAGGAATACGTTTGGCCTACATGTACAGACTTGCAGCGATAACGCAATATCTTAAAACCGCAATGGCAGCCGGTGACCGCTATAGCAAGCCTAAAACTCGAGCGGCCGTGTCGTTGTGAATCTAGGCGCATGTTTATGATCTGAATACTGTATCAAATTACTATGTAATATCGTCATACCACGGTATACATATATATAATCAGAAATCAATGTAAATAATCAAATAGCCTCAATGGATATATCCTATAGCTGCAAATGTATCTAGATATAAAGGTATATATGGAGAAACACTAATAAAGAGGCCTATCACAAAACGAGAATAAATATATGTTATAAAACGATCCTAAAACGAAGCTAGGCCAACATGCATGCTATCATACATATTCGTATATACCGTGTTAAGCCAACATACGTGATATTCCACATAATGTATTAAACAAATATGCATGTAAACCTGCATACATACTATGCTAAGCCGACTTACATGGGCCTACTATGTCGGTAAACCGCCGGCTAAAGCCTATATGATCTAAGCCTGACACACATTTACACCTCGTCTATCAGGTAGAACCTGGCAACCGTATAATAAGGGAAGTACTATATGGTATAGCTAACAATGCATAACCTATCACGCCCATCACGGTCAACAAATATTACAATGTAATTAAAAAAGTCGCGCAACCTTTATACATACAGTGCTAAGCCAACATTCAGGCATATATACTATGTTAAAACAGCGTGCAATATACTCTAAATAGCCACATATACGTTGTTAAACCAATATGCAGGTTAACCTATATACATCCCGTTACCCACATATGCCTATATAATATGTTAAGCCTGTATAAGTGATTGCCCTTATAGTGTGTTCAATAAATATGCGTGTAAACCAAATAAATACTCTGGTAAGCCAACATGCATGCTATCATAGATAGGCGTATATACTATGTTAGGCCTACATATCGCGTTAAACAAACATGTGTAAGCCACCATACATATTATGCTAAGCCGACAAGGGCCTGAACACATTATATCCACTGCATAGTTTAGCTAAACGGCTATCACACACTATCCTACAGGTACCACATAATACCTGATCAATAACACATAGTATCCAATGCATAGCCTGACGAAGGTTTAATATATAGTATCCAGAGGCCTCGCTAATGATTAACACATTGTATCCATAAGGCCTACTATGTCGGTAAACCACAGGCCTAAGCTTATGTGATCAGAGTCTGACAACTGTATAATATGGGAAGTACTATATGGTATAGCTAACAATGCATAACCTATCACGCCCATGACGGTCAGCAAATACTACAATATAATTTAAAAAAAAGTCACGCAGCCTATATACATACAATACTAACCAATATAGGCATATATACTATGTTAAACCAGCATGCAATATACTCTAAATAGCCATATATACGCTGTTAAACAAATATGCGTGTAAACCTACATAAATACTATGGTAAGCCAACATGCATGCTATCGTACTGTGTTAAGCCTAAATACATAATAGAATACATAATGTGTTAAACATATATGTGTGTAAGTTTGCATAGATATTATGCTAGGAAGACATGGGCCTGAACACATTATATCCTGTGTATAGTTTAACTAATTGATATCACACACTATCCCACAAGTTGCCCACAAATTACCACATAATACCTGATACATAGCCCGGTTAATCATTATCACATAGTATACGATGCAAATCACGACTAGGGCTAACACAACATATTCAAACCATAGCCTGACTAGGGCTAACACATAGTATCCGATGAGAAGTATGAATACAAAGTAACACATAATATCCGTTGCATAGCTCGGCTAAAGTTCGTCATATAGCACCCGAAGTATAGCTTGACAAACGCATAGCATCTCATGAGCGGCGTGATATAAGGTAACACATAGTATCCGATACACAACCTAGGATCGAATATGACGTCATCCAGGTGGAGAACAAGATGGCTGTAATGTTGATACCGAGTTCAAAAGGGCTATGGTGGCTAAGACCTGTGTAGGCTAGATCAAATAACCAACGTTTCAACTAAACTACTGTCTTACGCGTCGTTTAACCAACCAACATACGCGAAGTTCAAACGAACAGCATTGACACCAAGTCCAAATAGGCTATGGCGGCTATGCCCAGATCAGCGTTTCAGCTAATCAAAATGAAAAACTTACGCTAATCAACCAACATCTACACCGAAGTCAAATGGGTTATGGTTAGTGAAGGCACCGGCAAAAGCTTTAAGCCCTAGACATAATTATAGCTATCAACGCGTACCAAAATAGCTATGCAGAAACCGTCAAGGCCATTACACATATTGTCCAGGTATGTTCTCCATCAAACCGATACTTTAGACACCATCTCTGTAAAACAGCTACCAATTTATACTCTACCACAATAGGTATGTCAAAACTGTTACCGACTCCTAATCTAAGACAATGGTTACGTAACGCCCTTTATCAATTTAAGACCTTAAGCGATATCTTCGTAAAGACAGCCACAATAGTTACGTTAAAAAGAGCCACCGATGCTCACCCCACCATAAAAGCTACGTACAGACGGTTAATATTGTATAACCTATCACAAGACTTATGTAAAAACAGCTATGCATAACCTGTCACACAATAACTGCGTAAAGGCAGCTAACAATGCCTACCCCTTTAAAATAGCTACGAAAAGATAACACCCAATACATACCCTATCATAATAGCTATGTAAAGACAATAACTGCGTAAAGGCATCTAACAATGCCTACCCCATTAAAATAGCTACGAAAAGATAACAGCCAATACATACCCTATCATAATAGCTGTGTAAAGACAATTAAAGATGCATAGGCTAACTCGTTATTGACTGCTACTAAATAATGAACCATCACACTAGCCTCGTAAAGACAGCTACCAACATCACAATAGCTACGGAAAAACAGTTATCGATCAATGACCAAGATAATACTTACGTAAGATCTATATCAGTGCTAAGACAATAGCTCCGTAAGGAAAACCTACCACTGCATGAACTACGACAACAGCAAGGTATGGACGGCTACCAATGCATTACTTATCACAGCTACCAACACATAACTCGTCACATTAGCTAAGTAAATAGCTCTACCAGTGCCTAGCCTAACACACAGGCTAACTGAGGGGTCACTAACTAACCCATCACAATATCTCTGTACACGGCAGAAGGCGTGATGATCCTCATCTTTATCCCACACCCAACAGCAGGTTAGGTTAGAAGCACTCTGGCCAGCTTAGGTTAGTGGGTTGAAAATAATTTTTTCTAAAAACTACCCCTCTAGACGTGGTTGAACCCTCCCCCAAGGCTACGATCAAGGTCACATCGACCGCCTGCATCATCCAAAACCACCCCTAACTTCTACAACCACAGGTTAGTGATGCCCGTGATGGAGATACGACCAACCTTTGAAAGTTAGGGGTGGTATTGGATGATGCAGGCGGTCGATGTGACCTTGATCGTAGCCTTGGGGGAGGGTTCAACCACGTCTAGAGGGGTAGTTTTTAGAAAAAATTATTTTCAACCCACTAACCTAAGCTGGCCAGAGTGCTTCTAACCTAACCTGCTGTTGGGTGTGGGATAAAGATGAGGATCATCACGCCTTCTGCCGTGTACAGAGATATTGTGATGAGTTAGTTAGTGACCCCTCAGTTAGCCTGTGTGATAGGCTAGGCACTGGTAGAGCTATTTACTTAGCTAATGTGACGAGTTATGTGTTGGTAGCTGTGATAAGTAATGCATTGGTAGCCGTCCATACCTTGCTGTTGTCGTAGTTCATGCAGTGGTAGGTTTTCCTTACGGAGCTATTGTCTTAGCACTGATATAGATCTTACGTAAGTATTATCTTGGTCATTGATCGATAACTGTTTTTACGTAGCTATTGTGATGTTGGTAGCTGTCTTTACGAGGCTAGTGTGATGGTTCATTATTTAGTAGCAGTCAATAACGAGTTAGCCCATGCATCTTTAATTGTCTTTACACAGCTATTATGATAGGGTATGTATTGGCTGTTATCTTTTCGTAGCTATTTTAATGGGGTAGGCATTGTTAGATGCCTTTACGCAGTTATTGTCTTTACATAGCTATTATGATAGGGTATGTATTGGGTGTTATCTTTTCGTAGCTATTTTAAAGGGGTAGGCATTGTTAGCTGCCTTTACGCAGTTATTGTGTGACAGGTTATGCATAGCTGTTTTTACATAAGTCTTGTGATAGGTTATACAATATTAACCGTCTGTACGTAGCTTTTATGGTGGGGTGAGCATCGGTAGCTCTTTTTAACGTAACTATTGTGGCTGTCTTTACGAAGATATCGCTTAAGGTCTTAAATTGATAAAGGGCGTTACGTAACCATTGTCTTAGATTAGGAGTCGGTAACAGTTTTGACATACCTATTGTGGTAGAGTATAAATTGGTAGCTGTTTTACAGAGATGGTGTCTAAAGTATCAGTTTGATGGAGAACATACCTGGACAATATGTGTAATGGGCTTGACGGTTTCTGCATAGCTATTTTGGTACGCGTTGATAGCTATAATTATGTCTAGGGCTTAAAGCTTTTGCCGGTGCCTTCACTAACCATAACCCATTTGACTTCGGTGTAGATGTTGGTTGATTAGCGTAAGTTTTTCATTTTGATTAGCTGAAACGCTGATCTGGGCATAGCCGCCATAGCCTATTTGGACTTGGTGTCAATGCTGTTCGTTTGAACTTCGCGTATGTTGGTTGGTTAAACGACGCGTAAGACAGTAGTTTAGTTGAAACGTTGGTTATTTGATCTAGCCTACACAGGTCTTAGCCACCATAGCCCTTTTGAACTCGGTATCAACATTACAGCCATCTTTTTCTCCACCTGGATGACGTCATATTCGATCCTAGGTTGTGTATCGGATACTATGTGTTACCTTATATCACGCCGCTCATGAAATGCTATGTGTTTGTCAAGCTATACTTCGGGTGCTATATGACGAACTTTAGCCGAGCTATGCAACGGATATTATGTGTTACTTTGTATTCATACTTCTCATCGGATACTATGTGTTAGCCCTAGTCAGGCTATGGTTTGAATATGTTGTGTTAGCCCTAGTCGTGATTTGCATCGTATACTGTGTGATAATGATTAACCGGGCTATGTATCAGGTATTATGTAGTAATTTGTGGGCAACTTGTGGGATAGTGTGTGATATCAATTAGTTAAACTATACACAGGATATAATGTGTTCAGGCCCATGTCTTCCTAGCATATCTATGCAAACTTACACACATATACGTTTAACACATTATGTATTCTATTATGTATTTAGGCTTAACACAGTACGATAGCATGCATGTTGGCTTACCATAGTATTTATGTAGGTTTACACGCATATTTGTTTAACAGCGTATATATGGCTATTTAGAGTATATTGCATGCTGGTTTAACATAGTATATATGCCTATATTGGTTAGTATTGTATGTATATAGGCTGCGTGACATTTTTTTAAATTATATTGTAGTATTTGCTGACCGTCATGGGCGTGATAGGTTATGCATTGTTAGCTATACCATATAGTACTTCCCATATTATACAGTTGTCAGGTTCTACCCGATAGACGGGGTGAAAATGTGTGTCAGGCTCTGATCACATAAGCTTAGGCCTGTGGTTTACCGACATAGTAGGCCTTATGGATACAATGTGTTAATCATTAGCGAGGCCTCTGGATACTATATATTAAACCTTCGTCAGGCTATGCATTGGATACTATGTGTTATTGATCAGGTATTATGTGGTACCTGTAGGATAGTGTGTGATAGCCGTTTAGCTAAACTATGCAGTGGATATAATGTGTTCAGGCCCTTGTCGGCTTAGCATAATATGTATGGTGGCTTACACATGTTTGTTTAACGCGATATGTAGGCCTAACATAGTATATACGCCTATCTATGATAGCATGCATGTTGGCTTACCAGAGTATTTATTTGGTTTACACGCATATTTATTGAACACACTATAAGGGCAATCACTTATACAGGCTTAACATATTATATAGGCATATGTGGGTAACGGGATGTATATAGGTTAACCTGCATATTGGTTTAACAACGTATATGTGGCTATTTAGAGTATATTGCACGCTGTTTTAACATAGTATATATGCCTGAATGTTGGCTTAGCACTGTATGTATAAAGGTTGCGCGACTTTTTTAATTACATTGTAATATTTGTTGACCGTGATGGGCGTGATAGGTTATGCATTGTTAGCTATACCATATAGTACTTCCCTTATTATACGGTTGCCAGGTTCTACCTGATAGACGAGGTGTAAATGTGTGTCAGGCTTAGATCATATAGGCTTTAGCCGGCGGTTTACCGACATAGTAGGCCCATGTAAGTCGGCTTAGCATAGTATGTATGCAGGTTTACATGCATATTTGTTTAATACATTATGTGGAATATCACGTATGTTGGCTTAACACGGTATATACGAATATGTATGATAGCATGCATGTTGGCCTAGCTTCGTTTTAGAATCGTTTTATAACATATATTTATTCTCGTTTTGTGATAGGCCTCTTTATTAGTGTTTCTCCATATATACCTTTATATCTAGATACATTTGCAGCTATAGGATATATCCATTGAGGCTATTTGATTATTTACATTGATTTCTGATTATATATATGTATACCGTGGTATGACGATATTACATAGTAATTTGATACAGTATTCAGATCATAAACATGCGCCTAGATTCACAGCGACACGGCCGCTCGAGTTTTAGGCTTGCTATAGCGGTCACCGGCTGCCATTGCGGTTTTAAGATATTGCGTTATCGCTGCAAGTCTGTACATGTAGGCCAAACGTATTCCTTCATACGAAACGGCCTCGCTGCATTGTTTATTATTTTGTAGCATAGAGAAATTTTGAGTTTGGCAATCATAACCCTTTGCCCCGCATCAGCCATTTTATTTAGGGGTAGGCTACTCTGGTTATAGGTGCGCATGTCGCTCGTACGTCATCAGATATATTAAATCTTTACGTGGGCTTGATAGGTTATGCATTGGTAGATGTACCTTATAGTACTTCCCATATTATACGATTGCCAGGTTCTACCTGATATATGAGGTGAAACTATCTCAGTTCATATAGGCTGTGGCCAGTGATTTACCGACATAGTATGTCGGCCTAGCATAGTATGTATGTAGGCTTGCATATTTGTTTAACACATTATGTGGGCGTCATATATATTGGTTTAACACGTTATATAGGCCTTCTCGTCTTACATTGACCGTTTACGTAGGCCTACCGTGCCCCTGCGTTGTGATTGGTCGATTCAACTTGTTGACTATTTGAACTCTATATAGGTCGTTGGTCGTTTGATCTAACCTATCATTTTTTGGTAATTTCATATATTATTTGATAACCACCCCCACTTGATGCCTGAATCCAGGGTTACTTTAGCTATCGGCAGGCTTCGAGATGGCTTTTACCTGAGTCCTTGCTCCGTGTTTGCTTTACCTATGGTCTAACTCCATGGTAGTTTTACCTAGGCCCCGACTCCATGGTAGCTTTACATACCGATGGTCTGCCTCAATGGTAGATTTACCTAAGGCCCGGCTCCTAGGCGGCTTTACCTCAAGCCCGACTCCGTGGTTACTTTAACGGAGGTCTGACACCCGGGTGGCTTTACTTAAGGGCCGGCCTCGGGTTGGCTAGGCCTGGCTCCTAGGGGGCTTTACCTCTAGCACGACTCCTGGTGTGACTTTACCGAAGGTCCGACACCTGGATGGCTTTACCTATGGTTTGGCATAAGGGATGGTTTTACCTGTGGCCTTGCTCCACAGATAGCTTTACCTAAGACTTGGTGGAGGTATTTCTCTTGGTAGTTGATATAGCAACCGTCCTAGCCCTGCTCTTGTGTAGCTTTACTTATAGGCTGACTGCATTGTTTATTAATTTAGTAGGATAGACAAATTTTGAGTTTGCCAACCCCTGGGCCCCTCGTCACCCATATCATTTAGGGGTAGACCACTATAGTTGGGGTGAGCCTACTACTTGCCTAGAGTCGCTCGAGCGCTGATACGTCATCAGATAACCATTAAATCTTTCCAAAGTTACCCCCACCACCGGAGCTATTCCTGGGTTACTTTACTTAAGGGCCTGCCTCGAGATGGCTTTACCTCGAGCATGACTCCTAGGTGGCTTTTACCTAGGACCTCGATCATTTTTGGCAATCTGAAAACCGGTGAACCCGCCCCCGCAACGGTCCAAAAAGGACTCTAGACATATCCCGTACTGTCTGTTGATCCATCCGATCGATTTTCGGCAATTTCATATTTTTTGTAAAAACTACCCCTAGGCGAACCCGCCCCCGCAATGGTCCAAAAAGGACTCTACACGTATCCCGTACTGTCTGTTGATCCAACCGATCGATTTTCGGCAATTTCATATTTTTTGTAAAAACTACCCCTAGGTGAAACTACCCCTACCGACGCAATAATACACTCTAAACTCACCCCTTCAGTCAAGAAACGATTTTCCAAAAATTTTTCGAAAACTACCCCCCACCCCCAATCCACCCCCGGAGATGGTCCTGAACGTAGCTGAGGTCACCCCCAACACTTAGGTTAGGTTAGGTTAGATCCATTTTGGCTGGCTTAGGTCAGTGGGTTAGAACTAAATTTTTTCGAAAAACTACCCCCTACCCTCCTAAACGTGGTCAAAACCACCCCTAAGGCTGGGATCAGGTGCGCGATGACCTTGAGCATCATCCAAAACTACCCCTATAGTCCTAGGTTACGTAGCGGCCGAGTTAGGGGTAGTTGTGCCAATCTAAACCAATTCCTACTCTGGATGAACCAAATTCCAGACGAGAAGAACTACCAGTCTGGAAGCGTAAAGTCATCTCCTTGGACTTTGGGACGTATCATCGAAAGTGCGAGAATTAGGCAAGTCATGATTGCTATACAAATTTAGTAATAAAATAAAATTTGATCTTGAAATACGTTCCAAAGATTCAAATAAATGCTTTAAATGTGGACAAATATAAATAATGGCTTTATTTCCTTGAAAATTAAATAAAAAATTGGAAATTACAAAATTATTTAGTTATAAAAATGGTTATGTAAAAATGTTCAAATGTTTCCAAATAGAGAAATAGTAAAGTATATGGAAAAAGATAGAAAGAAGATTAGGTATATTCATAAAATAAATTCATTCATTCATATCTAAGGATATTATGGTTAAAGCTGAAAACATTAAAACAAAAAATTACAACCATAAGTGTCCAGTAGTCACAAATGCACCTACAGTAATTACAAGTGGCTGTGTACGTAGTGTGAACCTTCAACAAGCTTTCTGCTACAACATATCGTGCACAGTAAGATGTATTACTTCAGGCAGTTGAGCAGTGGCGTAGCCAGGAGTACATTTGGGGGTGGACCCTGTCGGGGAAATTTTTTACATTTTTATCTCTAGAAATCATATTTTATGCTATTTTGGCACATGAAATTACACAATTGTTGAGTCATGGGGAAGCTGTTTTGCTAAAACCCAGCGCTGCTCTATAGGGTAATGTTATTCTCTTAGAATTAATTAGTTTGGAGGGGGACCATGCCCCATTCTGGCTACGCACCTGCAGCTGAGCATTTACACATTTGGTATACACATTATTGACAATGGTGTATTCACTTTTAAGGTACATGAGCTCAAACTGGCAGAGATCAAAATGAGTTAGCATCTGCTATATTGAAAGGAATCTGGTGAAAAATTATACACAAAAAACTCATTCTGGATTCATAACGGTTCTGGTCAAAATAAGAACAAAATGTTGTAGTACCTTTAGTTTTTTTTTCTTCTTGCAGAAGGGATCATTAATAATGTTGAAGAAAGGTTCGTAGTTTAAGAACATTCATATTTAAGTTGTAACAGGGACTTCACTGAAATCGATAAAAAAAAAAAAATCCCCACTTTGATGTACCTTTGGAGATTCTGAGACTTGATCACACACATATCGCCTACTAAGTCTAAAATGCACCCTTTTTGTTTTTTAAGTCTGTAGCAGAAAAAGCTCTCTAAACAAAAGATGTTCAAACGTTAAGCTATTTTGTCTAAGAGTTGAGAAAAGCAAACCTAGAATGGTGTTAACTCGACAAACCTTAAAGAAATTGAGGAGTGGACTGAGATTAAAGTAATCAAATAGAACATCACAATAGATAAAATTAAATCGTTCCTCTTACCACTAGAGTGCAGAAGTAGGCTGACTGAAGATAAGCAAAAGTATCTTGACAAATACTGGGTTATTTATAGAATTAAAACAAAAAGTTTATATTGGACTTTAACTGTGTAGTTGGTGCTTCAGGAGGATGTGATGAAGGCAAAAAGAGACTGATGAGGTTAAATCGCTAAGATCTAAAGGATGAAAGACTTTAATTATGTAACTTCATCCGATTTTATTGGAACACAAAATTTTCATTGACCTTAACTTTAAGGAAATCTGAATGATTAGCTGAGCAACTAATATGTGAACTTTCTTGAAGTTTGGGTGAATTATGAGGATTTGTAAGGTTTTTCTCAAGAGAGAATATGCATACAAACATTAAGACATCCTGATTAATTAGCAAATTAACTATTACTATAAACATTTGTAAGGTTTATACTATACTGTGAAAATCTGTAAAGTTTTTTGCCAGAGTAAACATGGACGTGTATTAAAAAATGTCCTGATTTAGTAGTTGAATAAATACATTATGAGCATTTTTAAGGTTTCACTACAGTTTATTCGCAAGTTACTTTAAATGTATCTAAAAATATTGCTGAAGAAATGAAACGTAAACATTCATGGGGTTTTTCCACAGTGAGCAAAAAGGTGTATTGTTTGCATAACTGAATACTATACTACAAATGATTCTAAGGTTTTTCTCCAGAATGGATACGCATGTGTACCTTAAGTCTTCCTCCATGGCTTGCTGAGTAACTACAAAGTGAGCATTTGTAAGGTTTTTCTCCAGAATGGATACGCATGTGTAATTTAAGACTCCATGCATTGTTTGCTGAGTAACTACACAGTGAGCATTTGTAAGGTTATTCTCCAGAATGGATACGCATGTGTATCTTAAGACTCCCTCCACTGTTTGCCGAGTGACTACACAGTGAACACTTATAAGGTTTTTCCCCAGAATGTGTACGCATATGTACTTTAAGGGTCCCTGATTGAGTACTTGAATAACTACACAGTGAGCATTTGTAAGGTTTTTCTCCAGAATGGATACGCATGTGTACCTTAAGACGCCCTGCATTGTTTGCTGAGTAACTACACAGTGTAAGGTTTTTCTCCATAATGGACACGCATGTGTACCTTAAGACTCAATGCATTGTTTGCTGAGTAACTACACAGTGAGCATTTGTAAGGTTTTTCTCCAGAATGGATACGCATGTGTATCTTAAGACTCCCTCCACTGTTTGCCGAGTAACTACACAGTGAACACTTGTAAGGTTTTTCCTCAGAATGTGTACACATATGTACTTTAAGGGTCCCTGATTGAGTACTTAAATAACTACACAGTGAGCATTTGTAAGGTTTTTCTCCAGAATGGATACGCATGTGCACTTTACGACTCCCTGTATTGTTTGCTGAGTAACTACACAGTGAGCATTTGTAAGGTTTTTCTCCATAATGAACACGCATGTGTACCTTAAGACTCCCTCCATTATTTGCTGAATAACTACACAGTGAGCATTTGTAAGGTTTTTCTCCAGAATGGATACGCATGTGTATCTTAAGACTCCCTCCACTGTTTGCTGAGTAACTACACAGTGAACACTTGTAAGGTTTTTCTCCATAATGGACACGCATGTGTACCTTAAGACTTCCTCCATTATTTGCTGAGTAACTACACAGTGAGCATTTGTAAGGTTTTTCTCCAGAATGGATACGCATGTGTACCTTAAGACTCCCTGCATTATTTGCTGAGTAAGTACACAGTGAACACTTGTAAGGTTTTTCTCCATAATGGACACGCATGTGTACCTTAAGACTCCCTCCATTATATGCTGAGTAACTACACAGTGAGCATTTGTAAGGTTTTTCTCCAGAATGGATACGCATGTGTACCTTAAGACTCCATGCATTGTTTGCTCAGTAACTACACAGTGAGCATTTGTAAGGTTTTTCTCCAGAATGGATACGCATGTGTATCTTAAGTCTCCCTCCATTGTTTGCTGAGTAACTACACAGTGAACACTTGTAGTGATTTTCTCCAGAGTGGCTATACATATGAGCTTTAAGTAGCCCTCTTTGATTTGATGAATAACTACATTGTGAACATTTGAAAAGCTTATCTCCAGAATGTATACGCATATGTGTTTTAAGGGTCCCTCCATATTTTGTCGAATAACTACAGTGTGAACACTTGTATGGTCTTTTTTCAGAATGGGTTTGCAAATGCAATTCAAGGCTTCTCAATTGAGAAGCTGAATTACTACACTGTGAACATTTGTAAGGTTTTTCTCCAGTATGGGTAATCATATGTTTTTTACTACTCTTTTCTTGATATGCTGAGTATAGATAATATTCTGAACTTCTATGAAGATTCTTATCAAAATGAGATCTTATATGTTCATTAATATTTTTTTGGTAAGAAGTTAAATAACTACATTGTGAACATATGTATGTTTTTTTTGTGGAACGAGGTTTAAAGAATTTTTTAAAACCAGTTGAGTGTAAGGCTGGAAAATTCCATTGTAGACTTTCATCCGGTATTTTATTATGAATATGTTTTTTAATGTGGATAATTAGTTTGCTTATCTTTGAGGTGATATAAAGACACTTTTCACATTTGAAAAAGTTATTCTTCTCTCTCCTAATCGTCTTCATAAGAGCAGACATTACTGACGTGTAATTACATTGTGTGTCTTCATTCTGCTTAGAAGTATTGTAATACATTATAGGTGCATCAGAACTTGAATACATTCTCGTTACTTCAATTTTAGGCTATCTGGCTTCATTATCTGAAAATTGATAGTTTTAATTATATTTAAATTTGTTTACTCTTTAATTTTATTATTAATTATACCTCTAGAAAACATTCAGTATTAAACATATACACCAAAAATGTATTTTTTTAAATATATATTGTGAAGTATAAAACAAACAAAATAAGTTGCTTCTAACTTCTAAAATATTTTTTCTGAGATCTTATGACACTTGTAGTATGGATTTTTCCTTTCCATTTTTTACAAAAACCAAAGATCAACTAGCCAGTTTCCAATCCCAGCTTAGATGAATAGGGATTCTATTAAATTAATATTATATTGCAAAAGAACTCCATTCACTCAATTGGGACTGTACCCCCTACGGATAAACAAAAATTCGAATAATTTGATTTTGTTCAAAAAAGGGGCAATTTTAAACAATTACTGTACGTATGTTGCAATTCGGAGAAAAAAACAAAATTGTTTATAGTTTTAATATTTTTTTTCTAAGCATCTGAACTAAGATCTTAGCTCTTTGGGAAATTGCTTTTCGCATATAATGTTGTTTCATAAACCACTTGACAATGGCATCATCTAATTTTATTTTTCTGCCTTCATTGATATTCTGCCACCAATACAGACCACTAACTGACTAATCTAAACGAATAATTACAGTTGGGCTGGGCTGGCCACATGACAACGGACAACATCCAACTTTACAGAAACTATTCTGAAACAGTGACTCAGCATCCAAATAATGATTGTGCTTTGCCTATACTAGCGTCACAGAGAAAATGCCAATAACACGTATAAACAGAATCATTACTTTTAAAACCACGGGATGTTTCAAGTTTCATCATTTATTTTTCTGAAATCCGAAAGCATTTTGGATAGTAGAAGTTCAGATAATTGGAGTTCTACTGTAATTTATTATAATATATTAATTATAACACTATTTGCTAATAAATGGATCATTCAGATGAGGAACAGTCTTTATCACTTTAAAGATTAATTATTACCATCAAAATATTTATGACCACCCAGATAGGTTTCTAATTCTACTTGTTTGTGGGTGAATATCTTTTACCAGATTTCTGAGTATAATAATTGATCTGAGGCACATAGTTGTGTTCCGACAATTAACATTTATCATTATTTAAAAAGTAAGTATGGAGACACGTCTACCATTATTTAATTTCTATACTTGGGAAAGAATTTAGATGGAAAATGGTTAGTGATATTTCCTGAAATAAATCAAATGTATATTCTTGTGGAAGTTGGTCTTCTTTATCTAATTTGGTATCATCATAGACATATGCTTTAGATTCAGAACAAAGTAAGTTATCAGCATTATTAATTACAGAAATATATCCAATGTCACTAAAATCTTAGTCAATCACTTCGAGCGGTACCAGCAACACCAGACCCTACAGCTCTATGGAAGGATTATAGTACACCGGTGCACAGACTCAAGTGCATTTACCTTTTGAAGCTGGATTTAAAACAACATTAACTGCACATCCTCAACAATAGTAGAACAACAAGTAGGTGTCATTCACTAGATATCTCAACCGCTCTCAGATATGGACTGGGTTTTGATGATAGTGTACACCACATAGCTGCTGATACTGTCGTTTATATGTTCACATGGATTCCTTCTAAAAATTATCCAAAAGAACTGTAAACATATTAATTTAAAATAATACAATATATTATTATATATTATTATATTATGCATATATTAATATATACATATTAATTTTAAATAATATTTGAAAGAAAAATCTTTTACAACCAAATATACTCTCCGCCCTAACCAAAAGACCACTGGCTTGAAATCATATTTCTGTTCTTTAAAACAACCTTAAAACGCTTTTAATATCAATCTGAAGTTTAAACAATGATTTTTAAACATACATTTTTAGCAGTGCCATTGTATTTTACTTTACAATAGCCATAGTAAATGTGTTCACTGATTTTTAATTGTGTAACACATATTTTAATCAATTTATTTCTTATTACCTTTCACAGTTTCTTCTCTGTTTATTTGTATGTTACGCACTTTGTAATAACCTGTTGCTTTACAACGGACTTTCATTAAAACTGAAACCCCTCAGTCCTAATGAGTTTGTTATACTGAGAATCTACCGGATATTTGTTTAAAAAATGGAATATCTATAATATATAACAAAGTTAAAACTTCAAAACACAGGAGCAAAACAATAGAGGAAATGATATTCGTCCTTAATATTACAGTATGATTGTACTAAATGTATATTAATTTTTTAAAGTTAATGTAAGTATTTTTTTTAACTTTTGTTATGTCTATATTGATAAACAAAATTGTTTATGATATGATAAACAAAATTGATAGTATATGATAAACAAAATTGATAGTATATGATAAACAAAATAAGTTGCATTAACCCTTCTATCTTTTTTTTTTTTTTATTTCTGACACCTCATAAAATATGAAGGGTGGTTTTATTGGATCCATTTTTCTTGGAAACCAAGGAAAAGGCCAAGTTCTAGTCATAGTCCCGATTTATAGGTATTCTGCTGAAATAATATTAGCCTATAGTAAACAATGATTACAATTTATGAATGAATTCATTAATTTGCTAATAAATTGATCATTCAGATCAGGTACAAAACTCAAGTACTCTTTATTACTAATAAAATATTTTTGTCCAGGAATGTTTCTAATTCCCCTTGTTCGTTGGTGAATCTCTTTTACCAGACTGGTGAGTATATTAATTGATCTGAAAAACTATGTGTTCTACTAATGATCATTTATTATTATTTTAAAACCCAGTATGGGGACAAGTCTAACATGTTTTAATTTTTTTACTTGGCACAGAAGTTAGATTGATAGGCGAAAGGTTAGTAGTATTTCTTGAGGTAAATCAAAACATATATTCTATTGGAAGTTGGGACCTTTATCTAATTAAGTATCTTCATAGACAACTGGTCAGATTAAATTCTTAGTATATTATCAGCATTTACAGAGACAAATCCAATGTCACACTAAATCATAGTGAATCACTTCGAGTTTCTCCATCAACACTATGCTATGGCTCGGTAACAATTTCCGAATGTGCAGACTTAAGCCTTTGGGTATAGTTTCAAAATATCATCAGCAGTACTATAATATCAAGATGTTTTTTTCATTTAAACGAGCTGAAATTCATTGGTGTGCTCAGAATCCTAGCACCTCGGTAGGATTTGTCTCAATTCCAACAATGTGTATTGGTGATATTTTCTTTATCAAGGGAATACACTGCCTCTGTGCAAAAGAGCACAAACTATATTAGATTAGAAACCAATACTTTTCTAAGTTGAAATAGGAATTCTAAGTTATAAAGGATTTCCGATAAAAATCATGTTAGATACTTAATACAAGGCCTGCATCATATATTTTGTATGTGAGTATAGCATAGTAAATTTCTAATTATCGGGAACAATATTATAAATATATTCAAAAGTTATACTTATTTAAACTTATCAATATTATTTAAAGACAAATATTAAAAGTATAACTTGAAGTTACATTTATTTTAACTTTTTAATATTATTTAAGAAAAAATAATATGAATATATTAAAAAGTTATATTTATTTATTTTAACTTCATAGATCCTTAATAATAAAAAAATTAGACTCTCTATTAATAATACAATTATCCCTAGTAATATCAGACTGTAATACAGATATAATGTACAATTTATTAATATTAACACAATTACTATCATAGTTCTCTAGAATGTTACTGCTTCTATTACACTTATTTACAATACAATCTATTTTTCTTTCATAAACAACTTAATTTTTTCTAATAAATTCTCTATTACAATCATTGAGCATGGTTAAGAATATAGATATATTATATTATTATCAAATAAACATTTAAGTTTGTCATCAAATAACAAATCAATTTGACCAATATTGTATATGAATACTCAAGTGTTCAATACAAATATTTAATAAAGATAACTGAAAACTATGTAAATGTTTATAAAACCTTTTGTTACCTGCAGGGCTAAAAAAACAAAGTCCTTACATATAGCTTAAATGTGTAATGTGAGGAGGCAAAACATCAAACCCTCTACACTTTACACAGAATTTCCTTTGAGCTATAGCTCTATCACTTGTCTTTCCACATTACTATAACTCTTCATGATTGTACAAGCTTCTAATTCAAAGTTAATTTTGATTAAATCAAAGAAAATTAAAATTAGACACATGGTGAACAGATTCTGACCATATTCGATCTCAAAAGGTGGGGATGGTATGTTCTTTAGTGGATAAAGTCCCGTTTTTGTATCATCCTTCTTTTTATGAAAAAAATATTCAATTATTATACACTTATGCGTCACATAATGATTATCCGTGGGAATTTCTAAATTTGTATATACAAAAGCAGGTTTATTTTAAACTAGGGTTAAATACTTACAAAGATAATAATAGCAGCAATAATTCTGGGGATTTGACCAATAATTTCTTATGTATACCTTATTAAAAAGGTATTTAGGAGTAAATTGCAATTAAATTAAGACGGTTCAACATTAAAGGGGTTTCTATAATTGATAGTGGTATAATGTGGTGTATAAAATTACCTATCTTGAGTGTGATGCCTCTCAGGTGGGTGAGACTTCTGAAGTTGTCCATATTAACTTACAGAAGAATTGTATCAATACTAAAAATGATTTTGATATATTATGTAGTATGTATAAGCCATTTTTGAATAAATTAAAAGAATCTAAGATTTAGTTAATCAGTTGTAAGTTTTAATTCTTTTGATACTTTATGGTTTATGTATGGTTACTTTGTTGTGTATATTGTATTTGGTATGTGTGTATGTGGTTGTTCTCTCAGTTTTGTTACTGGTTTCAATTGTATTTAAATGAATTTATGACTCTCAATATGTATTTGGGTTATTTTAATAAGTTTGTAATTAAAATTTCATTGCAAAAAAAAAATTTCAAGTTTTAAATTTCTGTTGTTGAGTGTACTTGTATTTTATGTGTATTGTAAAATTGTATTCAGGCTTGATAAGGGCAACAAATCAGTTGCCAAATGTTGCAATAAATAAAGAAAACAATTTTGACTCAATATTCAACCGTCTTATCATTTGGCAATTCATATATAAAAACAATCAAGTGAAGATCACTAAAATACAGTAATACCTCGTACCTACTCGATAGGTGGGACCGAGCGATAACCGTGTAAGTCGAAGTCGCGTAAATCAGGGTATAATTTTACATACAATCACATAGGAATCATGTTTAATTGGGACCAAAGACTAAATAAACTAATAATTTAAAAGAAAAATGTGTATGCATTAAAATCTTAAATACATAATACAACCAAAAATTATATTATATACATACAGTACATATTGCAAAGAAGGACGTAAAAAGAAGTTATTTTGACATAGAAGGTTTCATAAAGTCTAGTAAATTTGTTAGAATAATTGAAAATTCTCTCTTCTCAAGCAGAATTTTCTCGTGATTTGCTAATTTTTTTCGTTTTGTGGCAGAAATACGCTCATTGTTGGATTATATTTTCCAATAAACTAAAGCCTTTTGTAAAGTTTCAAAACATTATTTCATCTTCTACGTCAACTGAATCTAAAGCATCTGCGATTTTAAGGTCTTTTTCACGCATTTCTATGAGTTTATTAATTATTATCAGCTCCTAGTTGTGTAAACCCAGCAGTTCTTGAATGTCATCATTAGCCACTTCTAAATTTAGTTGTCTGGCAAAACCGACTACTTCTTTAATCATATCAGCAATTTCATCAGACTCTGGCACTGATTCCGCCTGATTTTCAATGGCAAAAAAAATAGACACACCTTTTCCCAAATGTCATTCAAAGTTTTTTGTGAAACTTAATTCCACGTTTGCCCAAGAAATTTGTTTAGACCATCAATAACGTTCGTTTTGAGGTGTGAAATGATGACCAAACCAGTCTAAAATAACTGTCACCAAAGCCTTCCAATTAGACTTTCAAATCATGGGAAATCTAGCTTTAGAATTATTTTTCAATGTCCTTTAATTTTCTGGTCGATAAACATATAATTCCAGTTCTGTCCGAAGTAGAAGTGGTACAACTTCTGTCCAATAATTTTACAGGCCGAATTAGGGACTCTGTAGTACAAAACATTACTATTATTGAGCGATTCTTAGAAATTCTCATTCAGAAAGAGATGGGATTAAAAAATGAAAACATGAAGCAAAATGCCTTGGTTAATAGAAATATTAGCCGGAATCATAACATTAATAGGCCTAAGATTTTTCAAATAGTATACACAAAATTCGGCCTAATAGTTATATATCTTCAATTTATGAACGGTATCATCAATTACTGCCAACCCGCCACCACAAAAGTCCACAGTTTAGAAACCGTCAACCAAATTCAAACTAAACATCACCCTATCAAAAAAATACCAAAACCATATTTCAATCTAGAAGCAATCACAATAGTAGTTTAGATTATCACTGAAAAAATCTAAACTATGAAACCTAACATAAGAATAAGGATGGATATAACTGAAACCAGAATAATCGCCAACAATATAATGATAACCACATAAGACGACCTACATGAAATTAGCACAATTACAATAATCATACGGTTACACAAACCACATCACATGATCAATTCACATACAGCTCTACAGCCTAACAGAAGGAATGAACTGAGAAGATGGCATAACAAACTCATCATCTAAGACGCAGTAATTCTTTCAACAATCATTTAAATTTGAAACCTACCTCTCAAAAATCATCCTTAATATTTAATAATGGCACTTACACTAAATACCAAGATAAAATACACGATTCAACGCATTAATGGGTCAATTACCAGAAACAAGACATAATAATCAATTACCAGAAACAAGACATAATAATAGTATCTAGGAAAACTAGAAAGCCTTGAAGTTATAGGGGACCCAATCATCACTCACACTATTCCCTCAAATGTAAATATTAATTATAAAATTTACAACAAATTTGTAATTTCAATGCAAACAACTGATCAAGAAGAGGTCTCACTATTTTTTAAACATGTCCAAGACCAATTCTAGAATATGTTGTACTCTATGTGACCAAGAATTTCTAAATAAATTTGATGAATCCGAACCGGACCAAAATCCTCATGATTTAACCTACCCAGAAATTACAGTATGTATACAGAATGTATAATTGGTATATCTACAGTTAAACTTATGAAAGCAATGATTGATTTTCTCCAAGGAATAATGACAGTTCCTAAGCCAATGCAGTTTCCAAAGGAAGTCTTAATAATGATATTGTATCTAAAAAAAATGATAATAAGCTTAGTCACAGCGACAAGCAAAAAAGATTTCATTAATAAAGATATAGATATTAATATGAAATGTCAGAGCTTACCTCCCAGATATATTATATTAAAGTTTTCCAATACAACTCTAAAGGGTAACTGTTGTTGGAGTATAGACGACTCAAAAAAGAACAAATCATTCACAATAACAATAAAGTATTACAAATAGATAAAATGATATTAGGACTAAATAATATTGATGTCAGAAAAAAACTGCAACTTGAGAATTAAATACTAAAGTATGGACAATTTGCAAATAAACCTAGGTTGTGTAATAAACATGCATACGAAATTCAAGTTAAATAGTTAGATAATTTTCATAAACAGACTTATCCAATACTGGCTTGTTATGTGGAAAATGGTGAAAAAAAAAATAAAGTATGATAGGAGATGGCATTATAGAAAAAAGTCAAAGCCGTTTCATTAGTCCACTTGTGTTTGATACTGAGTAAAAACAATCGAGTGAGATTATGTATTGATGGAAGAAACCTAAACTCCAAAATTATAATTAATTATAAAACCCAGCCAGAAATTATTATTATCCTTAGTCAAAGCAGATAAGCCAAATACATAACCATTGATCTAATATTAGCCTTCTGGCAAATTCCATTAACCGCAGCATCAAAAATATATATACCACTTTTCAATTTAAAGGTATGGTATGCCAATTTTGCAAAGTTCCTTTTGTTATAAATATATGACAGGCAGCATTATTAAGAGCTACGGACTTTGTTCTAACATGTAAACACAACCATTTTTTAAATTTTATATATTGATGATGCTCTAGTATTTTCAGAAACTTTTGATGATCATTTATTAGATTGTTTTAAAGAGAAAGGGTAACTTTCTTAGGCTACATATTCACAATTCATGGACTGGAACCTTATCCAAGTAAATTCGCAGCAACTAAAAAATTTGTCCCAAAAAATAGAAAAAAATTCAGAGCATTCATAGGCCTAATTAATTTTTATAATAAATTCACCCCAAGGTTTTCTAGCACTATACAACCATTATTAAAGCTAACTTCCATAACAACTAAATTTGTTTAAACCGGACATGAAACATTTGCATTACACAAAATTAATAATATCAACCATTCTATTTGCAGATGAATCAATTTTTGCTATTGGTGGACAACTATCTGCTGATGGTCACCAACAACCCCTTATGTTTATGTCAAGAGTACTGAAATCACAAGCAGTTAGATACACCACAACTGAACGTGAATGTTTAGCCATTATGTATAGGTTGCAACGAGCAAGACACATAATATTAGGTAATTTAGTTAATATTATTACCGATCCCCAAGCAATTACTTTTCTTATAACTTCCAAATTACCTACACCTAGACTCACCCGATGGATTTTACTACTATAAGAATACCATCATAACACCATTTATTGTCCAGGAAAGGATAATATCATAGCTGACACATTAAGTAGATATCCAGCTAATCTAAATAATAATCTTAGGAATCCATCTGAATTGATCATAGCTAGATTTACTCCTAATTTAAATCCGGAATTTACTAAAATCCTTAAACAAATTGGCAGAACAAGAGAGAAATTTGGCTCCTATTATCAGTGGTCTCAAGAATCACGAGCATATTCATTAAATCAATCGACCTTCACAAAAATGTGTAGTAAACCATAATCATTTACATCAAACCACTAGGAATGGTTAGAAATTGATTAGTGTACCTGGACTCTTATAAAACATTGCCATGAGTATTATATAGATTGCGGTTCGGACAAATGTCCGGATGTATTGAAGGGACATTTCATTTTCAAAAATATGGCTACAAAAATCAAAAAATATATATCTCATGATACATGCCAAAGATGTAAACATTTAACTCATGCTTGTACAGGCACAGCTATTAGAATCTATTATAATCAGATCAATGAGACTATCTGTATCTACCAATTTACTTGGACCAGTGCCCAAAAGTGTGGGAGGGTACAATACTGTCTGATATATGACAATTTTTCAAAACTTAGAACTGACTTAAAACGTTAATTTCAAATTAAAATCAAACCAAAATTATTCATATTTATATTCTGGAAATATCTTAGTTAACATGCTCTACGATTAATTTAGTTAATTTAAAACCACCAATTATATTTACACATAAGATAACGGTTAGTTGTGCTTTGGATGGTTTTCCAGAATGACATGATTCTTTTTAAGACTTTTAGTCTTAGGCATGGCGTATTTCTCATAGTATTGATGTAGGTATATATTTCTTTGAATTTAAGGGTAATTGTGAGTTTTAGCGGACACCAGAGGCATAGATTGAAAATTGTTCTAAACCACAAAATAGGATGATATCCACAAGACTGTTTTAAAATTTTACTTGGAAAAATACTGTTTATCAATATAAAATTGAGTAAAAAATTCAGTGCGGAGCATTAAGTTGTGGTTCGGCCGCAGAGTGATACATTGACTGTAATTGGTGTTTCAGCAATCTAAACTTTATGAAGCAAAAACATGTCCTGAAGCTATATTGAAAACTATTAATTTTTTTCTTGCTAGGGAAGGTGAATTTTATATATCCATATTGAAAAATACCGATAAAGTATTCGGTGGTTATTTACAAGCGCAGACACCTACGATATTTTGGAAAATTGTTCAAAACAACTAAATAGGATGATATCCACACGAAAACTTTTCTTCTTTCAGGAAGTTTAAAAACCCTACTTTAAATTGAAAAAAAGTAACTTTCCTCAAGGAAAAAATTTTTGTGGATATCGATGGATTTTAAACAATTTTCCAAAATATCGTATGTTTCCGTGCTTGTAAATAACTACCAAAATGAAAATGTAGTAAAGAATTATGCCTCACAGATGTTGAGAAATTCTGTTACTAAATGAAGACATACATTCAAGCTTGCATTATGGCCTAGCTAGGCCACATCGACATAGGTAGATAAAACGTAAACGTGCGACTACTGCTATTTTCGTGAATTGTTTCTTCTTTTCTTCTGTATTTTTACATCCTGAACATGAATTTGACATTAATTTTTGTTGCTGAGGTCTATTTAAGACCAAATACGCTGAAGAAGAACATGTTCATCACTTACCTTTTGGGGTAATTGTAAGAATTGGGGCCACTTGAGATTGAAATAAAAATTGTTTTAAAACATTTCCCAGGTCGATATGTACAAGATTTTTTTGAAATTTTGCACGGAAAGTTAGATAGACTATATAAAATTAACCTCCCCTGGCAATAACAAAAATATTAGTTATCAATATACCTTCAGAACGGGGGTGGACAATCTGCATATTTACCAAAGTTTCTTTCACTAAAAAACCAACTACAGTTGTAACGTCACTGTATCACTTTGCAAACCATGTACAACCTACTACTCCGCACTGAATTTTTTACCTAACTTTAAATTGACAAAAAATTACTTTCCATGTAAAATTTTAAAAAATACTTTTGCATATCAATGTAGGTCGAGTTTTAGAACAATTTTCTATTTTAATCTCAGGTGGTCCCAGGTTTTGGCAACTACCACAACGGTAAGTACTAAATGATTAAGTGTTATTTTTCAGCATATTTGGCCCTAAATAGACCTCAGTGAATGTCAAATTCGTGTTTAGTACGTAAAAATACATATAAAAAGATAAACAAATTCACGAAAATAGCAGTAGTCCCACGACTATATAATTACCTTATGATTAGTTATTACGCAGTCACTACCACTCCGATTGGCAAAAACTGTTTTTTACCTGATCAATTTGACCTAGCTGAACACAAATCTGAAGTGTTTTTTTTTTTACTGCAAATACGTTAATAAAAATAACCTAACCTAACCTGACTGTTGCTTACTAATGCTCCAATCGGCAAAATTTTGTTTTCCTGATAGATTTGACCTTACTGAACACGATGGCATGAAGTTATTTTTCATGGCAAACACATATTAACTTAAGAAAACCAGGTCAGGTTGGGTTATTTTTTTAAAATTCGTTTGCATTTAGAAAACTTCAGATTCGTATTCAACAAGGTCGAATTGATCAGGAGAAAACTAGCTGATCTTAATAATGGTTACCTATTTGTTAAAACCTATTATCGGTAACATTAGTTTTAGAAATTTAATAACGGTAACACATTAAATTTTTGTAACGTTCAGATGGTAAGTTATTATGACAACCTAACCAGTGATTCGTAATTTTTTTAAAATATAATAAATCACATGAGTAAATGTTTAGTTTGTATTCTACTTCATGGAAATTTAAAGAATTAAATTTATATATTTTTATGTCACGTGAATTTTGTTTACCTGGTAGTACATACACACACATGGATTCAGCGTTAACTCTAACTTCCTCCCAGTAAATTATTGTTTTAAAGCTTGAATTCATTTCATGATATAGAAGCCCTCTGGGCGGTATTTTACAAAATATTAACTTTTAACGTGTTCTTTTATAGAAAAACTATTTATCGGATACTGCTGCAAACGATCGTCTGTTTAAAATTTTCTTTGAAAAAATGTTAATTATAATTCTTTATTACACTTGGCAAAAAAAAACTATGTAATACTTACTAAACCTAGCTAACTTAACTTAACTTGTGTTTTTCAGCACAGAGAACAAATGTTTAGACTCGTAGACAAGGGCATTGATCAATGCTGTGAATATTACAGGTAAGACTGATGTTTGTGTTTTGATGCGAGTCTGTGTTGTTTTGGTAATCTGTGATCTGTGGTTAGTTGTCAATAATGTCGAATATAGTCACATAGTGTTTTATTGTGGGTTATAATGGGTTGCTGGTATTGTGGTGTTGGTATAGTTTGTGCCTGTTGTGTTTAGTTTATTGCTTTTGTTGATGAAATGTAGAAAATTTAGATTTGTGTCAATGTTGGTGTATGTATGTAGCTTAATCTGTATATGTATAGTGAAATTTGATTGTGGTGAATTTTCTTCCAATTTGATCTATATAGAAGCTAGCCCACTCGTTACTTGCAATCTTATATACTCTTTGGTCTGGAAAATGTTTGTGTTGTGTAGATGGTTTTTAGTTGTGTTGAGTGCTTTAAAGGGTAGCATTGTTTCACAAAAAGCAGAAGCTATTTCTTCTGATAAGTTATGACAAGTTAATGTTATGTAATTTTCTGTTAGTGTATTAGTGTTGTTTCTTGTAGTATTGCTTTATTATTTTTTGGATATCATGTTGTCTATCAGGATCTTTTATCCGTTTCTATGGAGAATGTATTTTACCATGTGGAGATTGTTAATTCTGTCTTCATTATTCATGAGTATACTAATTAGTCAGTGTATCATGGATTAGAAGGCGATAAGTGTGTGAGTTGGATGGGGTGGTTGGAATTATTATATATAACTCTGTCCGTGGTCGTGGTTGTTTTGTATAGTTTAAATGTATATGTTGTTTCGTTTTGCAATTGCTAGGTTTAGGGAGTGGATTATGTTCTGTTGTTCCATGTCCAATGAGAACCTTATATCATTGTCTATATTATTGTTTATGTATTTGTGAAAGGTGTATACATGTCTTTTGAATAAGATTTAAACTTCGTTCTCCCAAGAAAGGCCTGTCTATGGAATCCCTCAACTCAAGCATCCTGTCCGAAATATTTACACACAACCGGGGACAAAATCACATCATAAATAAAAATAAATACCCCCCATAAAATAATATACTGGCACAGATACGTAAATGATATACTAATCTTAATCAACGACATATTTTACACCCTCCACAAATACATAGGCAATATACATTTGAAACACAACAGAAAAACATAATTCACGTTCCAAGCCTAACAATTACAAAACAAAAAAGCACGCATTAAAATCAACAGAAATCCCATAACCACAGGCAGATCTGCATGCCTCATACAACACAAACATCTCATTTCCCGCCATCATACCCTGCTTAATTAGCATGCCCACGAGCAATAATGACAGAACGAACGAATTCATAATGGGCATGATAAAAGTACATTGCCTATGAAAACGGATGAAAGCAGCCCTTGGTAAAAACTTAATACGCCTTAATAGCTCAATTGAAAACTTTATGAATTGAAGTGGCTGGTGCCTGCTGTGAACCTTTTAGTAGGGTTAAAAGAAGTATCGAGATACATAAAGAAATGCCTCGTATATCATCACTTACGTTCACTACACCTAGAACAAAATTTAAAAATTACATTCGATGGTTTCTACGTATGTGTAATCAGAAAGAGAACTCGTAAATATCTTATAGGCATCTCTGAAATACTTACTCTCGGAGGAATCCTTTTTGAGTCTTTTTGAAAAAAAAAATTGTTTAAAAAAATATTAGGATGTAGGCTATCTGTGAGCAGTAGTAGCTTCATCGGGTTAGGCTCAGGCCTACCCAACTTATTTATATTTGCTTGTTGAAATGATTCCTAACTGTCAATAATTAAAGAAAGATAGATGTTACATACCTAAGACTTATTATAATGCTCATAATGTTATTGCGAAATTTAGTACGCAACGATAAAATAGCAAATAGCCGCTCTTTTGCTTAACTTATATATATTTGCCCCGACAGTAAAAATGCCTTTAACACACACTATTTAAATTTCAAGCAATTTCTGGGGGAGGGCGTTAGCACACAGAAGGCAGGATGAAGAAATCTGCAATTCCCTACTACAAAAGTATGCTGAAATCCACGCTGTACTAATTCATCAAATTAAAGAAACCCAATTTAAATATGTACAGGATTGACGCAGTCTGGACTCAGCATTATCGCGCAGTTGTCGGACTACCCATGTATTTTCCGGATCGTAATCCTTATGTCCTGGAAAAACAATTCTTTACACTTACTTTATAACTAAACGTTTTATACTATCGTTCAGCAAGTAATGTAAACAAACATTTTTCAAAATCAATTCCTACTTAGATCAACAAAGAAAATTTTTATTTTAGTTACTTTTTATTAACAGGGTGTCTAGTAAAATAGCTTGAAGAAATTCCCTGAGTTTTCCCTGATTTTTCCAGGGTGTCTAGTAAAATAGCTTGAAGAAATTCCCTGAGTTTTCCCTGACTTTTCCTCTTTTAGATGTCTATAGAAAGCCCAGTTTACATTGGGCCCATCCATTGATATCTGAAGGATCTTGGATAAATCCAGACTTTGAAGAACGAATTGAGTAACTCTTTTGCTTTTGTGTCTGTAAGGAACACAGAGCCAAAATATCGAGCTTTCACTTCATCCGTCTCTGCATCCCAATACCTAACACTCAAATCCATTTGGGCTCTTTGTGATATTTTGTTTAAACTTTCATCAAAGCCAATTACATAGTTAGAATTTGAATTTAATGATGTCAGTAACAGGTCTTTAATATAATTTGATAAACCGAATACAACACTATAGGAAATTTTATCTTTCCCCAATCTCATATTCTGTGCAATGGTGCTATCAGGGAACATCCTTAGAAAGAGGCACACACTACCTTCTGCATTGCGTAAAGAAGTGTTGCATTACTAAATTCACGCACCATATAATCTCTGCTTCAGTCACTTCATCTTTTAGTTTATATTTATCCTAAGGAAGGAGGGGTGGTAATGACGACATCTGCATGACGCGCTTGCCCGCTACGGCAATGAAAACTGGAACCTTCCATGTTGAAATAAACAGTGTACAAATAATCACCGTCAAATAAAACACATACTACCACGAGTCTAGACAAATAGCTGGCTACGAATGTTTACACAGCGTTCTGTGTGGTCAGAAACAGACTGAGTTATCTGTTATCCCCACCTGTCCATATGATAACAGAACCACTGGGCACCCCAAGGCCACGGTCCAGGCTAAAACCTCCCAGCTGTACAAACTCGACACGTTTAATATTTATTGACATAAGTGCTGAAGTCATAGCAACGGGCTTATCAAATAAATAATGGGCATCTAAATAAAGAAGTGTTATTTCCTGACTGCCCTGGCCCTAAACCAGCCCGCTGGCTTACAATAACAAATATTCGAGAGCAATAGCCACTAGTTTTGTTTCTAATCAAAATAAATATTTTCCCGATTTTTTAAAATTTTCCCTGACTTTTCCAGAATCTTAAAATTCCCTGACTTTTCCAGGTTTTCCCTGTCACTAGACACCCTGATTAAATACTTACGATTACATAAATATAGCAACATCAGCTATGTATTAAAACAGCTGTTCTTCCACATAACCTATAACATAAAATCAGTGTTTTAACTGGATATTTCATAAATGTATTTTAATATAGGGAAATAGTAATGTTGAATAAAATTATAACCAAATCTATCTTGACTGGAAACTTCATAGGTATAATTTAATGTAGCTATATAGTAATGTAGTATAAAATTAAATTGTGCTTGATGTAGTGCAGTTCGCTGTATCTACTGCACGGCCAATTCACGCTACACATGCAATTTCAGACTAACATTTAAAATGTGAAAAGAAGGACCTTTCCGTATTTTCCGCGGAAAAATTGATATTCAGTTCTGCACATTAAAAAAAGTAATTTAAAAATAATTGTTTCAACCAACGACATTAAGACTATATTTTTACACAAATGTGTTTATAAAATCTTGGGACATGTCAGTGCTACTATCAGAAAACTGCAGATGATCAGAAGATGGAATTAAATAAGTATTAACATATGAAAACAAAGAAATTATTAGAACAAACGTCCAATTATTAGTCACACACAGGCATCATCACATAAGATAGCCATTTACATAGATAAACTTATCAGAGACAACATAAATTTGTCAATCATACATCCATAAACAAATAACACAGACCTTATTCAAAAAATCAAAGACATCCACATATTACACAAATCCCAACATTGCATCTTTCGACATAAAAAAACCTATAAACTAGTGTGCCCATAGAACAAACACTCCCATACTACACAGCAAACAAAACTCACTCACAAAGTCATAACACTTACCAAACTCATCACATCACAAAACTACTTCATATACCAACACAAACTCTACATACAAAAAGACGGCTTCCCTATGGATTCCCCCATCTCAGGCATTCTAGCAGAAATATACCTAAATCAGATTGAACAACAATCATATGCAAAAAAAAATGTTTTACCATAGATGTAGACGACATTTTAATACATTCATAGATAACATACTCATGAAAATTAAACATAAACATTATCAAACAGCCACGCAGACAAACCACACAAATAACAACAAATACATATTCCTCAAATATCACAACAAAAACACACAAAATAGCTATTATATCGGCCAAACCGATAGATCATTCTATAGACACTTCAACGAATACATTGCCCAAAAAAACCAAACAAACACAAAATCCAGCTACACAACACACTTAAAACAAAGTAAAAAACTAACAACTTTAGAAAAATACGAGATGTACAAATACTACGCAACAGATAAAGAAAACATATTCAATGATCACACACATTTTGAAGCCAACATTCTTTTCCATTATATAGCACTTAACCAAAATAACCCACCCCTTCCACAGTCATAAATCCATCCCGACAACCTATGTACCTAATGCAAGGCCGCCACTAGAAGCTTTGCTTCGGAAAAGGAACGATTGTTTCGAAACGCGTCTGCAAGTAGGCCTAAGCCCTATTCACTTCGTTAAGTATCTTTTAATTATAGAATAACAAATGCTGTGTCGAGAGAAGATTGACTTCAAGAAGGGGCTGCCCCCAAACAAAAACCGGAAATATGCTCAAGGTTTTTATAGACATTAAATTTTTTTCAAAATAAAACTTAATTTCGAAAAGTATTAAGTAAGTTTCATTTTCTTAATTATAAGTTATAAGGACTAATAATTGCGTTATAATTATATATTCGACGGAAAAAAGTTATTCGAGTATATGTGGAAACCATGAAGAGATCGGTCGTGTGTGAGTGCATATAAAACAATCATACATTGTCAATTCACATATCATTACCTATCCTCAATAAATAACAGCAACTGACAATCACATTCCCCATTAAAAATCACAGTTATTTTAAAGTAACAATCAGAGTTTGACCTGTTACTGTGAAATCACTGTTAGTCACATCATTGTGCAAATATTTAATTTTTAATCCAAGCATTTCTTTCTACCAAATTATGAAACTATCACTTCTTACATAGCTTACACTTTTTTAGGCCATGAAAGACCTTTAATTTCATAGTAAACTTATAGTGTTGAATATCCTCTACAAAATGCTAATTAATGTTAATACCATCTATAAACATGCACGGTTTGCACAGTGACTTCTTTAGGGTTTGTCATGTTCTACAGAAACTTCATTCAGATATTAACAAGGCAAGGGATATAACAAAATTAGTTTTTCAATTATACTATAAGTACAGAATTAAGCATTACAACAGATTTGTATGCGTGTGTAATGTTCAATGTATAATACAAAATATATATGATGAATAGGTATTATCTGGAGTACATCCGTTTATTCTGCAATGCATAAAATCCCATTTCGACGTTTCGATAGAATCTCATCTAGCATTGACGAGGTGAACCCAACAACAATTGAAAAACGAGTTGAAGAACATTTGGACTAGCTCTTCAACTGTTGTTGGATTCACCTCGTCAGAGCTAGATAGGATTCTAGCGAAACGTCGGAACTGCAATTTTATGCACTGCAGAATTAACGAATGTACTCCAGATAATAACTATTCATCATTTTTTCCATTGTTGAAGGAATACGTATCAGCATATATATATATATATATATATATATATATATATATATACATTTTCGTGTTAAGGTTTAGGTTTTAAAAAAAACATTAATAAATAATTTGTACTGCATGTTTTGTACTTGTGAATTCATTTCTACATTTAATTTTTCTCCAATATTTAATTTAGATACAACTATACTTCTTAATTCACTTTCATTAGGATTTGCTTGTTCAAAAACAACATTTACTAATTTCTCTTCTTCTAAACTACTATTTGAAAATTGTCTTTCAATTTCTTTTCTTAAATTCTGTTACACAACAAATCTATGTTTAAACTCATTTTTTAAAATTGTTACATGTAACTCCCCAGATTATTGTAAAGTGGATCTTGGTGGGAATTAACTTATTAAAAAAAAAAACTATTCCGTTTTTAATAAGTTTAGAAATGTAGGTCATTTAAAAGTTTTATAAAAAATTTTACGATTCCTCCGTAAAATGCTTTTTTTTTATCTTGCTCCTCCCTCTGAGACATTGCGAGAGAGTGTTTTTTCAATTTCCCACAGAAACTTATCACGTGAATTCGGAAATGCCCCTACCATTGTGCATTCAGAAACTTCCCTGGAAATTTCCTGCTAGCTCCGTCGATGAACCATTTTTTTTTCAAAAAACGAAAATTTCTTTTAAGCAAAGCCGATTTTACATTTAATAAGCAACAAATATATCATATAACATACTTATTTGCAATCAGAAATTATTAAGTATGTTACAAACATAATACAGTCCCCCCATAGTAACTTTGCAGACAAAGGCAGTCACGATCTCAGTATCTCACTATACAGCCAATACTTTAGTTATATTTATTGGGTGTTGCTATTCATTGTACACAAATTTGTTTGACAAAGATCTGTAATGTTGCCGTTGGTGGCTGGCAAATTGAAGTGTTTGTTTACTTCTTTGGTCGTCCTTATGTCCTCACAGCAATTTTCTTCCTAGATGCAAAGTTATTTTTTACTCCTACAATTTGTAGAAATCAAGACTCAATAAATTTAGAAATCACTTTTAGTGTTACAAAATTATTGATTACGCATATCCGCCTCTAGCTATGAAATCTTAGTAACCATAAATATATTCTTCAATACTGTCTAAGGCTTGGATACAAGTTATTGAAGAAGACATTACTCCATTTCTGGTTGCGTTTATCACAGAAAATAATGTTTAAAATCCGCATTTTTGTACTAGAAATGGTTATTTTTATGAACAAAGTCTTAATTAGTTTTGCTCTTCATCATTGCTCTCCACTCTTGTTTATATTTTCACTTCATTAAACTGTCCATGTCACTTTTCTAAATACATAGTGGTTATGATTAAAATCAGGATGAATATGGAAACAATGTGAAAAGTACCTCTGATGCCTGTGATCCATTTGGAATAAAATCTTTGTTACTAAGTTATATTTATTTAGACTTTGCATTTTGTCATTTCCGTTATAATTTATTTCATAATATTAATGTGGAAATAAATATTTTTATATTATTAGTTGTGGTTATATTGTTCCTTCCTAGCAGTTAATTCAGTTCCTTCATTACATTACTATTATAATGGTCCATTATATATATATATATATATATATATATATATATATATATATATTCTTGATATTTAACATTATCCATTGTTTTTCCGTTGCACTGACTTTATGAAGTTAATATATTACTATGTGAGTAATTTTATCCACCATTAAGTGCAATAATTTTACCTTGAGTGATGAGGCACCTTTCGGTCGTTGACCATTGTCGAATCACTGATTTTTCTCTGCTGTGGATGCTCGGTGCGTGAAGCCGGTGTTTGTTGACGTTACGCGCACTTTTTCTTGATCTGTGTGTATGATATTTCTGTATAGTATGTCTTCTGTATATGTTGTTTGTAGATTCATTAAGTTGTTGTGTATGTTTTTATAAATGTGGTATTTTTCTAGTGAGTTTAGTTCTATTGGGTTGTTATTTATTTCCAGTATGGTTAGGTTATTTTCGTAATCCCATAAACACGAAATAACAAATTACGAAAATAACCTAACCATACTGAAAATAAATAACAACCCAATAGAACTAAACTCACTAGAAAAATACCACATTTATAAAAACATACACAACAACTTAATGAATCTACAAACAACATATACAGAAGACATACTATACAGAAATATCATACACACAGATCAAGAAAAAGTGCGCGTAACGTCAACAAACACCGGCTTCACGCACCGAGCATCCACAGCAGAGAAAAATCAGTGATTCGACAATGGTCAACGACCGAAAGGTGCCTCATCACTCAAGGTAAAATTATTGCACTTAATGGTGGATAAAATTACTCACATAGTAATATATTAACTTCATAAAGTCAGTGCAACGGAAAAACAATGGATAATGTTAAATATCAAGAATATATATATATATATATATATATATATATATATATATATATATATATATATAATGGACCATTATAATAGTAATGTAATGAAGGAACTGAATTAACTGCTAGGAAGGAACAATATAACCACAACTAATAATATAAAAATATTTATTTCCACATTAATATTATGAAATAAATTATAACGGAAATGACAAAATGCAAAGTCTAAATAAATATAACTTAGTAACAAAGATTTTATTCCAAATGGATCACAGACATCAGAGGTACTTTTCACATTGTTTCCATATTTATCCTGATTTTAATCATAACCTATGTATTTAGAGAAGTGACATGGACAGTTTATGAAGTGAAAATATAAACAAGAGTGGAGAGCAATGATGAAGAGCAAAACTAATTAAGACTTTGTTCATAAAAATAACCATTTGTAGTACAAAAATGCGGATTTTAAACATTATTTTCTGTGATAAACGCAACCAGAAATGGAGTAATGTCTTCTTCAATAACTTGTATCCAAGCCTTAGACAGTATTGAAGAATATATTTATGGTTACTAAGATTTCATAGCTAGAGGCGGATATGCGTAATCAATAATTTTGTAACACTAAAAGTGATTTCTAAATTTATTGAGTCTTGATTTCTACAAATTGTAGGAGTAAAAAATAACTTTGCATCTAGGAAGAAAATTGCTGTGAGGACATAAGGACGACCAAAGAAGTAAACAAACACTTCAATTTGCCAGCCACCAACGGCAACATTACAGATCTCTGTCAAACAAATTTGTGTACAATGAATAGCAACACCCAATAAATATAACTAAAGTATTGGCTGTATAGTGAGATACTGAGATCGTGACTGCCTTTGTCTGCAAAGTTACTATGGGGGGACTGTATTATGTTTGTAACATACTTAATAATTTCTGATTGCAAATAAGTATGTTATATGATATATTTGTTGCTTATTAAATGTAAAATCGGCTTTGCTTAAAAGAAATTTTCGTTTTTTGAAAAAAAAATGGTTCATCGACGGAGCTAGCAGGAAATTTCCAGGGAAGTTTCTGAATGCACAATGGTAGGGGCATTTCCGAATTCACGTGATAAGTTTCTGTGGGAAATTGAAAAAACACTCTCTCGCAATGTCTCAGAGGGAGGAGCAAGATAAAAAAAAAGCATTTTACGGAGGAATCGTAAAATTTTTTATAAAACTTTTAAATGACCTACATTTCTAAACTTATTAAAAACGGAATAGTTTTTTTTTTAATAAGTTAATTCCCACCAAGATCCACTTTACAATAATCTGGGGAGTTACATGTAACAATTTTAAAAAATGAGTTTAAACATAGATTTGTTGTGTAACAGAATTTAAGAAAAGAAATTGAAAGACAATTTTCAAATAGTAGTTTAGAAGAAGAGAAATTAGTAAATGTTGTTTTTGAACAAGCAAATCCTAATGAAAGTGAATTAAGAATTATAGTTGTATCTAAATTAAATATTGGAGAAAAATTAAATGTAGAAATGAATTCACAAGTACAAAACATGCAGTACAAATTATTTATTAATGTTTTTTTTTAAACCTAAACCTTAACACGAAAATGTATCGATTTTTAATTCAGACTTGTACAACAATTTGAGTAACCCTTTAAAAAGATATTTAAACATGTTTTCAAAGGCTGATGGTTTAGAATTAGAAAGTCTATTAAAATTCATAAAAGTAATTTTGAAAATGATAACAAAACAAAATTAATACATCATAAAAGCAATGTATCTAGATTCAAACAAATCAATACTTTATAAAATTCTAAATAATATAAAGATAGGTATAACTGTTTAGGAATTTTAAAAACAGTAGAAAAAAGAGAATTGGTTAAAACATAAAACATATATAGTAATGTTACCTATGAAAAATGTAAAACTCAATACTCACTTATTGTAATGTGTTATTAGATACTGCTTTCATAAATTTAATAAATAAGGAACTTTATAGAGAATTGTTACAACAAAAATTAGTAAACAAAAATTTAACAGATTAGTTACAGTGTCTGCAGCAAATAGTTCTGAGATTTTAATAAAAGGAAATTGTATTCTAAAAATTAAAGTAAAAAAATTTTAATAACATAAAAAGTTAATTGTAAAATGATCTCAGACATTCCGTTATTTAAGAAACTGGTCTAGGGATTGATATTACAAAAACTCATGTTATTTTAATTTGAAACCAAATGTTTTGTATAAGAATAAATAATATTTACAAACTTGCCTATAGTAGCACTTACTTATATTTCTTGAGGTCTGCCGTTTCGGGAGATGTGTCCCATTGTCAACTCAGACCGTAACTGATCTCAAGGTTTACGTAGGTTAGGGTGTGGGTGGAATATTATGGTGGTGTGGGTGTATTTTGTGATTATTAGGAGTTATGATGTCAAAAAGTGTGTGTGAGTTGTAATGTAATTGTGTATTGAGTATGTGTGTAGGGTGTAGTTTGAAGTGTCTGTATATTTCGTATTGTTCAGTTGTGTAGAGCTGGTGATTTCTGTGTTGTTTATGAGGAACTTGTAGGTTAGATGTTATGTCTAAATAGTCATGTTTTGTTGAGTTGAGATGATCGGCGAAGTTTTATTGGTAGTGCTTGTTAGTGCTTTTATATGTTCTTAGTAACGTGTGTAGAAGGACCTCCCTGTCTGGCCTATGTAATACTGCAAGTTAGTTTGTAAACCCCAGTATTGTTGTAAATGTCGTCGATTTTGTTGTTGGGTTTAAATTGTTTATAGAAAGTGTTGTAGGCTATTTTGTAGATGTATTTCCGTAGTGTATTGGTTAAATTGTGGATTTCGATCTGTATGGTATTGATGAGTATTTTATGAGATTGTCGTGTTGTTTGTTTGTATTTGGGTTATTAGGTTTATTTTTTAGGCGGTTGTATAATTTGTCAATCTTTGTTGTGTTGTATCCCTTAGTTTGGGCTATGTTTTATGGTTTTTAACTCCTGGTAGTGTTCTTCTTTATCCAAAGGTGATTTAAGCAGGCGATATATCATGGTGTTGTAAGGGGCTAGTTTATGTTGGTACCAGCGATATTCATGTGCAGACATAAACGGTCAAATCAGTGGGCTTCAGTAGGAATTCTTGAAGATCAATCTGTCAAATATTTTTAGTCAGCCAGAGTCAACATTCTCTAAAAATACCAGGTCTCATAAATTAACCTAGGATATTTAGCTTTGAAATACCTTATGTAACAAAAAAATAATAATAATAATAAACGTGCAACGCTTTTAAAAACAAACATTGTATATGCTTAAAAGACAGAGATAAACTTAGGGTTTATTATTATAAATAATATTTATTTTATTATTAATTGTCAAGTTAGCTTAAAATTTATCTTTTTTTGGGCTTAGTAGAATACATGTCATAGAAAATATGTACAACTCCTATGTGTGTATATGTATATAAAGAACAAGTCAAAATACATATACAAGAATTATAATTGAATTTACAATTCAAAGCTTTTCGTTGGCTAACAGTAACATCATCAGGAATATTAAATGATGTTTAATATTCATCAAATGTTTAATATTCCTGATGATGTTGGTACTGTTAGCCAACGAAAAGCTTTGAAGCGTAAATTCAATTATAATTCTTGTATTTGTATTTTGACTTATGTTCTTTATTAATACACAAGAATACATATTGCGATACATATATATATATATATATATATATATATATATATATATTACATATTATCTCTGACAGTTTCTTTTCAATTCCTTTTATTAGCTCACACTCTTCTGATATACATATCTTATACAAATTTTCAATCGTTAATAAAATATGTTTTTATTCATTCAATCACGTTCAAAAATACATTTCTTTTAACCTATAGTGGATGACAATTGATGTTATTACAGTTTTTTCAAATATTTATTCAATAATTAAATTATAGAAATTTGGGGGGGGTCTAGGTTGGATTCGAACTGAGTATCTTCATGTTCGAAGTCTAGCGCTTTGGTACTGAGCCAACTTTTCTATAGTTAAAAATATACTCCTTAGAGATGTATATGAATTTTTCTTTTGCCTTCTTCTTGTTGTCGTTGAAACTCGATTGTACAACCTAAATTGTTGCCATGGTTATCACACAATATCATAAATAATTCTCTAGAATTAAAAATGGATGAAAAGAATAAAATAAACAAACTGGATTAACTGTATTGAACCTGACTTCACTAACAGACAATACGAAAGGAAAGTGGGGAAAAAACTACAACACAATGCAAGTGGCAAAAGAAAATAAAGCGTATAAATAGTAGCAAACAAAAATAGTAGTCCAACACCATACATAGAAAGAAAAATGGAAAATCACACGGAAATTTGCTTCCTATTTTGGCTCTTAATATTGTTATTCTGACAATAAGTATATTCATATTTATATTAATTGTAAGTATATAATAAAAAGTAACTAACATAAAAATTTTCTTTGTTGATTTAAGTAGGAATTGACTGTTTAATGTTGTATTATTTGTTAAGTACTGTATTACTTAATTACCTTCTATTATGATATAATTTATTTAAAATTATGCAATCTTAATTACATATTTAAAAAGTTTTTTAGTGTTATTTTTAAGATGTAAAAACCTTTGGTTTTATCATGTAAACTGGGTCAAGTGACAAGACTCCTCAGAAATAGTTAACATTAACAGTTTACAAAAATGGACGAAGTGACATTGTGAGCACAAAGTTCAACACCGAGTTTCCTATACAGTGTGAACATTTCACTTGTCGATATCATTATTCTGTTGTTGCTCGTTCTATAAATGTTTCTGCTTTTTTTACTGATTGTACTTCGTTCTATAGTATTATAAATGAAAATTTTTTCGTAAAATATCAACATTTATAATAAATGATACTGAGAACCGTAAAAAAAAAGAAAAATGAAGGATCTTGGTAAAATGAGCGACAAAAATGTGGCTACAGGTGAAACCTACAGAACCAACAAGTGGAACCAAAAAACTTCCATCTAACCAAGTAAAAATTGCAATTGTCTTTTTTTTATTGTGGATGTTGCAATTATTAGGTATTTCAGTAGTTGTGAAAAATAAAGTGCTTAAAAATTATATACAGTAGATCGAGAATATGATACATAACTAGGCAATATTTTTACTAGTTTTATTCAAATGCCTAAAATTCAGTATTTGTTTTAAGATTCTCAGCAAATGTATTAGTTATGTCTGCAGGGATTTAAACCACAAACACAAATTGAAGATGTTTCTCGATTTCTGTAAAAAGTATTTAAAAGTTCAAAATACTTATTCAATGGATATCCCATAAACGTTCAGCCGATTAACCATCTCCAGAAAGGTATAGATTCAAATACCAGCAATAAGCAAACTTCTGCCTTGTTTAGTGTTAAAAATGGATCAGGAAACATTGTAAAAGTGTGTAGAAACACTGTTATGGACGTTTTATGAATTATTTAAAGGTGAATTGAAACGTTTATCGGCTATCTAAAAAAAAGACAATAAAAGTAGAAATAAAAAGTATAACAGATAAAGATGTCAAACGAGTTGTTGAGCAAGTGAATACTTTTCCCATACAAGAACGCTTCTTTGAAAAAGAAAGATTATTTGAGCACTGATTTACATAAAAGTAGAATATTTCAAATGTAAAATAAAACCATCTTACAATTTTTACACTCACAATTTTTTTTTTATTGTTTTTTTTAATGAGCCCGCACTGACACAAGCAATATTTACGATCTGCTTGAAGCCTTAATCAAGAGCAATCCTACAGACTTGAGTTGTAAACATGACGTAGTTAAACCATTGTAAAGCTGAAAACATTAAAACAAAAAATTACAACCACAAGTGCCCAGTAGTCACAAATGTACCTACAGTGATTACAAGTCACTGTGTACGTAGTGTGAACCTTCAACAAGCTTTCTGCTACCAGATATTGTGTAGAGTAAGATGTATTACTTCAGGCAGATGAGCAGTGGCGTAGCAAGGAGTATATTTGGGGGTTCCTAGTTTAAGAACATTAATATTTAAGTTGTAACAGGGAATTCACTGAAATCGATAAAAAAACATCCCAACTTTGATGTACCTTTGGAGATTCTGAGACTTGATCACCCTCATATCGCCTACTTATTCTAAAATTCACCTTTTTTTTTAAAAAAATCTGTAGCAGAAAAAGCTCTCTAAACAAAAGATGTTCAAACGTTAAGCTATTTTGTCTAAGAGTTGAGAAAAGCAAACCTAGAATGGTGTTAACTCGACAAACCTTAAAGAATTTGAGGAATGGACTGAGATTAAAGTAATCAAATAGAACATCACAATAGATAAAATTGAATCGTTCCTCTTACCACTAGAGTGCAGAAGTAGGCTGACAGAAGATAAGCAAAAGTATCTTGACAAATACTGGGTTATTTATAGAATTAAACAAAAAGTTTATATTGGACTTTATTGTATAAATCTGTGTAGTTGGTGCTTCAGGAGGATGTGATGAAGGCAAAAAGAGACTGATGAGGTTAAATCGCTAAGATCTAAAGGATGAAAGACTTTAATTATGTAACTTCATCCGATTTTATTGGAACACAAAATTTTCACTGACCTTAACTTTAAGGAAATCTGAATGATTAGCTGAGCAACTAATATGTGAACTTTCTTGAAGTTTGGGAGAATTATTAGGATTTGTAAGGTTTTTCTCAAGAGTGAATATGCATACAAACATTAAGACATCCTGATTAATTAGCAAATTAACTATTACTATAAACATTAGTAAGGTTTATTCTATACTGTGAACATCTGTAAAGTTTTTTGCCAGAGTAAACATGGATGTGTAGTAAAAAATGCCCTGATTTAGTAGTTGAATAAATACATTATGAGCATTTTTAAGGTTTCACTACAGTTTATTAGCAAATTACTTTAATTGTATCTAAAAAAATTGCTGAAGAAATGCAATGTAAACACTCATGGGGTTTTTCCACAGTGAGCTAAAAGGTGCACTGTTTGCATACCTGAATACTATACTACAAATGATTGTAAGGGTTTTCTCCAGAATGGATACGCATGTGTACCTTAAGCCTCCCTCCATTGTTTGCTGAGTAACTACACAGTGAGCATGTGTAAGGTTTTTCTCCAGAATGTGTACGCATATGTACTTTAAGGGCGGCCCATCCATGTTTTGTTGAATGACTACATTGTGAACATTTGTAAGGTTTTTCTCCAGAATGGATACGCATGTGTTCCTTAAGCCTCCATGCATAGCTTGCTGAGTAACTACACAGTGAACACTTGTAGGGATTTTCTCCACAATGGCTATACATATGAGCTTTAAGTAGCCCTCTTTGATTTGCTGAATAACTACATTGTGAACATTTGTAAGGTTTCTCCCCAGAATGTGTATACATGTGTATTTTAAGTGACCCTAATTGAGTACCTGAATAACTACACAGTGAGCATTTGTAAGGTTTTTCTCCAGAATGGATACGCATGTGTAGTTTAAGACTCCCTGCATTTTTTGCTGAGTAACTACACAGTGAACACTTGTAAGGTTTTTCACCATAATGGACACTCATGTGTACCTTAAGCTTAACTCCATTGTTTGCTGAGTAACTACATAGTGAACACTTGTAGGGATTTTCTCCAGAATGGCTATACATGTGAGCTTTAAGTAGTCCTCTTTGAGTTGCTGAATAACTACATTGTGCACATTTGTAAGGTTTTTCCCCAGAATGTGTATACATGTGTATTTTAAGTCGCCCTGATTGAGCACATGAATAACCACACAATGAGCATTTGTAAGGTTTTTCTCCAGAATGGATACGCATATGTACCTTAAGTCCCCCTCCATTTCTTGCTGAGTAACTACATTGTGAGCATTTGTAAGGTTTTTCTCCAGAATGGATACGCATGTGTACCTTAAGACTCCCTCCATTGTTTGCTGAGTAACTACACAATGAGCACTTGTAAGGTTTTTCTCCAGAATGGATACGCATGTGTACCTTAAGACTCCCTCCATTGTTTGCTGAGTAACTACATAGTGAGCATTTGTAAGGTTTTTCTCCAGAATGGATACGCATGTGTACCTTAAGTCCCCCTCCATTGTTTGCTGAGTAACTACACAGTGAACACTTGTAGGGATTTTCTCCAGAGTGGCTATACATATGAGCTTTAAGTAGCCCTCTTTGATTTGATGAATAACTACATTGTGAACATTTGAAAAGCTTATCTCCAGAATGTGTACGCATATGTATTTTAAGGCTCCCTCCATATTTTGTTGAATAACTACATTGTGAACATTTGTAAGGTTTTTCCCCAGAATGGATACGCATGTGTACCTTAAGACTCCCTCCATTGTTTGCTGAGTACCTACACAGTGAACACTTGTAGGGATTTTCTCCAGAATGGCTATACATATGAGCTTTAAGTAGCCCTCTTCGATTTGCTGAATAACTACATTGTGAACATTTGAAAGGTTTATCTCCAGAATGTGTATGCATATGTACTTTAAGGGTCCATCCTTTTTTTGCTGAATAACTACAATGTGAACACTTGTATGGCCTTTTTTCAGAATGGGTTTGCAAATGCAATTCAAGGCCTCTCAATTGAGAAGCTGAATAACTACACTGTGAACATTTGTAAGGTTTTTCTCCAGTATGGATATTCATATGTTTTGTAAGACTCCTTTCTTGATATGCTGAATATCTATAATCTGAACTTCTATGAAGATTCTTATCAAAATGAGATCTTATATGTTCATTAAGATTTTTTTGGTATGAAGTTAAATAACTACATTGTGAACATTTGTATGTTTTTTTTGTAGAACTAGGTTTAAAGAATTTTTTAAAACCAGTTGAGTGTAAGGCTGGAAAATTCCATTGTAGACTTTCATCAGGTTTTTTATTATCAATATGTTTTTTAATGTGGGTTATTAGTTTGCTTATCTTTGAGGTGATATAAAGACACTTTTCACATTTGAAAAAGTTATTCTTCTCTCTCCTAATAGTCTTCATAAGAGCAGACATTACTGACGTGTAATTACATTGTGTGTCTTCATTCTGCTTAGAAGTATTGTAATACATTATAGGTGCATCAGAACTTGAATACATTCTCGTTACTTCAATTTTAGGCTATCTGGCTACATTATCTGAAAATTGATACAGTTTTAATTATATTTAAATTCGTTTACTCTTTAATTTTATTATTAATTATACCTGTAGAAAACATTCAGTATTAAACATATACACCAACAATGTATTTTTTTTAATATATATTGTGGAGTATAAAACAAACAAAATAAGTTGCTTCTAACTTCTAAAACAATATTTTCTGAGATCACTTGTAGTATGGATTTTTCCGTTCCATTTTTTACAAAAACCAAAGATCAACTAGCCAGGTTCCAATCCCAGCTTTGATGAATAGGGATTCTATTAAATTAATATTATATTACAAAAGAACTCCACTCAATTGGGCCTGTACCCCTACGGATAAACAAAAATTCGAATAATTTGATTTTGTTCAAAAAAGGGGTAATTTAAAATCATTACTGTACGTATATTGCAATTCGGAGAAAAAAAAAAATTGTTTATAGTTTTAATATTTTTTTTTAAGCATCTGAACTAAGATCATAGCTCTTTGGGAAATTGGTTTTCCCATATAATGTTGTTTTTTATAAACCACTTGATATGGCATCATCTAATTTTGTTTTTCTGCCTTCACTGATATTCTGCCTGGACCAATATGACCACTAACTGACTAATCTAAACGAATATTTACAATTGGGCTGGGCTGGCCACACGGCAACGGACAACATCCAATTTTACAGAAACTATTCTGAAACAGTGACCCGCATCCAAATAATGATTGCGCTTTGCCTATACTAGCGTCACAGAGAAAATGCCAATAACACGTATAAACAGAATCATTACTTTTAAAACCACGGGATGTTTCAAGTTTTATTATTTTTTTTCTGAAATCCGAAAGCAGTTCGGATAGTAGAAGTTCAGATAATTGGAGTTCTACTGTAATTTATTATAATATATTAATTATAACACTATTTGCTAATAAATGGATCATTCAGGTGAGGAACAGTCTTTATCACTTGAAAGATTAATTCTTACCATCAAAATATTTATGACCACCCAGATAGGTTCTAATTCTACTTGTTTGTGGGTGAATATCTTTTACCAGATTTCTGAGTATAATAATTGATCTGAGGCACATAGTTGTGTTCCAACAAATATTATTTATCATTATTTAAAAAGTAAGTATGGAGACACGTCTACCATTATTTAATTTCTATACTTGGGCCAGAATTTAGATGGAAAATGGTCAGTGATATTTCCTGAAATAAATAAAATGTATATTCTTGTGGAAGTTGGGCTTCTTTATCTAATTTGGTATCACCATAGACATATGCTTTAGATTAAGAACTAAGTAAGTTATCAGCATTATTAATTACAGAAATACATCCAATAGTAAGTTTCATTCACTAGATATCTCAACCGCTCTCAGAAATGGACTGGGTTTTGATGATAGTGTACACCATATAGCTGTTGATACCGTCGTTTATATATTCACATGGATTCCTTCTAAAAATTATCCGAAAGAACTGTAGATTAAACATAGTAATATTAAACACAAGTAATATTTAAAATACTGACTTATCAAGTGCAGAGAAATGTTTTACAAACAAATATACACTCCGCCCTAACCAAAAGACCGCTGGCTTGAAATCATACTTCTGTTCTTTAAAACAACCTTAAAACGCTTTCAATATCAATCTGAATTTTAAACAATGATTTCTAAAAATTCATTTTTAGCACTGTCATTCTATTTTACTTTACAATAGCCATAGTAAATGCGTTCACTGATTTTTAATTGTGTAACACATATTTAATCAATTTATTTCTTATTATCTTTTTACAGTTTTTTCTCTGTATGTTAAGTACTTTGTAATAACCTGTTGCTTTATAACAGACTTTCATTAAAACTGAAATTCCTCAGTCCTACTTAGTTTGTTATACTGAGAATCAACTGGATATCTGTTTTAAAAATTGAATATCTATAGTATATAACAAAGTTAAAACAAGATACTCTTGAACACAAGAGCAAAACAGAAAACGATATTTGTCTTAAATATTACAGTTTGATTGTACTAAATGTATATTAATTTATTAAAGTTAATGAAACTAAGTATTTGTTTACCTTTGTTATATCTATATTGTGTAGTATATGATAGACAAAATAGTTTGCATTAACCTTTTAATCTTGTTTAAATTCTGACACCTCATAAAATATGAAGGGTGGTTTTATTGGATCTATTTTTCTTCGAAACCAAGGAAAAGGGCAAGTTCTAGTCGTAGTCCCGATTTATAGGAATTCTGCTTAAATAATATTAGCCTATAGTAAACAATGATTACAATTTATTAATGAAATCATTAATTTGCTAATAAATTGATCATTCAGATCAGGAACATACCTCAAGTACTCTTTATTACTATTAAGATTTATTATTTATTTATCAAGATTAATTATTACTAATAAAATATTATAGTCCAGAAATGTTTCTAATTCCCCTTGTTCGTTGGTGAATCTCTTTTACCAGACTGGTGAGTATATTAATTGATCTGAAAAACTATGTTTTCTAATAATGATCATTTATTATTATTTTAAAACCCAGTATGGGGACAAGTCTAACATGTTTTAATTTTTTTACTTGGCACAGAAGTTAGATGATAGGAGAACGGTTAGTAGTATTTCTTGAGGTAAATCAAAACATATATTCTATTGGAAGTTGGGACCTTTATCTAATTATGTATCTTCATAGACAACTGGTCAGATTAAAATCTTAGTATATTATCAGCATTTACAGAGAAAAATCCAATGTCACGATAATTCATAGTGAATCACTGCGAGTTTCTCCATCAACACTATGCTATGGCTCGGTAAACATTTTCCGAATGTGCAGACTTAAGCCTTTGGGTATAGTTTCAAAATATCATCAGCAGTACTATAATATGAAGAAGATGTATTTTTCATTTAAACGAGCTGAAATTCATTGGCGTGCTCAGAATCCTAGCACCTCGGTAGGATTTGTCTCAATTCCAACAATAAAAATTATACAAAAATAATAAGATCTTTTACAGTAGATTATCCATGGAATCACTTCATTAAGTGTATTGGTGTATTTTCTTTATCAAGGGAATACACTGCCTAGGTACAAAAGGGGACAAACTATATTAGATTAGAAACCAATACTTTTCTAAGTTGAAATAGAAATTCTAAGTTAGAAAGGATTTCCGATAAAAATCATATTAGATACTTAATACAAGGATTGTATCATATATTTTTTGTGTGAGTCTAGCATAGTAAATTCCTAATTATCGGAAACAATATTATAAATATATTCGAAAGTTATATTTATTTAAACTTATCAATATTATTTAAAGAAAAATATTAAAAGTATAACTTGAAGTTACATTTATTTTAACTTTTTAATATTATTTAAGAAAAAATAATATGATATATTAAAAAGTTATGTTTATTTATTTATTTTAACTTTACAGATCCTTAATATAAAAAAAAAAAACAATGGACTCCCTATTAATAATACCATTATCCCTAGCAATATCAGACTCTAATACAGATATACTGTAAAATATATTATTATTATCACAATTTGTATCTTAGTTCTCCACAATGTTACTGCTTCTATTACACTTATTTACAATACAATCTATTTTTCTTTCATAAACAACTTACTTTTTTCTAATAAATTCTCTATTACAATCATTCTGCATGGTTAAGAATATAGATATATTATATTACCGTATTATCAAATAAACATTTAAGTTTGTCATCAAATAAAAACACAATTTGACCAATATTGTAAATGAATACTCAAGTGTTCAATACAAATATTTAATAAAGATAACTGAAAACTATGTAAATGTTTAGAAAACCTTTTGTTACCTGCAGGGCTAAAAAAACGAAGTCCTTACATACAGCTTAAATGTGTAATGTGAGAAGGCAAAACATCAAACCCTCTACACTTTACCAAGAATTTCCTTTGAGCTATAGCTCTGTTAACTTGTCTTTCCACACTACTATAACTCTTCATGATTGTACACGCTTCTAATGCAAAGTTAATTTCGATAAAATCAAAGAAAATTAAAATTAGACACATGGTAAACAGATTCTGACCATATTAGATCTCAAAAGGTGGTGATGGTATGTTCTTTAGTCGATAAAGTCCTGTTCTTGTGTCATCCTTCTTTTTATTCAGTTAATCAGTTGTAAGTTTGAATTCTTTTGATATTTTATGGTTTATGTATGGTTACTTTGTTGTGTATATTGTATTTGTTATGTGTGTATTTTTATATTAAAAAGCAGGTTATTTTAAACTAGGGTTAAATACTTACAAAGATAATAATAGTAGCAATAATTCTGGGGATCTGACTAATAATTTCTTATGTATACCTTATTAAAAAGGTATTTAGGAGTAAATTGCAATTAAATTAAGACGGTTCAACATTAAAGCGGTTCCTATAATTGATGGTGGTATAATGTGGTGTATAAAATTACCTGTCTTGAGTGTGATGCCTCTTAGGTGGGAGAGACTTCTGAAGTTGTCCATATTAACTTACAGAAGAATTGTATCAATACTAAAAATGATTTTGAGATATTATGTAGTATGTATAAGCCATTTTTGAAAAAATTAAAAGAATCTAAGATTTAGTTAATCAGTTGTAAGTTTGAATTCTTTTGATATTTTATGGTTTATGTATGGTTACTTTGTTGTGTATATTGTATTTGGTATGTGTGTATATGGTTGTTCTCTCAGTTTTGTTACTGGTTTCAATTGTATTTGAATGAATTTGACTCTCAATATGTAGGTGGGTTATTTTATTAAGTTTGTAATTAAAATTTCATTGTAAAAAAAAATTTCAAGTTTTAAATTTCTGTTGTTGAGTGTACTTGTATTTTATGTGTAATGTAAAATTGTATTCAGGCTTGATAAGGGCAACAAATCAGTTGCCAAATGTTGCAATAAATAAAGAAAACAATTTTGACTCAATATTCAACCGTCTTATAATTTGGCAATTCATATATATAAACAATCAAGTGAAGATCACTGAAATACAGTAATACCTCGTACCTACTCGGTAGGTGGGACAGAGCGATAACCGTGTAAGTCGAACTCGAGTGTCAGGGTATAATTTTACATACAATCACATAGGAATCATGTTTAATTGGGACCAAAGACTATATAAACTAATAATTTAAAAGAAAAATGTGTATGCATTAAAATCTTAAATACATAATACAACCAAAAATTATATTATATACATATATATTGCAAAAAAGGAAGAAAAAGAAGTTATTTTGACATAGAAGGTTTCAAAAAGTCTAGTAAATTTGTTAGAATAATTGAAAATTCTCTCTTCTCAAGCAGAATTTCCTCGTGACTTGCTAATTTTTTCCTTTTGCGGCAGAAATACGTTCATTGTTGGAGTATATTTTCCAATAAACTAAGACCTTTTGAAAAGTTTCAAAACATTATTTCATCTTCTACGTCAACTGAATCTAAAGAATCTGCGATTTTAAGGTCTTTCATACGCATTTCTATGAGTTTATTAATTATTATCAGCTCCTAGTTGTGTAAACCCAGCAGTTCTTGAATGTCATCATTATCCACTTCTAAATTTAGTTGTCTGGCAAAACCGACAACTTCTTTAACCACATCAGCAATTTCGTCAGACTCTGGCACTGATTCCACCTGAGTTTCAATGGCAAAAACAATAGACACACCTTTTCCCAAATGTCATTCAAAGTTTTTTGTGAAACTTTATTCCAAGTTTGCCCAATGATTCTAAAAGGATCTAAAACATTGAATTGTTTCAAAAAATCTTTACCGGAGAGCTCTTTGTTCTGTCTCATAGTTTCATGCAGACGCACAAATGATCTTGTGTAAACACCTTTAAATGTTTTGATGACTCCCTGATCAATCAGTTGAAGCAAATTATTTGCGTTTGGTGGCAAAAAAAAACTTTCACGCGTATGTCAAAATTAGAAAAAGTAGTAGGAGGATGGCCAGGTGCATTGTCAATTAATAGGAATTTGTTTAGACCATCAATAACATTCGTTTTGAGGTATGAAATGATGACCAAACCAGTCTAAAAAAAGCTGTCACCAAAGCCTTCCAATTAGACTTTCAAATCATGGGCAATCTAGCTTTAGAAATATTTTTCAATGACCTTTAATTTTCTGAGCGATAAACTATGAGAGATTGCAACTTACAGTCAACAGCTGTATTCGTTCTAAATATCACTGTCAATCGGTCATTGGCAGCCTTAAAACCTGAAAATATTTGAACTCCATGAAGTATAACAGTTCTCAGAAGCATTCTCTTCCAGCATAGGCCAGTTTCTGCGTAACTCGGACAGCATGATTTAAAACCACGTAACTTGGGAATCACGTAAGACGGGGTAGCATAAGTCGAGGTATTACTGTATATAGATTGCGAATGGAAATACTTTGAGAATCGAAATATATACATTGTGAATGGAAATATATACTTTGCGAATGAACATAGCCTGACACAGACTATAACATCATTATTTGACTAAAAAAATAGTTTGGTTATAAAATTATTAAATGAAGTACTGTAATAGATTTCTGTATAACTTGAAATGGACAGTCTATATATATTTGATGTACTAAAACTTTTATTCACACATTTGAAATATTGGTCACTGAACTTAATACAACAGCTATTCTATGACTTACTAATTAATTTATAGAGTAATGAACATGGCATACGCAATTTATTTATTACACAAGACTGATAAATTCTCAGCAATTATTTTTAACAATCAGGCTATGAAGCTATTTGTACTCTAGTATAAATTCCAAGGCAACTCATTTAAAAAACGTATAGAGATAGAAAGATATCGAATAACATCAGAATTAAGCATGACCAAATATATGGTGAATCAAGCCTTAACTCTTAAACATATAATTCCAGTTCCGTCCGAAGTAGAAATTGTACAACTTCTGTCAAATAATTTTACAGGCCGAATTAGGGACTCTGTATGAGAACAAAACATTACTACTATTGAACGATTTTCAGAAATTCTCATTCAGAAAGAGATGGAATTAAAACATGAAGCAAAATGCCTTGGTTAATAGAAATATTAGCAGGAATCATAACATTACTAGGCCTAATGATTTTTCACATAGTATACACAAAATTCAGCCTGATAGTTATATATCTTCACTTTATGAACGGTATCATCGATTACTGCCAACCCGCCACCACAAAAGTCCATAGTTTAGAAACCGTCAACCAAATTCAAACTAAACATCACCCTATCAAAAAAATACCAAAACTATATTTCAATCTAGAACCAATCACAATAGTAGTTTAGATTATCACTGAAAAAATCTAAACTATGAAACCTAACATAGGAATAAGGATGGATATAACTGAAACCAGAATAATCGCCAACAATATAGTGATAACCACATAAGACGACCTACATGAAATTAGCACAGTTACAATAATCATATGGTTACACAAAGCACATCACATGATCAATTCACATACAGCTCTACAGCCTAACAGAGGGAATGAACCGAGAAGATGGCATAACAAACTCATCATCTAAGACGCAGTCATTCTTTCAACAATCATTTAAATTTGAAACCTACCTCTCAAGAATCATCCTTAATATTTAATAATGGCACTTACACTAAATACCAAGATAAATTACACGATTCAATGCATTAATGGGTCAGTTACCAGAAACAAGACATAATAATAGTATCTAGGAAAACTAGTAAGCCTTGAAGTTATAGGGGACCCAATCATCACTCACACTATTCCATCAAATGTAAATATTAATTACCAAATTTACAACAAATTTGTAATTTCAAAGCAAACAACTGATCAAGAAAAGGTCTCACTATTTTTTAAACATGTCCAAGACCAATTCTAGAATATGTTGTACTCTATGTGACCAAGAATTTCTAAATCAATTTAATGAATCCGAACCGGACCAAAATCCTCATGATTTAACCTACCCAGAAACTACAGTATACTTTGGTAAAGTAAAAACTTCAATTCTAATTGATAGTGCAGCTGGTATTAGTTGTAAATCTGAGAAATATTTTAATGAAAATAAAATTTTCATTTACCTAATTTAGAAATATTTCCATTATCCAACAATATAAAATCAGCCACAGGTCATCGTAGCAAACAATTAAATACTTACACTTTTTAAAAAATGTTTTATATTGCCTATAGTAGCACTTACCTTGCTTGTTGAGGACGGCCGTTTCGGGAGATGTGTCCCTTTGTCAACTCAGACCGTAACTGATCTCAAGGTTTACGTAGGTTAGGGTGGGGGTGGATATTTTGGTGGTGTGGGTGTATTTTGTGTGTATTAGGAATTATGATGTCAAAAAGTGCGTGTGAGTTGTAATGTAATTGTGTATTGAGTATGTGTGTAGGGTGTAGTTTGAAGTCCCTATATATTTCGTATTGTTCGGTTGTGTAGCGTTGGTTATTTCTGTGTTGTTTATGAAGAATTTGTAGGTTAGATGTTATGTCTATTAGTCGTGTTTTATGGAGTTGAGATGATCGGCGAAGTTTGATTGGTAGTTATTGTTTTTTAGTGCTTTTATATGTTCTTGGTAACGTGTGTAGAATGACCTCCCTGTCTGGCCTATGTAAAAACTAGGGCATGAACTGCAAGTTAGTTTGTAAACTCCAGTGGTGTTGTAAATGTCGTTGATTTTGCTGTTGGGTTTAAATTGTTTGTTGAGAGTGTTGTGTGTGGAGTAGGCTATTTTGTAGTTGTATTTTCGTAATGTGTTGGTTAGATTGTGGATTTTGGATGATCTGTATGGTATTGATAAGTATTTTATGGGATTGTCATCTTGTGTGTTTGTATTTGGGTTATTATGTTTATTTTTTAGGCGATTGTATAATTTGTCAATCATTGTTGGGTTGTATCCGTTTGTTTGTGCTATATATTTTATGGTGTTTAACTCCTGGTAGTGTTCATCTTTGTCTAGTGGTGTTTTAAGGAGGCGATATATCATGGTATTGTAAGCAGCTAGTTTATGTTGGTGTGGGTGGTTTGAGGAACTGTGTATGGTCGTATTGGTGCTGGTGGGTTTTCGGTATATGTTGAATTTATGTTTACCTAAATTCCATACACCCTAAACTAACATACACCATCGAAACAGGACAACAAAACTCCATTAACTTCTTAGACCTCACAATTAAACGGACAGACAAACAAACACATGAATTCAATATATACCGAAAACCCACCAGCACCAATACGACTATACACAGTTCCTCAAACCACCCACACCAACATAAACTAGCTGCTTACAACACCATGATATATCGCCTCCTTAAAACACCACTAGACAAAGATGAACACTACCAGGAGTTAAACACCATAAAATATATAGCACAAACAAATGGATACAATCCAACAATGATTGACAAATTATACAACCGCCTAAAAAATAAACATAATAACCCAAATACAAACACACAAGATGACAATCCCATAAAATACTTATCAATACCATACAGATCATCCAGTTTCAATAAACAATTTAAACCCAACAGCAAAATCAACGACATTTACAACACCACTGGAGTTTACAAACTAACTTCCAGTTCATGCCCTAGTTGTTACATAGGCCAGACAGGGAGGTCATTCTACACACGTTACCAAGAACATATAAAAGCACTAAAAAACCATAACTGCCAATCAAACTTCGCCGATCATCTCAACTCCACAAAACACGACTACATAGACATAACATCTAACCTACAAATTCTTCATAAACAACACAGAAATAACCAACGCTACACAACCGAACAATACGAAATATATAGGCACTTCAAACTACACCCTACACACATACTCAATACACAATTACATTACAACTCACACTCACTTTTTGACATCATAACTCCTAATACACACAAAATACACCCACACCACCAAAATATCCCACCCCCACCCTAACCAACGTAAACCTTGAGATCAGGTACGGTCCGAGTTGACAAAGGGACACATCTCCCGAAACGACCGTCCTCAACAAGCAAAGTAAGTGCTACTATAGGCAAGTTAAAACATTTTTTTTAAAGTGTAAGTGATTACTAGTAGCTCACACGAAGATGGAATCAACTAATGTAAACAATTAAAACAAATTATCTTTACTGAAATTCCTTTCGATAAAATTATATTCCCAGTACAATTTATTGTAGTACCGAATTTAATAAGAGAATGTATAATTGGTATATCTACAGTTAAACTTATGAAAGCAATGATTGATTTTCACCAAGGAATAATGACAGTTCCTAATCCAATGCAGTTTCCAAAGGAAGTCTTAATAATGATATTGTATCTAAAAAAAATGATAATAAGCTTATAGTTACAGCGACAAGCAAAAAAGATTTCATTAATAAAGATATAGATATTAATATGAAGTGTCAGAGCTTACCTCCCAGATATATTGCAATAAAGTTTTCCAATACAACTCTAAAGGGTAACCGTTGTTGGAGTCTAGACGACTCAAAAAAGAACAAATCATTCACAATAACAATAAAGTATTACAAATAGATAAAATGATATTAGGACTAAATAATATTGATGTCAGAAAAAAACTGCAACTTGACAATTAATACTAAAGTATGGACAATTTGCAAATAAACCTAGGTTGTGTAATAAACATGCATACGAAACTAAAGTTAAATACTTAGATAATTTTCATAAACAGACTTATCCAATACTGGCTTGTTATGTGGAAGATGTTGAAAAAAAAAATTAAGTATGATAGGAGATGGCATTATAGAAAAAAGGCAAAGCCGTTTCATTAATCCACTTGTGTTTGATACTGAGTAAAAACAATCGAGTGAGATTATGTATTGATGGAAGAAACTTAAACTCCATAATTATAAATAATTATAAAACCCAGCCAGAAATTATTATTATCCTTAGTCAAAGCAGATAAGCGAAATACATAACCATTGATCTAATATTAGCCTTCTGGCAAATTCCATTAACCGCAGCATCAAAAATATATACCGGTTTTCAACTTAAAGGTACGGTATGCCAATTTTGCAAAGTTCTTTTTGTTATAAATATATCACAGGCTGCATTATTAAGAGCTATGAACTTTGTTCTAGCATGTAAACACAACCATTTTTAAAATTTTATATGTTGATGATGCTCTAGTATTTTCAGAAACTTTTGATGATCATTTATTAGATTGTTTTAAAGAGAAAATGTAACTTTCTTAGGCTACATATTCACAATTCATGGACTGGAACCTGATCCAAGTAAATTCACAGCAACTAAAAAATTCCTGTCCCATAAAATAGAAAAAATTCAGAGCATTCATAGGTCTAATTAATGTTTATAATAAATTCATCCCAAGGTTTTCTAGCACTATACAACCATTATTAAAGCTAACTTCCATAACAACTAAATTTGTTTAAACTGGACATGAAACATTTGCATAACACAAAATTAATAATATCAACCATTCTATTTGCAGATGAATCAATTTTTGCTATTGGTGGACAACTATCTGCTGATGGTCACCAACAACCCCTTATGTTTATGTCAAGAGTACTGAAATCACAAGAAGTTAGATACACCACAACTGAACTAGAATGTTTAGCCATTATGTATAGGTTGCAAAGAGCAAGACACATAATATTAGGTAATTTAGTTAATAATATTACCGATCCCCAAGCAATAACCTTTCTTATAACTTCCAAATTACCTTCACCTATACTCACCCGATGGATTTTACTACTATAAGAATACCATCATAACACCATTTATTGTCCAGGAAAGCATAATATCATAGCTGACACATTAAGTAGATATCCAGCTAATCTAAATAATAATCTTAGGAATCCATCTGAACTGATCATAGCTAGATTTACTCCTCCTAGTTTAAATCCGGAATTTACTAAAATCCTTAAACAAATTGCCAGAACAAGAGAGAAATTTGGCTCCTATTATCAGTGGTCTTAAGAATCACGAGCATATTCATTAAATCAATCAACCTTCACAAAAACGTGTAGTAAACCATAATCATTTACATCAAACCACTAGGAATGGTTAGAAATTGATAATAATGTTTTGTACCTGGACTCTTATAAAACATTGCCATGAGTATTATATAGATTGTGGTTCAGACAAATGTCCGGATGTATTGAAGGGACATTTCATTTTCAAAAATATGGCTACAAAAATCAAAAAATTTATATCTCATGATCCATTTCAAAGATGTAAACATTTAACTCATGCTTGTACAGGCACAGCTATTAGAATCTATTATAATCAGATCAATGAGACTGTCTGTATCTACCAATTTACTTGGACCAGTGCCCAAAAGTGTGGGAGGGTACAATACTGTCTGATATTTAATGACAATTTTTCAAAACTTTTAAAAATAAATGCTGTAAAAAAGGCTAATGCAGCCATTGTATTAGACAAACTATTTAATCCCTATAATTCCGTACTGTAAATATTAGTTATTCTGATAAATCAAATATATTATTCTGGTCGCCCAACGCCCTAGATATTTCTCAATTCTTGCTGCATGTCTACAAGACATTTGAGTTGACAACCAACCCAGACTCTTCCTGTGTAATTGACAAGTATAAAAACTAAAGAGAAAAAAGTAGAATTAGAACTGACTCAAAACGTTAATTTCAAGTTAAAATCAAACCAAAATTATTCATATTCATATTCTAGAAATATCTTAGTTAACATGCTCTATGATTAATTTAGTTAATTCAAAACCACCGGTCATATTTACACATAAGATAACAGTTAGTTGTGCTTTGAATGATTTTCCAGAATGAGATGATTCTCTTTTAAGACTTTTAGTCTTAGGCATGGCGTATTTCTCATAGTATTAATGTAGGTATATTTTTCTTTGAATTTAAGGGTAACTGTGAGTTTTTAGCGGACACCAGAGGCATAGAATGAAAATTGTTCTAACCACAAAATAGGATGATATGCACAAGAATGTTTAAAAATTTTAGTAGGAAAAATACTTTTTACCAATATAAAATTAAGTAAAAAATTCAGTGGTTCGGCCACAGAGTGATACAGTGACGTCACAACTGTAATTAGTGTTTCAGCAATCTAAACTTTATGAAGCTATATTGAAAACTATTAATTTTGTTATTGCTAGGAAAGGTGAATTTTATATATCCATATTGAAAAATACCGATAAAGTATTTGGTAGTTATTTACAAGCGCGGACACCTACGATGTTTTGGAAAATTGTTCAAAACCACCAAAAAGGATGATATCCACAAGAAAACTTTTCTTTTTCCAGGAAGTTTAAAAACCCTACTTTAAATTGAAAAAAAGTAACTTTCATCAAGGAAAAAATTCTTGTGGATATCGATGGATTTTGAACAATTTTCCAAAATATCATAGGTGTCAGTGCTTGTAAATAACTACCAAAATGAAAATCTAGTAAAGAATTATGCCTCACAGATGTTAAGAAATTCTGTTACTAAATGAAGACATACATTCAAGCTTGCAACATGGTCTAGCTAGGTCACAACGACATAGGTAGATAAAACGTAAACGTGCGACAACTGCTATTTTCGTGAATTGTTTTTTTCTTTTTTTTATGTATTTTTACGTCCTGAACATGAATTTGACATTAGTTTTTGTTGCTGAGGTCTATTTAAGACCAAATACGCTGAAGAAGAACATGTTCATCACTTCTTCTTACCTTTGCGGTAATTGTAAGAATTGGGGCCAGCTGAGATTGAAATAAAAATTGTTTTAAAACATTTCCCAGGTCGATATGTACAAGATTTTTTAAAAATTTTGCACGGAAATGTAGATAAGACTATATAAAATTAACCTCCCCTGGCAATAACAAAAATATTAGTTATCAATATACCTTCAGAACGGTGGTGGACAATCTGGATATTTACCAAAGTTTAGATCACTAAAACACCAACTACAGTTGTAACGTCACTGTATCACTTTGCAAACGCTGTACAACTTACTACTCCACACTGAATTTTTTACCCAACTTTAAATGGACAAAAAATTACTTTCCATGTCAAATTTAAAAAAATACTTTTGCATATCAATGTAGTTCGAGTTTTAGAACAATTTTCTATTTTAATCTCAGGTGGTCCCAGGTTTTGGCAACTACCACAACGGTAAGTACTAAATGATGAAGTGTTATGTTTCAGCGTATTTGGCCCTAAATAGACCTCAGTGAATGTCAAATTCGTGATCAGTACGTAAAAATACATATAAAAAGATAAACAAATTCATGAAAATAGCAGTAGTCCCACGACTATATAATTACCTCATGATTAGTTATTACGCAGCCACTACCACTCCGATTGGCGAAAACTGTTTTTTACCTGATCAATTTGACCTTGCTGAACTCAAATCTGAAGTGTTTTTTTTTACTGCAAATACGTTAATAAAAATAACCTAACCTAACCTGACTGTTGCTTACTAACGCTCCAATCGGCAAAATTTTGTTTTCCTGATAGATTTGATCTTGCTGAACACGATGGCATGAAGTTATTTTTCATAGCAAACACATATTAACCTAAGAAAACCAGGTCACGTTTGGTTATTATTATTTTTTAATGTGTTTGCATTAAGAAAACTTCAGATTCGTGTTCAACAACGTCAAATTGATCAGGAGAAAACTAGCTGATCTTCATAATGGTTACCTATTTGTTAAAACCCTATTATCGGTAGCATTAGTTTTAGAAATTTAATTACGGTAACACATTAAATTTTTGTAACGCTCAGATGGTAAATTATTATAACGTAACCAGTGATTCTCAATTTTTTTTAAATATAATAAATCACATGAATAAATGTTTACTTTGTAGTCTAAAGTAGACTTCAAGGAAATTTAACTAATTAAATTTATATATTTTTATGTCACGTGAATTTTGTTTACCTGGTAGTACATACACACACATGGATTAAGCGTTACTCTAACTTCCTCCCAGTAAATTGTTTTAAAGCTTGAATTCATTTCATGATATAGAAGCCCTCTGGGCGGTATTTTACAAAATATTAACTTTTAACGTGTTCTTTTCAGTTATAGAAAAACTATTTTACGGATAATGCTGCAAACGATCGTCTGTTTAGAATTGTTTTTGAAAAATTTTTAATTATAATTCTTTATTACACTTGGCAAAAAAAAACTATGTAATACTTACTAAACCTAGCTAACTCAACTAACTTGTGTTTTTCAGCACAGATAACAAATGTTTTGACTCGTAGATAAGTGCATTGATCAATGCTGTGAATATTACAGGTAAGACTGATGTTTGTGTTTTGATGCGAGTCTGTGGTGTTTTGGTAATCTATGATCTGTGGTTAGTTGTCAATAATGTCGAATATAGTCACATAGTGTTTTATTGTGGGTTATAATTTTGGTGTTGGTATAGTTTGTGCCTGTTGTGATTAGTTTATTGCTTTTGTTGATGAAATGTAGAAAATTTAGATTTGTGTCAATGTTGGTGTATGTGTGTTGCTTGATCTGTAAATGTATAGTGAAATTTGATTGTGGTGAATTTTCTTCCAATTTGAACTATATAGAAGCTAGACCACTCGTTACTTGAAATCTTATATACTCCTACCCTTTTGTCTTTGTTCTGGAAAATGTTTGTGTTGTGTAGATGGTTTTTAGTTGTGTTGAATGCTTTAAAGGGTATATAGTTTCACAAAAAGCAGAAGCTATTTCGTCTGATAAGTTATGACAAGGTAATGTTATGTACTTTTCTGTTAGTGTATTAGTGTTGATTTTTTGCAGTATTGTTGTATTATTTTTTTGGCTATCATGTTGTCTATTAGGATGTTTTATCCGTTTCTATGGGGAATGTATTTCACCATGTTGAGATTGTTCATTCTGTCCTCATTATTCATGGGCATACTAATTATTCAGTGTATCATGGATTAGAAGGCAATAAGTATGTGAGTTGAATTGGGTGGTTGGAATTATTATATATAACTCTGTCCGTCGTCGTGGATGTTTTGTATACTTTAAATGTATATGTTGTTTCGTTTTGCAATTGCTAGGTTTAGGGAGTGGATTATGTTCTGTTGTTCCATGTCCAATGAGAACCTTATATCATTGTCTATATTATTGTTTACGTATTTGTGAAAGGTATATACATGTCTTTTGAATAAGATTTAGACTTCGATTCCCCAAGAAAGGCCTGCCTATGGAATCCCTCACCTCAAGCATCCTGTCCGAAATATTTATACACAACGTGGGACATAATCACATCATAAATAAAAATAAATACCCCCATAAAATAATATACTGGCACAGATACGTGAATGATATACTAATCTTAATCAACGACATATTTTACACCCTCCACAAATACATAAGCAATATACACAACAATATAGGGTTTACATTTGAAAGACAACAGAAAAACATAATTCACGTTCCAAGTTTAACAATTACAAAACAATATAGCAACCATTAAAATCAACAGAAACCCCATCACCTCAGGCAAAGCTACATGCCTCATACAACACAAACATCTCATTTCCCGCCATCATACCCTGCCTAATTAGCACACAATAATGACAGAACGAACGAATTCAACATGATAAAAGTACATTGACTATGAAAACGAATGAAAGTACCCCCTGGTAAAAACCTAATACGCCTTAATAGCTCAATTGAAAACTTTACAAATTGAAGTGGCTGGTGCCTGCTATGAATCTTTTAGTAGGATTAAAAGAATTATCGAGAAACACAAAGAAATGCCTCGTATATCATTACCTACGTTCATTACACCTAGAACAAAAATAAAAGTTACGTTCGATGGTTTCGACGTATGTATAATCAGAAAGAGAATTCGTAAATATCTTATAGGCATCTCTGAAATACTTACTCTCAGAGGAATCCTATTTAATTTTTGAAAAAAAAACTTGATAAAAAAAAAATATGATGTAGGCTATCTGTGAGCAGTAGTGGCTCAATCGGGTTAGGCTCAGGCCTACCCAACTTATTTATATTTGCTTGTTAAAATCCTTCCTAACTGTTAATAAATAAAAAAAAGATAGATGTTACATACCTAAGACTTATTATAATGCTCATAATGTTATTGCGAAATTTAGTACGCAACGATAAAATGATGAAGAAATCCCTACTACAAAAGTATGCTGAAATCCACGCTATACTCATTCATCAAATTAAAGAAACCCAAATTAAATATGTACAGGATTGACGCAGTCTGAACTCAACATTATCGCGCTGTTGTCGGACTACCCAAGTATTATCCGGATCGTAATCCTTATGTCCTGAAAAAACAATTCGTTACACTTACTTTATAACTAAAAGTTTTAAACTATCGTTCAGCAAGTAATATAAACAAACATTTCTCAAAGTCAATTCCTACTTAGATCAACAAAGAAAAATTTTATTTTAATTACTTTTTATTAAATACTTACGAATATATAAATTGAGCAACATCAGCTATGGCGTTAAAACAGCTGTTCTTCCACATAATCTATAACACAAAATCAGTGTTTTATCTGGATATTTCGTAAATATATTTTAATATAGAGAAATAATAATGTTGAATAAAATTATAAACAAATCTATCTTGACTGGAAACTTCATAGGTATATAGTAATGTAGTATAAAATTATAACCAAAAGTAAAATATTTACATTTAAGTTTAGTATAAAATTAAATTGTGTTTGATGTAGTGCAGTACGCTGTAGCTACTGCACGGCCGGTTCACGCTACACATGCCATTTCAGACTAACATTTAAAATGTGAATATAAGGACCTTTCCGTATTTTCCGCGGAAAAATTGATATTCAGTTCTGCACATTAAAAAAAGTAATTTTAAAAAAATTGTTTCAACCAACGACATTAAGACTATATTTTTACTCAAAAGAGTTTATAAAATCTTGGGACATGTCAGTGCTACTATCGGAAAACTGCAGTTGATCAAAAGATGTAATTAAGTAAATCTTAACATGAAAACAAAGAAATTATTAGAACAAACTTTGAAGATTAAATAAATACATCACGTGAAAAATACTCGTTGTTATAAAAGTCCAGAAAACAGAATTTAAAAAACTAATTAGAATGAGCTCGAGATTAAAAATAAACAAATTGTTCTCCCAGACAACGCTACTGTATATTAGACTAAGACGGCGAAAAGGGGTCCACAAGTCATTTAATGGGGAAATAGTTTTTTATAGGGCCCCTAAGCATTATTTGGAATCAAGATGATGAAACAGTGAGACGTAATTTGTTAGTGCTCAAATAATTATAGCAAATAATAATAATGGAAACACCTATAGTGCAAAATGTGATTCGGAGGGGTTCAGATATTTGAGCAATTTGCTCAAATATCCAAAAACGATGAATCTTGACAATGTAATAGTGAATGAAGAACGTCAAACATCTAAGACGTTGAACCTTGTACACCTTTAGAAGACACAATAAATTATGTAATTTTAGAACAGTGAATCAAATTTCGAAATGGTCAGACTCTATTAACCCATTTGAAATGAGAATTCACTAAAAGATGCAAGACGATAAACAAATTTGCTTGATGTAATCCTTTTAAATTCTCTGATTAAACATAATTAAAAGATACTTAACTAAGTGAATACTCAAGGGCTTACTTACTGACGCGTTTCGAAACAATCGTTCCTTTTACGAGCCAAAGCCTCTACTGGTGGCCTCGCGTTTGGAAAGAAACCACACCTACCCGTCCAATAATTAATCACACGCAGGCATCATCATATAAGATAGCCAATTACATAGATAAACGTATCAAAGACAACATAAATTTGAAAAATCCCACATCCATGCACAATAACATAGACCTTATTTAAAAATCAAAGACATCCAAATATTACACAACTCCAACATTGTATCTTTCGACATAAAAAACCTATAAACTAATGTGCCCATAGAACAAACACTCCCATGCTACACAGCATGCTCACAGCAAACAAAACTCCACATAAACTCACTCACAAAGTCATAACACTTACCAAACTCATCACATCACAAAACTACTTCACATACCAACACAAATTCTACACACAAAAAGACGGCCTCCCTATGGATTCCCCCATCTCAGGCATTCTAGCAGAAATATACCTATGTCAGATTGAACAACAATACATTCTACAGAACAACAATCATGTGTAAAAAAAATGTTTTACCATAGATGTAGACGACATTTTGATACACTCATAGATAACACATTCATGAAAATGAAACACAAACATTATCAAACAGCCACGCAGACAAACCACACAAATAACAACAAATACATATTCCTCAAATATCATAAGAAAAACACACAAAATAGCTTCCACATTAAAAAACTTCTCTACCAAATATCTTACAAAACAAAAAACACTTTAAGACAGCACATACAACCCTTTCCAAAACAAACAGACAAATACAAACTACAGTACAGTCTCGCTAATCCGGTCTCCGATGATCCGGACCTCCGGCTAATCCGGACGGCCCAAAAGTTTTGTTTAGTTATAGTATTTTACAGTGCACAATCAGTCTGCTGTCCACAAAAATATTTATTTTTATACGTCTATATTTGTTATTTTTCAAAGGGGTTTTCCTACTTTAATACTCAAATAATATAATTTATTCATTAAAATATGAAATAGGTGTACCACTTGTTTGTTTCTTTTGCCTACTAAAGTAGAAAAAACTTCTTTGAAAAAATATATACAAATTAGATCACCCAACACTACAACGTACGTGACATCAGAGACATCTTGCGATAAACAAAAGATAAAGGACCGCTGACTAAACGGATAAACAGTCTATCCGTCTGGCGTCAGGTCAGTTGTTTTGTCGGACAGATGCCACTTTTCCTGCTTCTCGCAAGATATCTGCTCAGTTGTCATTTAATTCTAGTGCGATATTGATCTGTGTTTTTTATTTACGTCTCGTTCAGTGTTCAGTGAAAATGGCGACTAAACGTAAGTCAGTGACAGTGACAATGGAACAAAAACTCCAAGCTTTGTTTCGTATTGATGGAGGTGAATCGCTTATTAAAATTGCAAAAGAGTTAGGTGTGGGAAAACAAACTGTTTCCGATTGGAAAAAAAAGCGACAGGAAATTGAAGATTTTTGTGCAAAAATGGTTAGTAAAGACAGTTTAGGCGGCAGAAGCACTTTAAAAAAACCAAAAAATGAAACCCTAGATGATGCTTTGTATGTTTGGTTTTGCCAACAACGGGAACAGGGTGTTCCTTTATCGGGTGTAAATTTGCAAACGATCGCGCTGAAACTGAATGAAAAGTTAAAAGGAGACCCTAATTTTACTGCCAGTGTGGGATGGCTGTCACGGTGGAAGGAACGACACGGCATCCGTCAACTCGGAATAAGTGGTGAAATTTTGTCAGGTGACAGTGATGCAAGTGAAAAATTCAAAGACAAATTTGGCAAGTTTCTCAGAGATGAAAACTTACAACCTTGTCAGGTGTTCAACGCTGACGAAACTGGATTAAATTATAAAATGTTCCCAAAAAAAACTTTAGCTTCCAAATTAGATTCAGTAGCAAAGGCCATAAAGTTAAGAAAGAACGTATGACTTTGCTGCCCTGCAGTAATGCTTCTGGCGATCTAAAATTTCCACTTTTGGTGATAGGGAAATCCGCAAAGCCTAGGGTTTTTAAAAATGTAAATTTAAGTGTTCTACCGGCCCAATACAAGTTCCAAAAATCAGCGTGGATGAACAGTCAAATTTTTAAGGACTGGTTTTTTGAAAACTTTGTTCCAACAACAGAAAAGTTTTTAAAAGAGAAAAAACTCCCTCGAAAAGCGGTTTTACTAATTGATAATGCCCCATGCCACCCAAATGAAGAAGAATTGCGTCATGGTGACATTTTTGTTAAATTTCTTCCTCCTAACGTAACGGCTCTCATTCAGCCGATGGATCAGGGCGTGATCGAAGCGATAAAAGGGCGATATAGGAAAAACTTAATTTTATCGCTTTTGGAACAACAAGAAGCAGATCCAGCTACAAAATTTATTGAAAATCTTAAAAAAGTGACTATAAAGGATGTCATTTATATGGCTGCAGAATCGTGGGAGGAAATTCAACCGTCTACACTACAAAAAAGCTGGAAAAAATTGTGGCCTGAAATGCCACAGGAAAGTGGAAAATCTGACAGTCAACCTACTAATGACGACAATGAATTTGTTCAGATTTTTCAACAATTGGAGGGTTGTGCCGAGTTGAAAGACACTGATATTTCCGAGTGGATTATCAGTGATAATGATATTGGTCATCAAGTGCTCAACGAGGACGAAATCGTCGCGGTGTGCACTGCAAACGCAGAAAATGACAGCTCGGAAGAGGAAGACTACACAGACGAACCTGTCAGCCTAACTCATGATGAGGCGGCTGCAATGCTGGAGGGGTTGATGACTTACTTTGAGAAACAAAGTGATACGTCAACTGCGGAGCTACTGACCTTGAAACGCCTACGAGATCGTACTGTGAAACGACGTCATTCATCGTTAAAACAAAAGAACATTACGGACCTTTTTCACTAAGTTTTTTAAAGTTTGTTTTTGTTTCAGTTTCATTTTTGTTTGAGTTTTTTGTGCGTTTATACAGTATAGTGTAAATAACTTTATGTGAATACTTTTATTCAACGAGAAAGGTGCTTAGATATTTATTTATGTCATGACTTTTCTGTTATAATTATAGGATTTTTTGCTACATAAGCTATGAAATACTGTACTGTAAGCTATATTTAGGCCTCAATTTCACTAAAACTACAATTTCAATATGTTTTCCCACCTAAAACACATATTGTATGCATTTGTTTGGCTTTTTCCGTCTAATCCGGACTTTCGTTGATCCGGACCGGGTCCGGTCCCATCAAGTCCGGATTAGTGAGACTGTACTGTATTTGGTATTTACAAATTAACATGTAATGTTTGTCCCAGCTATTATATCGGCCAAACCGGTAGGTCATTCTATAGACGCTTTAACGAACACATTGCCCAAAGAATTCAAACAACACACAAAATCCAGCTACGCAACACACCTAAAACGAAGTAAAAAACTAACAACTTTAGTAAAATACAAACACTACGCATCAGATAAAGAAAACATATTCAATGATCACACACATTTTGAAGCCAACACTCTTTTCCATTACATAGCACTTAACCAAAATAATCCACCCCTTCCCCAGTCATAAATCCATTCCAGCAACCTATGTACCTAACGCGAGGCCACCACTAGAAGCTTTGCTTCGGCAAAGGAACGATTGTTTCGAAACGCGTCCTATGTATTCACTTCGTTAAGTGTCTAATTATAGATTAACAAATGCTGTGCCGAGAAAAGATTGACTTCAAGAAGGGGCTGCCCCCAAACAAAAAATCGGAAAAATATGTTCAAGGTTTTTATAGACACAAGATTTTTGTCTAAATTAAAACTTTATTCGAAAAGTATTCATTAAAATTCAAAATTTATTAAAGAGAAATATCATTTGGAAAATAAATTCCTCTTAGGCTAATAAAGTATAATTTTTTAAAAATAATTTTCAAAATTGGCTCTCCATACCGACAGCATGAACATTATGAAAAATAAGTAATTATTTCATAATATAAATTCAAATATGGCTTTGTTACACAGACAACTCATGAATGATCATTTTATTAGTTATAGTTTATGATAAATAATTAAATAATAATTGGGTTTGATAAATGTGTGTTATTATGAATATTGTATTTAAACAGAAATTTTAACCTCAGATGATTACTGCTAATTCTACAGTAAACAAACATCATATAAATGATCATATATTTTGCTTTATAACATATAGGTTTCGTTTTCTTAATTATAAGTTATAAGGACTAATAATTGTGTTGTGGATAATTATATATTCGACGGTAAAAGGTTATTCGAGTGTATGTGGTGACCATGAAGAGATCAGTCGTGTGTGAGTGCATATAAAACAATCATACATTGTCAATTCACATATCATTACCTATCCTCAATAAATAATAGCAACTGACAATCACAATCACCATTAAAAATCGCAGTTATTTCAAAGTAGCAAACACAGTTTGGCCTGTTACTGTGAAATCACTGTTAGTCACATGACTGTGCTAATATTTAATTTTTGATCCAATAATTTCTTTCTACCAAATCTTATAGCTATCACTTATTACATAGCTTACACCTTTTTAGGCCATGAAAGACTTTTTATTTCATAGTAAACGTATAGTGTTGAATATCTTCTACAAAATGCTAATTAATGGTAATACCATCCATAAACATGCACATTCATTAGGGTTTGTCATGTTCTACAGAAACTTCATTCAGATATTATTAAGGCAAGGGATATAAGAAAATTCATTTTTCAACTATACTATAAGTACAGAATTAAGCATTACAACAGATTTTATGCATGCGTAATGTTCAATGTATAATACAATGTGAGTATATATATAAATATATATATATATATATATATATATATATATATATATATGTGTGTGTGTGTGTATATATATATATATATATATATATATATATATATATATGATGATGATGATGATGATCATGAATAGGTATTATCTGGAGTACATCCGTTTATTCTGCAATGCATAAAATCGTAGTTCTGACGTTTCGACAGAATCTCATCTAGCATTGATGAACCCAGTGGCGGACTTTGCCATGGTGCCGCCCTTAGGCACAATTCGGCCGGCCGCCCCTTTGCGCCCCGTTCGCGAATTTATTGTAAACGTCCCAAAGTAACATAATGCTTTTAATTTTTCATTATACGAATCCGTTTTCATGCCTGTTCAAAGAAATATAGATAAGATATTATTTAAAGACTTTTTACAAAAATAAATTAAAAAATTTATTTTGGTTCCATCGATAAAATTAATAAACAATAAAATAAAAGGAAGTTTTTTATTCTCAGGGCGGGCGCCCCCTGCTGGATCCGACACTGATTTAACTGAGGTTAACATTATGACATTACCCAAAATTAACTAAGTACCATTACTATTGCCACTAAAACTCATCGGTACAAAAAAAAAAAAAACGGCTATCGCCTTCCGCCCCATCGAAGCTGCGCCCATAGGCACGTGCCTAGTGGGAAGTCCGCCACTGGATGAACCCAATAACAATTGAAAAGCGAGTTGAAGAACAATTGGACTAGCTCTTCAACTGTTGTTGGGTTCACCTCGTCAGAGCTAGATAAGATTCTAGCAAAACGTCGGAACTGCGATTTTATGCAACTATTCATCATATTTTTCCATCCGTGAAGGAATACGTATCAGCATATACATACATTTTTTTTTATATGTTTCGCAACACTATTTTATTGTATTCATTATATGTACTTGAACAAGAATCTTACTTTATATTTACGCTAGTTAACTTTCAAAGATTGCCAGTATCTCCATCATCGGGCATCACTGACCGGGGGTTGTAGTAGACTGCGAGCTGTGTAGAAATTCCGTTGTCACAAGTTGTGGTGTACCGTTATGTTCTATTTTCGGATTCACTGCACTGCGCGAGTCTTTTAAGTTTGTCTTGGGGTTAATTTTGTCTATTAGGTTGAATAATTTATCGTTTTTCGATTTTATTCTTTCGTTTATGATATTATTTTTATGTTTATAAATTTCTAGATGTTCCCATATTGTCATTTTAAGGCCTTTTTGTACTTTTTTTATTAGGTGTACGTTTTCTAATGTGGGGAATGTGTGTTTGTTTTTGATGGCGTGTGTAGCTAAGTTTGAGTTATAAGTTTCAGGTTTGATGTATGCATTAAGGTGTTCTTGATATGTCTTTTAATTTTTTTTTTTTTTTTTGGCTTATGTATATTTTATTACAGTCTGGGCATTCGATTTTGTATGTTCCGTTATTAAGTGTGGGACATATTTTTTCCGGTCGGTTTATTTTATTGATTATGTTTCGTGTGTTTTTGTAAGCTATGTTAATATTATTATTTTGTAGTGTTTTAGTTATTCCTTTTATGTTGTACCCTGTATATGTGAATGTGGCCCATTTTGTTGTTGTTTGTAGTTCGATTTTAGGTTGTTTTAATTTATTTAATATTTTAAATTCGATATTATCTATAGTTTTTTATTGTATCCATTTTTTTGGGCTATTTGATATATTATTTGTTTTTCTTTAGCTTTTTCTCCATTTTTTAGAGGCAGTTTTAGCATTCTGTATAAGAATGAGTTGTAAGCAGCCATTTTATATTATGGGGGATGGTTAGAGTAGTTCGGTATTGTATTAATAGTTTGTGTGGGTTTCCTATGAATTGAGTATTCAATGTTACTTGTATTTATGGTTATTGTTAGGTCTAGATAGTTTATTTTATTGTTTATTTCTTCTTATATATATATATATATATATATATATATATATATATATATATATATAATGAACCATTATAATAAAAATTGTGATATAATGAAGTAACTGAATTAACTGCTAAGAAGGAACAATAGAATCACAACTAATAATATGAAAATATTTATTCTCACATTAATATTATGAAATAAATTATAACGGAAATGACAAAAAAGTCTAAAAATAAAATATAACTTAGTAACAAAGATATTATTCCAAATGGACAACAGGCGTCAGAGGTACTTTTCACATTGTTTCCATATTCGCCCTGATTTTAATCATAGCCACTATGTATTTAGAGAAGTGACATGGAGAGTTTAATGAAGTGGAAATATAAACAGGAATGGAGAGCATTGATGAAGAACAAAACTAATTAAGACTTTTTCCATAAAAATAACCATTTCTAGTAAAAGAATGCTGATTTTAAACATTATTTTTTGTGATAAACGCCAGAAAAAATCTTCTTCAATAACTTGTATCCAAGTCACAGACAGTATTGAAGAATATATTTATGGTTAAATATATTTTCATAGAAGAAATTTTTTTTTGAAAAAAAATATTTTATCGACGAAGCTAGCAGGAAATTCCCAGGGAAGATTCTGAATGCACAATGGTAGGGGCATTTCTAAAATCACGTGTTAAGTTTCTGTGGGAAATTGAAAAAGCACTTTCTCGCAACATCTTAAAGGGCGGAGCAAGATGGGCTAGCAATCGCAAGACTTTCTATAAAACTTTTAAATGATGTACTTTTCTAAATTTATTAAAAACGGGATATTTTCTTAGTGGCTTTGTTACATTTAGTTTGTTGTTTCAAAACTATAAAACTTTTAAATGATGTACTTTTCTAAATTTATTAAAAACGGGATATTTTCTTAGTGGCTTTGTTACATTTAGTTTGTTGTTTCAAAATTTAAAAGTGAAAGGTGTAATTAATATTACATGTTTTTAACAAAGCCACGTGGGTGTAAGTGATTGCCAAATGTATGTTTTAAATTCAAATTTTTCTAATATTTTTGGATTCAATAAAATTACTAAATGCAAAATACCAGCATGGATTAAACCAAACTTCGTCAGGGAACGTTTTCAAAAGATGTTGACTTAAATAATTTAATTTTTTAAGTAGTAGAGGAAAATAAGCAAATTGTAAAATAAATGTATTATTTTGAATATAAAATTGTTTTGAGAATTAAATTTCTTTATAAACATAAATGATAATTTAACATAACCTGTCTTTAATAGAGCTATTAAACAGGAGCCAGTCTACCTCAGTTCATAGTTAGATATAATTCTTTACAAAAATTGACCCGGCAAGTCTGTATCAGTACAAGTGGATAAAAGTTATTAATGTTTCTTTAAATTCCCACCACGACCCACTTTACAATAATCTGGGAGGGGGGGGTTATAGGTTGATTGTTTAAATTTTTATTTCTCACTATTTCTTTATAATTTATGAACGCGTGTTCATGTATATTATTTGAAGAAAACCTTGCACAATTCAGTATCTTACTTCTCCAGTTTAGGAGATAATTTGAATTTTTTGCAAAAATATTTTCTTTATAAAATGTTCCAAAGAGTTTCCAGGAATACCCCATATTTTTTAAGATGATTTATATGCCTATTTATTCATTGATTTTTGAAAGTGAAATATTTCAAATGATTTAAAATACTGCAGAAGCCTACTATAGATTAATCTTGATATTGTGAGAAAGTATAAGAGATGTATGTATATTGTTTCGAACATATGAGAAACTTGATGTAAAAAAATTTTGGAATATAACTATTGGAAAAAGTAGTTACACGACTGTAGCTACTTAACTATTTTTGTTCAAAAACTACATCTTAATATAGATCATAATACCCTCTGCCCATAATATTTTTTTATCAAACCAATTCTATTGCAAAGCAAAATCCCTAGAGAAAAACGTTCAAACAATACCTCTGAGTTTAATTCTTGTTGGTTGCATTTGAAATTTTCCTAAAGCTAATCAAAACATTTTGTAGTTAGAGTATTTGTTTTTCCTTATAAATTCATCAGGTTTTCCAAAATATTGGTCATGTTTTGCCTCTACTAAAAATATAATATTGAATTGTACATCCTAAAAAAACAGTTTCCTTGAAGTAATGCTTACAAACAAAGTAGACTACTTAATTCATATAAATAGTCATGAGAATTTATTTATAAATCTAGATAATCATTTTAATTAAGATATAACTTTCTTTCACTGCTGGTTGTATTGATATACTGCATGTATTGAGAAATAATATAATTCTTTATATACTTCTTTAGAGTTTACATTAAATCGTACTTTCATTGAATGCATATGTTTTGTTTTTCTTACTCTATTTTCAAATCTGAACCTTTGAATTTTTTTACTTGAAGTAGTAATTATATTTAGCCTATCACAGTTTAAAAAACGAACTGGAAAATCATCAAGTCTTTAAATATTGTAACAAAATTATGATCTAGTCTTCTGATATGCTGACATCAAACCAGGTGACCACAACAATTAATGTGAGGACGTAAACGCTCAGATCAGTGTGCCTCAATAGGAATTCTTGAAGATCAATCAGTCAAATATCTTTAGTCAGCCAGAGTCAACATTTACTATAAATACCAGGTTTCATAAATTAACCTAGGCTATTTAGCTTTGAAATTCCTTTTATTGCAAAAAATAATAATAATAAACATATAAAACTTTTAAAAACAAACTTTGTATGCTTAAAAGGCAGAGAGATAAACCTAAGGTTTGAATATCAAGTTAATTTATAATTTCAACTACCATAAACAAATTGTTTTTTCATTACAGTTTAATGATAATTTTTATTGAACAATACTGAGCAAAATTACATCAGTAAATCATGAACAAATTATTGATAGAATAATGTTTACAATGCAAACTATTATATTTAACAATAATTAAAGCAATAAATATATCGATAATTTTATAACAGAAAAACATATATATTGTACATCCAGATTGCTTATATTACTTCATCTTAAAATTAAAGGTCCATCCCTTGAGATAAACGTACTAGAACTTTGAAAATCAGCTGATATGGTAATTTCTATTTATCTTTAAAGAATAACTTTACAGCAAAAAAAAATAGTGATTTCATTACATTCTTTCCATGCAAACATTCTATTACACCAAACAAGATTAACATTTAAAAGAAAATATATGAAGCATATCATATAAATATAACCTCTAACAAAAGACAAAAGCTGCCATAGATTGAAATAATGTGTTATGTGAATTGGAAAAGTCGGCTTTTCTGATAATATGCTTGACATTTAAAAATTAATTTTACAGGGGAAAATGTGGATTTCTTTACACTTTCTGCATATTTATTTAATATCAAGCAAGATTAACATTTAAAAAGTATAAAGTAAAATTTATACTTCTAAAATTGTCAACATTTAAAATTGCAAAATTAGAGATTTTTTTATAATTAAAAAGTTGAAATCCATCTAGAACTTTTGTTAATATTAGTGTAGTAATTGAATGAGTTGGGATTACAAACAAAATAAATATAAACCACTCACTGTTATAAAACTTTAATTTCATATAGTGTTTCCATCATGTATTTCATCATCATCAAACATGCATGCTATATACATAATTTTTATTCAGCTCTATGGACATGTGTGCCATACTTATAAATAATATTCAAGCTGGCATGTGAATTGAGGTTATAAATAAAATAAATATATGACTAGTTATGTTCCACTTCTTTAGTTAAAGTTATGTTTGTAGTAGCATCACTGATGATGATGACACAAGTCATCAAAACGTGTCTGAAATTTAAGTTTTATATTTGTGAGTTGTGGAATATTCATTTTATTATTAATTTTCAAGTTAACTTAAATTTACCTTCTTTTAAGCTTAGTAGAATACATGTCATAGAAAATATGTATAACTCCTATGTGTGTGTGTGTATATATTGTAACATTTTGGAATAGCAAGTAAGAAAGGCACTATATATAATATAATATAAATACGTAAGTAAATTCAAACCATAAAATAACCAATTATGAAAAAAGAAAAAATTGTAAACATAACCTAAATTGGCAAAATCGTAATATTTAATCACAAGTTTAGAACAATAACCACTGTAAAACAAACAATATAATAGAAACGATTTAATGTGTAACAGTTTAAAAAGAACACTAAAACAATGTAAATAAAAGTAAAAGCCTGTAAGTGTTAAGAAAAGTGAAACCATTTTAGATTGCACAAAGTTGACCAAAACTGGTAGACTAGCGTATTAAGTATTAAGTAAGATGCGCGCGCATTGTGAACAGAACAGCTGATAATTTGAACGAAGCCGGGAGGTATAATATTTAAATGCAGTTATCTGCAGAGAAATTAAAATCTAGTTATTAAGAACGTGAAATGTACAAAAGGCAGTGAATACAGCATCCGTAAAGCCGGTAACAACAATTAAAAAAAGGAAATAGTTTGTTTTAGCCATTTTGAAATGCTTGGCTAGCATGGCTTCAGTTGTTCACACCTACTCAAGCAAGACAGACGTGTTTCAGAATTGGCCAATAAAATTTGAAGAATTCAAACTTGGTGCGGGAGTGTTAGTCTCGAATTCAATTAACACTACAAAATACTTTCAAGAAAATTAATTAAAACTATTTATTTAAAAAGATCTTATTAAATATTTTGATAAAGGCTGAAAAGTGGAATCTGCAATCTAAAACACTTAAGTATCTAGGCTATATCCATTACTACATTTTGAAATTTTCCAATCAGACATTTATAAAAGAAAAGAAACCAGTGAATTCATTATAAAATTAAACTATAAAAGAAAACATTTCGAAAGAATATTAAGGAACCATTTTACTTAGAAATAAATTAATTTGTAACAGTTTCTAAAACTTTTAAAAACAAACTTTGTATGCTTAAAAGGCAGAGAGATAAACCTAAGGTTTGAATATCAAGTTAATTTATAATTTCAACTACCATAAACAAATTGTTTTTTCATTACAGTTTAATGATAATTTTTATTGAACAATACTGAGCAAAATTACATCAGTAAATCATGAACAAATTATTGATAGAATAATGTTTACAATGCAAACTATTATATTTAACAATAATTAAAGCAATAAATATATCGATAATTTTATAACAGAAAAACATATATATTGTACATCCAGATTGCTTATATTACTTCATCTTAAAATTAAAGGTCCATCCCTTGAGATAAACGTACTAGAACTTTGAAAATCAGCTGATATGGTAATTTCTATTTATCTTTAAAGAATAACTTTACAGCAAAAAAAAATAGTGATTTCATTACATTCTTTCCATGCAAACATTCTATTACACCAAACAAGATTAACATTCAAAAGAGAATATATGAAGCATATCATATAAATATAACCTAACAGAAGACAAAGCTGCCATAGATTGAAATAATGTGTTATGTGAATTGGAAAAGTCGGCTTTTCTGATAATATGCTTGACATTTAAAAATTAATTTTACAGGGAAAATGTGGATTTCTTTACACTTTCTGCATATTTATTTAATATCAAGCAAGATTAACATTTAAAAAGTATAAAGTAAAATTTATACTTCTAAAATTGTCAACATTTAAAATTGCAAAATTAGAGATTTTTTTATAATTAAAAAGTTGAAATCCATCTAGAACTTTTGTTAATATTAGTGTAGTAATTGAATGAGTTGGGATTACAAACAAAATAAATATAAACCACTCACTGTTATAAAACTTTAATTTCATATAGTGTTTCCATCATGTATTTCATCATCATCAAACATGCATGCTATATACATAATTTTTATTCAGCTCTATAGACTTGTGTACCACACTTATAAATAATATTCAATCTGGCTTGTAGTTAAGGTTATAAATAAAATAAATATATGACCAGGTATGTTCCACTTCTTTAGTTAAAGTTATGTTTGTAGTAGCATCACTGATGATGATGATACGAGCCATCAAAACGTGTCTGAAATTTAAGTTTTATATTTGTGAGTTGTGGAATATTCATTTTATTATTAATTTACAAGTTAACTTAAAATTTACTTTCTTTTAAGCTCAGTGGAATACATATCATAGAATAAATGTACAACACGTATGTGTGTGTGTAGGCCTATATATATATATATATATATATATATATATATATATATATATATATATATATATATATATATATATATATATATTACATATTATCTCTGACAGTTTCTTTTCAATTCCTTTTATTAGCTCATACTCTACAGATATACATATCTTATACAAATTTTCAATCGTTAATAAAATATGTTTTTATTCATCCAATCACGTTCAAAAATACATTTCTTTTAACCTATAGTGGATGACAATTGATGTTAACACAGTTTTTTCAAATATTTATTCAATAATTAAATTGTAGAAATTTGGGGGGGGTCTAGGTTGGATTCGAACTGAGTATCTTCATGTTCGAAGTCTAGTGCTTTGGTACTGAGCCAACTTTCCCATAGTTGAGAAATATACTCCTTAGAGATGTATATGAATTTTTCTTTTGCCTTCATCTGGTTGTCGTTGAAACCTAAATTGTACAACCTTAAATTGTTGCCATGGTTATCACACAATATCATAAATAATGCGGGCGGCAACCAAGAAGCACCCCTCATCCAGGTTGGTGGTCTGGATGGGCACTTACACCCCCGATCTGAAGGTGTTATGCGATCCGTGCCGATGTAGATTCGTGGCCCTCAGGGTAAGGAGGGTCTTTAACGGAGCCTCAGGGGCACCTGGCGCCACCCCTGAGTACTTAAGTCGCCTTACCGCCGTAAGCGGGGCTCTGCGGCGGCGGACCTTTATTTCCCTAGCTGCTCGTGGGAACACACATGGCAGAGAAAAAAATAAATTTAATTGGTCAGGGCTTAGAACCTACCGACAAATCTGTTCCTATGGAGGTGGCATCGGCCCCCGTAGAGACAGATGGAAATCCAGCTGCGAAGGCAACAGGAAGAATGAGTGGTGCACAAAGGAGGAAAGCACTCTGGCTTTCCTACCATGAGGAAGCAAAGAAGGCGGAGGCGGAGGGCAGAGAACCACCGCCACCCCCTTTGAGGAAACACCGATCCGGGCAGCGGAAGAGTTTGACGGAGGCTGGGGCTAGAACCCGCCCTGTCGTCCCGGAAGCCAGTGGATCAGGTAGGACTTTAGTACGACAAAAGAGAGAGAGGAAAAGGAAGGAAAGGAGTACTTCTAATCCTACTCCAGAGTCGGAGGTCAAGAGGTCTAGGCCTGCTTGGTCGGGAGGGCCGTCTTTCTCGGCGATCTCCGCCAACCTTCCGAGGGTTCTTGTGACCTTTGGGGATAGTGTAGGCGTGAGGATGGAGATGGCGGCGTTCGACCACCTTAAGGGCACCGTCATGGACCGGATTCTGGACACTCCTAGTGGAGGTTTTGTTCCGCGGTTCAGAGACACTCACCTAAGGGATGGAGTCGCAGCATTTATTTGTGCTGAGGAGGAATCGGCAAAATGGCTGAGAGAAGTGGTACCGTCAGTTAAGCTCGAGGACGGGACTCAGGCAAGGCTAGTACTGCCTGATGAACTGATCAAAAGGGTGAAAGTGACGGTGCTAGTACCACCACCAAAAAGGGAGGCCACTCAGCTGGTCAAGTTCATCGGGATGCAAAACCCAGAAATTGACACTTCGAAGTGGAAGATCCTACAGTGCATTGAGCGGGGACCTGCAAGCCTCCTCTGCCTAGGATTGGATGAGGCATCGGCCAGATTATTAAAGGCAAGAGATGGGAAAGCCTTCCTGGGGACTGCAGAGGTCACTTTTAAGTGGAACTCTAAGGACCTGGAAGAGAAGGGCGAGAGAGAGAATCAGGAGAAGGCGTAGGGGTCAGTTGGAGATGGCTGACCCTCGAGCAATGATCCTGCAAATCAACTTGCATCACAGTAAAAGCGCCTCGGTGGTCCTAACCAGGTGCTTAAATGTGAGGCACACATTACCAGCGCTTGCGCTGGTGCAAGAACCGTGGCTGGTCAGGAACCGTATAAGGGGTCTGACTGCAGCTGGGCGCACCTACGCAAGTGGGGAACATGAGGGGCACAGAGCATGCGTGATAGTCAGAGGACTAGAAGCCACGCTGATTCAAGAATTCTCAACTAAAGACCTTGTGGTGGTTAGAATTCGAGGTAAGAGCGAGGTAAGTGGAAGCAGGGAGTTCATCGTGGCCTCCACTTACTGCGCCCACAATAGAGAATCGCCCCCTGCAGAATTACGTAAGTTAGTTCGGTACTGCAGGGAGAGGAATATAGGAATCTTAGTGGGCTGTGATTCCTATGCTCATAATGAGGTGTGGGGCAGCACAGACACAAATGAGCGAGGTGAGGAGCTCCTAGCCTTCTTGATTGAAGAAAACCTTGTGGTTTTAAACACAGGTGCCGAGCCAACATTTGTCACTTCAAACAGAAGGGAGGTTCTAGATATCACCTTCTGTAATAGACAAATGGTAAGGTGGGTGCATGACTGGCAGGTTTCGGATGAGCCCTCCATGTCTGATCACCGTATCATCACTGCTACGATGAGGGGAGTTGTTCCCCATGTGGTGTGGTTTAGGAACCCGAGAAGGACAAACTGGGAAGGTTTTAAGTCCTCGGTGAGGAGGCGGATGTCTGACTTCCGTGGTAAATATGGTACATCAAACGAACTGGAAAATACTGAGGCCTACATCAGGACTGCAATTTCCACGTCGTTTGAGGAAAATTGCCCTCTCTCGCGGATAAACACTGGGCGTGGTAAGCTTAAGTGGAACAGCGAGTTAGAGGCAAGACGGAAAGAGACTAGAAGGCTCTTTAATAGGGCAAAGAAGAAGAAAACGGCGGAGACCTGGCAGGCATATAAAGACAGCCAGGGACTCTATAAAAATCTTATTAAAGAGGTTAAACGTGCTTCTTGGGAAAAGTGGTGCTCAGAGACAAGCACACTGAGTGACACTGCTAGACTGTTTAAGGTGTTAGCAGGTGGACCGAGGGGAGAGCTTAAGTTTGTCAAGAAGACTGATGGTAGCTTTACTGACACCCCGGAGGAAACACTGTGTCTGCTTATGAGGAACAGTTTTCCCGATATTAGACCGGTAGGGGACGGTGCTCAAAACCTCCGACATACTGGGCTAAGGGCGGACTGGAATATTGCTGGGCAGGTGATCTCAGCGCAAAAGGTGAGAGAGGCGATTCTGTCTTTTGAGCCTTTTAAAGCGCCTGGATTAGATAACATTACTCCAGCACTACTACAAAATTGCTTGGAGGAAATAATAGGGCCACTGACAGGATTACTCAGAGGCTGTGTTGCCTTGGGTTACACGCCTGGGCAGTGGCTCAAAACGAAGGTTATCTTTATCCCCAAACCGGGGAGGAAAGGTTACACAGAGGTAAAGGACTTCAGACCTATCAGCCTCACATCTTTCTTGTTAAAGACATTGGAAAGGCTGGTGGACTACTATTTGAAGGAGGGACCTTTGAAGCAGTATCCGCTTCATCAGGACCAACACGCCTACCGAACTGGTAGGTCAGTGGAGACTGCGCTGTTGTCGGTCGTAGACTTTATTAAGGGTCAGATCAACAACAAAGGAATATGTATTGGGGCTTTTCTTGATGTAGAGGGGGCTTTTAACAGTACCTCTAGACTGGCCATCAAGAGAGCAGCTATGGATCATGGGATTTCTGATGGAATTATAAATTGGATTATGAGTTCCTTGGAAAACCGGTTAAGCACTGCATCCTGGATGGGATGCACGATAAATGGGATGGTCTCGGAGGGCTGCCCGCAGGGTGGAGTGTTATCCCCTTTGCTGTGGAGCCTTGTCGTGGACGGCCTACTAAGGACACTCAGTGGAATGGGTGTCAAGGTGGTAGGATATGCGGATGACATAGCTATCCTTGTTAGGGGACCATTTGAAGAGGTCCTCAAAGACCTGCTTCAAGAGGCACTCAAGGTAACAGAAGCATGGTGCAGGGAGAATGCACTATGCATTCAAGGAGAGAAATCTGTGGCACTCATCTTCACTAGGCGATATAAAACTAAATCGCTGGAGATGATGGAAGTTGGTAATACTAAAATAAGCTACGTTGAGAGTGCTAAATATCTGGGAGTTATTCTGGATAGGAAGCTACTCTGGCGTGAGCATTTGGAGGATAAGTGCAAAAGAGCCATAGTTACGTTCTGGCAATGCAGAGGAGCAATAGGCACGAGATGGGGTTTGGGTCCACGTCAAATGAACTGGATTTATTCCGCCATTGTGGTGCCGAGGTTGGTCTTTGCCTCTATCGTCTGGTGGGACAGGGCACAGAAAGAAACAAGTAAATGAATGCTGGACCGCGCGCAGGGGCTCTTCCTTAGAGGCATAACTGCTACAAGGAGAAGCACACCATGTGCGGCCATGAGGGTTATGTTGGGTTTTCCATCCTTGAGTCTTCAAATTAGGATGGAGGCAATGAAAACTGCATACCGGCTAAGCTGTACTGGGCAGTGGAAGACAAGTAGCAAACTTCATAAACAGCTATTTGGGGATTCACTGAAGGAGCTCTGGATAGAACCTCAGGATAAGATACTGTCTCTTAAAAGGGAAAAAGGAAACTACAAAATCCTTATTCCTGCAAGAGAGGCATGGGCGGAGTATAGACCCAGACATGGTGAAATCTGGTTCACCGATGGGTCCAAGATGAAGGAAGGAGTGGGAGCAGGATTTAGTGGACCGAGACACCAAGACAGATTTTGTCATCGCCTGGAGGACTACAACTCTGTCTTCCAGGGGGAGGTGCTCGCGATCAAACTATGTGCTGAGGAAATAATAGGGTCTGGCAGGAGGGGCAAGACCATCTGGATTTGCTCGGACAGTCAGGCAGCTCTGAAGGCTTTAGGTAAGGCTAGTACCAGCTCTAGGTTGGTGGCTGAGACTATGGCTTCTCTAGCAGAGCTGAGTAAGTATAATTCACTCAACCTAACCTGGATTCCAGGACATTCTGGCTGGATAGGGAATGAGAGAGCTGACGCCTTAGCAAAACAAGGGTGTATAACCCAAGGACCGTTGCTGAGGGCAGTGGGCATGCCGCCTCGGGAGGGGCGCAAGAGGATCACGGCACTAATAGACAGGTTGTGCAGGGAAGAATGGAATGTAACCTTGGGGTGTAACAAATCCAAGGTACTGTGGGGTTACTCAGGAGATGTGTGAGGCAAAGAACTACTCTCCTTAAGTAGACATCAACTCAGAGCTACTGTAGAGCTGGTTACAGGCCATGGGAATCTGAGGGGGTTCCAATACAAAATTGGAAAATCTAGGTCCCCTGTGTGCAAGAGATGCGACGAGGACCAAGAGGAAAGCCCAATCCACGTACTCTGTGAGTGTCCTGCTTTGGGAGCTGCAAGGAGAAAGTGGTTTGGCTGGCAGGTATGTACACCAGAGGATATCAGAAGATCTAGCATCAGGTGGGTACTTGATTTCTGCAAAGAGGTAGGTATCCACTAAGCTAGTCCTGTGGTAGGGATGGGAAGAGAGTACAAAGGCTACAGCTAAGTGCTCTACACCGATAAGGTCCCTCCGAGTTTTAGTAATAAAAAAAAAAAAATAAAAAAAAAAATAGACTTGTGTACCACACTTATAAATAATATTCAATCTGGCTTGTAGTTAAGGTTATAAATAAAATAAATATATGACCAGGTATGTTCCACTTCTTTAGTTAAAGTTATGTTTGTAGTAGCATCACTGATGATGATGATACGAGCCATCAAAACGTGTCTGAAATTTAAGTTTTATATTTGTGAGTTGTGGAATATTCATTTTATTATTAATTTACAAGTTAACTTAAAATTTACCTTCTTTTAAGCTCAGTAGAATACATATCATAGAATAAATGTACAACACGTATGTGTGTGTGTAGGCCTATATATATATATATATATATATATATATATATATATATATATATATATATATATATATATATATATATATATATATATATATATTACATATTATCTCTGACAGTTTCTTTTCAATTCCTTTTATTAGCTCATACTCTACAGATATACATATCTTATACACATTTTCAATTGTTAATCAAATATGTTTTTATTCATTCAATCACGTTCAAAAATACATTTCTTTTAACCTATAGTGGATGACAATTGATGTTAACACAGTTTTTTCAAATATTTATTCAATAATTAAATTGTAGAAATTTGGGGGGGGGGTCTAAGTTGGATTCGAACTGAGTATCTTCATGTTCGAAGTCTAGTGCTTTGGTACTGAGCCAACTTTCCCATAGTTGAGAAATATACTCCTTAGAGATGTATATGAATTTTTCTTTTGCCTTCATCTGGTTGTCGTTGAAACCTAAATTGTACAACCTTAAATTGTTGCCATGGTTATCACACAATATCATAAATAATTCTCTAGAATTAAAAATGAATGAAAAGAATAAAATAAACAAACTGGATTAACTGTATGGAACCTGACTTCACTAACAGACAATACGAAAGGAAAGTGGAAAAAAACTACAACACAATGCAAGTGGCAAAAAAAAAATAAAGCATATAAATAGTAGCAAACAAAAATAGTAGTCCAACACCATACATAGAAAGAAAAATGAAAAATCACAAGGAAATTTGCTTCCTATTTTGGCTCTTAATATTGTTATTCTGACAATAAGTATATTCATATTTATATTAATTGTAAGTATACGTATAATAAAAAGAAACACATACAAATTTTCTTTTTTTATTTAAGTAGGAATTGACATTTAAAAAAAATGTATTACTTGTTACATACTGTACTAGTTAATTACCTTCTATTATGATATAATTTATTTAAAATTATGCAATCCTAATTACATATTTAAAAAGTTTTTTAGTGTTATTTTAAAGATTTAAAAACCTTTGGTTTTATCATGTAAACTGGGTCAAGTGACAGACTCCTCAGAAATAGTTCAAAATAATATTTTACAAAAATGGACCAAGTGACATTGTGAGCACAAAGTTCAACACTGAGTTTCCTATACAGTGTGAGCATTTCACGTGTCGACATCATTATTCTGTTGTTGCTCGTTCTATAAATGTTTCTGCTTTTTTTAATGATTGTACTTTGTTCTATAGTATTATACATGAAAATTTTTTTGTAAAATATTAAAATTTATAATAAATGATACCGAGAACCGTAAAAAAAAGAAAAATGAAGGATCTTGGTAAAACAAGCGACAAAAATGTGGCTACAGGTGAAACCTACAGAACCAACAAGTGGAACCCAAAAACTTCCATCTGACCAAATAAAAATTGCAATTGTCTTTCTTTTTATTGTAAATGTTGCAATTATTAGTTATTTCAGTAGTTGTGAAAAATATAGTGCTCAAAAATTATATACAGTAGATCTAGAATAGGATACATAACTAGGGAATATTCTTACTAGTTTTATTCCTATGCCTAAAATTCAGTATTTGTTTTAAGATTCTCAGCAAATGTATTAGTTATGTCTGCAGGGATTTAAACCACGAACACAAATTGAAGATGTTTCTCAATTTCTGGTAAAAGTATTTAAAAGTTCAAAATACTTATTTAATGGATATCCCATAAACCTTCAGCCAATTAACCATCTCCAGAAAGGTATAGATCCAAATACAAGCAATAAGCAAACTTCTGCGTTGTTTAGTGTTCCAAATGGATCAGGAAACATTGTAAAAGTGTGTAGAAACACTGTTATGGACGTTTTACGAATTACTAAAACGTGAATTGAAACGTTTATGTTATATAAAAAAAGACAATAAAAGTAGAAATAAAAAGTATAACGATGTCAAACCAGTTGTTGAACAAGTGAATACTTTTCCCATGCAAGAACGCTTCTTTGAAAAAAAAAGATTATTTGAGCACTGATTTACACAAAAGTAGAATATTTCAAATGTTAATTGAAAAACATCTAGAAAACAAAGTTGGGCTTCAACACTTTTGTACAATTTTTAACTCACAAATTTCTTTTAAACTTTTATTTAATGAGCCCCGCACTGACACAAAGAATACTTGCGATCTGCTTGAAGCCTTAATCGAGAACAATCCTACAGACTATCGTGCACAGTAAGATGTATTACTTCAGGCAGCTGAGCAGTGGCATAGCCAGGAGTATATTTGGGGGTGGACCCTGTCGGGGAAATTTTTTACATTTTTATCTCTAGAAATCTTATTTTATGCTATTTTGGCACATGAAATTACCCAATTGTTGAGTCATGGGGAAGCTGTTTTGCTAAAACCCAGCGCTGTTCTATAGGGTAATGTTATTCTCTTAAAATTAATTAGTTTGGAGGGGGAACATGCCCCATTCTGGCTGCGCACCTGCAGCTGAGCATTTACATATTTGGTATACACATTATTGACAATGGTGTATTCACTTTTAAGGTACATGAGCTCAAACTGGCAGAGATAAAAATGAGTTAGCATCTGCTATATTGAAAGGAATCTGGTGCAAAATTATACACCAAAAACTCATCTGGATTAATAACGGTTCTGGTCAAAATAAGAACAAAATGTTGTAGTACCTTTAGTTTTTTTTCTTCTTCCAGAAGGGATCATTAATAATGTTGAACAAAAGTTCCTAGTTTAAGAACATTCATATTTAGGTTGTAACAGGGACTTCACTGAAATCGATAGAAAAAAAAATCCCCACTTTGATGTACCTTTGGAGATTCTGAGACTGGATCACCCTCATATCGCCTACTTATTCTAAAATGCACCCTTTTTGTTTTTTAAGTCTGTAGCAGAAAAAGCTCTCTAAACAAAAGATGTTCAAACGTTAAGCTATTTTGTCTAAGAGTTGAGAAAAGCAAACCTAGAATGGTGTTAACTCGACAAACCTTAAAGAAATTGAGAAGTGGACTGAGATTAAAGTAATCAAATAGAACATCACAATAGATAAAATTGAATCGTTCCTCTTACCATTAGAGTGCAGAAGTAGGCTGACTGAAGATAAGCAAAAGTATCTTGACAAATACTGGGCTATTTATAGAATTAAAACAAAAAGTTTATATTGGACTTTATCTGTGTAGTTGGTGCTTCAGGAGGATGTGATGAAGGCAAAAAGAGACTGATGAGGTTAAATCGCTTAGATCTAAAGGATGAAAGACTTTAATTATGTAACTTCATCCGATTCTATTGGAACACAAAATTTTCACTGACCTTAACTTTAAGGAATTCTGAATGATTAGCTGAGCAACTAATATGTGAACTTTCTTGAAGTTTGGGTAAATTATGAGGATTTGTAAGGTTTTTCTCAAGAGTGAATATGCATACAAACATTAAGACAACCTGATTAATTAGCAAATTAACTATTACTATAAACATTTGTAAGGTTTATACTATACTGTGAACATCTGTAAAGTTTTTCGCCAGAGTAAACATGGATGTGTATTAAAAAATGCCCTGATTTAGTAATTGAATAAATACATTATGAGCATTTTTAAGGTTTCACTACAGTTTATTCGCAAGTTACTTTAATTGTATCTAAAAAGATTGCTGGAGAAATGCAATGTAAACTTTAATGGGGTTTTTCCACAGTGAGCTAAAAGGTGCATTGTTTGCATAACTGAATACTATACTACAAATGTTTATAAGATTTTTCTCCAGAATGGATACGCATGTGTACCTTAAGCCTCCCTCCATTGTTTGCTGAGTAACTACACAGTGAGCATGTGTAAGGTTTTTCTCCAGAATGTAGACGCATGTGTACCTTAAGATCCCATCCATTATTTGATGAGTAACTAAACAGTGAACACTTGTAAGGTAAAATGTTAAATAGTCCCCAAATTTAGATAAAAAAATTTTGATTTAAAATTCCTTTTTTTATCTCAATTTCCACATTTTGGAAATCACCTCTTAATATTTTTGTTTGTTGCCCTTCAATTACATATTACTTAACTTATTTTCTAACAATACAATATACTTATAACTAACATTCAATCAAATATTATTTAACAATTCTAACATATAGTAACAATAAATCGTGTTCTGGTATTTACAATTCCTTCTATAATTATTTTTTTTTTCATTTATTAAATTGGAATCTTTCCAATCATAAGTCTGATTCAATATTTATTTAAGATATATTCTCTGATACCGTGTCTTTAAACTCCAGCATATCCAGCTCATAGTATGTCTAGGCTTGCTTATAGGTTAGGTCCTTGTTCTGATTTCTCTTATTTACTTTTGATACTTTCTATATTTCTGTTAATTCCTTGTCCATTATTTATCTCATATCTCATCCCAAGAGAAACGCGTTACTTTACAACAGACTTTCATTAACAATGAAACCCCTCAGTCCTAATGAGTTTGTTATACTGAGAATCTACTGGATATTTGTTTAAAAAATGGAATATCTATAATATATAACAAAGTTAAAACTTCAAAACACTTATAAGAGCAAAACAATAGAGGATATGATATTTGTCCTTAATATTACAGTATGATTGTACTAAATGTATATTAAATTTTTAAAGTTAATGTAAGTAAGTATTTTTATTAACTTTTGTTATGTCTATATTGATAAACAAAATTGTTTATGATATGACAAACAAAACTGATAGTATATTATAAACAAAATAAGTTGCATTAACCCTTCTATCTTTTTTTTAATTTCTGACACCTCATAAAATATGAAGGGTGGTTTTATTGGATCCATTTTTCTTGGAAACCAAGGAAAAGGTCAAGTTCTAGTCATAGTCCCGATTTATAGGAATTCTGCTGAAATAATCTTAGCCTATAGTGAACAATGATTACAATTTGTTAATGAATTCATTAATTTGCTAATAAATTGATCATTCAGATCAGGTACAAAACTCAAGTACTCTTTATTACTAATAAAATATTTTTGTCCAGGAATGTTTCTAATTCTCCTTTTTCGTTGGTGAATCTCTTTTACCAGACTGGTGAGTATATTAATTGATCTGAAAAACTATGTGTTCTACTAATGATCATTTATTATTATTTTATAACCCAGTTTGGAGACAAGTCTAACATGTTTTAATTTTTTTACTTGGCACAGAAGTTAGATTGATAGGCGAAAGGTTAGTAGTATTTCTTGAAGTAAATCAAAATATATATTCTATTGGAAGTTGGGACCTTTATCTAATTATGTATCTTCATAGACAAGTGGTCAGATTAAAATCTTAGTATATTATCAGCATTTATAGAGACAAATCCAATGTAACACTAAATCATAGTGAATCACTTCGAGTTTCTCCATCAACACTATGCTATGGCTCGGTAACAATTTCCGAATGTGCAGACTTAAGCCTTTGGGTATAGTTTCAAAATATCATCAGCAGTACTATAATATCAAGAAGATGGTTTTTTCATTTAAACGAGCTGAAATTCATTGGTGTGCTCAGAATCCTAGCACCTCGGTAGGATTTGTCTCAATTCCAACAATAAAAATTATACAAAAATAATAAGATCTTTTACAGTAGATTATCCATGGAATCACTTCATTAAGTGTATTGGTGTATTTTCTTTATCAAGGGAATACACTGCCTCTGTACAAAAGAGCATAAACTATATTAGATTAGAAACCAGTACTTTTCTAAGTTGAAATAGAAATTCTAAGTTATAAAGGATTTCCCTAAAAATCATTTTAGATACTTAATACAAGGCCTGCATCATATACTTTGTATGTGAGTCTAGCACAGTAAATTTCTAATTATCGGGAACAATATTATAAATATATTCAAAAGTTATATTTATTTATTTTAACTTTATAGATCCTTAATAATAAAAAAAATTAGACTCTCTATTAATAATACAATTATCCCTAGTAATATCAGACTGTAATACAGATATAATGTACAATTTATTAATATTAACACAATTACTATCATAGTTCTCTACAATGTTACTGCTTCTATTACACTTATTTACAATACAATCTATTTTTCTTTCATAAACAACTTAATTTTTTCTAATAAATTCTCTATTACAATCATTCAGCATGGTTAAGAATATAGATATATTATATTATTATCAAATAAACATTTAAGTTTGTCATCAAATAACAAAACAATTTGACCAATATTGTATATGAATACTCAAGTGTTCAATACAAATATTTAATAAAGATAACTGAAAACTATGTAAATGTTTATAAAACCTTTTGTTACCTGCAGGGCTAAAAAACAAAGTCCTTACATATAGCTTAAATGTGTAATGTGAGGAGACAAAACATCAAACCCTCTACACTTTACACAGAATTTCCTTTGAGCTATAGCTCTGTCACTTGTCTTTCGACATTACTATAACTCTTCATGATTGTACATGCTTCTAATTCAAAGTTAATTTTGATTAAACCAAAGAAAATTAAAATTAGACACATGGTAAACAGATTCTGACCATATTCGATCTCAAAAGGTGGGGATGGTATGTTCTTTAGTCGATAAAGTCCTGTTTTTGTATCATCCTTCTTTTTATGAAAAAAATATTCAATTATTATACACTTATGCGTCACATAATGATTATCCGTGGGAATTTCTAAATTTGTATATACAAAAGCAGGTTTATTTTAAACTAGGGTTAAATACTTACAAAGATAATAATAGCAGCAATAATTCTGGGGATTTGACCAATAATTTCTTATGTATACCTTATTAAAAAGGTATTTAGGAGTAAATTGCAATTAAATTAAGACGGTTCAACATTAAAGGGGTTTCTATAATTGATAGTGGTATAATGTGGTGTATAAAATTACCTATCTTGAGTGTGATGCCTCTCAGGTGGGTGAGACTTCTGAAGTTGTCCATATTAACTTACAGAAGAATTGTATCAATACTAAAAATGATTTTGATATATTATGTAGTATATATAAGCCATTTTTGAATAAATTAAAAGAATCTAAGATTTAGTTAATCAGTTGTAAGTTTGAATTCTTTTGATATTTTATGGTTTATGTATGGTTACTTTGTTGTGTATATTGTATTTTGTATGTGTGTATATGGTTGTTCTCTCAGTTTTGTAACTGGTTTCAATTGCATTTAAATGAATTTATGACTCTCAATATGTAGGTGGGTTATTTTATTAAGTTTGTAATTAAAATTTCATTGCAAAAAAAAATTTCAAGTTTTAAATTTCTGTTGTTGAGTGTACTTGTATTTTATGTGTATTGTACAATTGTATGCAGGCTTGATAAGGGCAACAAATCAGTTGCCAAATGTTGCAATAAATAAAGAAAACATTTTTGACTCAATATTCAACCGTCTTATCATTTGGCAATTCAAATATAAAAACGATCAAGTGAAGATCACTGAAATACAGTAATATCTCGTACCTACTCGGTAGGTGGGACCGAGCGATAACCGTGTAAGTTGAAGTAACGTAAGTCAGGGTATAATTTTACATACAATCACATAGGAATCATGTTTAATTGGGACCAAAGACTAAATAAACTAATAATTTAAAAGAAAAATGTGTATGCATTAAAATCTTAAATACATAATACAACCAAAAATGATATTATATACATACATATTGCAAAGAAGGACGTAAAAAGAAGTTATTTTGACATAGAAGGTTTCATGAAGTCTAGTAAATTTGTTAGGATAATTAAAAATTCTCTCTTCTCAAGCAGAATATTCTCGTGATTTGCTAATTTTTTCGTTTTGTGGCAGAAATACGCTCATTGTTGGATTATATTTTCCAATAAACTAAAGCCTTTTGTAAAGTTTCAAAACATTTTTTCATCTTCTACGTCAACTGAATCTAAAGAATCTGCGATTTTAAGGTCTTTCTCACGCATTTCAATGAGTCTATTAATTATTATCAGCTCCTAGTTGTGTAAACCCAGCAGTTCCTGAATGTCATCATTATCCACTTCTAAATTTAGTTGTCTGGCAAAACCGACAACTTCTTTAATCATATCAGCAATTTCATCAGAATCTGGCAGATTCCGCCTGAGTTTCAATGGCAAAAAAAAATAGACACACCTTTTCCCAAAAGTCATTCAAAGTTTTTTGTGAAACTTGATTCCAAGTTTGCCCAATGATTCTAAAAGCATCAAAAACATTGAATTGTTTCAAAAAATCTTTAACGGAGAGCTCTTTGTTCAGTCTCATAGTTGACCAGATGCACAAATGATATTGTGTAAACACCTTTAAATGTTTTGATGACTCCCTGATCAATGAGTTGAAGCAATGTCATTCAAAGTTTTTTGTGAAACTTGATTCCACGTTCGCCCAAGAAATTTGTTTAGACCATCAATAACGTTCATTTTGAGGTGTGAAATGATGACCAAACCAGTCTAAAAAAACTGTCACCAAAGCCTTCCAATTAGACTTTCAAATCATGAGCAATCTAGCTTTAGAAATATTTTTCAATGTCCTTTAATTTTCTGAGCGATAAACTATGAGAGATTGCAACTTACAGTTAACAGTTGTATTCGTTCTAAATATCACTGTCAATCGGTCATTGGCAGCCTTAAAACCTGAAAATATTTCCACTTCATGAAGTATAACAGTTCTCAGAAGCATTTTCTTCCAGCATAGGCCAGTTTCTGCGTAACTCGGACAGCATGATTTAAAACCACGTAACTTGGGAATCGCGTAAGATGGGGTAGCGTAAGTCGAGGTATTACTGTATATAGATTGCGAAAGGAAATATATACTTTGAGAATCGAAATATATACATTGTGAATGGAAATATATACTTTGCGAATGAACATAGCCTGTTACAGACTATAACATCATTATTTGACTAAAAAAAAAATTTGGATATAAAATTATTAAATGTAGTACTGTAATAGATTTCTGTATAACTTGAAATGGACAGTCTATATATATTTAGAGTAATGAACAGGTATAAATAAATATATATATTACAGAGTAATGAACATGGTATAAGCAATTTATTTATTACACAAGACTGAAAAACTCTCAGCAATTATTTTTAACAATCAGGTTATGAAGCTATTTGTACTCTAGTATAAATTCCGAGGCAACTCATTTAAACAACGTATAGAGATAGAAAAATATCGAATAACATCAGCATTAAGCATGACCAAATATATATTGAATCGAGCCTTAACTCTTAAACATATAATTCCAGTTCTGTCCGAAGTAGAAGTGGTACAACTTCTGTCCAATAATTTTACAGGCCGAATTAGGGACTCTGTATGAGTACAAAACATTACTATTATTGAGCGATTCTTAGAAATTCTCATTCAGAAAGAGATGGGATTAAAAAATGAAAACGTGAAGCAAAATGCCTTGGTTAATAGAAATATTAGCCGGAATCATAACATTAATAGGCCTAAGATTTTTCAAATAGTATACACAAAATTCGGCCTGATAGTTATATATCTTCACTATATGAACGGTATCATCGATTACTGCCAACTCGCCACCACAAAAGTCCACAGTTTAGAAACTGTCAACACAATAGTAGTTTAGATTATCACTGAAAAAATCTAAAATATGAAACCTAACATAAGAATAAGGATGGATATAACTGAAACCAGAATAATCGCCAACAATATAGTGATAACCACATAAGACGACCTACATGAAATTAGCACAATTACAGTAATCATATGGTTACACAAAGCACATCACATGATCAATTCACATACAGCTCTACAGCCTAACAGAAGGAATGAAGTGAGAAGATGGCATAACAAACTCATCATCTAAGACGCAGTCATTCTTTCAACAATCATTTAAATTTGAAACCTACCTCTCAAGAATCATCCTTAATATTTAATAATGGCACTTCCACTAAATACCAAGATAAAATACACGATTCAACGCATTAATGGGTCAATTACCGGAAACAAGACATAATAATAGTATCTAGGAAAACTAGAAAGCCTTGAAGTTATAGGGGACCCAATCATCACTCACACTATTCCCTCAAATGTAAATATTAATTATCAAATTTACTACAAATTTGTAATTTCAATGCAAACAACTGATCAAGAAAAGGTCTCACTATTTTTTAAACATGTCCAAGACCAATTCTAGAATATGTTGTACTCTATATGACCAAGAATTTCTAAATAAATTTGATGAATCCGAAAAGGACCAAAATCCTAATGATTTTACCTACCCAGAAATTACAGTATGTATATAGAATGTATAATTGGTATATCTACAGTTAAACTTATGAAAGCAATGATTGATTTTTACCAAGGAATAATGACAGTTCCTAATCCAATGTAGTTTCCAAAGGATGTCTTAATAATGATATTGTATCTAAAAAAAATGATAATAAGCTTATAGTCACAGCGACAAGCAAAAAAGATGTCATTAATAAAGATATATATATTAATATGAAGTGTCAGAGCTTACCTCCCAGATATATTATATTAAAGTTTTCCAATACAACTCTAAAGGGTAACTGTTGTTGGAGTATAGACGAATCAAAAAAGAACAAATCATTCATAATAACAATAAAGTATTACAAATAGATAAAATGATATTAGGACTAAATACTATTGATGTCAGTAAAAAACTGCAACTTGATAATTGAATACTAAAGTATATGGACAATTTGCAAATAAACCTAGGTTGTGTAATAAACATGCATACGAAATTAAAGTTAAATACTTAGATAATTATCATAAACAGACTTATCCAATACCGGCTTGTTATGTGGAGGATGTTGAAAAAAAAATAAAGTATGATAGGAGATGGCATTATAGAAAAAAAGTCAAAGCCGTTTCAATAGTCCACTTGTGTTTGATACTGAGTAAAAACAATGGAGTAAAAACAAATATAAAATCAGCCACAGGTCATCGTAGCTAACAATTAAAACAAATTATCTTTACTGAAATTTCTTTTGATAGAATTATATTCCCAGTACAATTAATTGTAGTACCGAATATAATAAGAGAATGTATAATTGGTAAATTGAAGGAATATGTATCAACATATATACATACATATATATATATATATATATATATATATATATATATATATATATATATATATATATATATCTGTATATATAATGAACCATTATAATAGTAATGTAATGAAAGAACTGAATTAACTGCTAGGAACGAACAATATAACCACAACTAATAATATAAAAATATTTATTCCCACATTAATATTATGAAGTAAATTATAACGGAAATGACAAAATGCAAAGTCTAAATAAATATAACTTAGTAACAAAGATTTTATTCCAAATGGATCACAGGCATCAGAGGTACTTTTCACATTGTTTCCATATTGGCCCTGATTTTAATCATAGCCACTATGTATTTAGAGAAGTGACATGGAGAGTTTAATGAAGTGGAAATATAAACAAGAGTGGAGAGCAATGATGAAGTGCACAACTAATTAAGACTTTTATTAATAAGTCAATTCCCACCAAGATCCACTTTACAACAATCTGGGGGGTTACATGTAACGATTTTAAAAATTGAGTTTAAACATAGATTTGTTGTGTAACAAAATTTAAGAAAAGAAATTGAAAGACAATTTTCAAATAGTAGTTTAGAAGAAGAGAAATTAGCAAATGTTGTTTTTGAACAAGCAAATCCTAATGAAAGTGAATTAACAAGTATAGTTGTATCTAAATTAAATATTGGAGAAAAATTAAATGTAGAAATGAATTCACAAGTACTAAACATGCAGTACAAATTATTTATGTTTTTTTTTAAAACCTAAACCTTAAAACGAAAATGTATTGATTTCTAATTCAGACTTGTATAACAATTTGAATAACCCTTTAAAAAGATATTTAGACATGTTTTCAATGGCTGATGGTTTAAAATTACAAAGTCTATTAAAATTCATAAAAGTAATTTTGAAAATGTTAACAAAACAAAATTAATACATCATAAAAGCAATGTATCTAAATTCAAACAAATCGATACTTTATAAAATTCTAAATAATATAAAGATAGGTATAACTGTTTAGGAATTTTAAAAACAGTAGAAAAAAGAGAATTGGTTAAAACATAAAACATATATAGTAATGTTACCTATGAAAAATATAAAACTCAATACTCACTTATTGTAATGTGTTATTAGATACTGCTTCCATAAATTTAATAAATAAGGAATTTTATAGAGAAATGTTACAACAAAAATTAGTAAAAAAAAAATTAACAGATTAGTTACAGTGTCTGCAGCAAATAGTTCTGAGATTTTAATAAAAGGAAATTGTATTCTAAAAATTAAAGTAAAAAATTTTAATAATATAAAAAGTTAATTGTAAAATGATCTCAAACATTCCGTTATTTAAGAAACTGGTTTAGGGATTGATATTACAAAAACTCATGTTATTTTAATTTAAAACCAAATGTTTTGTATAAGAATAAATAATATTTACAAACTCGCCTATAGTAGCACTTACTTATATTTCTTGACGTCTGCCGTTTCGGGATATGTGTCCCATTGTCAACTCAGACCGTAACTGATCTCAAGGTTACGTAGGTTAGGGTGTGGGTGGAATATTATGGTGGTGTGGGTGTATTTTGTGATTATTAGGAGTTATGATGTCAAAAAGTGTGTGTGAGTTGTAATGTAATTGTGTATTGAGTATGTGTGTAAGATGTAGTTTGAAGTGTCTGTATATTTCGTCTTGTTCGGTTGTGTAGTGTTGGTTATTTCTGTGTTGTTTATGAAGAAATTGTAGGTTGGATGTTATGTCTAAGTAGTCATGTTTTGTGGAGTTGAGATGATCGGCGAAGTTTTATTGGTAGTGCCTTTATATGTTCTTGGTAACGTGTGTAGAAGGACCTCTCTGTCTGGCCTATGTAAAAACTTTGGCATGATACTGCAAGTTAGTTTGTAAACTCCAGTGGTGTTGTAAATGTCATCGATTTTGTTGTTGCGTTTAAATTGTTTATTGAAAGTGTTGTAGGCTATTTTGTAGTTGTATTTCCGTAGTGTGTTGGTTAGATTGTAGATTTTGGAAGATCTGAATGGTATTGATGAGTATTTTATGAGATTGTCGTGTTGTTTGTTTGTATTTGGGTTATTAGGTTTATTTTTTAGGTGGTTGTATAATTTGTCAATCATTGTGTTGTATCCGTTAGTTTGGGCTATGTTTTATGGTTTTTAACTCCTGGTAGTGTTCTTCTTTATCCAAAGGTGTTTTAAGCAGGCGATATATCATGGTATTGTAAGGGGCAAGTTTATGTTGGTACCAGCGATATTCATGTGCAGACATAAACGCTCAGATCAGTGGGCTTCAGTAGGAATTCTTGAAGATCAATCTCTCAAATATCTTTAGTCAGCCAGAGTCAACATTCACTAAAAATATCAGGTTTCATAGATTAACCTAGGCTGTTTAGCTTTGAAATACCTTTTATAACAAAAAACAAATAATAAACATGCAACGCTATTAAAAACAAACATTGTATATGCTTAAAAGACAAAGATAAACTTAGGGTTTGAATTTCAAGTTAATTTATAATTTCATTTACCAAAAAAAATAGTTTTTTTATTACAGTTTAATGATAATTTTTATTGAACAATACTGAGCAAAATTACATCAGTAAATCATAAACAAATTATTGATAAAATAATGTTTACAATTCAAACTATTATATATAACAATAATTAAAACAATAAATATATCGATAATTTTATAACAGAAAAACATATGTATTGTACATCCAGATTGTTTATATTACTTCATCTTAAAATTAAAGGTCCATCCCTTGAGATAAACGTACTAGAACTTTGAAAATCAGCTGATATGGTAATTTCAATTTATCTTTAAAGAATTACTTTACAGCAAAAAAAAATAGTGATTTCATTACATTCTTTCCCTGCAAACATTCTATTACACCAAACAAGATTAACATTCTAAAGAGAACATATGAAGCATATCATATAATACATGATATGTGGATGATGGGTTATATGTATCAAATAATAATAATATTAATTTAATAAATATATTACATGAAATAAATAAAATTAATAATAGTATCGATTTTACATGTGAAATGGAAAATAATGGTAAAATAAATTTCCTAGATATCACAATTATTAGAAATGAAACGAGTTTAGAATATATGATTTATCGTAAACCTACATTAACCAATCAAATAATACCTAATTATTCCAACCATCCATATAATCAGAAAATGGCTGCTTTATATAATCTTCTTTACAGAATGAATAAAATTCCTATGAGCAATGAAAATAAAATGAGGGAAAAAAACATAATATACCAGATAGCCGTAGAAAATGGTTACAAAAAGAAAACGGTAGATAAATTAAATTATAATATATTACAAAAACAAATAAAAAATAATATTCATTACAATAGTAGTAATAATAATAATACTGTATGGAGTACTTTTACTTACACTGGTTTTGAAATAAAAAATATTTCCAAATTATTCACTAATAAAAACATAAAAATTGCATATAGAACCAATAATAGAATAATAAATATAATTAACCATAATAATAATATAAATAGTAGGCCTATACATGAGAAAAATGGAGTATATAAATTAGAATGTGAATTTTGTAATAAAGTTTATATAGGACAAACAAAGAAACAATTAAAAGAAAGGTATAAAGAACATTTTAATGCTTTTTTAAAACCAAATATATATAAGTCTAATTTCGCAACCCATTGTATTAATAACAATCATATGTTTCCTAATATAAATAATATGAAAATTATAAAAGAAGTAAATAAAGGGTTAAAAATGAACGTATGTGAAGCATTAGAAATTTACAAGCATAATATTAATAACAAATTAATAGATAAACAAATTCAAATACGTTCTAAATACCATACTTTGTTCAATGTATATAATGTTGTGGCAGCAGTGGAATAGGTTTGGCAATATTGTAATAGATTTGGCAACTGTGTATTGCTTTATCTAGTAGCTTCATGTTGTTAGATAGTTCTTTTATCATTCTTTGTATTGTAACTCCTGAGGATGTTGGAAATGTAAACCAACGAAAAGCTTTGAGTTTATTATTCAATAAATTAAATATTCCTGTATTTGTGTATATTGTTTGATCTTATATATATATATATAACTCAAGTGATTCGACAATGGTCAATTGACCGAAAGGTGCCTCATCACTCAAGGTAAAATTATTGCACTTAATGGTGGATAAAATTACTTACAATAGTAATATATTAACTTCATAAAGTCAGTGCAACGGAAAAACAATGGATAACGTTAAATATCAAGAATATATATATATATATATATATATATATATATATATATATATATTGTAAAGTATTTATAAAACGCTTTACAATTATTTCTTTTATATTTTATATTTATTTGAATGATGATATTTAAGTTCTATTTTAAACAAAACAAAAAACTACTCAGGAACAATTCATAATTCTTTATTATCACAATTTCATCTCAACATTTAAACAATAAACACAAAACAAAAATTTATAACTTAACAAGTTTTAACAAACTCGGTTTAACTCTTATTTCTTTTGATTTTATAGTTACACAATTTTAATACCCTTGGCTAATTTTACGATCTCTTACAATCTCGGGGTTTATAGCATGGGCTATATTTTTACTTCTTTTGTTAATTAAATAAATTTTGAAAAACAATATTAAATTTTGAAATTAGTTTTAATAAATATTTTCCTGATGGAAAAACTTTAATTTGGAATAAGCAAAAATAAAAAGGCGAAACTATTTGAACTGGATTATTATCTTATTACTATTACTCACAAGATATTCTAATGTACAATTTTAAACTTCCCTATTATCCTAAGAGTCCACTAAAGTTTATTTTTTTTTATATAGCGCTAGGTACTTAACTTATCAAATAACGTCGAATGGCTGCTTGCTCACACGTAGAATTCCGTTCTCTTTAATTTGACATTTTACACACTTAAATTCGTTTTAGTTCCTTCAAATTATATTTACACTTTATTAACTCTTTCAATTCACTTATCCCTGTTTAATCTTGTCAAGTTTCTTCACAAAACGGTATAATTTTGACGATTTCCTTTCCAATGTAAAATTTTGACTGCTAAGAAAGGTCTGCTTCCTCGGCGTCACCACGCCAGACTCTAACTAGGCGTCCTTAGATTTTAAACAATTGTTTGTTTTTTTAATATGGCGGCCTCCTTCTTAAAAAAATCATATGCTCTAATTGAACGAAGTTCCGTTCCTTCCCACTAGAGTCGACTGCAACTTGACCTATTTCTTTACTTTCACATCTGTTAATGTCAACGAACTATTTTCACCGGTTTTAATTTGGTTAACATACTGTTTCAATTTTCCGATCCTTAACAAACCTTCCAGTGTTTATTTAATTATTATTATTAGTGTGTGAAGTGTCTTTGTGTTTTACTCTTGTAATATTTCGAAATGTGTGTGTTTTGAGCCGAATTCATAGAAACATAACCTTTCATTCTCATTGTTTACAATCGTATTTCACTTTCTCCTTCAAGTAATTACTTATGCCCTATGTTACTAATATTTACAATTTTGTTTAAATATAATTATTATTAGATTATCTTGTTTTAAATTTTATTTGATACTACAAATTTCTTTATGTATTTACAGTTCAAATATCTTTTTTATATGTTACAACCGTTTTATAACCTTTCTAGGCTTTTACCTAAAATTAGTTTCTATTTAATCTAACCAATCTTTTAATGAATTTCTTTTTAAATTTTGTGTGAGTTATTTCTAATATATTCTTCCAATTCTTAAATAATATTATATAGCCCATTCTATAAATGTTACAATATATATATATATATATATATATATATATATATATATATATATATATATATATATATATATATTACATATTATCTCTGACAGTTTCTTTTCAATTCCTTTTATTAGCTCACACTCTCCTGATATACATATCTTATACAAATTTTCAATCGTTAATATAATATGTTTTTATTCATCCAATCACGTTCAAAAATACATTTCTTTTAACCTATAGTGGATGACAATTGATGTTAACACAGTTTTTTCAAATATTTATTCAATAATTAATTTAGAGAAATTTGGGGGGGTCTAGGTTGGATTCGAACTGAGTATCTTCATGTTCGAAGTCTAGCGCTTTGATACTATGCCAACTTTCCCATAGTTAGAAATATACTTCTCAGAGATGTATATGAATTTTTCTTTTGCCTTCATCTGGTTGTCGTTGAAACCTCGATTGTACAACCTTAAATTGTTGCCATGGTTATCACACAATATCATAAATAATTCTCTAGAATTAAAAATGAATGAAATGAATAAAATAAACAAACTGGATTACTGTATTGAACCTGACTTCACTAACAGACAATACGAAAGGAAAGTGGAAAAAAACTACAACAAGTGACAGACTCCTCAAAAATAGTTCAAAATAATATTTTACAAAAATGGACCAAGTGACATTGTGAGCACAAAGTTCAACACTGAGTTTCCTATACAGTGTGAGCATTTCACGTGTCTACATCATTATTCTGTTGTTGCTCGCGCTATATATGTTTCTGCTTTTTTTAATTATTGTACTTCATTCTATAGTATTATAAATGAAAATTTTTTTGTAAAATATTAAAATTTATAATAAATGATACCGAGAACCGTAAAAACAAAGAAAAATGAAGGATCTTGGTAAAATGAGCGACAAAAATGTGGCTACAGGTGAAAATTACAGAACCAACAAGTGGAACCCAAAAACTTCCATCTAACCAAGTAAAAATTGCAATTGTCTTTTTTTTATTGTGGATGTTGCAAATATTAGGTATTTCAGTAGTTGTGAAAAATATAGTGCTTAAAAAATATGTACAGTAGATCGAGAATAGGATACATAACTAGGCAATATTCTTACTAGATTTATTCCTATGCCTAAAATTCAGTATTTGTTTTAAGGTTCTCAGCAAATGTATTAGTTATGTCTGCAGGGATTTAAACCACGAACACAAATTGAAGATGTTTCTCAATTTCTGGTAAAAGTATTTAAAAGTTCAAAATACTTATTTAATGGATATCCCATAAACCTTCAGCCAATTAACCATCTCCAGAAAGGTATAGATCCAAATACAAGCAATAAGCAAACTTCTGCGTTGTTTAGTGTTCCAAATGGATCAGGAAACATTGTAAAAGTGTGTAGAAACACTGTTATGGACGTTTTACGAATTACTAAAACGTGAATTGAAACGTTTATGTTATATAAAAAAAGACAATAAAAGTAGAAATAAAAAGTATAACGATGTCAAACCAGTTGTTGAACAAGTGAATACTTTTCCCATGCAAGAACGCTTCTTTGAAAAAAAAAGATTATTTGAGCACTGATTTACACAAAAGTAGAATATTTCAAATGTTAATTGAAAAACATCTAGAAAACAAAGTTGGGCTTCAACACTTTTGTACAATTTTTAACTCACAAATTTCTTTTAAACTTTTATTTAATGAGCCCCGCACTGACACAAAGAATACTTGCGATCTGCTTGAAGCCTTAATCGAGAACAATCCTACAGACTATCGTGCACAGTAAGATGTATTACTTCAGGCAGCTGAGCAGTGGCATAGCCAGGAGTATATTTGGGGGTGGACCCTGTCGGGGAAATTTTTTACATTTTTATCTCTAGAAATCTTATTTTATGCTATTTTGGCACATGAAATTACACAATTGTTGAGTCATGGGGAAGCTGTTTTGCTAAAACCCAGCGCTGATCTATAGGGTAATGTTATTCTCTTAGAATTAATTAGTTTGGAGGGGGAACATGCCCCATTCTGGCTAAGCACCTGCAGCTGAGCATTTACACATTTGGTATACACATTATTGACAATGGTGTATTCACTTTTAAGGTACATGAGCTCAAACTGGCAGAGATCAAAATGAGTTAGCATCTGCTATATTGAAAGGAATCTGGTGAAAAATTATACACAAAAAACTCATTCTGGATTCATAACGGTTCTGGTCAAAATAAGAACAAAATGTTGTAGTACCTTTAGTTTTTTTTTCTTCTTGCAGAAGGGATCATTAATAATGTTGAAGAAAGGTTCGTAGTTTAAGAACATTCATATTTAAGTTGTAACAGGGACTTCACTGAAATCGATAAAAAAAAAAAATCCCCACTTTGATGTACCTTTGGAGATTCTGAGACTTGATCACACACATATCGCCTACTAAGTCTAAAATGCACCCTTTTTGTTTTTTAAGTCTGTAGCAGAAAAAGCTCTCTAAACAAAAGATGTTCAAACGTTAAGCTATTTTGTCTAAGAGTTGAGAAAAGCAAACCTAGAATGGTGTTAACTCGACAAACCTTAAAGAAATTGAGGAGTGGACTGAGATTAAAGTAATCAAATAGAACATCACAATAGATAAAATTAAATCGTTCCTCTTACCACTAGAGTGCAGAAGTAGGCTGACTGAAGATAAGCAAAAGTATCTTGACAAATACTGGGTTATTTATAGAATTAAAACAAAAAGTTTATATTGGACTTTAACTGTGTAGTTGGTGCTTCAGGAGGATGTGATGAAGGCAAAAAGAGACTGATGAGGTTAAATCGCTAAGATCTAAAGGATGAAAGACTTTAATTATGTAACTTCATCCGATTTTATTGGAACACAAAATTTTCATTGACCTTAACTTTAAGGAAATCTGAATGATTAGCTGAGCAACTAATATGTGAACTTTCTTGAAGTTTGGGTGAATTATGAGGATTTGTAAGGTTTTTCTCAAGAGAGAATATGCATACAAACATTAAGACATCCTGATTAATTAGCAAATTAACTATTACTATAAACATTTGTAAGGTTTATACTATACTGTGAACATCTGTAAAGTTTTTCGCCAGAGTAAACATGGATGTGTATTAAAAAATGCCCTGATTTAGTAGTTGAATAAATATATTATGAGCATTTTTAAGGTTACACTACAGTTTATTCGCAAATTACTTTAATTGTATCTAAAAAAATTGCTGAAGAAATGCAATGTAAACATTCATGGGGTTTTTCCACACTGAGCTAAAAGGTGCATTGTTTGCATATCTGAATACTATACTACAAATGATTGTAAGGTTTTTCTCCAGAATCGATACACATGTGTACCTTAAGCCTCCCTTCATTGTTTGCTGAGTAACTATACAGTGAGCTTGTGTAAGGTTTTTCTCCAGAATGTGTACTCATGTGTACCTTAAGATCCAATTCATTTTTTGATGAGTTAACTACACAGTGAACACTTGTAAGGTTTTTCTGCAGAATGGATACGCATATGTACCTTAAGATTCCCTCCATTGTTTGTTGAGTAACTACACAGTGTTCACTTATAAGGTTTTTCCCCAGAATGTGTATACTTGTGTATTTTAAGTTGCCCTGATTGAGTACTTGAATAATTACACAGTGAGCATTTGTAAGGTTTTTCTCCTGAATAGAAACGCATGTGTACCTTAAGTCCTCCTCCATTGCTTGCTGAGTAACTACAAAGTGAGCATTTGTAAGGGTTTTCTCCAGAATGATTACGCATGTGTACCTTAAGACTCTCTGCTTTTTTTGCTGAATAACTACATTGTGAACATTTGTAAGGTTTTTCCCCAGAATGTGTATACATGTGTACTTTAAGGGTTCCTCCATTATTTGCTGAGTAACTACACAGTAAGCATTTGTAAGGTTTTTCTCCTGAATGGATACGCATGTGTACCTTAAGTCTTCCTCCATATCTTGCTGAGTAACTACAAAGTGAGCATTTGTAAGGTTTTTCTCCAGAATGGATACGCATGTGTAATTTGAGACTCCATGCATTGTTTGCTGAGTAACTACACAGTGAGCATTTGTAAGGTTTTTCTCCAGAATGGATACGCATGTGTATCTTAAGACTCCCTCCACTGTTTGCCGAGTAACTACACAGTGAACATTTGTAAGGTTTTTGAATACATTCTCGTTACTTCAATTTTAGGCTATCTGGCTACATTATCTGAAAATTGATACAGTTTTAATTATATTTAAATTTGTTTACTCTTTAATTTTATTACTAATTATACCTGTAGAAAACATTCAGTATTAAACATATACACCAACAATGTATTTTTTTTATATATATTGTGGAGTATAAAACAAACAAAATAAGTTGCTTCTAACTTCTAAAACATTTTTTCTGAGATCACTTGTAGTATGGATTTTTCCGTTCCATTTTTTACAAAAACCAAAGATCAACTAGCCAGGTTCCAATCCCAGCTTTGATGAATAGGGATTCTATTAAATTAATATTATATTACAAAAAAACTCTATTCACTCAATTGGTACTCTACCCCCTACGGATAAACAAAAATTTGAATAATTTTATTTTGTTCAAAAAAGGGCAATTTAAAATCATTACTGTATGTATATTGCAATTCCGAGAAAAAACAAAATTGTTTATAGTTTTAATATTTTTTTTCTAAGCATCTGAACTAAGATCTTAGCTCTTTGGGAAATTGGTTTTCCCATATAATGTTGTTTCATAAACCACTTGACAATGGCATCATCTAATTTTGTTTTTCTGCCTTCATTGATATTCTGCCACCAATATAGACCAATAAGACCACTAACTGACTAATCTAAACGAATAATTACAGTTGGGCTGAGCTGGCCACATGGCAACAGACAACATCCAATTTTACAGAAACTATTCTGAAACAGTGACTCAGCATCCAAATAATGATTGTGCTTTGCCTATACTAGCGTCACAGAGAAAATGCCACAGATAAATTCCTCTTAGGCTAATAAAGTATAATTTTTTTAATTTTCAAAATTGGCTCTCCATACCGACTGCATGAACATTATGAAAAATAAGTAATTATTTCATAATATAAATTTAAATATGGCTTTGTTACACAGACAACTCATGAATGATCATTTTGTTAGTTATAGTTTATGATAAATAATTAAATAATAATTCGGTAGGATAAATGTGTGTTATCATCAATATTGTGTTTAAACAGAAATTTTAACCTCTGATGATTACTGCTAATTCTACAGTAAACAAACATCATATAAATGATCATAAATTTTGCTTTATAAAATATAGGTTTCATTTTCTTAATTATAAGTTATAAGAACTAATGATTGCGTTGTGGATAATTATATATTCGACGGTAAAAAGTTTTTAGAGTGTATGTGGAGACCATGAAGAGACCGGTTGTGTGTGAGTGCATATAAAACAATCATACAGACACGGTCAATTCACATATCATTACCTATCCTCAATAAATAATAGCAACTGACAATCACAATCACCATTAAAAATCGCAGCTATTTCAAAGTAGCAAACACAGTTTGACCTCTTACTGTGAAATCACTGTTAGTCTCATGACTGTGCTAATATTTAATTTTTAATCCAATAATTTCTTTCTACCAAATCTTATAGCTATCACTTATTGGTATCACTATAGCTTATTGGCTATCACTATAGCTTACACCTTTCTAGGCCATGAAAGACCTTTTATTTCATAGTAAACGTATAGTGTTGATTATTCTCTACAAAATGCTAATTAATGGTAATACCATCCATAAACATTCACATTCTTTAGGGTTTGTCATGTTCTACAGAAACTTCATTCAGTTATTAACAAGGCAAGGGATATAACAAAATTCATTTTTCAATTATACTATAAGTACAGAATTAAGCATTACAACAGATTTTATGCATGCGTAATGTTCAATGTATAATACAATGTGTGTATATATATATATATATATATATATATATATATATATATATATATATATATATATATATATGATGAATAGGTTTTATCTGGAGTACATCCGTTTATTCTGCAATGCATAAAATCGCAGTTCTGACGTTTCGACAGAATCTCATCTAGCATTGACGAGATGAACCCAGTGGCGGACTTTGCCATGGTGCCGCCCCTAGGCACAATTCGGCCGGCCGCCCATTTGCGCGCAGTTCGCGAATTTATTGGAAACGTCCCAACGTAATATAATGCTTTTAATTTTTCACCATACGAATCCGTTTTCATGCCTGTTCAAAGAAATATAGATAAGATATTATTTAAAAACTTTTTATAAAAATAAATTTAAAAATTTATTTTGGTTCCATCGATAAAATTAATAAACAATAAAATAAAAGGAAGTTTTTTATTCTCAGGGCGGGCGCCCCCTGCTGGATCCGACAATGATTTAACTGAGGTTAACATAATGACATTCACCAAATTTAACTAGGTACTAATACTATTGTCACTAAAACTCATCGGTACAAAAAAAAAACGGCTGCCGCCTTCCGCCCCCTCGAGGCTGCTCCCATAGCCACGTGGCTAGTGTGCCTAATGGGAAGTCCGCCACTGGATGAACCCAATAACAATTGAAAAGCGAGTTGAAGAACAATTGGACTAGCTCTTCAACTGTTGTTGGGTTCACCTCGTCAGCGCTAGATAAGATTCTAGCAAAACGTCGGAACTGCGATTTTATGCAACTATTCATTATATTTTTCCATCCGTGAATGAAAAATATCAGCATATATATATATATATATATATATATATATATATATATATATATATATATATATTTTATATGTTTAGCAACACTATTTTCTTGTATTCGTTATATGTACTTAAACAAGAATCTTACTTGGTATTCTAGTTAACTTTCAAGGATGGCCAGTATCTCTATCATCGGGCATCACTGACCGGGGGTTGTAGTAGACTGCGAGCTGTGTAGAATATCCGTTGTCACAAGGTGTGGTGTACCGTTATGTTCTATTTTCGGATTCACTGCACTGCGCGAGTCTCTTAAGTTTGTCTTGGGGTTAATTTTGTCTATTAGGTTGAATAGATTATCGTTTTTCGATTTTATTCTTTCGTTTATGATATTATTTTTATGTTTATAAATTTCTAGATGTTTCTATATTGTCATTTTGAGGCCTTTTTGTACTTTTTTTTATTAGGTGTACGTTTTCTAATGTGGGGAATGTGTGTTTGTTTTTGATGGCGTGTGTAGCTAAGTTTGAGTTATAAGTTTCAGGTTTTAATGTATGCATTAAGGTGTTCTTGATACGTTTTTTAATTTTTTTGGCTTATGTATATTTTATTACAGTCTGGGCATTCGATTTTGTATGTTCCGTTATTAAGTGTGGGACATATTTTTTCCGGTCGGTTTATTTTATTGATTATGTTTCGTGTGTTTTTGTAAGCTATGTTAATATTATTATTTTGTAGTGTTTTAGTTATTCCCTTTATGTTGTACCCTGTATATGTGAATGTGGCCCATTTTGTTGTTGTTTGTAGTTCGATTTTAGGTTGTTTTAATTTATTTAATATTTTAAATTCTAATTTATCTATAGTTTTTTTTATTGTATCCATTTTTTGGGCTATTTGATATCTTATTTGTTTTTCTTTGGCTTTTTCTCCATTTTTTAGAGGCAGTTTTAGCATTCTGTATAAGAATGAGTTGTAAGCATCCATTTTATGTTGTGGGGGATGGTTAGGGTAGTTTGGTATTGTATTAATAGTTTGTGTGGGTTTCCTTAAAATTGAGTATTCGATGTTACTTGTATTTATGGTTATTGTTAGGTCTAGATAGTTTATTTTATTGTTTATTTCTTCTTATATATATATATATATATATATATATATATATATATATAACTAAAGATATATATAGTTCTTATATATATATATATATATATATATATATATATATATATATATATATAAAGACTGAGTAGTCTTTGAGAATGCTGGAACTATACTCCGGCGAAAAGCTTCAGCATAATTGTAAATGTTGAATAAAATATATCTTGATTATGAACTTTTTGAAGTTATTTAATAATTATAACAAATCAAGAAAAAATAATCATCTTTATTGTAATATATATATATATATATATAATGAACCATTATAATAGAAATTGTGATATAATGAAGTAACTGAAATAACTGCTAAGAAGGAACAATATAATCACAACTAATAATATGAAATTTATTCTCATTAATATTATGAAATAAATTATAACGGAAATGACAAAAAAAAGTCTAAAAATAAAATATAACTTAGTAACAAAGATTTTATTCCAAATGGATCACAGACATCAGAGGTACTTTTCACATTGTTTCCATATTCATCCTGATTTTAATCATAACCTATGTATTTAGAGAAGTGACATGGACAGTTTAATGAAGTGGAAATATAAACAAGAGTGGTGAGCAATGATGAAGAGCAAAACTAATTAAGACTTTGTCCATAAAAATAACCATTTCTAGTACAAAAATGCGGATTTTAAACATTATTTTCTGTGATAAACGCAACCAGAAATGGAGTAATGTCTTCTTCAATAACTTGTATCCAAGCCTTAGACAGTATTGAAGAATATATTTATGGTTACTAAAGTAAAAGATTTCATAGCCAGAGGTGGATATGCGTAATCAATAATTTTGTAACACTAAAAGTGATTTCTAAATTTATTGAGTCTTGATTTCTACAAATTGTATTAGTAAAAAATAACTTTGCATCTAGCAAGAAAATTGCTGTGAGGACATAAGGACGACCAAAGAAGTAAAACAAACACATCAATTTGCCAGCCACCAACGGCAGCATTACAGATCTTTGTCAAACAAATTTGTGTACAATGAATAGCAACACCCAATAAATATAACTAAAGTATTGGCTGTATAGTGAGATACTGAGATCGTGACTGCCTTTGTCTGCAAAGTTACTATGGGGGGACTGTATTATGTTTGTAACATACTTAATAATTTCTGATTGCAAATAAGTATGTTACATGATATATTTGTTGCTTATTCAATGTAAAATCGAATTTGCTTAAAAGAAATTTTCGTTTTTTGAAAAAAAATGGTTCATCGACGGAGCTAGCAGGAAATTTCCAGGGAAGTTTCTAAATTCACAATGGTGGGGGCATTTCCGAATTCACGTGTTACGTTTCTGTGGGAAATTGAAAAACACTCTCTCACAATGTCTCAGAGGGAGGAGGAAGATAAAAAAAAGCATTTTACGGAGCAATCGTAAAATTTTTTTATAAAACTTTTAAATGACCTACATTTCTAAACTTATTAAAAACGGAATAGTTTTTTTTTTAATAAGTTAATTCCCACCAAGATCCACTTTACAATAATCTGGGGAGTTACATGTAACAATTTTAAAAAATGAGTTTAAACATAGATTTGTTGTGTAACAAAATTTAAGAAAAGAAATTGAAAGACATTTTTCAAATAGTAGTTTAGAAGAAGAGAAATTAGTAAATGTTGTTTTTGAACAAGCAAATCTTAATGAAAGTGAATTAACAAGTATAGTTGTATCTAAATTAAATATTGGAGAAAAGTTAAATGTATAAATGAATTCACAAGTACAAAACATCCAGTACAAATTATTTATTAAAGTTTTTTTAAAACCTAAACCTTAACAAGAAAATATATCGATTTTTAATTCAGGCTTGTATAACAATTTGAGTAACCCTTTAGAAAGATATTTAAACATGTTTTCAAAGGCTGATGGTTTAGAATTAGAAAGTCTATTAAAATTCATAAAAGTATTTTGAAAATGTTAACAAAACAAAATTAATACATCATAAAAGCAATGTATCTAAATTCAAACAAATCAATACTTTATAAAATTCTAAATAATATAAAGATAGGTATAACTGTTTAGGAATTTTAAAAACAGTAGAAAAAAGAGAATTGGTTAAAACATATATAGTAATGTTACCTATGAAAAATGTAAAACTCAATACTCACTAATTGTAATGTGTTATTAGATACTGCTTTCATAAATTTAATAAATAAGGAATTTTATAGAGAATTGTTACAACAAAAATTTAACAGATTAGTTTCAGTGTCTGCAGCAAATAGTTCTGAGATTTTAATAAAAGGAAATTGTCATCTAAAAATAAAAGTAAAAAAATTTTAATAATATAAAAAGTTAATTGTAAAATGATCTCAGATATTCCGTTATTTAAGAAACTGGTCTAGGGATTGATATTACAAAAACTCATGTTATTTTAGTTTGAAACCAAATGTTTTGTATAAGAATAAATAATATTTACAAACTCGCCTATAGTAGCACATATTTCTTGAGGTCTGCCGTTTCGGGAGATGTGTCCCATTGTCAACTCAGACCGTAACTGATCTCAAGGTTTACGTAGGTTAGGGTGTGGGTGTATTTTGTGATTATTAGGAGTTATGATGTCAAAAAGTGTGTGTGAGTTGTAATGTAATTGTGTATTGAGTATGTGTGTAAGATGTAGTTTGAAGTGTCTGTATATTTCGTATTGTTCGGTTGTGTAGTGTTGGTTATTTCTGTGTTGTTTATGAAGAAATTGTAGGTTGAATGTTATGTCTAAGTAGTCATGTTTTGTGGAGTTGAGATGATCGGCGAAGTTTTATTGGTAGTGCTTTTATATGTTCTTGGTAACGTGTGTAGAAGGACCTCTCTGTCTGGCCTATGTAAAAACTTTGGCATGATACTGCAAGTTAGTTTGTAAACTCCAGTGGTGTTGTAAAATGTCGTCGATTTTGTTGTTACGTTTAAATTGTTTATTGAAAGTGTTGTAGGCTATTTTGTAGTTGTATTTCCGTAGTGTGTTGGTTAGATTGTGGATTTTGTAAGATCTGTATGGTATTGATGAGTATTTTAAGAGGTTGTCGTATTGTTTGTTTGTATTTGGGTTGTTAGGTTTATTTTTTAGGCGGTTGTATAATTTGTCAATTATTGTTGTGTTGTATCCGTTAGTTTGGGCTATGTTTTATGGTTTTTAACTCCTGGTAGTGTTCTTCTTTATCCAAAGGTGTTTTAAGCAGGCGATATATCATGGTGTTTTAAGGGGCTAGTTTATGTTGGTACCAGCGATATTCATGTGCAGACATAAACGCTCAGATCAGTGGGCTTCAGTAGGAATTCTTGAAGATCAATCTGTCAAATATCTTTAGTCAGTCAGAGTCAACATTCACTAAAAACTCCAGGTTTCATAAATTTACCTAGTCTATTTAGCTTTGAAATACCTTTTATAACAAACAAAACAAATAATAAACATTCAACGCTTTTAAAAACAAACATTGTGTATGCTTAAAAGACAGAGAGATAAACTTAGGGTTTGAATTTCAAGTTAATTTATGATTTCATTTACCCTAAAAAAAATTGTTTTTTCATTACAGTTTAATGATAAATTTTATTGAACAATACTGAGCAAAATTACATTAATAAATCATGAACAAATTATTGATAAAATAATGTTTACAATGCAAACTATTATATTTAACAATAATTAAAACAATAAATATATCGATAATTTTATAACAGAAAAACATATGTATTGTACATCCAGATTGTTTATATTACTTCATCTTAAAATTAAAGGTCCATCCCTTGAGATAAACGTATTAGAACTTTGAAAATCAGTTGATATGGTAATTTGTATTTATCTTTAAAGAATAACTTTACAGCAAAAAAAAATAGTGATTTCATTACATTCTTTCCATGCAAACATTCTATTACACCAAACAAGATTAACATTTAAAAGAAAATATATGAAGCATATCATATAAATATAACCTCTAACAAAAGACAAAAGCTGCCATAGATTGAAATAATGTGTTATGTGAATTGGAAAAGTCGGCTTTTCTGATAATATGCTTGACATTTAAAAATTAATTTTACAGGGGAAAATGTGGATTTCTTTACACTTTCTGCATATTTATTTAATATCAAGCAAGATTAACATTTAAAAAGTATAAAGTAAAATTTATACTTCTAAAATTGTCAACATTTAAAATTGCAAAATTAGAGATTTTTTTATAGTTAAAAAGTTGAAATCCATCTAGAACTTTTGTTAATATTAGTGTAGTAATTGAATGAGTTGGGATTACAAACAAAATAAATATAAACCACTCACTGTTATAAAACTTTAATTTCATATAGTGTTTCCATCATGTATTTCATCATCATCAAACATGCATGCTATATACATAATTTTTATTCAGCTCTAATGACATGTGTGCCATACTTATAAATAATATTCAAGCTGGCATGTGAATTGAGGTTATAAATAAAATAAATATATGACTAGTTATGTTCCACTTCTTTAGTTAAAGTTATGTTTGTAGTAGCATCACTGATGATGATGACACAAGTCATCAAAACGTGTCTGAAATTTAAGTTTTATATTTGTGAGTTGTGGAATATTCATTTTATTATTAATTTTCAAGTTAACTTAAATTTACCTTCTTTTAAGCTTAGTAGAATACATGTCATAGAAAATATGTATAACTCCTATGTGTGTGTGTGTATATATTGTAACATTTTGGAATAGCAAGTAAGAAAGGCACTATATATAATATAATATAAATACGTAAGTAAATTCAAACCATAAAATAACCAATTATGAAAAAAGAAAAAATTGTAAACATAACCTAAATTGGCAAAATCGTAATATTTAATCACAAGTTTAGAACAATAACCACTGTAAAACAAACAATATAATAGAAACGATTTAATGTGTAACAGTTTAAAAAGAACACTAAAACAATGTAAATAAAAGTAAAAGCCTGTAAGTGTTAAGAAAAGTGAAACCATTTTAGATTGCACAAAGTTGACCAAAACTGGTAGACTAGCGTATTAAGTAAGATGCGCGCGCATTGTGAACAGAACAGCTGATAATTTGAACGAAGCCGGGAGGTATAATATTTAAATGCAGTTATCTGCAGAGAAATTAAAATCTAGTTATTAAGAACGTGAAATGTACAAAAGGCAGTGAATACAGCATCCGTAAAGCCGGTAACAACAATTAAAAAAAGGAAATAGTTTGTTTTAGCCATTTTGAAATGCTTGGCTAGCATGGCTTCAGTTGTTCACACCTACTCAAGCAAGACAGACGTGTTTCAGAATTGGCCAATAAAATTTGAAGAATTCAAACTTGGTGCGGGAGTGTTAGTCTCGAATTCAATTAACACTACAAAATACTTTCAAGAAAATTAATTAAAACTATTTATTTAAAAAGATCTTATTAAATATTTTGATAAAGGCTGAAAAGTGGAATCTGCAATCTAAAACACTTAAGTATCTAGGCTATATCCATTACTACATTTTGAAATTTTCCAATCAGACATTTATAAAAGAAAAGAAACCAGTGAATTCATTATAAAATTAAACTATAAAAGAAAACATTTCGAAAGAATATTAAGGAACCATTTTACTTAGAAATAAATTAATTTGTAACAGTTTCTAACATTTACAGCTTAGTTTTTTTTTTTTTGTTCTTGTACTTTAGAGTGCCAAATAAGATTTCATTATTCAAAATTTAAAACCTACCAGATAACCCGAGATTAAGAGAGCTTGTGCTAAACCAAAATTAAAATTAATTTTAGGCTAAATTAAATAAAAATTGTTGCTGCTCAAAAGAGAAATACAATTAAGAATAATAAGACTAATAATAATAGAGGAAACTTATAGGAAATTTGTAAAACTTTAAAAAAGAAAAAATTTGTAATTTATTAATAGAACTTATAATTGTTAAGAAAGTGCTTTAAATGATACATTAAACTTGTTATTAAAAAAAGAAAGCTCTAGAAAATTTATTTATCTTAAAATAAATTAGAAAAGTTACTAACCTACCTTGATTGAAATTATATTGAAAAATACATTTTAAAGAATTCATTCATAATATTAAAAGAAATACTTACAATATATATTACATATTATCTGACAGTTTCTTTTCAATTCCTTTTATTAGCTCACACTCTCCTGATATACATATCTTATACAAATTTTCAATCGTTAATAAAATATGTATTTATTCATCCAATCACGTTCAAAAATACATTTCTTTTAACCTATAGTGGATGACAATTGATGTTAACACAGTTTTTTCAAATATTTATTCTATAATTAAATTATAAAAATTGGGGAGGGGTCTAGGTTGGATTCGAACTGAGTATCTTCATGTTCGAATTCTAGCGCTTTGGTACTGAGCGAACTTTCCCATAGTTAGAAATATACTCCTCAGAGATGTATATGAATTTTTCTTTTGCCTTCATCTGGTTGTCGTTGAAACCTCCATTGTATAACCTTGAATTGTTGCCATGGTTATCACACAATATCATAAATAATTCTCTAGAATTAAAAATAAAATAAACAAACTGGATTAACTGTATTGAACCTGACTTCACTAACAGACAATACAAAAGGAAAGTGGAAAAAACTACAACACAATGCAAGTGGCAAAAAAAATAAAGCGTATAAATAGTAGCAAACAAAAATAGTAGTCCAACACCATACATAGAAAGAAAAATGGAAAATCACAAGGAAATTTGCTTCCTATTTTGGCTCTTAATATTGTTATTCTGTCAATAAGTATATTCATATTTATATTAATTGTAAGTATACGTATAATAAAAAGAAACACATACAAATTTTCTTTTTTGATTTAAGTAGGAATTGACATTTTAAAAAAATGTATTATTTGTTACATATTGTACTAGTTAATTACCTTCTATTATGATATAATTTATTTAAAATGATGCCATCTTAATTACATATTTAAAAAGTTTTTTAGTGTTATTTTAAAGATTTAAAAACCTTTGGTTTTATCATGTAAACTTGGTCAAGTGACAGACTCCTCAGAAATAGCTCACAATAATAGTTTACAAAAATGGACCAAGTGACATTGTGAGCACAAAGTTCAACACTGAGTTTCCTATCATTATTCTGTTGTTGCTCGTTCTATAAATGTTTCTGTTTTTTTTAATGATTGTACTTCGTTCTATACTATTATAAATGAAAATTTATTTGTAAAATATTAAAACTTATAATAAATGATACCGAGAACCGTAGAAAAATGAAGGATCTTGGTAAAATGAGCGACAAAAATGTGGCTACAGGTGAAATCTACAGAACCAACTAGTGGAACCCAAAAACTCCCATCTAACCAAGTAAAAATTGCAATTGTCTTTTTTTTATTGTGGATGTTGCAATTATTAGGTATTTTAGTAGTTGTGAAAAATAAAGTGCTTAAAAATTATATACAGTAGATCTAGAATATGTTACATAACTAGGCAATATTCTTACTAGTTTTATTCCTATGGCTAACTGCAATGTTAGCAATACTGTAACCTATTAAGTGTTACATAAAATAATGGAAGAGATATAAAATAGATTGAGAGCTTCAGAAAGCATAAAATTTAGTATTTGTTTTAAGATACTCAGTAAATGTATTAGTTATGTCTGCAGGGATTTAAACCACAAACACAAATTGAAGATGTTTCTAGATTTCTGTAAAAAGTATTTAAAAGTTCAAAATACTTATTCAATGGATATTCCATAAACCTTCAGCCAATTAACCGTCTCCAGAAAGGTATAGATTCAAATACCAGCAATAAGCAAACTTCTGCCTTGTTTAGTGTTAAAAATGGATCAGGAAACATTGTAAAAGTGTGTAGAAACACTGTTATGGACGTTTTATGAATTACTTAAAGGTGAATTGAAACGTTTATCGGCTATCTAAAAAAAAGACAATAAAAGTAGAAATAAAAAGTATAACAGATAAAGATGTCAAACGAGTTGTTGAGCAAGTGAATACTTTTCCCATACAAGAACGCTTCTTTGAAAAAAAAAAGATTATTTGAGCACTGATTTACATAAAAGTAGAATATTTCAAATGTTAAATAAAACCATCTTACAATTTTTACACTCACAATTTTTTTTATTGTTTTTTTTAATGAGCCCCGCACTGACACAAGCAATACTTGCGATCTGCTTGAAGCCTTAATCAAGAGCAATCCTACAGAGTTGAGTTGTAAACATAACCTAGTTAAACCATTGTAAAGCTGAAAACATTAAAACAAAAAATTACAACCACAAATGCCCAGTAGTCACAAATGTACCTACAGTAATTACAAGTCCCTGTGTACGTAGTGTGAACCTTCAACAAGCTTTCTGCTACCAGATATCATGCACAGTAAGATGTATTACTTCAGGCAGCTGAGCAGTGGCGTAGCCAGGAGTATATTTGGGGGTGGACCCTGTCGGGGAAATTTTTTACATTTTTATCTCTAGACATCTTATTTTATGCTATTTTGGCACATGAAATTACACAATTGTTGAGTCATGGGGAAGCTGTTTTGCTAAAACCCAGCGCTGTTCTATAGGGTAATGTTATTCTCTTAAAATTAATTAGTTTGGAGGTGGCACATGCCCCATTCTAGCTACACACCTGCAGCTGAGCATTTACATGTTTGGTATACACTTTATTGACAATGGTGTATTCACTTTTAAGGTACATGAGCTCAAACTGGCAGAGATCAAAATGAGTTAGCATCTGCTATATTGAAAGGAATCTGGTGCAAAATTATACACAAAAAACTCATTCTGGATTCATAACTGTTCTGGTCAAAATAAGAACAAAATGTTGTAGTACCTTTAGTTTTTTTTCTTCTTACAGAAGGGATCATTAATTATGTTGAACAAAAGTTCCTAGTTTAAGAACATTGATATTTAAGTTGTAACAGGGACTTCACTGAAATCGATAAAAAAGAAAAATCCCCACTTTGATGTACCTTTGGAGATTCTGAGACTTGATCACCCTCATATCTCCTACTTATTCTAAAATGCACCCTTTTTGTTTTTTAAGTCTGTAGCAGAAAAAGCTCTCTAAACAAAAGATGTTCAAACGTTAAGCTATTTTGTCTAAGAGTTGAGAAAAGCAAACCTAGAATGGTGTTAACTCGACAAACCTTAAAGAAATTGAGGAGTGGACTGAGATTAAAGTAATCAAATAGAACATCACAATAGATAAAATTGAATCGTTCCTCTTACCACTAGAGTGCAGAAGTAGATTGACAGAAGATAAGCAAAAGTATCTTGACAAATACTGGGCTATTTATAGAATTAAAACAAAAAGTTTATATTAGACTTTATTGTATAAATCTATGTAGTTGGTGCTTCAGGAGGATCTGATGAAGGCAAAAAGAGACTGATGAGGTTAAATCGCTAAGATCTAAAGGATGCAAGACTTTAATTATGTAACTTCATCCGATTTTATTGTAACACAAAATTTTCACTGACCTTAACTTTAAGGAAATCTGAATGATTAGCTGAGCAACTAATATGTGAACTTTCTTGAAGTTTGGGTGAATTACGAGGATTTGTAAGGTTTTTCTAAAGAGTGAATATGCATACAAACATTAAGACATCCTGATTAATTAGCAAATTAACTATTACTATAAACATTTGTATGGTTTATACTGTACTGTGAACATCTGTAAAGTTTTTTGCCAGAGTAAACATGGATGTGTATTAAAAAATGCCCTGATTTAGTAGTTGAATAAATATATTATGAGCATTTTTAAGGTTTCACTACAGTTTATTTGTAAGTTACTTTAATTGTATCTAAAAAAATTCCTGAAGAAATGCAATGTAAACATTCATGGGGTTTTTCCACAGTGAGCTAAAAGGTGCATTATTTGCATATCTGAATACCATACTACAAATGATTGTAAGGTTTTTCTCCAGAATGAATACGCATGTGTACCTTAAGCCTCCCTCCATTGTTTGATGAGTAACTACACAGTGAGCATGTGTAAGGTTTTTCTCCAGAATGTGTATGCATGTGTACCTTAAGATCCCATCCATTATTTGATGAGTAACTACACAGTGAACACTTGTAAGGTTTTTCTGCAGAATGGATACGCATATGTACCTTAAGATTCCCTCCATTGTTTGTTGAGTAACTACACAGTAAACACTTATAAGGGTTTTCCCCAGAATGTGTATACATGTGTATTTTAAGTTGCCCTGATTGAGTACTTGAATAATTACACAGTGAGCATTTGTAAGGTTTTTCTCCTGAATGGATACGCATGTGTATCTTAAGTCTTCCTCCATTGTTTGCTGAGTAACTACAAAGTGAGCATTTGTAAGGTTTTTCTCCAGAATGGATACGCATGTGTACCTTAAGACTGCCTGCTTTGATTGATGAATAACTACATTGTGAACATTTGTAAGGTTTTTCCCCAGAATGTGTACGCATATGTAATTTAAGGGTCCCTAATAGAGTACTTGAATAACTACACAGTGAGCATTTGTAAGGTTTTTCTCCAGAATGGATACGCATGTGTAACTTAAGACTCCCTCCATTATTTGCTGAGTAACTACACAGAGAGCATTTGTAAGGTTTTTCTCCTGAATGGATACGCATGTGTTCCTTAAGTCTTCCTCCATTGCTTGCTGAGTAACTACAAAGTGAGCATTTGTAAGGTTTTTCTCCAGAATGGATACGCATGTGTACCTTAAGACTCCATGCATTGTTTGCTGAGTAACTACACAGTGAGCATTTGTAAGGTTTTTCTCCAGAATGGATACGCATGTGTATCTTAAGACTCCCTCCACTGTTTGCTGAGTAACTACACAGTGAACACTTGTAAGGTTTTTCCCCAGAATGTGTACGCATATGTACGTTAAGGGTCCCTAATTGAGTACTTGAATAACTACACAGTGAGCATTTGTAAGGTTTTTCTCCTGAATGGATACGCATGTGTACCTTAAGACTCCCTGCATTGTTTGCTGAGTAACTACACAGTGAGCATTTGTAAGATTTTTCTCCAGAATGGATACACATGTGTATCTTAAGACTCCCTCCCCTGTTTGCTGAGTAACTACACAGTGAACACTTGTAAGGTTTTTCCCCAGAATGTGTACGCATATGTACGTTAAGGTTCCCTAATTGAGTACTTGAATAACTACACTGTGAACATTTGTAAGGTTTTTCTCCAGTAGGGGAATTCATATGTTTTTTAAGACTCCTTTCTTGATATGCTGAATATCTATATTCTGAACTTCTATGAAGATTCTTATCAAAATGAGATCTTATATGTTCACCAAGATTTTTTTGGTAAGAAGTTAAATAACTACATTGTGAACATTTGTATGTTTTTTTTGTAGAACAAGGTTTAAAGAATTTTTTAAAACCAGTTGAGTGTAAGGCTGGAAAATTCCATTGTAGACTCTTATCAGGTATTTTATTATGAATATGTTTTTTAATGTGGATAATTAGTTTGCTTATCATTGAGGCGATATAAAGACACTTTTCACATTTGAAAAAGTTATTCTCCTCTCTCCTAATAGTCTTCATAAGAGCAGACATTACTGACGTGTAATTACATTGTGTGTCTTCATTCTGCTTAGAAGAATTGTAATACATTATGGGTGTATCAGAACTTGAATACATTGTCGTTACTTCAATTTTAGGCTACTCTGGCTTTATTATCTGAAAATTAAAACATTTTTAATTATATTTAAGTTTGTTTATTCTTTAATTTTATTATTAATTATAACTCTAGAAAACATTAAATATTAGAGAGCTACACAAACAATGTATTTTTTTGTATATTGTGGTGTATAAAATAAACTACTCGTAAATAAGTTGCTTCCAACTTCTAAAATATTTTTTCTGACTTTCCAACTTTTAAAATTTTTTAATATTAACACAATTACTATCTTTTTTCTCCACAATGTTACTGCTTCTATTACACTTATTTACAATACAATCTATTTTTCTTTTATAAACAACTTCCTTTTTTCTAAAAAATTCTCTATTATAATCATTTTGCATGGTTAAAAATTTAGATATTATATTATTATCAACCAAACATTTAAGTTTGTCATCAAATAACAACACAATTTGACCAATATTGTAAATGAATACTCAAGTTTTCAATCAAAATATTTAATAAAGATAACTGAGAATTATGTAAATGTTAATTAAACCTTTAGTTACCTGCAAGGCTATAAAAAAACGAAGTTCTAAGATATAGCTTAAATTTGTAATGTGGAGGCAAAACATCGAACCCCCTACACTTTACCAAAATTTTCTTTGAGCTTTAGCTCTGCTAACTTGTCTTACCACACTATCATAACTCTTCATGATTGTACACGCTTCTAATTCAAAATTAATTTTATAGAATTTTCAAAAGTAGTTAATATTAGCCACATGATAAACAGATTCTGACCATATTCAATCTCAAAAGGTGGGGATGGTATGTTCTTTAGTCGATAAAGTCCAGTTCTTGTCCCATTCTTCTTTTTATGAACACATATTCAATTATTATACACTTGTGCATCACATAATGATTATCCGTGGTGTAACATTATTTTTACATAATGTTACATATTAATACAGTTTCAGAAAACAAACGTGATATTAATTTCAAAATGTAAAATGAAATTTAAAAAATTTGTAAATTATAAAATAAAGGTCCTGGCTGAGACAGTTATATATTCAATAACCTGAAATGGCTAGATGCGCAGCAACAGTGCCCAGAAGTTAAAATACTCGCACGGTCACTTCAAGCAGTCCTCTTTTGTTGGCAAAATGTAGCTCGATACGCACGTCTCAAGAACCGAAGAGCAAAGAGATGCTTTTTGTTTTAAAAATTTATTTATGTAAAGGTTATTTAAAATTTATTTTTGTTTGTTTGAAGAAATGTTGCTACGTTTAAGACAACACCGGGCGAGATTTCAAATCCTGACAACATGCAAAATGGCGAGATTTGATCCGGAACCATGTTTTTCTACACCTCTTTGTTACAACACAGCTAGGTCATAATTTTAAGACATAAAGTAGTAAAAAAGGAAAAATTTAACTTTTAAACTTTAACGGTTACGGCATAGTAATGATAGTTTTCATTTTTTTTAATATGGGAAGTGTAAATTAATTTGTGTAATGTAATAACAAGATTTTTAATGTCAAATAGACCAATTGAGATGTATTTGAAATAACGTAGAACAATCTCAAATGGCTGTCATGTGCCATGCTATAGATTTTTTTTTTTTTTTAACCATATAAAGTTCATATAAATTAAGTATGTAAAACAATGTAAAAACATAAACTAGCGTAATATTTCAAATGTAATTTTGTTTTGTACTTCATATTTCTATTTTTTGCAGTAAAATTTGATTTATTTAAATTAATATTTGTTATTTAAATTATTTATTAGACACGCCATTCTTATATTCGATTAAACTTTTGACATTGCAGGTCAAATAACTAATTGTGTAACAAAACTACTGCAATATTTAATCTCATAATTCATTAAGAATTATACCAATTATCTATATCACGTTACATAAATTGCGCTACTCTGCTGATTTAACAGAATTAATGAGTTTGTGTTCAATTAAAAATTTTAAAAATAATCAGTTATGGCATGAAGTGTATTTGATTCGGGCAGTTGTAACTTGAAAAGATTAGAATGTTTTTTGTAAAGCGTAGTTGTTTGAACAAAAGGGAGATTCAAATTTTCAAGTACAAACCAGTTTTTGTTGTATTGCATAGTTATGCCAAGACAGGAAATGTTTTGTTTGCTCATGGGCTGGGGTGAATCATAGTTTGTAGTAGTAAAGTCAAATTCTGTAGAAAGTTTGTGCAATAATTTGAAAATTATTAAAATTTGGAAAATTTATTGAATTAAAATAATTTGAAATAAAAGTAAAACAGTCTGATAAACAATTTTTTAAAACTTAAAGTACTACGTAGCACTACAGCCCGGCGTGGGCCTTGGCTTCCTTAACAATGTTCCGCCATGCACTTCTATCCTTAGCCTTCTGTTTCCAAGCTGTAATGCCTAGTACCCTTAAATCTTCCTCAAAGTCGTGTAGCCATCGTTTTCTTGGTCGGCCAACTTCTTTTGCCAATCATAGTGTCATGTAAAAGTTTTTCGGCATTCTATTAGTGGGCATTCTTATGATGTGACCCAACCATTCTAAACGTCGCGTTTTAATAAAATGGACCACATTTGCGTCTTTGTATAAGGAATACAACTCGGCATTAGATCGAAGCTTCCACACATTTGTTTGTACATTGTGGACCGGACCATAAATTTTTCTTAAAAGCTTACGCTCAAACAATGTCAACTGATTTTTCATCGCGGCTGTTAAAGTCCACGTATCCGCTCCATACGTTAGGACTGGCCGAATTAAGGCTTTATAGAGTCGTACCTTAGTGGTTTGAGACAATAGCCTACTTTTAAAATGCTTTATATTTGCAAAGTATGCTCTATTAGCTGTCATTATTCTTTTTTGGACTTCATTTATTGTTTTATTGTCATCATTCACTTCCGAGCCCAAATATGTGAAACTTTTTACTTTTTCAAATGAATATCCTTTTCCCCTCATTTATGCAGAGACCTATCTTTTTGCTTTCATTATTGATTATATTAAAAGTTTCTTTGAGCGATGGAATATTCCTGGCAACCAAGCATATATCATCAGCATATGCACATATTTGATTGCATGATATTCCCTGAAATGTTAATCCTCCTCAAAACGCCATGTAAGGCGAGATTGAAGAGGGTAGCAGACAGGGCATCGCCTTGTCTCTCGCCAGTCAGTATAGGGAATTCGGGACTCACACCATCGCCTATGACAACTTTGCCGTCACTATCACACAATGTCATGTTGATCAGTCTGATCAACTTGTTTGGTACGTTGAACTCCTTTAGGATTTCGAGCAATTTTGCTCTGTTGACACTGTCAAAAGCAAAACTTAATAATAAAAGCTAAACTTAATATAACTCTACTTAATATAATAAAAAAAGTAAATTATAATTAGGTTTAAAAGTGAATGGGTTTTAAAACAATAATTAATAAGAAATAATTTTGTAAGTTTAATTTAAAGGTATTTCATTTTATATAAGTTGTGTAATAGTCATGTAAAAATATTTCAGTTAAAATTTATATATTTTTAATATAATAAAAAAAATTTTAATTTGAAAGTATCTAAGCCTTTGTTTTAAAAAACAGGAATAAATTAACAAGGTGAATAGGAAAGTACCTTCGTACAGAATTTAAAAACCCACGACAACACCTCACATTGAATGTCAAAAGTGCACATTGATATAGAATACACATTCCACACGAGATAGACATGGACTATAATCTCACAATACATAACACTACACTGATTCAATGACAGATGGGAATCAATAGACTATACACTATGACAAAATTGTGTATAAATGTTCAAACCCAGGATCCGTTTAATCTCAATTCCTATTAATAAATACTAAGAGCTTAGGAAGAACTTAATTCATATTTCTTTAGAGAAATATTTGAAAGAAAATTTTTAAGTGTAACAAATAGATTTATACCTTTGTTTGTCAACATGCTAGCTATATAATTTTTAATTAAAGTATGGGATTTAATTTAAGAATAGAGTAATTGGATTTTCAAAGTATGGGATTGAAATCCAAAGAGGTATAAGATGTACTGAAAATTGTAGAGATAACAAAAGGTTATGAGGCAATGATATATGCTTAAAGTTGTGAATTGAGAGTAGAATTGTATAATAAATAGTGTTGTCAGAGGAAAATTATTAGTGTTGAAATTTTTTGGCTTACAGGAAGTAATCGGTGTTCACAGATCCTTGAGAGTAGATTATGAGGAATATAGCTAGGGCAAATGTAAAGTAATGTTGACAAACAAAGAGTGATTTTGAACAAAATGTTAATTTGAACAAAGTGTTAATTTAAACAAAGTATTAATTCTAAACAAAGATATAATTTGAATAAATAGTAAATTTATTAAAGAGTAAAGTAATGTCATTTCAAAATACGAAAGATATATAATTGAGTGATTATAAAATAATGTTCACAAAGAGGTTTGATTTTTCTAAGGAAGTTTCTTGAAAGTATGCAATGTTTTGAAATTACATAATGTAAAATGAGATGGTTTTGAATTTATATGACAAGTTTCTATGTTTTAATTTAAAAGAAAAAAATGGATTTTTAACAAAAAGTAAATTAAGAATAAATATAAAGATTTTAAAATAGGCGTTTATATTAAAACTACTGTTCCAAATAATAAGAGAATTTCTTTAAAAGCATATAATTGCTGCCTTAGAAAAAGTTTTAAAATATGTATTTGTATTGAGACTACATTAGCAAAAAAAAAGTAATAAGAAAAATTTTATTAAAAATATTTTAAATCTAAAATAATAACCTGAAATGGCTAGATGCGCAGCAACAGTGCCCAGAAGTTAAAATACTCGCACGGTCACTTCAAGCAGTCTTTTTTTGTTGGCGAAATGTAGCCCGATACGCACGTCTCAAGAACCAAAGAGCAAAGAGATGCTTTTTGTTTTAAAAATTTATTTATGTAAAGGTTATTTAAAATTTATTTTTGTTTGTTTGAAGAAATGTTGCTACGTTTAAGACAACACCGGGCGAGATTTCAAATCCTGACAACATGCAGAATGGCGAGATTTGATCCGGAACCATGTTTTTCTACACCTCTTTGTTACAACACAGCTAGGTCATAATTTTAAGACATAAAGTGGTAAAAAAGGAAAAATTTAACTTTTAAACTTTAACCAGTTACGGCATAGTAATGATAGTTTTCATTTTTTTAAATATGGGAAGTGTAAATTAATTTGTGTAATGTAATAACAAAATTTTTAATGTCAAATAGACCAATTGAGATGTATTTGAAATAACGTAGAACAATCTCAAATGGCTGTCATATCTCAAATGGCTGTCATGTGCCATGCTATAGATTTTTTTTTTTTAACCATATAAAGTTCATATAAATTAAGTATGTAAAACAATGTAAAAACATAAACTAGCGTAATATTTCAAATGTAATTTTGTTTTGTACTTCATATTTCTATTTTTTGCAGTAAAATTTGATTTATTTAAATTAATATTTGTTGTTTAAATTATTTATTGGGCACACCATTCTTATATTTGATTAAACTTTTGACATTGCAGGTTGAATAATTAATTGTGTAAACAAAACTACTGCAATATTTAATTTCATAATTCATTAAGAATTATACCAATTATCCAACACGTTACAGTGAGAATTTCTTAATTTTTACATTAAAAAGCAGGTTTATTTTAAACTAGGGTTAAATACTTACAAACATAATAATAGTAGCAATAATTTTGGGGATTTGACTACTAATAGCAGGGATAATAATTATTTATGTTTGCCATATACAAAAGGTATTTAGGAGAAAATTGCAAATAAATTGAGACGGTTCAACATTAAAACGGTGTAATAAAAAAGTGTAATAAGAATTAAAACGGTTCCTGTAAATTCGGATAATTTAAGCAATCTTATTAAAAGAGGAAAAGATGGTTCTGATAGATTATGTATGAATGTGGTGCATAAAATTACCTGTCTGGAATGTGATGCTTCTTATGTGGGTGAGACTGAGAGACAAGTTGGTCTTGGTGTTCGCGAACATGAGAATAATAGTAAGGATAAACACTCTTCCTCTCGTGTTTTCTTTGAACATAGTGAAAGGTTTGGGTATAAATTTGATTTTAAAAATTGTATTATACTGGATAATGAGTCCAAATGGATGAAGAGGACTTATTCTGAAATTGTCCATATAAACTTACATAAGAATTGTATCAATATTAAAAATAATTTTGATTGAATTCTTTTGTTGTTGCATGGTTTATGTTTGGTTATTTTGTTGTGTATATTGTATTTGTTATATGTGTATATCGTTGTTTCAAGTTTTGTTACTGGTTTTAATTGTATTTAAATGAATTTATGACTCTCACTGTGTGGGTAGGTTATTTTATAAAGTTTTTGACTAAAATTTCATTGTAAAAAAAGAATTCCAAGTTTTGAATTCCTGTTGTTGAGTGTACTTGTATTTTATGTGTATTGTAAAATTGTATTCACACTTGATAAGGGCAACAAATCAGTTGCCAAAATGTTGCAATAAATAAATAAAACAATTTTGACTTGATATTCAACCGTCTTATTATTTATTCAATTATTAATATTTTGAGCAAAATAAACATGTATCGCAAATTAAATTTAATTTAAACTAAAAGAAAAACGTTTCTGTAGTGTGTGAGAACTAGATATTAACACACCATCAATGATAATGAATATCACTAGTGATTTAACCAAAAACTTTAGGGAACAATTCGCTATTAATTGTTTCAATTTATTACGCGTTTGAATAGTATGGTTATATATAAAAAACAATCAAATGAAGATCACTGAAATACAGTAATATTTTGTACTTACGCGATAAATGGGACCGAGCGATAACAGTGTAAGTCGAATTCGCGTAAGTCAGGGTATAATTTTATCACATACGAATCATGTTTAATTGAGACCAAAGACTAAATAACTAATAATTGAAAGGAAAAAAATGTGTATGCATTAATATCTTAATTACACAATACAACCAAAAATTATATTATATACATACATATTGCAAAGAAGGTAGTAAAAAGAAGTTATTTTGACATAGAAGGCTTCATAAAATCTAGTAAATTCGTTTGAATAATTGAAGCATTTTTCTTTTCACCCAGAATTTCCTTGTGACTTGCTAATTTTTTTGTTTTGTGGCAGAAATACGCTCATCGTTGGAGTATATTTTCCAAAACTTGCTTCATTAAACTAAAGCCTTTTGTAAAATTTCAAACCATTATCTTCTACGTCAACTGAATGTAAAGAATTTGCCTTTTTAAGGTCTTGCTCTTGCTCACGCATTTCTATGAGCTTATCAATTATTGTCAGCTCCTAGTTGTGTAAATCCAGCAGTTCTTGAACATCCTTATCCACTTCTAAATTTAGTTGTCTGGCAAAAAAGACAACTTCTTTAATCACATCAGCAATTTCATCAGACTCTGGCACTGATTCCGCCTGAGTTTCAGTGGCAAAAAAAATAGACAACTTTTTCCAAATGTCATTCAAAGTTTTTTTTGAAACTTCATTCCAAGATTGCCCAATGATTCTGAAAGCATCTAAAACACTGAATTGTTTCGAAAAATCTTCAATGGAGAGCTCGTTGTTCTGTCTCATAGTTTCATGGTATTCACAAATGATCTTGTGTAATAACTTTTAAATGTTTTGATGATTCCCTGATCAATCAGTTGAAGCAAATTATTTGTATTTGGTGGCAAAAATATCACTCTCACGCATCTGTCGAAATTAGTTAATGTAGTAGGAGGATGGCCAGGTGCATTGTCAATTAATAGGAAATACTTTAAAAGGAATTTGTTTAGACCATCAATAACTTTCGTTTTGAGGTATGAATTGATGACCAAACCAGTCCTAAAAAAAAGCTGTCACCAAAGCCTTTCGATTGGACTTGCAAATCATGGGCAAGCTAGCTTTAGACTGTCAATCGGTCTTTTACGGCCTTAAAACCTGAAAATATTTGCTCTTCATGACCTATGAAAGTTCTCATAAGCATTTTCTCCCAGCACAGGCCAGTTTCTGCGTAACTCGAACAGCATGATTTAAAACCACGCAACTTGGGAATCACGTAAGACGGGGTAGCATAAGTCAAGGTCTTACTGTATATACATTGAGAATGGAAATATATATACTTTGCGAATGAACCTAGCTTAATACATATTATAACATTATTTTTTGACTAAAAAAAAATTTGTTTATAAAATTATGAAACGAAGTAATAGATTTCTGTCCAACTTGAAATGGACAGTCTATCGATATTTGATGTACTAAAACTTTTATTCACACATTTGAAATACTGGTCACTGAACTTAATACAATAGCTATTCTATGATTTAATCATGAATTTACAGAGTAATGAAAATGGCATAAGCAATTTATTTATTACACAAGACTGATAAACTATCGGCAATTATTTTTAACAATAAGGCTATGAAGCTACTTCTACTCTAGTATAAATTCCAAGGCAACTCACTTAAACAACATATAGAGATAGAAAGATATTGAATAACATCAGAATTAAGCATGACCAAATATATGTTGAATCGAGCTTTAACTCTTAAACATATAATTCCAGTTCCGTCCGAAGTAGAAATTGTACAACTTCTGTCAAATAATTTTACAGGCCGAATTAGGGACTCTGTATGAGTACAAAACATTACTACTATTGAGCGATTCTTAGAAATTCTCACTCAAGAAGAGATAGAATTAAAAAATGAAAATGTGAAACAAAATGCCTTGGTTAGTAGAAATATTACCCGGAGTTATAAAATTAATAGGCACAATGATTTATCAAACAGTATACATAAAATTCGGCCTGATAGTCATATATCTTCACTTTATGTATCATCGATTAGTGCAAACTCGACACCACAAAAGTCCACAGTTTAGAAACTGTCAACCATATCTAAACTAAACATCATTCTATCAAAAAATACCAAAACTGCATTTTAATCTAGAAGCAGTCACAATAGTACTATAGATTATCATTGAAAAAATCTAAACTATGAAACCTAACATAAGAATAAGGATGGATATAACTGAAACCAGCATAATCACCCACAATATAGTGATAACCACATAAGACGACCAACACGAAATTAGCACAATTACAATAATCATATGGTTACACAAAGCACATCACATGATCAATTCACATACAGCTCTACAGCCTAACAGAGGAAACGGACCAAGAAGATGGCACAACAAACTCATCATCAAAGACGCAGTCATTCTTTCAACAATCATTTAAATTTGAAACCTACCTCTCAAGAATCATCCTTAATATTTAACGATGGCACTTCCACTAAATACCAAGATAAATTACACGATTAAAAGCATTAATGGGGCATTACCAGAAACGAGGCATAATAATATTAATCACTTAAAACAATATTTTATCACTATCTGAATTTTAAATTAAGTAAATTTGTTAAAACTTACTGAGACAGAACGTTTTCAAAAAATCAGAAAATTTATATCTCTTGATACGTGCCAAAGATGTAAACATTTAACTCATGCTTGTACAGGCACAGCTATTACAATCAGATCAATGAGACTGTCTGTATCTACCAATTTCCTTGGACCAGTGCCCAAAAGTGTGGGAGGGTACAATACTGTCTGATATTTAATGATAATTTTTCAAAACTTTCAAAAATAAATGCTGTAAAAAAGGCTAATACAGCTATTGTATTACTATTTAATCCCTATAATTCCGTACTGAAAAATTCAGAAAAGTTTTAAAAAACCCATTATTTGTTAAATTTGTATATTACTTACTACCCTTTGGTTTTTAATGTGTAATTTATGGTTTAACTAACTCCGAAATATTAGTTATTCTGATAAATCAATAAATATTACTATGGTCGCCCAACGCCCTAGAAAAAACATTACAAATATTTCTCAATTCTTGCTGCGCGTCTGCAAGATATTTTGAGTTGACGCCTCTGCAATATCTACCTATATTGAAATATAACTACGAAGTATTCAGTCAGGATAGATTTGGTTATAGTTTTATACAACATTACTATCTACCTATATTAAAATATACCTATGAAGTATCCAGTCAGGATAGATTTGGTTGTAATTTTCTGCATCGGCAATAAGTGTAATATTTACCAAAATTACAACCAAATCTATCCTGACTGGATACTTCGTAGGTATACTTTAATAAAAATAGATAGTAATTCTGAATGAAATTATTACCAAATCTATCCTGACTGGATACTTCGTAGGTATATAGTAATGTATAAAATTACAAATCTAGATGTAGTGCAGTCCGCTGTAGCTACTGCGCGCCCTGTTCACGTTATATGGTTGTTTTTTCAAGTATATTTTAAAAAAAAAACGGCGTCAGCAACAAAAAATAATGTTGCAATCGTGTCTAGGACGTAAAAATACATAAGAAAAGTCGAATAATATAACAAAAATAGCGGTATTCGCACGTCGAAACATTTACCAAAATATTTCTTGTGGATGTCATTCTTCTTGGTGGTTTTGAACTATTTTCCAAAATATCTTAGGTGTTTGCGCTTGCAACTACCAAGATATAATAAATCACATATATAAATGATTACTTTGTATTCTACCTCATGAAAATTTAACCAATTAAATTTATATTTTTTTAATGTAACGAGTTTTTTTTACCTGGTAATACATACACACGCATAGATTCAGCATTGTCTCTAACTTCTTCCCAGTAAATTATTATTTTATAGCTTGAATTTATTTCATAATATAGATGCCCTCTGGGCGGTATTTTACAAAGTATTACCTTTTAAAGTGTTTTTTCAGATATAGAACAACTGTATTTATCGGATAATGCTGCATACGATCATCTGTTTAGAACTGTCTTTGACAAAATGTTAATTATAATTCTTGATTACACTTTGTAAAAATTAAATACATTGTACGAATTAAATCTACTAACCCTACCTAACTTTACTAACTGTAGTTTTTTAGCACAGAGAACAAGTATTTTGACTTGTAGATAAGTGCACGAGTCTGTGGTGTTTTTGGTAATCTGGGATGAGTAGGTAGTTGTAATTTTGTCGAATATAGTAACATAGTGTTTAATTGTGATTGTTTTTATCGTTTATAATGGGTTGTTGATTTTGTGGTGTTTGTGTTTATTTCGAAGTTCTCTGTTGTGTTTAGTTTATTGCTTTTGTTGATGAAATGTAGAAAATTAAAATTTGTTTCAATGTTCGTGTATGTGTGTAGTTTCATCTGTATATGTATAGTGAAATATGAATATGGTGAATTGATTTATGTAGAAGCTAGACCTGTCGTTACATGGAATCTTATATACTCCTACCCTTTTGTCTTTGGTCTGGAAAATGTTTGTGTTGTGTAGGTGGTTTTTAGTTGTGTTGGATGCTTTAAGGGGTATATAGGTTCACAAAAAGCTATTTTTTGTGATAAGTTATGACAAGTTAATGTTATGTAATTTTGTCTTGGTGTATTAGTGTTGTTTTCGTAGTATTGTTGTATTATTTTTTGGGTATCAAGTTGTCTATTAGGATGTTTTATTCGTTTCTATGGGCAATGTATTTTACCATATTGAGATTGTTCCTTCTGTTTCCATTATTCATAGGTATACTAATTAGTCAGTGTATCATGGATTAGAAGGCGATATGTTTGAGTTGAATGGGGTGGTTGGAATTATTATACATAACTATGATCGTGGTCGTTGGTTTTTGTATATGTTTTATTTTGCAATTGCTAGGCCTAGGGAGTGGATTATGTTCTGTTGTTTTGTATTTGTGAAAGCTGTGTAGGCTACATGTCTTTTGAATAAGTTTTATACTTCGTTCCCCCACGAAAGGTCTGCCTAAATAATCTTCATCTCAAGCATCCCGTCCGAAATATTTATACAAAACCGGGAACAAAATCATATCATAAATAAAAATAAATACCCCCATCAAATAATATGGCATAGATACCTAAATGGCATACTCATCTTATTCAAAGACAGATTTTACACCCTACACAAACACATAAGCAATATACACAACAATATAGGGGGTTTCATTTGAAACACAACAGAAAAACATAATTCACGATCCAAGTGTAACAATCACAAAACAAAATAGTCAGCGCCGCTTATTGTGATCACGGTTAATGTTATCATTCGGTTATTGTTATCGTTTCATTGAAAAACAAACACGGACGTATATTAATACATTGCAATTAGGCCGCTTATTGTAATCATCTGTTCGCTTACTATTATCATTTAATTTGCCATTCAAAATCATATGCGTCAACGTATACTAGCATAGACCAAGTAAAAATGTCTACAAAGTAGTGTAAACAGCACGTGCAACACACAAAGACGCCCAATTCATAGAATGTTTATTTTTAAAATGACAGAAATACTTTATAACGGTTTCGGCACTTAGCACAGTTCTCAGAATGTCTCCCTTACTCTTTGTTTACGCAAACACCCTAGCCTCGCTTGAGTCGACTTTAGTTGTTTGTTAACATTAATTGATGTTACTACTGAACCATTTACAGTACAGTCCTACTGTATTTTTAGTTGTTTGTTAACATTAGTTGATGTTACTACTGAACCATTTACAGTACAGTCCTACTGTATTTTTAACAGTGAATTTTTATGAACGTTTATTACAGTATTTCAGTTAGATTTTACATAACTTAAATTTTAAAGATCTTTTTCGTTTGTTTTGTAGAGTTTAGTGTCACTTGAAGTTTCAAAGGACAGTATAGCAAGATGACCGAATCTCAATAGAAACGACGCGATTTAAGTCTTAAACAAAAACTTGATATTCTAGATAGGTACAGTAAATTACCAAAAATGAGTCAAAGAAACGCTGCTTCTCAACTTGGCGTTTCTCAACCTCTCTTATGTAAAATATTGAACAACAAAGAAAAATTCTTGTCATTATCAAAGTGTAATGCAAATGTTGACAAGAAAAGACATCGTTCTGGGAAGGATCCGCAAGTGGAATCAGCTTTGAAATTGTGGTTTAAAAATGTTCGCGAAAAAGATGCTCGAGTTGACGGCCCACTAATGCATCTAAAAGCTAAGGATCTTGCCAAAAAATAGGAAAACAGGATTTTAAAGCCACAGATGGATGGTTCAATCGATGGAAGAAAAGGGAAAACATTGTTTACAAGAAAACGTGTGGTGAAAAAAGAAATGCTAATTTTGTTGGAGCTGAGGACTGATTACAATACGAATGGCTAAAGATTTTGGCCGAGTATTCTCCTAGCTGCATATACAATGCAGATGAAACAAGACTTTATTATCGTGCTTTACCCGAACATACTTACTTATTTAAAAATGAAATTGCTAACGGCTGTAAAATATGTAAACAAAGAATAACTGTTTTGTGTTGTGTTAACATGGTTGGTCATAAAGGGAAAATCCACGTTGTTTTCAAGGTATCAAAAAGCTACCGGTTGAATATCATTCAAACTCCAATGCTTGGATGACATCAAAAATTTTTAATGAATGGCTGACTAATTGGGATACCAGCCTCAAACGCAACATTATCCTTCTACTAGACAACTGCACTGCACATAATGACATAAGCACTACGCTAAAATACATCAAAGTAATTTACCTTCCGGCCAATACTACATCAATTATTCAGCCATGTGACCAAGGCATAATTAAAAATCTCAAAAGTTTTTATCGACGAGAGATGCGTGCTAGAATTATAGAAAATATGGATGAATTTCAAACCCTTACCTCAAATGAATTGGCCAAAAAAACTTCTTTACTCGATGCTATTCATCTGATAGCAAAATCTTGGAATGAAGTTTCTGAAAAAACTGTGAAAAATTGCTTTAGAAAAGGTGGTTTTTTGTTGAAGAAAATCAAGAGTAAGCTACATCTGAGGAAGACTCTGAAGAGAACTTGAAGCCTTGCGATTTGTCCTTAAAAGAATATACTGAGTGGATGGAAGTTGACGATAGTATTGAAACGGCAGTGGAAATGACTGAAGACGGTATTTGTGAGGTAGTTGCTTCAACATCAAAAGTTACTGAAGAAGAAGAAGGCACCGATGATGACGAAAATGATAAATGTGTACCGCAAAGATCTAAGCAGGAAGCTCTTGAGATTCTAAGGCAGTTTGTTCAACAAAAAGCAGAAAATTTCAACAACATTATGAATATGAACAATTTATAAATAATATTTTACGAAAAGACTACATACAGTCACATATACAGGAATTCTTCGAGAAAAAGTAAATGTAAATTTGAAGTGTAAATAAGATTGAAGTGTTTTATAATGAAGTTTTATGTGTTAAAATGTTTTGATCAAGTGTTTTAGGTAGTTCTATATACTGTATTTTTTTTCAATTATGCTAGATTCAGTGTTTAACAAAAATCTACAGTGGAATAAAATAAACTGCCATGAAATATGCCCACTAATTTTAACAAGTAGAAAACTAAATTACAGAAATTCAGTCTTTGTATGTTATCCCTCTGAGGATGGTTACTTTGTAACTGAAATGTACATTAGGGTAAATTAAAGAAAGTTTGTGGTTAAGAGGTTTTTGTGTATTTATTACAGAAATTCTACTACTGTACATAAAACTGTCCGGAATAGCATCAAAATTTGGTAAGTACAGTTTAATTATAGTGTTACAGAATTAGAATTACTTGATGTAATGATAGGCTTACATATCGTTCAGAACTAACAGTTGTGGCAATAATACAGTAAGTTCAATGCAGTACGGCTGTAGACTACATCGTGATTAAGCGTTCGGTTATTGTTATCAAATATGCTTCTGACAAATATGATCACAATAAGCGGTGCCGACTGTATTTATATTCTGGAAATATCTTAGTTAACATGCTCTACAATTAATTTAGTTAATTTAAAACCACCAGTCATATTTACACATAAGATAACAGTTAGTTGTGCTTTGGATGGTTTTCCAGAATGACATGATTCTCTTTTAAGACTTTTAGTCTTAGGCATGGCGTATTTCTCATAGTATTGATGTAGGAATATATATTTCTTTGAATTTAAGGGTAATTGTGAGTTTTAGCGGACACCAGAGGCATAGATAGGAAATTGTTCTAAACCACAAAATAGGATGATATGCACAAGAATGTTTTAAAATTTTACTCCGAAAAATACTTTTTACCAATATAAAATTAAGTAAAAAATTAAGTGATTCGGCGGCAGAGTGATACAGTGACGTCACAACTGTAATTAGTGTTTCAGCAATCTAAACTTTATAAAGCAAACACGTGTCCTGCAGCTATATTGAAAACTATTAATTTTGTTATTGCTAGGAAAGGTGAATTTTATATATCCATATTGAAAACTACCGATAAAGTATTCGGTAGTTATTTACAAGCACAGATACCTACGATATTTTGAAAAATTGTTCAAAACCACCAAAAGGGATGATATCCACAAGAAAACTTTTCTTCTTTCAGGAAGTTTAAAAACCCTACTTTAAATGGAAAAAAAGTAACTTTCCTTAAGGAAAAAATGCTTGTGGATATCGATGGATTTTAAATAATTTTCCAAAATATCGCAGGTTTCCGTGCTTGTAAATAACTACCAAAATGAAAATGTAGTAAAGAATTATGCCTCACAGATATTAAGAAATTCTGTTACTAAATGAAGACATACATTCAAGCTTGCAACATGGTCTAGCTAGGCCACATCGACATAGGTAGATAAAACGTAAACGTGCGACTACTATTTTCGTGAATTGTTTCTTCTTTTCAGAAGTAGGTATTTTTACGTTCTGAACATGAATTTGACATTAATTTTTGTTGCTGAGGTCTATTTAAGACCAAATATGCTGAAGAAAAATACGTTCATCACTTACCTTTTGGGGTCACCTGAGATTGAAATAAAAATTGTTTTAAAACATTTCCCAGGTCGATATGTACAAGATTTTTTTAAAATTTTGCACGGAAAGTTAGATAGACTATATAAAATTAACCTCCCCTGGCAATAACAAAAATATTAGTTATCAATATACCTTCAGAACGGGGGTGGACATTCTACATATTTACCAAAGTTTATATCACAAAAAAAAAAACAACTAGAGTTGTAACGTCACTGTATCACTTTGCAAACGATGTACAACTTACTACTCCACACTGAATTTTTTACCCAACTTTAAATTGACAAAAAATTACTTTCCATGTGAAATTTAAAAAAATACTTGTACATATCAATGTAGAACGTGTTTTAGAACAATTTTCTATTTTAATCTCAGGTTGTCCCAGGTTTTGGCAACTACCACAACGGTAAGTACTAAATGATGAAGTGTTATTTTTCAGCGTATTTGGCCCTAAATAGACCTCAGTGAATGTCAAATTCGTGTTCAGTACGTAAAAATACATATAAAAAGATAAACAAATTCACGAAAATAGCAGTAGTCCCACGATTATATAATTACCTCATGATTAGTTATTACGCAGCCACTACCACTCCGATTGGCGAAAACTGTTTTTTACCTGATCAATTTGACCTTGCTGAACACAAATCTGAAGTGTTTTTTTTTTTACTGCAAATACGTTAATAAAAATAACCTAACCTGACCTGACTAACGCTCCAATCGGCAAAATTTTGTTTTCATGATAGATTTGACCAAGCTGAACACGATGGCATGAAGTTATTTATCATGGCAAACACATATTAACCTAAGAAAACCAGGTCAGGTTGGGTTATTTTTTTTAATGTGTTTGCATTAAGAAAACTTCAGATTCGTATTCAAAAGGTCGAATTGATCAGGAGAAAACTAGCTAATCTTAATAATGGTTACCTATTTGTTAAAACCTATTATCGGTAACATTAGTTTTAGAAATTTAATTACGGTAACACATTAAATTTTTGTAACGCTCAGATGGTAAGTTATGATAACCTAACCAGTGATTCCTAATTTTTTTTAAATATAATAAATCACATGAATAAATGTTTAGTTTGTATGCTACCTCATGGAAATTTTACCAATTAAATTTATATATTTTTGTCACGTGAATTTTGTTTACCTGGTAGTATTTGGGCGGTATTTTACAAAATATTAACTTTTAACGTGTTCTTTTCAGTTATAGAAAAACTATTTATCGGATAATGCTGCAAACTATCGTCTGTTTAAAATTGTCTTTGAAAAAATGTTAATTATAATTCTTTATTACACTTGGCAAAAAAAACTATGTAATATAGTACTTACTAAACCTAGCTAACTTAACTAACTTGTGTTTTTCAGCACAGAGAACAAATGTTTTGACTCGTAGATAAGTGCATTGATCAATGTTGTGAATATTACAGGTAAGACTGATGTTTGTGTTTTAATGCAGTCTGTGGTGTTTTGGTAATATGTGATCTGTCGTTAGTTGTCAATAATGTCGAATATAGTCACATAGTGTTTTATTGTGGGTTATAATGGGTTGCTGGTATTGTGGTGTTGTATAGTTTGTGCCTGCTGTGTTTAGTTTATTGCTTTTGTTGATGAAATGTAGAAAATTTAGATTTGTGTCAATGTTGGTGTATGTGTGTAGCTTGATCTGTATATTTATAGTGAAATTTGATTGTGGTGAATTTTCTTCCAATTTGATCTATATAGAAGCTAGGCCACTCATTACTGGGAATCTTATATACTCTTTGGTCTGGAAAATATTTGTGTTGTGTAGGTGATTTTTAGTTGTGTTGAGTTCTTTAAAGGGTATATAGTTTCACAAAAAGCAGAAGCTATTTCTTCTGATAAGTTATGACAAGTTAATGTTATGTACTTTTCTGTTAGTTTATTAGTGTTGTTTCTTGTAGTATTGTTGTAATATTTTTTGGGTATCATGTTTTCTATCAGGATCTTTTATCCGTTTCTATGGGGAATGTATTTTACCATGTTGAGATTGTTCATCCTGTCTTCATTATTCATGAGTATACTAATTAGTCAATGTATCTTGGATTAGAAGGCGATAAGTGTGTGAGTTGAATGAGGTAGTTGGAATTATTATATAGAACTATGTCCGTGGTCGTGGGTGTTTTGTATAGTTTAAATGTATGTGTTGTTTTGTTTTGCAGTTGCTAGGTCTTGGGAGTGGATTATGTTCTGTTGTTCCATGTCCAATGAGAACCTTATATCATTGTCTATATTATTGTTTATGTATTTGTGAAAGGTGTATACATGTCTTTTTAATAAGATTTAGACTTCGTTCCCCCAAGAAAGGCCTGTCTATGGAATCCCTCACCTCAAGCATCCTGTCCGAAATATTTATACACAACCTGGGACAAAATCACATCATAAATAAAAATAAATACCCCCATAAAATAATATACTGGCATAGATACGTAAATGATATACTAATCTTAATCAACGACATATTTTACACCATCCACAAATACATAGGCAATATAAATTTGAAACACAACAGAAAAACATAATTCACGTTCCAAGCCTAACAATTACAAAACAAAAAAGCACGCATTAAAATCAACAGAAATCCCATCACCACAGGCAGAGCTACATGCCTCATACAACACAAACATCTCATTTCCCGCCATCATACCTTGTTTAATTAGCATACCCACGAGCAATAATGACAGAACGAACGAATTCATAATGGGCATGATAAAAGTACATTGCCTATGAAAACGGATGAAAACATCCCTTGGTAAAAACTTAATACACCTTAATAGCTCAATTGAAAACTTTACGAATTGAAGTGGCTGGTGCCTGCTGTGAACCTTTTAGAGTAGACTCTCAGCTATGAAATACCTCCATCAACAGGCATGCGCAACCTTCAACTCGGTTCCTCGAGAGGGGAGAGAATGTAGGGGAAGCTATGAGCCACCATGATTTAAGAGAAACTGTATCAACAATATCAGTAGAAACCTGTGGCCTAGTGGTTAAGGTAATCGTAAGTTCGGGTTTCAAATCCCGAACTTCCATTTTAATTTTTTTCTTGAAACATTCTAGTTTTAATGAATCGTATTTGTTGTGATAGGTTAGGTATTATAAAAAATTTATAAATGTCTTTTGAATAAAAATGGCGAAGTTAAATTTAATTTTTACATAGTGAGTTTTCTTCCTTTTATACCTACATTAAAATTTACGTACGAAGTATCCAGTCAGGATAGATTTGGTATTAATTTTATTCAACATTAATATCTACCTTTATTCAAGTATACCTACGAAGTATACTGCTTCCCCCTCTGCTGCAGTTAACCCTCCATCTGTGACGTCACGCGCTTGCGCGTTGATTGAGTTAGTTCACCGGTGAAGATCTAGTACCTTTTAGTAGGGTTAAAAGAATTATCGAGATACATAAAGAAATGCCTCGTATATCATCACTTACGTTCACTACACCTAGAACAAAATTTAAAAATTTCATTCGATGGTTTCGACGTATGTGTAATCAGAAAGAGAACACCAATGTCTAGTGGTGTTTTAAGGAGGCGATATATCATGGTGTTTGTTGAGAGTGTTGTGTGTGGAGTAAGCTATTTTGTAGTTGTATTTTCGTAATGTGTTGGTAGACAAAGATGAACACTACCAAGAGTTAAACACCATAAAATATATAGCACAAACAAACGGATACAACCCAACAATGATAGACAAATTATATAACCGCCTAAAAAATAAACATAATAACCCAAACACAAACACACAAGATGACAATCCCATAAAATACTTATCAATACCTTACAGATCATCCAAAACCCACAATCTAACCAACACATTACGAAAATACAACTACAAAATAGCTTACTCCACACACAACACTCTCAACAAACAATTTAAACCCAACAGCAAAATCAACGACATTTACAACACCACTGGAGTTTACAAACTAACTTGCAGTTCATGCCCCAGTTTTTACATAGGCCAGACAGGGAGGTCATTCTACACACGTTACCAAGAACATATAAAAGCACTAAAAAACAATAACTACCAATCAAACTTCGCCGATCATCTCAACTCCACAAAACACGACTACACAGACATAACATCTAACCTACAAATTCTTCATAAACAACACAGAAATAACCAACGCTACACAACAGAACAATACGAAATATATAGGCACTTCAAACTACACCCTACACACATACTCAATACACAATTACATTACAACTCACACACACTTTTTGACATCATAACTCCTAATACACACAAAATACACCCACACCACCAAAATATCCCACCCCCTCCCTAACCTACGTAAACGTTGAGATCAGTTACGGTCTGAGTTGACAAAGGGACACATCTCCCGAAACGGCAGTCCTCAACAAGCAAAGTGCTACAATAGGCAAGTTAAAACATTTTTTAAAAAAGTGTAAGTGATTACTAGAAGCTCACGCGAAGATGGAATCAACAAAGGTGTCAATAATTAAAAAAAGATAGATGTAACATACCTAAGACTTATTATAATGCTCATAATGTTATTGCGAAATTTAGTACGCAACGATAAAATAGCAAATAGCCGCTCTTTTGCTTAACTTATATATATTTTCCCCGACATTAAAAATGCCTTTAACACACACTATTTAAATTTCAAGCAATTTCTGGGGGAGGGCGATAGCACACAGAAGGCAGGATGAAGAAATCTGCAATTCCCTACTACAAAAGTATGCTGAAATCCACGCTATACTAATTCATCAAATTAAAGAAACCCAATTTAAATATGTACAGGATTGACGCAGTCTGAAGTCAATATTATCGCGCTGTTGTCGGACTACCCAAGTATTATCCGGATCGTAATCCTTATGTCCTGGAAAAACAATTCTTTACACTTACTTTATAACTAAAAGTTTTAAACTATCGTTCAGCAAATAATGTAAACAAACATTTTTCAAAGTCAATTCCTACTTAGATCTACAAGGAAAAATTTTATTTTAGTTATTTTTTATTAAATACTTACGATTATATAAATATAGCAACATTAGCTATGTGTTAAAACAGCTGTTCTTCCACATAACCTATAACATAAAATCAGTGTTTTAACTGGATATTTCATAAATATATTTTAATATAGGGAAATAGTAATGTTGAATAAAATTATAACCAACTCTATCTTGACTGGAAACTTCATAGGTATTGTATAGTTTTGGTAGCAAAACTAAAGAAAGCAAATGAAAATAGGGTAGTTCAAATCATTAGCGGTTACACTAAAACGTCCGGAAGACCACCCACGCTTTGTTGGAGCAGTATGGGGTCTGCTTTATTAATAAGAAAAAAAACACTGAATTTAAATTTAACACTAAACGTTAATTAAAAGAAATAGTTCAATTTTATGAGTGAAGTTAAGCCTACGCCACTTACCATTCCAAACTGTATGAGGTTCTTGAAGAGCGGTGAGTCGTTCGACGAAACAGGCCTGTTTGGTGTCTAGCAGAGATGAAAGAAGGTTCTCGACGAGTGGCATGAACTACAACTCATTTAAGATTATTGTAAAGTAAAATCACTTCAAATAGTCACAACAGAAAAGCTTTAATCAACACTTGATAGTTCACACACGAGGTTAAAGAGTTAATTGTCTGCGGTGTAATGAAATACCACGCGGCTAACCTAACAAATTACACTTGTATAAAGAAAGCGGTTTCAAACAGTTTTATCGCGGCTAAAATCGTTAATTCATAGTTAGAACGCATCTAAAACGTTAATTGAGCGTAATCAGTAAGCGGGGTAATAATCAGACGCGGTTTAAACCCGATGTAGTCGGCTAAAACACTTGAACAGAAACCAGGAATGCCGCACACTAGAAAAAGCCATGTTGCAAGAAAAAGAGTAACTTGAGAGAAGACGGAAATGCTAGCAAACGGTTACTAAATCAGATAATTAGTCTAAAACCATAGATGAATAGTCTAGATTCATCTGGTGACTGGATCGTAAAACCTACTTATGTTAAGTAAAAGAATCCTAGATGCTGGTCGGCAATGAAAGTCTAGTAGGCGGTGGAACTTGAACTGTGATAAACACCAGCTGATTGCTAGGTTATACGGAACTAATGAGAATTGTAAACAAACGTGGTCTGTTGAAAGTGAGGTTAAGGATCCTGTACTTAACATACCGCCCACCAAAACGAATGTTTTTAATCCGCCAGGTGGGTAGGGGGCGAAGAACCACTAAAGCACCGGAAACCGAGGGTGCCGAAGAGAAAAAAGTGGCAGGGAAAACGAAGAAAACCAAAAGAAACAAAAGGGGCAAGAGCGCCGAAGAAAGAACCTGTAGGAAAGCGGTGAGGAACTAATGATGAAGCGGAAAGCCGACGAGCTTGTTGACTGGTCTCTTCAGTTGTCCATGTGCAGTCTTGACAGTAGCTACCCTATCGACGTGGTCTGTTCCTGGATGCAATTTGAGGATCCGACCCATAGGCCAATGAAGAGGGTTCGAATGTTCACCAGTTATGAAGACGATTTGATTCTCCTTGAGTGGCGCCGAGTCCTTATTCCACTTGTGCCGTTGAATTTGTGTGTGTAGGTATTGGGTGGACCAAGTTTTCCAGAAGCGGTTGGACATTTGCTGTAGCATTGACCATCTTGATTTAAGCGGAGGTTCAGTATAACATTCTTCAGGAAGCGATAGCAACGGACGTCCAATTAAGAAGTGTCCGGGAGTAAGAAAGGACGATCCTTCGTTGGGGTCTGGAGATGTTTCGAAAATAGGGCGGCTATTCAAAATAGCCTCTATCCTTATGAACAAGGTGGATAGCTCTTCAGCCGTTAACATGTTGTTACCCACAGTGCGGTGTAGCAATGACTTGGTAGATTTGACAGCGGCTTCCCACAGTCCCCCAAAATGAGGAGCGGCCGGAGGATTGAAATGCCATATGATGCGTTGATCAGCTAGTTTACGTTTGATATGAGAATTAGAGCGGTCAAGAAATTTGTAAACCTCATCAAGTCGATTGGCAGCGCCTGTAAAGTTCGTGCCGTTGTCAGAATAAACCTCTGAGGGCAGACCTCTTCTGGAGGTGAAGCGATGAAATGCGGCGAAGAAAGCGTCCGTAGATAAGTCAGTTACGAGTTCCAAGTGAACTGCTTTGGTTGTCATACATACAAACAAGCATAGATAAGCTTTTAATAGCTTAGAGGTTTGCAGGTGGTTGGCCTTGGTATCAAAGGGTCCTGCAAAATCTACTCCGACTCTATAGAAGGGAGGCGACGGTGTAACTCTTGACGATGGTAATGAGGCCATTATAGGCTGTTGCGGTTTAGTTTGTAAGCGAAAACAGCGAATGCACGCATGGATGCGTTGTCGAAGTAAAGAGCGTAAAGCTATGATCCAAAACTCACTGTTGATCAAGGCTTGAGTGGTACGAGGTCCGGCATGCAATGCCAGTTTATGATAGTGGTCACAAATGAGGTTGACATAATGATGGCGTTTCGGTAACAGAAGCGGGTGTTTAGAGTCATAACTCAGAGACGAATGATCAAGTCTACCGCCCACCCTGATCAAGCCAGAGGGGTCGACAAATGGTGTTAAGCTGCGTAAGTTGTCGTTGACGCGGATACCAGCTTGAAGTCTTTTCAAGGCGTCAGAGAATGCATGGGTTTGTACCAATTTAACGCACAAAGTCTTTGCGTTACCAAGTTCTTGCACTGAAAGCGGTTGGAGAGTGGGTTTAAGGGCAGTGGTTTTGATCACTGCGAGCTTCGCCTTATAACGAGTGTTGTGAGGATGGCTGGTAACTTGGAACTTGTTACGACAATTGTTAATGAAACGTAATACGTATGCATAGACATGATGAAGGGTGGTTAAGTTTGAATGTTGTTCGATCATTTCCAAGAGACGGTTGGGTTCTTGAACAGTCGTGCAATGAACTTTAGCTTCAACCTTTGTTTCCGTCTGATCTGGGTTAGTTCCTTTAGGTCGTGTGAGATCCCAAGTGGTAGGAGAGAGCAATAACCATGGAGGTCCATGCCACCAAAGCGGGTGTGTGGCAAGTTGATCAGGCAGACAACCGCGAGAGGCAACGTCTGCGGGGTTGTCATTAGTCGAGACGTGGAACCATTGATCCATTTGTGTGCTTGAAACAATCTCAGCGATGCGGTTGGCTACGAAAGTTTTCAATTGATGAGGCGGGGTCTGAATCCAATGAAGTACTATCTCAGAATCAGTAAAGAAGAGAGTGTTAGCGTTTGGAATGAAATCAAGAGCGGGTTGAATTGATTTGTATAACTTAGCCAGCAGTACTGCGCCGCAAAGTTCCAAACGAGGTATGGTAAGCAATTTAACAGGGGCTACCTTACTTTTAGCTTTCAACAGGCTGGTGTTGACGGCCCCGTTAAGCTCAGATCTCAAATAGATAGAAGCAGCATAGCCTGATTCGGAACCATCACAAAACCCAACGATGCGATGACTAGCTGATCGCGTGCCTACATGGCGAGGAATTTGAATATCGGACAAACAAGCGAAATGGACAATGAAGCTGTCCCATTGATCGAGCAGAGGGGTTGGCAGAGGCTGGTCCCAGTCCAGTTTCTCCAACCACAAGCGTTTAAGAAAAGACTTAATCCAAAAGGTAATAGGCGTTAAGAAGCCAAGCGGGTCAAAAGTGCGTGCGACATAGGACAAGATGGTGCGTTTTGTGGGCACCAGCGTAAAAGTTTGAGTTTGATACGAGAACGAGTCTGACGAAGGGTTCCATTGCAAACCCAATATTTTAATTGCAGCGGATTCGTCTTGAAACAACAGCGGATTTTCCAAGTGAGAGGAAGGTAGCGTTGCGAGTAGCGAGGGTTCATTTGACGACCATTTTCTGAGTTCCAGGCCTGCGCGAGCGAAAATGTCGATAAGTTCTTGTATTAACGTCTTAGCGGCTTCGGGCGTGTCAGCTCCAGCGACGACGTCATCTACGTAGGTCTGATGAAGGATTGCTTCGGAGGCTGTAGGATAGCGGGTTCCCTCATCCTTTACTAGTTGTTCAAGCGTTCGCAAAGCTAAGTAAGCGGAAGGGGTTAGGCCATAGGTGACCGTAGCAAGTTCATACTCGATTAACGGTGATTGAGGTGAAGCCCGGTAAAGTATGTGTTGGTAAGAACGATCCTCAGGTCGGACCAAAATTTGACGGTACATCATCTTGATGTCGGTGCAGACAGCGTAAGTATATAAACGGAAAGAGATGATTAAACTAGCTAAGTCCTTTTGCAGTTTAGGACCGGATAACATTTGCTGGTTCAGGGTGTTTGCGTGGCAATCAGGTGATGACGCGTTGAATACCACTCTAAGCTTAGTAGTAGAGCTGGTGGCCTTAAATACGCAATGGTGCGGAATAAGATAGTCAGAAGCCTTGAGGGCGGGGTACATGTGCCCTAGAGCGATATACTCGGCCATAAACTGATGATATTGTATGGCTACCTCAGGCTGGCGGTTTAAACGTTTTTCTAACGCATGATAACTAGCCAGAACAGTGTTACGGTTAGACTTGAGCGGGATAGCTTCCGGCTTAAATGGGAGTGCTACGATATATCTTCCCGTTGCGTCACGATCAGTAGTGGTTGCGAACAGTTCTTCACACAGTTGATCTTCGGGGCTGAGGTGATTCACATTTGTGACTTCTTCGACTTCCCAAAACCGTCGCATGTTGTCATCAATTGACTCTAAGGTAGTGATAAATGCGCGCGGTTGATGAGGCATACTGTAGGGTATAGATCCCATGATGACCCAACCTAACCTAGTGTTAAGTGCTGAGGGTTGCCCTTGGATAATGGTGCGAGGTCCATTCGTGAGAATCTGTGTGAAAATGTCAGCGCCTAGGATGATGTCGACACTTGAAGGTGTATCGAAATGCGGATCAGCTAGCGGTAAGTTCGTATAATGGGCACGTATGTTTGGTGCCAGAGCAGTTGATGGAAGCGGGTCAGTAATGTGCTGAAGTACAGCAGCTTCTGCGGTAAGCAAGACACTCTGGTCATGCCTCGAGAAAATTTGTAAAGTGACATATTCAGATATGCGGGTTGTCTTGGATGCGACACCAATCAAAGAAAGATTTGATTTCCGAGCGGTTAAGTTCAACAGTGTACTAGCATGTTTAGTTATAGCAGAGATTTGACTGCCTGGGTCAATGATGGCTCTGAAAAGAAGCGGTTGACCGAAATGGTCTTGAATGATGACCTGTGCGGTGCCTAACAAGGCAAGAGAGGAATGAATTTTACAAGAAAGAGCGTGCGGTTGTGATTTAATAGCAAGTTGATGTTTGACTGTCGAACTGGGGTGTCGCGGTTGAATTAGTCAATGTCGTGAAGGAGCGGGGTCATGTAACAATGTGTGATGCGGATCCCCACAGTGTTTGCAGTGTTTGACTGATTTGCATTTGGACTGAAAATGTGAGCCAAGACAGTTGAAGCAACGTTGTAACTGGTTAATGGCCCTTTTCCGTTCAGGCACAGTTAAATCCAAGAACGCATTGCAGTGGAATATGATGTGGTCCGAGTCGCAGTAAATACATTTCCCAGCATGAGTGGTTGATACGTTGGCTTGAGCCATGTGAAATGGAGGTAGTCGGTGTCTAAACACTGATTGACCCGGCCTGTTAGAAACTGGTGAGATGGTTGGTCGCGTCACTGTCTGCGGTCGAATAGGACTCTGCATGGCAGGCCTTGCCTGAAAAGTGCGAGGTTGAGGTATATTTTGCACTGGCTTAAACTGAGGTGGTTGAGGGTTAATGCCCTGATTTAAGTCGCCACTTGAATTAATGTTAAGTGGATCAGCGTTTGGATATGACTCATTAATTAGGTCAGGTTCATGTAAAGAAGACACCAATACTCGAGGTTGTTGGCTTGTGCTAGCTGCGGTTGAGGTCGAAGGCTGGTTGAGCAATTCCATTGCCCTAGCTTGTTCAGTTACAAAATCATTCAAGCTGCGGTAAGTAGGCATAGTGTTGGTGCCTAGCCTGGTTTCAAAATTAAGACGAGTCTTCGGATCTAAATTATTAACTGCCATTTGAAACAACAGAAAATCTGCCAAGTCCGGTAAGTTAATGGCCTTCAAGGCACATACTGCGTTAGAGTGTGCGGTTAGAAAGCGGTTGAGTTCTGAGTGCGAAGCGGTTTGCATTGATTTGAACTCTTGAATCTGTTTGAAGTAATGATCGGCTAGCCTGCGTGGGTTGGCATAGCGGTTTCTTAGAGCGTTGTAAGCTATTGCATAATTATTGTCTGAAATTGTCAAGCCGGTAATGATTGCTAAGGCATCGCCTTTTAAAGTTGATTTTAAGTACTGAAATTTTTGTACTGCGGTCAGATTTGCATTAGAGTGGATCATAGAGTCAAACATAGTGATAAAGTCTGTCCATTGACTGTTATTGCCTGAGAAAGTGGGTACTTGCAGGCTTGGCAGACTGATGCAATTATTTGTGAGGTTAGCCGGTGAAATTTCTTTTTCTTCAGATTTTATAATGCCTGGACATTTAGCCAGGATGGGCAAATACAAAAGTTGAAATTTGGCTTTCAATTGAAAAGCCTTTTCTGCGGTTTCAGCGACTTCATGCTCAAAACTTTTTTCCATATATTCGTATGTGTCAATAAAGTTGCCGTGGATGCGTCGGATTTCGCTAATGAGACCTGTAGGGATATCATTTTCAGCGATTATGTCAATGACCTGTTCTAGGTCCTGAATGATGTTGCTTAATTTGGAGAAATAATATTCGGTATTAATTGCCATTTTTAACAACAGAAAATAAAATTAGTTAAGGAAATTTTTAAAGATGAATTTTGCAGTGAACTGTATTCTATGGTTTATTTGATTCAAATTATCCGGCCCGTGTTGACCATGTATAGTTTTGGTAGCAAAACTAAAGAAAGCAAATGAAAATAGGGTAGTTCAAATCATTAGCGGTTACACTAAAACGTCCGGAAGACCACCCACGCTTTGTTGGAGCAGTATGGGGTCTGCTTTATTAATAAGAAAAAAAACACTGAATTTAAATTTAACACTAAACGTTAATTAAAAGAAATAGTTCAATTTTATGAGTGAAGTTAAGCCTACGCCACTTACCATTCCAAACTGTATGAGGTTCTTAAAGAGCGGTGAGTCGTTCGACGAAACAGGCCTGTTTGGTGTCTAGCAGAGATGAAAGAAGGTTCTCGACGAGTGGCATGAACTACAACTCATTTAAGATTATTGTAAAGTAAAATCACTTCAAATAGTCACAACAGAAAAGCTTTAATCAACACTTGATAGTTCACACACGAGGTTAAAGAGTTAATTGTCTGCGGTGTAATGAAATACCACGCGGCTAACCTAACAAATTACACTTGTATAAAGAAAGCGGTTTCAAACAGTTTTATCGCGGCTAAAATCGTTAATTCATAGTTAGAACGCATCTAAAACGTTAATTGAGCGTAATCAGTAAGCGGGGTAATAATCAGACGCGGTTTAAACCCGATGTAGTCGGCTAAAACACTTGAACAGAAACCAGGAATGCCGCACACTAGAAAAAGCCATGTTGCAAGAAAAAGAGTAACTTGAGAGAAGACGGAAATGCTAGCAAACGGTTACTAAATCAGATAATTAGTCTAAAACCATAGATGAATAGTCTAGATTCATCTGGTGACTGGATCGTAAAACCTACTTATGTTAAGTAAAAGAATCCTAGATGCTGGTCGGCAATGAAAGTCTAGTAGGCGGTGGAACTTGAACTGTGATAAACACCAGCTGATTGCTAGGTTATACGGAACTAATGAGAATTGTAAACAAACGTGGTCTGTTGAAAGTGAGGTTAAGGATCCTGTACTTAACAGGTATAATTTAATGTAGCTATAGGGTAATGTAGTATAAATTAAATTGTGCTTGATGTAGTGCAGTTCGCTGTATCTACTGCACGGCCGGTTCACGCTACACATGCAATTTCAGACTAACATTTAAAATGTGAAAAGAAGGATCTTTCCGTATTTTCCGCGGAAAAATTGATATTCAGTTCTGCACATTAAAAAAAGTAATTTAAAAATAATTGTTACCACCAACGAAATTAAGACTAAATTTTTAACCAAATGTGTTTATAAAATCTTGGGACATGTCTGTGCTACTATCGGAAAACTGCAGATGACCAGAAGATGGAATTAAATAAGTATTAACATATGAAAACAAAGAAATTATTAGAACAAACTTTGAAGATTAAATAAATACATCACGTGAAAATTACTCGTTGTTATGAAAGTCCAGAAAACAGAATTTAAAAAACTAATGAGAATGAGCTGGAGATTAAAAATAAACAAATCACAAGTCATTTAATGGGGGAAAAGTTTTTTATAGGGGCCCTAAGAATTAGTTGGAATCAAGATGTTGAAACAGTGAGACGTAATTTGTTAGTACTCAAATAATTATAGCCAATAAGGATTATGGAAACACCTAAAGTTCAAAAATGTGATTCAGATATTTGAGCATTATGCTCAAATATCAAAAAAACGATGAATCTCGACAATGTAATAGTGAATGAAGAACGTCGAACATCTAAGACGATGAACCTTGTACACTTTTAGAAGACACCATAAATTATGTAATTTTATAACAGTGAGTCAAATTTCGAAATGGTCAAACTCCATTAACCCATTTGAAATGAGAATTCACTAAAAGATGCAAGACGATTAACAAATTTTCTTGATGTAATCCTTTTAAATTCTCTGATTAAACATAATTAAAAGATACTTAACTAAGTGAATACTTAAGGCCTTACTCGCTGACGTGTTTCAAAACAATTGTTCCTTTTACGAAGCAAAGCCTCTACTGCCGGCCTCGCATTAGGAAAGAAAATACCTATCCGTCCAATAATTAGTCACACACAAGCATCATCACATAAGATAGCCATTTACATAGATAAACTTATCAGAGACAACATAAATTGTCAATCACACATCCATAAACAAATAACATAGACCTTATTCAAAAAATCAAAGACATCCATATATTACACAAATCCCAACATTGCATCTTTCGACATAAAAAACCTATTAACTAGTGTGCCCATAGAACAAACACTCCCATACTACACAGCATGCTCACAGCAAACAAAACTCCACATAAACTCACTCACAAAGTCATAACACTTACCAATCTCATCACATCACAAAACTACTTCACATACCAACACAAACTCTACACACAAAAAGACGGCTTCCCTATGGATTCCCCCATCTCAGGCATTCTAGCAGAAATATTCCTATATCAGATTGACAACAATACATTCTACAGAACAACAATCATATGTAAAAAAAAAAATATTTTACCATAGATGTAGACGACATTTTAATACACTCATAGATAACACATTCATGAAAATGAAACACAAACATTATCAAACAGCCACGCAGACAAACCACACAAATAACAACAAATACATATTCTTCAACTATCACAACAAAAACACACAAAATAGATTCCACATTAAAAAACCTCTCTACCAAATATCTTACAAAACAACAAACACTTTAAGATAGCACATACAACCCTTACCAAAACAAACAGACAAATACACACTATGCGGTATTTACAAATTAACATGTAATATTCGTCCCAGCTATTATATCGGCCAAACGGGTAGGTCATTCTATAGACACTTCAACGAATACATTGCCCAAAGAAACCAAACAAACACAAAATCCAGCTACACAACACACTTAAAACGAAGTAAAAAAATAACAACTTTAGAAAAATACGAGATGTACAAATACTACGCAACAGATAAAGAAAACATATTCAATGATCACACACATTTTGAAGCCAACATTCTTTTCCATTATATAGCACTTGAACAAAATAACCCACCCCTTCCACAGTCATAAATCCATCCCGACAACCTATGTACCTAATGCAAGGCCGCCACTAGAAGCTTTGCTTCGGAAAAGGAACGATTGTTTCGAAACGCGTCTGCAAGTAGGCCTAAGCCCTATTTATTCACTTCGCTAAGAATCTTTTAATTATAGAATAACAAATGCTGTGCCGAGAGAAGATTGACTTCAAGAAGGGGCTGCCCCCAAACGAAAACCGGAAATATGCTCAAGGTTTTTATAGACATTAGATTTTTTCAAAATAAAACTTTATTTCCAAAAGTATTAATTAAAATTCAAAATTTATTAAAGAGAAATATCATTTGGAAGATAAATTCCTCTTAGGCTAATAAAGTATAATTTTTTTAATTTTCAAAATTTGCTCTCCATACCGACAGCATGACCATTATGAAAAATAAGTAATTATTTCATAATATAAATTCAAATATGGCTTTGTTACACAGACAACTCATGAATGAGCATTTTATTAGTTATATTTTATGATAAATAATTAAATAATAATTGGGGTTAATAAATGTGTGTTATCATGAATATTGTGTTTAAACAGAAATTTTAACCTTAGATGATGACTGCTAATTCTACAGTAAACAAACATCATATAAATGATCATATATTTTGCTTTATAACATATAAGTTTCATTTTCTTAATTATAAGTTATAAGGACTAATAATTACGTTGTGGATAATTATATATTCGACAGTAAAAAGTTATTCGAGTATATGTGGAGACCATGAAGAGATCGGTCATGTGTGAGTGCATATAAAACAATCATACATTGTCAATTCACATATCATTACCTATCCTCAATAAATAATAGCAACTGACAATCACATTCACAATCCCCATTAAAAATCACAGTTATTTTAAAGTAGCAATCACAGTTTGACCTGTTACTGTGAAATCACTGTTAGTCACATCACTGTGCAAATATTTTATTTTTAATCCAAGCATTTCTTTCTACCAAATTATGAAACTATCACTTCTTACATAGCTTACACTTTTTTAGGCCATGAAAGACCTTTTATTTCATAGTAAACTTATAGTGTTGAATATCCTCTACAAAATGCTAATTAATGTTAATACCATCTATAAACATGCACGGTTTGCACAGTGACTTCTTTAGGGTTTGTCATGTTCTACAGAAACTTCATTCAGATATTAACAAGGCAAGGGATATAACAAAATTAGTTTTTCAATTATACTATAAGTACAGAATTAAGCATTACAACAGATTTGTATGCGTGTGTAATGTTCAATGTATAATACAAAATATATATGATGAATAGGTATTATATGGAGTACATCCGTTTATTCTGCACTGCATAAAATTGCAGTTTCGACGTTTCGATAGAATCTCATCTAGCATTGACGAGGTAAACCCAACAACAATTGAAAAGCGAGTTGAAGAACATTTGGACTAGCTCTTCAACTGTTGTTGGATTCACCTCGTCAGAGCTAGATAAGATTCTAGCGAAACGTCGGAACTGCAATTTTATGCACTGCAGAATCAACGAATGTACTCCAGATAATAACTATTCATCATATTTTACCATCGGTGAAGGAATACGTATCAGCATATATATATATATAGATTTAGATATTCTCAGAAATATCTGTACCTCTACCCCCGGTAACTATTTTGGTCACCATAGATGTCACCTCTCTCTATACCAACATCCCTCATGCACACGGCCTATCTGCAATAGAGAATGTTCTAAACAAACGCCCAGGCAAGCCTTCTCCCACTACACCTTTTCTTGTGAACCTGACCAGGTTCATCCTCGAGAAGAACAACTTTCAGTTTGAGGGAAGGAACTACCTTCAAATAAAGGGAACAGCAATGGGCACTAGAATGGCACCATCGTACGCAAATCTGTACATGGGATTGTTGGAAGAAAGTTTTCTAAAGACACAAACACAACAGCCATTATGTTGGTATAGATATATAGATCACATCTTCCTAATTTGGACACAGGGTGCTTCAACACTTGAGGCATTTTTAGACAGCCTGACACAATACTCCACACTTCAATTTACCTGGGAGAAATCTACATCAGCCATCACCTTTTTGGATGTAGAGGCAACACTCCAGAATGGAAATATCAACACAGGAATTCACATCAAACCGACAAACCACCTACAATATCTCCATTTCGACAGCAACCACCCAATAAACATAAAACGATCCATTCCATACAGTCAAGCAATCAGGGGTAAGAGAATCTGTTCGAATGATAGGGAATTGGAAGATTATAATAGAAAGTCTAAATAAATATAACTTAGTAACAAAGATTTAATTCTAAATGGATCACAGGCATCAGAGGTACTTTTCACATTGTTTCCATATTCATCCTGATTTTAATCATAACCACTATTTATTTAGAGAAGTGACATGGACAGTTTAATGAAGTGGAAATATAAACAAGAGTGGAGAGCAATGATGAAGAGCAAAACTAATTAAGACTTTGTCCATAAAAATAACCATTTCTAGTACAAAAATGCGGATTTTAAACATTATTTTCTGTGATAAACGCAACCAGAAATGGAGTAATGTCTTCTTCAATAACTTGTATCCAAGCCTTAGACAGTATTGAAGAATATATTTATGGTTACTAAAGTAAAAGATTTCATAGCCAGAGGAGGATATGCGTAATCAATAATTTTGTAACACTAAAAGTGATTCCTAAATTTATTGAGTCTTGATTTCTACAAATTGTAGGAGTAAAAAATAACTTTGCATCTAGCAAGAAAATTGCTGTGAGGACATAAGGACGACCAAAGAAGTAAACAAACACTTCAATTTACCAGCCACCAACGGCAACATTACAGATCTCTGTCAAACAAATTTGTGTACAATGAATAGCAACACCCATTAAATATAACTAAAGTATTGGCTGTATAGTGAGATACTGAAATCGCGACTGCCTTTGTCTGCAAAGTTACTATGGGGGGACTGTATTATGTTTGTAACATACTTAATAATTTCTGATTGCAAATAAGTATGTTACATGATATATTTGTTGCTTATTCAATGTAAAATCGGCTTTGCTTAAAAGAAATTTTCGTTTTTTGAATAAAAATGGTTCATCGACGGAGCTAGCAGGAAATTTCCAGGGAAGTTTCTGAATTCACAATGGTGGGGGCATTTCCGAATTCACGTGTTAAGTTTCTGCGGGAAATTGAAAAAACACTCTCTCACAATGTCTCAGAGGGAGGAGCAAGATAAAAAAAAGCATTTTACGGAGCAATAGTAAAATTTTTTATAAAACTTTTAAATGACCTACATTTCTAAACTTATTAAAAACGGAATAGTTTTTTTTATAAGTTAATTCCCACCAAGATCCACTTTACAATAATCTGGAGAGTTACATGTAACAATTTTAAAAAATGAGTTTAAACATAGATTTGTTGTGTAACAAAATTTAAGGGAAGAAATTGAAAGACAATTTTCAAATAGTAGTTTAGAAGAAGAGAAATTAGTAAATGTTGTTTTTGAACAAGCAAATCCTAATGAATGTGAATTAACAAGTATAGTTGTATCTAAATTAAATATTGGAGAAAAATTAAATGTAGAAATGAATTCACAAGTACAAAACATGCAGTACAAATTATTTATTAATGTTTTTTTTTAAAACCTAAACCTTAACACGAAAATGTATCGATTTTTAATTCAGACTTGTATAACAATTTGAGTAACCCTTTAAAAAGATATTTAAACATGTTTTCAAAAGCTGATGGTTTAGAATTAGAAAGTCTATTAAAATTCATAAAAGTAATTTTGAAAATGATAACAAAACAAAATTAATACATCATAAAAGCAATGTATCTAGATTCAAACAAATCAATACTTTATAAAATTCTAAATAATATAAAGATAGGTATAACTGTTTAGGAATTTTAAAAACAGTAGAAAAAAGAGAATTGGTTAAAACATAAAACATATATAGTAATGTTACCTATGAAAAATGTAAAACTCAATACTCACTTATTGTAATGTGTTATTAGATACTGCTTTCATAAATTTAATAAATAAGGAACTTTATAGAATATTGTTACAACAAAAATTAGTAAACAAAAATTTAACAGATTAGTTACAGTGTCTGCAGCAAATAGTTCTGAGATTTTAATAAAAGGAAATTGTATTCTAAAAATTAAAGTAAAAAAATTTTAATAACATAAAAAGTTAATTGTAAAATGATCTCAGACATTCCGTTATTTAAGAAACTGGTCTAGGGATTGATATTACAAAAACTCATGTTATTTTAATTTGAAACCAAATGTTTTGTATAAGAATAAATAATATTTACAAACTTGCCTATAGTAGCACTTACTTATATTTCTTGAGGTCTGCCGTTTCGGGAGATGTGTCCCATTGTCAACTCAGACCGTAACTGATCTCAAGGTTTACGTAGGTTAGGGTGTGGGTGGAATATTATGGTGGTGTGGGTGTATTTTGTGTGTATTAGGAGTTATGATGTCAAAAAGTGTGTGTGAGTTGTAATGTAATTGTGTATTGAGTATGTGTGTAAGATGTAGTTTGAAGTGTCTGTATATTTCGTCTTGTTCGGTTGTGTAGTGTTGGTTATTTCTGTGTTGTTTATGAAGAAATTGTAGGTTGGATGTTATGTCTAAGTAGTCATGTTTTGTGGAGTTGAGATGATCGGCGAAGTTTTATTGGTAGTGCTTTTATATGTTCTTGGTAACGTGTGTAGAATGACCTCCCTGTCTGGCCTATGTAAAAACTTTGGCATGATACTACAAGTTAGTTTGTAAACTCCAGTGGTGTTGTAAATGTCGTAGATTTTGTTGTTGCGTTTAAATTGTTTATTGAAAGTGTTGTAGGCTATTTTGTAGTTGTATTTCCGTAGTGTGTTGGTTAGATTGTGGATTTTGGAAGATCTGTATGGTATTGATGAGTATTTTATGAGATTGTCGTGTTGTTTGTTTGTATTTGGGTTATTAGGTTTATTTTTTAGGCGGTTGTATAATTTGTCAATCTTTGTTGTGTTGTATCCGTTAGTTTGGGCTATGTTTTATGGTTTTTAACTCCTGGTAGTGTTCTTCTTTATCCAAAGGTGATTTAAGCAGGCGATATATCATGGTGTTGTAAGGGGCAAGTTTATGTTGGTACCAGCGATATTCATGTGCAGACATAAACGCTCAGATCAGTGGGCTTCAGTAGGAATTCTTGAAGATCAATCTCTCAAATATCTTTAGTCAGCCACAGTCAACATTCACTATAAATACCAGGTTTATATAACAAAAAAAAACAAATAATAAACATGCAACGCTTTTAAAAACAAACATTGTATATGCTTAAAAGACAGAGATTAACTTAGGGTTTGAATTTCAAGTTAATTTATAATTTTATATCCCATAAAGAAATAGTTTTTTCAATACAGTTTAATGATAATTTATATTGAACAATACTGAACAAAATTACATCAGTAAATCATGAACAAATTATTGATAAAATAATGTTTACAATGCAAACTATTATATTTAACAATACTCAAAACAATAAATATATCGATAATTTTATAAAAGAAAAACATATGTATTTTACATCCAGATTGCTTATATTTCTTCATCTTAAAACTAAAGGTCCATCCCTTGAGATAAACGTACTAGAACTTTGAAAATCAGCTGATATGGTAATTTGTATTTATCTTTAAAGAATAACTTTACAGCAAAAAAAATAGTGATTTCATTACATTCTTTCCATGCAAACATTCTATTACACCAAACAAGATTTACATTCAAAAGAGAATATATGAAGCATATCATATAAATATAACCTCTAACAGAAGACAAAAAAGCTGCCATAGATTGAAATAATGTGTTATGTGAATTGGAAAAGTCGGCTTTTCTGATAATATGCTTGACATTTAAAAATTAATTTTACAGGGAAAAATGTGGATTTCTTTACCTTTCTGCATATTTATTTAATATCAAGCAAGATTTACATTAAAAAAGTATAAAGTAAAATTTATACTTCTAAAATTGTCAACATTTAAAATTGCAAAATTAGAGATTTTTTTATAATTAAAAAGTTGAAATCCATCTAGAACTTTTGTTAATATTAGTGTAGTAATTGAATGAGTTGGGATTATAAACAAAATAAATATAAACCACTCACTGTTATAAAACTTTAATTTCATATAGTGTTTCCATCACTTATCTCATCATCATCAAACATGCAGGCTATATACATAATTTTTATTCAGCTCTATGGACTTGTGTGCCATACTTATAAATAATATTCAATCTGGCTTGTAGTTAAGGTTATAAATAAAATAAATATATGACCAGCTATGTTTCACTTCTTTAGTTGAAGTTATGTTTCTAGTAGTATCACTGTTAATGATGACACAAGTCAACGTGTTGAATTCTAAGTTTTATATTTGTGAGTTGTGGAATATTTATTTTATTATTAATTGTCAAGTTAGCTTAAAATTTATCTTTTTTTGGCCTTAGTAGAATACATGTCATAGAAAATATGTACAACTCCTATGTGTGTATAAGTATATAAAGAACATAAGTCAAAATACAAATACAAGAATTATAATTGAATTTACAATTCAAAGCTTTTCATTGGCTAACAGTAACAACATCATCAAGAATATTAAATGATGTTTAATATTCATCAATTGTTTAATATTCCTGATGATGTTGGTACTGTTAGCCAACGAAAAGCTTTGAATTGTAAATTCAATTATAATTCTTGTATTTGGACTTATGTTCTTTATTAATACACAAGAATACATATTGCGATATATATATATATATATATTACATATTATCTCTGACAGTTTCTTTTCAATTCCTTTTATTAGCTCACACTCTTCTGATATACATATCTTATACAAATTTTCAGTCGTTAATAAAATATGTTTTTATTCATTCAATCACGTTCAAAAATACATTTCTTTTAACCTATAGTGCATGACAATTGATGTTACTACAGTTTTTCAAATATTTATTCAATAATTAATATAAACATTTGGAGGGTCTAGGTTGGATTTGAACTGAGTATCTTCATGTTCGAAGTCTAGCGCTTTGGTACTAAGCAAACTTTCCCATAGTTAGAAATATACTCCTCAGAGATGTATATGAATTTTTCTTTTGCCTTCATCTGGTTGTCGTTGAAATCTCCATTGTACAACCTTAAATTGTTGCCATGGTTAACACACAATATCATAAATAATGCTCCAGATTTAAAAATGAATGAAAAGAATAAAATAAACAGACTGGATTAACTGTATTGAACCTGACTTCACTAACAGACAATATGAAAGGAAAGTGGAAAAAAAACTACAACACAATCCAAGTGGCAAAAAAAATAAAGCGTATAAATAGTAGCAAACAAAAATAGTAGTCCAACACCATACATAGAAAGAAAAATGGAAAATCACAAGGAAATTTGCTTCCTATTTTGGCTCTTAATATTGTTATTCTGACAATAAGTATATTCATATTTATATTAATTGTAAGTATATAATAAAAAGTAACTAACATAAAAATTTTCTTTGTTGATTTAAGTAGGAATTGACTGTTTAATGTTGTATTATTTGTTAAGTACTGTATTACTTAATTACCTTCTATTATGATATAATTTATTTAAAATTATGCAATCTTAATTACATATTTAAAAAGTTTTTTAGTGTTATTTTAAAGATTTAAAAACCTTTGGTTTTATCATGTAAACTGGGTGAAGTGACAGACTCCTCAGAAATAGTTCAAAATAATATTTTACAAAAATGGACCAAGTGACATTGTGAGCACAAAGTTCAACACTGAGTTTCCTATAGAGTGTGAGCATTTCACGTGTCTACATCATTATTCTGTTGTTGCTCGTGCTATATATGTTTCTGCTTTTTTTAATTATTGTACTTCGTTCTATAGTATTATAAATGAAAATTATTTTGTAAAATATTAAAATTTATAATAAATGATACCGAGAACCGTAGAAAAAAAGAAAAATGAAGGATCTTGGTATTTATTGTGGATGTTGCAATTATTAGGTATTTTAGTAGTTGTGAAAAATAAAGTGCTTAAAAATTATATACAGTAGATCGAGAATATGATACATAACTAGGCAATATTCTTACTAGTTTTATTCCTATGCCTAAAATTCAGTATTTGTTTAAAGGCTCTCAGTAAATGTATTAGTTATGTCTGCAGGGATTTAAACCACGAACACAAATTGAAGATGTTTCTCGATTTCTGTAAAAAGTATTTAAAAGTTCAAAATACTTATTTAATGGATATCCCATAAACCTTCAGCCAATTAACCATCTCCAGAAAGGTATAGATCCAAATACAAGCAATAAGCAAACTTCTGCGTTGTTTAGTGTTAAAAATGGATCAGGAAACATTGTAAATGTGTGTAGAAACACTGTTATGGACGTTTTATGAATTACTAAAAGTGAATTGAAACGTTTATCTGCTATCTAAAAAAAAACACAATAAAAGTAGAAATAAAAAGTATAACGATAAAGATGTCAAATGCTCTGATTTAGTAGTTGAATAAATACATTATGAGCAATTTTAAGGTTTCACTACAGTTTATTCGCAAGTTACTTTAATTGTATCTAAAAAAATTGCTGAAGAAATGCAATGTAAACATTCATGGGGTTTTTCCACAGTGAGCTAAAAACTGCATTGTTTGCATATCTGAATACTATACTACAAATGATTGTAAGGTTTTTCTCAAGAATGGATACGCATGTGTACCTTAAGCCTCCCTCCATTGTTTGCTGAGTAACTACACAGTGAGCATGTGTAAGGCTTTTCTCCAGAATGTGTACGCATATGTACCTTAAGATTCCCTCCAATAGTTGCTGAGTAACTACACAGTGAGCATTTGTAAGGTTTTTCTCCAGAATGTGTACGCATATGTACCTTAAGATTCCCTCCATTAGTTGCTGAGTAACTACACAGTAAACACTTGTAAGGTTTATCTCCATAATGGACACGCATGTGTATCTTAAGACTCCCTTTATTATTTGCTGAGTAACTACACAGTGAGCATTTGTAAGGTTTTTCCCCAGAATGTATATACATGTGTATTTTAAGTTGCCCTGATTGAGTACTTGAATAACTACAGAGTGAGCATTTGTAAGGTTTTTCTCCAGAATGTGTACGCATATGTACCTTAAGACTCCCTGCATTGTTTGCTGAGTACCTACACAGTGAACACTTGTAAGGTTTTTCTCCATAATGGACACGCATGTGTACCTTAAGACTCCCTCCATTATTTGCTGAGTAACTACACAGTGAGCATTTGTAAGGTTTTTCTCCAGAATGGGTACGCATGTGTACCTTAAGACTCCATGCATTGTTTGCTGAGTAACTACACAGTGAGCATTTGAAAGGTTTTTCTCCAGAATGGATACGCATGTGTACTTTAAGTCTTCCTCCATTGCTTGCTGAGTAACTACATAGTGAACACTTGTAGGGATTTTCTCCAGAATGGCTATACATGTGAGCTTTAAATAGTCCTCTTTGAGTTGCTGAATAGCTACATTGTGAACATTTGAAAAGCTTATCTCCAGAATGTGTAGGCATATGTATTTTAAGGGTCCCTTCATATTTTGTTGAATAACTACAATGTGAACACTTGTATGGTATTTTTTCAGAATGGGTTTGCAAATGCAATTCAAGGCCTCTCAATTGAGAAGCTGAATAACTACACTGTGAACATTTGTAAGGTTTTTCTCCAGTATGGGTATTCATATGTTTTTTAAGACTCCTTTCTTGATATGCTGAATATCTATATTCTGAACTTCTATGAAGATTCTTATCAAAATGAGATCTTATATTTTCATTAGGATTTTTTTGGTAAGAAGATAAATAACTACATTGTGAACATTTGTATGTTTTTTTTGTGGAACGAGGTTTAAAGAATTTTTTAAAAGCAGTTGAGTGTAAGGCTGGAAAATTCCATTGTAGACTCTTATCAGGTATTTTATTATGAATATGTTTTTTAATGTGGATAATTAGTTTGCTTATCTTTGAGGCGATATAAAGACACTTTTCACATTTGAAAAAGTTATTCTTCTCTCTCCTAATAGTCTTCATAAGAGCAGACATTACTGACGTGTAATTACATCGTGTGTCTTCATTCTCCTTAGAAGTATTGTAATACATTATAGGTGCATCAGAACTTGAATACATTCTCGTTACTTCAATTTTAGGCTATCTGCCTTCACTATCTGAAAATTGATACAGTTTTAATTATATTTAAATTTGTTTACTCTTTAAATTTATAATTAATTATACCTCTAGAAAACATTCAATATTAAACAGATACACGAACAATTTATTATTTTGTCTATATTGTGGAGCATAAAATAAACAAAATTAGTTGCTTCAAACTTCTAAAAGTTTTTTTCTGAGATCTTATGACACATGTAGTAAGGATTTTTTCGTTCCATTTTTTACAAAAACCAAAGATCAACTAGCCTGGTTCCAATCCCAGCTTTGATGAATAGGGATTCTATTAAATTAATATTATATTACAAAAGAACTCCATTCACTCAATTGGGACTGTACCCCCTAGGGATGAAAAAAAAATTCGATTAAAAAAAGGGGCAATTTAAAATCATTACTGTATGTATATTGCAATTCCGAGAAAAAAACAAAATTGTTTAGTTTTAATATTTTTTTTCTAAGCATCTGAACTAAGATCTTAGCTCTTTGGGAAATTGGTTTTCCCATATAGTGTTGTTTCATAAACCACTTGACAATGGCATCATCTAATTTTATTTTTCTGCCTTCATTGATATTCTGCCACCAATACAGACCACTAACTGACTAATCTAAACGAATAATTACAGTTGGGCTGGGCTGGCCACATGACAACGGACAACATCCAACTTTACAGAAACTATTCTGAAACAGTGACTCAGCATCCAAATAATGATTGTGCTTTGCCTATACTAGCGTCACAGAGAAAATGCCAATAACACGTATAAACAGAATCATTACTTTTAAAACCACGGGATGTTTCAAGTTTCATCATTTATTTTTCTGAAATCCGAAAGCAGTTTGGATAGTAGAAGTTCAGATAATTGGAGTTCTACTGTAATTTATTATAATAAATTAATTATAACACTATTTGCTAATAAATGGATCATTCGGATGAGGAACAGTCTTTATCACTTGAAAGATTAATTATTACCATCAAAATATTTATGACCACCCAGATAGGTTTCTAATTCTACTTGTTTGTGGGTGAATATCTTTTACCAGATTTCTGAGTATAATAATTGATCTGAGGCACATAGTTGTGTTCCAACAAATATTATTTATCATTATTTAAAAAGTAAGTATGGGGACACATCTACCATTATTTAATTTCTATACTTGGGCCAGAATTTGGATGGAAAATGGTTAGTGATATTTCCTGAAATAAATAAAATGTATATTCTTGTGGAAGTTTGTTCTTCTTTATCTAATTTGGTATCATCATAGACATATGCTTTAGATTCAGAACTAAGTAAGTTATCAGCATTATTAATTACAGAAATATATCCAATGTCACTAAAATCTTGGTCAATCACTTACCAGCAACACCAGACCCTACAGCTCTATGGCTGGATTATAGTACACCGGTGCACAGACTCAAGTGTATTTATGTTTTGAACCTGGATTTAAAACAACATTAACTGCACATCCTCAACAATAGTAGAATAACAAGTAGGTGTCATTCACTAGATATCTCAACCGCTCTCAGAAATGGACTGGGTTTTGATGATAGTGTACACCACATAGCTGCTGATACTGTCGTTTATATGTTCACATGGATTCCTTCTAAAAATTATCCAAAAGAACTGTAAACATATTAATTTAAAATAATAAAATATATTATTATTAATATTATATTATACATATATTAATATATACATATTAATTTTAAATAATAATATTTAAAAGAAAAATCTTTTACAACCAAATATACACTCCGCCCTAACCAAAAGACCACTGGCTTGAAATCATATTTCTGTTCTTTAAAACAACCTTAAAACGCTTTCAATATCAATCTGAAGTTAAACAATGATTTTTAAAAATACATTTTTAGCATTGTCGTTGTATTTTACTTTACAATAGCCATAGTAAATGTGTTCACTGATTTTTAATTGTGTAACACATATTTTAATCAATTTACTTCTTATTATCTTTTTACAGTTTTCCCTTTGTTTATTTGTATGTTACACATTTTGTAATAACCTGTTACTTTACAACGGACTTTCATTAAAAATGAAACCCCTCAGTCCTAATGAGTTTGTTATACTGGGAATCTATTGGATATTTGTTTAAAAAATGGAATATCTATAATATATAATAAAGTTAAAACTTCAAAACACTTACAAGAGCAAAACAATAGAGGAAATGATATTTGTCCTTAATATTACAGTATGATTGTACTAAATGTATATTAATTTTTTAAAGTTAATGTAAGTAAGTATTTTTTTAAACTTTTGTTATGTCTATATTGATAAACAAAATTGTTTATGATATGATAAACAAAATTGATAGTGTATTATAAACAAAATAAGATGCATTAACCCTGCTATCTTTTTTTATTTATTTCTGACACCTCATAAAATATGAAGGGTGGTTTTATTGGATCCATTTTTCTTGGAAACCAAGGAAAAGGCCAAGTTCTAGTCATAGTCCCGATCTATAGGAATTCTGCTGAAATAATATTAGCCTATAGTAAACAATGATTACAATTTATTAAAGAATTCATTAATTTGCTAATAAATGGATCAGGAACAAAACTCAAGTACTCTTTATTACTAATAAAATATTTTTGTCCAGGAATGTTTTTAATTCCCCTTGTTCGTTGGTGAATCTCTTTTACCAGACTGGTGAGTATATTAATTGATCTGAAAAACTATGTGTTCTAATAATGATCATTTATTATAATTTTAAAACCCAGTATGGGGACAAGTCTAACATGTTTTAATTTTTTTACTTGGCACAGAAGATAGATTGATAGGCGAAAGGTTAGTAATATTTCTTGAAGTAAATCAAAACATATATTCTATTGGAAGTTGGGACCTTTATCTAATTATGTATCTTCATAGACAACTGGTCAGATTAAAATCTTATCAGCATTTACAGAGACAAATCCAATGTCACACTAAATCATAGTGAATCACTTCGAGTTTCTCCATCAACACTATGCTATGGCCTGGTAACAATTTCCGAATGTGCAGACTTAAGCCTTTGGGTATAGTTTTAAAATATCATCAGCAGTACTATAATATCAAGAAGATGGTTTTTTCATTTAAACGAGCTGAAATTCATTGGGCTCAGAATCCAACACCTCGGTAGGATTTGTCTCAATTCCAACAATAAAAATTATACAAAAATAATAAGATCTTTTACAGTAGATTATCCATGGAATCACTTCATTAAGTGTATTGGTGATATTTTCTTTATCAAGGGAATACACTGCCTCTGTGCAAAAGAGCATAAACTATATTAGATTAGAAACCAATACTTTTCTAAGTTGAAATAGAAATTCTAAGTTATAAAGGATTTCCGATAAAAACCAATTTAGATACTTAATACAAGGCCTGCATCATATATTCTGCATGTGAGTCTAGCATAGTAAATTTCTAATTATCGGGAACAATATTATAAATATATTCAAAAGTTATACTTATTTAAACTTATCAATATTATTTAAAGAAAAATATTAAAAGCATTTATTTTAAACTTTTTAATATTATTTAAGAAAAAATAATATGAATATATTAAAAAGTTATATTTATTTATCTTAACTTTATAGATCCTTAATAATAAAAAAAATTAAACTCTCTATTAATAATACAATTATCCCTAGTAATATCAGACTGTAATACAGATATAATGTACAATTTATTAATATTAACACAATTACTATCATAGTTCTCTACAATGTTACTGCTTCTATTACACTTATTTACAATACAATCTATTTTTCTGTCATAAACAACTTAATTTTTTCTAATAAATTCTCTATTGCAATCATTCAGCATGGTTAAGAATATAGATATATTATATTATCATCAAATAAACATTTATGTTTGTCATCAAATAACAAAACAATATGACCAATATTGTATATGAATACTCAAGTGTTCAATACAAATATTTAATAAAGATAACTGAAAACTATGTAAATGTTTATAAAACATTTGGTTACCTGCAGGGCTAAAAAACAAAGTCCTTACATATAGCTTAAATGTGTAATGTAAGAAGGCAAAACATCAAACCCTCTACACTTTACACAGAATTTCCTTTGAGCTATAGCTCTGTCACTTGTCTTTCCATATTACTATAACTCTTCATGATTGTACACGCTTCTAATTCAAAGTTAATTTTGATTAAATCAAAGAAAATTAAAATTAGACACATGGTGAACAGATTCTGACCATATTCGATCTCAAAAGGTGGGGATGGTATGTTCTTTAGTTGATAAAGTCCTGTTTTTGTATCATCCTTCTTTTTATGAAAAAAAATATTCAATTATTATACACTTATGCGTTACATAATGATTATCCGTGGGAATTTCTAAATTTTTATATACAAAAGCAGGTTTATTTTAAACTAGGGTTAAATACTTACAAACATAATAATAGTAGCAATAATTCTGGGGATTTGACTAATAATTTCTTATGTATACCTTATTAAAAAGGTATTTAGGAGTAAATTGCAATTAAGTTAAGATGGTTCAACATTAAAGCCGTTCCTATAATTGATGGTGGTATAATGTAGTGAATAAAATTACCTGTCTTGAGTGTGATGCCTCTTAGGTGGGTGAGACTTCTGAAGTTGTCCATATTAACTTACAGAAGAATTGTATCAATACTAAAAATGATTTTGATATATTATGTAGTATGTATAAGCCATTTTTGAATAAATTTAGTTAATTAGTTGTAAGTGTGAAATCTTTTGATATTTTTTGGTTTATGTATGGTTACTTTGTTGTGTATATGGTTGTTCTCTCAGTTTTGTAACTGGTTTCAATTGCATTTAAATGAATTCATGACTCTCAATATGTAGGTGGGTTATTTTATGAAGTTTGTAATTAAAATTTTATTGCAAGAAAAAAGTTTTAAATTTCTGTTGTTGAGTGTACTTGTATTTTATGTGTATTGTACAATTGTATTCAGGCTTGATAAGGGCAACAAATCAGTTGCCAAATGTTGCAATAAATAAAGAAAACATTTTTGACTCAATATTCAACCGTCTTATCATTTGGCAATTCAAATATAAAAACAATCAAGTGAAGATCACTGAAATACAGTAATACCTCGTACCTACTCGGTAGTTGGGACCGAGCGATAAACGTGTAAGTCGAAGTAGCGTAAGTCAGGGTATAATTTTACATACAATCACATAGGAATCATGTTTAATTGGGACCAAAGACTAAATAAACTAATAATTTAAAGAAAAATGTGTATGCATTAAAATCTTAAATACATAATGCAACCAAAAATTATATTATATACATACATATTGTAAAGAAGGATGTAAAAAGAAGTTATTTTGACATAGAAGGTTTCATAAAGTCTAGTAAATTTGTTAGGATAATTAAAAATTCTCTCTTCTCAAGGAGAATTTTCTCGTGATTTGCTAATTTTTTCGTTTTGTGGCAGAAATACGCTCATTGTTGGATTATATTTTCCAATAAACTAAAGCCTTTTGTAAAGTTTCAAAACATTTTTTCATCTTCTACGTCAACTGAATCTAAAGAATCTGCGATTTTAAGGTCTTTCTCACGCATTTCTATGAGTTTATTAATTATTATCAGCTCCTAGTTGTGTAAACCCAGCAGTTCTTGAATGTCATCATTATCCACTTCTAAATTTAGTTGTCTGGCAAAACCGACAACTTCTTTAATCATATCAGCAATTTCATCAGAATGTGGCAGATTCCGCCTGAGTTTCAATGGCAAAAAAAATAGACACACCTTTTCCCAAAAGTCATTCAAAGTTTTTTGTGAAACTTGATTCCAAGTTTGCCCAATGATTCTAAAAGCATCAAAAACATTGAATTGTTTCAAAAAATCTTTAACAGAGAGCTCTTTGTTCTGTCTCATAGTTGACCAGATGCACGAATGATCTTGTGTAAACACCTTTAAATGTTTTGATGACTACCTGATCAATCAGTTGAAGCAAATTATTTGTGTTTGGTGGCAAAAAAAAACTTTCACGCGTACGTCAAAATTAGAAAAAGTAGTAGGAGGATGCCCAGGTGCATTGTCAATTAATAGGAATTACTTTAAAAGGAATTTGTTTAGACCATCAATAACGTTCGTTTTGAGGTATGAAATGATGACCAAACCAGTCTAAAAAAAGCTGTCACCAAAGCCTTCCAATTAGACTTTCAAATCATAGGCAATCTAGCTTTAGAAATATTTTTCAATGACCTTTAATTTTCTGAGCGATAAACTATGAGAGATTGCAACTTACAGTCAACAGTTGTATTCGTTCTAAATATCACTGTCAATCTGTCATTGGCAGCCTTAAAACCTGAAAATATTTGACCTTCATGAAGTATAACAGTTCTCAGAAGCATTTTCTTCCAGCATAGGCCAGTTTCTGCGTAACTCGGACAGCATGATTTAAAACCATGTAACTTGGGAATCGCGTAAGATGGGGTAGCGTAAGTCGAGGATTTACTGTATATAGATTGTGAAAGGAAATATATACTTTGAGAATCGAAATATATACATTGTGAATGGAAATATATACTTTGCGAATGAACATAGCCTGATACAGACTATAACATCATTTGACTAAAAAAGAAATTTGGTTATAAAATTATTAAATGAAGTACTGTAATAGATATCTGTATAACTTGAAATGGTCACTCTATATATATTTGATGTCCTAAAACTTTTATTCACACATTTGAAATATTGGTCACTGAACTTAATACAACAGCTATTCTATGATTTACTAATTAATTTACAGAGTAATGAAGATGGCATAAGCAATTTATTTATTACACAAGACTGATAAACTCTCAGCAATTATTTTTAACAATCAGGTTATGAAGCTATTTGTACTCTAGTATAAATTCCGAGGCAACTCATTTAAACAACATATAGAGATAGAAAATTATCGAATAACATCAGCACTAAGCATGACCAAATATATGTTGAATCGAGCCTTAACTCTTAAACATATAATTCCAGTTCTGTCCGAAGTAGAAATGGTACAACTTCTGTCAAATAATTTTATAGGCCGAATTAGGGACTCTGTATGAGTACAAAACATTACTACTATTGAGCGATTCTTAGAAATTCTCACTCAGGAAGAGATAGAATTAAAAAATGAAAATGTGAAACAAAATGCCTTGGTTAGTAGAAATATTACCCGGAGTTATAAAATTAATAGGCACAATGATTTATCAAATACTATACATAAAATTCGGCCTGATAGTCATATATCTTCACTTTATGTATCATCAATTAGTGCAAAATCGACACCACAAAAGTCCACAGTTTAGAAACTGTCAACCATATTTAAACTAAACATCATTCTATCAAAAAAATATCAAAACTTCATTTTAATCTAGAAGCAGTCACAATAGTACTTTAGATTATCACTGAAAAAATCTAAACTATGAAACCTAACATAAGAATAAGGATGGATATAACTGAAACCAGCATAATCACCCACAATATAGTGATAACCACATAAGAAGACCAACACGAAATTAGCACAATTACAATAATCATATGGTTACACAAAGCACATAACATGATCAATTCACATACAGCTCTACAGCCTAACAGAGGGAATGAACCGAGAAGATGGCATAACAAACTCATCATATAAGACGCAGTCATTCTATCAACAATCATTTAAATTTGAAACCTACCTCTCAAGAATCATCCTTAATATTTAATAATGGCACTTACACTAAATACCAAGATAAATTACACGATTCAATGCATTAATGGGTCAATTACCAGAAACAAGCCATAATAATAGTATCTAGGAAAACTAGAAAGCCTTAAAGTTATAGGGGACCCAATCATCACTCACACTATTCCATCAAATGTACAAATTAATTATCATATTTACAACAAATTTGTAATTTCAATCCAAACAACTGATCAAGAAAAGGTCTCACTATTTTTTAAACATGTCCAAGACCAATTCTAGAATATATTGTACTCTATGTAACCAAGAATTTCTAAATAAATTTGATGAATCCGAACCGGACCAAAATCCTCATGATTTAACCTACCCAGAAATTACAGTATACTTTGGTAAAGTAAAAACTTCAATTCTAATTGATAATGCAGCTAGTATTAGTTGTAAATCTGAGAAATATTTTAATGAAAATAAAATTCATTTACCTAATTTAGAAATATTTCCATTATCCAACAATATAAAATCAGCCACAGGTCATCGTAGCAAACAATTAAAACAAATTATCTTTACTGAAATTCCTTTTGATAGAATTATATTCCCAGTACAATTAATTGTAGTACCGAATTTAATAAGAGAATGTATAATTGGTAAATCTACAGTTAAACTTATGAAAGCAATGATTGATTTTCACCAAGGAATAATGACAGTTCCTAATCCAATGCAGTTTCCAAAGGATGTCTTAATAATGATATTGTATCTAAAAAAATGACAATAAGCTTATAGTCACAGCGACAAGCAAAATAGATTTCATTAATAAAGATATAGATATTAATATGAAGTGTCAGAGCTTACCTCCCAGATACATTATATTAAAGTTTTCCAATACAACTCTAAAGGGTAACCGTTGTTGGAGAAAACTCAAAAAAGAACACATCATTCATAATAACAATAAAGTATTACAAATAGATAAAATGATATTAGGACTAAATAATATTGATATCAGTAAAAAACTGCAACTTGAGAATTAAATACTAAAGTATGGACAATTTGCAAATAAACCTAGGTTGTGTAATACACATGCATACGAAATTAAAGTTAAATACTTGGATAATTATCATAAACAGACTTATCTAATACTGGCTTGTTATGTGGAAAATAGTGAAAAAAAATAATAAAGTATGATAGGAGATGGCATTATAGAAAAAAGTCAAAGCCGTTTCATTAGTCCACTTGTGTTTGATACTGAGTAAAAACAATCGAGTGAGATTATGTATTGATGGAAGAAACCTACTCTCCAAAATTATAATTAATTATAAAACCCAGCCAGAAATTATTATTATCCTTAGTCAAAGCAGATAAGCCAAATACATAACCATTGATCTAATATTAGCCTTCTGGCAAATTCCATTAACCTCAGCATCAAAAATATGTAACGGTTTTCAATTTAAAGGTATGGTATGCCAATTTTGCAAAGTTCCTTTTGTTATAAATATATCACAGGCTGCATTATTAAGAACTATGGACTTTGTTCTAGCATGTAAACACAACCATTTTTTAAATTTTATATATTGATGATGCTCTAGTATTTTCAGAAACTTTTGATGATCATTTATTAGATTGTTTTAAAGAGAAAGGGTAACTTTCTTAGGCTACATATTCACAATTCATGGACTGGAACCTGATCCAAGTAAATTCGCAGCAACTAAAATATTTCTGTCCCAAAAAATAGAAAAAAATCCAGAGCATTCATAGGCCTAATTAATTTTTATAATAAATTCACCCCAAGGTTTTTAGCACTATCCAACCATTATTAAAGCTAACTTCCATAACAACTAAATTTGTTTAAACTGGACATGAAACATTAGCATTCCACAAAATTAATAATATCAACCATTCTATTTACAGATGCATCAATTTTTGCTATTGGTGGACAACTATCTGATGATGGTCACTAACAACCCCTTACGTTTATGTCAAGAGTACTGAAATCACAAGAAGTTAGATACACCACAACTGAACATAAATATTTAGCCATTACGTATAGGTTGCAAAGAGCAAGACACATAATATTAGTTAATTTAGTTAATATTATTACCGATCCCCAAGCAATAACCTTTCTTATAACTTCCAAATTACCTACACCTATACTCACCCGATGGATTTTACTACTATAAGAATACCATCATAACACCATTTATTGTCCAGGAAAGGATAATATCATAGCTGACACATTAAGTAGATATCCAGCTAATCTAAATAATAATCTTTGGAATCCATCTGAACTGATCATAGCTAGATTTAATCCTAATTTAAATCCGGAATTACTAAAATCCTTAAACAAATTGCCAGAACAAGAGAGAAATTTGGCTCCTATTATCAGTGGTCTCAAGAATCACGAGCATATTCATTAAATCAATCAACCTTCACAAAATTGTGTAGTAAACCATTTTCATTTACATCAAACCACTAGTAATGGTTAGAAATTGATTAGTGTACCTGGACTCTTATAAAACATTGCCATGAGTATTATATAGATTGTGGTTCAGACAAATGTCAGGATGTAGTGAATGGACATTTCATTTTCAAAATTATGGCTACAAAAATAAAAAAATTTATATCTCATGATACATGTCAAAGATGTAAACATTTAACTCATGCTTGTACAGGCACAGCTATTAGAATATATTATAATCAGATCAATGAGACTTTCTGTATCTACCAATTTTCTTGGACTAGTGCCCAAAAGTGTGGGAGGGTACAATACTGTCTGATATTTAATGACAATTTTTCAAAACTTTCAAAAATAAATGCTGTAAAAAAGGCTAATACAGCCATTGTATTAGACAAACTATTTAATCCCTATAATTCCGTACTGTAAATATTAGTTATTCTGATAAATCAAATATATTATTCTGGTCGCCCAAAGCCCTAGATATTTCTCAATTCTTGCTGCCTGTCTACAAGACATTTGAGTTGACAACCAACCCAGACTCTTCCTATGTAATTGACAAGTATAAAAACTAAAGAGAAAAAAGTAGAATTAGAACTGACTTTAAACGTTAATTTCAAGTTAAAATCAAACCAAAATTATTCATATTCTGGAAAAACCACCAGTCATATTTACACATAAGATAACAGTTAGTTGAGCTTTGGATGATTTTCCAGAATGACATGATTCTCTTTTAAGACTCATAGTCTTAGGCATTACACATTTCTCATAGTATTGATGTAGGTATATATTTTTTTGCATTTAAGGGTAATTGTGAGTTTTAGCGGACACCAGAGGCATAGATTGAAAATTGTTTTAACCACAAAATAGGATGATATGCACAAGAATGTTTTAAAATTTTACTAGGAAAAATACTTTTTACCAATACAAAATTAAGTAAAAAATTCAGTGTGGCGCATTAAGTTGTGGTTCGGCCGCAAAGTGATACAGTGACGTCACAACTGAATTAGTGTTTCAGCAATCGAAACTTTATGAAGCAAAAACATGTCCTGAAGCTATATTGTAAACTATTAATTTTGTTATTGCTAGTAAAGGTGAATTTTATATATCCATATTGAAAAATACCGATAAAGTATTCGGTAGTTATTTACAAGCGTGGACACCTACGATATTTTGGAAAATTGTTCAAAACCACCAAAAAGGATGATATCCACAAGAAAACTTTTCTTCTTTCAGGAAGGTTAAAAACCCTACTTTAAATTGAAAAGAAGTAACTTTCCTCAAGGAATAAATTCTTGTGGATATCGATGGATTTTGAACAATTTTCCATAGGTGTCCGTGCTTGTAAATAACTACCAAAATGAAAATGTAGTAAAGAATTATGCCTCACAGATGTTATGAAATTCTGTTACTAAATGAAGACATACATTCAAGCTTGCAAAGTGGTCTAGCCAGGCCACATCGACATAGGTAGATAAAACGTAAACGTGCGACTACTGCTATTTTCGTGAATTGTTTCTTCTTTTCTTATGTATTTTTACGTCCTGAACATGAATTTGACATTAGTTTTTGTTGCTGAGGTCTATTTAAGACCAAATACGCTGAAGAAGAACACGTTCATCACTTCTTCTTACCTTTGCGGTAATTGTAAGAATTGGGGCCAGCTGAGATTGAAATAAAAATTGTTTTAAAACATTTCCCAGGTCGATATGTACAAGATTTTTTTTAAAATTTTGCACGGAGAGGTAGATAAGACTATATAAATTAACCTCCCCTGGCAAGAACAAAAATATTTGTTATCAATATACCTTCAGAACGGGGGTGGATAATCTGGATATTTACCAAAGTTTAGATCATTAAAACACCAACTACAGTAGTAACGCCACTGTATCACTTTGCAAATGATGTACAACTTACTACTCCACACTGAATTTTTACCCAACTTTAAATGGACAAAAAATTACTTTCCATGTGAAATTAAAAAAAATACTTGTGCATATCAATGTACGACGTGTTTTAGAACAATTTTCTATTTTAATCTCAGGTGGTCCCAGGTTTTGGCAACTACCACAAAGGTAAGTACTAAATAATGAAGTGTTATTTTTCAGTGTATTTGGCTCTAAATAGACCTCAGTGAATGTCATATTCGTGTTCAGTACGTAAAAACACATATAAAAAGATAAATTCACGAAAATAGCAGTAGTCCCACAAATATATAATTATTTCATGATTAGTTATTATGCAGCCACTACCACTCCAATTGGCGAAAACTGTTTTTTACCTGATCAATTTGACCTTACTGAACACAAATCTTGTTTTTTTTTACTGGAAATACGTTAATAAAAATAACCTAACCTACCTGACTGTTGCTTACTAACGCTCCAATCCGAAAAATATTTTTTTCCTGATAGATTTGACCTTGCTGAACACGATGACATAAAGTTATTTTTCATGGCAAACACATATTAACCTAAGAAAACCAGGTCGGGTTGAGTTATTTTTTTTTAATGTGTTTGCATTAAGAAAACTTCAGATTCGTGTTCAACAAGGTCAAATTGATCAGGAGAAAACTAGCTGATCTTAATAATGGTTACCTATTTGTTAAAACCTATTATCGGTAACATTAGTTTTAGAAATTTAATTACGGTAACACATTAAATTTTTGTAACGCTCAGATGGTAAGTTATTATGATAACCTAACCAGTGATTCTTAATTTTTTTAAAATATAATAAATCACATGAATAAATGTTTAGCTTGTATCCTACATCATGGAAATTTAACCAATTAAATTTATATATTTTTGTCACGTGAATTTTGTTTACCTGGTAGTATTTGGGCGGTATTTTACAAAATATTAACTTTTAACGTGATCTTTTCAGTTATAGAAAAACTATTTATCGGATAATGCTGCAAAACGATCGTCTGTTTAGAATTGTCTTTGAAAAGATGTTAATTACAATTCTTTATTACACTTGGCAAAAAAAACTATGTAATACTTACTAAACCTACCAAACTTAACTAACTGGTGTTTTTCAGCACAGAGAACAAATGTTTTGACTCGTAGATAAGTGCATTGATCAATGTTGTGAATATTACAGGTAAGACTGATGTTTTTTGTTTTGATACGAGTCTGTGGTGTTTTGGTAATCTGTAATCTGTGATTAGTTGTCAATTATGTCGAATATAGTCACATAGTGTTTTATTGTGGCTTAAAATGGGTTGCTGGTATTGTGGTGTTGATATATTTCGAAGTTCACTGTTGTGTTTAGTGTATTGCTTTTTTCGATGAAATGTAGAAAATTTAGATTTGTGTCAATGTAGGTGTATGTGTGTAGCTTGATCTATATATGTATAGTGAAATTTGATTGTGGTGAATTTTCTTCCAATTTGATCTATATAGAAGCTAGGCCACTCGTTACTTGAAATCTTATATACTCCTACCCTGTTGTCTTTGGTCTGGAAAATGTTTGTGTTGTCTAGGTGGTTTTAGTTGTTTGAATGCTTTAAAGGGTATATAGTTTCACAAAAAGCAGAAGCTATTACTTCTGATAAGTTAGGACAAGTTAATGTTATGTACTTTTCTGTTAGTGTATTAGTGATGTTTTTTGTAGTATTGTTGTATTATTTTTTGGGTATCATGTTGTCTATCAGGATGTTTTATCCGTTTCTATGGGGAATGTATTTCACCATGTTGAGATTGTTCATTCTGTCTTCATTATTCATGGGTATACTAATTAGTCAGTGTATCATGGATTAGAAGGCGATAAGTATATGAGTTGAATAGGGTGGTTGGAATTATTATATATAACTCTGTCCGTGGTCGTGGGTGTATTGTATACTTTAAATGTATATGTTGTTTCGTTTTGCAATTGCTAGGTGTTCAGTGCAGGTTTTGTATTTTCGTATTTTGCCGCGACATTGCTCAGCTGTACATCTGGTCTCTTGATCCTCGCTGACGTTTGACCTGTGGCCAGCATTTTAGCCAGTGCAACTTTGTTAAAGTCGGTTGTCAACGATCTGGCGTTCTCAAGTTGGTATTACTGCTCTCTTTGTGCTACAATTTTCTGTGCAGTTTCCGTGTTAGTAGACAAGAATTTCGTCACTCGACTAGGTCTGTCCTCGGTTCAACCGCGCCGTTCTTTTCGGCTTTGGCTTTGTCTTAATAGCCAATTTAAACGTACCGCAAGCATTTAATAATATGTGTGTAAAGTTCGGACAGTGTCGATTAACATTTTGAACTATATTTCGTCGTGTTGTTAAAGTGTCGTTCGATTGCCCCGATTGTGTAACTTCAGTGCGTAGTCGCGTGGTAGGAAATTATAAGTGCCTTTATAAGGTGAAACTTGTACTTGTTACACATGGTTTAAATTGAGTTTTAGTTACTTTACGGCCGTCAAGACGTCTCTGCAGCATCCGACGACCACAGTACTGTGGAAGCTCCACTACCTCGCTCTTCAGAAGGTTACATCACTTCATACCTCGGGTAAGTGCTTAGTTAAGGTTTAATGAGAACTTGTAGTTTATATTCGTGTTAAATTCAGTTTCGTTGTTGATTTGTTTCTAAATGACTTGATTTTGGTTAGAGCGTTTTTAAACTTTCTATGTTAAATGTGAATCATGATTGCGCAACTTTTAGTAAGCTTACCGACCATGCTTTGTGTCTCCCCTCGCTTTGTGAATCACGATTGCGCAACCTCAAGTAACCTTGCTGATAATACGTTGTATCGCACCTCGTTTGTTTCTAACTTTAGTCTCTCTACAGACTAAACATTGGTCCATACCGAACCGGATTATTACGGCTTAAATTTTATATACAGTCCACTTAAAATATTTATTAATTTAAATTTTTTTGAAATTTTAATTTTGAAAATTTTTGAAAATTTCAAAATGGAGATTAATACTGACTACTATTTGGCCAAATTAAGGAACATTATTAGTGATTTAGAGCAAGTGAAAAGTGTGTTAAATGAAAATGAGATTCCGGAAGGAATTGTTCTGGAACTTAGGCGAATTCATGCTAATTTTTTTGAAACATTTGATTACATGGAAAAGACCTTTGAAAGACAAGTTGCCAAATTCGCGGAAAAAGCGTTCGAAATGAAGTCTAAATTTCAAGAGATGTACTTACCTTTGTTAGTGAAGTACCCCAATTTCATTAAAACGGAAGTAAGACCAACCTCACCAGGCAACCTTGCTACCAATTGCATAAGCCTACCTAACCTACAAATACCAGTTTTCTCAGGCAATAGCCACGAATGGACTGACTTTATCACAATGTTTGACTCCATGATTCATAATAACAATAATATCAATGCGGTGCAAAAATTTCAGTACCTGAAATCCACTTTGAAAGGTGATGCATTAGCAGTTATTACCGGACTGACAACCGGTAATTACGAAATTGCTTACCAGGCGCTACGCAACCGCTATGCAAACCCTCGTAGGTTGGCTGACCATTATTTTCAGTTGATTAAAGGATTCAAGCCTATTAAGACCGCATCTCAATCTGAACTTAACCGGTTCTTGACTGCGCACTCTAACGCCGTGTGCGCCTTAAAGGCCATTCAATTAGCTGACTTAGCAGATTTCCTTCTATTTCAAATGTCTGTCAACAATTTGGACTCACATACTCGTCTCAACTTCGAAACTAGACTAGGGACTAATACGATGCCCACGTTCAAAATGTTAAACGATTTTGTTACGGAACAGGCTAGAGCAATGGAGTTGCTCAATCAACCCTCTGCCGCGACTGCAGTTAACTCAAAATTAGGTCAGCAGCCGCGAGTGATGGTCTCTGCGTTGAATGACTCAAATTCAAGTGGTGCCCCTGATTTAAATATTGAACCCGTCGATGCTAACCTTGGTGTTGAATCGAGTCAAATTGTTGATCTGTCGACTTCTTATGTTAATACAGCTACGCCTAAAATTCTACCACGCGCTTATGAGCCCAGACCTGTGATGCAGAGCCCTATACGGCCGTCTGCAGGAGGGCGACAAGGAAATGTGCCGCCAATTATGAACGCGCCTAGGCTATCAGTGTTCCGACATCGTTTACCCCCACTTCATATGGCTCAAGCCAACATCTCAACCACTCATACTGGAATGTGTTATTATTGCGGCTCAAACCATAATATTTTTAATTGCCAGTCGTTTTTGGAATTAACTGTGTCCGAGCGTAAAAGTGCCATTGGAAAATTACAACGTTGTTTCAACTGCCTTGGATCGCACTTTCAGTCTAAATGTAAATCTCTGAAACAGTGTAAACAGTGTGGAGAGTCACACCACACATTGTTACACGACAACTCTCCTGCACAACAATGACTATTTCCACCGCGACACCCCCGTTCAACAGCTAACCCTAAACTTGCTACTCAATCGTTACCACATGCTCTTTCTTGCAATATTGAAGCTTCTCTCGCCCTGTTAGGCACCGCGCAAGTCATCATTCAGGACCAATTCGGTCAACCGCTTCTATTAAGAGCACTTATAGATCCAGGCAGTCAAATCTCTGTCATAACTAAACATGCAAGCACTCTGTTGAATTTACCCGCTCGGAAATCAAATCTTTCTTTGATTGGTGTCGCAGCCAAGACAACCCGCATTCATGAGTATGTCACTTTGATTATTTTCTCGAGACATGACCCAGGTGTCATGCTGACCGCAGAAGCCGTTGTGCTTCCACGCATTACTGACCCGCTTCCATCCACCGCTTTGGCACCTTGCATACGTGCTCAATATCAGCACTTACTGCTAGCTGACCCTCAGTTCGACACCCCTTCCGGTGTTGACATCATTCTAGGTGCTGACATTTTTACACAAATACTTGTGAACGGACCTTGCAACATTATCCAAGGACAACCCTCAGCACTCAACACCAGTTTAGGTTGGGTCGTCATAGGTTCCATACCTTATAGCATGCCTCAGCAGCCACGTGTATTCATCACTACTTTGAAGTCAATCGATGACAACATTCGACGATTTTGGGAAGTTGAGGAAATCGCACCAGCAAATCGCCTCAGCCCCGAAGATCAACTTTGTGAAGAATTGTTCGCAACTACTACTGATCGTGACGCATCGGGAAGATATATCGTAGCACTCCCATTTAAGCCGAAAGCTATCCCGCTCAAATCTAACCGTAACACTGTTCTTGCGAGTTACCATGCGTTAGAAAAGCGTTTAAACCGCCAGCCTGAGGTAGCCATACAATATCATCAGCTTATGGCCGAGTATATCGCTCTAGGGCACATGTACCCCGCCCTCAAGGCTTCTGACTATCTTATTCCGCACCATTGCGTATTTAAAACCACCAGCTCTACCACCAAGCTTAGAGTTGTGTTCAACGCGTCATCACCTGATTGCCACGCGAACACCCTGAACCAGCAAATGTTATCCGGTCCTAAACTGCAAAAGGACTTGGCCAATTTGATCATCTCTTTCCGTTTATATACTTACGCTGTCTGTACCGACATCAAAATGATGTACCGCCAAATTTTGGTACGACCTGAAGATCGTTCTTACCAACACATACTTTACAGGTCTTCACCTCAATCACCGTTAATCGAGTATGAACTAGCTACGGTCACCTATGGCCTAACCCCTTCCGCTTACTTAGCGCTGCGTACGCATGAACAACTAGTAAAGGATGAGGGAACCCGCTATCCTACAGCGTCCAAAGCAATCCTTCAGCAGACTTACGTAGATGACGTCGTCGCTGGTGCCGATACGCCCGCGGCCGCTAAGACGTTAATACAAGAACTTATTGACATGTTCGCTCGCGCAGGCCTGGAACTCAGAAAATGGTCATCAAATGAACCCTCGCTACTCGCAACTCTACCCTCTTCTCACCTGGAAAATCCTCTATTGTTTCAAGACGACTCCGCTGCAATTAAAATATTGGGTCTACAATGGAACCCCTCTTCAGACTCGTTCTCGTATCAAACTCAGACTTTCACACTTGTGCCCACAAAACGCACCAATTTGTCTTACGTCGCACGAACCTTTGACCCGCTTGGCTTCTTAACGCCCATTACCTTTTGGATTAAATCTTTTCTTAAGCGCTTGTGGTTGGGAAAATTGGACTGGGATCAGCCTCTGCCAACCCCGCTGTTAGATCAATGGGACAGCTTCATTGTCCACTTCGCCTCTTTGTCTGAAATTCAAATCCCTCGCCATGTAGGTACTCGATCAGCTAGTCATCACCTCATTGGGTTTTGTGATGGTTCAGAATCAGGCTATGCTGCTTCTATCTATTTGAGATCTGAACTTGACGGGGTCGTCAACACAAGCCTGTTGAAAGCTAAAAGTAAGGTAGCCCCTGTCAAATTGATTACCATACCTAGTTTGGAACTTTGCGGCGCATTACTGCTGGCTAAGTTATACAAATCAATTCAACCCGTTCTTGATTTCATTCCAATCGCTAACACTCTCTTCTTTACTGATTCTGAGATAGTACTTCATTGGATTCATACCCCTCCTCATCAATTGAAGACTTTCGTAGCTAACCGCATCACGGAGATTGTGTCAATCACCTCCATGGATCATTGGTTTCATGTCTCGACTCTTGATAACCCCGCAGACGTTGCTTCTCACGGTTGTTTGCCTGATCAACTTGCCACACACCCACTTTGGTGGCATGGACCTCCTTGGTTATTACATTGTCCTACCACTTGGAATCTGTCTAGGCCTAAAGGCACTAACCCGAATCAAACGGAAACAAAGGTTGAGGCTAAGATTAATTGTGCCGCTGTTCAAGAGCCCAACCGTCTTATGGAAATCATTGAGAGGCATTCGAGCTTAACTACTCTTCATCACGACTTCGCTTACGTATTACGATTCATCGACAATTGTCGCAACAAGAGCCTGGCTACCAGCCATCATCACAACACGCGCTATAAGGCCAAAGCAGCCTCAATCAAACCTACGCTGCAACCGCTGTCGGTACAAGAGTTGGATAACGCAAAAGCTGTATGCGTTAAACTGGTACAAACCTCTGTTTTCAGTGAAGCTCTACAAAAACTTCAAACTGGTAAGCGCGTCAACGACCATTTACACAGCCTAACACATTTATCGACGGTCATGTTCTGCTCAGGGTGGGCGGTAGACTTGATCATTCGTCTCTGAGTTATGATTCTAAACACCCGCTTCTGTTACCAAAGCGCCATCATTACGTCGACCTCATTTGTGACCATTATCACAAACTGGCCTTGCATGCTGGACCACGTACCACTCAAACCTTGATCAATAGTGAATTTTGGGTCATAGCTTTGCGATCATTACTTCGCCAACGCATCCATGCGTGCATCCGATGTTTCCGCATGCAAACTAAACCACGCCAGCCCATAATGGCACCTTTGCCCTCATCAAGAGTTACGCCTTCTCCGCCTTTCTATAGAGTAGGAGTAGATTTCGCTGGACCTTTTGACACAAAGGCCAACCATTTGCGCACCTCCAAGCTGTTGAAAGCTTACCTCTGTTTATTTGTATGTATGACCACTAAAGCTGTTCATTTGGAATTGGTAACTGACTTATCTACTGACGCCTTCCTAGCCGCCTTACACCGCTTCACCTCCAGACGAGGTTTACCCTCAGAAATTTATTCTGATAACGGCACGAACTTTACTGGCGCTGCTAACAGACTTAACGAAGTCTACAAGTTTCTTGACCGCTCTAACTCGCTTATTGAACGTAAGCTAGCTGACCAACGCATCAGTTGGCATTTCAATCCTCCGGCAGCTCCTCACTTTGGAGGACTTTGGGAAGCCGCTGTCAAATCCGCTAAGTTGTTATTACGACGCACTGTAGGCAACACCACCCTCACCGCTGAAGAGCTATCTACTCTGTTCATCAGGATAGAGGCCATTTGGAACAGTCGTCCTATTTTCGAAGTTTCGCCAGATCCCAGCGAAGGAGCTTCCTTTCTCACTCCTGGGCATTTTTTGATTGGCCGTCCGCTGCTGTCACTTCCTGAAGAATGTTATACTGAACCTCCGCTTAAATCTCGATGGTCTATGCTCCAACAGATGTCTAACCGCTTTTGGAAAACTTGGTCCACTCAGTATCTACACACACAGATTCAACGGCACAAGTGGAACAAGGACTCTTCGCCACTCAAGGAAAATCAACTAGTCTTCATAACTGGAGAACACCCGAGCCCCCTCCATTGGCCTATGGGTAGGATCATCAGTCTGCATCCCGGAACAGACCACGTCTCTAGAGTAGCCACAATCAAGACCACGCTTTGACCATACCGACCATGCTTTGTGTCTCCCCTTGCTTTGTGAATCACGATTGCGCAACCTCAAGTAACCTTGCTGATAATACGTTGTATCACACCTCGTTTGTTTCTAACTTTAGTCTCTCTACAGACTAAACACTAGGTCTAGGGAGTGGATTATGTTCTGTTGTTCCATGTCCAATGAGAACCTTATATCATTGTCTATATTATTGTTTATGTATTTGTGAAAGGTATATACATGTCTTTTGAATAAGATTTAGACTTCATTCCCCAGAGAAAGGCCTGCCTATGGGTTCAATGGAATCCCTCACCTCTAGCATCCTGTCCAAAATATTTATACACAACCTGGGACATAATCACATCATAAATAAAAATAAATACCCCCCATAAAAAAATATACTGGCACAGATACGTAAATGATATACTAAACTTAATCAACGACATATTTTACACCCTCCACAAATACATAAGCAATATACACAACAATATAGAGTTTACATTTGAAACACAACAGAAAAACATAATTCACGTTCCAAGGTTAACAATTACAAAACAAAATGGCAACCATTAAAATCAACAGAAATCCCATCACCACAGGCAAAGCTACATGCCTCATACAACACAAACATCTCATTTCCCGCTATCATACCCTGCTTAATTAGCACACCCATGAGCAGTAATGACAGAACAAACGAATTCAACATGATAAAAATACATTGCCTATGAAAACGGATGAAAGCACCCCCTGGTAAAAACTTAATAAGCCTTATTAGCTCAATTGAAAACTTTACAAATTGAAGTGGCTGGTGCCGGCTGTGAATTGTTTAGTAGGGTGAAAAGAATTATCGAGAAACATAATGAAATGCTTCGTATATCATCACCTACGTTCACTAAACCTAGAAAAAATTTAAAAGTTACTTTCGATGGCTTCGACGTATGTATAATCAGAAAGAGAATTCGTAAATATCTTATAGACATCTCTGAAATACTTACTCTCAGAGGAATCCTATGTGTTTTTGAAAAGAAAACTTGTTTAAAAAAAAATTAGGATGTAGGCTATCTGTGAGCAGTAGTAGCTCCATCAGGTTAGGCTCAGGCCTACCCAACTTATTTATATTTGCTTGTTAAAATCCTTCCTAACTTATTAATTAAAAAAAGATAGATGTTACATACCTAAGACTTATTATAATGCTCATAATGTTATTGCGAAATTTAGTACGCAACGATAAAATGATGAAGACATCCCTACTACAAAAGTATGCTGAAATACACGCTATACTCATTCATCAAATAAAAGAAACCCAATTTAAATATGTACAGGATTGACGCTGTCTGAACTCAACATTATCACGCTGTTGTCGCACTACCCAAGTATTATCCGGATCGTAATCCTTATGTCCTGGAAAAACAATTCTTTACAGTTTCTTTATAACTAAAAGTTTTAAACTATCGTTCAGCAAGTAATATAAACAAACATTTCTCAAAGTCAATTCCTACTTAGATCAGCAAAGAAAAATTTTCATTTTTGTTACTTTTTATTAAATACTTACGGTTATATAAATATAGCAACATCATCTATGTGTTAAAACAGCTGTTCCTCCACATAATGTATAACATAAAATCAGTGTTTTAACTGGATATTTCGTAAATATATTTTAATATAGAGAAATAGTAATGTTGAATAAAATTATAAACAAATCTATCTTGACTGGAAACTTCATAGGTATATTTTAATGTAGGTATATAGTAACGTAGTATAAAATTATAACCAAAAGTTAAATATTTACATTTTAGGTTTAGTATAAAATTAAATTGTGTTTGATGTAGTGCAGTTCGCTGTAGCTACTGCACGGCCGGTTCACGCTACACATGCCATTTCAGACTAACATTTAAAATATGAATAGAAGGACCTTTCCGTATTTTCCGTGGAAAAATTTATATTCAGTTCTGCACATTAAAAAAAGTAATTTAAAAAAAATTGTTTCAACCAACGACATTAAGACTATATTTTTACCCAAAAGTGTTTATAAAATCTTGGGACATGTCAGTGCTACTATCGAAAAACTGCAGATGACCAGAAGATGGAATTAAATAAGTATTAACATATGAAAACAAAGAAATTATTAGAACAAACTTTGAAGATTAAATAAATACATCACGTGAAAATTACTCGTTGTTATAAAAGTCCAGAAAACATAAATTAAAAAAAACTAATGGGAATGAGCTCGAGATTAAAAATAAATAAATTATTTTCTCAGACAACATTACTGTATATTGGACTAAGACGGCGAAACGGGGTCCACAAGTCATTTAATCGGAAAAAAGTTTTTTATAGCATTAGTTGGAACCAAAATGTTGAAACAGTGAGACATAGTTTGTTAGTGCTCAAATAATTATAGCAAATAATAATTATGGAAACACCTATAGTGCAAAATGTGATTCGGAGGGGTTCAGATATTTGAGCATTATGCTCAAATATCAAAAAACGATGAATCTCGACAATGTAATAGTGAATGAAGAACGTCAAACATCTAAGACGTTGAAACTTGTACACTTTTAGAAGACACCATAAATTTTGCAATTTTAGAACAGTGAGTCAAATTTCGAAATGGTCAGACTCTATTAACCCATTTCAAATGAGAATTCACTAAAAGATGTAAGACGATTAACAAATTTGCTTCATGTAATCATTTTGTATTCTCTGATTAAACATAATTAAAAGATACTTAACTAAGTGAATACTCAAGGGCTTACTTACTGACGCGTTTCGAAACAATCATTCCTTTTACGAAGCAAAGCCTCTACTGGCGGCCTCGCGTTAGGAAAGAAAACACACCTACCCGTCCAATAATTAATCACACGCAGGCATCATCACATAAGATAGCGAATTACATAGATAAACGTATCAAAGACAACATAAATTTTTAAAATCACAAATCCATGCAAATACATTCTACAGAACAACAATCATATGTAAAAAAATGTTTTACCATAGATGTAGACGACATTTTAATACACTCATAGATAACACATTCATGAAAATGAAACACAAACATTATCAAACAGCCACGCAGACATACCACACAAATAACAACAAATACATATTCCTCAACTATCATAACAAAAACACACAAAATAGCTTCCACATTAAATAACTTCTCTACCAAATATCTTACAAAAAAAAACAGTTCAAGACAGCACATACAACCCTTTCCAAAACAAACAAACAAATACAAACTATTTCTTATTTACAAATTAACATGTAATGTTTGCCCCAGCTATTATGTCAACCAAACCGGTAGGTCATTCTATAGAAGCTTCAACGAACACATTGCCCAAGGAATCCAAACAACACACAAAATCCAGCTACGCAACACACCTAAAACGAAGTAAAAAACTAACAACTTTAGTAAAATACGAGATGTACAAACACTACGCATCAGGTAAAGAAAACATATTCAATGATCACACACATTTTGAAGTCAACACTCTTTTCCATTACATAGCACTCAACCAACATAACCCACCCCTTCCACAGTCATAAATCCATCGCGACAACCTATGTACCTAACGCGAGGCCACCACTAGAAGCTTTGCTTCGGCAAAGGAACGATTGTTTCGAAACGCGTCCGCAAGTAAGACCTATTTATTCACTTCGTTAAGTGTCTTTTAATTATAGATTAACAAATGCTGTGCCGAGAGAAGATTGACTTCAAGAAGGGGCTGCCCCCAAACAAAAAAGCGGAAATATGCTCAAGGTTTTTATAGATATTAGATTTTTTCAAAATTAAAACTTTATTTCGAAAAATATTCATTAAAATTCAAATTTTATTAAAGAGAAATATTATTTGGAAGATAAATTCCTCTTAGGCTAATAAAGTAAAATTTTTTAATTTTCAAATTGGCTCTCCATACCGACAGCATGAACATTATGAGAAATAAGTAATTATTTCATAATATAAATTCAAATATGGCTTTGTTACACAGACAACTCATGAATGATCATTTTATTAGTTATAGTTTATGATAAATAATCAAATAATAATTGGGTTTGATAAATGTGTGTTATGATTAATATTGTGTTTAAACAGAAATTTTAACCTCAGATGATTACTGCTAATTCTACAGTAAACAAACATCATATAAATGATCATATATTTTGCTTTATAACATATAAGTTTCATTTTCTTAATCATAAGTTATAAGGCCTAATAATTGTGTTGTGGATAATTATATATTCGACGGTAAAAAGTTATTCGAGTGTATGTGGAGACCATGAAGAGATTGGTCGTGTGTGAGTGCATATAAAACAATCATACAGACATGGTCAATTCATATATCATTACCTATCCTTAATAAATAATAGCAACTGACAATCACAATCACCATTAAAAATCGCAGTTATTTCAAAGTATCAAATACAGTTTGACCTGTTACTGTGAAATCACTGTCAGTCACATGACTGTGATATTTAATTTTTAATCCAATAATTTCTTTCTACCAAATCTTATAGCTATCCCTTATTACATAGCTTATACCTTTTTAGGCCATGAAAGACCTTTAATTTCATAGTAAACGTATAGTGTTGTATATTCTCTACAAAATGCTAATTAATGGTAATACCATCCATAAACATGCACATTCATTAGGGTTTGTCATGTTCTACAGAAACTTCATTCAGATATTAACAAGGCAAGGGATATAACAAAATTCATTTTTCAATTATACTATAAGTACAGAATTAAGCATTACAACAGATTTTAAGCATGCGTAATGTTCAATGTATAATACAATGTGTGTGTGTGTGTATATATATATATATATATATATATATATATATATATATATACATATGATGAATATGTTTTATTTGGAGTACATCCGTTTATTCTGCAATGCATAAAATCGCAGTTGTGACGTTTCGACAGAATCTCATCTAGCATTTACGAGATGAACCCAGTGGCGGACTTTGCCATGGTGCCGCCCCTAAGCACAATTCGGCCAGCCGCCCCTTTGCGCGCAGTTCGCGAATTTAATGGAAACGTCCCAAAGTAATATAATGCTTTTAATTTTTCACCATACGAATCCGTTTTCATGCCTGTTCAAAGAAATATAAATAAGATATTATTTAAAGACTTTTTGTAAAAATAAATTAAAACATTTATTTTGGTTCTTTCGATAAAATTAATAAACAATAAAATAAAAGGAAGTTTTCTTTTCTCAGGGCGGGCGCCCCCTGCTGGATCCGACACTGATTTAATGTCATTATGACATTCACCAAATTTAACTAGGTACTATTACTATTGTCACTAAAACTCATCGGTACAAAAAAAAACTGCTGCCGCCTTCCGCCCCCTCGAGGCTGCGCCCATAGGCACGTGCCTAATGGGAAGTCCGCCACTGGATGAACCCAATAACAATTGAAAAGCGAGTTGAAGAACAATTGGACTAGCTCTTCAACTGTCGTTGGGTTCACCTCGTCAGAGCTAGATAAGATTCTAGCAAAATGTAGAAACTACGATTTTATGCAACTATTCATCATATTTTTCCATCCGTGAATGAATACGTATCAGCATATATATATATATATATATATATATATATATATATATATATATATATATATACATTTTTTTTTTATATGTTTCGCAACACTATTTTCTTGTATTCATTATATGTACTTAAACAAGAATCTTACTTGGTATTTACGCTAGTTAACTTTCAAAGATTGCCAGTATCTCCATCATCGGGCATCACTGACCGGGGGTTGTAGTAGACTGTGAGCTGTGTAGAATATCCGTTGTCACAAATTGTGGTGTACCGTTATGTTCTATTTTCGGATTCACTGCGCGAGTCTTTTAAGTTTGTCTTGGGGTTAATTTTGTCTATTAGGTTGAATAATTTATCGTTTTTCGATTTTATTCTGTCGTTTATGATATTATTTTTATGTTTATAAATTTCTAGATGTTCCTATATTGTCATTTTGAGGCCTTTTTGTACTTTTTTTTTATTAGGTGTACGTTTTCTAATGTGGGGAATGTGTGTTTGTTTTTGATGATGTATGCATTAAGGTGGTCTTGATATCTGTCTTTTAATTTTTTTTTGTTTGGCTTATGTATATTTTATTACAGTCTGGGCATTCGATTTTGTACGTTCCGTTATTAAGTGTGGGACATATTTTTTCCGGTTGGTTTATTTTATTGATTATGTTTCGTGTGTTTTTGTAAGCTATGTTAATATTATTATTTTTTAGTGTTTTAGTTATTCCTTTTATGTTGAACCCTATATATGTGAATGTAGCCCATTTTGTTGTTGTTTGTAGTTCGATTTTAGGTTGTTTTAATTTATTTAATATTTTAAATTCTAATTTATCTATAGTTTTTTTTATTGTATCCATTTTTTGGGCTATTTGATATATTATTTGTTTTTCTTTGGCTTTTTCTCCATTTTTTAGAGGCAGTTTTAGCATTATGTATAAGAATGAGTTGTAAGCTGCCATTTTATGTTGTGGGGGATGGTTAGGGTAGTTTGGTATTGTATTAATAGTTTGTGTGGGTTTCCTATAAATTGAGTATTCAATGTTACTTGTATTTATGGTTATTGTTAGGTCTAGATAGTTTCTTTTATTGTTTATTTCTTGTTATATGTATATATATATATATATATATATATATATATATATATATATATATATATATATATATATATATATATATATATATATATATATATATGTATTAAATATGGTGATATGTTTTCTTGTATATATAGTTAATAAATTAAAAATATTTCAAAAACAAGAATACTTTTAATGAATATATTTATTCGTTCATTAAAATAAGTATATACATTAAAAGTATTCTTGTTTTTGAAATATTTTTAATTTATTAAATATATATATATATATATATATATATATATATATATATATATATATATAATGAATCATTATAATAGAAATTTTGATATAATGAAGTAACTGAATTAACTGCTAGGAAGGAACAATATAATCACAATTAATAATATGAAAATATTTATTCTCATTAATATTATGAAATAAATTATAACGGAAATGACAAAAAAAGTCTAAAAATAAAATATAACTTCTTCAATAACTTGTATCCAAGCCACAGACAGTATTGAAGAATATATTTATGGTTAAATATATTTTCATAAAAGAAATTTTTGTTCTTTGAAAAAAAATATTTTATCGATGGAGCTAGCAGGAAATTTCCAGGGAAGATTCTGAATGCACAATGGTAGGGGCATTTCTAAAATCAGGTCTTGAGTTTCTGTGGGAAATTGACAAAGCACTTTCTCACAACATCTCAAAGGGAGGAGCAAGATGGGCTTGCAATCACAAGACTTTTTATAAAAAACTTTTAAATGATGTACTTTTCTAAATTTATTAAAAACGGGATATTTTCTTAGTGGCTTTGTTAAATTTAGTTTGTTGTTTCAAAATTTAAAAGTGAAAGGTGTAATTAATATTACATGTTTTTAACAAAGCCACGTGGGTGTAAGTGATTGCCAAATGTATGTTTTAAATTCAAATTTTTCTAATATTTTTTGATTCAATAAAATCAGTAAATACAAAATACCAGAATGGATTGAACATAAATGAGAATTCAACATAACCTGTCTTTAATAGAGCTATTAAACAGAAGCCAGTATGCCTGAGTTAATAGTTAAGATATAATTCTTTACAAAAATTGACCCGGCAAGTCTCTATCAGTACAATTGGATAAAAGTGAATAAAGTTTTTTTTAAATAAGTCAATTCCCACCACGACCCACTTTACAATAATCTGGGGGGGGGGGAGTTATAGGTTGATTGTTTAAATTTTTATTTCTTACTATTTCTTTATAATTTATGAACACGCCTATATTATTTGAAGAAAACCTTGCACAATTCAATATCTTACTTCTGCAGTTTAGGAGATAATTTGAAATTTTTGCAAAAATATTTTCTTTATAAAATGTTCCAAAGACCTTCCAGGAATACCCCATATTTTTTAAGATGATTTATATGCCTATTTATTCATTGATTTTTGAAAGTGAAATATTTCAAATGATTTTAAAATACTGTAGAAGCCTACTATAGATTAATCTTGATATTGTGAGAAAGTATAAGAGATGTATGTATATTGTTTCGAACATATGAGAAACTTGATGTAAAAAATTTTGGAATATAACTATTGGAAAAAGTAGTTACATGACTGTAGCTACTTAACTATTTTTGTAAAAAAACTACATCTTAATATAGATCATAATACTCTCTGCCCATAATAATTTTTTATCAAACCAATTCTATTGCAAAGTAAAATCCTCTGAGTTTAATTCTTGTTGGTTGCATCTGAAATTTTCCTAAAGCTAATCAAAACATTTTGTAGTTAGAGTATTTCTTTTTCCTTATAAATTCATCAGGTTTTCCAAAATATTGGTCATGTTTTGCCTCTACTAAAAATATAATATTGAATTGTACATTCTAAAAAAACAGTTTCCTTGAAGTAATGCTTACAAACAAAGTCGGCTACTGTATTCATATAGTCATGAGAATTTATTTATAAATCTAGATAATTATTTTAATTAAGATATAACTTTCTTTCACTACTGGTTGTATTGATATACTGCATGTATTGAGAAATAATATAATTCTGTAAATACTTCTCTAGAGTTTACATTAAATTGTACTTTCATTGAATGCATATGTTTTGTTTTTCTTACTTTATTTTCAAATCTGAATCTTTGAATTTTTTTATTTGAAGTAGTAATTACATTTAGCCTATCTCAGTTTAGAAAACGAACTGGAAAATCATCAAGTCTTTAAATATTGTAACAAAATCATGATCTAGTCTTCTGATATGCTGACATCAAACCAGGTGACCACAACAATTCATGTGAGGACGTAAACGCTCAGATCAGTGTGCCTCAATAGGAATTCTTGAAGATCAATCAGTCAAATATCTTTAGTCAGTCAGAGTCAACATTCACTATAAATACCAGGTTTAATGAATTAACCTAAGCTATTTAGCATTGAAAAACCTTTTATTGCAAAAAAAAATAATGAACATATAAAACTTTTAAAAACAAACTTCGTACGCTTAAAAGGCAGAGAGATAAACCTAAGGTTTGAATATCAAGTTAATTTATAATTTCAACTACCATAAACAAATTGTTTTTTTATTACAGCCTAATGATAATTATTATTGAACAATACTGAGCAAAATTACGTCAGTAAATCATGAACAAATTAATACAAATTATTGATAAAATAATGTTTACAGTGTAAATCATTATATTTAACAATAATTAGAACTATAAATATATCGATACTTTTATAACAGAAAAACATATGTATTGTACATCCTGTGTTAAGTACAGGAGCCTTAACCTCACTTTCAACAGACCACGTTTGTTTACAATTCTCATTATTCCGTATAGCCTAGCAATCAGCTGGTGTTTTATCACAGTTCAAGTTCCACCGCCTACTAGACTTTCATTGCCGACCAGCATCTAGGATTCTTTTACTTAACATAAGTAGGTTTTACGATCCAGTCACCAGATGAATCTAGACTATTCATCTATGGTTTTAGACTAATTATGATTTAGTCACCTGTTGCTAGCATTTCCGTCTTCTCTCAAGTTACACTTCTTCTTGCAACATGGCCTTTTCTAGTGCGGCATTCCTGATTTCTATTCAAGTGTTTTAGCCGATTACATCGGGTCTGATTATTACCCCGCTTACTGATTATGTTCAGTTAATGTTTTAGATGAGTTCTAACTATGAATTAACGATTTTAGCCGCGATAAAACTGTTTGAAACCGCTTTCTTTATACAAGTGTAATTTGTTAGGTTAGCCGCGTGGTATTTCATTACACCGCAGACAATTAACTCTTTAACCTCGTGTGTGAACTATCAAGTGTTGATTAAAGCTTTTCTGTAGTGACTATTTGAAGTGATTTTACTTTACAATAATCTTAAATGAGTTGTAGTTCATGCCACTCGTCGAGAACCTTCTTTCATCTCTGCTAGACACCAAACAGGCCTGTTTCGTCGAACGACTCACCGCTCTTCAAGAACCTCATACAGTTTGGAATGGTAAGTGGCGTAGGCTTAACTTCACTCATAAAATTGAACTATTTCTTTTAATTAACGTTTAGTGTTAAATTTAAATTCAGTGTTTTTTCCTTATTAATAAAGCAGACCCCATACTGCTCCAACAAAGCGTGGGTGGTCTTCCGGACGTTTTAGTGTAACCGCTAATGATTTGAACTACCCTATTTTCATTTTCTTTCTTTAGTTTTGCTACCAAAACTATACATCCTGATTGCTTATATTAATTCATCTTAAGATTAAAGGTCCATCCCCTGAGAAAAACGTACTAGAGCTTTGAAAATCAGCTGATACGGTAATCTGCATTCATCTTTAAAATATAACTTTACAGTAAAAAAATAGTTATTTCATTACATTTTCTCCATGCAAACATTCTTTTATACCAAACAAGATTAACAATCAAAACAGAATATATATATATATGTGTGTGTGTGTGTGTGTGTGTGTGAAATCATATCAACACAACCTTTAACAGAAGACAAAAGCTGCCATATATTGAAATCATGTGTTATGTGAATTGGAAAAGTCGGCTTTTCTGATAATATGCTTGACATTTCAAAATTAGCTTTAGAGGGAAACATGTGGATTTCTTTACACTTTCTTCATAATATTTATTTAATATTGTAATGATATACCAGAAAAGCAAACAGTTAGTCCAAAATAGAAAATGATAAGCAGTTTCTGTGGTTTCTGAACATCCACAAGGAATCCCTGAACCTGACCACCAGGATCATCTTAATCTACTTTAGTTACTTTGGGAAATTTCCAAACCTCTGTCACATCCACAAGTGGTGACTGGGAAGTCCTCAGTTTATGAAATAGTAATATTACGTTAAATGTTATTTAGGCCAATGAGATAGATTCTTCTAGACCAAGTGGACTAACTGGAAGCATCCCTGGGAGTGGCTAGCATCCGAGGAAGGGGACACTATAAAACCATCTACCCGGACAATCTCATTCTCTTCTCTCCTTAGAATCTTAGTTAGAAATGTAGTTGATTTTAGAGTCAATTGTAAGAGTCAGTAATTATTTTGTTAGTATTGTGCGAAATGGGCTTCAAGAATTGTAAGTTGAACAATAATTATATCTGTCAATTCCAAACAAACTGTGTCTAGATTTAAAAACACCTGTCTCTTCTCTTGTCAATGAGTCAAGTAAATTAAAATCCTATGGCAGCTTTGGTGGCGTTACAATATCAAGCAAGATTAACATTAAAAAATTATAAATTACAATTTATACTTCCAAACTTGTCAACATCTTAAATTGTGAAATTAGAGATGTTTTATAAATAAAAAGTTGAAATCTTTCTAGAACTTTTGTTAATATTAGTGTAGTAATTGAATGAGTTAGGGTTATAAACAAAATAAATATAAACCACTCACTGTTATAAAACTTTAATTTCTTATAGTGTTTCCATCATGTATTTCATCATCATCAAACATGTAAACTCTATACATCATTTTTATTCAGCTCTATGGACTTGTGTGCCATACTTATAAATAATATTCAAGCTGGCTTGTAAGTTAAGGTTATAAATAAAATAAATATATGACTAGCTATGTCCCACTTCTTTAGTTAAAGTTATGTTTGTAGTAGCATCACTGATGATGATGACACAAGTCATCAAAACGTGTCTGAAATTTAAGTTTTATATTTGTGAGTTGTGGAATATTCATTTTATTATTAATTTTCAAGTTAACTTAAATTTACCTTCTTTTAAGCTTAGTAGAATACATGTCATAGAATATATGTACAACACGTATGTGTGTGTGTGTGTGTGTGTGTGTGTATATATATATATATATATATATATATATATATATATATATATATATATATATTGTATTTTTAAGATGAAATTTTTCTTGAGAAAATGTATATGTTTAATAAATAAGGTTTAATAATAATGTGCTTCAAAAATTGGGAAAATAATATTAGTAAAACTGAGAATGCAACATATAAAAATAAAAAAATAATTTGGTCCAAATTCTTATTTACGGGGTTTGAAGTTACACCTATTGTTAAGTTATTTAAAAATACTAATATCAAGATGGTTTATTATACAAATAATAAAATAAATAAGTTTTTAAAGACAGATGTTGAATCTAAATATTATAATATAAATGGAGTTTATAGTATAAAATGTAATGATTGCCAAAAATATTATGTAGGACAGACTAAAAAGAAAATAAAAGAACGATACAAAGAGCATTTGAATGCATTAAAAAAACCGGAAATTTATAAGTCTAATCTTGCGACACATTGTATACTAGATAATCATGAGTTCCCAAAAATAGAGAATATAACGCTAATTAAACACGTGGAGAAGGGATTAAAAAGTGTGGACCTTCAACAAGCTTTCTGCTACCAACTATCGTGCACAGTAAGATGTATTACTTCAGGCAGCTGAGCAGTAGTGTAAGCCAGGATAATATTTGGGGGTGGACCCTGTCGGTGAAATTTTGGACATTTTTATCTCTGGAAATCATATTTTATGCTATTTTGGTACTTGACTATTTTACACAATTGTTGAGTCATCAGGAAGCTGTTTTGCTAAAACCCAGCGCTGTTTTATAGGGTAATATTATTCTCCTAAAATTAATCAAATTGGAGGGGGCACGTGCCCCATTCTGGCTACTCACCTGCAGCTAAGCATTTACATATTAGTGACAATGGTGTATTCACTTTCAAGGTACATAACTGGCAGAGATCGAAATGAGTTAGCATCTGCTATATTGAAAGGAATCAGGTGGAAAATTATGCACAAAAAACTCATTCTGGATTCATACTGGTCAAAATAAGAACAAAATGTTGCTGTACCTTTGGTTTTTTTCTTCCTTCAGAAGGGATGATTTATAATATTGACCAAACGTTCCAAGTTTAAGAACATTCAGTTGTAACAGGGACTTCACTGAAATCGATAAAAACAAAATTCTCACTTTGATATACCTTTGGAGATTCTGAAACTTGATCACCCACATCCCGCCTACTTATTATAAAATGCACCCTTTTTGTATTTTAAGTCTGCAGCAAAAAAAAGCTCTCTAAACAAAAAATGTTCAAATTTCAAAACTATTTTGTCTAAGAGTTGAGAAAAGCAAACCTAGAATGGTGTTAACTCGACAAACCTTAAAGAAATTGAGGAGTGGACTGAGATTAAAGTAATCAAAAAGAACATCACAATAGATAAAATTGAATTGTTCCTCTTACCACTAGAGTGCAGAAGTAGGCTGACTGAAAATAAGCTAAAGTATCTTGACGAATGCTGGGCTATTTAAAGAATTATAACAAAGAGTTTGATTTTGATTTTTTCGTATAAATCTGTGTAGTTGGTGCTTCAGGAGGATGTGATGAAGGCAAAAAGAGACTGATGAGGTTAAATCGCTGAGATCTAAATGATTAAAGTCTTTAATTATGTAACTTCATCCATTTTATTGGAACACAAAATTGTCACTTCCTTAACTTTAAGGAAATCTGAATGATTAGCTGACCAACTGAACATTTGTATAAATTTTTTCATCAAAGTGAATATGTTCATCAACATTAAAGTTTCTCTAAAGTTTGGGTGAATTATGAGGATTTGTAACGTTTTTCTCAAGAGTGAAAATGCATACAAACATTAAGACATCCTGATTAAGCAGCAAATGAACTATACTACAGTCGGTGCCGCTTATTGTGATCATATTTGTCAGAAGCATATTTGATAACAATAACCGAACGCTTAATCACGATGTAGTCTACAGCCGTACTGTATTGAACTCACTGTATTTTTGCCACAACTGTTTCTTCTGAACGATATGTAAGCCTATCATTACATCAAGTAATTCTAATTCTGTAACACTATAATTAAACTGTACTTACCAAATTTTGATGCTATTCCGGACAGTTTTATGTACAATAGTAGAATTTCTGTAACTTAGTTTTCTACTTGTTAAAATTAGTGGGCATATTTCATGTCAGTTTATGTTATTCCACTGTAGTTTTTTTAAAACACTGAATCTAGCATAATTGAAAAAAAATATATAGAACTACATAAAACACTTGATCAAAACATTTTAACACATAAAACCTCATTATAAAACACTTCAAACTTATTTACACTTCAAATTTACATTTACTTTTTCTCGAAGAATACCTCTATATGTGACTGTCTGTAGTCTTCTCATAATATATTGTTTATAAATTGTTCATATTCATAATGTTTGTTGAAATTTTCTGCTTTTTGTTGAACAAACTGCCTTAGAATCTCAAGAGCTTGGTGAACTTCCTGCTTAGATCTTTGCAGTACACATTTATCATTTTCGTCATCATCGGTGCCTTCTTCTTCTTCAGTAACTTTTGATGTTGAAGCAACTACCTCACAAATATCGTCTTCAGTCATTTCCGCTGCTGTTTCAATACTATCGTCAACTTCCATCCACTTAGTATTTTCTTTTAAGGACCAATCGAAAGGCTTCAAGTTCTCTTCAGAGTCTTCCTCAGATGTAGCTTGCTCTTGATTTTCTTCAACAAAAAACCCACCTTTTCTAAAGCAATTTTTCACAGTTTTTTCAGAAACTTCATTCCAAGATTTTGCTATCAGATGAATAGCATCGACTAAAGAAGTTTTTTTAGCCAATTCATCTGAGGTAAGGGTTTGAAATTCATCCATATTTTCTATAATTCTAGCACGCATCTCTCGTCGATAAAAACTTTTGAGATTTTTAATTATGCCTTGGTCACATGGCTGAATAATTGATGTAGTATTGGCCGGAAGGTAAATCACTTTGATGTGTTTTAGCGTAGTGCTTATGTCATTATGTGCAGTGCAGTTGTCTAGTAGAAGGACAATGTTGCGTTTGAGGCTGGTATCCCATTTAGTCAGCCATTCATTAAAAATTTTTGATGTCATCCAATTATTGGAGTTTGAATGATATTCAACCGGTAGCTTTTTGATACCTTGAAAACAACGTGGATTTTTAGATTTACCGATAATTAAGAGTTTTTCTTTATGACCAACCATGTTAACACAACACAAAACAGTTATTCTTTGTTTACATATTTTACAGCCGTTAGCAATTTCATTTTTAAATAAGTAAGTATGTTCGGGTAAAGCACGATAATAAAGTCCTGTTTCATCTGCATTGTATATGCAGCTAGGAGAATACTCGGCCAAAATCTTTGGCCATTCGTATTGTAACCAGTCCTCAGCTCCAACAAAATCAGCATTTCTTTTTTCACCACACGTTTTCTTGTAAACAATGTTTTCCCTTTTCTTCCATCGATTGAACCATCCATCTGTGGCTTTAAAATCCTGTTTTCCTATTTTTTTGGCAAGATCCTCAGCTTTTAGACGCATTAGTGGGCCGTCAACTCGAGCATCTTTTTCGCGAACATTTTTAAACCACAATTTCAAAGCTGATTCCACTTGCGAATCCTTCCCAGAACGATGTCTTTTGTTGTCAAAATTTGCATTACACTTTGATAATGACAAGATTTTTTCTTTGTTGTTCTATATTTTACATAAGAGAGGTTGAGAAACGCCAAGTTGAGAAGCAGTGTTTCTTTGACTCATTTTTGGTAATTTACTGTACCTATCTAGAATATCAAGTTTTTGTTTAAGACTTAAATCGCGTCGTTTCTTTTGAGATTCGGACATCTTGCTATACTGTCCTTTGAAACTTCAAGTGACAATAAACTCTACAAAACAAACGAAAAAGATCTTTAAAAATTAAATTATGTAAAATCACACTGAAATACTGTAATAAACGTTCATAAAAATTCACTGTTAAGAAATACAGTAAGACTGTACTGTAAATGGTTCAGTAGTAACATCAACTAATGTTAACAAACAACTAAAGACGACTCAGTGAGGCTAGGGTGTTTGCGTAAACAAAGATTAAGGGAGACATTCTGAGAACTGTGCTAAGTGCTAAAAACGTTATAAAGTATTTCTGTCATTCTAAAAATAAACATTCTATGAATTGGGCGTCATTGTGTGTTGCACGTTCTGTTTACACTACTTTGTAGACATTTTTACTTAGTCTATGCTAGTATACGTTGACGCATATGATTTTGCATGGCAAATTAAATGATAATAATAAGCGAACAGATGATTACAATAAGCGGCCTCATTACAATGTATTAATATACGTCCGTGTTTGTTTTTCAATGAAACGATAACAATAACCGAATGATAACATAAACCGTGATCACAATAAGTGGCTCCGACTGTATAAACATTTGTAAGGTTTACCTATACTGTGAACATCTGTAAAGTTATTCGCCAGAGTTAACATGGATGTGTATTAAAAAATCCCCTGATTTAGTAGTTGAATAACTACATTATGAGCATTTTAAGGTACCACCACAGTTGTAAACATTCTTGGGGTTTTTCCACAGTAAGCTAAAAGGCGCTTTGATTGCTAAATACTACACTACAAACGTTTGTAAGGTTTTTCTAAAGAATAGATACGTAGGGATTTTCTATACATATGAGCTTTAAGTTGCTCTCTTGTACTTCCTGAATAACTACATTGTAGACATTTGTAAGGTTTTTCGCCAGAATGTGTACGCATATGTACTTTAAGGGTCCCTCCTTGTTTTGTTGAATAACTACATTGTGAACATTTGTAAGGTTTTTCGCCAGAATGGATACGCATGTGTACCTTAAGACTTTCTCCATTGTTTGATGAGTAACTACACAGTGAACACTTGTAAGATTTTTCTCCAGAATGGATACGCATGTGTACCTCAAGTCTCCCTCCATTGTTTCCTGAGTAACTACACAGTGAGCATTTGTAAGGTTTTTCTACAGAATGGATACGCATGTGTACCTTAAGATCCCGTCCATTTTTTGGTGAGTAACTACACAGTGAGCATTTGTAAGGTTTTTCTGCAGAATGGATACGCATATGTACCTTGAGATTCTCTCCATTGTTTGCTGAGTAGCTACACAGTAAACACTTATAGGGTTTTTCCCCAGAATGTGTATACATGTGTATTTTAAGTTGCCCTGATTGAGTACTTGAATAACTACACAGTGAGCATTTGTAAGGTTTTTCTCCTGAATGGTTACGCATGTGTACCTTAAGCCTCCATCCATACATTGCTGAGTAACTACATAGTGAACACTTGTAGGGATTTTCTCCAGAATGCCTATACATATGAGCTTTAAGTCGCCCTCTTTGAGTTGCTGAATAACTACATTGTAGACATTTGTAAGGTTTTTCGCCAGAATGTGTACGCATATGTACTTTAAAGATCCCTCCACATTTTGTTGAAAAATTACATTGTGAACATTTGTAAGGTTTTTCTTCAGAATGGATACACATGTGTACCTTAAGATCCCGTCCATTTTTTGATGAGTGATTACACAGTGAACACTTGTAAGGTTTTTCTTCAGAATGGATACGCATGTGTACCTTAAGACCCCCTCCATGTTTTGTTGAAAAACTACATTGTGAACATTTGTAAGGTTTTTTTTCAGAATGGATACACATGTGTATTTTAAGATCCTGTCCATTTTTTGATGAGTAATTACACAGTGAACACTTGTAAGGTTTTTTTTCAGAATGGATACGCATGTGTACCTTAAAACTCCCTCCATGTTTTGTTGAATAACTACATTGTGAACATTTGTAAGGTTTTTCTTCAGAATGGATACGCATATGTACCTTAAAGCTCCCTCCATTGTTTCCTGAGTAACTACAAAGTGAACACTTGTAGGGATTTTCTCCAGTATGTGTATTCATATGTTTTTTAAGACTCTTTGATTGATTTGCTGAATATCTACGATGTGAAATTATATGAAGATTTTTATCAAAATGAGATCTTATATGTTCATTAAGATTTCTTTGGTATGAAGTTAAATAACTACATTGTGAACATTGGTATGTTTTTTTTGTAGAACAAGGTTTAAAGAATTTTTTGAAACCAGTTGAGTGTGAAACTGGAAAATTCCATTGTAAACTCTTATCAGGTATTTTATTATCAATATGTTTTTTAATATGGATTATTAGTTTACTTATCTTTGAGGCTATATAAAGACACTTTTCACATTTGAAAAAGTTATCCTTCTCTCTCCTAATAGTCTTCATAAGAGCAGACATTACTGACGTATAATTACATTGTGTGTCTCCATTCTGCTTAGAAGTATTGTAATACATTATAGGTGTATCAGAACTTGAATACATTCTTGTTACTTCAATTTTAGGCTACTCTTGCTCCATTATCTGAAAATTGAGACATTTTTAATTATATTTAAATTTGTTTACTCTTTATTTTTATTATTAATTATACCTCTAGAAAACATGCAATATTAAACAGATACACGAACAATGTTTTTTTTTGTATATTGTGGAGTATAAAATAAACAAAATAAGTTGCTTCCAACTTCTAACAAATTTTTCTGAGATCTTATGACATATGTAGTGAGGATTTTTTCGTTCCATTTTTTAGAGAAACCAAAAATCAACTAACCAGGTTCCAATCCCAGCTTTGAAGAATAGGGATTCTATTAAATTAATATTATATTACAATAGAACTCCATTCACCTGAATCAATTGGGACTGTACCCCCTTCGGATTAAAAAAATTTTCGAACAATTGGATTTTGTTCAAAAAAGGGGCAATTTTAAATAATTACTGTACGTATGTTGCAATTCGGAGAAAAAACCAAAATTGTATATAGTTTTAATATTTTTTATCTAAGCATCTGAACTAAGATCTTAGTTCTTTGGAAAATTGGTTTTCCCATATAATGTTGTTTCATAAACCACTTGACAAAGGCATCATCTAATTTTGTTTTTCTGCCTTCATTGATATTCTGCCAAAAATATAGACCAATATGACTACTGACTAATCTAAACGAATAATTACAGTTGGGCTGGGCTGGCCACATGGCAACGGACAACATCCAATTTTACAGAAACTATACTGAAACAGTAACTTAGCATCCAAATAATGATTGCGCTTTGCCTACACTAGCGACATAGAGAAAATGCCAATAGCACGTACAGACAGAATCGTTACTTTTAAAACCATGGGATGTTTCCATTTTTATTATTTTTTTTCTTAAATTCAAAAGCAGTTTGGATAGTAGAAGTTCAGATAATTGGAGTTCTACTGTAATTTATTATAATATATTAATTATAACACTATTTGCTAATAAATGGATCATTCAGATGGGGAACAGTCTTTATCACTTGAAAGATTAATTATTACCATCAAAATATTTATGACCACCCAGATAGGTTTCTGATTCTACTTGTTTGTGGGTGAATATCTTTTACCAGATTTCTGAGTATATTAATTGATCTGGGGCACATAGTTGTATTCCAACAATTATTATTTATCATTATTTAAAAAGTAAGTAAGGAGACACGTCTACCATTATTTAATTTCTATACTTGAGCCAGAATTTAGATGGAAAATGGTTAGTGATATTGCCTGAAATGAATAAAATTGTATATTCTTGTTTAAGTTGGGATTCTTTATCTAATTTGGTATCATCATAGACATATACTTCAGATTCAGAACTAAGTAAGTAATGAGCATTATTAATTACAGAAATACATCCAATGTCACTGAAATCTTAGTCAATCACTTCAAGCAATACCAGCAACACCAGACCCTACAGCTCTATGGCTGGATTATAGTCCACCGGTGCACAGACTCAAGTGCATTTACCTTTTGAAGCTGGATTTAAAACAGCATTAACTGCACATCCTCAACAATAGTAGAACAACAAGTAGGTGTCATTCACTAGATATCTCAACCGCTCTCAGAAATGGACTGGGTTTTGATGATAGTGTACACCACATAGCTGCTGATACTGTCGTTTATATGTTCACATGGATTCCTTCTAAAAATTATCCAAAAGAACTGTAGATTAAACATATAAGTAATATTTAAAATACTGACTTATCAAGTGCAGAGAAATGTTTTACAACCAAATATACACTCCGCCCTAACCAAAAGACCACTGGCTTGAAATCATATTTCTGTTCTTTAAAACAACCTTAAAACGCTTTCAATATCAATCTGAAGTTTAAACAATGATTTCTAAAAATTCATTTTTAGCACTGTCATTGTATTTTACTTTACAATAGCCATGGTAAATGTGTTCACTGATTTTTAATTGTGTAACACATATTTTAATAAATTTACTTCTTAAAATCTTTTTACAGTTTTTTCTCTGTTTATTTGTATGTTAAGCACATTGTAATAACCTGTTGCTTTACAACAGACTTTCATTAAAATTGAAACCCCTCAGTCCTAAGGAGTTTGTTATACTGAAAACCTACTGGATATTTGTTTAATGGAATATCTATAATATATAACAAAGTTAAAACTTCAAAACACAAGAACAAAACAATAGAGGAAATGATATTTGTCCTTAATATTACAGTATGATTGTACTAAATGTATATTAATTTTTTAAAGTTAATGTAACTAAGTATTTTTTGTTTACTTTTGCTATGTCCATATTGTGTAGTATATGATAAACAAAATAAGTTGCATTAACCGTTCAACTTTTTTTATTTCTGGACACCTCATAAAATATGAAGGGTAATTTTAATTGCATCCATTTTTCTTGGAAACCAAGGAAAAGGCCAAGTTCTAGTCATAGTCCCGATTTATAGGAATTCTACTGAAATAATATCAGCCTATAGTAAACAATAATTACAATTTATTAATGAATTCATTAATTTGCTAATAAATTGATCATTCAGATCAGGAACAAAACTCAAGTACTCTTTATTACTAATAAAATATTTTTGTCCAATAATGTTTCTAATTCCCCTTGTTCGTTGGTGAAATTTTTTTACCAGACTGGTGAGTGTATTAATTGATCTGAAAAACTATGTGTTCTAATAATGATCATTTATTAAATATCGAAATCTTGTTGCTGTCCATAACGAGCTGGTTGTAAATTACAAATTATACTTTTGTTATTACTTGCGACCAGACATTTGTTAACTAAAAGTTGTTAATTGTTAACTTACACTTGGAGAAAACGTTTTTGTCTTACGACTTCTTCAGCTTCCTACCTAGTTCTAAAACGTTTTGAGTAGAGTGTTTTCTAACATTTATATAATGTTTTCATTTACTGGATTAATTTTATTGTCTACCATAACCAGATTAATTGTCATAGAAATTTGAAAAAAACATTAGACTACCTGTTAATAATACCATTATCCCTAGCAATATCAGACTGTAATACAGATATACTGCAAAATTTATTAATATTAACACAATTACTATCATAGTTCCCAACAATGTTACTGCTTCTATTACACTTATTTACAATACAATCTGTTTTTCTTTTATAAACAACTTAATTTTTTCTAATAAATTCTCTATTACAATCATTCTGCATGGTTAAGAATATAGATATATTATATTATTATCAAATAAACATTTAAGTTTGTTATCAAATAACAAAACAATTTGACCAATATTGTATATGAATACTCAAGTGTTCAATACAAATATTTAATAAAGATAACTGAAAACTATGTAAATGTTTATAAAACCTTTTGTTACCTGCAGGGCTAAAAAACAAAGTCCTTACATATAGCTTAAATGTGTAATGTGAGGAGGCAAAACATCAAACCCTCTACACTTTACACAGAATTTCCTTTGAGCTATAGCTCTGTTAACTTGTCTTTCCACACTACTATAACTCTTCATGATTATACACGCTTCTAATTCAAAGTTAATTTTGATAGAATCAAAGAAAACTAATATTAGACACACGGTAAACAGATTCTGACCTTATTCGATCTCAAAAGGTGGGGATGGTATGTTCTTTAGTCGATAAAGTCCTGTTCTTGTGTCATCCTACTTTTTATGAAAAAAATATTCAATTATTATACACTTATCCCTCACATAATGATTATCCGTGGGAATTTCTAAATTTTTATATACAAAAGCAGGTTTATTTTAAACTAGGGTTAAATACTTACAAACATAATAATAGTAGCAATAATTCTGGGGATTTGACTAATAATTTCTCATGTATACCTTATTAAAAAGGTATTTAGGAGTAAATTGCAATTAAGTTAAGATGGTTCAACATTAAAGCAGTTCCTATAATTGATAGTGGAATAATGTGGTGTATAAAATTACCTGTCTTGAGTGTGATGCCTCTTAGGTGAGTGAGACTTCTGAAGTTGTCCATATTAACTTACAGAAGAATTGTATCAACATTAAAAATGATTTTGGTATATTATGTAGTACGTATAAGTCATTTTTGAATACAATTAAAAGAATCTAAGAATTAGTTAATTAGTTGTAAATTTGAATTCTTTTGATGTTTTATGGTTTATGTATGGTTATTTTGTTGTTTATATTGTATTTGGTATGTGTGTATATGGTTGTTCTCTCAGTTTTGTTACTGGTTTCAATAGTATTTAAATGAATTTATGACTCTCAATGTGTAGGTGGGTTATTTTATTAAGTTTGTAACTAAAATTGTATTGTAAAAAAAAATTCAAGTTTTAAATTTATGTTGTTGAGTGTACTTGTATTTTATGTGTATTGTAAAATTGTATTCAGACTTGATAAGGGGAACAAATCAGTTGCCAAATGTTGCAATAAATAAAGAAAACAATTTTGACTCAATATTCAACCGTCTTATCATTTGGCAATTCATATATAAAAACAATCAAGTGAAAATCACTGAAATACAGTAATACCTCGTACCTACTCGGTAGGAGGGACCGAGCGATAACCGTGTAAGTCGAATTCGTGTAAGTCAGGGTATAATTTTACATACAATCACATAGGAATCATGTTTAATTGGGACCAAAGACTAAATAAACTAATAATTTAAAAGAAAAATGTGTATGCATTAAAATCTTAAATACATAATACCTTTTGTGGCAGAAATACTCTCATTGAGTATATTTTCCAATAAACTACAGCCTTTTGTAAAGTTTCAAACCATTATTTCATCTTCTACGTCAACTGAATCTAAAGAATCTGCGATTTTAAGGTCTTGCTCTTGCTCACGCATTTCTATGAGTTTATCAATTATTGTCAGCTCCTAGTTGTGTAAATCCAACAGTTCTTGAACATCATCATTATCCACTTCTAAATTTAGTTGTCTGGCAAACCCAACTTCTTTAATCACATCAGCAATTTCTTCAGACTCTGGCACTGATTCGCCTGAGTTTCATTGGCAAAAAAATAGACACACCTTTTCCCAAATGTCATTCAAAGATTTTTGTGAAACTTCATTCCTCATTGTTGTAGGGTGGTCAACCTGAGCTCGTTGTTCTGTCTCATAATTTCATGCAGATGCACAAATGATCTTGTGTAAACTCCTTTAAATATTTTGATGACTCCCTGATCAATCAGTTGAAGCAAATTATTTGTATTTGGTGGCAAAAATATCACTTTCACGCTTGTGTCGAAATTAGTTAAAGTATTAGGAGGATGTCAGGTGCATTGTCAATTAATAGGAATTACTTTAAAAGGAATTTGTTTAGACCATCAATAACGTTTGTTTTGAGGTATGAAATGATGACCAATCCAGTCTAAAAAAAAGCTGTCACCAAAGCCTTCCGATTGGACTTACAAATCATGGGCAATCTAGCTTTAGAAATATTTGTCAATGACCTTTAATTTTCTAAGCGATAAACTATGAGAGATTGCAACTTACAGTCAACAGCTGTAATCGCGATAAATATCACTGGCAATCGGTCATTGACGGCCTTAAAACCTGAAAATATTTGCTCTTCATGAGCTATAAAAGTTCTCAAGCATTTTCTTCCAGCATAAGTCAGTTTCTGCGTAACTCTGACATCATGATTTAAAACCACGTAACTTGGGAATCGCGTAAGTTGGAGTGGCGTAAGTCGAGGTATTACTGTATATAGATTGCGAAAGGAATTATATACTTTACGAATCGAAATATATACATTATGAATGGAAATATATACTTTGCGAATGAACATAGCCTGTTACAAACTATAACATCATTATTTGACTAAAAAAAAATTTGGTTATAAAATTATTAAATGAATAGATTTCTGTATAACTTGAAATGGATAGTCTATAGATATTTGATATACTAAAACTTTTATTCACACATTTGAAATATTAATCACTGAACATAATACAACAGCTATTCTATGATTTAATCATTAATTTACAGAGTAATGAACATGGAGCAATTTATTTATTACACAAGGCTTAAAAACTCTCAGCAATTATTTTTAACAATCAGGTTATGAAGCTATTTATACTCTAGTATAAATTCCGAGGCAACTCATTTAAACAACGTATAGAGATAGAAAAATATCGAATAACATCAGCACTAAGCATGACCAAATATGTTATTTTTTATCAATATAAAGTTTAGTACAAAATTCAGTGCGGCGCATTAAGTTGTGGTTCGGCTGCAGAGTGATACAGTGACGTCACAACTGTAATTGGTGTTTCAGCAACCTAAACTTTATGAAGCAAAAACATGTCCTGAAGCTATATTGAAAACTATTATTTTTGTTATTGCTATGAAAGGTGAATTTTATATATCCATATTTAAAAAATACCGATAAAGTACTCGGTAGTTATTTGCAAGCGCAGATACCTACGATATTTTGGAAAATTGTTCAAAACCACCAAAAAGCATGATATCCACAAGAAAACTTTTCTTCTTTCAGCAAAGTTAAAAACCCTACTTCAAAATTGAAAAAAAGTAACTTTCCTCAAGGAAAAAAAATTCTTGTAGATATCGTCCTTTTTGGTGATTTTGAACAAATATCGTAGGTGTCCGTGCTTGTAAATAACTACCAACATGAAAATGTAGTAAAGAATTATGCCTCACAGATGTTAAGAAATTCTGTTACTAGATGAAGACATACATTCAACCTTGCAACATGGTCTAGCTAGGCCACATCGACAAGCTAGATAAAACGTAAGCGTGCGACTACTGCCATTTTCGTGAATTGTTTCTTCTTTTCTTAGGTATTTTAACGTCCTAAACATGAATTTGACATTAATTTTTGTTGCTGAGGTCTATTTAAAATCAAATACGCTGAAGAAGAACACGTTCATCATTTCTACTTACCTTTGCGGTAATTGTAAGAATAGGGGCCACCTGGGATTAAATTTTAAAAAATGTTTTAAAACATTTCCCAGGACGATATGTACAAGATTTTTTTAAAATTTTGCACGGAAAGTTAGATAGACTATATAAAATTAACCTCTCCTGGCAATAACAAAAATATTAGTTATCAATATACCTTCAGTACAGGGGTGGAAAATCTGCATATTTACCAAAGTTTAGATCACTAAAACACCAACTACAGTTGTAACGTCACTGTATCACTTTGCAAATGCTGTACAACTTACTACTCCGCACTAAATTTTTTACCCAACTTTAAATTAACAAAAAATTACTATCCATGTAAAATTAAAAAAAAATACTTGTGCATATCAATGTAGGACGTGTTTTAGAACAATTTTCTATTTTAATCTCAGGTGGTCCCAGGTTTTGGCAACTACCACAACGGTAAGTACTAAATGATTAAGTGTTATTTTTCAGCGTATTTGGCCCTAAATAACCTCAGCGACAAAAACTAATGTCAAATTCGTGTTCAGGACGTAAAAGTACATATAAAAAGAAAAACAATTTCACGAAAATAGCAGTAGTCCCACGACTATATAATTACCTCATGATTAGTTATCTCACAGCCAATTATATTTTAGTAAATAAAAAAACATTGTTTGAATATACTAGGTCAAAACTAAATTACATTAATAAATATAACCTAACCTAGCCTCACCTGACCTGGCTGGTGCTTGCTAACGCTCCAATCGGCGAATTTTTTTCCCTGATATATATATGAGCTTGCTGAACACGAAACTGAAGTTTTTTTACTACAAATACATTAATAAAAATAACCTAACCCAACCTGACTGGTGCTTACTAACGCTCCGATCGGCGAAATTTTTTTTCCTGATAGATTTGACCTTGCTGAACACGACGGCATGAAGTTATTTTTTATTACAAACACATATTAACCTAAGGAAACCTGGCCAGGTTGGGTTATTATTTTTTTTTAAATGTGTTTGCATTAAAACTACTTCAGATTCGTGTTCAACAAGGTCGAATTGATCAGGAGAAAACTAGCTGATCTTCATAATGGTTACAATAACAAAATTGAAACTTTAAAACAAGGGGCAGAAGGAAAACACAAACAGAAACTGCCTTCTAACCTAAGGGATACATCACATAACCAAATGGGTAATTGGAAAATTCACTAATGATTAGGACTAGAAGACACAGATGAGCAACTGAATCGGGAATCTCTTCTTTTAAAAGAAAAGGATAATAGCGGTTTCAGATATAACTGAACAACTGTCTTGGACTCATTTATTCTACGATTTCATGATTTCATCCATCCTTTCTAGTTCCTAATTAATCAAACACTAAACAGTGAAAAGCAATGCTTTTAATATTATTTGATGAATCGTTGGTAGCTAGCACTTCTTTACTTCAAACCTCGCAAACTGTTCACTGAAGCCGGAGTTTCTGTTGTTTTTACAAAACTAAAAAGAACTGTTTGTATTTCTTATAGAAACTGTTTGGGAAGTAGTTGGAAAAAACTGGCAGTAGGTCTTGAATTGTTTTAATAAAACATATTAAAACACTGAAAGATACTTATAGTGTAGTATACTTGCCTTATAAATAGCACATCATTTTTCCCTAAAGAGAACGGCCTTTATGAAAGAAGTACAGTATTTTGTCAACTCAAACCTTAACTGTCTGCTTATTATTTTAGATTAGGGATAGTTTAATATAGGGACTGGTGATTTTGGAAGTTATGACGCAAAAACGTGCGTATCTGAGTTATAATGTAGTTTGATGTTAAGTGGCTTGAACTATTTGTATATTTAATACAGTTTGGTTGTGTTGTGTAAATTATTTTTGTTTTGTTCATATAGATTTTGTAGGTTTCATATTTGTGAAGTTGTAGTTTGATTGAAAGGCTGAATATCTAGCTTTATTACACAAAAATGATAAATGAATATAGTATTTTAAAAAGTTTATAACATTTTTTTTGTTTTTAATTTGATTGTTATAGCTGTTATTGTCTATCTACAATTGCTTTGTAGAAAACTTTTTCATCTCATAACTCAATCGGTGTCTGTAAATCGTTCTTCCTTTACAGTCATATAGCATACTTGAACAACTTAGAGTTAGTCGTTCACACTAGGAAATTTATTAAGATTTGAATGTTTCTTTAAATGTTTACCTTTTTTTAATTTACCATTTCATACCCTTCAAATCCCAAAAATGGTGCTAATACAAAAAGTAGTTATAAAAGTGTGATACCGAGATGAATTTTTTGATTTAATATACAAGTAAATTTGCTGTTATAAAAAAAGGTGACCATATTTGTCATGACCTCAAAGCGGAACACACATATTTTCTAAATTGACACAACTAAATTTCCTAAACTCATTATTTTATCTATTTTAGCACTTAAATTTACAGAAATAAGCATAGGAAAAACTTTGCTGTTCAGGTAGTGAAAGTAGCACAATTACACTAATCGGACCATCAGTTTAATTAACTTATTATAAATGAAACAAACAAAAATACACATTTAACAATTGAAAATATTGCAAGTTACACAGTAAAATCAACTGAATGAAGTGTACTGTCCGACCGCGAGGAGACAATAATTGGAAAACTATGTAGACAAGTTTGTGAAACATCTATTTTTACCAGACTTGTAAAAAGGTTAATTGGCAAATTGGTAAAGTTTAAATTGTTAATGCAATCTCAACCCATTTCTATATAAAAACAAGAGTACAGTATGTCCACTAGCCTACACGTTCACTCATTGGCATACTTTTTTGATGAATGTATGTCTTTAAGGAGAGAATTTTGTCATGAAATTTATCACAAGTTAGTCCAACATTGTACTTCAGCATAAGTATTGCTCTTAAAGTTAGAAGGTTCAATTGAGATTTATTTTCAGTTCATATATTGTTCATGTTAGTAAACACTTGTTCACCTGGAGCATTAGTTTCTGGCAAACACAGAAGCAACTCAGAGATGTAACGTAAGTTTTCGAAAGGAATGTTCTTTTGTTCAAAATGGAGGAATACTTCTACCCATCTTTGGTCGATCGAAGTTTTTAGCTCACACCATTCTGACAACTTTTCATTTGCAGCATATTTTTTAGACAATTTACCTCATCAAACAGTTTGTTGTCATCAATAATGACTGATTTCAGCAAGTTTTATAACACTTCGAACCCGTTTATCTCCGACTCCCATGCTGGCGTTTCTCTTAAAGTAAACCAAGACAAGGTTTCCAAGGATCGAAAGGGGCAAGCCCATTCATTAAGATAACTAACAGGTGTCTCATAAAACACCTGTAATACATTTAAAATAGAAGTTTTATCAAGCACTTCCTCATTGTTCTTCAGACAAGATTTAACTGACATTGGAAGGAACAAACTGTAGTTCCTCTCAACATATTTCTCTCTCAAATCAGCTAAACACAATGCAACTTCTACTACACTGATATTTTTACCTTCTGCATTCAGTACTGCATCATGAAAACTCGATGACTGGCTATGAATAAAATTTAATTAAAGTTTTGCAGCTGGGTTCTCAAAAAATCTAGGACACTTTTCGTCGGTCAGAAAGTACTCTTTGAGAGTCACGAAGAGCTGGATCACCCGCTCCACAGCTGGCACCAAAGCAAGCATTCTTGTTTTGCTGTAACCTAGGAGTTTGTGATATTATACAAAGGCTTCCTCGCAAAATGTCTTAACTTCTCTACCCGTACTGTATATAAATAAAAATGAGTGTATACTTTCACAATTATAGCTTCAACATCCACAGGCAGTTCATCTGCAACTGTTTGGATCGCATTGAGAATTATATGGGCTGCACAAGCAATGCCAATAATGTCTTTATTCAAAAGGTTTTTAAGAGTTTGAAATATACATTTCGAGTACTTTTTCGAGCAGACCCACCAAAGTTAGTGTTTGTGTTATCTGAACGAAAACCCACAACTTTATTAGTAATGTTCTTATTTTGAAGAAACCTGATTGAATAGTTTGTTTTTTTTCTGACGTTCCTGCAGGTAAAGCAATACCATATACTGAGACAAACCTAGTTTGTTCAAGCTCTGATTTAGTAGAATTGTCTACATATGACGAAAAAACATTGACAACTATTGTTTCTGCTTTTGTGCGAGCACAGGTGAATTTTGACTAAAATATCTTCTGCACTAACATTGAAGTACAGTCTGTTGACCTGAAGCTATGGTTGTGGCAAATAGTATGGTAAGACATCGTTCCTTCGGCTGCAGCAATATCCGCTTCTTATCCTCCAATTTTTTCATTTCAAAAAAAGTACTTATTGGTAAAAAGTTGCGAACTCACTCACTGAGATAACCTATGCTACGCGATGACAGATTAGTTAATTAGCAAAATTGCCAATCAAAAACTACAAAATTTCTCGATGCAAGTATAATTTACAAGGAACCAATTAAACAATACGTTTAAGTGTGTGCAATTTCCTTGTTGCTTTTATATTGTGAAAGAGTCAGCCAAGAACATTTTATTTTGGGATGTGATATTAAAAAATATTTAAAGCGTGACGTTTATTTGTTTATCTTTATCCTGCCAAAGCGGGACATATCTGATAAACTCCTAACCCATTTCTTATCTTTCCTTCTGCCAACGCTATCGTATGGTTTCAGGTTAATGTTGAGAAATGCTCAAACATTCAAATTTTTCAACGTTATATTTATAGAAGGAATTCTCAACTCCCATAAAAATATCTTTACCAGTAGTCTTGCCTTCAATAGTATCAATATCAAGAAGTTCTTCATACACTTGATAGTTTTTTATCTGCCTCCTTTTCGGGATCCATTTCTTCGACTACTGCAATTACACATTCTTTAATCATTTCTCCATCCGTGAATGGATTTCCACGTTTTGCGATTTCAAGAGCCACTCGAAAGCTGCAACGAATTTCAGCCGCTTGTTCAGTATTGGACAAATTATAGACAAAAAACAATTAATTCACCAACAGTTGGTTATAAGACTTCCCCTACGTTTTGATTCTACTGGAATCCTCTTTAAAAACCAAAATTTATTCACAATAGCCTATTCACCAGCCATTTCATAAGTTCATATATTGAAAATAATATAAATTGTAAAAAACACTCTGATATTCCATCTTAATATAAAACCAAATGTTACAATATTCTAGAGTGGCTTATTTTTCGTAGAGTAGCGAACGGTTTTACAGGTCGCAGAGAGTGTTTCAGCTCTGTGGGCATGGGCAGGTTACCGAAACTATTGAAATAAAACATCCAGCTACAGTTTTTCTAACACACTTAATGAGTACGAGGCCCTGCGGTACTGTTCAAAGTCACTACAACCGGGGTTTCCAACCCTTTTTACTCGGTTGGAGACCCCGAGCCAACAGTATAAGTTTATTCAAGGTATTCCCGGAAGATTGTATTTCTCAGAAACTGATCTGAAATGAGGAATAGAAAACAAAATGCACAACGTTCGATTTCATTTGACACATTCTTGTTCAGGAATAAGAGTTCAGACTATTCCTAATAACCAATACACAAACGGCCTAAAGTAACAGTGACTGTTACTTCACGCGCACTACCTTCAACTACGCTATACTATCTTCTTCTTCTTTAGTATGTACCCTTTGTCTTCCTCCTCCTATTCCTACCGTTTACCAAATCTTTCTTTTTCGCAACTCGATATATATGTGCGTATATATATATATATATATATATATATATATATATATTGTAATCCTTAGATAAATAATTTTTTCTTGTTGAATATGTATGGTGAAATAAAATAACTTTCATAAACAAGAATATACGAGTATTACTTCATTTTATTGTTGATTGAAGCTTTTCGCTAATTTACATTATTAGCATTTTCAAAATTTATAAATCACTGTCCAGGTATGTGACTAGAGTAAGACGCCTTACTCTAGTCACATACCTGGACAGTGATTTATAAATTTTGAAAATGCTAATAATGTAATTTAGCGAAAAGCTTCAATCAACAATAAAATGAAGTAATACTCGAATATTCTTGTTTATGAAAGTTATTTTATTTCACCATATATATATATATATATATATATATATATATATATATATATATATATATATCACTTGTACCTGCAGAAGTTATGCCAATAATTAGAGGTTTACCGCTTAGTTTGACTTGTCAATACGATATATCTGGAGATACTGCATTTGATTTGAATATGACAACAATATTACGGCTGAGATTTAATTCCGACAAGCCATTCGGAAAATGAGTATTCCTAATAACGTGTTCTTTATGGCTAGTGAAGTCAATTTCAAAGTGAAATTACGTCATTTTTACTATTACTCTGTTGCAAAACTTAAATTTCTCCCTCCACATCACTATCATATTATAGAGCATTTCAGATACACGACCCTACACTCCAGATCAGATGCCATGTTTTCTAACCTCTACCAGGGAATTTTAGGTCCTTGTTATAATCACACAGCCTATATTTGTATATCCTAATATCTTTCGTAAACGATAGTAGTTGAACGGGTTGATCGCTTACAATCTAAAAGAAAGTACTTTTGTAGGCCTACCACTAAAATGTTTATTCATTCACCATTGAAAGTGAAAATATGTGATTACATACAATGTGTATATGAAACAACCTGCGTTTTAGGTTATGCTGCATATAAGTCTGTTTTAATGCGTAGATCATATTACTCTATTAATTGTATATTATTAGGTTAGAATGCTATTGAATTGAAAACTTCTTTAATTTATATTAAGAATAAATATTAATGAATGAATTTAATGAAATTATATTGAATATTTTTTTATATGCTTACTTATTATTCAATTGTAAGAAATATAGGATTGGACTAAATTCTTTTGAAAAAAAATTAGAATTAAGTTAAAATTTGTATATCTAAGTCCTAGAATACTGGTTTAAAATTTAAATAATCTATGATGCCGAATGATTTCATATATATATTGGGTAGTGGCTATAGATGTTTTTCAGAGACTGTAAGTATGTGGTTATAATTTATGAATTCAGTTCATCTTAAAACTCAAAATAGTAAAAGATTCGTATTAGAAGATACAATTATATATTTGAAACTTGATGATATTTAAATACACGTATTATAGATGTTAAAGTTTGTTGATTTTTTGGTTATTACTGTTTGTTTCTACGAAATCCTTATAAGTGTACAGTTGCAATGTCACTGAGCGACGAACGGAAGTTTAACGAATTGGCAACAAAGTTCACCCACGCAGCAAGATATGAATTTTCCTATTAGCTCAGACAGCTGTAATCCCCACTTCCTCTGGTCGGTTTCACCTACGCAGAATCTTATTCTGTTTTAAATCAAACTATAACTAGCAGATTTATATTTATACAATTCAATATCACGGCTTGTTGAAACTTCCTTATGAGTTCGGTAGAAAGTAGTATATTTCAAAGATTGAAGCAAATTTGGTATTTACGTTCTAACGTTATTATTAAATTTAAATTCTTTTAGTTTAAGCTTTAATTTTTTTAGTTCTAGCTTACAGTTTATGCGTAATAATAACCGTCTATCTGTAACGCCTTTGATGGTAGAACTCCGTTACATTGTAATACTTTAAAATACAAGATTAAATCATTTAAATTAGCAGAGTCTCATTAAATTAAATCTTAAGGCTTATTAACTTTAAATGCAAGAATTGTGTGCTGGTTAAATAATTACTCGATTAAATGCAATTAAAGCAAATTATACTCTTTTTATTCAGCAAACAAAAGGTAAGTTACAATCATGATACAAATTTCTTGACATTCAGTTACGGACATTTAATTTATGAATTTTTAAGGATAACATTCTAACAAACAATTAATCAATCAATGGCTGTAAATGAATCTACACTCGAGTTTACTTCCCCCTTTTTTTTATAATCAAATTTCATAATTCAAGGTGAACACAATTGCACCAAAGTGTGCGTAAATTACTGTTTTGTAAATGAATTGAAACGTTCAAGGTTCTTTAGTTTGAGTTATGCTGTATAACGTTTTAAATTTTGAAATAAATCTTTAAAGTCTTAAATCGTTCACTTAGCTGCATTCACATCTGGTAACCTCGCGTCCTCCTCGTGGAAAGTTTCAGGAAATGTCATCGGTAACTTCAGCGTCCCATCTTGTACTTGGTTGCGTACGCTGTCTTCTATCTCACGATTATAACATGTTTTAAAAGGTATAAATTAAACTTTGAAAACAAAATAAAAATTTTTCTTGCTCTCGGACACGTCCGTTGCCCTTTACATCTTGGCTAAAAGAGGCCTTATATTGTATTTGCGAGCAACCTTCCTACCTACCGCGCATCCGGGGGGCGCATCCCGATTTTAATACACGTTTTAAAATTCTCCGTTAGATGTCACTAACAACCAGAGGTCTCATTAAAATATTTCTCATACATTACAATTTTTTTTATACAGTTGTACATTATTACAAATTTTTGAATACATTCTCGTTTGTTTTCTGAACCTTGCCAATTTAATATGTAACATCATCTAAAGTGTGTTACAACGTTTTACAGGTCTTCTGGGAGTTTAGGAGTCTTGTTATCTGATACTAACACTTTTTAAGGATAGGAAACAGATTCAGCTCTTTACGGTCATTTTTTATCATGTGAATATCAAACCTGGTGATGAATTTTAAAATAATTCGTTAGGCCTTGAGGACAGTACTCAATTTCTTCACAGCCAAGAGGTGACGATGAATGACACAGTGAATAGTAATGACTTTGGGAATTTGTTTCTTGAGGTGGGCTAGAAACCCAGCATGACATCCTGTTATAGCAGGAGTACCACCTATTGCACAAGTGCTAACGTAGGTCAGGGGATTTTCTTTTTCCTTAAAATAATCATGATCCACTGACCGTGTCACATTATTGATCAAAGTTCTAGTAAAAATTTCCTTTTGCTAAAAAAGCAACTCTGTAATATCCGTTTGTTCATTGATAAACCTCACTTAGGTAATAAAATTGCTTGGTAATCAATCAGAGTTGATTCATCAACCTCCAATGCAAATTTAATTTTTTTAATAAATTGGTGAGTTTGGCTTCAACGTTTGTGGCTATTTTGTCAATTTTCAGTACTCAGCTGAGTAAAGACAACACTTTCTTTTTTGAATCCATTGTAAATGAGCTTCTACACTTCAAAACAACCGCACAAAATCTGAAAAAAACATACAAAAACTGATAATGAAGCACTCAAAAGCTAGTGAAGACGATCAAGCGGGGATAAGAGGGGGAGTGGTTGAGTCGCCAGTCGACAGTGCACATGGAAGTATTCTAAATGGATATAGAATAGACTAGGTTAGAGCTTCAAAGTTGACCAACAGAGAGTGAGGGGACCCTAACACACCCAGCGCAGCTACAGGAACACTAGTTTATTCTACATTCACTGACTGCGCTAAGCAACAACAGATAGGGAGACTGTGAAAAAGTGTAAGTGCAGTGAACTCGCTGGCAGAGAATAGCCAGTGACTAATTCTACTCTGTAGAGCTTCTACTGCAAAGTACTATTTTAACAGTATTCCCCCCCCCCTTTGAATACTTATCGCCATCAAGTCCCTCACCACTTATTTATTGCCCCTCTGATAACCTAAATCGCTCACTTAGGAGTGATCGCCACAAGGTTGGCGATCGGTAACTTCAGCGTCCCATCTTGTACTTGGTTGCGTACGCTGTCTTCTATCTCACGATTATAACATGTTTTAAAAGGTATAAATTAAACTTTGAAAACAAAATAATAATTTTTCTTGCTCTCGGACACGTCCGTTGCCCTTTACATCTTGGCTAAAAGAGGCCTTATATTGTATTTGCGAGCAACCTTCCTACCTACCGCGCATCCGGGGGGCGCATCCCGATTTTAATACACGTTTTAAAATTCTCCGTTAGATGTCACTAACAACCAGAGATCTCATTAAAATATTTCTCATACATTAATTTTTTTTTATACAGTTGTACATTATTACAAATTTTTGAATACATTCTCGTTTGTTTTCTGAACCTTGCCAATTTAATATGTAACATCATCTAAAGTGTGTTACATATTTTTCCCCCCTCTTGAAAAAAAAAATTGTGTCATTTCTTCCTTTTTTTTTACTGAATGTTTTGATTTAATTTTATAATTTATTAATGACTTTTAATTTAGCAACCAAACTATTCTTCTTTAAAAGAAACATATCATAAACCCTTTTATTATTACTTTCATTTCCATAATTATAACAAAATTTGTTTAACTAAAAAAAATTTTCTTTTTATACGACATTAACATAAAATAAACAAAATTATTTCTTGGATTTACTATCCTTTCCAAATAAAAATTAAACTTTTTAACAAACAAATCTATAATCATCTTTTCTTTTACATTCATAAAATATTTTGTATTGACACATACTATTATACCTTTACACAATGTTGTTTAGTTACTTCATTGCATTAAAACACTTTCACTTATTATTTCCATTTATCTTTGACATACATATATTATAATAAATTTAATTTAGATTTAAAAGTCCTTTAATAAACATTTCTTATTTTAAATTAACTTTTAGGAACTTGTCTTATAAATTCTCAAAATTATTTATTTTACAACATAAAATTTTAAAAACATCGCATTCTTGAAAATATTTTCTTTTCCAAATTAAACTTCTTGTAAACATTTTAATTCCATAAGCACACAATTTTATCTCTCTTCTAATTTCAAAATAACATTCTTCATTCTTAATAAATTTACTCCTTCAAAATTACTCTGTTTCAAATTGCTCTTTGTTTGTCAACATTACCTTACATATGCCCTAGCTATATTATTCACAATCCAATCTCTGGGATTTGCGATTACCGCTTACTTCCTGTAAGCCAAAAATTTTCAACATTATCGACGCTATTTATCTACATATTCTCCTCTCCATTTCACAACTTTAAGCATGTACCATTGCCTCATAACCTTTCGTTATCTCTACAATATTTCGTACATCTCATACCTCTTTTGGATTTCAAAACCCATACTTTGAAAATCCAATTACATTATTCTTAAATTAAAACCCATATTTTAATTTAAAAATCATATAGCTAGCATGTTGACACACAAAGGACTATATGTATTCTGTTACATCTTAAAACTTCTTTCAAATATTTCTGTAAACAATTGAATTAATTTTTTGCTAAGCTCTTTGTATTTACAAATAAGAATTGAAATTAAACGGAACCTACGCTTGCACATTTATACACAATTTTGGTCAAGTGTATAGTCTATTGATTCCCCACAAGTCCTTGAATCGGTGTAGTATTATGTGTTTTGAGATTTGTCCTAGTCTCTCTCATGTAGAATATGTATAGTATGTCAACGTGCACTTTGACATACAATGTGAGTGTTGTCGTGGAGTATAAATTCTGTACAAAGGCACATTCGTATTTTCCTTGTTAATTTATTCCTCTTTTTAAAATAAAGGCTTGCATATTTCCAAATTTAAAATTTTTTTAAAAAAATTTCAACTATTTTAGAAGATAAATTTTGCTTGAAATATTTTTATATGACTATTATACAACTTATACATTTAAATTTCAATACCTTTAAAATTAACTCATAACTTTATTATTTTTTTTTATTAAACAATACTTTTAAGATCCTATCACTGTTAACTTCAATTATAATTTTTTTTTTTTTTATTATATTTTAATTCCTCTTTCGACAAAAGGTCTATTATTAAAGCCATTTTGTTTAATAAAATTGCTTTCAGAAAACTAACGAGAATATATTCTTTATACAGAAAGTCAAGCAAACTCGAAATATTTAAACAAGCTTTACGCAAAGATTGAACCGCAGGCTGGATACTTGTTTATACAAACCCCGGGCAATCAATTCTAACTTGCCTGACATTGGACTTGCAGCTGTGTAAACATTATACTGGGCAACCGGCTTTTAGGAAATGCACAAACTTACAAAAAAAATCTAAACTTTACTAGGCACATTACGATTCATATTTCAAACAACAAGAGTCTCTGACCTTGACTTAAATACAAGTAAAAACAGGTTAAAACTGGTTTCTCCCTGTTAAGTACAGGATCCTTAACCTCACTTTCAACAGACCACGTTTGTTTACAATTCTCAATAACCTAGCAATCAGCTGGTGTTTATCACAGTTCAAGTTCCACCGCCTACTAGACTTTCATTGCCGACCAGCATCTAGGATTCTTTTACTTAACATAAGTAGGTTTTACGATCCAGTCACCAGATGAATCTAGACTATTCATCTATGGTTTTAGACTAATTATCTGATTTAGTCACCTGTTGCTAGCATTTCCGTCTTCTCTCAAGTTACACACTTCTTGCAACATGGCTTTCTAGTGCGGTATTCCTAGTTTTCTATTCAAGTGTTTTAGCCGATTACATCGGGTTTAAACCGCGTCTGATTATTACCCCGCTTACTGATTACGCTCAATTAATGTTTTAGATGCGTTCTAACTATGAATTAACGATTTTAGCCGCGATAAAACTGTTTGAAACCGCTTTCTTTGTACAAGTGTAATTTGTTAGGTTAGCCGCGTGGTATTTTATTACACCGCAGACAATTAACTCTTTAACCTCGTGTGTGAACTATCAAGTGTTGATTAAAGCTTTTCTGTTGTGACTATTTGAAGTGATTTTACTTTACAATAATTTTAAATGAGTTGTAGCTCATGCCACTCGTCGAGAACCTTCTTTCATCTCTGCTAGACACCAAACAGGCCTGTTTCGTCGAACGACTCACCGCTCTTCAAGAACCTCATACAGTTTGGAATGGTAAGTGGCGTAGGCTTAACTTCACTCATAAAATTGAACTATTTCTTTTAATTCACGTTTAGTGTTAAATTTAAATTCAGTGTTTTTTTTTTCTTATTAATAAAGCAGACCCCATACTGCTCCAACAAAGCGTGGGTGGTCTTCCGGACGTTTTAGTGTAACCGCTAATGATTTGAACTACCCTATTTTCATTTTCTGTCTTTAGTTTTGCTACCAAAACTATACATGGTCAACACGGGCCGGATAATTTGAATCAAATAAACCATAGGATACAGTTCACTGCAAAATTCATCTTAAAAATTTCCTTAATTAATTTTATTTTGAATTCCGTAAAAATGGCAATTAATACCGATTATTATTTGTCAAAATTAAATAATATCATTGAGGACCTGGAACAGGTTATTAACATAATTACTGGAAATGATATCCCTACAGGTCTCATTAGCGAAATCCGACGCATCCACGGCAACTTTATTGACACATACGAATATATGGAAAAAAGTTTTGAGCATGAAGTCGCTGAAACCGCAGAAAAGGCTTTTCAATTGAAAGCCAAATTTCAACTTTTGTATTTGCCCATCCTGGCTAAATGTCCAGGCATTATAAAATCTGAAGAAAAAGAAATTTCACCGGCTAACCTCACAAATAATTGCATCAGTCTGCCAAGCCTACAAGTACCCACTTTCTCAGGCAATAACAGTCAATGGACAGACTTTATCACTATGTTTGACTCTATGATCCACTCTAATGCAAATCTGACCGCAGTACAAAAATTTCAGTACTTAAAATCAACTTTAAAAGGCGATGCCTTAGCAATCATTACCGGCTTGACAATTTCAGACAATAATTATGCAATAGCTTACAACGCTCTAAGAAACCGCTATGCCAACCCACGCAGGCTAGCCGATCATTACTTTAAACAGATTCAAGAGTTCAAATCAATGCAAACCGCTTCGCACTCAGAACTCAACCGCTTTCTAACCGCACACTCTAACGCAGTATGTGCCTTGAAGGCCATTAACTTACCGGACTTGGCAGATTTTCTGTTGTTTCAAATGGCAGTTAATAATTTAGATCCGAAGACTCGTCTTAATTTTGAAACCAGGCTAGGCACCAACACTATGCCTACTTACCGCAGTTTGAATGATTTTGTAACTGAACAAGCTAGGGCAATGGAATTGCTCAACCAGCCTTCGACCTCAACCGCAGCTAGCACAAGCCAACAACCCCAACTATCGGTCTCCTCTGTCAACGAACCTGACTTAAGTAATACACCGCCGCTCGAATACCCCACTAAACTCATGACGCTGATCTCGACTACCGCAGCCACTACAAGTAACCCCGCCGACTACGCAGATGAAGCCACACAGCTGAATGAAGGTCATCACCGCAGTACTATGCACCACACCGCCAGGACTCAACCGCCGGCTTTGCGACCACCAGTGATAAGCCAACGCATCCAGTTCAACCGAAGAGCACCCGCACAACAACCATCACCGCTTGTTAGACAAAATTTACCCAGACCGCGCTTGCCTATCAGACCTACCAACCCGCCTCGTAACGATCCGTCCGCAGCACAGTGTTTCTATTGTTCAGCCATTCACAATATCTTTTGTTGTCCAGACTTTCTCAAACTAAAAGCTCAGGAACGTCGCGAGTCTATACGACATATGCAGCGCTGTTTTAATTGTTTCGGCACCCACTACCAAAACAAATGCAAGTCACTCAAGACTTGTAAACATTGCAACGGTAATCATCACTCCTTGTTGCATGACTCTAACTCAGCTTCGCCCCAGCGACCGTGCACGCATCGACACCCAAACTCAGCCAATGACTGCAACCATTCAACTACCAATGGAAAACCTCTCGCCAGTGCCGATAAAACTAACGTCGCTTCTGCCTTATTAGGCACCGCTCAAGTCATTGTAAATGATCATTTTGGAAATCCGCATATCCTTCGGGCAATCATTGACCCAGGCAGTCAAGTGTCTGTCATAACAAAACCCGCAACCGCAATGTTGAGCTTACCTACTAGGAAATCAAATGTTTCTCTTGTCGGGGTCGCTTCTCAAACCACACATATACCAGAATATGTGTCCCTACAAATCTCTTCTAGATATGCCTCAAATTTCAAACTCGATGTCGAAGCTGCAGTACTACCTCACATCACTGACCCTCTTCCATCAATCGCACTAACACCCAGTATACACGCACGTTACAGTCATCTCCAACTTGCTGACCCTCACTTTGACACTCCTGCCCAAATTGACTTAATTCTTGGATCTGACGTATTTAACCGCAGTCTTATTAATGAACCACAGACCATAATCAAAGGTCAACCTGCTGCCCTAAACACTTTCTTCGGATGGATTATCTCAGGATCGCTTCCAGACCATCTATGTCGTCAACCTCACGCCTTCACTACAAGATTAGACGCTCGTTACACCCCTGCACGTCGATCCATGGAGAGGAAAGAAGTCATCCGCACCATTAAAGACACTCAACGCTACAAGAACTTACCCAAGGGTACCACCACCAGTGGCCCCGTTAGAAGATTTAACCATATCACCGAATCTCTTCGCCCTCTAGTCGACGCCTCCGGAATGCTCATGGTGGGCGGGAGAGTTCATCAGCCTTCACGAAATCACCCCTTCTAGCAACCGCCACCTCTTCAGCAGATGTCCAACCCCTTCTGTCATTCTTGGCCCACCTCCTACTTACTTGCGCAACACCTCACCAACTCTTGGGCATCCATCCATCTCTTAGCTATAGGCTGACCTCTTGGTTGTTTCTTTCTAGTTCTTCACCGCTTTCCTACAGGTTCTTTCTTCGGCGCTCTTGCCCCTTTTGTTTCTTTTGGTTTTCTTCGTTTTCCCTGCCACTTTTTTCTCTTCGGCACCCTCGGTTTCCGGTGCTTTAGTGGTTCTTCGCCCCCTACCCACCTGGCGGATTAAAAACATTCGTTTTGGTGGGCGGTATGTTAAGTACAGGATCCTTAACCTCACTTTCAACAGACCACGTTTGTTTACAATTCTCAATAACCTAGCAATCAGCTGGTGTTTATCACAGTTCAAGTTCCACCGCCTACTAGACTTTCATTGCCGACCAGCATCTAGGATTCTTTTACTTAACATAAGTAGGTTTTACGATCCAGTCACCAGATGAATCTAGACTATTCATCTATGGTTTAAGACTAATTATCTGATTTAGTCACCTGTTGCTAGCATTTCCGTCTTCTCTCAAGTTACACACTTCTTGCAACATGGCTTTCTAGTGCGGTATTCCTAGTTTTCTATTCAAGTGTTTTAGCCGATTACATCGGGTTTAAACCGCGTCTGATTATTACCCCGCTTACTGATTACGCTCAATTAATGTTTTAGATGCGTTCTAACTATGAATTAACGATTTTAGCCGCGATAAAACTGTTTGAAACCGCTTTCTTTGTACAATTGTAATTTGTTAGGTTAGCCGCGTGGTATTTTATTACACCGCAGACAATTAACTCTTTAACCTCGTGTGTGAACTATCAAGTGTTGATTAAAGCTTTTCTGTTGTGACTATTTGAAGTGATTTTACTTTACAATAATTTTAAATGAGTTGTAGCTCATGCCACTCGTCGAGAACCTTCTTTCATCTCTGCTAGACACCAAACAGGCCTGTTTCGTCGAACGACTCACCGCTCTTCAAGAACCTCATACAGTTTGGAATGGTAAGTGGCGTAGGCTTAACTTCACTCATAAAATTGAACTATTTCTTTTAATTCACGTTTAGTGTTAAATTTAAATTCAGTGTTTTTTTTTTCTTATTAATAAAGCAGACCCCATACTGCTCCAACAAAGCGTGGGTGGTTTTCCGGACGTTTTAGTGTAACCGCTAATGATTTGAACTACCCTATTTTCATTTTCTGTCTTTAGTTTTGCTACCAAAACTATACACTCCCCTATCTTCCAATACGGTTTACACAATCCACAAGCCACTTTCTTTTACATTCAATTTATACATTTTATAAAACTTACACTGTTAAATGATTAATGAATAATAATTTGTTTTTTTTTTTACTTTTTTGAATATATTTAATTAAATCGGTCATTTGCAGCCATTTTTAATTTTCTTTCAGCCAGCCTACAATTTTACATTTCAAATTTTGCCCAAACAGCAGAGTTGCGCATTTCGTAACGTTATTATTAAATTTAAATTCTTTTAGTTTAAGCTTTAATTTTTTTAGTTCTAGCTTACAGTTTAGGCGTAATAATAACCGTCTATCTGTAACGCCTTTGATGGTAGAACTCCGTTACATTGTAATACTTTAAAATACAAGATTAAATCATTTAAATTAGCAGAGTCTCATTAAATTAAATCTTAAGGCTTATTAACTTTAAATGCAAGAATTGTGTGCTGGTTAAATAATTACTCGATTAAATGCAATTAAAGCAAATTATACTCTTTTTATTCAGCAAACAAAAGGTAAGTTACAATCATGATACAAATTTCTTGACATTCAGTTACGGACATTTAATTTATGAATTTTTAAGGATAACATTCTAACAAACAATTAATCAATCAATGGCTGTAAATGAATCTACACTCGAGTTTACTTCCCCCTTTTTTTTATAATCAAATTTCATAATTCAAGGTGAACACAATTGCACCAAAGTGTGCGTAAATTACTGTTTTGTAAATGAATTGAAACGTTCAAGGTTCTTTAGTTTGAGTTATGCTGTATAACGTTTTAAATTTTGAAATAAATCTTTAAAGTCTTAAATCGTTCACTTAGCTGCATTCACATCTGGTAACCTCGCGTCCTCCTCGTGGAAAGTTTCAGGAAATGTCATCGGTAACTTCAGCGTCCCATCTTGTACTTGGTTGCGTACGCTGTCTTCTATCTCACGATTATAACATGTTTTAAAAGGTATAAATTAAACTTTGAAAACAAAATAAAAATTTTTCTTGCTCTCGGACACGTCCGTTGCCCTTTACATCTTGGCTAAAAGAGGCCTTATATTGTATTTGCGAGCAACCTTCCTACCTACCGCGCATCCCGATTTTAATACACGTTTTAAAATTCTCCGTTAGATGTCACTAACAACCAGAGGTCTCATTAAAATATTTCTCATACATTACAATTTTTTTTATACAGTTGTACATTATTACAAATTTTTGAATACATTCTCGTTTGTTTTCTGAACCTTGCCAATTTAATATGTAACATCATCTAAAGTGTGTTACAACGTTTTACAGGTCTTCTGGGAGTTTAGGAGTCTTGTTATCTGATACTAACACTTTTTAAGGATAGGAAACAGATTCAGCTCTTTACGGTCATTTTTTATCATGTGAATATCAAACCTGGTGATGAATTTTAAAATAATTCGTTAGGCCTTGAGGACAGTACTCAATTTCTTCACAGCCAAGAGGTGACGATGAATGACACAGTGAATAGTAATGACTTTGGGAATTTGTTTCTTGAGGTGGGCTAGAAACCCAGCATGACATCCTGTTATAGCAGGAGTACCACCTATTGCACAAGTGCTAACGTAGGTCAGGGGATTTTCTTTTTCCTTAAAATAATCATGATCCACTGACCGTGTCACATTATTGATCAAAGTTCTAGTAAAAATTTCCTTTTGCTAAAAAAGCAACTCTGTAATATCCGTTTGTTCATTGATAAACCTCACTTAGGTAATAAAATTGCTTGGTAATCAATCAGAGTTGATTCATCAACCTCCAATGCAAATTTAATTTTTTTAATAAATTGGTGAGTTTGGCTTCAACGTTTGTGGCTATTTTGTCAATTTTCAGTACTCAGCTGAGTAAAGACAACACTTTCTTTTTTGAATCCATTGTAAATGAGCTTCTACACTTCAAAACAACCGCACAAAATCTGAAAAAAACATACAAAAACTGATAATGAAGCACTCAAAAGCTAGTGAAGACGATCAAGCGGGGATAAGAGGGGGAGTGGTTGAGTCGCCAGTCGACAGTGCACATGGAAGTATTCTAAATGGATATAGAATAGACTAGGTTAGAGCTTCAAAGTTGACCAACAGAGAGTGAGGGGACCCTAACACACCCAGCGCAGCTACAGGAACACTAGTTTATTCTACATTCACTGACTGCGCTAAGCAACAACAGATAGGGAGACTGTGAAAAAGTGTAAGTGCAGTGAACTCGCTGGCAGAGAATAGCCAGTGACTAATTCTACTCTGTAGAGCTTCTACTGCAAAGTACTATTTTAACAGTATTCCCCCCCCTTTGAATACTTATCGCCATCAAGTCCCTCACCACTTATTTATTGCCCCTCTGATAACCTAAATCGCTCACTTAGGAGTGATCGCCACAAGGTTGGGAACCACTGCTGTAGGTGGTTCCTGAGTACAGAGATGTTACTACTTTTTAAAAACCGAGGCATCACTACAGGGTTCCTGATTTATGTAGTTTCAAAACACCTAAGGATTAAACTTACAAAAGTAAACATCCCCTATACCAGCAATGAAAGAACTCTGATATACAATATTCACAAAATAGGCTTAGTACAAAATCCACATTTTGCTTAAGATATTAATACTTGCAGTGACAGCATCCATCTACATTACAAATTATTTTATATACATAAATTCATTTCTGGAGGACCTTAATAAATTGACAACAAAAATAAATGTATAACACTTTCAGACTAATGGATATTCTGGAGATGAGTTTTAAAATAATTTAATTTAAAAAAATTTTAAACATGGAAAAGGGGACAAATGTTATGATAAGGAAGGAATGTTGTAATAGATAGTTACAAATAAAGTATTTACATTTTGATTTTATTAAAACACATATTACAGACATGTAAATACGCATGTTATTCACAAGTTAAAAAAAAAAAATAAAACAAAACTTTTGTTTTGCAAGAATTGTTTCACAAATCAACAAAATTATGAGCTTATTCAAGCCTAATATGATGAATATTTTAATATTGTTGGGGATGAGTTGAGATTTTATTGTAGACCCTCTTGAAGCTTTCTTTTAGTTAGATATTTTTGTAGTTTTTAACATATTTTCTATTTCAATAGCATTTGTTACTAAATTCATGTAGCTTTGATTTTTCTACAAAATAACAACAGACTTTGAAAACAAATGAAACATGGCTGACTGTACAGTTCCAAAACCTGTTATAAAAATACTTCACAAATCTCAACATCTCGTATTAAATATCTAATTAATTAAGAATGTGGCATTATACATCCCTCTAACAGTTATTTACTAAGAATAGTTTTACAATTCTAAACAGTTTTAAAAAAGCTTTTAACCTATAAATTATATTATTTAGATAATGAAACCTAACCTATAAATTATTTTAAAGTCTGTGAAACATTTAAACAATAATCTTTAATCTAATTTTAAAATTAATTGAGTAATCCTATTATGCATTGTGTATGTGTCCTTTCTACTTCTTATGAGAATTTAAAATCAAATGGTTTTTAATGTTTTCCAGTGCCAATGTACAATTTAAAAAACAATGCTGAAGATGGGTACAATTTACAAAATATAATATTCCCATTCAGAAAGCACTTCTAAAGTGAGTTGTAGAAGATCTTTCTGCATTTTACATTTCTCTCGTAGCTTGTTATAGTTTTTCTCCAAACTTGCATTTTCCTTCTCAAGTTTTGTGTCAAGCTGTGATTCTCTGTAATCTGCCTCATGTTTTTCATATAATCCTTTTCCTTTTTATGGAAATTTCCTCTGTTTCTAAGTGATCTCTCTCTGCCATGTAGTAACCTTGATTTATTTCTGATTGATATGTTTCCGTTTTTTTGTTAGTCCCTTTTATATCTAGTTGGCCTCTCATTGGTTTACCATCAGCTTCCTTTTTACTTTTATATCCTTCTGTAATTTCAAAATTGATTGTCTCTTGGTTACCGACACCACCTTTTCCTTCCTTCTGTACTTCTGCTTTTTCTGAATATGCTGACTCAGGATTTGTACTATCATCTGTTGGTACTTCAAAGGCTTGCTGTAGAATTGCACTTTTCATTTCTGAAATTTTTTGTTTCAATTTTAAATGATCTTTTTCGAGTTTTTGTAATTTTGAACTTTCAGTCTGAAGTTCTGTATAATTTTCTTCTAATTTTGTTAGGCCTTCCTTAAGTTTTGCAACTTTCAATTTTAGTTTCTTGTCTCCAAGTTCTGCTTCCAAGACCTGTACAGAAAATGAAATACTATTTTCAATAAACAATAAATGTTTGAAACATTAACACATTAAAAAATTAGAACACTGTATAAACTCGATCTATCATTTTTAAATCAAATAAGTTTCACTGTTTAAAGCTTAACATTTAGTAATAAAAACGTGTCTTCTACAAAGCTGTCACTGAAACTGGGTAACTCAATACACTTCTCGTAGTTTGACAATTTTTCTTAAACCATTTCTTGTTTATAATATAAAAATTAAAAAATAGATAACAAAGAAATATATTGTAAAACAAACAATAACAGAACGACTATGATAACAATAAAAAAAACATGACTCTAAATAACAATATAAGAAAAAAAATACAACACAATTGCTAAACAAAATACAACAATAAAAAATAATATAACAACAAATAAATAAATACCAATACTATGACAATAAAGTTTTAATACTTATAAATAACAGTGAATGGATAACAAAAAATGTTTCTAACAATAAATATAACACTAACTAAATATCTATACACAAAGTCCCCCCACACACACACTCAAAGTAATATATAAATTATAGTTTATAAAACAATATGCATATATATATATATATATATATATATATATATATATATATATATATATATATATAAATTTGAAATATCTAATGATAAAGAACATTTTCAAGTGGTGCAAAACAAATGACACATTCGCTGGCCGTGGCATCATCCTTCAACACCACCTTTACTCTGAATTCTTAATTTAAAATGGCCTGAATATTGGTCAATCCTATACAATCCACCAGTGTATGCCTGATTGTAAAGAAATCTCCATAGAAATGACATACTGGCGGCTTTTTACAATGTATCGAATATTCATAAGTTGCAAAGGCCAGTGGGCAGCTTGAAGGCATGTAACCACAACCTCCTGAAAATAAGTTCACTATGTGGGTAGGATCTGAAAAGTGTCAAAAACTCCTGGTGGTAAACTAAATCAGGAGTAGTACTTTTGATAAAACTGGGCAATGAAAAATTAATCCGTGGCATTTGTATAATCCAAGGAGGCAGACATCTATATTTAATGCCACATGTTTAGGTTTGTTTCAAAGATCAGAGATTTGTAACATTTAGCGCCTTAAAAGGGCAGGTTCCCCAGCCTCGACTAGAGATTGGGTTAGATCTAAAACCATTGATAGGAGGTCCAAGTCCAGACTGATAAACTCCATCTAGAGTTTTCAGAACTATAGACCGTGCAGGTGAATAGGCTAGACAACCATAATCTATGTGAAATCTAACACGTGGCATACTAGTTTTCTCTGTTCCTTAATTCAAACCACCAAGGACTCTTAACATATCCAATATCTTGTAGCATTTCATCTTTTAAATCACAGACATGTGGGAGCCATGAAAATATTTTATCAAGTAAAAGACACAAAAATCTAACATGTGGTTTGGAGCCGAATCCCATCAAGAGAAAAAATAAGCTTCTAGTGTTGTATACGACAACAAAACCCTATACATCGAGTCTTCAAAGCAAAGAATTTGAAGTCAGTCTCTTTTGACCATTCCTCTAATCTGTGTATTACTATCTTTCCGCCGTTGCTGTACTACGAGCAGGCACATATAAACAAAAGTCACCTACAAATAAAGAACGGTGTACCGGAAATGTACATTAGTAGTGTTACTATTAATGGCCATGGTAAATAGTATGACGCTCAGCTTGCTGCTATACGGAATACCATTTTCCTGTTCATAACTGTTCAAATGAGACGAACACGGAAAGACACAATCGACAAAAAGTTGGCGATGAATGCTACGGTTACCTTGTACACCACATGAGTTTGAAGTGTTCAAAATTCCCTTTTCCACTCCATATCATATGGCTTTTCAAGATCGAAGAAAACAGCAACAAGTGTTTGACCCAAGAGAAAGGGATTTTGAATAGCAGACTGTAACAAAAACAATTGGTCAACAGATGGTCGTCCTTGCTTGAAACCAAACTGTTGGTTGCTACAAAGCTCTATGGTTTCTAAATACCAGACAAGACTACGCTTAACCATATTTTCCAGTAGTTTGCACAAAGTGCCTGTACTACTGAGATTGGTTTTGTCTTTACCTGGTTTTAAAAAAAGAATTACTGTTGCTTCTAACCATGAATCGAAGAAAGTCTGCTCCTTGAATAAACAATTGTATATACGGATGAGGACCAGTTTTCCCAATAATGGTAGATGTTTAATCATGGAGTATACAATACAACCAGGGCCTACTGCAGAATCCTTTGTTGACGAGAGAACTAACTCCAGTTCTTCTTAGGGAACAGAGTCCTCAAAGTAGAATCTCCAGACAACCTAATAATACAATATATTGCTTCTTCCTTGAGTTTGTATGTTCGAAATTTAGTATTAAAAGCTAAAGTAGACGAAAACTTTGAAAATGACATTCCCAGTACATTAGCTACATCAGCTGTTAGTAATCAAACACCCATCCGGATTCTTCAGCACAATGGGTGGCAACGGAATGGAAGTACCACAAACTGAACTTAATTGCTACTATACAGTGGTTGATGGAGTCGTTCATGTAATAGTAATAATGTACTGTACCCAAGAATTCTTTCTACTCAGCCTGAAGATCCACCGTGCTTTAGCACAGACCTTCTCGTATTCTTAAAGGTTTAAAATTATGTGGGTGTTGATTAAATCTCCTTAAAGCTAGCCGTAAACAGAGGATTTCTGATCAATCATCATTCCACCATGCCACAGCTGGGTGGCATGGATGTACAGATGTTTTCAGAATGGTCTTTTCTGCAACATTCAAAATTGATTTTGAGAAAATATTAACAATTGCATCAATGGGGTTAGATAATCCATTTAAAGTGATATAAAATATTCCGGTTGCGTTCCAGTTGACTTTTCCTGAGATCCAACAGGAATGTCGAGAGTAACGAGAGGAGGAGTCACATAAATTGATCTTAATAGGTGGATGGTCTCTTCCACTTGTAGTTAAGTACCGGCCATGTCCATCTAGCAGCCAAACGAGGGCTGCAGATCGATAGGTCAAAGCTGTCCATCCACCAGTACGCGCTGCTAAATGAAGAGAACCATCATTTAACAGACATAAATCCAGTTCCGTTCTTACACTCTCCACAAGATGTCCTCGAGAGTTGCAAGTCAGAGATCCCCCAAGACAAATGGAGATGATTAAAATCACCTACCTATAAGAAAGGAGTCGGTAACTGCCTTATTAAGTCAACTAAATCACTCTGTTCCAGGTTGTCACCTGGTGGCAAGTAGATACACCACACATCAAACTTATACAGGGCAGCTGTTAGAACAGACACTGCTTGTAAAGGAGTTACAGTAGAACCTCTCTAATTCATCTCGTTTGGGACAGAGGGGGTGACAAATTCAGGAAAAAGATGTGAAATTAACTTGTAATTATCCATAAACATAGAACATAAATATGTAAATAGGTATGTAATGTAATTAATGTTGTACATACATTATTTGTCACCCAAAAAACTCAACAGCACTATCACACAACATGATAAAAACATTAGTAGCTGGCAGTGAAGTATGTATTTAGGTATACAGTATCTTAGTTTATTTTAATAAAAGACATAGAAAAACCTATGAGAGTACCTTGTAAGAACAATAATGCTAGCAAGAAAAAATATGCTATATTAAATCTATTTACTTTTCAGTTTTCAAAAAATTTCTTTTCTTTTGTATTAAAGCCTATACTACCTGACAGTGCAGATGATGTTTGTTATTCCTAAGATGAATTAAAGAAGGTGATAAATTAGAGAGGTTCTTTTGCATTAAGTTTAGAGAAACAGCATTTATAAAGTCAAGGGCAAGGACGGATACACCATGTCTAGCTTAATCCTATGTAACAAATTTGATCTAAAAACTGAATACTCTGGAAATACTTCCTACTTCATGGAAATTGTGCAATTCGTGAAGATGTGTCTCTTGGAGACATATTAACATAGGATACACATCTCACACAAGTGCCTCTAGATCTTCTACGTGACTCCTAACTCCAATGACGTTTATTGTATCACTATCTTGCTAATTGCAGACGTTTATCAATTTAGCAATGGATTTATCTGACACTCATTAGTACTCTCTCTTTTACCTGATACATTCACAGACATCTCAGGCTTGGAATCCTCAAATTCCATATACACCTGCTCGGAGAAGGAATCAGAGGTTTTGGATTTAGGACTGGAGGTTTGCCTTCCTCTTTACGAAAGTAGGCGCCAAAAGTTTACTACCTGTTAGCAATATCTTTTGCTTGGAGACACAATGCTCAGTTAAAGATTTACTTAATTATCAAGAACTACAGCAGGAGAGCTCAGTAAAGGAGCAAATTAAAAAACATTGCCGGTCATCTCAAATTTAAAGAGGGATCATCTCCAACTAGAGACATCAGGTAGAAATCAGTTGAGTGATATGATGACTGGCATCCTGCCCATCAGACCTGTTATCGTTATGATTCATTATTCATATTAGGTTTGACTTTACTAAAACACGTTTTGTAGGTTGCATACAATCTACAGTAGGTTGTTTGCCGAACTAGTTGTTCGTATTCACGCGGCTACTGCACAGTGCTCAGTTGAAGATTTACTTAGTGTATCGAGAACCTCTTCAGAAGAGCTCAGTAAAAAAGGCAAATTACAAGACATTGCAGGTTGTCTCAAATTTAAAGAAGTACCATCTCCAACTAGTGACAGCAGGTGTATTACTTGCTTTGTTAACACTTCTATTTTTTGTGTCAGTTTGGAACAGTTCGTACATGACGATTTTTCAGCTGACAAAGTTGCAGAATATGTTTTACCTATAACCTTTGGTTGAGCAGATCCATAAATTCTCCTCGCCTCTGAAAACGCTATTCTCCCTTTAGCCATGATTCCCAGTATAGTCTTTTTCTCCTTAAAGACAGTTGAAAGATGACGCTGGGTGATCACCACCACAGTTGGAGAGCTTTGGAGAATTAACGCACTCCTTTTCATGGCCTTTGACTCTACATTGACCACATATAACCTGCTTCGAACCTAAAAAAACCACATCAGAAAATGATATCATTTTCAAGAGAAACGAGTTTGTCTTTCATTACAGGTTACAACAAGTAGTATCGCAAATGCACTGCTTCAAAGGTTTGTTAAATAAGCGAATATAAGTTACTACAACGAATGTACATATTATTACCTTTGCAACGGTTTCCCCTGGCAAGGAGATCTTGGTCGCTGGTTGATGCAAAACTTCTTCATTAGACCAAACATTACCAAAACTGTAAATCTGCAGGAAAAAAATATTTCAACTACAGTTATTGACTTTGAAATACAACATATAAAAGCACCAATATTCAAACAGGTATTAATACAATATGTATGAAAGCAGATGCTGGCCTGCGTTAACAAGTTGATTGTAGTTTTATACAAGTGCAAAGATTTACTTTACAAGAGAGTTGTCTTTATTATTTAATGTAGTTCTTGTTATTATTACATTATCTGTTTATATCTTGTGAATGATATGTTGCAGACTTCATTACCACACAACCTCTCTACTCCGTTACTTATCGTATCCCATCAAACCATAAATATATCCCCTACTTACGTCTCCACATTTAGTCACTGCTAAAGAGTGAGACGCTCCACAAGTAATAGCAACAATAGGCTCACTTAACTCTACAACCGTAGGTGTTGTGTTCAATGCATTTAATACACTGTCATAAGTTTGTATGCCTCTCCATTCATAAACCTGAAACACATGCAAAATCATAAATATTCTTCTTTACACCAACTTCTGCATAAAAATTAATAATAATAAATGCATTAAAACTTCTATTCTAAATTTGTAATTATAAAATACAGTTGGTATAAATTTATGTATGGCTGTGTATTAACACGCTACTGCCATCTGAGGATTTAATAAAACGGATTTAAAATATTAGTTTGGCGGTAATATATTAAAAAAATGTTACAGTATGTATAACTACTTGTTATATTTTGCAGGCATACTTCACATCAGATTATTTTACTCCATTGTAGATTTTTTTAACACTAATTAAATGTATAATTTTTTTAAAATTAATTAACTACGTAAATTTTTTTTTAAAAAAACAGCCTACTAAAAAAAATATAACACATATATATAATTTTTACTTACTAAAAAGTAGAAATAATGTTCTAATAATGAAAATATAATTTATCATAAACTTATTAACCACAAAACTTTGACATTGACACCGAATTTCATACTTGGGTTCATATTTAACATTATGAGTCCAAACAACGGAAACGTTGTCTGAGTGAAGGTGACAAATAAAGGGGTTTCAACATGACGTTGGAACACCTTGGCATACAGATTAACAAATTATGATATAAACACAGGTTATTCTATAATTTCTTTCATAGGCTTATTTTATAGGTATAAGAAATTTATTAAATTTATGGTAAAAAACAGTTCCGCAGTGAAAACACTACAAGCTGAGGGTAATCCATATGTGCAGGTATGTCTCAACGCATAAAACGCTCACCCAACGCCATTGTACAGTTTAGACCTATCAGTAAAAATAATTTCACTGTGTTTGTAGGATCTGTAAATTGTCAAAAACTCCTGGTGGTAAACGACATCAGGAGTAGTGTGTTTGATATAACTGGACAATGAGAAATCGAAACGTGGAGTTTTTATTATCCATGTAGGTAGATAGCACATTGTTCGTTCAAACGTATCAGGAAGTGTCAACTCCCAGTTATCCATTTTGCGTAATGTTCTTATGCCGAATGGCGCAGTTGAACTTTGACGTACTTCATAATTAGATGCATATAGGTTATGAAAGACCATTTTGAATGCCGGATGATTAGGTTTACTACAATAGGTAATATCATACCAGAAATGTATGATATTTGTAACATTTGATGTCGTTTTGACAAGGAAAGTACCCCCGCCTCAACAAGAAGACTAAGAATTAGGCTATTTCTAAACGCACCAGCAGAAAGTCTAAGTCCAGAGTGGTGGATGGTATCAAGAGTTTTCAGAACTGTAGGTCTTGTTGATGAATAGGTTTGACAGCCATAATCAATGTGCGATCTAACGTCTGCGCGATAAAATCAAAACTTATAGTTCTGTCAGTTCCCCAATTCGTAAACCTAAGGACTCTTAACATATCCAATTTCTTGCTGCATCTCACCCTCAAATCACGAAGATGTGGGATCCATTTTATCAAATAAAAGACCTAAAAATCGGACATCATCCGTGGTCTGAAGCTGAATCCCATCAAGATAAAGGATAGGCTGCTGGTGTTCCCTACAACAACTAAATGAACACATTGGGTCTTCGAAGTCGAGAATTTAAACCCCGTAGTTTTTGACCATTCCTCTAATCTGTGTATAATCAACTGCAAGGATCTTTCCGCGGTTGCCATATTACGAGCAGGCACATATATACAGAAGTCATCTACAAAGAGGGAACAGTGTACCGGAGATCGTATATTACATATTATACTAATAATAGCAACGGCAAACAGCATTATGTTTAGTACGTTGCCCTGCGGTACACCATTCTCCTGTTTACAAATATTTGAATATGTGCCTCCAAGATGAATGCGGAAGGACCGATTTGACAGAAAGTGTGCTATGAATGCAAGGATGTTTCTCTGTATACCCCATGACTTTAACGTATTTAAAATTCCTCTTTTCCATGCCATATCATATGCTTTCTCAAGGTCAAAGAAAACAGCAACGAGTGTTTGACGCAAGAGAAAAGCATTTTGAATAGCAGATTCTAACAAAACCAAATGGTCAACGGATGATCGTCCTTGCCTGAAACCCCACTGGAGGAAACTTCAAAGGAGGACAAGTTTTGCCAATGGTGGTAGTTGTTTCAGCATGAAGAATACAATCGAATCAGGACCTGGTGCAGAATCCCTCGTTGATGCGAGAGCTGACTCCAATTCCCCTATAGAGAAAGGAGTGTTCAAAGGAGAGTCCCCAGACAACCCACCAATAAACGGTATTGCCTCTTCCTTCAGTTTATACATCTGGAATAATTTATTACAGGCTGTAGTAGCAGAAAAGTTAGAAATTGATGTTCCTAGCGATTGCTTTAGCGCTATTGCTGGCAACAGAGTGGAAGTATCACAAACTGATCTTAGTTTCCTCCACACTGTGGAGGACGGAGTTGTTCATCTAATAGTGCTAATGTACTGTTCCCAAGAGTTCTTCCTACTCAGCCTAAATATCCTCCATGCTTTTGTACGGAGTATTTTATATTCCTGAAGGTTTCCATTTGTTGGGCGTCGCTTGAATCTCCTAAGAGCTCTTCTTTGTAAACTATGGATTTCTGTACATTCATCATTCCAAAACGGAACAGGTGGACGGTGTGGGTACACAGATGATTTAGGAATGGTCTTTTCAGCGGCATACAAAATAGTCTTTGTAAAATTGCATCAATGGATGTCAGATAATCCGTGTCGAGTGATACAAGGTAATTCGAGTAGGCGTCCCAGTTGGCTTTTTGTAAAAGCCAATGGGAATTGGAGCATAACAGGGTGAGGAATCACATAAATTAATCTAATTGGCACATGGTCGCTTCCATGCATGTCATTAAGCACTGACCATGTGCATCTAGTAGCTAAATGAGGGCTGCAGATCGATAGGTCAACAGCTGTCCATCCACCTAGATGTTGGTTGGTAGATGCTGCCAAATGAGTAGGCGAACCATCATTTAGCAGACATAAATCCAGTTCCGTTCTTATACTTTCCACAAGTTGTCCACGAGAATTGCAATTCGGGGATCCCCAAGACAAATGGTGGGCATTGAAATCCCCTACTAATAAGAACGGAGTTGGTAACTGGTTTATTAAATCTACTATCTGTGTCGAATCCTGTCGTTTGGTGGCAAGTAGACACAACACATAGTGAACTTACACAGGACAGCTGTTTTAATAGCTACTGCTTGTAAAGGGGTTATTAAGTTCATTGACACCACATCAATACAGTCACAGGCAGTGGAAATTCCCTTGAAGAATTTTTCTAAAATCCTAAATATTATTTCCTATCTTGCAATTATTCTTTTTCATTTCCGTTTAAAAATGTGTTAATAATCATGTGATGCAATATCTCAGAAAAATATACAATAATGCTGTCTTTAATAATTATTAGGAAACACATTTTTTACAAATAAAAATTAATAAAAAATAAAGTGAAAGTTCATATTTAATGAATTTATCTCTTGATATTTAGAAAGTAAGGAAGTTTACATATGAGGATTATTGAATATCTTGCTTACGGTAAATGAACTTAATCGTATTTTCAGTAAATTTATTTTCGCTTATCTCGTTCGAGTAATATAAAGTTATGTATCAATACAGGTAGACCATCGAAAAAAGCCACCTTCATAAGGAAAATTCATTCTTTCGCATCCGATGCTGCTCGTTCTAACCAGCTTTCTCAAGCAAGAAAAAAAAATCTATTCGTTTTATATTTACTTTTTTCTATGTTATTTTTATGGGATAGAATATTACATAAAATAAATGATGTGACTGTTTATTTTGCTTAATAATTATCTTATAGTTCAAAAACCTTATTAAAAAAAAATTTCACTCCAAAATTTTTTTAAAAATTTAAAATAGCATATTATTGTGTTTAAATACGATGTATAGGGATGTAACTATAGTGGGACCACCAGGAGGGTTCCCCCTTTCATTTGCAAGCAAAATCACTTTGATAGGAAATTATCATGGAATAAACATTTTTTTAAACTTATAGATCGAATACAGAACCTCTTCCTTTTTTGAAGTTGGTTAAAAAACTTCATAAGACATTTAAACAAATAAAACATCATCATAAAACACTTCAATCTTATTACCATTTTCAAATTTATTTACTTTTTTCACAAAGAATTCCTTAATACAAGATTGCTGTAATCTTCCAGTAAAATATTGTTGAATAATTAATTGTTCATATTCATGTTTGTTGATTTTTTTTGCGTTCTGCTGAACAAGCTGCCATAGAGGAGACTCTTAGGAGCTTGTAGAACGTTCTACTTAGATCTTTTTGGTACGCATTTGTCATTTTTATCGTCATCAGTATTTTCTTCTTCAATAACCTCTGATATTGGATCAACTCCCTTACAAATGTTGTCATCAGTCATTCCCACTGCTGTTTCAGTGGTATCATCAACTTCCATCCAATCAGTGTATTCTTTTAAAAACAAATCAAAATGCTACAAGTTCTCTTCTGACTCTTCTTTATATATTACACTTTTTTATATGTAGCTTGGTCTTCATTTTCCTTAATAAAAACTCACCAATTATAAAACAATTCAGTTTTTTCAGGCAATTCATCTGAGGTAAGGCTTTGAAATTAATTCATATTTACTATTATTCTAGGACGCATCTCTCATCAGTAAAAAGCTTTCAGATTTTTAATTACTCCTTGGTCACATGGCTAAATAAGTAAGGTAGTATTGGCCGGAAGAAATGACTTTGATATGTTTCAGCATAGTGCACACGTCGTTATGTGTAGTGAAGTTGTGTATTAGAAGGACAATGTTGTATTTCAGCCTGTTATTCCATTTAGTCAGCCATTCATTACAATTTCTGATGTCATCCTGGCATTGGAGTTTCAATGATATTTAAATGGTAGCTTTTTGATACCTTGAAAACAGAATGGATATTTAGATTTCTTGATGATTAAGTTTTTCTCTGTCCAACCATGTTAGCACACAAAACAGTTAAACGTTGTTTAGATATTTTAATTTTAATTTATGTAGCCACTAGCATTTTCATTTTTTAATACATAAATATGTTAGGGTAGAGGACAATAACAAAATCCAGTTTCATCTGCAATGCATACGCAGTTATGAGAACACTCAGCATAATTTTTGGCTCTTTATTTTGTAACCAGTCCTCAGCTCCAGGAAATCAGCACCTTTGTTTTCACCACATGTTTTCTTATAAAAAATGTTTTCCGTTTTCATGCATCTATTGAACCATCAACCTGTGGCTTTAAAATCTTGCTTTCCTATTTTTTTGCAAGATCCGTGGTTTTTTGGCGCATTAATGGGCCATCAACACAAGCATCTTTTTCGCAAACATTTTTAAACCATAATTTCAAAACTGATTCTCCTTGTGGATTTTTCCCAGAATGATTTATTTTGCTATCAACATTTTCATTACAGTTTGATAATGACAGGACTTGGTCCTGTCAACATTCTCTTTAGTCTTCAACATTTTAAATAAGAAAGGTTGCAAATGTCAAGTTGAGGAGCAGAGTTTCCCTGACTCGTTTTTAGTAATTTACTGTATCGATCTATAAAATCAAGTTTATCTTTAAGACTTAAATGACGTCATTTATTTTGAAATTCAAACATGTTGCTATACTTTGAAACTTCAAGTAACACCAAACCTCACAAAAAATGAAGAGATTTTCCAAAATTAAATTACATAAAGTCGCAGTGAAATCATATATGACAATATAGAAATAAACGGTGCAGCACTAAGTAGTAGTCACCTGAACAAATGGCATACGAACAACTAGATAGAAAAACAACTACTGTATATTCATTTTATAAAACCTACAAGACATGTTTGAATAAAGTCGGGATATGAATGACATATGGATAATGAATTATATGTCGATAACAGGACTGATTCAAAATTTTAGTCACTACATCATTTATCTGATTTCTTAGAATATACAATACTTGTAAATATTTTTGTTTCGAGCAATCTAATAAACAGATATTTTATTATAAAATGAACTATATCAAAGACCAAAGAGAAGATTACAATAAACGCCTCGATTACAATCCATTTACACAATTCTGGGGCTGTCTTCAAGCGAAACGATAATAATAACCAAACAATAACATTCAGCAAGATCACATTATGAGCCGGCTACTGTATATTAAATGCTTTAAAAATTCTATTCAAACATTTGTAATTACAAAATACAGTGACTATAAATTTATTGTCAGTGGGTTTGGATTACTTCCTGCCTCAAACTTACATCAGCAATCATTGAATATCCAATGTATATCAACATAAATATAGAAATCTTGTTGCTGTTCATTACGAGTGGGTTGTTAATTCTTTTTACCTTTTTGCTATTACTTGTGACCAGACTTTTTGTTAACTAAAAGTTGTTAAATTGTTAACTTACACTTGGAGGAAACGTTTTCGTCTTATGACTTCTTCAGCCTCCTATAACTTCCTCGGTACCATTATTTTGAAAGTTAGAAGTGATGTGATCTGTGCCGTGTTTGTTCATTTAAGATGTCATATTCATGTGTGTTGCTATGTCTATATATTTCATACTGTTCTAGTGTGTTTAATTTATGGCCTTTGTTGTATGTGTGGAGGATGTTCATGTTATTTTCCATACTTTTTCATGAGTGTTTAGTGTCCATGAGGTGATTTGCGAAGGTGGATTCAATAGTGTGTAGTGCGCTTTTGTGTCCTTTATATCTTTTGGCGAAAGATCTGTCTGTTTGGCCAATATAGAACTTATTGCAGTTGTTGCATTTTAGTTTGTATACTGTTGGGATATTGTATGTGTTGGTATTGTTATTAATGCTGTGTCTGATAGCAGTTTGGCTTTTATTTGTTGTTCTGTAAGCTAGATTGTATCCAGCTTATTTGAATTGGTGTGCTATTTTATTTGTGAGTTTGTTTATGTATGTGAGGGTGATGAATTTGTTTGTGTTTTTGTTGTTGTTACTGTTATTGTTGAGTATTTTTCTGTGTAGTTTGACTATTAAATGATTGTCATATCCATTTTTGTGAGGTAAATATTTGATTGTGTTTAGTTCCTCTGTGTAGTTAGTTGTGGACATACATATTTTATTTAGTCTGTGTAGTAAATGTTTGAATGCTGTTTATGTTGTATTGGGTGGTTTGATGAATAGTGTATCAGTGTGTCTGTCATAGTTGGCTTGCGGTATTTGTTGAATTCATGTTTGTTTGATTTTTTGTTATGGTGATGTCTAAGAAATTCAATGTTTTGTTGTTTTCAAACTCTGCAGTGAACTGGATATTTTTGTGTATTTTGTATATATGTGTTTGGAGCTGTTGGCATTGTCTTATGTTTCCTCGGTATAGTATTATAACATCATCTACATATCTGTGCCAATATGTTAACTTATCTGCGTGTTTGTTGTTATTTATGATTTTATTCTGTTCTGTGTTGTAGGAATACTTCTGCGAGAATACTTGAAATCGACGAACCCATTGGTAGGCCTTGTTTCTGTGTGTAATATTTGTTGTTGTGAGTGAAGTAGTAATGGTGTTCAAAATGTGTATGATTTCTTTTATGATTTTTTCTGGAGTGTTGTTAAGTCTGAGATTGTCTCTATTGTGATAGTTTATATTTGTGAGTGTACCTAGTTTTATGTACTTTATAATAGTTCTATCCATATGGCGCGCTAGTTTGTGTGCTGGTGATTGTTGGCTGTTGATTATCGGTCTTATTGGTGTTCCTTGTTTATGTTGTTTAGGAAGTGCTTGTAAGGTAGGTGCCGTAGGTCTTATTGCTTTAAGGTATTTTGTCTGTGTTTTAGATTTTACGCGTTTAGTTGAATTAATTATGTGTTTAACTGTTGTGATATTTGTTTGTTGAGTCTTTATTTGTTTCTAAGATGTTGTTTGCCGTAATGAATTCATTAATTTTATTGTTTAAATCCTGTGTAAGCATAATAACTGTAGTATTACCATTATCTGCTTTTACGTATTTTAAATCGTGTTCTCTGGCTTTTTGTTTTAGTGATTTGGCTGAATGTATTTCATTGGTGTGTGTTATGCTCTTTTGGGTCTTGTGTGTTGGGGGTCTTATTATGTTACTAATTAAATGTCTTAAGTGTTCTTGATCTTGTATTTCTGTCGGTTTATTGATTTCTGTGTCAATTATAATTGCTGTTTTTATTATATTGTTATCTTTGTAGTGTATATTATGTTTTAGGCTTTTATTTTGTAATTCTATTTCTTCAGTAGTAAATGTGATGTTAGTGTTGTTTATTGTTTTTTCTTAAAAAGAGTGTTTTGGCTTTTTTATTGCTGGATTATTTCTCTAATTTGAAAACTGATTTATTTTCTTTTTATGTATTTCTTGTAGTGTTTTAGTGGTCCATTTGTGAGATTCTGTAATTAGATCGCATGTGAATTCATGTCCGTATGTATTAGAAAAGTTTAAATGTAATTGTAACAATTTTAGGTTAAGGTTAACTTTTTCTACATAAAGTTCTTTTATCGATTGTTTGATATACATTGCTTCTGTGATTTTAGTTGTTTTTATGGCTGCTTTGTTTATTTGTTTTATGTTTACTTTAGAGTATTTAGGTGTGATGTTATTTTTAAGACATGTTTTGTTAAATTGAATGTGTGCGTGTGTTTTCCAAACCTTCAAAATTGTTTTCTGAAATTGTTGAACTTCTTCTTGCCGGGCTTCATTAAATATTGAAATTTGTTGCTGTTCATGAGGAGCTGGTTGTTAATTCTTATTACACTTTTGCTATTACTTGCGACCAGACTTTTTGTTAACTAAAAGTTGTTAAATTGTTAACTTACACTTGAAGGAAACGTTTTCGTCTTACGACTTCTTCAGCCTCACTGAAGAAAATGTTTCCTCCTAATGTAAGTCAACAATTTAACAACTTTTAGTTAACAAAAGGTCTGGTTGCAAGTAATAACAGAAGTGTAATAAGAATTAACAACCAGCTCGTCATGAAGAGCAACAAGATTTCGATATTAAATTGTGACATAGCACCTTGGATGCAAGAAAATGTGTGTTTATAAGGTGCTAAGATGTTGAAAATGTCCACAAGACGAATTATATAATAGTTTGTTGAGGAGTGTTGAATATATATATTTTAGTTCCAGAAATTAGGGCAAAAGTTAAGTGAGAAATAGCGAAGAAAAAATGGAAATATCAAAATTCAAGTGAAGAAAAATAATGATTTTCAGAATGCAATAGAAACTAAAACAAAGATCAGAGATGGATTTTAGAAAACTGTAGAAAGAAGAGAATAGTAAGCTGGTATGGGTAGCACGATGGAGGCAGACATGCGTATATATAACATATGTATGAGAAAACATATGTGTAAGTGTATACATATATATGTGATACAGTTGGCATATTATTTATTTTATATACAGTAGAAGTTTATTTTCGAAGATCCCAGCACTATTAGGTGACGAAATGTTTTGAACAGATGGTTTGTATCAAATAAATGTAATCTTGATGGTAAATAGGGTTCTTTATTAATAAACACAAATACACTCACACACATACATACATACATACAGAAAAAATCTTGATAACACACTTTTATTTATTGCGCTTAAAATCCTACACAAGAAAATTCCTTTTTCTGTACATTTTGTCCCTATAAACTGAAATTGATATTACAAAGAAACCCCTACTCTTTCCCAACAAAAGGAAAAAGAGTAGTACATTATCTGACACAGATTAATATACCATAGTCTTCAATATTACGTAATTTTGGAATGCAACAGAATAAAGAATCCCTTCTTTATAAACTTTTACCGTTAGTGTGTTACTCTAGTGTGATTAATAACAGATTTCTACGTAACAGATTTAATAAACAACATAGTAGTCAACTATAAAAGACTTCTTTCAAAAGATTAAGCTGAACAGATTTAACATATTTAATAGATAAAGTAAACGCAAGTTGAAAGATCTAAAGCTTAAATGATAAAATCCATACACTGCAGTAGAACACCAAACATGTAAACAAAAGTGCAGTACATTTAACAGTTTATGAAAACACACTGATCATTTTAACACAATGTAATAAAAAAATACCCAAGTCTACTGAATTTTATTTGTATATGTGTTTAACACTCCGCCGGGCGCAATATGTTGTAGAACACGATCGGGCGCATTGAGCCTGGGAAGCACACTTTGATCTACTATTTTTTTCTACACATGTTCACATTCTCTTACAAAAAAATTATCAACTACAAACACCAAAGAAGAGGAATAAAACAGTTTGTCATGATTTTCGAAAATAACATAAGTTTATTTGAGAAAATGAATATACATTTTTCCATGAGCTATAATAATGAAAATTGCATTGAATTAGAACACGAATATAAAGAACTGGAAAATTGGTCATTAATCTGATTCATCATCGATATGTCCCTCTACCTCTCTTTTATAGCATTGAGTACACATGAAAACAGTATGTGAGAGGCAGGTAGCAGTATAACACTTTTTGCTTTCATATTGACTTAATCTCCTGTGATGAGTTTCTGAGGTGCAAGTTTCATATCTGCGTCTATTCAGAGATAATTGTTGTTCTGTTTCATTTAGTTCATTGTTCTTGAGTCAGAGCGAATCTCTTCAATTTTTGTTGAAGGTTTGACGGCATCCCAATTGATTTGAGACTTCGTCAAGCAAGTTGACCAAACACAAGTTCGTTAGAGAGTTGCTTAATAAACAGTCTCCTTCTCAGATCTGCAAAACCATTGCAGACATATATGATCTGGGAATTGATTGAAGCAATATATAGTATTATGAAAAAAATTACCAAGGGCCACCGTTTTATGTTTCGAGACACATTATATGCACCACACATTTTGTCTACAATACCTACTCCCAACTTAGTTGAATAATAGAAACTAATTACTTATGGTTTTTGTTTTTTACCAGTAGAATCATCAAATGATTCGTCTTCATGCAATGATGATACAAGGAGGACATTTTTGTTCTTTCTTGGGACATAGGATACCAATGTATCACCATCACTACTGAAACCAAAAATACTAGAGAGTTGTGTTCTGGCTTTGGGGGCTATGAAATCCTTTGGTAGCTTTTTCCCGATGGTCCCAAAGTAGGAGAGTTTCTTTAGTTTCAATTCATTTAGAAGACTCACTTGTGTGAACCAGTTGTCGGCCGTTATGTTCCTCCTGAGCCAAACAAAGGTTCTGCCAATCTTTCCACAACATCTGGTGCCTTGTTGCTTACACAAAAGAGTCCTTCGTTCTGCTTTCCTACGTATATTTCCATGTTGAGCAAATAGAACGTTTTCGCATCTACTAGGTAGAAAATTTTAATCCCATAGTTACTTGGCTTGGAAGGGATGTATTGCCGGAAAGGACAAGTGCCACGTAATGCAGAGAGCATTTCATCTATCGTGTATTTTCACCAATACAGTAGCTTAACTTTACAATTAGTCAAAAATTTTGTGAATGTATCACGTATTGGTGCGAGCCAATCCAGTTCCTTTCTATTGGACCTTGTTTCTCGATCATCAAATCGAAGACACCGTATGAGAAATTTGAATCTCTTGATACTCATGACAAGACTGAACTTGGCAATGCCGTCGCCATCTGTTCCCCATAATTTGTTGAGGGATAGTCTATTCGCTTTATAAATACCAGCCAAGTAGAGTAAACCAATAAATGCTCGTATTTCAACTAAATCTGTATGTTTTACATCCTGTTTTCTAGAAAATGCTTCTTTGATATTATCTATGTACTGATTAGTTAGTATACTTTACGATATCATTTAGAATGTCCTCTATAAATAAGCAGTTCCAACATTTCACAGGAGTTTTTGCTGCTTCAATAACCCCAGGTAAGCGAGTCATGATGTTTTGAGATCTCCTACGAACTTTGCTTTGTCGATGAGTCTTATACCACTTTGAAATATTGAAACATTTTGCAACAAATCACGTGATCGGGAGCAATGTGCTTCTATGTATCGATAAGCATGAGATATTTCATAAAATGAAATTACTAATGTAAATATGTGATACAGTATTCCAAATGAATGAGAAAACTTACTTGTCAAACTGCAACATAATCAGGCGCAATGAGCCTATTAGATCTTTTCACTTGTCTGCCGTAAACGAAGAAAGAAAATCACTAACTTACCTTGCCAGGTAAGGTTGCAAAGATATTTGACACACACACACACGAGAACCTCGTTAATTCCTGTTCCCATCAACTCAGACCTTCGGGTAAGCCGAGCCAGTTTAGACAGTTGTAAAATGCCAAAGCTTTGTGTAATGTTCTACATTGTGATTGTCTGTTTGTTGAACTTGTAATCAAGTTTCTTGTTGTTGTAAATTCTAACTTGATGAGTTTTTTTTTTCATTAAGTTTAAATAGTTCAAGATATATTAGTTTTTTAAGTGCTAAAAGTGTGAATATCAAAGACATTGAGAGTTTGTTGACAGCAAAAGCAGAGGTTACGATACACACTGGCCTAGCTTCTCAAATTGAGAAGGATGTGTAATAATGTGGCGTATAAATGCCACTCCAACATTACAAAAAAAGAAACCTTAAAGCTTGTTTTCATAAAAAGCAAACATCGTATGGATTTATCTTTTATATTTCCTTGCATTGTGTCAGGAGGCTGAAGAAGTCGTAAGACCAAAACGTTTCCTCCAAGCGTAACTTAACAACTTTTAGTTAACAAAACATCTGGTTGCAAGTAATAGCAAAGGTGTAATAAGAATCAACAATAAGAATCATATTAAATGCATTAAGACTTCTATCATACATTTGTAATGTAACACACCTAATAAATTCCAATTGCAATAAGTACGTTACATGATATATATGTTTTTTTTTTAATGTCTCATCAACAGAGCTAGCAGGAAATTCCCAGGGAAGATTCTAAATGCACAATGGTGGGGCATTTCCGAATTTAGTTTCTGTGGGAAACTGACACAGCACTCTCACAACACGTCTCTGAGGGAGGAGCAAGATGGGCTAGCTTTCGTAAAAAATGTTTATAAAACTTTTGAATAATGTGATTTTCTAAATTTATTAAAAAACGGGAAATGTTATTGGTGGCTTTGTTACTTATAGTTTGTTGTTTCAAAATTTAAATACGTTATAAAAGTGAACTAGTGTAATTAATTATTAAATGTTTTAACAAAGCCACTTGAGTGAAAGTGATTGCCAAAGGTATGTTTTAAATTTAATATTTTTTAATATTTTAACCTAGGTACAAATAAATCTGTTTAAACTGGATCCAACTGCTCAGATTCAATCACAATTCAGCTGGGTTTAGATAAAACATTTTAATTTACAATACATTTATAATAAACTTTTATGAAACACTCATTTTCATTAATTCCTGACTGTTCCTTAAACAACATTAACAAAGAAATATATTTGAAGAAGAAAGTCATGTTTTTTTGCCTTTCCATTGTCTGACAATGCCAAATAATGTCCATTTATGCACTTGGCATCTATAATGTTTGGGAGGTTTTGAAGCAAATCAGGTTTTCTGCAAGTACTTCCATGAACATTTGCTCCCCAAACAAGAACTTTACCTTCCCTGGTATAAGCCAAGGCATCCCCATAATAATCACACACTGAAACACCTATTCACCACAGACATATTACTTTACACTACAAAAGCACTTCAAAACAATGGCAACTAATATTTGATCTTTGTGAAATAAAATTATTTATAGAATTTCCTACTACTCTAATGAACCTTACCTTTTTGTTTAATAAGGCTATTATTCCGGTTGCTTTTAGCGACTATTTATAAAATTATATTCTAAGAATGTTATTTAATGATGCTCTCCAAATACCAACTGCTTTTGGGTACTATTAGATTATATTTAATGAATCTTGGTCTCTATTTTATAAGACCGTTTGAGTAGTTATTAAATAAAACCATAACATTATTAGCTATGTGTACTACATATTTCACAAGAGAAGACAAAGTCAACATTTATCACCTTAACATTCAGCATTCCTGTGAAATAAAGATAAGCCTACAGATTACATGTACATAGTATTAAATTACATTACCAAATAATCAACAGCTACACAAAAACACTTACAGCACAGTATTAGAAAGCCTGTAAATGTACAGTTAACACCGCATTATCAAGAAGACCACAGAGCTCTGTCACAGTACGATGTTATCTTATTATGGGTAGATTAAATACAGCTACAATAAACTGTTATAAGGATCAACAATAGTCTGTCCTTGATAATGATCTTAAAACTAAGCACTGCGCCTTGCCTTCAGTTGGTACCGACAAAGCCAGTAAAAAAGCTAACACTAAGAAGAAGTATTTTACTCTATATTCCAAAGTCTTCTAATTCAAATCTAAATGGTGAAAGAACCGTGGTTAACTTAGTAAGTAAATAACAATAACATTTGCTACAAATATTTAAACACCCTTGATGTACATTTTGCCAACACAGTTAGCATCATCAAAAAGTTACAAACATTCTTGGTCCCAGAATGTTTGTAACCTTCTGATGATGCTAACTGTGTTGCCGAAATGTACATCAAGGGTGTTCGAATATTTGTAGCAAGGGTTATTTTATTTATTTATCATGATTACGCTACTGTGCTCTGTATAAAATTTTATCTTAGTAAGTTTAAAGCCAGAATTTAAATCAAGATATTGTCCCTCGCTCAAGAGAAACCTTGCCCTATTTAAGTAGGGAAAGTTAAGCAGCTCCTAAATAATGCAATATCATGGGTAGAAAGAAGACTGAATCTCAAAAAAAAAACGTCAGAACAAATACACCGTCATAAACAAAACTTCCTCTAATTTGTGATATAAGATCAAAAGAATTAAACTCTTATTCACCTGAAACAGAAGAAAGCTCTTGTATTTTCATAAGCTCTTGTGTTTCATCTGACTCTAGGGCTAAACAACCATTCTTGTTTTTCCCTAAAGCGTAAACCTCTCCCCTACATGACACTAATAAAGCACAGCCATAGTCAGAAACCTCTGAAACATAAAGAAATAAACACATGAAAGTTTTTATACACAATGTAAGCAGAGGCATCACAGTGAAAAGATGCCAGAACAGTGTTTCTAGCTTTATTGATCTTAATTACTGTAGTTAACACCTTTTTTCCATCCAGAATCTTCAAAGAATTAATAAATTTACACTTTAACAAGTAAATTGTTAAAACATACTTTAAGGTGATTTTACCTGAAGTATTTATTGTTTCTCTGAGGCACATTTCACACTGATATAAGAGAGTGTGTTTCTTTGTTGAATAATATTTGATATTATTAACATAAAGCAAGGTTTCTTGCTACAGAATTAATTTCCTTCACAGTTTAGGTAATTACTTTCCTAAGATAATTCGATGTAGATGGGACCGAGACCCCCTGAAATTACTGAAATTCAGATTACATGGAAATACGTTCCTGCGCATTAGAAAAAATAGGTTTCAATAAACCCTAATACTATAATTAAAAATTAACTAAATGAGTTTATAGAACTTTGTATGAACATTTCTTGGATGCTTGACTCATTTTCTTAGCATACCGTATGGATATAAACATTTCTTGGAAGCCTGACTCGCTTCCATTGCATACTGCAAATCTCGGAAGCCTGACTCATTTATTTTGCATACCATTTCGCTATGAACAATTCTTAGAAGCCTGATTCATTTCCTTTGCATACCGTATTGACATACACATTTCTTGGAATCTCAACTTGTCGTTTTCTTCCAAACAGATAAAATAGGCTCGAATTTAACGGAAGCTCAAAATATCAGGACTTGGATTTTCAAGACTACTGTATAATAATTGTGTACAAAAGTAAATTGTCATTTTTATTTCCTGCCATAGTTCTGTGGAACTTGTTGAAAGAGTAAGTTGAGCGTGCATCTGTGCATGCATGTGTGTGTTTGTGTGTGTGTGTGTTAAAATGGGGAATATTCCCAGTTTTAAGTATAAAATGTGAAATTTCAGCTTTTAGTATGCTAGCAATCAATCATTCATAACCATTTAGACTAAATAATATTATTAATCCTATTATTGTGAAGAAATTGTGTCTTGAAGAGAGGTTTAAGTTTCAATAAACAGCACATCTTGATTTCAATATACAAATTTCAACCAAGCTTGTGCAAGCCCTACGAAACATTGCTAGTCTATTGTAATAAAAATCTAAAAATCCAAATCCAAATAAATTTTAGTAAGAAAAAACATTTTTTTATATATATTTGCTCATTACAAAACAATACGTACAGGTGAACTTTTGGAGAACGGAATCGATTATCCAGATGAAAAATTCATTATATAGAGGTATTCGTTAATGAAAAGTCATCTTGCTAAGAATATTTCTGCCCTACCTTACTGCAGTAAAAGATTGCGCGGGGAGTCACAAACCCAACACAGTATAATATCGTGGGCATGTGTATGGTAATATGCTAACGTTAAGATGGGATAATGTTTTATAATATTTACAGTGTTTCAAGATTTATGTAGTTAAAAATCTAAAAATTTTTCATGAGTGTGTTCATAATGTTTCTTTTTCTCCGTATGAAATACAGTATGTTCCTTACTCTGTATAGGCTATTTTGATAAGTAATTTAATCCTAATGGGAAAATATTGTGATTAATGACTGTACTTACTAATGTAATTAATTTACAAGACCCCTCTATACAATGATTTATCAACTGCCTTTATTAATTTTAATACAGTATACATTCTACACAAACTGTACTATACACTACACAAGACATAATCAGAGCAAAAACACTAAATGAAACACAAACAAATAAAAAAAAATGTTTTAATTCGTTTCTAGTGTTTCTAAAGTTTTACTTCAAAAAGTGAATAATTTTTTGTTGCATTTTTTAAATAAAACATCAGTTTTATGATTGTTTGACATTTATTCAGATTATCAAAATGTATGGTACACAATCTTTTATTTGAAATCCTAGCCTGATAATTTTGAAAGCTCGTAATACCTCATTGTCTAAAGGTTTCTTCCCTTCAGGTTTGTTATTACAATAATTGTCACAGTCGTCATCATTTTCTTTCAAAAGTTTATTTGGGTTTGTCATCTGGACGCTTTGGAAGATGCCTTCGTTTGGAAAATTGGAAACAACAACGTTTTCATCTACGCAAATATAAACTTTATCCCCTACCTTTCCTTCACTTTTCAGAAAATTGCATTGCTTTATTTAATGTCATTTTATTGATTACATGTAAATAATTAAGTGTAAATTTCACTAAATGCCTTGTTATCCTCATCTTCATATGTGACCGAATTGAATTCAACTTTGGAGAAACAATTAAGAACTAATGTTTTCTGTATGTCATTTGTCCACACTTTTGCCAACTTGGCAAAGCAGTCTCTTATACTCACAATGTCTTTAGTTACGGCTACATTGTTCTCTATTTTAGTTATAATTTGTTTTAAAATTCTCTTTCTATAATGTAATTTTAAATTTTTTATAACTGCCTGATTGAGGGGTTGTAGTATTGAAGTTACGTTTGATGGAAAGAAAACCACATTCACATTCTTTAGTTTAAAATAATATTCTTGCAGATGTGTATGGCAGTTGTCTATGAAAAGTGCAATTTTTCTTTTCTCTTTGGAAATCTGATAGCCCAGCTTTAGCACACCTTCAATAAAAATTTCAGTTATCAACTACACCTTTTAATTAAATTCGTACTCAACTTTAAAAGACTTAATGCCTCGGAAACATCGTGGAGATTTGTGTTTGCCAATCACAAATAATTTGAGTTTTTCTGTTCCTAACAAGTTAGCTGCCACTAATATGGTAATTCTTTTTTTGCTTGCTTTTCTTCCAAAACAGGGGTTGGCTTTATATATTTTTTTCCTGGCGAAAGACCAAGTGCGGTTATCATCGCCAAACAACAGCAAATGTTATACTAAAATAATTACATAAATCAGAATATAATTTAATTAAATAAATAAATCAAAACAAAATTTTCAAACAAAACAATAACATAAAAATAACACATGATGTCGGAAATAAATAAATTAACAATAATAAAACTCTAAACACAAACTGACATGAATACTATAATAAATATATATTAAATTTTAAATAGAATATTCAGGTGGCGAAGGAGTGCAATGTTTCGGTCGACGGTTGCGGCATCGTCCTTCAACACCATCTTTAAACTCCCTTGTAAATTAAAGCTGTCACGAACATGCTTCAAACCACCACAATTTACCAGTTTATGACAGATTGTGATGGTATTTCCACAGAACTGACATAAAGGCGGGTCCTTACGACGCATCAGATAACCATGAGTTAGATGAGAGTGGCCGATACGAAAACGGATAGTCACTAATTCCTCCCTACGTTTTGAACGAATAGAAGACCTCCATGAATGGACGGTATCCTTAATCTCCCTCAACTTATTGTGACTTACACATTGCCATTCATCATTCCACGCAACAGCCAATGAGCGTTTAACATAACAACTATAATCAGATGCCATAACACGTGTAGATGGCACCATACTAGTAGCACTCTTTGCTGCTTCATCCGCTTTGTTTCCGGTAATTCGACAGTGACCGGGAACCCAAAAGAATGTTACCTCAACACCCGCTAATTGAAGATTGTGTACTGGACACAAAATATCCTCGACTAAAAGGTTCACGGAAAACACATCCTGAATTTCGAATCGGAATACAAAAGGTAATGGGAAAAAGTAGATTGGAAGACAGTTAGAGCTTTAAAAATGGCAAACAGTTCAGCAGTGAAAACAACTACACGCTGAGGGTAACCCATAAATGAAGGTACGTCCCAACGCATAAAATTCACATCCAACACCATTGTCCAGTTTAGGCCCATCAGTGAAAATAATTTCACTGTGTTTGTAGGATCTGGAAACTCCTGGAAAAACTCCTGGTGGTAAACCACATCAGGAGTAGTGGGTTTGGTATAACTGGATAATGAGAAATCGAAACGTGGTGTTTTTATTATCCATGGAGGTAGATAGCACATTGTTCGTTCAAAGGTGTCAGGAAGTATCAACTCACAGTTATCCATTATGCATGACATTCTTATGCCGAATGGCGCAGTTGAACGTTGACGTACATCATAATTAGATGCATATAGATTATGAAAGACCATTTTAAATGCCGGGTGATTAGGTTTGCTTCGAAGACCAGAAATGCATGATATTTGAAACATTTGACATCGTTTTGACAAGGAAGGTTCCTCAGCCTCGACAAGAAGACTAAGGATTGGGCTAGTTCTAAACGCACTAGTAGCAAGTCTGAGTCCAGAGTGGTGAATGGCATCAAGAGTTTTCAGAACTGTAGATCGTGCTAATGAATAGGCTTGACAGCCGTAATCTATGAGCGATCTAATGACTGTGCGATAAAATCGAAGCATACTAGTTCTGTCAGCTCCCCAATTCGTACCACTAAGGACTCCTAACATATCCAATTTCTTGCTGCATCTCACCCTCAAATCATGAAGATGTGGAATCCATCAAAGTCTTTTATCAAATGAAAGACCTAAAAATCGGACATCATCCGTGGTTTGAAGCTGAATCCCATCAAGATAAAGGATAGCCTGCTGGTGTTCCCTAAGACGACTAAATGATACACATTGGGTCTTCGAAGTCGAGAATTTAAACCCCGTAGTTCTTGACCATTCCTCTAGTCTGTGTATAACTAACTGCAAAGATCTTTCCGCGGTTGCTATGTTACGAGCAGGCACATATATACAGAAGTCATCTACAAAGACAGAACAGTGTACCGGAGATCGTATATTACATGTTATACTATTAATAGCAATGGCAAACAGCGTTACGCTTAGTACGCAGCCCTGCGGTACACCATTCTCCTGTTTACAAATATTTGAATATGTACCTCCAAGGAAGGACCTATTTGACAGAAGGTTTGCGATGAATGCCAAGATGTTTCCCAGTATAGCCCATGACTTTAACGTATTTAAAATTCTTCTTTTCCACGCCATATCATATGCTTGCTCTAGGTCAAAGAAAACAGCAATGAGTGTTTGACGCAAGAGAAAAGCATTTTGAATAGCAGATTCTAACAAAACCAAATGGTCAACGGATGATCGTCCTTGCCTGAAACCACACTGTTCGTTGCAAAGAAGATCGTTGGTTTCTAGGTACCAGACAAGATGGCAGTTCACCATCTTCTCCAGTAGTTTACACAAGACGCTTGTAAGAGATATAGGCCTGTAACTACTGGGATTGGTTTTGTCTTTACCCGGCTTTAAAAGAGGAATCGTAGTTGCTTCTAACCATGCATCGGGGAAAAAACGCTCCTTGAATAAACGATTGTATATTCGAAGGACAAGTTTTGCCAATGGTGGTAGATGTTTCAGCATAGAGTATGCAATCGAATCAAGACCTAGTGCAGAATCCCTCGTTGACGCGAGAGCTGACGTCAATTCCCCTATAGAGAAAGGAGTGTTCAAAGTTGAGTCTTCAGACAACCCAACAATAAACGGTATTGCCTCTTCAGTTTATACATCTGGAAAATTCTACTATAGGCTGTAGTAGCAAAAAGTTAGAAAATGATGTTCCTAGTACATTAGCAATGTCACCACTGTTTGTGATTAATCTTCCATCCGGTTGCTTTCAACAATTGCTGGCAACATAGTGGAAATACCACAAACTGATCTTAGTTTCCTATGCACTGTGGAGGACAGAGTTATTCTTCTAATAGTGATAATGTACTGTTCCCAAGAGTTCTTCCTACTCAGCCTAAATATCCTCCGTGCTTTCGCACAGAGTATTTTATATTCCTGAAGGTTTCCATTCGTTGTGTGTCACTTGAATCTCCTAAGAGCTCTTCTTCATAAACGGAGGATTTCTGTGCATTCATCGTTCCACCGCAGAACAGGTGGACGATGTGCGCACACAGATGATTTTCAAGGCATTTAGTCATGGGCGAGTATGGCTACGCCACCTCTTGCTCGATCTTCTGTAACGAAGTTGGCTCGAAAAACTGAATACTTCTTTACACGAAAGTTTTGTGATTCATAGAGATATGTCTCTCGTAGACAGACGAACATTGGACACACATCTCGCATGAATACCTTTACATCTTCTATGTGACTCCTAACGCCCTTTACGTTCCACTGTATCACTGACTGGCTAAGCAGGCATTTATTAGCTTAGTAAACAATTTATTTGCCACCCATTGGTGCTCTCTCCTTTCTTGCATAGGACGTTTATAGACGTCTCAAGCTTACATTTCTCAGATTCCATAACCACCTGTTTAGGGATGGAATCTGAGGAAGTTTTGGGTTTAGAAGGGGTGTTTTTTACATTCCCCTCTTTGTTATTATTTTTCTTAATACCCGGTAATGACGGTGGGGATGTGGTCTGACGTAACACTGGTATACGTGGTTTGTTTTTTTCCGTCTTCTGCACAGAAGGTTATTACCCGTTGACAATGTCTTCCGCACAGAAACACTCAAGGCTCACTTAATGATTTACTTCGTGTCCAATCCCCCAGTGGAAGGGATAGGTACAAGAGGTAAATCACGATCCGTTGCTGCAGGTTATACCAAATTCAAAGTAGAACCATTTGTGACTAAGGACAAAAAGCAAGAAACTTGTTCTGTTAGAGTTTCCATTTTCTGGATAATTAACAATTAACTGGATACTTTGTCAGTTTATTTCAATATAAGTATATAGAAATGTTGAATAAAATTGTGTAATAATGTTCTACACTCCCTATAGGTGTGTGGTCAGTATAATACCAAAACGTGGCGTACGTAAACGGTGCATGGTATTTTCTTAACACGTTCATTGCCAATCACGCGATATCGTGTGATGTCAGTTCTTACTGAATGGCCGATCACGCGATGTCGCGTGGTCGTTGCTATCCAAATTCTAAGTGAATTATTGTAGAGGCCACTGCGAAATGCTGCATAGTACTTATATTGGCCACTAGGAAATGGATTTACCTTTTTGTAGTGGGAATGGCCACCAGCCATTTTGTTTTGTTCTTATCAGCCAGTGCCTAGAATGGTAGCGTTCGAACAAGGTAATTACGAAATAATTTGGCCTAGTTAATCGTTGATTTAGCATTTTGAAGTTAGGTTTTTACTAATTTGAATGTTGATTTTGTTGCTTTAATTATGAGTGACCAACCAGGACCCTCGAAAAGGCTCAGTGAAATGCCGGATTGTCCAAAAAAACATTTAAAAACTACCGAGGTAGAAGAGTTATTACTAGATTCTGATGACGACTTTTCTACAGGAAGTGATGTCGATGATATAAACTACGAATTTGTTGATAGTGAAAGTGATTCGCAATTCGATGAAGACGAGCTTCACAATTGCAGGTGAGACAAAATAATGACATAACTGCTATAGAAACACCGGTTTCCACAAATTGTTTGAGTGTTGACTTTAGTTCTATGAAGGATATTCTCTTTACTCAGACAAATGCACTATTAGTGCCAGCACCCAATAATCCAAGGGATTATTTTAATTTATTTGTCAGTGAAAATTATTTACAAAAAATAGTTGATTACTTAAATGGATACGCTGAAACCCTAAAAAATTCATCTAGTCAGGTTCAGTCTCGAATTACACAATGGAAGTTGCTCACCCTAGAAGTACTGAAAATCTTTATTGGGTTACTATTACACACTAGTACAGCAAAAACGCGTTGTTGATTACTGGTAACTTCATCGTCTATATAAATCAGGTTTCCCTCAATATATGTCGAGGAATAGATTTCAAATAATTCTGAGATGCCTTCATTTTGTTGAACAAAGTAATTACAATCGCATGGATAAATACAAATTAATAATAGATAATTTTAATAATGTTATGGAGTGTATTTATTACCCCAGTAAAAATTTGTCTCTGGACGAATCAATGGTTTTATGGCGTGGTCAACTAATTTTCCGTCAGTACATCAAAGGAAAGAGACACAAATATGGAATTATGTTGTATGTACTTGCGGAACCAAATGGTACCATCCTAAAAGTGCATGTTTTTGTCAGTACATTGCATCCAACTGCAGGGAAAGGCCACACCAAAAAAATAGTGGAAAAGTTATTAGAGGGAAAATTGAATGTTGGCCATACAGTGTTTATGGACAATTTATATAACAGCTATGGTTTAGCTGCAAAACTCTTGGAGCAAAATACATATTGCACTGGCACATTGAACAAGAAACGTAAAGATAACCCAAATAGTATAGTCACAAAAAAACTAAAAAAAGGCGAAAATGTTTCCCAGTGTCGTAACGGTGTTCATATTGGAAAATGGAAGGACAAGAGAGAGATTAATTATATATCTACTGAATTTCCTGACAAAATGCAAGAAGTGACCACAAAACGAGGTACTGTGGTAACAAAACCTGCAGTCATCATAAATTACAACCGAAGTATGTCCGGTGTTGATTTACAAGATCAAATGCTAAGTTACTACCCATGCGAAAGGAAAACTTTAATGGTATATGAAACTTTTTATACATACTTTGATGATGAGTCTGGTAAAGGCCCGGGTACTCTACAACAAATATTCAAATCAGAAGAGCATGACACTTTATGATTTCAGGGAACAAATTATTGAATCTTATTTGCCAGAAATAACCTCTGACTCACAAACAACACAGAAGACACGTGGAGACCGAGTCCAACACAAGCTAACTAAAATTGAGAAAGCCAAACCGGCCAAACAATAAATGTTTTCTAAACTTCTAGAAAAAGATTGCAGAAATTGCTATAAAAATTAAAAAAGGGTAAACACCACATCTGAGTGTAAAAATCTGTCCAGGTGCTCCACCATTATGTTTTGGCTGTTTTTTTTTTTTTTTATTCCATGATTGCAATAATAAATAGTTCTATTTTGAAACCATTTTGTAAATTTTGAGTGTATAATTCCAATCTAGAGTGAATTTTTCAAATTTTGTCTGATTATATATGTCTGCTAATTAAAGTAATTACCATTAATACATTTAAATGGCTTTTATTTGTAAAATATGTAACCTCTTTATGATCGCGTGTTTTGGACATATGGGCAAAAATCCCTTCATGTGTGGCCAATCACGCTATCTCGCATGATGGATATAAGAGACCGTAATTCCTAAGTACATAATAATAAATGTTTGTAAATATTAAATTTACTTATTTTGAGCACTATATAACCAAATAAAACAATAAAAAAAATTTGGCCACCACACGAAGTTTCAATTTCCAGCTTGGCAATGAACGTGTTAAACGTGATTTTTTTCAAAAAATTGTAATTTTCGTTCTGTTACCAGTAAGATTAAATAGTTTTCAAGGCATTTTGCTAGTTTAAACCTTAAAAAATCGAGGTAAAACATTGATTTTGTAGGGTGAATATTGAGGGAGGTGGAATATATTTTTTTCAAATTCTAATTGTTTTGGATGTGAGCAGAAACTTTTTTCATACTCATGAGTTTCTGGATCGGCCGGTAAAATTTTTTTGGCTAGGGGAGAGTTGTACAGTGCTAGAGGAAACAAATACCTTAATTGTTTTTGTATTCCTGATGACTTTCTGCATCACCCGGTATAATTTTTTTTGCTAAAATCTACTGTAAAAACGGTAAATGAAAACCGGAATTCTTTCTTCATTTTCCCAAATGTTACTCTAGAAAGTATTTCAAACAAGAAATTTAGGTATTTACTTACCTAAATACTCAAATACTTGGATTTGAGACCCAATGCAATGTGTATAAAATCAATGAAAAACATGTCCTGAAACTATATCTATTAATTTTTATTTTGTTTACACTACGTTTTTTTAATTGATTTCAAGTTGGGATTTGTTTTTTCTGCACAGTATCAATGGTGTGTCATACTACGTACACATATATTTAAATATACCTATAATGTCTCCAGTTGGGTTAGATTTGGATGAATTTTATACATTACCTAATTAGACGTCTGCTTCCCCAGAGAAATACCTCTTGCCAGTTGACGTCACATAATTCCTTTTCTTGCCTCGCATGTGTATATTTGTTTGGTTACATGTATGAAATTATAACCAAATTATCCTAACTGGATGCAAACAAGGTAGTAAAAAAACATTTTAAATATATTACTATATAACGTAATAGTTATTTTCGCTAACGTCCAAAATAATGACAATTTTAGAAAACATTATTCCACCACCACCATTTCTACGATCGCTTAAAACCTTACAAAATCAATGTTTTGTCTTGATTTGTATACCTTGTAACCAGGAAAATGCCTCAAAATTTATTTACGTTATTTTAATTACCACAGAAGGTTAATTTTCTATTACATTTTTGTTGGGACTACTTTTTTTGGGTAATTATTAAGATCAGCGACTACCACTCCGATTGGCGATTTTTTCCTGATCAATTTGACCTTGCTGAACACGAATCTGAAGTTTATTTTTACTGCAAACACATTTAAAAATATATATACATATATATAACCTAACTTGGTAAAAATAGAGTCTTAATAACGTTGGTTTAAAAATTGTTTTTGTTTTAAAATTACTTGCTTTAATGTGCAGAACACAAATATAATCTTTTTTTCCCACTGAAAATATGTAAAGTTACTTTTTCACATTTTAAATGTTAGGCTGTAATGGCATGTAGGCCTATTGCATGAAACGGGTGCACAGTAGCTACAGCGCACTGCACTACATCTAGATTTGGTTGTAATTTTATACAACATTACTAAATACCAATATTAAAATATATATACGAAGTATCCAGTCAGGATAGATTTGGTTATAATATTATTCAATATTGCTATCCACCTATATTAAGTATACCTACAAAGTATCCAGTCAGGATAGATTTGGTTGTAATTTTGGTAAATATTTAGACTTATTGCCGATGCAGAAAATTACAACCAAATCTATCCTGACTGGATACTTCATAGGTATATTTTAATGTAGGTATATAGTAATGTATAAAACTATAACCAAATCTATCCTGACTGAATACTTCGTAAGTATATGTCAATATAGGTGGATAGTAAAGTTGAATAACATTATAACCAAATCTATCCTGTCTGGATACTTCGTAGGTATATAGTCATGTTGTATAAAATTATAACCAAAAGTTTAAATTTTCAGTTCACGCTATTACAGACTAACATTAAAAATGTGCAAACAATTACCTTTTCCACAGAAAAAAGTTAATATTCTTGTTCTAATGTTAGTAATGTCAAATTTATTAGGAAAAAAATTCGCCAATCGGAGCGTTAGTGAACACCCAGGTCAAGTCAGGTTATTTTTTAAAATGCAAGTATGTGTTTGCAGTAAAATAAAACTTCAGACTTATGTTCAACAAGGTCAAATTGATCAGAAAAAAAAATTGCTGATCAGAGCGGTGTCACTGATATTAATAATTACCCATTTTTTGAGCGCTTAGTAGCACTGTGTACTATGTTTAGATAAGAATATACCTATAAAGTATCCAGTTAAGATTGTTTTGGTTGTAATTTTATAATTACTATATACCTATAAACTACAACCAAATCTATCCTGACTGGATTCTTCATAGGTATATTTTAATGAGTCAAATCGGACGGTAAAGTGTTTCGGCCAAAATCGCTTTAGTGGCTAACATTTACCTAAGAAAATCATGACATATAAAAATTAAAAAAGTGTCATTTCAGTAACAGGATCTTACAAAACCTTAAAAATACCTCACATCATATTACACTTACCCTGTCTAGTAATAGAGATCATTTTTATATCACCAAGGGTACGTTCTGCAGCTTTAATATTATCCCAAACTGATGCCATTGCAAATAGTAATGTTATTTTGCAATTTCTAGGCGTAAAAGATGTTACAATACGTGATCGGCATAGAAATCAAAATTATACTAGCAGTAAAATCAAAATCTTCGAAAAACGTTATAAATAAATCAGATTAGAAAAATACACATTCCGCAACTATGCAAAAGCTCTCAGAACCAATGCCTTGTATATTTTGCATGGTTTTAAAAGTTAGCGATTACTTTCTGGCTCATATATAATAGCACATACGTACATTATGATTGTAATTTTTGCATTTGGGCAGTACAAAGGCGTAAACACATTAATTAAATATTTATATATATATATATATATATATATATATATATATATATATATATATATATATATATATATATATATAGTAATAGCAAAAGTGTAATAAGTATATATATATATATATATATATATATATATATATATATATATATATATATATATATATGATTAAAATTGTGTTGGATGTAAAAGTGAACTGTGTAGATATTATTATTTGAAACGAATTTAGATACTGCAACAACTGACAAATGAAAATCTTTTGCTTTTCAGAATGTCGGCTTTGATTTCCTTTGATTTACATATACTGTATGACTTTTAATTACATTCTAATCAATAAACAATGGATTTTGGTTTCGCAAATCAAATCACAGATAAAATTAATTTGAAAACATTTCGAAGATAAATAAATTGCACAAATTAGCACGAACGTGTAGATGTGAATGTTTCTTTATAAAACAAATTACTACTTTACGCTACAATAATTTATGTTCTTGAATTTTGTAGTCCATTACGTTTGGTGAATCTCATTGATCACTTAAACAAAAGTTTATGACTTTTGTTTAGTTCCAAAGTTCGGGTAGTCATAAAATATTGTTTAGGTGATTAATTAATTTATAATATATTTATTTAACACATTTAGGCACAAAGAATCCCATTGGGGTACACTTTGGTTATTTAAAAAACAATAGATGCGTAGTTAATTATTTCTCCTGTTGGTGATATTGGGCCTATCATTATTACTAATAATATCTCTCTAAATTACACTTGTTTGTATTATCTTAGTAAAAAAACCACTACTTACTGATTTATTCAGCAGACGCGTTTTGCGCTAGGTCAGCGCATTATTCAATGCTGCGAATTACTGACAAGACTTTTGCTCAGGTGTGTTGTGTTGGTGTGAGTCTATGGTGTATTTTTGTTCTATGGTGTGTTATTGTTCATGGAGTAGTTGTTAATTATGGACTAAAATATAGTGTTTGATTTTTAGTATGTTTTGTCTCTTAGAATGTTTTGTGGATAGTATTTATGGTGTTTATATTATTTATAGAAAACACTACACAAATTTAAGAAATTTAAAAAGATAATATAAACAAGTATAATTTTATATAAACCTCAAGATCTACAACACAAAAAGTCCTGACTGACTAACGATCAACGCAGAGCCGAAACGTAGAGTGATACAGATTTGAAATAAAAAAGAAACTTTCGTTATACCACGTAGGAGCGCACTAAGAAAGAATTTAGCAAAATTTTTATTTTAAGGGAGAGAAATTTACCATAACAAAGACACAGAGTTCACATCTGCCCGGCTGTTTATCCGAATAATATGCTTTATCCGAATCTTGTTTCCAAGTGTCGGAGGTGTTGTTTGATGAAAGGCACTTTCAAGGCAGTGTAAAGCAATATTAACCTATTAGAGCTAGACGGTTTAATACGTTTCTGAGCTGCTATCTATCAAAAAGTAGTAGACGTACAATTATACCACTCTAGCAGTAAAACTTATATAACTTGAAACACTTATTTTAGCTCTTAAATCTTGATTTCTATTTAAAAAATGACGGACGGCTCACTCTATCTGTAACCACCTGATTTAATGATTAGGTAACTATGCAATCCATTCAACATTGTCCGACTTTACAGCGATAAAAGATTTAATCCCATAACACTGAAATAATGAAAACTAAAAAATCTTATAGAATAAATAAAGGAGGCTAGGGTCTATTCAATCCAAGTCTAAGTTATTAAGTTTTACTACAGGATTACTCGCAAGATGGGAGTCGCATCCGATAGTTTATGCTACGTCCTCCTCCTATAAAGGATATATGAAAAATTCCTAATCCATTTCTTATCTTTCCTTCTGCCATGGCTATTGTATGGTTTCAGGTTAATGTTGAGAAATTCTCAAACATTCAAATTTCTCGACGTTATATTCACAGAAGGAAAAATATCTTCACAAGTAGTCTTGCCTTGATTACTATCAATATCAAGAAGTTCTTCAAAAACTTGATAGCTTTTATTTGTTTCATTTCGGGATACATTTCTTCGGCTACTGCAATTTCGCATTCTTTATTCATTTCTCCATCGGTGAATGGATTTCCTCGTTTTGCAATTTCAAGAGCCGCTCGAAAGCTGCCACAGATTGCAGCCTCTTTTTCATTATTGGACAAATTAGACAAAAAACATTTAATCCACCTGCAGGTGGTTATAAGACAATCCCTTACGTTTTGATTCTACTGGAATCCTCTTCAGAAACCAAAATTTATTCACAATAGCCTATTCACCAGCCAATTAATAAGTTCATATATTGAAAACAACACAAATCGTAAAAACACCCTGATATTCCATCTTAAAATAAAATCAACTGTTACAATATTCTAGGGTTGCTTTCTTATGTGGGGTAGTGAACGGTTTTACAGATGGTAGACGGTGTTTCAGCTCTGTGGACGGGGGCAGGTTACCAAAACTATCGAAATAAGACATCCAGCTACAGTTTTTGTAACACATCTAATGAGTACCAGGCCCTGCGGTACTGTCCAAAGTCACTATAGCCTACAACAGGGGTCTCCAACCCTTTTTACTCAAGGACCACATCTAAAAATTTAGAAGGAAAGTCAATATTTCAAGGCAGAATATCTAGACACCCCCACCTCCCATACAACCACGTTTTTTCTAATCAAGAGTTCAGTGGTTGCTTTTGAGATTTTCTTGCGTCGTTTTTTACTTGTTACAGCTAGTTTTACACTTATAGAGAAAAGAAGTAACAAGTGAGAAATGAATACCTGAAATTTTACATGGACATTCTTAGGGCCAGTGGTTAACACATAGGCCTAGTTTTATTTAGAAATTTCCTTTAGGGCCCCTCCCCACTGGACTTGGTTATTCTCTTAACGCTAGGTTTTTATACTATAGTTTGATATATTTATTGGGGTTTAATTTCAGTAAATAAATTCAATCCAAATACATATACAAAAAAAATTAATAAAAATAATCGTCAACGCCATATGAAGGACAGGTACTCTGTTAGTAATTTATAAAGGGTCTTGTTTCAAGCCTTTAGTTAAAACTTTATCAAAAGGTTGACACTGCCTTTTCTACTTGGTTTTTATATTAACGAGGGTAAATGTTTTCTAGCAATCTTATTTGTTTGCTCTCTAATAATATTATTAATAATTTTAGGCTTATAACCATTAAAATTGTCTATACCCTTAATACTTACTCATTCAATTTTGAAACGTTTTTTTTTATCGTTATATAAATTATTGTACTTATTAGTGTTAAAACTTGCAAATTTGTGTTGGTTATAATGGTTGAATTCTTTTAAAATAAATCTATCGTTAGATGTTGCCTTTCATTAAATATCAAAGTTTTTCTTTTTCAGTTTCATGAGTAAATTTGATTTTATGATGTTAATCATTTAAAATTTATCCAATTTTAAATTCATTGATGTTAAACACAGCAAAAATATCGACCATGTATCTAATCCAGACATGCAAGCAATTAGGTTTCTCCTTTAATCCTTGTTCAAACTTACTCATTAAAAATTCCGCTATAAAAAGTGAATAAAAGATGTTTCCAATTGCTGTACCATATTTTTTACAAATTATAATTAAGTTTAAAATAATTATTATTCATGCAACAGTTATTCATTTTAACACTCTGTCAACCCTTTCTTCTTTTGACATCATTTTAAAGCCAAAATTTTCTTAACAAATCTAAATTTCATTTATAAGAATACTTGGAAAAGAGAACAAAAATCAAAAGAAACTAAAATTTCATTTCTGATCATCCAACTTCAACTCTATTTACAAAACCTGGTATATTTTTACCAAGTGTAAAATTATATTTAAAATGGCTGAATTCACTAACCATTAAGATAAGAGTTTGGGTAAGCTAATCAATTCATCTCCTGCTTCCTTTTTATTGTAAGTTTTTGGAATGCAATACAGGCTAGGTGAAATAGGATTAGAAACATTAAATTTATATACATCCTTTTTTCCATAACTAAATTACAACCCTTATGTTTACCATTTCATTTACAAATTTAATTAAAAGATTTTTGATAGTATAATCAGAATTGTAAATTCCTGATTATATAATATTGATAACTCCATTAAAATAATCTTTTTTCATGATGACCACTTTCTTACTCGTATCTGGTTTTAGATGGTCACATCACTGTGCAAATATTTAATTTTTAATCTAAGCATTTCTTTCTACCAAATCTTATAACTATCATTTCTGACATAGCTTACACTTTTTATTGAAATAATAAGCCATGAAAGACCTATTATTCCATAGTAAACATATAGTGTTGAATATCCTCTATAAAATGCTAATTAATGTTAATACCATACATAAATATGCACAGTGACTCCTTTAGGGTTTGTCATGTTCTACAGAAACTTAATTCAGATAATAACAAGGCAAGGGGTAGAACAAAATTCATTTTAAAATAACTATAAGTACAGAACTAAGCATTGCAACAGATTTTTATACATGCTTAATGTTCAATGTATAATACAATATATATATATATATATATATATATATATGCTGATACGTATTCCTTCACGGATTAAATAATATGATGAATAGTTATTATCTGGAGTACATCCGTTTATTCTGCAGTGCATAAATTTGCAGAATATATATATATATATATATATATATATATATATATATATATATATATATATATATATATAATAAACCATTATAATAAAAATTGTGATATAATGAAGTAATTGAATTAACTGCCAGGAAGGAACAATATAACCACAACTAATAATATGAAAATATTTATTCCCACATTAATATTATGAAATAAATTATAACGGAAATGACAAAATGCAAAGGCTAAATAAATATAACTTAGTAACAAAGATTTTATTCCAAATGGATCACAGGCATCAGAGGTACTTTTCACATTGTTTCCATATTCGCCCTGATTTTAATCATAGCCACTATGTATTTAGAGAAGTGACATGGAGAGTTTAATGAAGTGGAAATATAAAAAGAAATGCAGAGCAATGATGAACAAAACTAATTAAGACTTTGTCCATAAAAATAACCATTTCTAGTAAAAAAATGCCGATTTTAAACATTATTTTTTGTGATAAACGCAACCAGAAATGGAGTAATGTCTTCCTCAATAACTTGTATCCAAGCCACAGACAGAATTGAAGAATATATTTATGATTAAATATATTTTCCTAAAAGAAATGTGTTTTTTGAAAAAAAATGTTTCATTGACAGAGTTAGGCAGGGTGCACACTGGAGAAACCCGTTTCAGGAAACTTGTTTCATGAAATTGGTTTCAAGGAAACTATTTCTTTAAAAAATGCACACAGAAGAAACGGGTTTCCATCAGTTTTGTGATGGATTCGGATGATGATGAAGTGGTTATTTTGTGGTGGTGGCTAAAGAAAAAGAAAAGAAGGAAGTATGGGGTTCACCCGTTGATCAGGGATCGTCAACACAGTACGTACGTTGTTGCTCGTCACTTGTGCAGTGATCCTGTCAAATTTCAGGATTTTTTTAGAATGTCGAAGCCTCTTTTTGAACGTTTGGTGAAATTACTTAGCCCACTAATAACAAAGAAGGACACCAACTGGAGGTTAGCTCTGAGTGCTGAGGAAAAAATAACAATAACACTGAGGTAAGTCAAAACCGTTTTATTATCATTTCCAAATGTTCCATTAAACATAAAACAAAAAAAGTAAATTATTTTAAGGATTTATTAAGAAAAGGTGCCAGTTCAGTATAGAGTCGATCATTTTCTTCCTCAATTAGAGGATGTAGAAGCTGATTGGATGATGATTGTGACGATTCCACTAGAAATGTGAAACTGAAGCCTAGATGAAATCTGGTTTTTGGATTTCATATAACCCAGTTGCAAGAAACCAATGAAATTACAATTTCATGCAACGCAGTGTGCGCAGCCCTATGTTAAACTAATCTATCTGTTGCAAGCAACTAAAGTTTCTCGTTTCATGAAACGAGTTTCCTGAAACGGGTTTCTCCAGTGTGCATCCTGCCTTAGCAGGATATTCCCAGGGAAGTTTCTGAATGCACAATGGCGGGGTTATTTCTGAAATCACGTGTTAAGTTTCTGTGGGAAATTGACAAAGCCACTCTCTCACAACGTATCAGAAGGAGGAACAAAATGGGCTAGCAATCGTATTTGTTTTCCCTTATAAATTCTTCAGGTTTTCCAAAATATTGTTCATGTTTTGGCTAAAAATATATTATTGAATCGTACATCCTAAAGAAATAGTTTCCTTGAAGTTATGCTTACAAAACAAAGTACTGTATTCATATAAATAGTCATGTGAATTTATTTAAAAATCTAGAAAATTATTTTAACTATAAAAGATATAACTTTCTTTCACTACTAGATGTATTGAGAAATAATATAATTCTGTATATACTTCTTTCAGTGGCTGATTAAGGGGGGGGGCTTTGGGGCTCAAACTCCTCCCAAAATATGGAAAAGTGAAATATAATTTTCAAGTATATGTTTACAATCCCATATTAATCACTATAATGCCATTTTTTAATCTTTAATAAATACGCCTACCCACAATGTAATAAATAGGTGGTTTGCATTATAAATATTTGGTAAATAATGCATGTGTAATATTACATACCAGGCCTATACCTGTTTCCCTCAGATAGAAGACTCTTAGAGTTTACACTATAGGTACCATAAATATTATTCGGACAGGGGGAACCCTTTTCCTCCCCTCACACCAGCCCTCCCCAAAATATTTTTTTAGATCTGCTACTGACGTCTTTAGAGTTTACATTAAATTGTACTTTCATTGAATGCATATGTTTTGTTTTTCTTACTCTATTTTCAAATCTAAACCTTTTATTTGAAGGAGTAATTACATTTAGCCTATCACAGTTTAAAAAATTAACTGGAAAATCATCAAGTCTTTAAAAATTGCAACAAAATCATGATCTAGTCTTCTGATATGCTGACATCAAACCAGGTGACCACCACAATTCATGTGCAGACATAAACGCTTAAATCAGTGGGCCTGAGTAGGAATTCTTGAAGATCAATCAGTCAAATATCTTTAGTCAGCCAGAGTTAACAATCACTAAAAATACCAGGTTTCATAAATTAACATAGGCTATTTAGCTTTGAAATACCTTTTATTACAAAAAAACAAATAATAAACATGTAACGTTTTAAAAACAAACTTTGTATATTTAAAAGGCAGAGAGATAAACCTAAGGTTTGAATATCAAGTTAATTTATAATTTCAACTACCATAAACAAATTGTTTTTTCATTACAGTTTAATGATAATTTTTATTGAACAATACTGAGCAAAATTACATCAGTAAATCATGAACAAACTAATACAAATTATTGATAAAATAATGTTTACAATGCAAATTATTATATTTTAACAATAATTAGGACAATAAATATATCGATAATTTTATAACAAAAAACATATGTATTGTACATCCACATTGCTTATATTACTTCATCTTAAAATTAAAGGTCTATCCCTTGAGATAAACGTACTAGAACTTTGAAAATCAGCTGATATGGTAATTTGCATTTATCTTTAAAAAATAATTTTACAACAAAAAAATAGTGATTTCATTACATTTTTTGAATGCAAACATTCTTTTATACCAAACAAGATTAACATTCAAAAGAGAATATATGAAGCATATCATATAAATATAACCTCTAACAGAAGACAAAAGCTGCCATAGATTGAAATAATGTGTTATGTGAATTGGAAAAGTCGGCTTTTCTGATAATATGCTTGACATTTAAAAATTAATTTTACAGGGAAAAATGTGGATTTCATTACACTTACTGCATATTTATTTATTATCAAGCAAGATTAACATTAAATAATTATAAAGTAAAATTCATACTCCCAAACTTGTCAACATCTTAAATTGCAAAATTAGAGATTTTTTATAAGTAAAAAGTTGATATCCATCTAGAACTTTTGTTAATATTAGTGTAGTAATTGAATGAGTTAGGATTATAAACAAAATAAATATATACCGATCACTGTTATAAAACTTTTATTTCATATAGTTTTTCCATCACTTATTTCATCATCATCAAACATGCAAACTCTATACATAATTTTTATTCAGCTCTATGGACTTGTGTACCACACTTATAAATAATATTCAAGCTGGCTTGTAGTTACGGTTATAAACAAAATAAATATATGACTAGCAATGTTGCACTTCTTTAGTTAAAGTTATGTGTGTAGTAGCATCACTGATGATAATGACACAAGTCATCAAAAGGTGTCTGATATTTAAGTTTTATATTTGAGAGTTGTGGAATATTTATTTTATTATTAATTTACAAGTTAGCTTAAAATTTATCTTCTTTTAAGCTTAGTTAGAATACATATCATAGAATATATGTACAACACGTAAGTATATATATATTCTTGATACAAATTACTTACAATAGTAATATATATATATATATATATATATATATATATATATATATATATATATATATATATATATATATATATAATCTCTGACAGTTTGTTTTCAATTCCTTCTATTTTCAATTGTTAATAAAATACGTTTTTACTCATTCAATTACGTTCAAAAATAAATTTCCTTTAACCTATAGTGGACGACAATTGATGGTAACACAGATTATCAAATATTTATCTAATAATTAAATTATAAAAATTTTGGGGGGTCTAGGTTGGATTCGAACTGAGTATCTTAACGCTACTGAACCTTACTTCACTAACAGACAATACGAAAGGAAAGTGAAAAGAAACTACAACACAATGCAAGCAGCAAAAAAAAGAAAGTGTATAATTAGTAACAAAAAAAATAATAGTCCAACACCATACATAAAAAGGAAAATGGCAAGGAAATTTGCTTCTATTTTGCGTCTCAATATTGTTATTCTGACAATAAATATATACATATTTATATTAATTAATCCATTTTTATAACTCTACAAAAGGAGGGGTCGATTTACTCGATCAAATGTCGGCACAGTACTCATGTAGCAGAAAGACAAGAAGATGGCCACTATGTATTTTTTACGGAATATTGAATAGCGCCAATTTGAACTCATACATCATCTACAGCAGGGGTCCTCACTAGGAATACTTTGAGAGCCAAAAATTTTGCATAAAATTTTCCTGAGTGCCGCAAGTACAAGAGGCACTAAATAACTGACAAACAATATGATTATAACATACGTTTATTACATTACCAACATAAATAAACTGTTTTGCGCATAAAAAAGTTTGAAAATATCTTTTTTTTACTTAGTTAATTCTTTGAAGTTGATGGGCGAAATCTTTCACAGTCCTCTAATATGGCATCTATGTTGGCAGGTTGGGAAGAAACTGAAATTCTTAAAATGTTCTCAACATTCTCACTTGCTAGCCTTGATCTGTACTTGTTTTTTACAAACTTCAGCTTACTGAATGTAGATTCACAGACATAAGTAGATAAAAAAACACACAATATATTCTGAGCATATTCAAGTAAGTTAGGAAATTTGTCCTTTTCAACAACCCTCCGAAACTCATGGTGAGCTTTATTCTTCATCTTTTCTTCAAAAATACTTTTGACTTCCGTATCATTCTGAAGATCGATTAATTCATTTTTCAAATCCCTTCATATCCAAAAACAGAAAGATGAGCTACATTAGCTGGTTTCATTGCCCATGGATTTTCTACCAAGCGAAATGGTACAGTTTCACGACATATCAAACATATGGCGGTCCCTTCTTTCTTACCTTTTGCACGTCTCCACCGTCATCCGTTCACACGTTAAGTTGCGTTGCGTTGCGGTGATGCCGATACTATTGCTTGCTAAACGTCAGTAAAGCCCGAGGCAAAAATACAGCGGGCGGGGTTTTTAACTTCAGTAGTTTGAATAATTAATTAAGTTTAGTAAAACAACGACAGATTTTCAAAACACTCAGTAAATAAATATAATATTTATTTAAGTTATAAAATATTTTGACTTCAATCCTAACCGTCTAAGGGCCGCAAAAAATCGTCCCGAAGGTCGCATGCGGCCCGCGGGCCGCGTAGTGAGGATGCCTGAACTAGAAGGTAAACAAACTGTAAACAAAAATCTAACTCAAAATTTAATATGTTCCAACGATACAAGCAGGGAACAAACCATAAAATTAAAACAATTGTCAACGACAAAAGTTACAAACGAGATTACCAAAAATTTAGATAAAAAATTAAGCGAAAATTCAAGGGAGATCGAATTATTAAATTGTGAAAGAACGGAATCAAGTAAGCTAACGGACTTAAATAAAAAAAAATAGGTTAACCAAACCTACAACAAACAAATTAAATAATGACGAGGGATGATTCGACGAATTAAATAAAAATGGCTACAAGCCGAAACAATTAAAATTCCAACAAGTTAGGGAAAGACCTAATTGTCGGGAGACTAATCAGTTAGACGAAACAGGAATTCCGAAGTATTTTAATTCTAATCAATCTTGTTTAGAAACAAAGTCCAAATTGTTCACTAGAAATAAATTTAAAGGTAAATCTCAGAAGTGTTAAAATTACAAAAATAAACCAAGTATGCACAATGGCGTAACGCGAAGCGCCGTAAAAAATTACGGGTCGAGTAAAAAATGTTCAAGACGGAATGCTACTAAAATAGACAGTACAAATAACAACCGCTGTACTTTAAACAAACAAGAATTGTCTAGGGTACAACAATTAATAATAAAGTATACAGATGTTTTGAATAAAAGACCCAGCAAGTCGAACAAATGTAACACGAGCTCAAGATTAAGGAAGGCCCTATGTTTGTAAACACGGTCGCACTGAAACTGGATGGGCGTGGAACGATTTCATAAAACATTCCTTGCAACAAAATAAGCCGGACGTACCAGAATGATAGTGGGCAAAAGTGCCTAAATTTAATTAAAGTAGGACAAATTAAATAGAATGTCCTACGGAAATTCAAAAAATGTTTAAGGGATATGAGGCAAACTCAGGAACAATAACCTGATTTGTTACAAGTAATTAATCAAATTAACTGTTTTAACAATTATAAAATATCTCATAATGTATTCTGTAAAGTTGTATATGACAAAATAAAAATATAAAAGCCAAATTAGAATAGTGTCGAGTCAAGAACCATTATGCGAGCGATAAGCGAAATTAGGCAGGAATAAAACTGTACAAAAAGATTGCAAACTGGGTTACAACAAGAATATTAATTTGCAAGTATTAACGTTTTAAAAGGAGCTTAAATCGAAACTTTAGACCGACAACTGATAGAAGGACAAATATTAAAATATAAAACAACATTTTTAAATTACCAAGCCAATATTTCCCGACATCATCGAGTATCAAGCAGGAAGTCTTTGTGTGTTTTTGGACAAAGGTCAACTACCTAGACGGCTTCTAACAAAACAAGCAGGAAGTCAACTAGCAGACATGAATTGAGCATTTAGTAAATGGTACAACAAATACGCGGTCAGACTTTGATTTAGCAATATGAAACAAGAAAACTTGCGTACCAACGATCAAGGTCGCAACGAAGAGAACTTTGCATTAAAAGCAGGAGCAACGGAGACTTATCAGTTGGACTTCGATAATCTGGACACAAGCCAGTTTTATAAACTTTACAATATAAAACTAGAGAATTTGAAGGCAAGGGTCGTTACGTTTTAACATGATAGGTTCAAGGAAGCAATGCATCAAATTAATTTTTGTACTTTGATAGGATGTTTACAAGCCAGCTCATTGACCTTACCAGGTAGGATGGAATGTGGAATTCACGTAACAGTCAGCCGGTACGACGAGGGGTTCTATCGGAAAATAAATAAACTCAGCTAGATAAAGTGTACTTCCACAGCTGACACAATAACAACACGTGATACTTAGGATATAAAAGGAAATATGTTTAAAATAAAAAATTGTAGAATTAGTTAGATTTTTTATTTGCAAGTAGGCTTGTTACGAAGTCATTGTTTTTAAAGCCATAACTGATATAGATAAAATTGACGTAGTAGATAAATAAAGAAAATGACAGCCATTAGTGTGGTGGACAATGTGTTAATAGACGAAATAAAATTTAGTATAGACAAAAGTGACTTATAATTTACTAATGGAATGTGTTTGATGTGTTTCAGGTTGAAAACTTACAAAGGGACAAGAAATTAATAATAAGACAATTTTTGTAATAGCATAAGATAATTTAAGTAGAATTAAGGTTATGAATCGGTAAACAATATTTTAATAAAGTAAAAACATTTTTGATCTTTCAAGAGGGCAAGTTGTAACGGTCTGACATACCGTGACAAATAGGAAATAAATAATTTCCTGTTTTTAAGTAATAAAATTGATTTTTAAATTAATCAGGTTTGGAGTTATAAGAATAATAAAGAGTGAAGAAGTAAATAAAACCATAAATAGAATAATTAAGCTAAATTAAAAAGTATTAGAGAATAAATTTGTAATAACTAGCTAAATTTGACCATCGGGAGTGAGGTGAAAATTTAAGCTAACTTAAGAACAAAACCACGTAGAACTTTCATCGACATTTTAGAAGAACCAGAATAAGTCAGAATAAACATTAGTGAAAACAAAATTTGAAAAACTTAAAAAACAAAAAAGTTACAGCAGTTTTAATAAAATAGACATTTTTCAGTGTTCCAAAAATGATAATCAAACTCTGCAAGCTAAAACGGATTCGTTGCCCGACTTGCCTGTACAAGGAATAAATCCAAAGATAGCCAGTATTGCAGGCGGGGTGAGGTAGGGTAACTTCACCGCTATATATACTAGGTCTCTAAGACCTTAGAGACAGTCTGAAATAAATTTTTAATACGAGGTGCCGCGGAACGCTATGCCGGATCGCGAATAAGACCGCCATCAGGCCAGATGGGACCAAACCTCAACGCTTCCGACGTCTAGGACTATCAAGGGACGAAGGCTCCAGACTCAGCCTCCAGGACGCGGGAATGGAGGAAAACTACCATCGACGAACCAGGGATGGCGACTTCCGATGTCCAAGGACCAGGGAATCCAGACGAGGGACTCTAGGACCGGCATGAACAACTTTGGCAAGTCATTTTCTCTATTCGATACCAATTACGTCAAATTTAGTCAGTTAATTTTAATAAATTCAAGCTTAAACAATGACTTCACTCTTTATAAAAATTAAATAAATTTTATGCTTAATATAATGAACTTATGTGATCAGAATATTTCAAATGATAAATATTAAACTTACAAAGGGTTTTTGGCCATGAGCCATTTATTTTCAAGGAAATAAGAATTTTTTGAATATTATAAATTTTAAAATTATGTGTCATAAATACGAATTTACCAATTTAATATAGAAGATAAATTTTTATTATGTCTAATTTGGGAAATAATGTTACTTTTATGTAAATGTAATTGATATATATAGAAATTATAGGATTTTAAAATATGAAAGACAACAAGTTATTTAGTGAATTGTTTTTGTCAGTATAATTGTGTTTTATTTGAAAAGATAAATTTTCTTTTTTATTTAAATAAATAAAAATTAAATATGTTATAAAAATTACACAGTATTTGCATTTCATCCTGTGTTGAATAATAAATAAAAACTTTTTAGCTTTTTCCAACTAATATGAAAATGATGATTATTAAATCAGTAAACAAGTTTAATTAAATTCCATTAATTGATAATAGTTAAGACCTAATGTTTTTAAAGAGTTTCTCTCAACTAACTTCATTGAGCTAGCCTAAAGATTAGTTGGTTTTTTGTATAAAAGTCCAGAGATTTATCTACTGGCAGATTGTGTTTAAAAGGACACAGGAGCCTTTTAAAATAGGTAAATTAAACACGATCATATTTTGCAAGTCCCCTTGCTGTCTTTGCAGATCATCATCAGGTGGTAAGACTCTGTGAATATTTTGTGTATTATTTTAAATGTGTTTCTTTCCAGCTGACTATTGAAATGACATGTGTGACTATATCTAGACCCTACATAATTAATAAACCAATTTTGGGGAGACTATACTTATTTTAAAATAATAGTCAGCGGGAATAGGCTTGTTTTGGGCAAGGCCCTATGAGCGGGAAATACACACGTAACTCAGGGATGTTAGCACGGTTTAACAAGCGGGGTGATTGGCAGATGTTTGGTTTGTTTATAAATAAGTTTTTTAAACAACAAAATTTTGGTATTCTGCGTGCTGTGAAGTGAATCAAGGGGAAGGACGTTGCAGAATGTGTACCTTAAGACTTCCTCCATTGTGTGCTGAGTAATTACACAGTGAGCATTTGTAAGGTTTTTCTCTAGAATGGAGATGCATGTGTACCTTAAGACTCACTCCATTGTTTGCTGAGTAATTACACAATGAGCATTTTTAAGGGTTTTCTCCAGAATGGATACGCATGTGTACCTTAAGTCCTGATCCATTGTTTGCTGCGTAACTACAATTTGAGCATTTATAAGGTTTTTGTCCAGAATGGATTTGCATGTGTACCTTAAGACTCCAACCATTGTTTGCTGAGTAACTACACAGTGAGCATTATAAGGGTTTTCTCTAGAATGGTTACTCATGTGTATCAGAATGGGTATGGATAGGCATATGTACTTTAAGTGTCCCTCCTTTTTTTGGTGAATAACTACATTGTGAACATTTGTAAGGTTTTTCTATGGAATGGATACGCATGTGTACCTTAAGACTCCCTCTACTGTTTAGTGATTAAGTACATAGTTAGCATTTGTAAGGTTTTTCTCCAGAATGGATACGCATATGTACGTTAAGGGTCCCTCCTTGTTTTGTTGAATAACTACATTGTGAACATTTGAAAGGTTTTTCTTCAGAATGGATACACATGTGTATCTTAAGACTCGATCCATTGTTTGCTTAGTAATTACACAATGAGCATTTGTAAGGGTTTTCACCAGAATGGATACGCATGTGTACCTTAAGTCTTGATCCATTGTTTGCTGCGTAACTACAATTTGAGCATTTATAAGGTTTTTCTCCAGAATGGATTTGCATGTGTACCTTAAAACTTCAACCATTGTTTGCTGAGTAACTACACAGTGAGCATTTATAAGGTTTTTCTCTAGAATGGTTACTCATGTGTACTAGAATGGGTATGGATACGCATATGTACTTTAAGTGTCCCTCTTTTTTTTGGTGAATAACTACATTGTGAACATTTGTAAGGTTTTCCCATGGAATGGTTACGCATGTGTACCTTAAGACTCCCTCTATTGTTTAGTGATTAACTACATAGTTAGCATTTGTAAGGTTTTTCTACAGAATGGATATGCATGTGTAACTTAAGACTCCCTCTATTGTTTTCTGAATAACTACATTGTGAGAATTTTAAGGTTTTTCTATAGAACGGATACGCATGTGTACTTTAAGACTCCCTCTATTTTTTTTCCTGAGTAACTACATTGTGAACATTTCTATGGTTTTTTTTCAGAATGGATACGCATATGTACTTTAAGGGTCGCTCCTTGTTTTGTTGAATAACTACATTGTGATTATTTGAAAGGGTTTTCTTCAGAATGGATACAGATATGTACTTTAAGGGAACTTCCTTGTTTTGTTGAATAACTACATTGTGAACATTTGAAAGGTTTTTCTTCAGAATGTGTAAGCATGTGTACCTTAAGACTCCCTCTATTGTTTCCTGAGTAGCTATATTGTGAACATTTGCAAGGTTTTTCTCCAGAATGGATACGCAAGTGTACCTTAAGACTCCCTCTATTGTTTCCTGAGTAACTACATTGTGAACATTTGAAAGGTTTTTCTTCATAATAGATACAAATGTGTAACTTAAGACTCCCTCTAATGTTTCCTGAGTAAATACATTGTGAACATTTGAAAGGTTTTTCTTTAGAATGCGTACACATGTGTACCTTAAGACTCCATCTATTGTTTCCTGAGTAACTACACAGTGAGCATTTGTAAGGTTTTTCTGTGGAATGGATACGCATGTGTACCTTAAGACTCCCTCTATTGTTTCCTGAGTAACTACATTGTGAACATTTCTAAGGTTTTTTTTTCAGAATTAATACGCATATGTACTTTAAGGGGCACTCCTTGTTTTGTTGAATAACTACATTGTGAACACTTGAAAGGTTTTTCTTCAGAATGTGTACGCATGTGTACCTTAAGGCTCCAACCATTGTTTGCTGATCAACTACACAGTGAACATTTATAAGCTTTTTCACCAGAATGCATACGCATTTGTACCTTAAGACTCCCTCCATTGTTTGCTGAGTAATTACACAGTGAGCATTTGTACGGTTATTCTCCAGAATGAATAAGCATGTGTACCATAAGTCTTCCTCCATTGTTTGCTGAGTAACTACAACGTGAGCATTTATAAGGTTTTTCTCCAGAATGAATACGCATATGTACCTTAAGACTCCATCTATTTTTTGCTGAGTAATTACACAGTAAGCATCTGTAAGGTTTTTCTCCAGAATGGATACACATGTTTACCTTAAGACTCCCTCCATTGTTTCCTGAGTAACTACACAGTGAACACTTGTAGGGATTTTCACCAGTATGGTAATTCAAATGTTTTCTAAGACTCCTTGCTTGATTTGCTGAATATCTACAATGCAAACTTTTATGATGATTTGTATCAATATGAGATCTTATATGTTCATTAAGATTTTTTTGGTATGAAGTTAAATAACTACATTGTGAACATTTGTATGCTTTTTTTGTAGAACTAGGTTTGAAGAATTTTTTAAAACCAGTTAAGTGTGAAGCTGGAAAATTCCATTGTAGGCTCTATCAGGTGTTTTATTATGAATATGTTTTTTAATGTGGATTATTAGTTTTTTTTATCTTTGAGGTTATATAAAGACACTTTTCACATTTGAAAAAGTTATCCTTCTCTCTCCTAATAGTCTTTATAAGAGCAGACATTACTGATGTGTAATTACATTGTGTATCTCCATTCTGCTTAGAAGTATTGTAATACATTATAGGTGCATCAGAACTTGAATACATTCTCGTTACTTCAATTTTACACACACAGACATACATACTAACCTAAACATACTCAACATATTAAAACAAAGAAAACAACTAACTACTTACCAACAACTAGGAAAATACAAGATATACAAACACTACGCAACAGATAAAGAAAACATATTAAATGATCACATACATTTTGTTAAGTACAGGATTGGTAACCTCATTTTTCATAAACCACGTTTGTTGACATCTGTCATTATTTTCAATATAACCTAGAAATCAGCTGGTGTTTTACCCGCAGTTCAGTTTTTACCGCCTGCCAGATAGTCGACACCGGCTAGAATGTAGTTTTGTCACTGCAAAGAAATAGTTTCGTCTCTGCGTATCTCAGATAGAAGAGTTATTCCGCTCTAGTCACCATTTGCTTTGAGCCTATTTCTCTATGTTTTAGACTAGGCCCACGTAGTTTCTGATCTAGTTACCCTCTGCTAGCCATTTCCTGCCTTCTTCTAAGTTACACTCTCTCTATGCAACATGTCTCGTTAGAATATAGTAATCATTTTCTAGCCAAGTGCGTTATCAGTGTGAATCCTTGTAAAACCGCGTTTATATGTTACACCACTTGCAGAATACTTTTGGGCAATAGTGTAATTGCGTGCTGACAATAAATTCTTGACGACAAACTTTAATAAATCATTTTAAACGGCGTTATACGTTCGAGTGCCGTTGTCTTAGGTTAATCGCGTGTTAATAACATTGCATCAGAACATTAATTCCTTTAACAGATTTAATGATTAAAGATGGTTTATACTATTATAAGTAAAGTGAAGTTATTAAAGTTAAAGCTTAAATGAGTTAGAGCTTATGCCACTCTTCGAGAAACTTCGTTCATCTCTGCAAGATTCCAAACAGGCCTGTTGTGTCGAACGACTCACCGCTCTACAAGAACCTCATATAGTTTGAGTGGCTTAGAATTAACTGCTACTCATGAAACTTGTGTTATCTCTTTTAATTATCTTTGGTGTTAAACTTAAATTCAGTGTCGTTTTTATCATTAAAGCAGACCTTGTACTAATTCACATATTTTCTTTCTTTAGTTTTGCTACCAAAACTATACACGTTTTGAAGCCAACACCTTTTCCTATTACATAGCACACAACAAAAATAGAAAATAACCCACCCCATCCACGTAATAAACCATCCCGACAACTTGTGTATCTAACGCGAGGCCGCCAGTAAAGGCTTTGCTTCGTAAAGGAACGATTGTTTCGAAACGCGTCAGCAAGTAAGCCCTATGTATTCACTTAGTTAAGTATCTTTTAATTATAGATTAACAAATGCTGTGCCGATGGAAGATTGACTTCAAGAAATGGATGTCGCCAAACGAAAACCGGAAACATGCTCAAGGTTTTTATAGACATTAGATTTTTTCCGAATTAAAACTTTATTTCGAAAAGTGTTCATTAACATTCAAAATTTATTAAAGAGAAATATCATTTGGAAGATAAATTCCTCTTAGGCTAATAGAGTATATTTTTTTTTAATTTTCAGAATTGGCTCTCCATACCGACCACTTGTATATAATGAAAAGTAAGTAATTATTTCGTAATATACATTCAAATATGGCTTTGTTACACAGACAACTCATGAATGATCATTTTATTAGTTATAGTTTATGATAAATAATTAAATAATAATTGGGTTTGATAAATTTGTGTCATGAATATTGTGTTTAAACAGAAATTTTAACCTTAAGAGATGACTGCTAATTCTACAATAAACAATCATTTAAACTATCATATAGTTTGCTTTATAACATATAAGTTTCATTTTGTCTTATAAGTTATAAGTACTAATAATTCTGTTGCGCATAAATATGTTTTGATGTGGATATTAAGTTTAAAACAGAATTAAGTTTTCAATAATTGTAGAATGTTTGGCCATTATATTAAGACTAAAAAACGCTATTATTTTAGAAGGGGAGCAGTCCCAGATTACATACTATTACTCAAATAAAGATTTCAGAGAAACTTGTTAATATCACTGTAAAAATATTAAAAATTATTGATTTTTTGCTTTCTAATAGAAAATCTATTTTTCAGTGCACCTGTAGCTTACGAATCCCTCAAGAACGTTAGTACAAAATTATCGTATATGTTTAACGCCTGAAACTATCCAACTGTAATTTAACGGTGCAAGAGTAGTTATATATAGTTCAGGCACCCTCTACATAAAACACTCTATATTATCAATCAGATTTGATTGTTATAGCTTTAGAGAAAAACAATATTATAATAAATACGATTTCAGATTAAAAACCATTATATATTAAAAATGTTTAAGGTTAGGATTGCACATTTGCATATATGCCAAATCCTTTGAACTTCGCTTCTAAACCTGTTGAAAATATTTAGATATTAAATATGAAATGAACATTAGGTCACAATCAATAACGTATCCCTCCAACGCGTTTCAATAACAAAGTCATCTTCATCCTCAGTATCGAATACATCGAAACTAAAATCCGCCAGCACTCGTGGCAGTCAACCTCTAGCGAGGTACCTCCGTCTCACATGCGCATGCGGTTAGTATCCCTACCGCGAGTGAAGGAAACAGAATTAATTGCCAATGTACCAAGCTCATAGGCTCTTTCCATGGAGAATCATGAGATAGTGAAATGAAACAGTATGGTAAGTAAAGCAGTAAGAGCGGGGTGAAAAAACCTGACAAGAAAGAATTCCTATCAGGAAAAATCTTGAGACAGATCATGCAGGAACTCTTGGGGGCTTGGCCACTTTATGCTAACGGATAAAGAGGGGTATTACCTTACAAATACCTTGTTAGGGAGTCTATGGCAGGAATGGCATGCACCTCTTCTTCTGCTGCCTACTCGGAACTGAAAAGGCGTGCATTCAAAATTAGTACTATATTTTTATTGTTTGTATTATGGCTAGATCCAGGCGGTCAGTAAGGACAGCGGGCCTCTGCGCGTGTGTCGTGGGTAGGGTCGTATTTACCCAGTGGATGTTGTATGTGCATGAGCCTGTTTGTAGAATCTTGTTGCAAAGTGTAGGAGGTGTTGTTTGATGAAAGGCACTTAGAAATCAGTGTGAAGCAGTGTATATCTATTAGAGCTAGACGGTCCAATAGGTTTCAGTGCTACTATCTATCAAAAAGTAGCAGATGTCCAATTATACCACTCTAGCAGTAAAACTTATATAATTTGAAACACTTATTTTAGCTCTTAAATCTTGATTTCTATTTAAAAAATGACGGATGGCTCACTATAGCTGTAACCGCCTCATTTAATGATTAGGTAACTATGCAATCCATTCAACACTGTCTGACGCTACAGCGATAAAAAGATTTAATCCTTTAAAACCGAAATAATGAAAACTAAAAAATCTTATAGAATAGATAAAGGAGGCTAGGGTCTATTCAATCCAAGACTAGGTTTATAAGTTTTACTACAGGATTACTCGCAAGAGGAGAGTCGATTCCGGTAGATTTTGCTACGTCCTCCTCCAATAAAGGATATCTGAAAAATTCCTAATCCATTTCTTAGCTTACCTTCTGCCAACGCTATCGTATGGTTTCAGGTTAATGTTGAGAAATGCTCAAACATTCAATTTTTTCGACGTTATATTTATAGACGGAATTTTCAACTCCCATAAAAATATCTTCATCAGTAGTCCTGCCTTGAGTACTATCAATATCAAAAAGTTTCAAGAGCCACTCGAAAGCTGCCACGAATTGCAGCATCTTGATCAGTATTGGACAAATTATAAACAAAAAACATTTAATCCACCTGCAGTTGGTTATAAGACATCCCCATACGTTTTGATTCTACTGGAATCCTCTTCAGGAACCAGAATGTATTCACAATAGCCTATTCACCAGCCAATTCAAAAGCTCATATATTGAAAACAACATAAATCGTAAAAAACACCCTGATAATCCATCTTAAAATAAAACCAAATGTTACAATATTCTAGGGTTGCTTTCTTTCGTAGGTTAGCGAACGGTTTTACAGATCATAGACAGTGTTTCAGCTCTGTGGACGGGGGCAGGTTACCGAAACTATTGAAATAAAACATCCAGTTACAGTTTTTGTCTGTCTGACAGTACTGTCCATATAGTCACTATAGCCTACAGCAGGGGTCTCCAACTCTTTTTACTCAAGGATAACATCTACATTTGTAGAAGGAAAGGCAATATATCAAGGCAGAATATCTAGACAACCCCCCCCCCCCCAAACCCACGACGTCTATTCTAATCAAGAGCTCAGTGGTTGTTTTTGAGATTTTCTTGCTTCGTTTTTTACTTTTTCACAGCTAGTTTTACATTTATAGTGAAAAGAAGTAGCAAGTGAAAAATGAGTACTGTACTCAAATTTAATTATAAAAATGCTTAAAAAGAAATATATTACCAAATAAATTTTTGTTAGTATGATAGATTTTTGCGGGCCGGATATGGCTCGTGGGCTGTAGGTTGGAGACCCCGGGCCTACAGTATTAGTTCATCCAAGGACTTCCTGGAAGATTGTATTTTTCAGAAACTGCTCTGAAATGAGGAATAGAAAGACAAAATGCAAAAGGTTCGAGTTCATTTGTCACATTCGTGTTCCGTAATAAGAGTTTATTCCTAATAACCAATACATATACGGCCTAACGTAACAGCGACTGTTACTTTACACGCATTTACTTGAATCACGCTATGCTATCTTTCTTCTTCTTCTGTATGTACCCTTTGTCTTCCTACCGTTGACCACTTCTTTCTTTTTTTGAAACTTCCACTTCCTATCTCGCGATTCGATATATATACAGTATATATGTACTTCTTTCTGCAGAAGTTATGCCAATAATTAGAGGTTTACAGCAGAGTTTGACTTGTCAGTACGATATATCCGGAGATACTGCATTAGATTTGAATATGACAACAATATTATGGCTGAGATTTAATTCCGACAAGCCATTCGGAAAATGAGTAGACCTAATAATGTGTTCTTTATGCCTAGTCACGTCAATTTCAAAGTTAAATTACGTCATTTTTACTATTACTCTGTTGCAAGACTTGACTCGCTTCCTCCACATCACTATCATAAAAGCTGAGATCAGTGTGCCTCAGTAGGAATTCTTGAAGATCAATCAGTCAAATATCTTTAGTCAGCCAGAGTCAACATTCACTATAAATACCAGGTTTCATAAATTAACCTAGGCTATTTAGCTTTGAAATACCTTTTATTAAAAAACAAATAATAAACATGTAAAGCTTTTAAAAACAAACTTTGTATGCTTAAAAGACAGAGAGATAAGCCTAAGATTTGAATTTCCAGTTAATTTATAATTTCAACTACCATAAACAAATTGTTTTTCATTACAGTTTAATGATAATTTTTATTGAACAATACTCAGCAAAATTAAATCAGTAAATCATGAACAAATTATTGATAAAATAATGTTTACAATGAAAATTAATTATATTTAACAATAATTAGAACAATAAATATATCGATAATTTTATAACAGAAAAACATATTTATTGTACATCCTGATTGCTTATATTACTTCATCTTAAGATTAAAGGTCCATCCCTTGAGAAAAACGTAAGATTAACATTAAAAAATTATAAAGTAAAATTTATACTTCCAAAGCTGTCAACATCTTAAATTGCAAAATTGGAGATTTTTTATAATTAAAAAGTTGAAATCCATCTAGAACTTTTGTTAATATTAGTGTAATAATTGAATGAGTTAGTGTTATAAACAAAATAAATATAAACCTCTCACTGTTATAAGACTTTAATTTCATATAGTTTTTCCATCACTTATTTCATCATCATCAAACATGTAAGCTCTATACATAATTTTTATTCAGCTCTATGGACTTGTGTGCCATACTTATAAATAATATTCAAGCTGGCTTGTGAGTTACGGTTATAAATAAAATAAATATATGTCCAGCTATGTCCAACTTCTTTAGTTTAAGTTATGTTTGTAGTATGAAACGGGTTGAAATGTCCCTTTACAATTCAATAAAAAATTGAAATAATCTCAATTTATAAAATATAATTTAAATAAATTTTTCAAGCCATGAATATTGATCATTAAGTCTATAATTCTAAAATAAATTGTAATTGTACAAAAATCATGACTTCGGGAGTGTTTTGTTTGCTACGTAAAAATCAGGTTTCTACAATATTTTAAATAAACAGTTAAGACAAGAAAAAACGGCAAAATCCAAGTCAGACAAGCAAATCGAGAGTGGGGGAATAGAGGCGATAACTGTCGCTGAGCGTTGAGGTGCTCTCTCGTAATTAGGCCACTGACAATAAAGTTTAGAGCATAAACTCGAGGCCGCGGAGTGCGGGAATAATGTAGTATGTCTTAATTTATGTCTAGTGAAAACTAGACATCGAAATATGAAAAATCACGGTTATATTTTCATTGTCAAGAAACTGGCTTCGTCGAATTTGTCCGTTCCTGCTTCTTCGATGAACCAGATTCCAGACGAGAAGAACTACCAGTCTGGAAGCATAAAGTCATCTCCTTGGACCTTGGGATATATCATCGAAAGTGCGAGAATTGGGCAAGCCATGATTTCTATACAAATTTAGTAATACAATAAAATTTGATCTTGAAATACGTTCCAAAGATTCAAATAAATGCTTTAAATGTGTAAAATTATAAATAATGGCTTTATTTCCTTGAAAATTAAATAAAAATTGGAAATTACAAAATTATTTAGTTATAAAAATGGTTATGTAAAAATGTTCAAATGTTTGCAAATGGAGAAATAGTAAAGTATATGGAAAAAGATAGAAAGAAGATTAGACATATTTATAAAATAAATTCATTCATAATATCTAAGGATATTATGGTTAAACGATTGTAAAGCTGAAAACATTAAAACAAAAAATTACAACCACAAGTGCCCAGTAGTCACAAATGTACCTACAGTAATTACAAGTCCCTGTGTACGTAGTGTGAACCTTCAACAAGCTTTCTGCTACCAGATATCGTCCACAGTAAGATGTATTACTTCAGGCAGCTGAGCAGTGGCGTAGCCAGGAGTATATTTGGGGGTGGACCCTGTCGGGGAAATTTTTTACATTTTTATCTCTAGAAATCATATTTTATGCTATTTTGGGACATGAAATTACACAATTGTTGAGTCATGGAGAAGCTGTTTTGCTCAAACCCAGCGCTGTTCTATAGGGTAATGTTATTCTCTTAGAATTAATTAGTTTGGAGGGGGAACATGCCCCATTCTGGCTACGCACCTGCAACTTAACATTTACATGTTTGGTATACACATTATTGACAATGATGTATTCACTTTTAAGGTACATGAGCTTAAACTGGCAGAGATCAAAATGAGTTAGCATCTGCTATATTGAAAGGAATCTGGTGCAAAATTATACACAAAAAACTCATTCTGGATTCATAACTGTTCTGGTCAAAATAAGAAAATGTTGTAGTACCTTTAGTTTTTTTTCTTCTTACAGAAGGGATCATTAATAATGTTGAACAAAAGTTCCTAGTTTAAGAACATTCATATTTAAGTTGTAACAGGGACTTCACTGAAATCGATAAAAAAAAAAATCCCCACTTTGATGTACCTTTGGAGATTCTGAGATTTGATCACCCACATATCGCCTACTTATTCTAGAATGCACCCTTTTTGTTTTTTAAGTCTAAAGTCAAAAGATGTTCAAACGTTAAGCTATTTTGTGTAAGAGTTGAGAAAAGGAAACCTAGAATGGTGTTAACTCGACAAACCTTAAAGAAATTGAGGAGTGAATTGAGGAGTGGACTGAGATTAAAGTAATCAAATAGAACATCACAATAGATAAAATTGAATCGTTCCTCTTACCACTAGAGTGCAGAAGTAGGTTGACTGAAGATAAGCAAAAGTATCTTGACCAATACTGGGCTATTTATAGAATTAAAACAAAAAGTTTATATTGGACTTTATCTGTGTAGTTGGTGCTTCAGGAGGATGTAATGAAGGCAAAAAGAGACTGATGAGGTTAAATCGCTAAGATCTAAAGGATGAAAGACTTTAATTATGTAACTTCATCCGATTTTATTGGAACACAAAATTTTCACTGACCTTAACTTTAAGGAAATCTGAATTAGTAGCTGAGCAACTAATATGTGAAGTTTCTTGAAGTTTGGGTGAATTATGAGGATTTGTAAGGTTTTTCTCAAGAGTGAATACACATACAAACATTAAGACATCCTGATTATTTATCAAATTAACTATTACTATAAACATTTGTAAGGTTTATACTATACTGTGAACATCTGTAAAGTTTTTCGCCAGAGTAAACATGGATGTGTATTAAAAAATGTCCTGATTTAGTAGTTGAATAAATACATTATGAGCATTTTTAAGGTTTCACTACAGTTTATTCGCAAGTTAATTTAATTGTATCTAAAAAAATTGCTGAAGAAATGAAATGTAAACATTCATGGGGTTTTTCAACAGTGAGCTAAAAGGTGCATTGTTTGCATAACTGAATACTATACTACAAATGATTGTAAGGTTTTTCTTCAGAATGGATACGCATGTGTACCTTAAGTCTTCCTCCATTGCTTGCTGAGTAACTACAAAGTGAGCATTTGTAAGGTTTTTCTCCAGAATGGATACGCATGTGTAATTTAAGACTCCATGAATTGTTTGCCGAATGACTACACAGTGAACACTTGTAAGGTTTTTCCCCAGAATGTGTACGCATATGTACTTTAAGGGTCCCTGATTGAGTACTTGAATAACTACACAGTGAGCATTTGTAAGGTTTTTCTCCAGAATGGATACGCATGTGTACCTTAAGACTCCCTGCATTGTTTGCTGAGTAACTACACAGTGAACACTTGTAAGGTTTTTCTCCATAATGGACACGCATGTGTACCTTAAGACTCCCTCCATTATTTGCTGAATAACTACACAGTGAGCATTTGTAAGGTTTTTCTCCAGAATGGATACGCATGTGTATCTTAAGACTCCCTCCACTGTTTGCTGAGTAACTACACAGTGAACACTTGTAAGGTTTTTCTCCATAATGGACACGCATGTGTACCTTAAGACTCCCTCTATTATTTGCTGAGTAACTACACAGTGAGCATTTGTAAGGTTTTTCTCCGGAATGGATACGCATGTGTATCTTAAGACTCCCTCCACTGTTTGCCGAGTGACTACACAGTGAACACTTGTAAGGTTTTTCCCCAGAATGTGTACGCATATGTACTTTAAGGGTCCCTGATTGAGTACTTGAATAACTACATAGTGAGCATTTGTAAGGTTTTTCTCCATAATGGACACGCATGTGTACCTTAAGACTCCTTCCATTATTTGCTGCGTAACTACACAGTGAGCATTTGTAAGGTTTTTCTGTAGAATGGCTACGCATGTGTACCTTAAGACTCCATGCATTGTTTGCTGAGTAACTACACAGTGAGCATTTGTAAGGTTTTTCTCCAGAATGGATACGCATGTGTATCTTAAGACTCCCTCCACTGTTTGCCGAGTAACTACACACTGAACACATGTAAGGTTTTTCCCCAGAATGTGTACGCATATGTACTTTAAGGGTCCCTGATTGAGTACTTGAATAACTACACAGTGAGCATTTGTAAGGTTTTTCTCCATAATGGACACGCATGTGTACCTTAAGACTCCCTCCATTATTTGCTGAGTAACTACACAGTGAGCATTTGTAAGGTTTTTCTCCAGAATGGGTACGCATGTGTACCTTAAGACTCCATGCATTGTTTGCTGAGTAACTACACAGTGAGCATTTGTAAGGTTTTTCTCCAGAATGGATACGCATGTGTATCTTAAGTCTCCCTCCATTGTTTGCTGAGTAACTACACAGTGAACACTTGTAGGGATTTTCTCCAGAGTGGCTATACATATGAGCTTTAAGTAGCCCTCTTTGATTTGATGAATGACTACATTGTGAACATTTGAAAAGCTTATCTCCAGAATGTATACGCATATGTATTTTAAGGGTCCCTCCATATTTTGTCGAATAACTACAGTGTGAACACTTGTATGGTCTTTTTTCAGAATGGGTTTGCAAATGCAATTCAAGGCTTCTCAATTGAGAAGCTGAATAACTACACTGTGAACATTTGTAAGGTTTTTCTCCAGTATGGGTATTCATATGTTTTTTACGACTCCTTTCTTGATATGCTGAATATCTATATTCTGAACTTCTATGAAGATTCTTATCAAAATGAAATCCTTTATGTTCATTAATATTTTTTTGGTAAGAAGTTAAATAACTACATTGTGAACATTTGTATGTTTTTTTTGTGGAACGAGGTTTAAAGAATTTTTTAAAACCAGTTGAATGTAAGGCTGGAAAATTCCATTGTAGACTCTTATCAGGTATTTTATTATGAATATGTTTTTTAATGTGGAAAATTAGTTTGCTTATCTTTGAGGCGATATAAAGACACTTTTCACATTTGAAAAAGTTATTCTTCTCTCTCCTAATAGTCTTCATAAGAGCAGACATTACTGATGTGTAATTACATTGTGTGTCTTCATTCTGCTTAGAAGTATTGTAATACATTATACGTGCATCAGAACTTGAATACATTCTCGTTACTTCAATTTTAGGCTACTCTGGCTTCATTATCTGAAAATTGATACAGTTTTAATTATATTTAAATTCGTTTACTCTTTAATTTTTATTATTAATTATACCTGTAGAAAACATTCAGTATTAAAAATACACACCAACAATGTATTTTTTTTTATATATATTGTGGAGTATAAAACAAACAAAATAAGTTGCTTCTAACTTCTAAAACATTTTTTCTGAGATCTTATGACACTTGTAGTATGGATTTTTCCGTTCCATTTTTTACAAAAACCAAAGATAAGCATCTGAACTAAGATCTTAGCTCTTGGGAAATTGCTTTTCCCATATAATGTTGTTTCATAAACCACTTGACAATGGCATCATCTAATTTTGTTTTTCTGCCTTCATTGATATTCTGCCACCAATATAGACCACTAACTGACTAATCTAAACGAATAATTACAGTTGGGCTGGGCTGGCCACATGACAACGGACAACATCCAACTTTACAGAAACTATTCTGAAACAATGACTCAGCATCCAAATAATGATTGTGCTTTGCCTATACTAGCGTCACAGAGAAAATGCCAATAACACGTATAAACAGAATCATTACTTTTAAAACCACGGGATGTTTCAAGTTTCATTATTTATTTTTCTGAAATCCGAAAGCATTTCGGATAGTAGAAGTTCAGATAATTGGAGTTCTACTGTAACTTATTATAATATATTAATTATAACATTATTTGCTAATAAATGGATCATTCAGATGAGGAACAGTCTTTATCACTTTAAAGATTAATTATTACCATCAAAATATTTATGACCACCGAGATAGGTTTCTAATTCTACTTGTTTATGGGTGAATATCTTTTACCAGATTTCTGAGTATAATAATTGATCTGAGGCACATAGTTGTGTTCCGACAATTAATATTTATCATTATTTAAAAAGTAAGTATGGAGACACGTCTACCATTATTTAATTTCTATACTTGGGCCAGAATTTAGATGGAAAATGGTTAGTGATATTTCCTGAAATAAATAAAATGTATATTCTTGTGGAAGTTGGTCTTCTTTATCTAATTTGGTATCGTCATAGACATATGCTTTAGATTCAGAACAAAGTAAGTTATCAGCATTATTAATTACAGAAATATATCCAATGTCACTAAAATCTTAGTCAATCACTTCGAGCGGTACCAGCAACACCAGACCCTACAGCTCTATGGCTGGATTATAGTCCACCGATGCACAGACTCAAGTGCATTTACCTTTTGAAGCTGGATTTAAAACAACATTAACTGCACATCCTCAACAATAGTAGAACAACAAGTAGGTGTCATTCACTAGATATCTCAACCGCTCTCAGAAATGGACTGGGTTTTGATGATAGTGTACACCACATAGCTGCTGATACTGTCTTTTATATGTTCACATGGATTCCTTCTAAAAATTATCCAAAAGAACTGTAAACATATTACTTTAAAATAATAAAATATATTATTATTAATATTATATTATATTATTATATTATACATATATTAATATATGCACATTAATTTTAAATAATATTTGCAAGAAAAATCTTTTACAACCAAATATACACTCCGCCCTAACCAAAAGATCACTGGCTTGAAATCATATTTCTGTTCTTTAAAACAACCTTAAAACGCTTTCAATATCAATCTGAAGTTTAAACAATGATTTTTAAAAATACATTTTTAGCACTGTCATTGTATTTTACTTTACAATAGCCATAGTAAATGTGTTCACTGGTTTTTAATTGTGTAACACATATTTTAATCAATTTACTTCTTATTACCTTTCACAGTTTCTTCTCTGTTTATTTGTATGTTACGCACTTTGTAATAACCTGTTGCTTTACAACGGACTTTCATTAAAACTAAAACCCCTCAGTCCTAATTAGTTTGTTATACTGAGAATCTACTGGATATTTGTTTAAAAAATGGAATATCTATAATATATAACAAAGTTAAAACTTCAAAACACAAGAGCAAAACGATAGAGGAAATGATATTTGTCCTTAATATTACAGTATGATTGTACTAAATGTATATTAATTTTTTAAAGTTAATGTAAGTAAGTATTTTTTTTAACTTTTGTTATGTCTATATTGATAAACAAAATTGTTTATGATATGATAAACAAAATTTATAGTATATGATAAAAAAAATAAGTTGCATTAACCCTTCTATCTTTTTTTTTTCTATTTCTGACACCTCATAAAATATGAAGGGTGGTTTTATTGGATCCATTTTTCTTGGAAACCAAGGAAAAGGCCAAGTTCTAGTCATAGTCCCGATTTATAGGAATTCTGCTGAAATAATATTAGCCTATAGTAAACAATGATTACAATTTATTAATGAATTCATTAATTTGCTAATAAATTGATCATTCAGATCAGGTACAAAACTCAAGTACTCTTTATTACTAATAATATATTTTTGTCCAGGAATGTTTCTAATTCCCCTTGTTCGTTGGTGAATCTCTTTTACCAGACTGGTGAATATATTAATTGATCTGAAAAACTATGTGTTCTAATAATGATAATTTATTATTATTTTAAAACCCAGTATGGGGACAAGTCTAACATGTTTTAATTTTTTTACTTGGCACAGAAGTTAGATTGATAGGCGAAAGGTTAGTAGTATTTCTTGAAGTAAATCAAAACATATATTCTATTGGAAGTTGGGACCTTTATCTAATTATGTATCTTCATAGACAACTGGTCAGATTAAAATCTTAGTATATTATCAGCATTTACAGAGACAAATCCAATGTCACACTAAATCATAGTGAATCACTTCAAGTTTCTCCATCAACACTATGCTATGGCTCGGTAACAATTTCTGAATGTGCAGACTGAAGCCTTTGGGTATAGTTTCAAAATATCATCAGCAGTACTATAATATCAAGAAGATGGTTTTTTTCATTTAAACGAGCTGAAATTCATTGGGCTCAGAATCCAACACCTCGGTAGGATTTGTCTCAATTCCAAGAATAAAAATTATACAAAAATAATAAGATCTTTTACAGTAGATTATCCATGGAATCACTTCATTAAGTGTATTGGTGATATTTTCCTTATCAAGGGAATACACTGCCTCTGTGCAAAAGAGCATAAACTATATTAGATTAGAAACCAATACTTTTCTAAGTTGAAATAGAAATTCTAAGTTATAAAGGATTTCCGATAAAAACCAATTTAGATACTTAATACAAGGCCTGCATCATATATTCTGCATGTGAGTCTAGCATAGTAAATTTCTAATTATCGGGAACAATATTATAAATATATTCAAAAGTTATACTTATTTAAACTTATCAATATTATTTAAAGAAAAATATTAAAAGCATTTATTTTAAACTTTTTAATATTATTTAAGAAAAAATAATATGAATATATTAAAAAGTTATATTTATTTATCTTAACTTTATAGATCCTTAATAATAAAAAAAATTAAACTCTCTATTAATAATACAATTATCCCTAGTAATATCAGACTGTAATACAGATATAATGTACAATTTATTAATATTAACACAATTACTATCATAGTTCTCTACAATGTTACTGCTTCTTATTACACTTATTTACAATACAATCTATTTTTCTTTCATAAACAACTTAATTTTTTCTAATAAATTCTCTATTACAATCATTCAGCATGGTTTAGAATATAGATATATTATATTATTATCAAATAAACATTTAAGTTTGTCATCAAATAACAAAACAATTTGACCAATATTGTATATGAATACTCAAGTGTTCAATACAAATATTTAATAAAGATAACTGAAAACTATGTAAATGTTTATAAAACCTTTTGTTACCTGCAGGGCTAAAAAACAAAGTCCTTACATACAGCTTAAATGTGTAATGTGAGGAGGCAAAACATCAAACCCTCTACACTTTACACAGAATTTCCTTTGAGCTATAGCTCTGTCACTTGTCTTTCCACATTACTATGACTCTTCATGATTGTGCACGCTTCTAATTCAAAGTTAATTTTGATTAAATCAAAGAAAATTAAAATTATACACATGGTGAACAGATTCTGACCATATTCGATCTCAAAAGGTGGGGATGGTATGTTCTTTATTCGATAAAGTCCTGTTTTTGTATCATCCTTCTTTTTATGAAAAAAATATTCAATTATTATACACTTATGCGTCACATAATGATTATCCGTGGGAATTTCTAAATTTTTATATACAAAAGCAGGTTTATTTTAACTAGGGATAAATACTTACAAAGATAATAATAGTAGCAATAATTCTGGGGATTTGACTAATAATTTCTTATGTATACCTTATTAAAAAGGTATTTAGGAGTAAATTGCAATTAAATTAAGACGGTTCAACGTTAAAGCGATTCCTATAATTGATGGTGGTATAATGTGGTGTATAAAATTACCTGTCTTGAGTGTGATGCCTCTTAGGTGGGTGAGACTTCTGAAGATGTCCATATTAACTTACAGAAGAATTGTATCAATACTAAAAATGATTTTGATATATTATGTAGTATGTATAAGCCATTTTTGAATAAATTAAAAGAATCTAAGATTTAGTTAATTAGTTGTAAGTTTGAAATCTTTTGATATTTTATGGTTTATGTATGGTTACTTTGTTGTGTATATTGTATTTGGTATGTGTGTATATGGTTGTTCTGTCAGTTTTGTTACTGATTTCAATTGTATTTAAATGAATTTATGACTCTCAATATGTAGGTGGGTTATTTTATTAAGTTTGTAATTAAAATTTCATTGTAAAAAAAAAAATTTCTAGTTTTAAATTTCTGTTGTTGAGTGTACTTGTATTTTATGTGTATTGTAAAATTGTATTCAGGCTTGATAAGGGCAACAAATCAGTTGCCAAATGTTGCAATAAATAAAGAAAACAATTTTGACTCAATATTCAACCGTCTTATCATTTAGCAATTCATATATAAAAACAATCAAGTGAAGATCACTGAAATACAGTAATACCTCGTACCTACTCGGTAGGTGGGACCGAGCGATAACTGTGTAAGTCGAAGTCGCGTAAGTCAGGGTAAAATTTTACATACAATCACATAGGAATCATGTTTAATTGGGACCAAAGACTAAATAAACTAATAATTAAAAAAAAAAATGTGTATGCATTAAAATCTTAAATACATAATACGTACAACCAAAAATTATATTATATACATACATATTGCAAAGAAGGACGTAAAAAGAAGTTATTTTGACATAGAAGGTTTAGCAGAAATACGCTCATTGTTGGATTATATTTTCCAATAAACTAAAGCCTTTTGTAAAGTTTCAAAACATTATTTCATCTTCTACGTCAACTGAATCTAAAGCATCTGCGATTTTAAGGTCTTTCTCTTGCTCACGCATTTCTATGAGTTTATTTAATTATTGTCAGCTCCTAGTTGTGTAAACCCAGCAGTTCTTGAATGTCATCATTATCCACTTCTAAATTAAGTTGTCTGGCAAAACCGACAACTTCTTTAATCATATCAGCAATTTCATCAGACTCTGGCACTGATTCCGCCAGAGTTTCAATAGCAAAAAAAAATAAACACACCCTTTCCCAAATGTCATTCAAAGTTTTTTGTGAAACTTAATTCCAAGTTTGCCCAATGATTCTAAAAGCATCTAAAACATTGAATTGTTTCAAATAATCTTCAACAGAGAGCTCTTTGTTCTGTCTCATAGTTGACCAGATGCACAAATGATCTTGTGTAAACACCTTTAAATGTTTTGATGATTCCCTGATCAATCAGTTGAAGCAAATTATTTGTGTTTGGTGGCAAAAAAAAAACTTTCATGCGTACGTCAAAATTAGAAAAAGTAGTAGGAGGATGGCCAGGTGCATTGTCAATTAATAGGAATTACTTTCAAAGGAATTTGTTTAGACCATCTATAACGTTTGTTTTGAGGTGTGAAATGATGACCAAACCAGTCTAAAAAAAGCTGTCACCAAAGCCTTCCAATTAGACTTTCAAATCATGGGCAATCTAGCTTTAGAAATATTTTTCAATGACCTTTAATTTTCTGAGCGATAAACTATGAGAGATTGCAACTTACAGTCAACAGTTGTATTCGTTCTAAATATCACTGTCAATCGGTCATTGGCAGCCTAAAAACCTGAAAATATTTGCCCTTCATGAAGTATAACAGTTCTCAGAAGCATTTTCTTCCAGCATAGGCCAGTTTCTGCGTAACTCGGACAACATGATTTAAAACCACGTAACTTGGGAATCGCGTAAGATGGGGTAGCGTAAGTCTAGGTATTACTGTATATAAATTGCGAAAGGCTGCATTATTAAGAGCTATGGACTTTGTCCTAGCATGTAAACACAACCATTTTTTAAATTTTATATATTGATGATGCTCTTGTATTTTTAGAAACTTTTGATGAATATTTATTAGATAGTTTTAAAGAGAAAGGGTAACTTTCTTAGGATACATATTCACAATCCATGGACTGGAACCTGATCCAAGTAAATTCGAAGCAACAAACAAATTTCTGTCCCAAAAAATAGAAAAAAATTCAGAGCATTCATAGGTCTAATTAATTTTTATAATAAATTCACCCCAAGGTTTTCTAGCACTATACAACCACTATTAAAGCTAACTTCCATAACAACTAAATTTGTTTAAACTGGACATGAAACATTAGCATTCCACAAAATTAATAATATCAACCATTCTATTTACAGATGCATCAATTTTTGCTATTGGTGGACAACTATCTGATGATGATCACCAACAACCCCTTATGTTTATGTCAAGAGTACTGAAATCACAAGAAGTTAGATACACCACAACTGAACTAGAATGTTTAGCCATTATGTATAGCTTGCAAAGAGCAAGACACATAATATTAGGTAATTTAGTTAATATTATTACCGATCCCCAAGCAATATCCTTTTTTATAACTTCCAAATTACCTACACCTAGACTCACCCGATGGATTTTACTACTACAAGAATACCATCATAACATCATTTATTGGCCAAGGATGATATCATAGCTGACACATTAAGTAGATATCCAGCTAATCTAAATAATAATCTTAGGAATCCATCTGAACTGATCATAGCTAGATTTACTCCTAATTTAAATCCGGAATTTACTAAAATCCTTAACCTTCAAACACACGCGCCGGGGTGTAAAGCACCCCACACCATTCATTTCTCTCTGAGGCGACTCAAAAAAATTTTTGTTCTCGCTCCCCTCCTAGGTAGTTGTTTATCACTTCTTCCTCCACACTGTCACTCAAGGTCAACCCGTTGTGGTGTACCAGTCATTGTGTTTACATCGTTGTTTTAAGTGCGGGGTGAATTTGACCCCGCGCGTGTGTTCTCGTCCAAAAATTTGTGTTGGTACATTTTTAAGTTATTGTTTTTTAATTAGAATAATTATTTAGTGTGAGTCTTTTATTGGTGTTTAACATATTTATTTATCTTTTTTGTTGTAATTTTGTCTTTTTGTCATAAAAAAAAATTAAAATTCTGGGTCAAGAGCTTTCAAAACCCCATATTGCATCATGAGCCTTACTGCCAGGACTACCTTTGCATATAAAGCACACCTTTGCAGGTGTGAAGCACATAAGTGGTGTTGAGGAAACTCGAGAAATAAAAATAAAAGAAGTTCTGGACGATGCGGAGTTTGCCCGCTGCAAAAAGACCGGAAGACGACCACTTTATGCTGCAACTGCAACAAATTACTTTGTAGGGACATTCCTTTATATACTGTGAAGAATGTGCACCTGAATAAAAAATAAATTTTGAAAATATGAATTTAAAAAAATCTTTACTTTTTAAATTTTTTTGACTTTTTAATTTGGACTGAACTAATGTTTTCTTCTAAACCAATACTTCTGTACACAGTTATGAATTTAGCTAATTTTTTTCACCTGATAAAATGTGTATATTTTTTGAAATATTTTATTCCAATGTAAAAAGTTATTTACTAATGTTTACTTGTCTAAATATGAAGTAAATTGCATAGTAATAAGAATTATTTTTCATTATGACGAATAATTTTAAATTTTGAGTGTGGCAAATTTTGACGATTTTCAAGCTGAATTTACATAATTTTTTTTCAAATAAACATATTGTTGTATTTATGTTGTTTAACTTTTTGAAAAGTCCTCTAAAGAATCTAGCCATTACAACTTACTAAAATGTATGAATAAATGTTTAATTTTAATTTGAAAAAAAAGTTACAATTTATAAAGTCGATTTAAGTGCATTTAGACTATATTACTACAAAAAAAATCTACAAGTGATAAACCCATAAAAATACTGTAAAACGTTTTATAAACAACAACATTCACACACACAATTTTATAAAGATGAAAATTTAGTGATAATTAACTTTTTTTTAAGATAAGAAATGGGGTGGAAAATACCCCGCGCGTGTGTTTATGTCCGAGTAGTTGGCGCGTGTGATTGAAGGTTAAACAAATTGCCAGAACAAGAGAGAAATTTGGCTCCTATTATCAGTGGTCTCAAGAATCACGAGCATATTCATTAAATCAATCAACCTTCACAAAAACGTGTAGTAAACCATAATCATTTACATCAAACCACTAGGAATGGTTAGAAATTGATTAGTGTACCTGGACTCTTATAAAACATTGCCATGAGTATTATATAGATTGTGGTTCACACAAATGTCCGGATGTATTGAAGGGACATTTCATTTTCAAAAATATGGCTACAAAAATCAAAAAAATTATATCTCATGATACATGCCAAAGATGTAAACATTTAATTCATGCTTGTACAGGCACAGCTATTAGAATCTATTATAATCAGTTCAATGAGACTGTCTGTATCTACCAATTTTGACCAGTGCCCAAAAGTGTGGGAGGGTACAATACTGTCTGATATTTAATGACAATTTTTCAAAACTTTCAAAAATAAATGCTATAAAAAAGGCTAATACAGCCATTGTATTAGACAAACTATTTAATCCCTATAATTCCGTACTGTAAATATTAGTTATTCTGATAAATCAAATATAATATTCTGGTCACCCATCGCCCTAGATATTTCTCAATTCTTGCTGCCTGTCTACAGACATTTGAGTTGACAACCAACCCAGACTCTTCCTATGTAATTGACAAGTATAAAAGCTAAAGAGAAAAAAGTAGAATTAGAACTGACTTAAAAAGTTAATTTCAAGTTAAAATCAAACCAAAATTATTCATATTCATATTCTGGAAATATCTTAGTTAACATGCTCTACGATTAATTTAGTTAATTCAAAACCACCAGTCATATTTACACATAAGATAACAGTTAGTTGTGCTATGGATGATTTTCCAGAATGACATGATTCTCTTTTAAGACTTTTAGTCATAGGCATGGCGCATATCTCATAGTATTGATGTAGAAATTTAATGGTAATTGTGAGTTTTAGCGGACACCAGAGGCATAGATTGAAAATTGTTTTAAACCACAAAATAAGATGATATGCACAAGAATGTTTTAAAATTTTACTCGGAAAAATACTGTTTATCAATATAAAATTGAATAAAAAATTCAGTGCGGCGCATTAAGTTGTGGTTCGGCCGCAGAGTGATACAGTGACGTCACAAATGTAATAGGTGTTTAAGCAATCTAAACTTTATGAAGCAAAAACATCTCCTGAAGCTATATTGAAAACTATTAATTTTGTTATTGCTAGGGAAGGTGAATTTTATATATCCATATTGAAAACTACCGATAAAGTATTCAATAGTTATTTACAAGCGCGGACACCTACGATATTTTGGAAAATTGTTCAAAACCACCAAAAAGGATGATATCCACAAGAAAACTTTTCTTCTTCAGGAAGGTTAAAAACCCTACTTTAAATTGAAAAAAAGTAACTTTCCTCAAGGAAAAAATTCTTGTGGATATCGATGGATTTTGAACAATTTTCCAAAATATCGTAGGTGTCCGTGCTTGTTAATAACTACCAAAATGAAAATGTAGTAAAGACTTATGCGTCACAGATGTTGAGAAATTCTGTTACTAAATGAAGACATACATTCAAGCTTACAACATGGTCTAGCTAGGCCACATCGACATAGGTAGATAAAACGTAAACGTGCGACTACTGCTATTTTCGTGAATTGTTTTTTCTTTTCAGAATTAGGTATATTTACGTTCTGAACATGAATTTGACAATAATTTTTGTTGCTGAGGTCTATTTAAGACCAAATACACTGAAGAAGAACACGTTCATCTCTTCTACTTACCTTTGCGGTAATTGTAAGAATTGGGGCCACCTGAGATTGAAATAAAAATTGTTTTAAAACATTTCCCAGGTACAAGATTTTTTTTAAATTTTGCACAGAAAGTTAGATAGACTATATAAAATTAACCTCCCCTGGCAATAACAAAAATATTAGTTATCAATATGCCTTCAGAACGAGGGTGGACAATCTGCATATTCACCAAGTTTATATCACTAAAAAACCCACTACAGTTGTAACGTCACTGTATCACTTTGCAAATGATGTACAACTTACTACTCCGCACTGAATTTTTCACGCAACTTTTAATTGACAAAAAATTACTTTTCATGTGAAATTTAAAAAAATACTTGTGCATATCAATGTAGAACGTGTTTTAGAACAATTTTCTATTTTAATCTCAGGTGGTCCCAGGTTTTGGCAACTACCACAACGGTAAGTACTAAATGATAAAGTGTTATTTTTCAGCTTATTTGGCCCTAAATAGACCTCAGCGACAAAAACTAATGTCATATTCGTGTTCAGTATTTGAAAATACATATAAAAAGATAAACAAATTCACGAAAATAGCATTAATCCCACGACTATATAATTACCCCATGATTAGTTACTATGCAGCCACTACCACTCCGATTGGCAAACATTGTTTTTTACCTGATCAATTTAACTTTGCTGAACACAAATCTAAAGTGTTTTTTTTTACTGCAAATACGTTAATAAAAATAACCTAACCTAACCTTACTGTTGCTTACTAACGCTCCGATCGGAAAATTTTTTACCTGATGGATTTGACCTTGCTGAACACGATGGCATGAAGTTATTTTTCATGGCAAACACAGGTCACCTAAGAAAACCAGGTCAGGTTGGGATATTTTTTTAAATGTGTTTGCATTAAGAAAACTTCAGATTCGTGTTCAACAAGGTCAAATTGATCAGGAGAAAACTAGCTGATCTTAATAATGGTTACCTATTTGTTAAAACCTATTATCGGTAACATTAGTTTTAAAAATTTAATTACGGTAACACATTAAATTTTTTGTAACGCTCAGATGGTAAGTTATGATAACCTAACCAGTGATTCCTAATTTTTTTAAAATATAATAAATCACATGAATAAATGTTTAGTTTGTATTCTACTTCATGGAAATTTAACCAATTAAATTTATATATTTTTGTCACGTGAATTTTGTTTACCTGGTATAGTTATAGATAAACTATTTATCGGATAATGCTGTTTAGAATTGTCTTTCAAAAGATGTTAATTATGATTCTTTATTACACTTGGCAAAAAAAAACTATGTAATACAGTACTTAATAAAACTACCTAGCTTAACTAACTGGTGTTTTTCAGCACAGAGAACAAATGTTTTTACTCGTAGATAAGTGCATTGATCAATGCTGTGAATATTACAGGTTGGACTGATGTTTTTTGTTTTGATGCGAGTCTGTGGTGTTTTGGTAATCTGTGATTAGTTGTCATTTATGTCGAATATAGTCACATAGTGTTTTATTGTGGGTTATAATAGGTTGTTATATTTCGAAGTTCGCTGTCGTATTTAGTGTATTGCTTTTTTTGATGAAATGTAGAAAATTCAGATTTGTGTCAATGTAGGTGTATGTGTGTAGCTTGATCTGTATATGTATAGTGAAATTTGATTGTGGTTAATTTTCTTCCAATTTGATCTATATAGAAGCTAGGCCACTCGTTACTTGAAATCTTATATACTCCTACCCTGTTGTCTTTGGTCTGGAAAATGTTTGTGTTGTCTAGGTGGTTTTTACTTGTTTGAATGCTTTAAAGGGTATATAGTTTCACTAAAAGCAGAAGCTATTTCTTCTGATAAGTTAGGACAAGTTAATATTTTGTACTTTTCTGTTAGTGTATTAGTGATGTTTTTTGTAGTATTGTTGTATTATTTTTTGGGTATCATGTTGTCTATCAGGATGTTTTATCCGTTTCTATGGGGAATGTATTTCACCATGTTGAGATTGTTCATTCTGTCTTCATTATTCATGGGTATACCAATTAGTAAGTGTATCTTGGATTAGAAGGCGATAAGTATGTGAGTTGAATGGGGTTGTTGGAATTATTATATATAACTCTGTCCGTGGTCGTGGGTGTTTTGTATACTTTAAATGTATATGTTGTTTCGTTTTGCAGTTGCTAGGTCTAGGGAGTGGATTATGTTCTGTTGTTCCATGTCCAATGAGAACCTTATATCATGTGAAAGGTATATACATGTCTTTTGAATAAGATTTAGACTTCGTTCCCCCAAGAAAGGCCTGCCTATGGAATCAATGGAATCCCCCAGCTCTAGCATCCTGTCCGAAATATTTATACACAACCTGGGACATAATCACATCATAAATAAAAATAAATACCCCCATAAAATAATATACTGGCACAGATACGCAAATGATATACTAATCTTAATCAACGACATATTTTACACCCTCCACAAATACATAAGCAATATACACAACAATATAGGGTTTACATTTGAAACACAACAGAAAAACACAATTCACGTTCCAAGTCTAAGAATTACAAAACAAAATAGTAACCATTAAAATCAACAGAAATCCCATCACCACAGGCAAAGCTACATGCCTCATACAACACAAACATCTCATTTCCCGCCATCATACCCTGCTTAATTAGCACACCCATGAGCAATTATGACAGAACGAACGAATTCAACATGATAAAAGTACATTTCTTATGAAAACGGATGAAAGCACCCCCTGGTAAAAACTTAATAAGCCTTAATAGCTCAATTGAAAACTTTACAAGATGAAGTGGCTGGTGCCGGTTGTGAATCCTTTAGTAGGGTTAAAAGAATTATCGAGAAACATAATGAAATACTTCGTATATCATCACCTACGTTCACTACACCTAGAAAAAATTAAAAGTTACATTCGATGGTTTCGACGTATGTATAATCAGAAAGAGAATTCGTAAATATCTTATAGGCATCTATGAAATACTTACTCTCAGAGGAATCCTATGTGTTTTTGAAAAGAAAAACTTGTTTAAAAAAAAAATTAGGATGTAGGCTATCTGTGAGCAGTAGTAGATACATCAGGTTAGGCTCAGGCCTACCCAACTTATTTATATTTGCTTGTTAAAATCCTTCCTAACTTATTAATTAAAAAAAGATAGATGTTACATACCTAAGACTTATTATAATGCCCATAATGTTATTGCGAAATTTAGTACGCAACGATAAAATGATGAAGACATCCCTACTACAAAAGTATGCAGAAATCCACGCTATACTCATTCATCAAATTAAAGAAACCCAATTTAAATATGTACAGGATTGACGCTGTCTGAACTCAACATTATCGCGCTGTTGTCGGACTACCCAAGTATTATCCGGATCGTAATCCTTATGTCCTGGAAAAACAATTCTTTACAGTTCCTTTATAACTAAAAGTTTTAAACTATCGTTCAGCAAGTAATATAAACAAACATTTCTCAAAGTCAATTCCTACTTAGATCAGAAAAGAAAAATTTTCATTTTTGTTACTTTTTAATAAATACTTACGGTTATATAAATATAGCAACATCAGCTATGTGTTAAAACAGCTGTTCTTCCACATAACCTATAACATAAAATCAGTGTTTTAACTGGATATTTCGTGAATATATTTTAATATAGGGAAATAGAAATGTTGAATAAAATTATAACCAAATCTATCTTGACTGGAAACTTCATAGGTATAATTTAATGTAGCTATATAGTAATGTAGTATAAAATTATAACCAAAAGTAAAATATTTACATTTTAAGTTTAGTATAAAATTAAATTGTGTTTGATGTAGTGCAGTTCACTGTAGCGAAACATTAATTTATTTAATATTTTAAATTCTAATTTATCGTTAGTTTTTTTTTATTGTATCCATTTTTTTTGGGCTATTTGATATATTATTTGTTTTTCTTTGGCTTTTTCTCCATTTTTAGAGGCAGTTTTAGCATTATGTACAAGAATGAGTTGTAAGCAGCCATTTTATGTTGTGGGGGATGGTTAGGGTAGTTTGGTATTGTATTAATAGTTTGTGTGGGTTTCCTATAAATTAAGTATTTAATGTTACTTGTATTTATGGTTATTGTTAGGTCTAGATAGTTTATTTTATTGTTTATTTCTTCTTATATATATATATATATATATATATATATATTGTAACATTTATAGAATGGGCTATATAATATTATTTAAGAATTGGAAGAATATATTAGAAATAACTCACACAAAATTTAAAAAGAAATTCATTAAAAGATTGGTTAGGTTAAAATTGAAACTAAATTTAGGTAAAAGCCTAGATTAGTAAATAAGATATTTGAACTGTAAATATATAAAGAAATTTGTTGTATCAAATAAAATTTAAAACAAGATAATCTAATAATAGTTATATGTTAAACAAAATTGTAAATATTAGTAAAATAGGGCATAAGTAATTACTTGAAGGAAAAAGTGAAAAACGATTGTAAACAATGTAAGGTTATGTTTGGAAAAGTCCAGTCAAAACACACACATTTCGAAAAATTTCAAAAGTAAAACACAAAGACACTTCACACACTAATAATAATAATTAAATAAACACTGGAAGGGTTGTTAAGGAAGGAAAATTGAAACAGTAAGTTTCAACTAAAGTTTAACCAAATTAAAACGCCATTGTAAACAATCGCGTTATTGCATCAGCTGTAAAAACAGAGGTGAAAGCAAGAAATAGGTCAAGTGTGCAGTCGACTATAGTGAGAAGAAATTGAACTAAATTATAATCCATATGTTTTTTTTTAAGAAGAAGGAGGCCGCCATATTTGTAACATTTTAAAAGAAAATCTAAGGACGCGTAGTTAGAGGCATTCTGGCGTGGGACGCCGAGTAAGGTAGCGAATCTGCCAGGACCAGTCAAAATTCTATTTATTAAAAACTTCGTCAAAATTATACAGATTTGTGAAGAAACTTGACAAGATTAAACAGGGTTATGTGAATTGAAAGAGTTAATAAAGTGTAAATATAATTTGAAGGAACTAAAACGAATTTAAGTGTGAAAAAAGTGAAATTTAAAGAACGGAATTCTACGTGTGAGCAAGCAGCCATTCGCCGTTATTTGATAAGTTAAGTACCTAGCGCTATATAAAAAAATAAACTTTAGTGGACTCTTAGGATAATAGGGAAGTTTAAAATTGTACATTAGAATATCTTGTGATTAATAGTAATAAGATCATAATCCAGTTCAAATAGTTTCGCCTTTTTGCTTATTCCAAATTAAAGTTTTTCCATCAGGAAAATATTTATTAAAACTAATTTCAAAATTTAATATTGTTTGTTCAAAATTTATTTAATTAACCTAAGAATAAAAAAAAATATAGCCCATGCTATAACCCCGAGATACTAAGAGATCGTAAAATTAGCCAAGGGTATTAAAATTGTGTAACTATAAAAGCAAAAGAAATAAGAGTTAAACGGAGTTTGTTAAAACTTGTTAAGTTGTAAATTTTTGTTCTGTGTATTGTTTAACTGTTGAGATGAAATTGTGATAATAAATGTTAATGAATTGTTCCTGAGTAGTTTTTTTTTGTTTTGTTTTAAATAGAAATTTGATATATAATATAAAAGAAATATTTAATAGTAAAACATCGTTGTATTGCGTTTTATAAGAAACGTTACAATATATATAATGAATCATTATAATAGAAATTGTGATATAATGAAGTAACTGAATTAACTGCTAGGAAGGAACAATATTATCACAACTAATAATATGAAAATATTTATTCTCATTAATATTATGAAATAAATTATAACGGAAATGACAAAAAAAAGTCTAAAAATAAAATATAACTTAGTAACAAAGATTTTATTCCAAATGGACCACAGGCATCAGAGGTACTTTTCACATTGTTTCCATATTCTCCCTGATTTTAATCATAGCCACTATGTATTTAGAGAAGTGACATGGAGAGTTTAATGAAGTGGAAATATAAACAAGAATGGAGAGCAATGATCAAGAACAAAACTAATTAAGACTTTTTCCATAAAAATAACCATTTCTAGTAAAAGAATGCTGATTTTAAACATTATTTTTTGTGATAAACGCCAGAAAAAATCTTCTTCAATAACTTGTATCCAAGCCACAGATAGTATTGAAGAATATATTTAGGGTTAAATACATTTTCATAAAAGAAATTTTTGTTTTTTGAAAAAAAATATTTTATTGACGGAGCTAGCAGGAAATTTCCAGGGAAGATTCTGAATGCACAATGGTAGGGGAATTTCTAAAATCACGTGTTGAGTTTCAGTGGGAAATTGACAAAGCACTTTCTCGCAACATCTCAAAGGGAGGAGCAAAATGGGCTTGCAATCGCAAGACTTTTTATAAAACTTTTAAATGATCTACTTTTCTAAATTTATTAAAAACGGGATATTTTCGTAGTGGCTTTGTTACATTTAGTTTGTTGTTTCAAAATTTAAAAGTGAAAGGTGTAATTGATATTACATGTTTCTAACAAAGCCACGTGGGCGTAAGTGATTGCCAAATGTATGTTTTAAATTCAAATTTTTCTAATATTTTTGGATTCAATAAAATCAGTAAATACAAAATACCAGAATGGATTAAACCAAACTTCGTCAGGGAACGTTTTCCAAAGATGTTGACTTGTTTGAAAACGATAACGCTAGCACATTGGCAATTTCCTCGCAGTCCGTGGTCAAAACACCATCCGAATGCCTTAATGAAATTAATGGCATCGGAACGGAAATGCCACAGACTGATCGTAATTTCTTCCATACTGTGGATGGAGCTGTAGTTCTTGTAATTGAGCCAATGTACTGCGACCATGATTCTCGTTTACTTTGCCTAAATATTCTCCGAGCTTTCGCACGGAAGATTTTATATTTTTCCAGGTTTTCACTCGTTGGATGTCTCTTGAACTGGTTCAGAGCTTTTCTCCGTTGACGAAGGATCACAGTCCACTCATCATTCCACCACGGAACAGGAGGTCGTCGTGGTTTGGATGAGGTTTTCGGAATTGCCTTTCCGGCGGCATTCAAAACGGTTTTTGTAAATGAATTTACAATGTCATCAATAAGAGCCAAGTAATCCACGTCCAGTGATTCTAGATCTTGTGAAAATTGTTCCCAGTTTGCTTTTTCACTATTCAACAGGGATGTCGAACACAACAGGGTGAGGAGTCACACAAAGAGATCTCAATAGGAATGTGATGATCAGGCAATGCCGACCATTTTAGCCTTGTAGCCAAAGCAGGACTGCATAATGACAAGTCTACAGCCGTCCATCCACCTGTTGACGCTGCTGTGTTGGAGAACCGTCATTTAGCAGGTATAAATCCAGTTCAGATCTGATCCTTTCGATCAGATTACCTCGCGGGTTGCATTCTGGTGAACCCCATGAAACATGGTGGGCATTGAAATCGCCCACTAATAAAAACGGAGTCGGTAACTGATTTATGAGGTCTACAAGATCTCTCTGTTGCAGGTTGACACTTGGTGGAAGGTAGACACAACAGAGAGTGAGTTTGTACGAAACAGCTGTTTGAATTGCCACTGCTTGTAAGGGAGTTATTAAGCTCACAGGAACGACGTCGACACAGTTACGGGCTAGAATAGCTATGCCACCTCTAGCTCGATTTTCCGTAACTTGCCGTTGATAGCCAGCATATAAATATTCCGGGATAGATGGTTTCCCGAATGTCAGGATAATTGATGTTGTTGGAACTCTCTGACCGTTTTCCATCTTCATAATTCGTACAACATCTGTTACACCCTCTGATACCAGTTCTGATTTGATTTCGTCCTCACGGACATACAACAGATCCCTGCATGATATTACTTCCTTTGATGAGTTCAAAGTTTTGTGGGGAGCCACCGAAACCTTGACCTGATCAAAGAAGAAGGTCATTTTTAATAATAACTGTGACTGCTTCGAATTGCTGGTTTCTAACAGCAGTGTTCCGTTCCTTAACTTCCTTATGGAAGAGACAGGTCCTGCTGCGCATCCAGTTATAGCCTTTTGGATTACAAAAGGCGATACCTTTGAAAGATCTTTGTCAGATTCTGTGCAAGACACAATTAAGAACTTTGGTGACGCTAAATTGATTTCTTTCGTCATCGTAATTACTTCCCTAGGCATTTTCGGAGAAACCTCACGACGCCTCTTTACATTCAACTGGTTGGACATTTGTTGGTTTTCCATAAGTTGTTTTTAAGCTAACCATCGTGTCAGGCGTTACGGGCGAGACTATTAGAACGGGTACAGCCATGGATCACTTTCGATCATTTCCAACTCCCAGAACTCTGGGGCCCATAGTTTCCTCCTTAGCTCGACTGGATGGGCATCAGTCGAGAACTCGTAATACTGTGTACAGGCTCCGACACCTGTGCACCGCGGACACTCCCTGACCAAGGACCGAAGTGGCTAGCGGACCAGCAAACGCGCATACGTCTTTGGCAGAGCAAGCTCACAGCAGCGTCCCAGACCAGATCTGTAAAAAGTATTTAAAAGTTCATTCAATGGATATCCCATAAAGTTTCAACCAATCAACCATCGCCAGAAAGGTATAGATAAAATTACCAGCAATGAGCAAACTACTGCGTTGTTTAGTGTTCCAAATGGATCAGGAAACTTTGTAAAAGTGTGTGGAAACACTGTTTTATGAATTACTAAAATGTGAATTGAAACGTTTATCAGTTATCTAAAAAAAGACAATCAAAGTAGAAATAAAAAGTATAACGATGTCAAACCAGTTGTTGAACAAGTAAATACTTTTCCCATGCAAGAACGCTTCTTTGAAAAAAAAAGATTATTTGAGCACTGATTTACACAAAAGTAGAATATTTCAAATGTTAATTGAAAAACATCTAGAAAACAAAGTTGGGCTTCAACACTTTCGTACAACTTTTAACTCACAATTTTCATTTAAACTTTTATTTAATGAGCCCCGCACTGACACAAACAATACTTGCGATCTGCTTGAAGCCTTAATCAAGAGCAATCCTATAGACTTGAGTTGTAAACATTACCTAGTTAAACCATTGTAAAGCTGAAAACATTAAAAAAAAAAATTACAACCACAAATGCCCAGTAGTCACAAATGTACCTACAGTAATTACAAGTATCTGTGTACTTAGTGTGGACCTTCAACAAGCTTTCTGCTACCAACTATCGCGCACAGTAAGATGTATTACTTCAGGCAGCTGAGCAGTGGTGTAGGCCAGGATAATATTTGGGGGTGGAACCTGTCAGTGAAATTTTGGACATTTTTATCTCTGGAAATCATATTTTATGCTATTTTGGTACTTTACTATTTTATACAATTGTTGAGTCATCAGGAAGCTGTTTTGCTAAAACCCTGAGCTGTTTTATAGGGTAATATTATTCTCCTAAAATTAGTCAAATTGGAGGGGGCACGTGCCCCATTCTGGCTACGCACCTGCAGCTAAGCATTTACATATTAGTGACAATGGTGTATTACTTTCAAGGTGCATAACTGGCAGAGATCGAAATGAGTTAGCATCTGCTATATTGTAAGGAATCAGGTGGAAAATTATACACAAAAAAAACTCATTCTGGACCAATAACTGTTCTGGTCAAAATAAGAACAAAATGTTGCTGTACCTTTGGTTTTTTTGTCTTTCAGAAGGCATCATTAATAATGTTGAACAAAAGTTCCTAGTTTAAGAACATTCATATTTAAGTTGTAACAGGGACTTCACTGAAATCGATAAAAAAAAAATCCCCACTTTGATGTACCTTTCGAGGTTCTGAGACTTGATCACCCTCATATATCCTACTTATTCTAAAATGCACCCTTTTTGTTTTTTAAGTCTGTAGCAGAAAAAGCTCTCTAAACAAAAGATGTTCAAACGTTAAGCTATTTTGTCTAAGAGTTGAGAAAAGCAAACCTAGAATGGTGTTAACTCGACAAACCTTAAAGAAATTGAGGAGTGGACTAAGATTAAAGTAATCAAATAGAACAATAGATAAAATTGAATTGTTCCTCTTACCACTAGAGTGCAGAAGTAGGTTGACTGAAGATAAGCAAAAGTATCTTGACAAATACTGGGCTATTTATAGAATTAAAACAAAAAGTTTATATTAGACTTTATGGTATAAATCTATGTACAAAACGAGACTGATGAGGTTAAATCGCTAAGATCTAAGGGATTAAAGACTTTAATTATGTAGCTTCATCCCATTTTATTGGAAAAAAATTGTCATTTCCTTAACTTTAATGAAATCTGAATGAGTATCTGAGCAACAAAAATGCGATTATTTGTATAAAGTTTTTGTATAAAGTAAAAAACTTAACCTCAATAAATTATTTTGCAGACAGATATCACTCTCACAGTAATGTAATATATTTGGGAGCGAAAAGAAAATAAACACGATTGTAATAGCAAATGAAACTATTTATTATATGATAAACAGATCCGCACAGTAGCTACAAATGTAGCAAAATAATGTACAGTAATATAAACTTACAGGTGAAATAGTTCATGTAGTTTTTTTAACAAACAAGGCGAACGCGTCACTGCACCTTAATACTTTAGCTGCCGGCCACAATATCGCCATTTTCATAGAGAATTGCCAAAATATTTTAAGCTCATTTTTAAATAATGTGTTCTTATACTTTGTTCGCCTATCATATCTAAATATGAATATACGTTTCTTATCATAATATTTATAAAAATACGTGTCGGACCAACTGGCCCAACATAGTTTTTTCCTACCGTAAATGAAACGTAAATAAACTCCGTCGGACCAATTGACCCGACATTATTTTTGATTTAATTAAATTTTATTATCTATGCAACACTGTTTTGATATTTTTTGTTTTGTATTAGCAAGAAACAACCAAACCATAATTTTATGCTTTGGTTACCCAAATGATAAACTGACTGGTGATAAGAGTTTTTTGGCTCCTATCACTAAGACACGTAAACGTGTCACATGTGATTGATTTGTGAGTTTATAAATATTTTGAATATAGAACTAAAGTGTAATATATTCTCTCTCTTTGATAAGTAATGCTACAGGTCCAGTAAATACTATCCAAGATTCATATTAAGTAAAAGTTTTAACACCAAATAATTTACTTGTTAAGGAATTTACGTTATAATTTACTTCCTAGTAAGGATGAGTTTATCTAAGTGTATCAATGTTTGTTTTTAACTTTCACAAAGTCCGTTTTAGGGATTATTTTACAACTAAATATTTAGTCAATATTTCCGACTTACTTTTAAGGTTTTGTGAAATTTTGAAAACAGTAGTGAAAATCATTACAATACGTTATAACAAATATGTGTGTCGGCCCGTAACTACGAACAAAAAGCTCTTAGAACATCATGTTTTTATCCCGTCTGCGTTTATCTATCAAACAAAAACCATCTTAATTACACCTCTAAGTAGTGTGAAGCTTGTTGTTAAATACTGTGCCTTAATTTTTCCAAAAGTAGCAACACCAGCTGAGAAGTACTAATAAACATAAAGCGTTAAGAGGCCCGACGGTATTCGGTTCAGGGTACTGGCCGTTGCGTCAATTCGATGACGGTTAACAGAAATTGAAGGTGAAAAACCACATAATATATCAAATATGAAAAAGCACTTAACATCATTCATTTTGCCCAAACGTATCAACAAAAAAGATCTATACTTGAAGAAACTTTATCCTCAGACACAGGACCTACAAGTGAAAGTCGGTTAAAAATCAACTGGGATTGAGTAATAAATACAAAATAGGCCTGAATCAGTTGCATTTGTTCCAGACACCTGCAGAAAAAGTGTCGTACCAGATGTGGAGAAGGTATGCCCCACTAATCCAGAATGTTAAGGAAGAAGTTACCCCAGGGGAATTGACAGTAGAAGAAGAGGTAAACAATTATCTGGGGTAACCATTAGCCAGTCCAGATTGTGATGTTGGGAAGTATTGGGCAGTACAAAGTGTCAGATACCCTCATTTAAATGCAATGGCAATAAAATACCTGTCTGCCCACTCCCGACAGTGTTTTCTGAAAAACCTTTCTCAACTTCAGGAAATATATATGACAAGCGATGATACTAGCTTGATCCACAACGTGTTCAAATGCTTGTGTTTTTGAACAGATTGGTTTAAATACAAAAAACTATCCTATTTGTATTAATTTTTTACTTTTTTATGATGTTCGTTTGTTTTTAATTTTTGTTTTGTTTTGAGAGACAATGTAAATAGGCTTAGGTATTTTTTCAAACATCATAAAATCAGTAAAGTTCACATTTTTAACTTTAAAATAAGTCAACACTTTTATCTGATATGTTTTTATGCTTTTAAAAATTCCTATCGATAAATCAAGGTTGAAGGTTTTGTGTAGCCTATTACATTAAAACAGAATTTTAAAAGGTTTTATCATATGACCAAGATGTTAACTAAATTAATTATTAGATAACTAGCATGTAAGCTAATATAACTTGAAAGAATCGAGAATCGACTAAAGAATCGAGAATCGAACGGAAATTTTTAGAATCGGAATCGAAAATTTTAGGAATCGGCCCATCCCTAATACAAACATTAAGACATCCTGATTAATCAGCAAATGAACTATACTATAATGAACTATAGCCTACATGGATGTGTATTAAAAAATGCCCGGATTTAGTGTTGAATAAATACATTATGAGCATTTTTAAGGTTCCACTACAGTATTTTCGCAAGTTACTTTATTGTATCTAAAAAAATTGCTGAAGAAATACAATGTAAACATTCATGGGGTTTTTTCACATCAAGATAAACGTGCTTTGTTTGCATACCTGAATACTATACTACAAACGTTTGTAAGGTTTTTCTCCAGAATGGAAACGCATGTGTACCTTAAGCCTCCCTCCATTGTTTGCTGAGTAACTACCGTGTGAACATTTGTAAGGTTGTTCCGAGGAATGGGTATACATGTGTATTTTAAGTTGCCCTGATTGAGTACTTGAATAACTACACAGTGAGCATTTGAAAAGATTTTCTCAGAAAGGGTAAGCGTGTGTACTCCAAGGAGACCATTTTGAAAGATTGAATAACTACATTGTGAACATTTCTAAGGTCTTTCTCCACAATGGATACGCATGTGTACCTTAAGCCTCCCACCATTGTTTGCTGAGTAACTACAAAGTGAACACTTGTAGGGATTTTCTCCAGAATAGCTATACATATGAGCTTTAAATATCCCTCTTTGAGTTGCTGAATAACTACATTGTGAACATTTGTAAGGTTTTCCCCCAGAATGGGTATAAATGTGTATTTTAAGTCGCGATAATTGAGTACTTGAATAACTACACAGTGAGCATTTGTAAGGTTTTTCTGCAGAATGGACATGCATGTGTACCTTAAGACTCCATCCATTGTTTGCTGAGTAACTACACAGTGAGCATTTGTAAGGTTTTTCTGCAGAATGGACATGCATGTGTACCTTAAGACTCCATCCATTGTTTGCTGAGTAACTACACAGTGAGCATTTGTAAGGTTTTTCTGCAGAATGGACATGCATGTGTACCTTAAGACTCCATCCATTGTTTGCTGAGTAACTACACAGTGAGCATTTGTAAGGTTTTTCTGCAGAATGGACACGCATGTGTACCTTAAGACTCCATCCATTGTTTGCTGAATAACTACACAGTGAGCATTTGTAAGGTTTTTCTGCAGAATGGACACGCATGTGTACCTTAAGACTCCATCCATTGTTTGCTGAGTAACTACACAGTGAGAATTTGTAAGGTTTTTCTGCAGAATGGACACGCATGTGTACCTTAAGACTCCATCCATTGTTTGCTGAGTAACTACACAGTGAGAATTTGTAAGGTTTTTCTGCAGAATGGACACGCATGTGTACCTTAAAACTCCATCCATTGTTTGCTGAATAACTACACAGTGAGCATTTGTAAGGTTTTTCTGCAGAATGGACACGCATGTGTACCTTAAGACTCCATCCATTGTTTGCTGAATAACTACACAGTGAGCATTTGTAAGGTTTTTCTGCAGAATGGACACGCATGTGTACCTTAAGACTCCATCCATTGTTTGCTGAGTAACTACACAGTGAGAATTTGTAAGGTTTTTCTGCAGAATGGACATGCATGTGTACCTTAAGACTCCATCCATTGTTTGCTGAGTAACTACACAGTGAGCATTTGTAAGGTTTTTCTGCAGAATGGACACGCATGTGTACCTTAAGACTCCATCCATTGTTTGCTGAGTAACTACACAGTGAGAATTTGTAAGGTTTTTCTGCAGAATGGACACGCATGTGTACCTTAAGACTCCATCCATTGTTTGCTGAATAACTACACAGTGAGAAATTGTAAGGTTTTTCTGCAAAATGGACACGCATGTGTACCTTAAGACTCCATCCATTGTTTGCTGAGTAACTACACAGTGAGAATTTGTAAGGTTTTTCTGCAGAATGGACATGCATGTGTACCTTAAGACTCCATCCATTGTTTGCTGAGTAACTACACAGTGAGCATTTGTAAGGTTTTTCTGCAGAATGGACACGCATGTGTACCTTAAGACTCCATCCATTGTTTGCTGAATAACTACACAGTGAGCATTTGTAAGGTTTTTCTGCAGAATGGACACGCATGTGTACCTTAAGACTCCATCCATTGTTTGCTGAATAACTACACAGTGAGCATTTGTAAGGTTTTTCTGCAGAATGGACACGCATGTGTACCTTAAGACTCCATCCATTGTTTGCTGAGTAACTACACAGTGAGAATTTGTAAGGTTTTTCTGCAGAATGGACACGCATGTGTACCTTAAGACGCCATCCATTGTTTGCTGAATAACTACACAGTGAGCATTTGTAAGGTTTTTCTGCAGAATGGACACGCATGTGTACCTCAAGACTCCATCCATTGTTTGCTGAATAACTACACAGTGAGCATTTGTAAGGTTTTCTGCAGAATGGACACGCATGTGTACCTCAAGACTCCATCCATTGTTTGCTGAATAACTACACAGTGAGCATTTGTAAGGTTTTTCTGCAGAATGGACACGCATGTGTACCTTAAGACTCCATCCATTGTTTGCTGAATAACTACACAGTGAGCATTTGTAAGGTTTTTTTGCAGAATGGACATGCATGTGTACCTTAAGACTCCATCCATTGTTTGCTGAGTAACTACACAGTGAGAATTTGTAAGGTTTTTCTGCAGAATGGACACGCATGTGTACCTTAAGACTCCATCCATTGTTTGCTGAATAACTACACAGTGAGCATTTGTAAGGTTTTTCTGCAGAATGGACACGCATGTGTACCTCAAGACACCATCCATTGTTTGCTGAGTAACTACACAGTGAGCATTTGTAAGGTGTTTCTGCAGAATGGACACGCATGTGTACCTTAAGACTCCATCCATTGTTTGCTGAATAACTACACAGTGAGCATTTGTAAGGTTTTTCTGCAGAATGGACACGCATGTGTACCTTAAGACTCCATCCATTGTTTGCTGAATAACTACACAGTGAGCATTTGTAAGGTTTTTCTGCAGAATGGACACGCATGTGTACCTTAAGACTCCATCCATTGTTTGCTGAGTAACTACACAGTGAGAATTTGTAAGGTTTTTCTGCAGAATGGACACGCATGTGTACCTTAAGACTCCATCCATTGTTTGCTGAATAACTACGCAGTGAGAATTTGTAAGGTTTTTCTGCAGAATGGACACGCATGTGTACCTTAAGACTCCATCCATTGTTTGCTGAATAACTACGCAGTGAGAATTTGTAAGGTTTTTCTGCAGAATGGACATGCATGTGTACCTTAAGACTCCATCCATTGTTTGCTGAGTAACTACACAGTGAGAATTTGTAAGGTTTTTCTGCAGAATGGACACGCATGTGTACCTTAAGACTCCATCCATTGTTTGCTGAATAACTACACAGTGAGAATTTGTAAGGTTTTTCTGCAGAATGGACATGCATGTGTACCTTAAGACTCCATCCATTGTTTGCTGAGTAACTACACAGTGAGAATTTGTAAGGTTTTTCTGCAGAATGGACACGCATGTGTACCTTAAGACTCCATCCATTGTTTGCTGAGTAACTACACAGTGAGAATTTGTAAGGTTTTTCTGCAGAATGGACATGCATGTGTACCTTAAGACTCCATCCATTGTTTGCTGAATAACTACACAGTGAGCATTTGTAAGGTTTTTCTGCAGAATGGACACGCATGTGTACCTTAAGACTCCATCCATTGTTTGCTGAATAACTACACAGTGAGCATTTGTAAGGTTTTTCTGCAGAATGGACATGCATGTGTACCTTAAGACTCCATCCATTGTTTGCTGAGTAACTACACAGTGAGAATTTGTAAGGTTTTTCTGCAGAATGGACATGCATGTGTACCTTAAGACTCCATCCATTGTTTGCTGAATAACTACACAGTGAGCATTTGTAAGGTTTTTCTGCAGAATGGACACGCATGTGTACCTTAAGACTCCATCCATTGTTTGCTGAATAACTACACAGTGAGCATTTGTAAGGTTTTTCTGCAGAATGGACATGCATGTGTACCTTAAGACTCCATCCATTGTTTGCTGAGTAACTACACAGTGAGAATTTGTAAGGATTTTCTGCAGAATGGACATGCATGTGTACCTTAAGACTCCATCCATTGTTTGCTGAGTAACTACACAGTGAGCATTTGTAAGGTTTTTCTGCAGAATGGACACGCATGTGTACCTTAAGACTCCATCCATTGTTTGCTGAGTAACTACACAGTGAGAATTTGTAAGGTTTTTCTGCAGAATGGACATGCATGTGTACCTTAAGACTCCATCCATTGTTTGCTGAATAACTACACAGTGAGAATTTGTAAGGTTTTTCTGCAGAATGGACACGCATGTGTACCTTAAGACTCCATCCATTGTTTGCTGAGTAACTACACAGTGAGAATTTGTAAGGTTTTTCTGCAGAATGGACATGCATGTGTACCTTAAGACTCCATCCATTGTTTGCTGAATAACTACACAGTGAGCATTTGTAAGGTTTTTCTGCAGAATGGACACGCATGTGTACCTTAAGACTCCATCCATTGTTTGCTGAATAACTACACAGTGAGCATTTGTAAGGTTTTTCTGCAGAATGGACATGCATGTGTACCTTAAGACTCCATCCATTGTTTGCTGAGTAACTACACAGTGAGCATTTGTAAGGTTTTTCTGCAGAATGGACACGCATGTGTACCTTAAGACTCCATCCATTGTTTGCTGAATAACTACACAGTGAGAATTTGTAAGGTTTTTCTGCAGAATGGACACGCATGTGTACCTTAAGACTCCATCCATTGTTTGCTGAATAACTACACAGTGAGAATTTGTAAGGTTTTTCTGCAGAATGGACACGCATGTGTACCTTAAGACTCCATCCATTGTTTGCTGAGTAACTACACAGTGAGAATTTGTAAGGTTTTTCTGCAGAATGGACACGCATGTGTACCTTAAGACTCCATCCATTGTTTGCTGAATAACTACACAGTGAGCATTTGTAAGGTTTTTCTGCAGAATGGACACGCATGTGTACCTTAAGACTCCATCCATTGTTTGCTGAATAACTACACAGTGAGCATTTGTAAGGTTTTTCTGCAGAATGGACACGCATGTGTACCTTAAGACTCCATCCATTGTTTGCTGAGTAATTACACAGTGAGCATTTGTAAGGTTTTTCTGCAGAATGGACACGCATGTGTACCTTAAGACTCCATCCATTGTTTGCTGAATAACTACACAGTGAGCATTTGTAAGGTTTTTCTGCAGAATGGATACGCTTGTGTACCTTAAGTTTCCCACCATTGGTTGCTGAGTACTTACATAGTGAACACTTGTAGGGATTTTCTCCATAATGGCTATACATATGAGTTTTAAGTAGCCCTCTTTCAGTTGCTGAATAACTACATTGGGAACATTTGTAAGGTTTTTCTCCAGAATGTGTATACATGTGTATTTTAAATCCCCCTGATTGACTACTTGAATAACTACACAGTGAGCATTTGTAAGGTTTTTCACCAGAATGGATACGCATGTGTTCCTTAAGTCTTCCTCCATTGTTTGCTGAGTAACTACAAAGTGAACACTTGTAGGGATTTTCTCCAGAATGGCTATACATATGAGCTTTAAGTAGCCCTCTTTGAGTTGCTGAATAACTACATTGCGAACACTTGTAAGTTTTTTCCCCAGAATGTGTATACATGTGTATTTTAGGTCGCCCTGATTGAGTACTTGAATAATTACACAATGAGCATTTGTAAGGTTTTTCTCCAGAATGGAAACGCTTGTGTACTTTAAGACTCCAACCATTGTTTGCTGAGTAACTACACAGTGAGCATTTGTAAGGTTTCTCTCCAGAATGGATACACATGTGTACCTTAAGACTCCCTTCATTGTTTGCTGAGTAACTACACAGTGAACATTCGTAGGGATTTTCTCCAGAATGGCTATACATATGAGCTATAGGTAGCCCTCTATGATTTGATGAATAACTACATTGTGAACATTTGAAAGCATTATCTCCAGATTGTGTACACATATGAACATTAAGGGTCCTTCCTTGTTTTGCTGAATTTCTACAATGTAAACACTTGTAAGGTCTTTTTTTAGAATGGGTTCGCAAATGCAATTCAAGGTCTCTCAATTGAGAAGCTGAATAACTACACTCTGAACATTTATAAGGTTTTTCTTCAGTATGGGTAGTCATATGTTTTTTAAGACTCCTTGCTTGATTTGCTGAATATCTAGAATGTGAAACTGTATGAAGATTTTTATCAAAATGAGATCTTACATGTTCATTAAGATTGTTTTGGTATGAAGTTAAATAACTACATTGTGAACATGTGTATGTTTTTTTTGTAGAACGAGTTTTAAAGAATTTTTTAAAACCAGTTGAGTGTGAAGCTGGAAAATTCCATTGTAGGCTCTTATCAGGTATTTTATTATGAATATGTTTTTTAATGTGGATTATTAGTTTGTTTATATTTGAGGCTATATAAAGACACTTTTCACATTTGAAAACGTTATCCTTCTCTCTTCTAATAGTCTTCATAAGAGCAGACATTACTGACGTGTAATTACACTGTGTGTCTCCATTCTGCTTAGAAGTACTGTAATACATTATGGGTGCATCAGAACTTGAATATATTCTCGTTACTTCAATTTTAGGCTACTCTGGCTTTATTATCTGAAAATTAAGACATTTTTAATTATATTTAAGTTTGTTTATTCTTTAATTTTGTTATTAATTATAACTCTAGAAAACATTAAATATTAAAGAGCTACACAAACAATGTATTTTTTTGTATATTGTGGAGTATAAAATAAACTACTCGTAAATAAGTTGCTTCCAACATCTAAAATATTTTTCTGACTTTCCAACTTTTAAAATTTTTTAATATTAACACAATTACTACCATTTTTCTCCACAATGTTACTGCTTCTATTACACTTATTTACAATACAATCTATTTTTCTTTTATAAACAACTTCCTTTTTTCTAAAACATTCTCTATTATAATCATTTTGCATGGTTAAGAATTTAGATATTATATTATTATCAACCAAACATTTAAGTTTGTCATCAAATAACAACACAATTTGAAAAATATTGTAAATGAATATTCAAGTTTTCAATCAAAATATTTAATAAAGATAACTGAGAATTATGTAAATGTTATTTAAACCTTTTGTTACCTGCAAGGCTATAAAAAACGAAGTTCTTAGATATAGCTTAATTTTGTAATGTGAGGAGGCAAAACATCGAACCCCCTACACTTTACCATAATTTCCTTTGAGCTTTAGCTCTGCTAACTTGTCTTACCACACTATCATAACTCTTCATGATTTTACACGCTTCTAATTCAAAATTAATTTTATAGAATTTTCAAAAATAATTAATATTAGCCACATGGTAAACAGATTCTGACCATATTCGATCTCAAAAGGTGGGGATGGTATGTTCTTTAGTCGAAAAAGTCCTGTTCTTGTCCCATTCTTCTTTTTATGAACACATATTCAATTATTATACACTTGTGCATCACATAATGATTATCCGTGGTGTAACATTGTTTTTACTTAATGTTACATATTAATACAGTTTCAGAAAACAAACGTGATATTAATTTCAAAATGCAAAATGAAATTTAAAAAATTTGTAAATTATAAAATAAAGGTCCTGGCTGAGACAGTTATATATTCAATAACCTCAAATGGCTAGATGCGCAGCAATGGTGAGTTAGAATACTCGCATGGTCACTTCAAGCAGTCCTCTTTTGTTGGCGAAATGTAGCCCGATACGCACGTCTCAAGAACCGAAGAGCAAAGGCATGCTTTTTGTTTTAAAGTTTTAATTATGTAAAGGCTATTTAAAATTTATTTTTGTTTGTTTGAAGAAATGTTGCTACGTTTAAGACAACAACACCGGGCGAGATTTCAAATCCAGACAACATGCAGAATGGCGAGATTTGATCCGGAACCATGTTTTTCTACACCTCTTTGTTACAACACAGCTAAAAAGGAAAATTTTAACTTTTAAACTTTAACGGTTACGGCATAATAATGCTAGTTTTCATTTATTTAAATATGGGAAGTGAAATTCATTTGTGTAATGTAATAACAAAAATTTAACATCTAATAGACAAATTGAGATGTATTTGAAATAACGTAAAGCAATCTCAAATAGATGTCATGGCCATGCCATAGATTTTTTTTAACCATATAAAGATATTATAAATTAAGTACATATAACAATGTAAAAACATAAACTAGTATAACATTTCAAATGTAATTTTGTTTTGTATTTCATATTTCTTTTTTTGTGCAGTAAAATTTGATTTATCTAAATTAATATTTGTTGTTTAAATCATTTATTACATACGCCATTTTTATATTCGATTAAACTCTTGACATTGCAGGTCAAATAACTAATTGTGTAACAAAACTACTGCAATATATAATATCATAATTCATTAAGAATCATACCAATTATCCAAATCACCTTACATAAATTGCGCTACTCTGCTGGTTTAACTGAATTAATGAGTTTGTGTTCAATTAAAAATTTTAAAAATAATCAGTTATGGCATGAAACGTATTTGATTCGGGCAGTTGTAACTTGAAAAGATTAGAAAGTTTTTTGTAAAGCGTAGTTGTTTGAACAAAAGGGAGATTCAAATTTTCAAGTACAAACCAGTTTTTGTTGTATTGCATAGTTATGCCAAGACAGGAAATGTTTTGTTTGCTCATGGGCTGGGGTGAATCATAGTTTGTAGTAGTAAAGTCCGATTCTGTAGAAAGTTTGTGGAATAATTTGAAAATTATTAAAACTTGGAAAATTCATTGAATTAAAATAATTTGAAATAAAAGTAAAACAGTCTGATAAACAATTTTTTAAAACTTAATATACTACGTGGCGCTACAGCCCTTGGTGGGCCTTGGCTTCCTTAACAATGTTACGCCATGTACTTCTATCCTTAGCCTTCTGTTTCCATGCTGTAATACCGAGTACCCTTAAATCTTCCTCTAGGTCGTGTAGCCATCGTTTTCTTGGTCGGCCAACTCTTCTTTTGCCAATCATAGTGCCATGTAAAAGTTTGTTCCGCATTCAATTAGTGGGCATTCTTATGATGTGACCCAACCATTCTAGACGTCGCTTTAATAAAATGGATGACATTTGCGTCTTTGTATAATGAATATAACTCGGCATTAGATCGAAGCTTCCACACATTTGTTTGTACATTGTGGACCGGACCATAAATTTTTCTTTAAAGCTTACACTCAAACAATGTCAACTGATTTTTCATCGCGGCTGTTCAAGTCCACGTCTCCGCTCCATACGTTAGGACTGACCGAATTAAGGCTTTATAGAGTCGTACCTTAGTGGTTTGAGACAATAGCCTACTTTTAAAAATCTTTATATTTGCGAAGTATGCTCTATTAGTTGTCATTATTCTTTTTTGGACTTCATTTATTGTTTTATTTTCATCATTCACTTCCGAGCCCCAATATGTGAAACCTTTTACTTTTTCAAATGAATATACTTTTCCCTCATTTATGCAGAGACCTATATTTTTGCTTTCATTACTGATTATATTGAAAGTTTCATTGAGCGATGGAATATTCCTGGCAAATAAGCATATATCATCAGCATATGCACATATTTAACTGCATGATATTCCCTGAAATGTTAATCCTCCTCAAAACGCCATAAGGCGAGATTGAAGAGGGTAGCAGACAGGGCATCTCCTTGTCTCTTGCCAGTCAGAATAGGGAATTCGGGACTTACACCACCTCCTATGACAACTTTGCCGTCACTATCACACAATGTCATGTTGATGAGTCTGATCAATTTGTTTGGTACGTTGAACTCCTTTAGGATTTCAAGCAATTTTGCTCTGTTGACACTGTAAAAAGCAAAACTAAATATAAAAGCTAAACTGAATATAACTCTACTTAATATAATAAAAAAGTAAATTATAATTAGGTTTAAAAGTGAATGGGTTTTAAAACAATAATGTTGTAAGTTTATTTTAAAGGTATTTCATTTTATATAAGTTGTGTAATAGTCATGTAAAAATATTTCAGTCAAAATTTATATATTTTTAATATAATGAAAATTGTTTTTAATTTGAAAGTATCTAAGCCTTTGTTTTAAAAAAAACAGGAATAAATTAACAAGGTGAATAGGAAAGTACCTTCGTACAGAATTTAAAAACCCACGACAACACCTCACATTGAATGTTATAAGTGCACATTGACATAGAATACACATTCCACACGAGATAGACATGGACTACAATCTCACAATACATAACACTACACCGATTCAATGACAGATGGGAATCAACAGACTATACACTATGACAAAATTGTGTATAAATGTTCAAACCTAGGATCCGTTTAATCTCAATTCCTATTAATAAATACTAAGAGCTTAGGAAGAACTTAATTCCTATTTCTTTAGAGAAATATTTGAAAGATAATTTGTAAGTGTAACAAATAGATTTATACCTTTGTTTGTCAACATGCTAGTTATATAATTTTTAATTAAAGTATGGGATTGAATTTAAGAATAGAGTTGGAATAGAGAATTGGATTTTCAAAGTATGGGATTGAAATCCAAAGAGGTATAGGATGTACTGAAAATTGTAGAGATAACGAAAGGTTATGAGGCAATTATATATGCTTAAAGTTGTGAATTGAGAGTAGAATTGTATAGATAAATAGTGTTGTCAGAGGAAAATTATTAGTGTTGAAATTTTTTGGCTTACAGGAAGTAATCGGTGTTCACAGATCCTTGAGAGTGGATTGTGAGGAATATAGCTAGGGCAAATGTAAAGTAATGTTGACAAACAAAGAGTGATTTTGATCAAAATGTTAATTTGAAGAAAGTGTTAATTTAAACAAAGTATTAATTTTAAACAGAGATAATTTGAATAAATAGTAAATATATTAAAGAGTAAAGTAATGTTATTTCAAAATACGAAAGATGTATAATTGAGTGATTATAAAATAATAATGTTCACAAAGAAGTTTGATTTTTCTAAGGAAGTTTTTTGAAAGTATGCAATGTTTTGAAATTACATAATGTAAAATGAGATGGTTATGAATTTATATGACAAGTTTCTATGTTTTAATTTAAAATCAAAAGATGGATTTTTAACAAAAAGTAAATTAAAAATAAATATAAAGATTTTAAAATGGGCGTTTATATTAAAACTACTGTTCCAAATAATAAGAGAATTTCTTTAAAGGTATATAATTGCTGCCTTAGAATTAAAATATGTATTTGTATTGAGACTACTTTAGCAAAAAAAAGTAATAAGAAAAATTTTATTAAAGGTATTTTAAATCTAAATTAAATTTAATGTGGTTTATGTTATATGAATAGACTATAAAAGATAAAGTTAAAATTCTTTAATTTAAACTAAGTTGGTTTTTAAGTGTGGAAATAATAGTAAATGGGTTAATGATATATTTACTTTAAATGAGTATAGATTTGTTGCTCAATTAACGGTCATTAATAAATTATTAAATTAAATAAAACAATAATTTTATAATGAAAATATACAATTTTATTTTTCAAGAAGGGGGGAAAATATGTAACATTATTTTTACGTAATGTTACATATTTAAAGTTTCAGAAAACAAATGTGATATTAATTTAAAAATGTAAAATTATGAAATAAAGGTCCTGGCTGAGACAGATATCCATATTCAATAACCTGAAATGGTTAGATGGGCAGCAACAGTGCCCAGATGTTAAAATACTTGCTTGGTTGCTTCAAGCAGTCCTTTTTCGTTGGCAAAATGTAGCCCGATACGCACGTCTCATGAACCGAAGAGCAAATAGATGCTTTTTGTTTTAAAAATTTATTTATATAAAGGTTATTTAAAATTTATTTTTGTTTGTTTGAAGAAATGTTGCTACGTTTAAGACACATCACCGGGCGAGATTTCAAATCCCTGAGCAACGTAAATACAACATCCAGAATGGCGATATCTGATCCGGGACCATGTTTTTCTACATCTCTTTGTTATAACACAGCTAAGTCATAATTTTAAGACAAAGTGATAAAAAAGGAAAAATTTAACTTTTAAACTTTAACCAGATACGGCATAATAATGATAGTTTTCATTTTTTTAAATATGGAAAGTGTAAATTAATTTGTGTAATGTAATAACAAAATTTTTAATGTCAAATATATCAATTGAGATGTATTTGAAATAACGTAGAACAATCTCAAATGGTTGTAATGTGCCATGCCATAGATTTTTTTTAACCATATAAAGTTCATATAAATTAAGTACTGTATATAAAACAATGAAAAAACATAAACTAGCGTAATATTTTAAATGTAATTTTGTTTTGTACTTCATATTTCGTTTTTTGCAGTAAAATTTGATTTATTTAAATTAATATTTGTTGTTTAAATTATTTATTGGACACACCATTCTTATATTTGATTAAACTTTTGACATTGCAGGTCGAATAATTAATTGTGTAAACAAAACTATTGCAATATTTAATATCATAATTCATTAAGGATTATACCAATTATCCAACACGTTACAGTGAGAATTTCTTAATTTTTATATTAAAAAGCAGGTTTATTTTAAACTAGGGTTAAATACTTACAAACATAATAATAGTAGCAATAATTTTGGGGATTTGACTACTAATAGCAGGGATAATAATTATTTATGTTTGCCATATACAAAAGGTATTTAGGAGAAAATTGCAAATAAATTGAGACGGTTCAACATTAAAACGGTGTAATAAAAAAAGTGTAATAAAAATTAAAACGGTTCCTGTAAATTCGGATAATTTAAGCAATCTTATTAAAAGAGGAAAAGATAGTACTGATAGATTATGTATGAATGTGGTGCATAAAATTACCTGTCTGGAATGTGATGCTTCTTATGTGGGTGAGACTAAGAGACAAGTTGGTCTTGGTGTTCGCAAACATGAGAATAATAGTAAGGATAAACACTCCTCCTCTCGTGTTTTCTTTGAGCATAGTGAAAGGTTTGGGTAAGTTACGTGTTATATTAAGCTTGAAAGGTTTTTAAAAATGATTTTATTTTTACAAACCTTTGTTAATTACGAAACATTTAATTTTGAAATGGTTACAATAATTTAGCTTAATAAAAACAAATACAATTGATGTACATTCAATCGGAGTGAGAACGTCTGTATGAGACAGAGGCGACTTGCACACTGCCGGGGCTCTGTTCTCACCACCTATATAATACAAAAGCTGCGTAAGCAGGAATTTTCCTAGCACGCATTTAATTATGAAATGTTCACATAAATTGTTCATATAACTCCTCCATCCCTAAAGAGAACTTCGGGGGTTGGCGAAGTTTCGGCGTTGCTTGAAGTCTTCTTCTTCTTCCTGATGAGGGCGAAGTATATAAGCTGCTGAATAGGCCTCCGTAAAGGGCAATTTTCGGCATGGGTTGAAGTCCTCTTCACTGGAGAAAGTCACCAGGCAAAGGTTGATTTCCAAGATCCAGTTAAATAGGTTGTCTGCGATTTCCAACGCAGTATCCTCGTAGTTTGTAGGCGTTATTTATTTTTGATGATGGGCATTTTACAGTCTAATTTTCTGTTCATTATAATTCAACTGAGCAAAAGTATTTGGAATTCATTAATACAATTTATAATGAGTCTTTTCTATCATAGGATAGATACAAAATGTTTACAACATATACAATTGTTATCAGAATCTAATTTTTGTTCTACAAAATTTGCATTGATTACAATAAAAGTTTTATATAATTTTTCATAATTTTTACCATCATTTACATTCAAATTGCCTGTTATAGATTTGATAAAGGATTCTAGTCAGTTTATAAGAATTCTTTTTGTTTTGTTATCTCTTTAAGAGTATTGTTTCTAATTTTCTTCAATTACAATTTTTTTTTTTTTTTGTGATTAACATATTTTAAATAATTAACAATATTTATTACCATAATTAGTTACATATCATTTAATAAATTACAAAGTTTGTAACACATACAATTAATGAAACAATGTTGTTTAAAGTTTAATAAAGTTTCTTGCATAGAATTAGTGGAAAAAGGTATGGTAGGGATTTTAATTTGAATGTGTTGAATATGAACAAGAAGGATTTTGGTCATTAATTACATTTTTTATCTTCTTAGGCCTTTTAATTTTCGACAAATGTATTTTGTCTTTTGTGTTATGATGTCTAGGCTTTATTTTTCCAGTTTTTCTTTCTTTATCTATCGAAGCTATTTCTTCCTTGCTATATCTGTTTTTCGTTTTGCTTTGCTTCTGAACTGACTTTATATAAACTTCAGATGGTATTTCTGGAAGTGGTTCTTTGTTTACATTCCTTTTTTCTAAAACTTTTTCTTTAATTCTTTGATTGCTATCCCTAATGTTTTCGTAAAGTATTTTTGTTTTTTCTTTATGGTTTAAAACGTAGTCATTTACAATTTGTTTTTCTAAATCTATATCTAATAAATTGTTTGAATTTATGTGTCCAAATAAGACTACGCACGGCGTTAATTTTGTGACTGAATGTATGCTATTGTTATAGGCGATTATAGCATATTTAACTTTCTTAATTATACTGTCTTTTTTAAATTCGATTTGATTATTTAACAGCCTTATGTGTTATATTAAGGTGGAATGAAATCTTTCACATAATCCGTTTGATTGGGGGTTTTGTGTACTGATAAAATGAATTTTGATTTTATGCAGGTCTAATATCTCCTTCACAATTCTGTTATTAAACTCCGTTCCATTGTCTGAGATAATAACTGTTGGTACGCAGAAATGCGCGAAGTAATCTAATAACTTGTCTGCAATCTCTGTAGCTTGAGAGCTTCCCAAGCGATAAGCTTGAGCATACCTTGTGAAACTGTCGACAATGCTGATAAACAAATTCTTCTCTAAGGAGATAGTGTCGATGTGAATTGTCTGGAATAGCCTTGCAGCTGTTGGTGTCAAGTTCATTTCTAGCTGTAAGGGAATTTTGTCGTATTTGGTTCTTTGACATATGTCACACTGATTTATGAAATTTTGGATTAGTGATTTTAAATTGGGCCAATAATATCTTCGCTTAATTTGTTCGTATGTTTCTTGTATCCCTCGGTGATTGGTTTTGCTGACATGATAATTACTTATCGTTTCTAAGGTATCTTCTTCCGAAGTTAGGTCTAAGAGTTTGTTATTACACTTAACCAAATTTAGTTCAGTTTGTTTGAAATTTTTGGCTACGCATGATGCAAATTTCTCGTAAAAATCGTCTTCAAAATATAGATTATATTTTATTTTGGGCACCAAATATGATTTTACAAAATTAACTATGTCTTCTTTAAAATTATTTTCTGATATTTCGACTATTAAACGAATTTTTGAAGTTCCGAATAGTTTTATAATTTTTACTTTCTTTGGCTCATATTTTACTAATGACAAAAATATTTGATTTTTCCCAAAGTTTACAGGCTCGTCGGAGATTGGTATTTCAATTTGGGTGTTTCCTTCAAAATTGGAGTGCACGGTTTGACTGTCACTTTCTTGATTGTACTCTAAGTTGGCGTTATCTGTTGCGTCGAGTTGTACGACCATAGATTCATTATCGTCATTTAATTCCGGGAAGTAACGACTCAGTAAGCCGGCTGGAGATAATTCAAGGTCTGGTTCTACAGTGTGTTGGGTGTTTGTTGACCTTTTATCAGTAACATTCAATTGTATTCTAGACAAAGCATCGGCATTTTGGTTTAAATTGCCTTTTTTGTATCTTATGTCATAATCATATTCTTCTAATTTTAATCTCCATCTTAAAAGCTTGGAATTTGGTTCTTTAACTGAAAATAACCATTGTAAAGGTTTATGGTCTGTATAAATTTTAAATTTTCTCCCAAATAAATAAGGCCTAAAATGTTTGGTGGCCCATACGATCGCTAATAATTCCTTTTCAATCGCGGAGTAATTAGTTTCGCTGTCGTTTAAAGTTCTGCTGGCATACGCTATAGGAAGGTCTTTTCCATTTTTGTCCTGGCTTAAAATTGCTCCTAGTGCATAATTACTCGCGTCTGTCGTTAGAGTAAACTCCTTTTCAAAATCTGGGTATTGTAGAAGGGGCTCGTTAGTCAATATATTTTTACATGTTTCAAAACATTCTATAAAGTCTGGGTTTTCTATATTTATTTTTGCATTTTTCTTTAAACAGTTAGTAAACGGTTTTGTTATCTTGGCGAAGTTTTTAATAAATTTTCGATAATAGCCTATTAGTCCTAAAAATCCTTTAATTTGTTTGGTGGTTTTAGGTATTGGATAGTTTTTGATTGCCAAAATCTTTGCTGGGTTAGGTTTTACGCCATCTGGTGTCACAACATGTCCCAAATATGCCACTTCTTTTCTTAAAAATTCTGTTTTATCCAGCTGTACTTTAAAGTTGGCTTTGCGTAATCTGTCGAAAACTTCTTTAAGTCTTTGTATATGTTCTTGGAGGCTAGTAGAATAAATTATAATGTCGTCTAAATAAACTAAACATGTTTCATTTTGGATGCCTCTCAGAATATTATTCATAATTCTTTGAAATGTAGGGGGGCTATTCTTTAGTCCAAAGGGCATTCTTAAAAATTCGTAGTGTCCCGTTTCTGTTGAAAACGCTGTTTTTTCTATGCTATTTTTATCCATTTCTACTTGGTGAAATCCTGAGGCTAAATCTAAAGTTGTAAAATACTGAGATCGTCCTAATTTATCTAATATGTCGGTAATGTTTGGCAAGGGAAATTTATCGTCAATTGTTTTCTTGTTTAATCCTCTAAAATCTATTACTAATCGAAATTTTCTTTTGCCAGAAGCGTCTTGTTTTTTGGGTACAATCCAGACAGGAGAGTTCCATGGAGAATTTGAAGGTCTAATAATTCCTTGTTCAAGCATGTCCTCAGTTTGTTTATTAATTTCGTTCTTGTAAATCTCTGGATATCTATAATTTCTAGAGTATACGGGAATTTCATCAGTAGTCCTAATAACATGTTTTATTTGGTTGGTAAAAGTTAAATCGTTTCCCTCAATATGGAATAAATCTGCATAATCTTTTATTAAACTTGTTATAGCGGATTTTTCTTCCGAGTTCATATGTTCCATTCTAAATTTTGATAAATCTAAATTTTTTCTTCTCGAATTTTTTTGTTTATAATCTAATAAATTGAAATTAGCGTTCGTTTGCATTGCATCAGGTCTAAGGATATTGTATTCTTCTAAAGATTTTAATTCTAATGGTTTACTTATTGTTAATTTTACATTTTCTTCCGTATTGTTTATAATAGGGCAATAGGCTTCACCCTTATGCACTGAAACTATACACTGCGGAATTTCTAATCCGTTCACTTGTTTGTGTGGTAAAATACCTTCTCCATTATGAATATTTTGTATTTTTAATTTAACTGTTTGGCTAGTGCGGGCTTGTATAACATAACTAAATTGTTCCTGCTTTATTGACGTGCTGTCCGTTTTATTACAACTTCCTTTTTCAGTGTTAAAATATTGAATAGGGATTTCCTCATCACAAAGTATTAATTTATTATTTATAAAGTCTAAGCTTATTCCTAAATCCTTTATATTGTCTAGCCCGAGTAATAGGTCGAAATTCTGATGAAAGTCAAATAAATAAAATTTAATTGCTTTTTTAGACAACAGAGGTATGGTGCAGCAAAAATTTTCTTTTGAAGTGCCGTGTGCGGTGATTACTCCAAACGGCTCTTTTTTTATGCTTGTTTTAAAATTTTTCCAGCCTAAAGATTTTCGCATAAATGATCTAGTACTGCCTGTGTCAATTAATATTCTAGATTTGGTGTTTGTGTCGTATATAAATGGTAGCTCGTTATTTTCGCTTTGTAGATTCATTATTGAAAATCGATTCCGAGGCTTGTATGTCCTAAAAAATCGTCCTGATCGATTTTAACGGTCTCTTCTTCGTAATTGTCTGTTAAATTTTGGGATTCTTCGAAGTACTCTTCTTTCCCGAGATCTTCTTCAAAAGCGAATGATTCTTGTCCATTAGTCTGGTACATAGTGTAATCGTCTTTTTCGGCTCATTGTCCGGTCATTTGATACAAATTAGTTTGTCTATAAGGCCTGTCTGTCTGTCTAGTGGAAATACTCATAGGGGTAGGTTGATAACCCGTATTTCGCTGAGGATACTGAGGTTTAGTAGTGTTGTTGTTTGGTTGTCCCCTTTGAGGCTGACCGTGATTAACAAAAGTTGGTGGTCTATAGGAAGGATTTGGGTGTTGATAAGGTTGTTTAGGTATTTGGTGGTATTTAAATTCAGTATGTATTGGTCTTCTTACGTTATGAGTTTGGCTTTTCTGAAAGACTGGTTGTTTGCTTGGCTGAGTAAACATTTTATTATTCTTAAATTGAAAGTCGTTTGTGAGCATATTAAGTGCTTCACTAAGAGTGTTAGGGCTCTTGGTACGCATTAGTGACCCGATGGGTTCATGCAAACCCCTAAGGAGAACTCTTAAAGCTAGTTTCTGAACGTATTCTATTAAAACGTCTTTAGCCATCTGCCTTTGAGGCTCTTTATTCATAAAAAATGAAATTTGTAAATTTAGTAACTTTTGAATTTTCTCATAGAATTGAAATGGTGATTCGTTACTTTCTTGTTTTAATTCTGACATCTCTAAGTTTAATGTGAAACAATCTCTTTTGTCTGAATAACTAATTAATAATACTTTTCTAGTTTCGTGCCAATTGTAAGAGTTAGAGTTTACAACCATTTCCAGTGCTTGGCCTTTTAATTTAGAAAGAATAGAGGAGAACAGATACTCATTTTGAAAATCCTCTGGATTTTCGCTTACATAAAACTTATTTACTATCTTATCACATATTGAGATAAAATCTGTGGAGCATAGTGGGCTCTCCACTATACTCGGGTATCATGTCAAGATACTCCTTTTTTAATATTGGCGTTGCCATTATTTAATATTATTTTTCAAAATAATAAAAATTAAAAATCAATTATATAAAATTAAAAAGTATTTACTCTACTTTTTCTTAATTCTATATCTTAAGATCTACTTACAAGTTGATCCATAATACTTTGCTCATTTGAACAATTTTCACTTTTCACTTTTCACTTACACGATATTCACTCGTGCTCTTAATAGATATTCGCTCTATTAAGTGGTTGTAGATGTTCACTCTACTAAAGTTTTCTTGATGTCGTTACAGATATGCGCTCTGTAACGAATCGAGTTTTTTGCAGTATCTCGGTTAACGATTGAAATCGAAAAAAATTATGTTCATTAATCTTCCCGAGATGTCCTACCAATGTTTTCCTCAATTAACGGTTAAAACCGACGGACGTTATATTCACTAACTTCCTTGAGGTTTCCTACCAATGTTTTCCTCAATTAACGGTTAAAACCGACGGACGTTATATTCACTAACTTCCTTGAGGTGTCCTACCGACTGCGCCAGTTACGTGTTATATTAAGCTTGAAAGGTTTTTAAAAATGATTTTATTTTTACAAACCTTTGTTAATTACGAAACATTTAATTTTGAAATGGTTACAATAATTTAGCTTAATAAAAACAAATACAATTGATGTACATTCAATCGGAGTGAGAACGTCTGTATGAGACAGAGGCGACTTGCACACTGCCGGGGCTCTGTTCTCACCACCTATATAATACAAAAGCTGCGTAAGCAGGAATTTTCCTAGCACGCATTTAATTATGAAATGTTCACATAAATTGTTCATATAACTGGTATAAATTTGATTTTAAAAATTGTATTGTACTGGATAATGAGTCCAAATGGATGAAGAGGACTTATTCTGAAGTTGTCCATATAAACTTACATAAGAATTGTATCAATATTAAAAATAATTTTGATTGAGTTCTTTTGTTGGTGCGTGGTTTATGTTTGGTTATTTTGTTGTGTATATTGTATTTGTTATATGTGTATATCGTTGTGTCCAGTTTTGTTACTGGTTTTAATTGTATTTAAATGAATTTATGACTCTCACTGTGTGGGTAGTTTATTTTATCAAGTTTTTGACTAAAATTTCATTGTAAAAAAAGAATTCCAAGTTTTAAATTCCTGTTGTTGAGTGTACTTGTATTTTATATGTATTGTAAAATTGTATTCACACTTGATAAGGGCAACAAATCAGTTGCAAAAATAAATAAATAAAACAATTTTCACTTGATATTCAACCATCTGATCATTTATTCAATTATTAATATTTTGAGCAAAATAAACATGTATCGCAAATGAAATTTAATTTCAACTAAAAGGAAAACGTTTCTGTAGTGTGTGAGAACTAGATATTAACACACCATCAATGATAATGAACATCACTAGTGATTTAACCAAAAACTTTAGGGAACAATTCACTATTAATTGTTTCAATTTATTACTTAAATTAAATTTATTAAGCGTTTGAATAGTATGGTTATATATAAAAAACAAACAAATGAAGATAACGTAAATAACAGTAATATCTCGTACTTACGCGATAAATGGGACTGAGCGTTAACAGTGCAAGTCGAATTCGCGTAAGTCAGGGTATAATTTTACATACAATCACATAGGAATCATGTTTAATTGAGGCCAAAGACTAAATAACTAATAATTGAAAAGAAAAATGTGTATGCATTAATATCTTAATTACATAATACAACCAAAAATTATATTATATACATATATATATTGCAAAGAAGGAAGTAAAAAGAAGTTATTTTGACATAGAAGGCTTCATAAAATCTAGTAAATTCGTTTGAATAATTGAAGCATTTTTCTTTTCACACAGAATTTCCTCGTGACTTGCTAATTTTTTTGTTTTGTGGCAGAAATACGCTCATCGTTGGAGTATTTTTTTGCAAAACTTGCTTCATTAAACTAAAGCCTTTTGTAAAATTTCAAACCATTATCTTCTACGTCAACTGAATCTAAAGAATTTGCCATTTTAAGGTCTTGCTCTTGCTCACGCATTTCTAAGAGCTTATCAATTATTGTCAGCTTCTAGTTGTGTAAATCCAGCAGTTCTTGAATGCCATCCTTATCCACTTCTAAATTTAGTTGTCTGGCAAAAAAGACAACTTCTTTAATCACATCAGCAATTTCATCAGACTCTGGCACTGATTCCGCCTGAGTTTCAGTAGCAAAAAAAAATATACACAACTTTTCCCAAATGTCATTCAAAGTTTTTTTTGAAACTTCATTCCAAGATTGCCCAATGATTCTGAAAGCATCTAAAACACTGAATTGTTTCGAAAAATCTTCAATGGAGAGCTCGTTGTTCTGTCTCATTGTTTCATGCAGATGCACAAATGATCTTGTGTACTAACCTTTAAATGTTTTGATGACTTCCTCATCAATCAGTTGAAGCAAATTATTTGTATTTGGTGGCAAAAATATCACTCTCATGTATCTGTCAAAATTAGTTAATGTAGTAGGAGGATGGCCAGGTGCATTGTCAATTAATAGGAAATACTTTAAAAGGAATTTGTTTAGACCATCAATAACTTTCGTTTTGAGGTATGAAATGAAGACCAAACCAGTCCTAAAAAAAAGCTGTCACCAAAGCCTTTCAATTCGACTTGCACATCATGGGCAAGCTAGCTTTAGAAATATTTTTGAATGCCCTTTAATTTTCTGAGCAATAAACTATGAGAGATTGCAACTTACAGTCAACAGTTGTATTCGTTCTAAATATCACTGTCAATCGGTCATTGGCAGCTTAAAAACCTGAAAATATTTGCCCTTCATGAAGTATAACAGTTCTCAGAAGCATTTTCTTCCAACATAGGCCAGTTTTTTGCGTAACTCGGACAGCATGATTTAAAACCACGTAACTTGGGAATCGCGTAAGACAGGGTAACGTAAGTCGAGGTATTACTGTATATACATTGAGAAAGGAAATGTATACTTTGCAAATGAACCTAGCTTGATACAGATTATAACATTATTTTTTTGACTAGAAAAGAAATTTGTTTATAAAATTATGAAACGAAATAATAGATTTCTGTATAACTTGAAATGGATAGTCTATCGATAATTGATGTACTAAAACTTTTATTCACACATTTGAAATATTGGTCACTGAACTTAATACAACAGCTATTCTATGATTTAATCATGAATTTACAGAGTAATGAAGATGGCATAAGCAATTTATTTATCACACAAGACTGATAAACTCTCAGCAATAATTTTTAACAATCAGGCTATGAAGCTATTTGTACTCTAGTATAAATTCCAAGGCAACTCATTTAAAAAACGTATAGAGATAGAAAGATATCGAATAACATCAGAATTAAGCATGACCAAATATATGGTGAATCGAGCCTTAACTCTTAAAAATATAATTCCAGTTCCGTCCGAAGTAGAAACTGTACAACTTCTGTCAAATAATTTTACAGGCCGAATTATTGACTCTGTATGAGTACAAAACATTACTACTATTGAGCGATTTTCAGAAATTCTCATTCAGAAAGAGATAGGATTAAAATATGAAAATGTGAAACAAAAAGCCTTGGTTAGTAGAAATATTAATTAATTTATAGGCATAATGATTTTTCAAATAGTATACATAAAATTCGGCCTGATAGTCATATATCTTCACTTTATGAGCGGTATCATCGATTAGTGCAAACTCGACACCACAAAAGTCCACAGTTTAGAAACCGTCAACCAAATTTAAACTAAACATCATTCTATCAACAAAATACCAAAACTACATTTTAATCTACTGTCTGTTCAGAATGTGTTTGCGCCAGGGAGTGGTGAACTGTTCACGTGAACATAACGATTTCGGCAACCCTATTGGCTGAGTGACCTCGTGACAAAACTGAAATATCCTGCCGCCCGATTAACAGTTAGTCTGGAAACGTCCAGGGTTACATTTGTTCGTCTGTTTATTGTGCCTAACATTTTTTAATTGTGAGTGGAATAATTTATTGTGTTTGTGAGTTTGTGGTGTTGTTAAGTTTTTAAGGATTAACTTTTAAGCAATGTCATCCCCTGTCAAAAAAAATAAACGAGGACAAGTAATACACTCCGGGCAAAGACAAGTTATTTTACGCCTTTATAAAAATTTAAAGGATGAAAATCCAGAATGCCGTATCAAAGACATCTTGCAGAAAGTAGCGATATCTGCAGGAATTTCTGCTCGAAGTGTTTTTTCAATCGTTAAGGAAAAAAAAACGGGTACGCTGAAGTCTCCTGCCAAAAGGAAACCAAAAACCAAAACTATTTTTAATAATATGGATGACTTTTTAAAAACTGCTATAAGGAAGAAAGTACATGAGTTATTTTTTAAAAACGAACTTCCGACTTTAAATAAAGTACTACACTTAGTTAATACCGACGAACAGTTAGGCTTACCTAACCTAAGACGAAGCACTTTGTTTCACATATTAAAAAAGCTAAATTTCAGGTATGAGAAACGTAACCGTTAAAGTATACTGTTGGACAAAAATATTATTCTATGGAGAAGAGATTACTTAAGAAAAATAAAAGCCTATTGTGAGGAAGGTCGTACGATTTATTATTTGGACGAAGCGTGGGTCAATGCAGGCCATACGAAATCAAAGGTTTGGACAGATAAGTCAGTCTGTTCCAGTAAAGATGCTTTTCTGAGGGGTCTGTCATTCTGTACAAGTAGAACGCTTACCTACGACCCGTTGGAATAAGCAACAAATTCGAAATTGGTTGACTGACAAAGGGATTTTTTCAGATGAATCCATGTTTGAAGGTCGAATTACTAAAACTCGTTTCCTATCATAGGCCAAATTACAAAAAATACATTATCGATGAAATTGCTAAAGAAACAAATAGAATAGTTTTGAGAACCCCTCCTTACCACTGCGAATTAAACCCAATAGAAATGGTATGGGCTGAGGTTAAAGGTTATGTTGCGTCATCGGAATCGGATTTTGCAGACCCCTTAAACATGAAATAATAACATAGTTAGTTAAAAACTTGTAGCATAAATTATTGAATAGTCTTATTACTTTCATTAGTCTATAATTCTCTTTTTCGAATGATTAAGTGTACCAGTGTAAGACGTAGCCCAATTGCCGATGCATGATTGTGAACCGGACTCATAGCTTACCGTCCCTTGCACGTGTTCGCCTCGTGATAGTGTTTACATCAGGCGCAAACACATTCTGAACCGACTATAGAAGCCGTCACAATAGTACTTTAGATTATCACCGAAAAAATCTAAACTATGAAACCTAACATAAGAATAAGGATGGATATAACTGAAACCAGCATAATCACCCACAATATAGTGATAACCACATAAGACGACCTACATGAAATTAGCACAATTACAATAATCATATGGTTACACAAAGCACATCACATGATCAATTCACATTTGGCTCTACAGCCTAATAAAGGGAACAGACCAAGAAGATGGCACAACAAACTCATCATCAAAGTGCAGATTTTTTCAACAATCATGTAAATTTGAAACCTACCTCTCAAGAATCATCCTTAATATTTAACGATAGCACTTCCACTAAATACCAAGATAAATTACACGATTAAAAGCATTAATGGGGCATTACCAGAAACGAGGCATAATAATATTAATCACTTAAAACAATTTTTTATCACTATCTGAATTTTAAATTAAGGAAATTTGTTAAAACTTACTGAGAAACAACGTTTTAAAAAAATCTGAAAATTTATATCTCGTGATACGTGCCAAAGATGTAAACATTTAACTCATGCTTGTACAGGCACAGCTATTATAATCAGATCAATGAGACTGTCTCTATCTACCAATTTTCTTGGACCAGTGCCCAAAAGTGTGGGATGGTACAATACTGTCTGATATTTAATGATAATGTTTCAAAAATAAATGCTGTAAAAAAGGCTAATACAGCCATTGTATTAGACAAACTATTTAATCCCTATAATTCCGTACTGAAAAATTCCGAAAAGTTTTAAGAAACCCATTATTTGTTAAATTTGTATATTAGTTACTACCCTTTGGTTTTTAATGTGTAATTTATGGTTTAACTAGCTCCGAAATATTAGTTATTCTGATAAATCAATAAATATTACTCTGGTCGCCCAAAGCCCAAGAAAAAACTTTACAAATATTTCTCAATTCTTGCTGCGCGTCTGCAAGACATTTTGAGTTGACGCCTCTGCAATATCTACCTATATTGAAATATACCTACGAAGTATTCAGTCAGGATAGATTTGGTTATAGTTTTATACAACATTACTATATAGGCATACCTACATTAAAATATACCTATGAAGTATCCAGTCAGGATAGATTTGGTTATAATTTTATACAACATTACTATCTACCTATATTAAAATATACCTATGAAGTATCCAGTCAGGATAGATTTGGTTATAATTTTATACAACATTACTATCTACCTACATTAAAATATACCTATGAAGTATCCAGTCAGGATAGATTCTGCATTTTTACCAAAAATACACAAGAAAAGTAGAATAATATAACAAAAATAGCGGTAGTCGCACGTCGAAACATTTACCAAAATATTTCTTGTGGATGTAAGACGCATTCTTCTTGGTGGTTTTGAACTATTTTCCAAAATATCTTAGGTGTTTGCGTTTGCAACTACCAAGATATAATAAATCACGTGTATAAATGTTTACTTTGTATTCTACCTCATGAAAATTTAACCAATTAAATTTATATTTTTTAATGTAACATGAGTTTTTTTTACCAGGTAATACATACACACACATAGATTCAGCGTTGTCTCTAACTTCTTCCCAGTAAATTATTGTTTTATACCTTGAATTTATTTCATAGTATAGAAGCCCTCTGGGCGGTATTTTACAAAGTATTACCTTTTACAGTGTTTTTTCAGATATAGAACAACAGTATTTATCGGATAATGCTGCATACGATCATCTGTTTAGAATTGTCTTTGACAAAATGTTAATTATAATTCTTGATTACACTTTGTAAAAGTTAAATACGTAGTACATACTAAATCTACTAACCCTACCTAGTTTAACTAACTGTAGTTTTTTAGCACAGAGAACAAGTATTTTGACTCGTAGATAAGTGCACGAGTCTGTGGTGTTTTTGGTAATCTGGGATGAGTAGGTAGTTGTAATTTTGTCGAATATAGTAACATACTGTTTAATTGTGATTGTTTTTATCGTTTATAATGGGTTGTTGATTTTGTGGTGTTTGTGTTTATTTCGAAGTTCTCTGTTGTGTTTAGTTTATTGCTTTTGTTGATGAAATGTAGAAAATTAAGATTTGTGTCAATGTTCGTGTATGTGTGTAGCTTGATCTGTATATGTATAGTGAATTTTCTTCCAATTTGACCTATGCAGAAGCTAGGCCAGTCGTTACATGGAATCTTATATTCCTACCCTGTTATCTTTGGTCTGGAATATGTTTGTGTTGCGTAGGTGGTTTTTAGTTGTGTTGGATGCTTTAAGGGGTATATAGGTTCACAAAAAGCAGAACATTTGTTGATTCCATCTTCGCGTGAGCTACTAGTAATCACTTACACTTTTAAAAAAATGTTTTAACTTGCCTATAGTAGCACTTACTTTGTTTGTTGAGGACGGCCGTTTCGGGAGATGTGTCACTTTGTCAACTTAGGGACTCTGAGTTGACAAAGGGACACACCTCCCGAAACGGCCGTCCTCAATAAACAAAGTAAGTGCTACTATAGGCAAGTTAAAACATTTTTTAAAAAGTGTAAGTGGAAAAAGCAGAAGCTATTTTTTGTGATAAGTTAATGTTACGTAATTTTGTCTTGGTGTATTAGTGTTGTTTTCGTAGTATTGTTGTATTATTTTTTGGGTATTAAGTTGTCTATTAGGATGTTTTATTCGTTTCTATGGGCAATGTATTTTACCATATTGAGATTGTTCCTTCTGTTTCCATTATTCATAGGTATACTAATTAGTCAGTGTATCATGGATTAGAAGGCGATATGTTTGAGTTGAATGGGGTGGTTGGAATTATTATACATAACTCTGATCGTGGTCGTTGGTTTTTGTATATGTTTTGTTTTGCAATTGCTAGGCCTATAGAGTGGATTATGTTCTGTTGTTTTGTATTTGTGAAAGGTGTGTAGGCTACATGTCTTTTGAATAAGTTTTATACTTCGTTCCCCCACGAAAGGTCTGCCTAAATAATCATAATCTGAAGTATCCTGTCCGAAATATTTATACACAACCGGGAACAAAATCATATCATAAATGAAATTAAATACCCCCATAAAATAATATATTGGCATAGATACCTAAATGTCATACTTATCTTATTAAAAGACAGATTTTACACCCTACACAAACACATAAGCAATATGCACAACAATATAGGGGTTTTCATTTGAAACACAACAGAAAAACATAATTCACGTCCAAGTCTAACTATTACAAAACAAAATAGTACACATTGAAATCAACAGAAACCCCACCACTACAGGCAGAGCTACATGCCCCATAAAACACAAACATCTCATTTTCCTCCATCATACATTGCCTCATTAGCATACACAAGAGCAGACAGAACGTACGAATTCAACATGATAAAAGTACATTGTCCATAGCAACGGATAAAAACATGCCCTGATAAAAACTTAATACTCCAAAACAACACACAAATCACAACAAAAACATTGATGTACAAAGCAAAAGTATATGACATTACATTTAACTAAATTACAAAAAAACAGCTTAATAATCTGAAAACTCAAATACAAAATCATCTACAAAACATCCAACTCGTTCAGCAACTAATATAAACAAACATTTTTCAAAGTCAATTCCGTCTTAGATCAACAAAGGGAAATTTTATTTTGGTTACATTTTATTAAATAATTACGATTATATAAATAAAGTAATATGACTTATGCTTTAAAACAGCTGTTCTAACACATAACCTATAACAAAATCGGCTGTTTAGACTGGATATTTCGAAGGTATATTTTAATGTAGGTAGATAGTAATGTTTAAAATAATCTATCCTAACTAGATACATCATAGGTATATTATAATGTAGGTATATAGTAAATCTGTATAAAATTATATTTAAACCTAACCTGCTGGATACTTTATAGGTAGTTTTTAATGTAGGTATATAGTAATGTTGTATAAAATTATAACCAAAATTATATATTTACATTTTAAGTTTAGTATAAAATTAAAATTTCCTTAATGTAGTTTAGCCGCGGTTTAAATATAATACCATCCGACTTACCATGTCCTGGTACCTGTAGTGTGTCGAGCGTGATCTGCCAGTGGATAATATCCCTGGACTACATTTATAAAACCAACCACAATGCTCTCTCATTTAGATAGAATAGAAGCTCATTATTAATAATTTTTTTAAACTTGATTTGTAATGTTTGCTTTTATTTTTTAAAAGGGTTGGAAAAATTATAGAAATTTTGTTACCTATTTACCACAGGTTATTAATAATAATGTTTAAACATTTTGTAGTTATAACTTGATTTTTAATTAATTTGAAATTTAAACAATACAATATTAAAATTGACTCTTGACAATTTTATCTCAAAGATTTATTTGATTTTCTCTTAACAAAAGCAGTTTTTGCTTATAATAAAGATAAATAGCTTATAATGGTTCTCAAATGTTCTTGTTGATTTAATTATTTTGATTAAAAGAATTATAAATTATTCTTCTAACACAAATTTATAAAATATACAACTCTGAATAGAATAGGAGAAATATTTATCTTAAATGGTTTATTTCATGTCCATTATTTTATTTTCAGAAGTAAGCGCAAGTTTACTTCCAAATCATTTCAATTTACATTTGTGCTCCCAAATATAAATCTAAGAGATTCGTGCAGCAATTTCATAGGATTTTCATTATTACATATTTTGAATCCTGGTTGTATGGTGTAATTTTGATGGACATAATTTAAATGATATTAAGTTGAAGCGATTTTTATGTTAGATTTCCTTATTGAAATTCTCATTCAATTTGTCTTGTTGAATTTAAATATATAATTTTAACTTGTTAAATTTGACCTCACAACAATTTTATAAACTTTTATCTTGATATTAGTAATTTAAACTTGAATAATTTATATTTAATCCCACCATTTAGCTACTTTTCAAATGAAAAGTCAGTTGCTTATATATTTCTTGTTCTAATGAAAAATCAATTTGATAATAAATTTATTTTTAATGAAAACTGTATTTATAATTTTGAAATTTGAATTTAAATTAATAAATGGTTATTTTGTTATTAAAATTTTGGCTTGCCCCAAAAATCGTCACTGCACCTCCCTCCTCTTCTCCCATGGTTGGTTCCCTAGAGTCTGGAATGTTCTAGCGGACGCAAATGAACGATTTTAAGGCCGTCTTTAATACTGTTTAGTTACATTATAAAAACATTATATTCGAATCGTAGCGGTTGAAGGGCCGACCATCTCCACTTCCATCTTGGGCTATGGATTAAGGCTTAGCCACGGAACGCAATCTGCCAGTCCATGGTTCTGGAAGTCCAGAAGGAAACGTCCGTTTTCGTCTAGCGCTGAGTCCCCTCTCCCCATTTTTCTCATAAAACGGCGTTTCCCCTCTTTCGTTTTGTTAGCCTAAACCATCCCTTTTATACCGGCTTTGTTTACTTATTCTGGTAGCGAACAGGTTTGGCCCGCAACTTTCACTTCCACAATTGCGTTTTAAAATCTTTATTTTAAATAATTTGACTGATTTTGCCTTCTATTGTAGAATCTGTATATTTTGAGACAGGTTTTTACCGTCTCAACACACACACAGACATATATACTAACTTAAACATACTCAACATATTAAAACAAAAAAAACAACTAACTACTTACCAACAACTAGAAAAATACAAGATATACAAACACTACGCAACAGATAAAGAAAACGTATTAAATGATCTCATACATTTTGAAGCCAACACCTTTTTCTATTACATAGCACACAACAAAAATAGAAAACAACCCACCCCATCCACAGTAATAAACCATCCCGACAACTTGTGTATCTAAGGCGAGGCCGTCAGTAAAGGCTTTGCTTCGTAAAGGAACGATTGTTTCGAAACGCGTCAGCAAGTAAGCCCTATGTATTCACTTAGTTGAGTATATTTTAATTATAGATTACCAAATGCTGTGCCGATGGAAGATTGACTTCAAAAAATGGATGCCACCAAACGAAAACCGGAAACATGGTTAAGGTTTTTATAGATATTAGATTTTTTCCGAATTAAAACTTTATTTCGAAAAGTATTCATTAAAATTCAAAATTTATTAAAGAGAAATATCGTTTGGAAGATAAATTCCTCTTAGGCTAATAGAGTATAATTTTTTTAATTTTCAGAATTGGCTCTTAATACCGACCACTTGTATATAATGAAAAGTAAGTAATTATTTCATAATATACATTCAAATATGGCTTTGTTACACAGACAACTCATGACTGATCATTTTATTAGTTATGGTTTATGATAAATAATTAAATAATAATTGGGTTTGTTAAATTTGTGTCATGAATATTGTGTCTAAACATAAATTTTAACCTTAAGAGATGACTGCTAATTCTACAATAAACAATCATTTAAACTATCATATAGTTTGCTTTATAACATATAAGTTTCATTTTGTCTTTTAAGTTATAAGGACTAATAATTGTGTTGCACATAAATATGTTTTGATGTGGATATTAAGTTTAAAACAGAAATTCTAAACCTAAATAAATACTCTGCTAATTGTGTAGGTTAACAAAACTTAATATTATTCACTATACATTTTGGCCTATGATAAAAGAATTTAATAATTGTATGTAATATGGACGATATAATAAATGGAAATTTGGAAGGAAACATAAGTAAAATAAATACATGTTGAAATGAAACAGAAATTTAAAAATTAGGCTCTACATGTAACATTACTTATAATTTGATATTTGTAGCTTTGAGTACGCATATTAATTTTAATCATTCTCATTATAACATGATAGATAATTTGCTATAAGAACCTTAGTACAAATTATTTTGATTAAAAGAATTATAAATTAATTTAACTAAACACTCAATATAGGTTAGGTTAGGAAAGTTTTTATACTTCACCATATATTCTTCAGTTTTAGATTTTTGCAAAGGGGTTAGGAAGTAAGGGATAAATTAGCATTGTAACTAAAATTATAGATTGATTAGGAAAATGAAATGTAAAACTTGTTAGGAGATAAAATGTTTTTTAAATGTAAAAGCAAATTCAGTTGATAATAAGTTATTATAAAAGAATACAAGAACCTGTAATATAGGTAGCTTGTAGGTGGTTAATTAGTTTTGCTATAAATTCAGGAGTTGCTTCTTCTGAGAGATTTAATTTTTTTAGATTGAGGTTTCAGACCAGAGTTCGAACTCAAGGAATAAATCATTACTTTCCCATGGACAAGGTGTGGTGCAAAATCGAAGAGAGGAAGGTTGGAGCTGAGCTTGCCAAAAATGGGAGGAGTTGATGGGTACCAGGTAAGTTAATTGGTCTGTAGGAGTACAATGCATCAAACACGAAATAACATCTAAATACGGCCACATCAAAATACAAATCCACAACACATTAGTACAAAACACCGGAAATCAAGCAATAAAACTGTACATAATATAATATTATACGTTTTTACTCATAGAAAGAACTCAAACACATACAAACTCAACACATACACCAAGAACTCACAAATCCTACACTACCAGAGCTTGAAAATGTAATACAGTATACAAATGAACACACACACACACACACACACACACACAAAATACACCATATAAAAATCAAACAATCTCAAAATAAAGAAACACACAGAACAAAATTAACACTACCCACACATTCCATGAACCGACTATTAGCTCCACAGTAAAATTAAATAAACAAAAGTAAATAGAACTGATCAACAAACGTCTCAAATAAAAGTTACATCATTCAAAACACACACATCACAAAAAACCTACCAACATGATACTGTACTCCGAAACAGTCATACAACATACAAATAGAAGTTAATTCCGGTGTTCTGCTTTCCATTTATACTGTAAATCGTTTGCAGATGATGGTGCGTTTAAGTTGATGGAAGATAATAACTCTGTAAAGCTATTTCGCTTCGCCTGCAATGCCGCTCTTTTGCATACCGCGCCAGCATGGTTATACTTTGTTCTACTCCTCTTCTTTTCATTCATTTTTTCCCTGCTCTCTTTCTACATTTTCTTAGATCTGTGATGATGTTCGATGCTCATGGGACCGTGATGTTCTATTTTTAATATCTGTTTATCGCAGTTCCACTGTTCCATTTTTTTACAATAATTTACATTCGCCTAGGACTATCGACACTAATTTTATTGTTCTACAATAACATAGTCATAACGAAGCTGTAGACTATGACCATATGTGTGTCAGGCTTATTAAACGGTTGTTAAAGGTAGATATGTAAACAAATAAATTATTTTGATAACAATATTCATATTCACGATACTGCCTATGAGAAACGAAGTATTTACAAAAAGAAGCGTCTCAAATATGGACGGCAAGGTTAAAGATAAGTTAGTTAGGTTATATATTAAAAACACAGATGATATATTCTTTGCAACAAGACAGTCTACACGTATCAAGAGCTCAAGACAAATACTAGTCACAGAACTAAAGTATAGTAATGTAGTATAAAATTATAACCGAAAGTAAAATATTTACACTTTAAGTTTAGTATAAAATTAAATTGTTTTTGATGTAGTGCAGTTCGCTGTAGCGAAATATTAATTTATTTAATATTTTAGATTCTAATTTATCTATAATTTTTTTTATTGTATCCATTTTTTTGGGCTATTTGATATATTATTTGTTTTTCTTTGGCTTTTTTCCATTTTTTAGAGGCAGTTTTAGCATTATGTATAAGAATGAGTTGTAAGCAGCCATTTTATGTTGTGGGGGATGGTTAGGGTAGTTTGGTATTGTATTAATAGTTTGTGTGGGTTTCCTATAAATTGAGTATTCAATGTTACTTGTATTTATGGTTATTGTTAGGTCTAGATAGTTTATTTTATTGTTTATTTCTTCTTATATATATATATATATATATATATATATATATATATATATAATGAATCATTATAATAGAAATTGTGTTATAATGAAGTAACTGAATTAACTGCTAGGAAGGAACAATATAATCACAACTAATAATATGAAAATATTTATTCTCATTAATATTATGAAATAAATTATAACGGAAATGACAAAAAAAGTCTAAAAATAAAATATAACTTCGTAACAAAGATTTTATTCCAAATGGACCACAGCCATCAGAGGTACTTTTCACATTGTTTCCATATTCGCCCTGATTTTAATCATAGCCACTATGTATTTAGAGAAGTGACATGGAGAGTTTAATGAAGTGGAAATATAAACAAGAATGGAGAGCAATGATGAAGAACAAAACTAATTAAGACTTTTTCCATAAAACTAACCATTTCTAGTAAAAGAATGCTGATTTTAAACATTATTTTTTTGTGATAAACGCCAGAGAAAATCTTCTTCAATAACTTGTATCCAAGCCACAGATAGTATTGAAGAATATATTTAGGGTTAAATATATTTTCATAAAAGAAATTTTTGTTTTTTGAAAAAAAAATATTTTATTGACGGAGCTAGCAGGAAATTTCCAGGGAAGATTCTGAATGCACAATGGTAGGAGCATTTCTAAAATCACGTGTTGAGTTTCTGTGGGAAATTGACAAAGCACTTTCTCGCAATATCTCAAAGGGAGGAGCAAAATGGGCTTGCAATCGCAAGACTTTTTATAAAACTTTAAATGATCTACTTTTCTAAATTTATTAAAAACGGGATATTTTCTTAGTGGCTTTGTTACATTTAGTTTGTTGTTTCAAAATTTAAAAGTGAAAGGTGTAATTAATATTACATGTTTTTAACAAAGCCACGTGGGTGTAAGTGATTGCCAAATGTATGTTTTAAATTCAAATTTTTCTAATATTTTTGGATTCAATAAAATCAGTAAATACAAAATACCAGAATGGATTAAACCAAACTTCGTCAGGGAACGTTTTCCAAAGATGTTGACTTAAATATTTTAATTTATTAGGTAATAGAGGGAAATAAGCAAATTATAAAATAAATGTATTATTTTGAATATAAAATTGTTTTGAGAATTAAATTTCTTTATAAACATGAATGAGAATTTAACATAACCTGTCTTTAATAGAGCTATTAAACAGAAGCCAGTCTGCCTGAGTTGATAGTTAGATATAATTCTTTACAAAAATTGACCCGGCAAGTCTCTATCAGTACAAGTGGATAAAAGTTATTAAAGTTTTTTTTAATAAGTCAATTCCCACCACGACCCACTTTACAATAATCTGGGGGGGGGGTGAGTTATAGGTTGATTGTTTAAATTTTTATTTCTTACTATTTCTTTATTCACTTTTTCTTTATAATTTATGAACACCCCTATATTATTTGAAGAAAACCTTGCACAATTCAGTATCTTACTTTTGCAGTTTAGGAGATAATTTGAATTTTTTGCAAAAATATTTTCTTTATAAAATGTTCCAAAGAGCTTCCAGGAATACCCCATATTTTTAAAGATGATTTATATGCCTATTTATTCATTGATTTTTGAAAGTGAAATATTTCAAATGATTTTAAAATACTGTAGAAGCCTACAATAGATTAATCTTGATATTGTGAGAAAGTATAAGAGATATATGTATATTGATTCGAACATATGAGAAACTTGATGTAAAAAATTTTGGAATATAACTATTGCAAAAAGTAGTTACATGACTGTAGCTACTTAACTATTTTTGTAAAAAAACTACATCTTAATATAGATCATAATACCCTCTGCCCATAATAATTTTTTATCAAACCAATTCTATTGCAAAGCAAAATCCCTAGAGAAAAACGTTCAAACAATACCTCTGAGTTTATTTCTTGTTGGTTACATTTGAAATTTTCCTAAAGCTAATCAAAACTTTTTTTTTCCAGGCGAAAAACCTATCAAGGTTATCATCGCCTAACTGAAATTAAATTTTTAAATACTTGTTACATAAATAAAACTAATAAAAATAAAACAAAATAAAATAAATGTTTAAAACGATTTGTAACTATCTAAAACTAAAGAGCCTAAAATTATACAAAATTTAAATATTATTAAATAGATTAAGGTGGCGTGAGAAAGCGAAGACACGGTCGATAGCCGTGACATCGTCCCTTAAAACCACCTTTAAACTACCTCGAAGATTGTAACGAATATACAAATTGACCAACTTATCAAGTAGAATGTGCTTGATTGTGATGGTACTTTTACAAAACGGACAAAGTGGTGGATCGTCATGTCTCATCAACCATCCAAGCGTTAACAAAGAGTGGCCGATGCGAAGTCGAGTTACCACCACTTCCTCCCTACGATTCGAACGAACAGATGTCCTCCATGGTCAGACGGTATTTTTGATGTCCCTCAGCTTGTTTCTATTTACATTTTGCCATTCTTCATTCCAAACAGAGAATAGTGTAGTTTTAACTTTGCATACAAAATCTGATGCCATCACACGTTGTGTAGATGGCAACATACCTGTAGCTAATTTTGCACCTTCATCTGCTTTAGAGTTTCCGAATATTCCACAGTGACCAGGCACCCAGAGAAATGACACCTCGACACCTCTTAATTGGAGCCTGTGTATAGAGCACAAGATGTCTCCAACTAAAGGGTTCTTAGTGTACATTTCCTGAATAGCCTGGAGAGCACTTTTGGAATCACAACACATAAGATATTTAGATTTTGCAGACGGAATTGATCTTAAAGCTTGGAAAATTGCATAAAGTTCTGCAGTAAAAACGCTTCAGGCTGAGGGCAATCCGTAAGTGAAGGTTTGTCCTTCCATATAAAATGCACAACCTATCGCAATGTCCAGTTTTGAACCGTCTGTGAATATAGTCACAGTATGTTGGTGAGTTTGTTGAATCTGCAAAACCTCCTGACGATAAATAACGTCAGGAGTATTGTGTTTTTGTACATGGACAATGAGAAGTCACATTTTGGCTTTTGTATTATCCATGGAGGGATGTAGCATGATGTTCGTTCGAATATAGGTGGATGTTCTAAATTTAGATTGCTAAAAATGCGCAACGTTCTTATTCCGAAGGGAGCAGTTGAACGTTGAAGCACATTGTAACGATCCTCGAGGTAGTTATCAAAAACTGCTTTAAATGCCGGATGTTTAGGTTTACTTCAAAGACCAGTGTATATGAAATTTGTAGCATTTGACGTCGCATTGAGAGAGATGGTTCTCCAGCTTCAACTAGAAGGCTGGAGATTGGGCTTGATCTGAAAGCACCAGTAGAAATTCTAAGGCCAGCGTGATGTATTGAATCCAGGAGTTTCAGAACCGTAGGTCCAGCGGATGAATAGGCTATACAGCCGTAATCTATGCGCGATCTTACAACGGCGCGATAGAAACGGAGCATACAGATTCTGTCTACTCCCTAATTTGTACCACTTAGAACTCTCAACATATCCAATATCTTGCTGCACCGGGTCCTCAAATCACGCACATGCGGATTCCATGAAAGTCTTTTATCCAATAAAAGACCCAAAAAATCTCACATTATCCGCGGTTTGAAGCCGCGTACCATCAAGATAAAGAATAGGTTCCTGGTGTTGCCTGCGACGACTAAATGCTATACACCGGGTCTTCGAAGCCGAAAACTTGAAGCCCGTAGATTTGGTCCATTCTTGCAATTTATTAATGACTAATTGTAAGGATCTTTCCGCTGTTGCCATACTTCTAGCAGCCATATATATATACAAAAATCGTCTACAAACAGGGAACAGTGGACCGGTGACTGTACGTTTGAAGTGACGCTGTTAAGGGCAACAGCAAACAGCGTCACACTCAATACGCCACCCTGTGTTACACCATTCTCTAGTTCGCAACGATCAGAATATATGCCTCCTAGACGTACACGGAAAATCCTGTTATTCAAATAATTTTGTATAAAAGCAAGAATGTTACCTTGTATACCCCATGATTTCAATACGTTCAAAATTCCTCTTCTCCATGCCATGTCATATGCCTTCTCAAGGTCAAAGAAAACAGCTACCAGTGTTTGTCGTAAGATGAAGGCATTCTGTATAGCTGACAACAACAAAACCAATTGGTCAACTGATGAACGTCCTTGTCTGGAACCACACTGAACGTTAGAAAGAAGTTTGTTTGTTTCTAGATACCAGACAAGACGACGGTTGACTATCTTCTCCAGAAGTTTGCATAAGCAGCTGGTAAGAGAGATGGGTCTGTAACTACTGGGATTAGTTTCATCCATTCCTTGTTTTAGAAGAGGAATTATTGTCGCTTCTAACCATGCATAGGGAAAACCGTGCTCCTCAAATATACGGTTGTATATCCGAAGGAGAACTAGTTTTGCCGACGGTGGTAGATTTTTAATCATGGAGTATACAATATCATCCTGGCCTGGAGCTGAATCCTTCGTTGACGAGAGAGCTGACTCTAGTTCGTCGATAGAGAAATGAATTTAAACAAGAATCTCCAGACAATACAACGGTGAAAGGTAGGGCTTCCTGTTTACGTTTTTACACCTGGAAAGCGTCCTTGTATGCAGAAGATGAATGTTTTGAAAACGATAACGCTAGCACATTGGCAATTTCCTCGCAGTCCGTGGTCAAAACACCATCCGAATGCCTTAATGAAATTAATGGCATCGGAACGGAAATGCCACAGACTGATCGTATATTCTTCCATACTGTGGATGGAGCTGTAGTTCTTGTAATTGAGCCAATGTACTGCGACCATGATTCTCGTTTACTTTGCCTAAATATTCTCCGTGCTTTCGCACGGAAGATTTTATATTTTTCTAGGTTTTCACTCGTTGGATGTCTCTTGAACTGGTTCAGAGCTTTTCTCCGTTGACGAAGGATCACAGTGCACTCATTATTCCCCCACGGAACAGGTGGTCGTCGTGGTTTGGATGAGGTTTTCGGAATTGCCTTTCCGGCGGCATTCAAACGGTTTTTGTAAATGAATTTACAATGTCATCAATAGGAGCCAAGTAATCTACGTCCAGCGATTCTAGATCTTGTGAAAATTGTTCCCAGTTAGCTTTTTTCATTATCCAACGGGGATGTCGAACACAACAGGGTGAGGAGTCACACAAAGAGATCTCAATAGGAATGTGATGATCAGGCAATGCCGACCATTTTAGCCTTGTAGCCAAAGCAGGACTGCATAATGACAAGTCTACAGCCGTCCATCCACCTGTTGACGCTGCTAAATGTGTCGGAGAACCGTCATTTAGCAGGTATAAATCCAGTTCAGATCTGATCCTTTCGATCAGATTACCTCGCGGGTTGCATTCTGGTGAACCCCATGAAACATGGTGGGCATTGAAATCGCCCACTAATAAAACTGGAGTCGGTAACTGATTTATGAGGTCTACCAGATCTCTCTGTTGCAGGTTGTCATTAGGTGGAAGGTAGACACAACAAAGAGTGAGTTTGTACGGAACAGCTGTTTGAATTGCCACTGCTTGTAAGGGAGTTATTAAGCTCACAGGAACGGCGTCGACACAGTTACGGGCTAGAATAGCTACGCCACCTCTAGCTCGATTTTCCGTAACGATGTCCGATCTGTAAACTGAATACTCGCTTAGATAGAAATTGTGCGATTCATGGAGATGTGTCTCTTGAATGCAGATGTACATAGGAGACACATCTCTTACAATTATTTTGAGATCCTCAATGTGACGTCTAACACCGTTAATGTTCCACTGAATCACGGTTTGTTTAGGTGTGGACATTGTATTTTAGTGAAATGGATTCACCTGGCTCTCACTGCCGTCATTGACAATTTGCTGGCCTGGAATGTTGGACGTTCCAGGCAAAGAGTCATCAGAATCCATCACCACTATTGTAATGGTGGAATCTGAGGATTTTTTTGACTCAGAAGGGGAGTTAGAAATTGTCCACTTTTGAGTAATTTTGCACCCACTTTCACAGGTGCAGTTTTGTTGTTATTTTTATTATTATTACTCATAGTTTCGCACTTGTCTCTAATAGTGTCTTGCTTCTTCTAACTTTCCCAGAGGTATCTGGCAATGGAGATTTCTTCGCACATTCAACATTATTCTTTAAGTTGGTAACAGAATTTTTCGTCACCAATGCTAATAACTGGTTAACTTGCTCAGTGAGAACTTCAATTTTCTTGTTTAGCTCAATGCAGTTGGAACACGACTTCTCAGTGGTGATAGCTGAGGCATAAGATTTCGTTTCAAGTCTAGGTTGAGTTGAAATGAACTTCTTTTTCGCTTCGTGGAAAGATGTTTTGTCCTTTGCCATTATGCTGAGGATCAATTTCTCCTCCTTGAACTTTGGGCAGTTAAAGGAGCGAGCAGGGTGATTATCAGCACAGTTTGGGCATTTCGGAGCACTTGTGCAAACCTTCTCAGTATGGCTTTCAGATGCACACTGTCCGCATACCTCTGGCTTGGAGCAAGAAGAACTTACGTGTCCAAAACGTTGGCATTTAAAGCACCGGCGTGGATTGAGAACGTAGGGCCTAACAGAGAGCCGTTGATAGCTAGCATATAAATATTCCGGGATAGATGGTTTTCCGAATGTCAGGATAATTGATGTTGTTGGAACTCTCTGACCGTTTTCCATCTTCATAATTCGTACGACATCTGTTACACCTTCTGATACCAGTTCTGATTTGATTTCGTCCTCACGGACATACAACAGATCCCTGCATGATATTACTCCCTTTGATGAGTTCAAGGTTTTGTGGGGAGCTACCGAAACCTTGACCTGATCAAAGAAGGAGGTCATTTTTAATAATAACTGTGACTGCTTCGAATTGCTGGTTTCTAACAGCAGTGTTCCGTTACTTATCTTCCTTATGGAAGAGACAGGTCCTGCTGCGCATCCAGTTATAGCCTTTTGGATTACAAAAGGCGATACCTTTCAAAGATCTTTGCCAGATTCTGTTCAAGACACAATTAAGAACTTTGGTGGCGCTAAATTCATTTCTTTCCTCATCGTAATTACTTCCCTAGGCATTTTCGGAGAAACCTCACGACGCCTCTTTACATTCAACTGGTTGGACATTTGTTGGTTTTCCATAAGTTGTTTTTAAGCTAACCATCGTGTCAGGCGTTACGGGCGAGACTATGAGAACGGGTACACCCATGGATCACTTTCGATCATGTCCAACCCCCAGAACTCTGGGGCCCATAGTTTCCTCCTTAGCTCGTGGATGGGCATCAGTCGAAAACTCGTAATACTGTGCACAGGCTCCGACACTTGTGCACCGCGGACACTCCCTGACCAAGGACCGAAGTGGCTAGCGGACCAGCAACCGCGCATACGTCTTCGGCAGAGCAAGCTCACCGCAGCGTCCCAGACCAGATCTGTAAAAAGTATTTAAAAGTTCATTCAATGGATATCCCATAAAGTTTCAACCAATCAACCATCGCCAGAAAGGTATAGATAAAAATACCAGCAATGAGCAAACTACTACGTTGTTTAGTGTTCCAAATGGATCAGGAAACATTGTAAAAGTGTGTAGAAACACTGTTACGTACGTTTTATGAATTACTAAAATGTGAATTGAAACGTTTATGAAATGTTAATTGAAAAACATCTAGAAAACAAAGTTGGGCTTCAACACTTTCGTACAACTTTTAACTCACAAATTTCATTTAAACTTTTATTTAATGAGCCCCGCACTGACACAAACAATACTTGCGATCTGCTTGAAGCCTTAATCAAGAGCAATCCTATAGACTTGAGTTGTAAACATTACCTAGTTGAACCATTGTAAAGCTGAAAACATTAAAAAAAAAAAAAAATTACAACCACAAATGCCCAGTAGTCACAAATGTACCTACAGTAATTACAAGTATCTGTGTACTTAGTGTGGACCTTCAACAAGCTTTCTGCTACCAGCTATCGCTCACAGTAAGATGTATTACTTCAGGCAGCTGAGCAGTGGTGTAAGCCAGGATAATATTTGGGAGTGGACCCTGTCGGTGAAATTTTGGACATTTTTTCTCTGGAAATCATATTTTATGCTATTTTGGTACTTGACTATTTTACACAGTTGTTGAGTCATCAGGAAGCTGTTTTGCTAAAACCCTGAGCTGTTTTATAGGGTAATATTATTCTCCTAAAATTAGTCAAATTGGAGGGGGCACGTACCCCATTCTGGCTACGCACCTGCAGCTGAGCATTTACATATTAGTGACAATGGTGTATTCACTTTCAAGGTGCATAACTGGCAGAGATCGAAATGAGTTAACATCTGCTATATTGTAAGGAATCAGGTGGAAAATTATACACAAAAAAACTCATTCTGGATCAATACGGTTCTGGTCAAAATAAGAACAAAATGTTGCTGTACCTTTGGTTTTTTTGTCTTTCAGAAGGCATCATTAATAATGTTGACCAAAATTTCCTAGTTTAAGAACATTCATACTTAAGTTGTAACAGGGACTTCACTGAAATCGATAAAAAACAAAATTCCCACTTTGATGTACCTTTGAGATTCTGAGACTTGATCACCCACACCTCGCCTTCTTATTCTAAAATGCACCCTTTTTGTATTTTAAGTCTGTAGCAGAAAAAGCTCTCTAAACAAAAGATGTTACAATTTCAAAACTATTTTGTCTAAGAGTTGAGAAAAGCAAACCTAGAATGGTGTTAACTCGACAAACCTTGAAGAAATTGAGGAGTGGACTGAGATTAAAGTAATCAAATAGAACATCACAATAGATAAAATTGAACCGTTCCTCTTACCACTAGAGTGCAGAAGTAGACTGACTGCAGATAAGCAAAAGTATCTTGATGAATGCTGGGCTATTTACAGAATTAAAACTAAGAGTTTGTATTGGACTTTATTGTATAAATCTGTGTAGTTGGTGCTTCAGGAGGATGTGATGAAGGCAAAACGAGACTGATGAGGTTAAATCGCTAAGATCTAAAGGATTAAAGACTTTAATTATGTAGCTTCATTCCATTTTATTGGAAAAAAATTGTCATTTCCTTAACTTTAATGAAATCTGAATGATTAGCTGAGCAACTAAAATGTGAATATTTGTATAACGTTTTTCTCCAAAGTGAATATGCCCATCAATATTAAAGTTTCTTGAAGTTTGGGTGAATTATGAGGATTTGTAACGTTTTTCTCAAGAGTGAATATGCATACAAACTAGGGATGGGCCGATTCCGATTCTCGATTCCAGGAATCGTCGATTCTAGGTGGTATCAAGGCATCGTCGATACTCGATTCTTCATCATAAAAGTGTCGATTCCGATTCCTATTTTGTTAACTAAAATATGTGTGTGGAGTAATTTAATGGAAAAATAATTAATTACCAACTATGTCTTATTTATGTTGATTTGAATGAATTAAATGATAAAAGTAAACGAAAATATTATTATTTATGAAGCAACAGCTATCAAGATCGTAACAGCATTTCTGGTCATTTGACATCGATCGTCTCTCTCTCTCTCTCTCCCACGTGTCTTACTGCCACCGATTTATAGAGGTCAGAACAAAACAGAAAAAAAGTACAATAAAAACTCGATTAACCGTGGCCATGATGGTTGAGCGAATAGACGGATAACAGAAACACTGTATTATTCCTCCGAAACTTAACCTCAATAAATTATTTTACAGACAGATATCACTCTCTCAGTAATGTAATATATTTGGGAGCGAAAAGAAAATAAACACGATTGTAATAGCAAATGAAACTATTTATTATATGATAAACAGATCCGCACAATAGCTACAAATGTAGCAAAATAATGTACAGTAATATAAACTTACAGGTGAAATAGTTCGTGTAGTTTATTTAACAAACAAGGCGAACGCGTCAATGCACCTTAATACTTTAGCTGCCGGCCACAATATCGGCATTTTCATAGAGAATTGCCAAAATATTTTAAGCTCATTTTTAAATAATGTGTTCTTATACTTTGTTCGCCTATCATATCTAAATATGAATATACGTTTCTTATTATAATATTTATAAAAATACGTGTCGGACCAACTGGCCCAACATAGTTTTTCCTACCGTAAATGAAACGTAAATAAACTCCGTCGGACCAATTGACCAGACATTATTTTTGATTTAATTAAATTTTATTATCCATGCAACACTGTTTTGTTGTTTTGTATTAGCAAGAAATAACAAAACCATAATTTTATGCTTTGGTTACCCAAATGATAAACTGACTGGTGATAAGAGTTTTTTGGCTCCTATCACGAAGACACGTATACGTGTCACATGTGATTGATTTGTGAGTTTATAAATATTTTGAATATAGAACTAAAGTGTAATATATTCTCTCTCTTTGATAAGTAATGCTACAGGTCCAGTAAATACTATCCAAGATTCATATTAAGTAAAAGTTTTAACACCAAATAATTTACTTGTTAAGGAATTTACGTTATAATTTACTTCCTAGTAAGGATGAGTTTATCTAAGTGTATCAATGTTTGTTCTTAACTTTCACAAAGTCCGTTTTAGGGATTATTTTACAACTAAATATTTAGTCAATATTTCCGACTTACTTTTAAGGTTTTGTGAAATTTTGAAAACAGTAGTGAAAATCATTACAATACGTTATAACAAATATGTGTGTCGGCCCGTAACTACGAACAAAAAGCTCTTAGAACATCATGTTTTTAATCCCGTCTGCGTTTATCTATCAAAACAAAAACATCTTAATTACACCTCTAAGTAGTGTGAAGCTTGTTGTTAAATACTGTGCCTAAATTTTTCCAAAAGTAGCAACACCAGCTGAGAAGTACTAATAAACATAAACCGTTAAGAGGCCCGACGGTATTCGGTTCAGGGTACTGGCCGTTGCGTCAATTCGATGACGGTTAACAGAAACTGACGGTGAAAAACCACATAATATATCAAATATGAAAAATCACTTAACAACATTCATTTTGCCCAAATGTATCAACAAAAAAGATCTATACTTGAAGAAACTTTATCCTCAGACACAGGACCTACAAGTGAAAGTCGGTTAAAAATCAACTGGGATTGAGTAATAAATACAAAATAGGCCTGAATCAGTCGCATTTGTTCCAGACACCTGCAGAAAAAATGTCCTACCAGATGTGGAGAAGGTATGCCCCACTAATCCAGAATGTTAAGGAAGAAGGTACCCAGGGGAATTGACAGTAGAAGATGAAGTAAACAATTATCTGGGGTAACCATTAGCCAGTCCAGATTTTGATGTTGGGAAGTATTGGGCAGTACAAAGTGCCAGATACCCTCATTTAAATGCAATGGCAATAAAATTACCTGTTTGCCCACTCGCGACAGTGTTTTCTGATAAACCTTTCTCAACTTCAGGAGTTATATATGACAAGCGATGAAACTAGCTTGACCCACAACGTGTTCAAATGCTTGTGTTTTTGAACAGAAATGTTTAAATACTAAAAACTATCCTATTTGTATTAATTTTTTACTTTTTATGATGTTCGTTTGTTTTTAATTTTTGTTTTGTTTTGAGAGACAGTGTAAATAGGCTTAGGTATTTTTTCAAACATCATAAAATAAGTAAAGTTCACATTTTTAACTTTAAAATAAGTCATTACTTTTATCTGATACGTTTTTATGCTTTTAAAAATTCCTATTGATAAATCAAGGTTGAAGGTTTTGTGTAGCCTATTACATTAAAACAGAAGTTTTAAAAGGTTTTGCCATATGACCAAGATGTTAACTAAATTAATTATTAGACAACTAGCATGTAAGCTAATATAACTTGAAAGAATCGAGAATCGAACGGAAAATTTTAGAATCGGAATCGGAATCGAAAATTTTAGGAACCGGCCCATCCCTAATACAAACATTAAGACATCCTGATTAATCAGCAAATGAACTATACTACATTATAAATACATTATGAGCATTTTTAAAGTTCCACTACAGTATATTCGCAAGTTACTTTATTGTATCTAAAAAAATTGCTGAAGAAATACAATGTAAACATTCATAGGATTTTTCACATCAAGATAAACGTGCTTTGTTTGTATACCTGAATACTATACTACAAACGTTTGTAAGGTTTTTCTCCAGAATGGATACGCATGTGTACCTTAAGCCTCCCTCCATTGTTTGCTGAGTAACTACAGTGTGAACATTTATAAGGTTGTTCCGAGGAATGGGTGTACATGTGTATTTTAAGTTGCCCTGATTGAGTAGTCTACTTGAATAACTACACTGAACGCATGTGTACATTAAGTCTTCCTCCATTGCTTGCTGAGTAACTACAAAGTGAACACTTGTATGGATTTTCTCCAGAATGGCTATACATATGAGCTTTAAATAGCCTTCTTTGAGTTGCTGAATAACTACATTGTGAACATTTGTAAGGTTTTCCCCCAGAATGTGTATACATGTGTATTTTAAGACGCCCTAATTGAGTACTTGAATAACTACACAGTGAGCATTTGTAAGGTTTTTCTGCAGAATGGACATGCATGTGTACCTTAAGACTCCATCCATTGTTTGCTGAGTAACTACACAGTGAGCATTTGTAAGGTTTTTCTACAGAATGGACATGCATGTGTACCTTAAGACTCCATCCATTGTTTGCTGAGTAACTACACAGTGAGCATTTGTAAGGTTTTTCTACAGAATGGACACGCATGTGTACCTTAAGACTCCATCCATTGTTTGCTGAGTAACTACACAGTGAGCATTTGTAAGGTTTTTCTACAGAATGGATACGCATGTGTACCTTAAGACTCCAACCATTGTTTGCTGAGTAACTACACAGTGAGCATTTGTAAGGTTTTTCTACAGAATGGACACGCATGTGTACCTTAAGACTCCATCCATTGTTTGCTGAGCAACTACACAGTGAGCATTTGTAAGGTTTTTCTGCAGAATGGATACGCATGTGTACCTTAAGTTTCCCACCATTGTTTGCTGAGTAACTACAGTGTGAACATTTATAAGGTTTTTCCGAGGAATCGGTATACATGTGTATTTTAAGTTGCCCTGATTGAGTAGTCTACTTGAATAACTACACTGACGCATGTGTACATTAAGTCTTCCTCCATTGCTTGCTGAGTAACTACAAAGTGAACACTTGCATGGATTTTCTCCAGAATGGCTATACATATGAGCTTTAATTAGCCTTCTTTGAGTTGCTGCATAACTACATTGTGAACATTTGTAAGGTTTTCCCCCAGAATGTGTATACATGTGTATTTTAAGACGCCCTAATTGAGTACTTGAATAACTGAACAGTGTGCATTTGTAAGGTTTTTCTGCAGAATGGACATGCATGTGTACCTTAAGACTCCATCCATTGTTTGCTGAGCAACTACACAGTGAGCATTTGTAAGGTTTTTCTGCAGAATGGATACGCATGTGTACCTTAAGACTCCATCCATTGTTTGCTGAGCAACTACACAGTGAGCATTTGTAAGGTTTTTCTACAGAATGGACACGCATGTGTACCTTAAGACTCCATCCATTGTTTGCTGAGCAACTACACAGTGAGCATTTGTAAGGTTTTTCTACAGAATGGACACGCATGTGTACCTTAAGACTCCATCCATTGTTTGCTGAATAACTACACAGTGAGAATTTGTATGGTTTTTCTGCAGAATGGACACGCATGTGTACCTTAAGAGTCCATCCATTGTTTGCTGAGTAACTACACAGTGAGAATTTGTAAGGTTTTTCTGCAGAATGGACACGCATGTGTACCTTAAGACTCCATCCATTGTTTGCTGAGCAACTACACAGTGAGCATTTGTAAGGTTTTTCTGCAGAATGGATACGCATGTGTACCTTAAGTTTCCCACCATTGGTTGCTGAGTAACTACATAGTGAACACTTGTAGGGATTTTCTCCATAATGGCTACACATATGAGTTTTAAGTAGCCCTCTTTGAGTTGCTGAATAACTACATTGTGAACACTTGTAAGGTTTTTCCCCAGAATGTTTATACATGTGTATTTTAAGTCGCCCTGTTTGAGTACTTGAATAATTACACAGTGAGCATTTGTAAGGTTTTTCTCCAGAATGGATACGCTTGTGTACTTTAAGACTCCAACCATTGTTTGCTGAGTAACTACACAGTGAGCATTTGTAAGATTTCTCTCCAGAATGGATACACATGTGTACCTTAAGACTCCCTCCATTGTTTGCTGAGTAACTACACAGTGAACATTCGTAGGGATTTTCTCCAGAATGGCTATACATATGAGCTATAGGTAGCCCTCTATGATTTGATGAATAACTACATTGTGAACATTTGAAAGGATTATCTCCAGATTGTGTACACATATGAACATTAAGGGTCCTTCCTTGTTTTGCTGAATTTCTACAATGTAAACACTTCTATCCTTAGCCTTCTGTTTCCATGCTGTAATACCGAGTACCCTTAAATCTTCCTCTAGGTCGTGTAGCCATCGTTTTCTTGGTCGGCCAACTCTTCTTTTGCCAATCATAGTGCCATGTAAAAGTTTGTTCGGCATTCAATTAGTGGGCATTCTTATGATGTGACCCAACCATTCTAGACGTCGCGTTTTAATAAAATGGATGACATTTGCGTCTTTGTATAATGAATATAACTCGGCATTAGATCGAAGCTTCCACACATTTGTTTGTACATTGTGGACCGGACCATAAATTTTTCTTTAAAGCTTACACTCAAACAATGTCAACTGATTTTTCATCGCGGCTGTTAAAGTCCACGTCTCCGCTCCATACGTTAGGACTGACCGAATTAAGGCTTTATAGAGTCGTACCTTAGTGGTTTGAGACAATAGCCTACTTTTAAAAATCTTTATATTTGCGAAGTATGCTCTATTAGTTGTCATTATTCCTTTTTGGACTTCATTTATTGTTTTATTTTCATCATTCACTTAAGTATTAATTTAAACAGTGTTAATTTAAACAAAGTATTAATTTTAAACAGAGATAATTTGAATAAATAGTAAATTTATTAAAGAGTAAAGTAATGTCATTTCAAAATACGAAAGATATATAATTGAGTGATTATAAAATAATAATGTTCACAAAGAGGTTTGATTTTTCTAAGGAAGTTTTTTGAAAGTATGCAATGTTTTGAAATTACATAATGTAAAATGAGATGGTTATGAATTTATGTGACAAGTTTCTATGTTTTAATTTAAAATCAAAAGATGGACTTTTAACAAAAAGTAAATTAAAAATAAATATAAAGATTTTAAAATGGGTGTTTATATTAAAACTACTGTTCCAAATAATAAGAGAATTTCTTTAAAGGTATATAATTGCTGCCTTAGAAAAAGTTTTAAAATATGTATTTGTATTGAGACTACTTTAGCAAAAAAAGTAATAAGAAAAATTTTATTAAAGGTATTTTAAATCTAAATTAAATTTAATGTGGTTTATGTTATATGAATAGCCTATAAAAGATAAAGTTAAAATTCTTTAATTTAAACTAAGTTGGTTTTTAAGTGTGGAAATAATAGTAAATGGGTTAATGATATATTTACTTTAAATGAGTATAGATTTGTTGCTCAATTAACGGTCATTAATAAATTATTAAATTAAATAAAACAATAATTTTATAATGAAAATATACAATTTTATTTTTCAAGAAGGGGGGAAAATATGTAACATTATTTTTACGTAATGTTACATATTAAAAGGTTCAGAAAACAAATGTGATATTAATTTAAAAATGTAATATAAAATTTTTTTAAAATGTAAATTATAAAATAAAGGTCCTGGCTGAGACAGATATCCATATTCAATAACCTGAAATGGTTAGATGCGCAGCAACAGTGCCCAGATGTTAAAATACTTGCTTGGTTGTTTCAAGCAGTCCTTTTTCGTTGTGGCAAAATGTACCCGATACGCACGTCTCAAGAACCAAAGAGCAAATAGATGCTTTTTGTTTTAAAAATTTATTTATATAAAGGTTATTTAAAATTTATTTTTGTTTGTTTGAAGAAATGTTGCTACGTTTAAGACACAACACCAGGCGAGATTTCAAATCCCTGAGCAACGTAAATACAACATGCAGAATGGCGAGATCTGATCCGGAACCATGTTTTTCTACATTTTGTTACAACACAGCTAAATCATAATTTTAAGACAAAGTGATAAAAAAGGAAAAATTTATCTTTTAAACTTTAACCAGTTACGGCATAATAATGATAGTTTTCATTTTTTTAAATATGGGAAGTGTAAATTAATTTGTGTAATGTAATAACAAAATGTTTAATGTCAAATAGACCAATTGAGATGTACTTGAAATAACGTAGAACAATCTCAAATGGTTGTCATGTGCCATGCCATAGATTTTTTTTAACCATATAAAGTTCATATAAATTAAGTACTGTATATAAAACAATGTAAAAACATAAACTAGCGTAATATTTTTAATGTAATTTTGTTTTGTACTTCATATTTCGTTTTTTGCAGTAAAATTTGATTTATTTAAATTAATATTTGTTGTTTAAATTAATTATTGGACACACCATTCTTATATTCGATTAAACTTTTGACATTGCAGGTCGAATAATTAATTGTGTAAACAAAACTACTGCAATATTTAATATCATAATTCATTAAGAATTATACCAATTATCCAACACGTTACAGTGAGAATTTCTTAATTTTTATATTAAAAAGCAGGTTTTTTTTAAACTAGGGATAAATACTTACAAACATAATAATAGTAGCAATAATTTTGGGGATATTACTACTTATAATAGCAGGAATAATAATTATTTATGTTTACCTTATATAAAAGATATTTAGGAGAAAATTGCAAATAAATTAGGACGGTCCAACATTAAAACTGTTCCTGTAATTTCAGATAATTTAAACAATCTTATTAAAAGAGGACAAGACAGTACTGATCTATTACATATGAGTAATAGATGTGGGTGATATGAGATTCTTATGTGGGTGAGACTAAGAGACAAGTTGGTCTTAGTGTTTGCGAACATGAGAATAATAGTAAGGATAAACACTCCTCCTCTCGTGTTTTCTTTGAGCATAGTGAAAGGTTTGGGTATAAATTTGATTTTAAAAATTGTATTATACTGGATAATGAGTCCAAATGGATGAAGAGGACTTATTCTGAAGTTGTCCATATAAACTTACATAAGAATTGTATCAATATTAAAAATAATTTTGATTGAATTCTTTTGTTGTTGCGTGGTTTATGTTTGGTTAGTTTGTTGTGTATATTGTATTTGTTATATGTGTATATTATTGTGTCCAGTTTTGTTACTGGTTTTAATTGTATTTAAATGAATTTATGACTCTCACTGTGTGGGTAGGTTAATTTATCACGTTTTTGACTAAAATTTCATTTTAAAAAAGAATTCCAAGTTTTAAATTCCTGTTGTTGAGTGTACTTGTATTTTATGTGTATTGTAAAACTGTATTCACACTTGATAAGGGCAACAAATCAATTGCCAAAATGTTGCAATAAATAAATAACACAATTTTGACATTCAACCATCTGATCATTTATTCAATTAATAATATTTTGAGCAAAATAAACATGTATCGCAAATGAAATTTAATTTAAACTAAAAGAAAAACGTTTGTGTGAGAACTAGATATTAACACACCATCAATGATAATGAATATCACAAGTGATTTAACCAAAAACTTAAAGGAACAATTCACTATTAATTGTTTCAATTTATTACTTAAATTAAATTTATTACGCCTTTGAATAGTATGGTTATATATAAAAAAACAATCAAATGAAGATAACTGAAATGCAGTAATGTCTCGTACTTACGCGATAAATGGGACAGAGCGATAACAGCGTAAGTCGAATTCGCGTAAGTCAGGGTATAATTTTACATATAATCACATAGAAATCATGTTTAATTGGGAGCAAAGACTAAATAAACTAATAATTGAAAAGAAAAATGTGTATGCATTAAAATCTTAAATACATAATACAACCAAAAATTATATTATATACATACATATTGCAAAGAAGGAAGTAAAAAGAAGTTATTTTGACATAGAAGGTTTCATAAAATCTAGTAAATTCGTTTGAATAAATGAAGCATTTTTCTTTTCACCCAGAATTTCCTCGTGACTTGGTAATTTTTTTGTTTTGCGGCAGAAATACGCTCATCGTTGGAGTATATTTTCCAAAACTTGCTTCAATAAACTAAAGCCTTTTGTAAAATTTCAAACCATTATTTTATCTTCTACGTCAACTGAATCTAAAGAATTTGCCATTTTAAGGTCTTGCTCATGCTCACGCATTTCTATGAGCTTATCAATTATTGTCCGCTTCTAGTTGTGTAAATCCAGCAGTTCTTGAATGTCATCCTTATCCACTTCTAAATTTAGCTGTCTGGCAAAAAAAGACAACTTCTTTAATCACATCAGCAATTTCATCAGACTCTGGCACTGATTCCGCCTGAGTTTCAGTGGCAAAAAAAATAGACACAACGTTTCCAAATGTCATTCAAAATTTTTTTGAAACTTCATTCCAAGATTGCCCAATGATTCTGAAAGCATCTAAAACACTGAATTTTTTCGAAAAATCTTCAATGGAGAGCTCGTTGTTCTGTCTCATAGTTTCATGCAGATGCACAAATGATCTTGTGTAATAACCTTTAAATGTTTCGATGACTTCCTGATCAATCAGTTGAAGCAAATTATTTGTATTTGGTGGCAAAAATATCACTCTTACACATCTGTCGAAATTAGTTAATGTAGTAGGAGGATGGCCAGGTGCATTGTCAATTAATAGGAAATACTTTAAAAGGAATTTGTTTAGACCATCAATAACTTTCGTTTTGAGGTATGAAATGATACCAAACCAGTAATAAAAAAAAAACTGTCACCAAAGCCTTTCAATTCGACTTGCACATCATGGGCAAGCTAGCTTTAGAAATATTTTTTAATGCCCTTTAATTTTCTGAGCAATAAACTATGAGAGATTGCAACTTACAGTCAACAGCTGTATTTGCGCCAAATATCACTGTCAATCAGTCTTTTGCGGACTTAAAACCTGACAATATTTGCTCTTCATGAACTATGAAAGTTCTCATAAGCATTTTCTTCCAACACAAGCCAGTTTTTTGCGTAACTCGGACAGCATGATTTAAAACCACGCAACTTGGGAATCGCGTAAGACAGGGTAACGTAAGTTGAGGTATTACTGTATATACATTAAGAATGGAAATATATATACTTTGCAAATGAACCTAGCTTGATACATATTATAACATTATTTTTTGACTAAAAAAGAAATTTGTTTATAAACTTATGAAACGAAGTAATAGATTTCTGTATAACTTGAAATGGATAGTTTATCGATAATTGATGTACTAAAACTTTTATTCACACATTTGAAATATTGGTCACTGAACTTAATACAACAAATATTCTATGATTTAATCATGAATTTACAGAGTAATGAAGAAGGCATAAGCAATTTATTTATCACACAAGACTGATAAACTCTCAGCAATTATTTTTAACAATCAGGCTATGAAGCTATTTGTACTCTAGTATAAATTCCAAGGCAAAACATTTAAAAAACGTATAGAGATAGAAAGATATCGAATAACATCAGAATTAAGCATGACCAAATATATGGTGAATCGAGCCTTAACTCTTAAAAATATAATTCCAGTTCCGTCCGAAGTAGAAACTGTACAACTTCTGTCAAATAATTTTACAGGCCGAATTATTGACTCTGTATGAGTACAAAACATTACTACTATTGAGCGATTTTCAGAAATTCTCATTCAGAAAGAGATGGAATTAAAAAATGAAAATGTAAAACAAAATGCCTTGGTTAGTAGAAATATTACCCGGAGTTATAAAATTAATAGGCATAATGATTTTTCAAATAGTATACATAAAATTCGGCCTGATAGTCATATATCTTCACTTTATGAGCGGTATCATCGATTAGTGCAAACTCGACACCACAAAAGTCCACAGTTTAGAAACCGTCAACCAAATTTAAACTAAACATCATTCTATAAACAAAATACCAAAACTACATTTTAATCTAGAAGCCGTCACAATAGTACTTTAGATTATCACCGAAAAAATCTAAACTATGAAACCTAACATAAGAATAAGGATGGATATAACTGAAACCAGCATAATCACCCACAATATAGTGATAACCACATAAGACGACCAACACGAAATTAGCACAATTACAATAATCATATGGTTACACAAAGCACATCACATGATCAATACACATACAGCTCTACAGCCTAACAAAGGGAATGGACCAATCATCAAAGTGCAGTCATTTTTTCAACAATCATGTAAATTTGAAACCCACCTCTCAAGAATCATCCTTAATATCTAACGATGGCATTTCCACTAAATACTAAGATAAATTACACGATTAAAAGCATTAATGGGGCATTACCAGAAACGAGGCATAATAATATTGAAATATATATTATTACTACCTATATTGAAATATACCTACGAAGTATTCAGTCAGGATAGATTTGGTTATAGTTTTATACAACATTACTATATAGGCATACCTACATTAAAATATACCTACGAAGTATCCAGTCAGGATAGATTTGGTTATAATTTTATACAACATTACTATCTACCTATATTAAAATATACCTATGAAGTATCCAGTCAGGATAAATTTGGTTGTAATTTTCTGCATCGGCAATAAGTGTAATATTTACCAAAATTACAACCAAATCTATCCTGACTGAATACTTCGTAAGTACACTTTAATAAAGGTAGATAGTAATGTTGAATAAAATTATTACCAAATCTATCCTGACTGGATACTTCGTAGGTATACTTTAATAAAAATTGATAGTAATTCTGAATGAAATTATTACCAAATCTATCCTGACTGGATACTTCGTAGGTATACAGTAATGTATAAAATTACAAATCTAGATGTAGTGCAGACGTAAAAATACATAAGAAAAGTAGAATAATATAACAAAAATAGCGGTAGTCGCACGTCGAAACATTTACCAAAATATTTCTTGTGGATGTCATTCTTCTTGGTGGTTTTGAACTATTTTCCAAAATATCTTAGGTGTTTGCGCTTGCAACTACAAGATATAATAAATCACATGTATAAATGTTTACTTTGTATTCTACCTCATGAAAATATAACCAATTAAATTTATATTTTTTTAATGTAACACGAGTTTTTTTTACCTGGTAATACATACACATACATAGATTCAGCGTTGTCTCTAACTTCTTCCCAGTAAATTATTGTTTTATACCTTAAATTTATTTCATAATATAGAAGCCCTCTGGGCGGTATTTTACAAAGTATTACCTTTTAAAGTGTTTTTTCAGATATAGAACAACTGTATTTATCGGATAATGCTGCATACGATCATCTGTTTAGAATTGTCTTTGACAAAATGTTAATTATAATTCTTGATTACACTTTGTAAAAATTAAATACGTAGTAAGAATTAAATCTACTAACCCTACCTAACTTAACTAACTCTAGTTTTTTAGTACAGAGAACAAGTATTTTGACTCGTAGATAAGTGCACGAGTCTGTGGTGTTTTTGGTAATCTGGGATGAGTAGGTAGTTGTAATTTTGTCGAATATAGTAACATAGTGTTTAATTGTGATTGTTTTTATCGTTTTTATTGGGTTGTTGATTTTGTGGTGTTTGTGTTTATTTCGAAGTTCTCTGTTGTGTTTAGTTTATTGCTTTTGTTGATGAAATGTAGAAAATTAAGATTTGTGTCAGTGTTCGTGTATGTGTGTAGCTTGATCTGTATATGTATAGTGAATTTTCTTCCAATTTGACCTATGCAGAAGCTAGGCCAGTCGTTACATGGAATCTTATATTCCTACCCTGTTATCTTTGGTCTGGAATATGTTTGTGTTGCGTAGGTGGTTTTTAGTTGTGTTGGATGCTTTAAGGGGTATATAGGTTCACAAAAAGCAGAACATTTGTTGATTCCATCTTCGCGTGAGCTACTAGTAATCACTTACACTTTTAAAAAAATGTTTTAACTTGCCTATAGTAGCACTTACTTTGTTTGTTGAGGACGGCCGTTTCGGGAGATGTGTCGCTTTGTCAACTTAGGGACTCTGAGTTGACAAAGGGACACATCTCCCGAAACGGCCGTCCTCAATAAACAAAGTAAGTGCTACTATAGGCAAGTTAAAACATTTTTTAAAAAGTGTAAGTGGAAAAAGCAGAAGCTATTTTTTGTGATAAGTTATGACAAGTTAATGTTATGTAATTTTGTCTTGGTGTATTAGTGTTGTTTTCGTAGTATTGTTGTATTATTTTTTGGGTATCAAGTTGTCAATTAGGATGTTTTATTCGTTTCTATGGGCAATGTATTTTACCATATTGAGATTGTTCCTTCATTTTCCAATATTCATAGGTATACTAATTAGTCAGTGTATCATGGATTAGAAGGCGATATGTTTGAGTTGAATGGGGTGGTTGGAATTATTATACATAACTCTGATCGTGGTCGTTGGTTTTTGTATATGTTTTGTTATGCAATTGCTAGGCCTATAGAGTGGATTATGTTCTGTTGTTTTGTATTTGTGAAAGGTGTGTAGGCTACATGTCTTTTGAATAAGTTTTATACTTCGTTCCCCCACGAAAGGTCTGCCTAAATAATCCTAATCTCAAGTATCCTGTCCGAAATATTTATACACAACCGGGAACAAAATCATATCATAAATGAAATTAAATACCCCCATAAAATAATATATTGGCATAGATACCTAAATGTTATACTTATCTTATTAAAAGACAGATTTTACACCCTACACAAACACATAAGCAATATATACAACAATATAGGGGTTTTCATTTGAAACACAACAGAAAAACATAATTCACGTTCCAAGTCTAACAATTACAAAACAAAATAGTACACATTGAAATCAAGAGAAACCCCACCACTACAGGCAGAGCTACATGCCCTATAAAACACAAACATCTCATTTTCCTCCATCATACATTGCCTCATTAGCATACACAAGAGCAGACAGAACGTACGAATTCAACATGATAAAAGTACATTGTCCATAGCAACGGATAAAAACATGCCCTGATAAAAACTTAATACTCCAAAACAACACACAAATCACAACAAAAACATTGATGTACAAAGCAAAAGTATATGACATTACATTTAACTAAATTACAAAAAAACAGCTTAATAATCTGAAAACTCAAATACAAAATCATCTACAAAACATCCAACTCGTTCAGCAACTAATATAAACAAACATTTTTCAAAGTCAATTCCGTCTTAGATCAACAAAGGGAAATTTTATTTTGGTTACATTTTATTAAATAATTACGATTATATAAATAAAGTAACATAACTTATGCTTTAAAACAGCTGTTCTAACTCATAACCTATAACAAAATCAGCTGTTTAGATTGGATATTATTTCGAAGGTATATTTTAATGTAGGTAGATAGTAAAGTTTAAAATTATCTATCCTAACTAGATACATCATAGGTATATTATAATGTAGGTATATAGTAAATCTGTATAAAATTATATTTAAATCTATCCTGATTTTATACTTTATAGGTAGTTTTTAATGTAGGTATATAGTAATGTTGTATAAAATTATAACCAAAATTATATATTTACATTTTAAGTTTAGTATAAAATTAAAATTTCCTTAATGTAGTTTAGCCGCGGTTTAAATATAATACCACCCGACTTACCATGTCCTGGTACCTGTAGTGTGTCGAGCGTGATCTGCCAGTGGATAAAATTCCTGGACTTCATTTATAAAACCAACCACAATGCTCTCTCATTTATATAGATTTTAAGCTCATTATTAATATTTTTTTAACTTGATTTGTAACGTTTGCTTTTATTTTTTAAAAGGGTTGGAAAAATTATAGAAATTTTGTTACCTATTTACCACAGGTTATTAATAATAATGTTTAAACATTTTGTAGTTATAACTTGATTTTTAATTAATTTGAAATTTAAACAATACAATATTAAAATTTACTCTTGACAATTTTATCTCTTGACAATTTTTACTCTTGACAATTTTGATTTTCTCTTAAAAAAAGCAGTTTTTACTTATAATAAAGATAAATAGCTTATAATGGTTCTCAAATGTTCTTGTTGATTTGATTAAAGTACATAAATTATTCTTCTAACTCAAATTTATAAAATATACAACTTTGAATAGAACAGGAGAAATATTTATCTTAAATGGTTTATTTCATGTCCATTATTTTATTTTCAGAAGTAAGCGCAAGTTTACTTCCAAATCATTTCAATTTACATTTGTGCTCCCAAATATAAATCTAAGAGATTCGTACAATAATTTTATAAGATTTTCGTTATTACATATTATTAATACTGGTTGGATGATGTAATTTTAATGGACATAAAATAACCGATATTAACCAAGTTGATGCGATTTTACTTTAATTGGTTTTTATTGAAATTCACATTCTATTTTTCTTGTTGAATTTAAATATGTAATTTTCAAAAATCAATTTGATAATACTTTTATTTTTAATGAAAACTGTATTTATAATTTTGAAATTTGAATTTAAATTAATAATAATAAATGGTTATTTTGCTATTAAAATTTTGGCTTGCCCCAAAAATCTTCACTGCACCTCGCTCCTCTTCTTCCATGGTTGGTTCCCTAGAGTCTGGAATGTTCTAGAGGACGCAAATGAACGATTTTAAGGCCGTCTTTAATACTGTTTAGTTACATTATAAAAATATTATATTCGAATCGCGGGTTGAAGAGCTGACCCTCTCCACTTCCATCTTGGGCTATGGATTAAGGCTTAGCCACGGAACGCAATCTGCCAGTCCATGGTTCTGGAAGTCCAGAAGGAAACGTCCGTTTTCGTCTAGCGCTGAGTCCCCTCTCCCCATTTTTCTCATAAAACGGCGTTTCCCCTCTTTCGTTTTGTTAGCCTAAACCATCCCTTTTATACCGGCTTTGTTTACTTATTCTGGTAGCGAACAGGTTTGGCCCGCAACTTTCACTTCCACAATTGCGTTTTAAAATCGTTATTTTAAATAATTTGACTGATTTTGCCATCTATTGTAGAATCTGTATATTTTGAGACAGGTTTTTACCGTCTCAACACACACACAGACATATATACTAACTTAAACATACTCAACATATTAAAACAAAAAAAACAACTAACTACTTACCAACAACTAGAAAAATACAAGATATACAAACACTACGCAACAGATAAAGAAAACGTATTAAATGATCTCATACATTTTGAAGCCAACACCTTTTTCTATTACATAGCACACAACAAAAATAGAAAACAACCCACCCCATCCACAGTAATAAACCATCCTGACAACTTGTGTATCTAAGGCGAGGCCGTCAGTAAAGGCTTTGCTTCGTAAAGGAACGATTGTTTCGAAACGCGTCAGCAAGTAAGCCTTATGTATTCACTTAGTTGAGTATATTTTAATTATAGATTAACAAATGCTGTGCCGATGGAAGATTGACTTCAAAAAATGGATGCCACCAAACGAAAACCGGAAACATGGTTAAGGTTTTTATAGATATTAGATTTTTTCCGAATTAAAACTTTATTTCGAAAAGTATTCATTAAAATTCAAAATTTATTAAAGAGAAATATCGTTTGGAAGATAAATTCCTCTTAGGCTAATAGAGTATAATTTTTTTAATTTTCAGAATTGGCTCTTAATACCGACCACTTGTATATAATGAAAAGTAAGTAATTATTTCATAATATACATTCAAATATGGCTTTGTTACACAGACAACTCGTGACTGATCATTTTATTAGTTATGGTTTATGATAAATAATTAAATAATAATTGGGTTTGTTAAATTTGTGTCATGAATATTGTGTCTAAACATAAATTTTAACCTTAAGAGATGACTGCTAATTCTACAATAAACAATCATTTAAACTATCATATAGTTTGCTTTATAACATATAAGTTTCATTTTGTCTTTTAAGTTATAAGGACTAATAATTGTGTTGCGCATAAATATGTTTTGATGTGGATATTAAGTTTAAAACAGAAATTCTAAACCTAAATAAATACTCTGCTAATTGTGTAGGTTAACAAAACTTAATATTATTCACTATACATTTTGGCCTATGATAAAAGAATTTAATAACTGTATGTAATATGGACGATATAATAAATGGAAATTTGGAAGGAAACATAAGTAAAATAAATACATGTTGAAATGAAACAGAAATTTAAAAATTAGGCTCTACATGTAACATTACTTATAATTTGATATTTGTAGCTTTGAGTACGCATATTAATTTTAATCATTCTCATTATAACATGATAGATAATTTGCTATAAGAACCTTAGTACAAATTATTTTGATTAAAAGAATTATAAATTAATTTAACTAAACACTCAATATAGGTTAGGTTAGGAAAGTTTTTATACTTCACCATATATTCTTCAGTTTTAGATTTTTGCAAAGGGGTTAGGAAGTAAGGGATAAATTAGCATTGTAACTAAAATTATAGATTGATTAGGAAAATGAAATGTAAAACTTGTTAGGAGATAAAATGTTTTTTAAATGTAAAAGCAAATTCAGTTGATAATAAGTTATTATAAAAGAATACAAGAACCTGTAATATAGGTAGCTTGTAGGTGTTTAATTAGTTTTGCTATAAATTCAGGAGTTGCTTCTTCTGAGAGATTTAATTTTTTTAGATTGAGGTTTCAGACCAGAGTTCGAACTCAAGGAATAAATCATTACTTTCCCATGGACAAGGTGTGGTGCAAAATCGAAGAGAGGAAGGTTGGAGCTGAGCTTGCCAGAAATGAGAAGAGTTGATGGGTACCAGGTAAGTTAATAGGTCTGTAGGAGTACAATGCATCAAACACGAAATAACATCTAAATACGGTCACATCAAAATACAAATCGACAACACATTAGTACAAAACACCGGAAATCAAGCAATAAAACTGTACATAATATAATATTATACGTTTTTACTCATAGAAAGAATTCAAACACATACAAACTCAACACATACACCAAGAACTCACAAATCCTACACTACCAGAGCTTGAAAATGTAATACAGTATACAAATGAACACACACACACAAAATACATCATATAAAAATTAAACAATCTCAAAATAAAAAAACACACAGACCAAAATTAACACTACCCACACATTCCATGAACCGACTATTAGCTCCACAGTAAAATTAAATAAACAAAAGTAAATAGAACTGATCAACAAACGTCTCAAATAAAAGTTACATCATTCAAAACACACACATCACAAAAAACCTACCAACATGATACTGTACTCCGAAACAGTCATACAACATACAAATAGAAGTTAATTCTGGTGTTCTGCTTTCCTTTTATACTGTAAATCTTTTGCAGATGATGGTGCGTTTAAGTTGATGGAAGATAATAACTCTGTAAAGCTATTTCGCTTCGCCTGCAATGCGCTCTTTTGCATACCGCGCCAGCATGGTTATACTTTGTTCTACTCCCTGCATCTCTTCTTTTCATTCATTGTTTCCTTGCTCTCGTTCTACATTTTCTTAGATCTGTGATGTTGGGACCGTGATGTTCTATTTTTAATATCTGTTTATCACAGTTCCATTGTTCCATTTTTTACAATAATTTACATTCGCCTAGGACTATCGACACTAATTTTGGTGTTCTACAGTAACATAGTGATAACGATGCTGTAGACTATGACCACATGTGTGTCAGGCGTATCAAACTCATGATTCGGTTGTTTAAGGGTAGATATGTAAAAAAATAAATTATTTTGATAATAATATTCATATTGACGATATTGCCAGGCTATTCTGCCTGGAAGAAACGAAGTATTTACAAAAAGAACCGTCTCAAATATGGACGGCAAGGTTAAAGATAAGTTAGTTAGGTTGTAACACACTTTGGATGGTGTTACATATTAAATTGGCAAGGTTCAGAAAACAAACGAGAATGTATTCAAAAATTTGTAATAATGTACAACTGTATAAAAAAAAATTGTAATGTATGAGAAATATTTTAATGAGATCTCTGGTTGTTAGTGACATCTAACGGAGAATTTTAAAACGTGTATTAAAATCGGGATGCGCCCCCCGGATGCGCGGTAGGTAGGAAGATTGCTCGCAAATACAATATAAGCTCTCTTTTAGCCAAGATGTAAAGGGCAACGGACGTGTCCGAGAGCAAGAAAAATTTTTATTTTGTTTTCGAAGTTTAATTTAAACCTCCTTTTTAAAACATGTTATAATCGTGAGATAGAAGACAGCGTACGCAACCAAGTACAAGATGGGACGCTGAAGTTACCGATGACATTTCCTGAAACTTTCCACGAGGAGGACGCGAGGTTACCAGATGTGAATGCAGCTAAGTGAACGATTTAAGACTTTAAAGATTTATTTCAAAATTTAAAACGTTATACAGCATAACTCAAACTAAAGAACCTTGAACGTTTCAATTCATTTACATAACAGTAATTTACGCACACTTTGGTGCAATTGTGTTCACCTTGAATTATGAAATTTGATTATAAAAAAAAAGGGAAAGCAAACTCGAGTGTAGATTCATTTACAGCCATTGATTGATTAATTGTTTGTTAGAATGTTATCCTTAAAAATTCATAAATTAAATATTAAATGTCCGTAACTGAATGTCAAGAAATTTGTATCATGATTGTAACTTACCTTTTGTTTGCTGAATAAAAAGAGTATAATTTGCTTTAATTGCATTTAATCGAGTAATTATTTAACCAGCACACAATTCTTGCATTTCAAGTTAATAAGCCTTAAGATTTAATTTAATGAGACTCTGCTAATTTAAATGATTTAATCTTGTATTTTAAAGTATTACAATGTAACGGAGTTCTACCATCAAAGGCGTTACAGATAGACGGTTATTATTACGCCTAAACTGTAAGCTAGAACTAAAAATTAAAGCTTAAACTAAAAGAATTTAAATTTAATAACAACGTTACAAAATGCGCAACTCTGCTTGTTTTATTTACAACCGTTACAAGGTTATATATTAAAAACACAGATGATACAATCTTTGCAACAAGACAGTCAACACGTATCACGAGCTCAAGACAAATACTAGTCACAGAACTACTGTTTTTAGGCTTAGAAATGTAATTTTTCAAAGTAGACTCGTTCGTATGGAGATATTGTAGGTTTACTAAAATATTGTTATGCGGGGTGATTCAAAAGGGTATTTACAACTTTGAAAATCAATATAAATTTATTTAATCAAGATAGAAAGTTGGTTTTAGTGTTATTTTGTAAGTAAGCACATCACGTTTGTTACTTTAAAAATGAACCATTGGTAACCCATGTGACATACATTGGTAACCCTGCACACATCCCATCTGTATTTAATTTCTTCCCAAACTCACTGTAGCAATTTAGCTTTAACTTTCGCAACATTGGGGTAAATTCTTTTTCTGAGTCCAGATGGAGAAATTAACCTCTTCTGAAATGTTATCAGTTCTAACTTTGATTCTTCTAATCAAAACTCTCAGTTTACACGCTAGAGTCCAGTAAAGGTAACCTCCTTTATTGCAACTATCGCTAGCAAACTACGCATATAAAACTCAGTGTGTTTCCCTGAAAAATAACAATAAAACCGCTGTAGGTTCTTTCAATAAATTCACAAGAATTTCCCAAGTCGTAAAGTCCTTACATCACACTGTATAATTATGTTGGTGAAAGCATACAAATCGAACAACAATTCAAGAAAAACCATCTTTGAAACTATAGAAATGTAAATAAAATTATGTGTTATTTGTTTTAAGTTTTTACTAAATTTTTATACTTGGGGCATGGGCGCCCATGTATAATTTTTATAGGGGGGGGGGCCAAATCTGATACCTGGGGGAATGGGATTCACTACATGAGAAGGAGGGTCCGGGGAAATTTTGAAAAATTAGGGTTAAAATGGTGAGTTTTAAGGCACTTTAGAAAATTCGAAACTTCTCATTTTTACAGGCTTTTTTGTATCAATTAATTTATTTTTTTATAGAATGAGTGAATCTTTATTCCTTAAAATACTAAAAAATATAATAAAAAGCTTTTTTTTTGCGTCATTTCATTTATTATAGGATAGGATAGTAACCGACAAATTATTCTGAGGTTGGAAGTTTTTAAATATAGGCTATTATTTCAGTTTTATAAGTGGCGTTTTTTTTTAAATTTTAACCGAGGCATGACAGTCGAATATCTGATTTTATTGAAATATCTCATTAGGTTCAGGGTGTTTGCGCGTTTCAGAAGGAACTGCTCATATAACGCTAAAAATGAGAAAAAATGCTTCGTTAGTGAGTTACGACTGGCGAAAGATTTCACCTGCAATTCAGTTACCCCTGTGAAATAAATCAATAAATGTATAGGCCCAACTTAAGTAAGCAGATTCAAATATTATCCTCCTTAGGCTTTTTCTACTAATTTGAGCAATTAGGGGTAGTTTTCACCCTTGAAAATGAATTTTTAGACGGTCAAAATATTTAACAATTACAATTAGAGTATCAGACAATCATTATTTTTAATTCATCTGAACCAAATTTCACTCTTTTTACGCTTTTTTATAGATTTTGACAATAAGGGGTAGTTTTCACGCTTAAAAAATAAAAAGCGCCCGTTGGCACTATATAGATTTTGAAGTAGAGGGTAAGTTGAACTTAATCCCAAATTTGTATGCAAATCGGTCTTTTCCGAAAAATTTGCGAAGTTTTTTCCTATTTTAAGCTTCGTTTCCTGGACTAATATTAAAGATAAATCAAATTAAAACGTCAATTTCTACAATTCAATTAAAGGTAATGTAACATGGGCTATAACATATAATAAACTATTAAAATTAATATGTGGACAAAATGTTATGTTTTGTTTAACTTAACAGAAAAGAAATATACGTAATATGTAATATCTATGTATCGTATATTATACGTAGGAATTCTTTTGAAATTGATTCTTGACGTTTTGTTATGTTTCGTTATTAGGAAATGTTTTCACTTACCAATTAGGCTAATAATTTATCAATTTTGTAAATCGTAAAACGGTACCGTACACTAGGCCTATAGTCAATATATAATCTCCCTGCTTCCTACTTGCACCCAATATAGTACTACAATGTCGAACGCAGATGACATGCAACAGACAAGAAATGCAGCGTCAGTCGGAAGGGCATAGGTTATTCTTCCTGTCACGTTTTCCTTATCATTGGGATAGCTGGCTCGCTGTGTCAGCGTCTAGGATATTAGTCGTGTCCTGTTTAGCTGTTTTCCTTTAATTGAGGCAACGATTAACTAGTCCACATTGACATAATCACATAATATGGATTTTCGATAGTTTCTGACTTAAAACCTACTTCGTTCAGTCAAGGTGTTATTATAGCAGAATCGCATAAATATACTATTTATATTGTTAATACTGTGAAAATTTATAATAACTTAATTAAAATATAGTTCTTCCACATCAGCTGAAAATAAAAAAAGAAATATTTGTACGAAAGTCTTAATAATTTTAATTTGTATTTTTCTGGGAGTTAGGGGGGCTACGGCCCCCCTGACCGTGTGTATGGGCGCCCATGACTTGGGGGAAAATATATTAAAATTTTTGTTAAAAATTATCAATTCCAGTGATATCTATAAATTGTTCACTACATATATATATATATATATATATATATATATATATATAAATTCAATTATTATTCTTGTATATGTATTTTGACTTAGTTCTTTATTAATACACAAGAATGCATATTGCGATATATATATATATATATATATATATATATATATATATATATATATATCACTTTCACTTATGTACTTAAACAAGAATCTTACTTGGTATTTATGCGAGCTAACTTTCAATGGCTGGCTGTGCCGTCATCCTCGGGCATACTGAACATGGTTGTTGTAGACTGCGAGCTGAGTGGATTTCCCGTTGACCTTGGTGTACCGTTATGTTTTATTTTTAGATTCACTGCACTGTGCGAGTTTTAACGTTTGTTTTGGGGTTAATATTGTCTATTAGATTGATTAATTTATCATTTTTTTAATTTTATTTGTATTTGTTCGTTAATGATATTATTTTTATTTTTATAAATTTCTAGTTGCTCCCAGATTGTCATTTTGAGGCCTTTTTGAACCTTTTTTTACTAGGTGTACGTTTTTTAATGTGGGGAATGTGTGTTTGTTTTTGATGGCATGTGTGGCTAAGTTTGAGTTATAAATTTCAGGTTTGATGTATGCATTGAGGTGTTCTTGATATCTGTCTTTTAATTTCTTTTTTGTTTGGTCTATGTATATTTTATTACAGTCTGGGCATTCGATTTTGTATATTCCGTTATTAAGTGTGGGACATATTTTTTCTGGTTGGTTTATTTTGTTGATTATGTTTCCTGTGTTTTTGTATGCTATGTTAATATTATTATTTTTTAGTGTTTTAGTTATTCCTTTTATGTTGTATCCTGTGTATGTGAATGTAGCCCATTTTGTTGTTTGTGGTTCGATTTTAGGTTGTTTTAATTTATTAAATATTTTAAATTCAAATTTATCTATAGTTTTTTTATTGTATCCATTTTTTGGGCTATTTGATATATTATTTGTTTTTCTTCATTATTTAGAGGCAATTTTAGCATCCTGTATAAAAGTGAGTTGTAAGCGGCCATTTTATGTTGTGGGGGATGGTTGGAGTGGTTTGGTATTGTATTAATGGTTTGTGAGGGTTTCATATAAATAGAATATTCAATGTTATTTGTATTTCTGGTCAATGTTACGCCTATATAGTTTATTTTATTGTTTATTTCTTCCTCCATGGGGAATAGTATGTTAGGGTGTAAGTTATTGATTTCATTTAGGATGATGTTATTATTTATTGCTTTATTTCGTGAGATGTATAATCCATCATCAACATATCGTATCCAATGTCCGTTGGGGTCGTGTGTTTTTATGGTTTGTGTGATTAATTCGTTTAGTTTTTGGAGGTAAATTTCTGATATTATACTTGAAAGAAAGTGGTGATCCCATTGCTAAGCCATCTATTTGTTTATATATGTTATTATTAAATATGAAATAGTTTTGATTTAGTATGGTCTTTAGGCATTTTGTGATTTGGTTTGTGTATTTGGGGTAGGTTTTAAGGTCAGTTAATTTGTTTTTTTATTATTTGGATGGTTTCGTTAATTGTTATATTAGAGTACATGTTTGTGATATCAAATGATATAAATTCGGTGTTTTTGGTTATGTTTATTGTTTTTAGTATTTCCGTTAATTCAATTGAGTTTTTTATGGTGTATTTATTTTCCAATTTAAGTTCGTGTTTTAGGTTTTTGGCTATTATTTGTGATATTTTATAGGGAGGTGCATTTTTAAAATTTATTAAGGGTCTTATGGGATTGTTTATTTTATGTATTTTGATGAGTGCGTTCATTTTGACGTTTATTTATAAAAATAAATATAATATCATTAACGAACAAATACACGATAAATTATTCAATCTAATAGACAATATTAACCCCAAAACAAACGTTAAAAACTCGCACAGTGCAGTGAATCTAAAAATAGAACTTAACGTTACACCAAGGTCAACTGCAAATCCACGCAGCTCGCAGTCCACAAAAACCCTGTTCAGTATGCCCGAGGATGGAGACAAAACCAGTCTTTGAAAGCACTTGCATAAATACCAAGTAAGATTCTTGTTTAAGTACATAAGTGAAAGTGATAAGTGTATACAAGAAAACAGTGTTGCATAACTACAAATATATATATAGGGGAGTATTCCCAGATGACATACTATTACTCAAATAAAGTTTCCAGAGAAACTTTGCTGCAAAAAAATTAAAAATGAACGTTTTTTTTTCTTTTCTAATACAAAAACTATTTTTCAGTACACCTGTAGCTTACAAAGCCTACAAGAATGTTAGCACAAAATTATCGAATATTGTAAACGCCTGACACTATGCAACTGTAATTTAAAGGTGCGAGAGTAGTTACATATAGTTCAGGTGCCCTCTACATATAACACTATATTTGCAATCAGATTTCATCGTTAATCGCTAGAACAAAACAATATTGTAATAAATACGATTTCAGATTAAAGTCCATTATATAATAAAAATATTCAACTATTTTTTAAGGTTAGGTTTACACATTCGCAAATATGCTGAATCCATTGAACCTGGGCCTGTTAAAAATATTTAGATATTAATTATAAAACGAACATTAGATCACAATCAATAACGTATCCCTCCAACGCGTTTCAATAACAAAGTCATCTTCATGCTCAGTATCGAATACATCAAAACTAAAACCCGCCAGCTCTCGTGGCAGCCAACCTCTAGGGAGCTACCACCGTCTCCCATGCGCATGCAGTTAGTATCCCTACCGCGAGTGAAGGAAACGGGATTGATTGCCCATGTACCAAGCTCATAAGCTCTTTTCAAGGAGAATCAGGAGATAGTGAAATGAAACAGTACGGTAAGTGTCGCGCTAAGAACGGGGTGAAAAAACGTGACAAGAAAGAAACCCTGCCAGGGAAAATCCCGCGACAGATCATGCAGGAACCCTTGGGGGCTTGGATCACCTTATGCTAAGGAAGAAGGAGAGGTATTACCTTACAAATACCTTGTTAGTGTGTCTATAGCAGGATGACACGCACCTCTTCTTCTGCAGCCTACGCGGAACTGAAAAGGCATGCCGTCAAAATTAGTATTTCCGTTGGAGATAAGCTGCGACCCTGGGGATGTGCTCCTACGTCACCTGGGACATTACTGTGATGTAGAATCTATTCGTATGTATATTGTTATTGTTTATATTATGGCTTATCGTATCTACCCAGTGGATGTTGTATGTGCATAAGCCTGTTTGTAGAAGCTTGTTGCTGAGTGTCGGAGGTGTTTCATGAAAGGCACTTTAAAACCTAACCTAAGTATCGGATATATTGTTTATATTATGGCTTATCGTATCTACCCAGTGGATGTTGTATGTGCATAAGCCTGTTTGTAGAAGCTTGTTGCTGAGTGTCGGAGGTGTTTCATGAAAGACACTTTAAAACCTAACCTAAGTATCGGATATATTGCTTATATTATGGCTTATCGTATCTACCCAGTGGATGTTGTATGTGCATAAGCCTGTTTGTAGAAGCTTGTTGCTGAGTGTCGGAGGTGTTTCATGAAAGGCACTTTAAAACTTAACCTAAGTATCGGATATATTGTTTATATTATGGCTTATCGTATCTACCCAGTGGATGTTGTATGTGCATAAGCCTGTTTGTAGAAGCTTGTTGCTGAGTGTCGGAGGTGTTTCATGAAAGACACTTTAAAACCTAACCTAAGTATCGGAGTTATTGCTTATATTATGGCTTATCGTATCTACCCAGTGGATGTTGTATGTGCATAAGCCTGTTTGTAGAAGCTTGTTGCTGAGTGTCGGAGGTGTTTCATGAAAGACACTTTAAAACCTAACCTAAGTATCGGAGTTATTGCTTATATTATGGCTTATCGTATCTACCCAGTGGATGTTGTATGTGCATAAGCCTGTTTGTAGAAGCTTGTTGCTGAGTGTCGGAGGTGTTTCATGAAAGACACTTTAAAACCTAACCTAAGTATCGGAGTTATTGCTTATATTATGGCTTATCGTATCTACCCAGTGGATGTTGTATGTGCATAAGCCTGTTTGTAGAAGCTTGTTGCTGAGTGTCGGAGGTGTTTCATGAAAGACACTTTAAAACCTAACCTAAGTAACGAATATATTGCTTATATTATGGCTTATCGTATCTACCCAGTGGATGTTGTATGTGCATAAGCCTGTTTGTAGAAGCTTGTTGCTGAGTGTCGGAGGTGTTTCATGAAAGGCACTTTAAAACCTAACCTAACCTAAGTATCGGAGTTGTTGTTTGATGAAAGGCACTTTGAAGTCAGTGTGAAGCAGTGTTAATCTATTAAGAGTTCGACGGTCTAATAGGTTTCATTGCTGCTATCTATCAACAAGTAGCAGTACCACTCAGTAAAACGTATATAGTTTGAAACATTTATTTTAGCTCATAAATATTGTTTTATATTTTAAAAATATGAGGTATGGCCTACTATAGGTGTAACTGCCTCATTTAATGATTAGGTAACTGTGCAATCGATTCAACATTGTCCGACGCTACAGCGATAAAAAGATATAATCCCATAACGCCGAAATAATGAAAACTAAAAGATCTTATAGAATAGATAAAGGAAGCTAAGGTCTATTCAATCCAAGTCTAAGTTAATAAGTTTTACTACAGGATTACTCGCAAGATGAGAGTCGCACCCGATAGTTTATGCTACGTCCTCCTCCGATAGGGGATATTTGAATAATTCCTAATCCATTTCTTGGCTTTCTTTCTTCCAACGCTATGCTCAAACTTTACAAGGAACGGTTCAAGACTGTAACACTGACTGAGCCAAGTCTAATCGACTTGTGCTGATATATCAACTCTATACGTAAAAAACATGTCTTTTATATATTGTATACATGTAAAATTTAATCTTTAAATGACTCGTTTTTACTTTTTTTAAATTCCTGCTATTAGTTCACACTCTCCTGAAATATAGCCTATCTTGTACAAATTTTTTATCGTTATTAAAATAAGTTTTTATTCATCCAATCAAGTATAAATACATTTTTTTATAGCTATAGTGGATGACAATTGATTTCAATAAAGTTTTTTCAAATATTTATTCAATAATTAAATTATAAAAGTTTTGGGGTCTATAAGAATTCGAACTGTGAATCTTCATGTTCAAAGTGTAGCGCCCTTTGGCACTACGCTAACCTTCCAATATCTAGAAACTAATTTCTCAAAGACATATACTAATTAACTCCCTCCCCCCACCCAATCTGGTTGTCATCGAAAGCTCCATTGCGCAACTGATGCCATCGTTACCAGAAAATTTCATAAATAATGATGTAAGGTTAAAAACGAATAAAATAAACAAACAAACTGGAAATAGGCAACAATGATACAATTTTTCTTTCTTCACCTCCGTCGGAATTTACTTGAATTTTTTTATTACTTGTTTGAAAAAGGATTTTTCGTTATATTTTAAAACTCTTCAAGATATGTTCTGCTCTCATTTCGAAGTCTGTCAAGCGTTTGGACAGATTTGGCAGGGACAGAGAAACATAACACAATCTGTAATTCTATTCACATATTTTTGAAACAATTCAAGCTCACCCATAAACTAGAACATGCTTCCTGAAGTATCCGCCGCAGTTGCCTGGGGCGCCACGGATCATTCTAGTCAAGCAAGAAATATAAAGGCTTTGACACCAATTTACAGTGTTTGTTTTTAATTTAAAAGTTTCAAATTATTTGAAGAAAAATCACATAACATCCTTAAATATTCGATATATTCCGAAACGAAGAATCAATAATAGACTATTAGTAAGATGTTGGACAACAGGATTTTGGCAAATTTTGGAATTTACGAAAATAATATGACTTGAATATACCGGCAGAAACAATAATTATATTAAACCAAAATTATGTGGTTTTGTGTTATTATTTGTATATTCCAGAATTGGCTTAATATAGTCAATTATTCTTAATAAAAAGTTTATTATGTTGACTCTAAATAATGTATTCTTGCATCTAATGATGAAAATAAAATATTTCACAAATTAAAATTACAATGCAAAAAATTTAATGTAAGATTAAATAAATTGCTTCCATATATCAGAGAAATAGAGGGTAAATAATTTTTCAGATAAAAAACCAAACATGGTTATCAACGCCTGTAACCAATCCATATAGGCTATATAATTTCGTAATTCGAATTTTGAGAGAAAATGTTTGTGGGAGCTTGGAAGGTCGTATAGAGTTGGAATATGGCTCAATTTAAAGGTATTAACACGAAGGAGTGGGGGGAAATATAATTTATTTTCAATTTACAACTTCTATAGGTTCTTAAGAAACTTAAAATTACCAAAACTTTCCATAAGAAATACATTTCAATGAATAACCGCTGAGTATGATTTTCAAATATTTTAGCTCAGAAACAGCTGTACAAATATTATATTAGAAACAGCTGAGTAAAAATATTTTAAGAGTAATAAAGGTTAATTAAAAATACGAACTAGGGATCAGGAAGAGTTAATGGAGTACGTCTTATTGTAATAGATATATTTGACAAGTGTATAAAATTAGAAATAATCACTGGTTCTGGAAAAGGAAACATCATATTTTTACCAAGAATTAAATTAATATAAAGATAATCTAACATGCCATTTCAAACAAAAAGGAACCAATTTCCTTTAAGGCTTACATTTTCAATAATTCTAAGTAAGACTATTTTTACCTGATTTTACACATGATCAACTTTTTTGCACCAAGTCAAGTAAAATCTCAAGATGGATTAAAAATACATATTGATATTACGATTGGTCAGAAAAATCAAATTGAAAGCGCATTCACAAAAAAAATGTAGTTTATGAGGAAATTTTTGAATTATATTAAATTAATTTTTATTAAAAAAAACTATACAAAAAAACTATACAAAAGTTTAAAATTTGTTTCAATATGAATAGGCTTGCCTCTACAAGCCCCTAGTTACGTATAATTCAGCTAAAACATTCGAAGGAATTAAATAGATAATTTCGTTTGTGGTGACTAAAGATTTAAAGGCAACGAAATATCCACCGACCTATCTGACGTAAACCAAGTAGAAATGAAGGGCAGACTGTCAACCACATATCGTAGCCGGGTACTATCCAAGTATCATTTGGCCACTTTATCAGAACAGAAGGAGTTGTCTGACAAGATTGTCTGGAAAGATAATAGTCCCAGGAAAAGTATCAAATGGTTTGACTATGTAGAAACCATCACCTTTCTTGGGCCAAGGCTCAGTGTAACTGACGACTGGCATGGAGAGACAGAGTTAAGGTAAGTACTTGGAGGAGACAGAGTTTCAGTTAAATACAACTAAGTATCTCAATACTAATACCTAAAATTAAACACCTTGGGGTCTAACAATAAAAACTAGGTTATGTAAATATTAAGTAATAAATAAATGCTAAAATCTGTAATTAATTAATACATAGGCCTATTATTTAAATATTATAAACTATATTTAAAATTAAATCAATTCTAAAACTAAACTACTTAAAATTGAAACGATTATTATATTTTATTGAATAAATGAAGATGACGTAGGAAGACAATTACATGGCCAATAGCCGTTGCATCGTACTTTAGAATCACCTTTAAACTCCCTCGAAGAACATAACGTAGATGAGACTCCCTCAGTGTTTTGTCTTACGGAAGAGAACATACTTGACTGTGACTGAATCTACACAAAACTGACATAGCGTAGGGTCCTTGTGTTCCATCAACCATGTGTTAACAAAGAGTGGTTATTGGGAACAGGAGCATCCACCACTTACTCTCTACGATTCGAACGAATTGCAAACCTCCATGGATGGACTTTTTTTTATTTCCCTCAGCTTGTTTCCACTCAGAACTTCCCGTTCTTCATTCCAGGGAAGGGATAGTTAATTCTTCGCTTTGCATACAAAGTCAGACGTCACGACACATCGTGTTGATGGTACAGAATTTGTTGTTAGTTTTTGTTTGTCCGAGTATTCCGAAGTGACCAGCCACTAGGTAAAATAATACCTCGACACCTCTTAATTGGAGCCAGTGTATTGAACACAGAGTGTCTCCAACTAAAGGTTCTTAGAGTAAATTTCCTTGAGAGCTCTTTTGTAATAGGAACACACAATATAATGTAATTCCGCAGATGGAATAATTGTTAAAGCTTTGTAAATGGCAAAAAGCTCTGCTGGAAAGTTCCGTAAGTGTAGGTGGGTTTTGGCTCATAAAATGCGAACCCTAGCCTATTGTCCAGTTTCGAACCATCGGCGAAAACAATCACATTATGTTGGCGGATTCTATGAATGCGCAAAAATTCCTGATGATAAATTACATAAAGAGTATCATGTCATAGATACTTGAGCAGAGAAATCAAAATTTATCATAATTATTGTCCATGGAGGAATGTAGTACAAATGGGAGACAGTTGCAAGTCTAGGTCATTAATAATGCTTAACGATCCTTGAAGGAGTTTTGAAAAAATGTTTTGGTTTGGTTTGCTTCGATGATCAGAAATATGAAGCGTCAGTATAATGAGAAAAACTGTACCAAGCATCTGACGTCGCCACGAAAGAGCATGTTTCCCAGCCTCGACAAGAAAACTAATGAATGGAGCTAGATCTAAAATGTCTTAATTCTAGAGTGATTAAGTGAATCGAGAAGGTTTAATAAGATATACAACCGTAATCTATGAGCTATCTTACGACGGCGCGATATAAACGCAGCATACAAATTCTGTCCGCTCCCGTTGCGGACACACAGAAGGTAACTGGTTACGGCAACGCAACGCAAACTTGAGTTGCTTTTTCACAGCATATACAGTTGAATGCACATATTTATAGGGAATTGACAGCAACGCGACTAGCGAGTGACACAGAAACTGCTGTATGCTGCGGCATGCTGTAAAGGCGTTGCTCAGTTTTTCAGTTTCCAGCAGTATTTGTTGTGATGTGTATGCGTTTCTCAAGAGTGCTTCCGTATTTAAATAATTATTATTTCTATTTGTATTTTTCGTGTTTCTGTTTTTTCAATAGCTTGTATAATACTGCTATAGTATGTCAGAAAAACAAAATATTACTGGTTCTGGTCATGATTTGTGATTGCAACAACTTCAAGACTATATAAATGATTACTAACAACGTTTTCAAAATATATAAAATCGGCACTTGAGCTATAAAATTTCATTTGTTTAAAAACTAATTATTATTTTATTGTAACGTAATGTTATTTCAAGTCTTGCCGTTATACATAAAACGAAATACATAAATTAGCAATTAACCTTAGCTGAATGTTAATTGTTAATCTTTTTCTAGCTGAAATTTATTTCTCCATCTTTCTTAAAATATAGACAAGGACGACATCTTCCTCTGACAATGACATAAATGACAAACTAAACTAGCAACTTCATATAAACAATCGTATAAACCGACAAGCAACTTTACTAATAGCAACTCGAGTTTACGTTGCGTTGCGATCACCAGTTGCTTTCTGTATATCCGCAGCCTAAGAACTTTCAACATGTCCAAGATCTTGGTGCAGTGAATTTTCAAATCACGCACATGTAGGATACATGAAAGTCTTTTATCGAAGAAAAGATACGAAAATCCATGTTTTGAAGCCGCATTGCATAAAGATAAATATTAAATGTTTATCATAATATTTCTAATATTGATAAATTTGTTTTTTTTTACCATAAAAGAACTGCTTAATGTTTATACATGCAATTCTTCAACTCCCATAGGAGGCAGATAATAGGGCGGATAATATTTGATCAGCGCTAATACAAACCAAAAAATGTAAATAATATTTTATCGATACGGAAAGCAACTCTCAAACTCCCATTAATATTAGGGCGGATATATATTATCACCAATAATATAGAGCAAAAAAATATAAGGAAAATAATATCGATACGGATAGAAACACCGTCATTCGTACGTTCGTTTATTTGAAAATAACTTTTATTCGTGTCGTTTGTGTAAAAGACAAAGAGCCAACGTAGGAGAGAAGCGGAAGTAAACTTTTACCAAGATATCTAAGGGTCTGCACGCATCTTCTCATTCATCGAAAGTGATTGTGCAGGTCTATTCGCTTTCTACATTTCCGAAACCAGTAAGATACCGGCCGTGAAGCTTACAGAAAGGGTGGGGAGGTTGATTGGAGAAAGTGGTGGCCTACAAAGTCCTCGCATGAACGCGCAGACGGTAGTGGCTCGTAATCGGTTATGTGTCTGGAGACTTCAGTGTTGTGTAGAAATGTGGTTGCATTGTTAGCCGCCTCGGTGCAAAAAATTTGTAAGTTGATCTAACAATGATTGTTACAAGTTGTAAATCTTATTTTAAACATTTTGTTTGTTTTTATTGGCTTGGAAACTGATCTATGAAACATCTTTAATTCAAAACTTCAAAGCTTTTCTTTAACTGGTAAAATGAAACTTTAACGCCCTGTACATGAAATAGGCTATTTACCGCTAACGTGTTTAGAAATAATTTTTCAATTTGTTTAAAGCTCTATTTATATTTAAACTCATAAGTATATAAAAGGATGAAAAAACATCTTTTGGTGGATCTATATTTTTTACTTCCTTAAAAGTTTTTAATGTTTTTAGTTTTAATAAATGTGAAAGCATTCTTCTTAGACACACAAGTTTTACAATCGTAACAACTGTGTAACGAATGTCTAAACATAACGGAACACACATAAAGCAAAAATAGTGCAGACCTCTGGGGCGTTAGGTGAGTGTTGGGTTCCGAAAAATCATGCCATTAAGCCTACCCGTTGCTATGGCAACTAATTACTGGGGAATAGTAAGTTGCCTAATATGACAAATCCAGTGACAGCCAGTTTATAGCGTGACGACATTATTTAGGACCATTTGATATTCATTAACTTCACTAGGACACAGATTTAGATACGAGATATCATGTAAGTCCTGGGAATCTGACTTATCGAGATATCCCTGAAAATAGGGGTAAGTGTTAGTATGTCGACAACTGGGATAATACCATTGGTACAAATATCAAGTTGAGGTATGTGGACGGCCACGGAATGCGTCCAGTCGGTATCGACAGTTAAATTACTCAGCTTCACGTTGACTTTTGAAAAAAAGCTTTATTCAGGCCTACAGCCTGTTACACATGATTTACAAGAACAGTGTTAGAATCTATCACAGAAGTTAAGACAATACAACTTTCCTTACAGCTAACAGAGTAGCAGCTCAGTAGCCTACATGGTCAAAATCTATCTCCTCTTTATTTACTAAAACCAGCTTATATATATTTTGTCACTCTAAAGCTAGTCACCCCTAAACCAGTTTCTCTAGCTAAAACGAAATCAGCCTTATTTCTAATTGTAATTAAAAATATTATTTGATTTTTATACTCGGTGAAAATACTGTTATTCTCTAGGGAAGAGCAGGTTTTATGTCACAATATTCACATTTTATTTTTTTATACCAATGGGTTCAGAAATAAATCAAAAGCAATTGTATAGATATAATCTTTAGACTTTAAGACACACACAAACAAAATTAATAAAATCCCGAAAAAATTGAATTAAAAATTGTCCTACGTATTAAAATTAAGATAAAGGAAAAACCAAACACATTTATAAAATAGGGAAACGGTAATAATATTCGACTTCAAGAGTTTCATTCTATTTCTTAATAACAATTTTATAGCAACGACAATTTATAAATCACATTTGAAAAAGTATTAGGATAAATAAACTTGTTTCTAGATATTTAAAAATTTAAAATTCTAAATATAGAAGTCATCTCTAACACCAGACTAAGCTTATTTTTACGTACGTGTTAAACGTGTGATAAGCCTATTTGTAAAGATACGCTGGGGTAGATACCACTAGCAATTTTACAAGACCTGTTTTTTGTATTTGTTTAGAACACAGATCAAAACATTTATAAAACTCGTAACCTTTATTACCACTTATAAGAGCTTTTTTAAGTTTTTAATTACGGTACACAAATATTTAATTATTTGTTCCTTCAGTAAAGCAATTAATTGTAACTGGTTTCAGTAAGATTAAAAGTACATATGTCACTATTCCAAAACTGCTTTAGTTCAAAAATTGGGGGTGGAAAATACTCTCTTGTGCAAGTGTTCAATTCACTCAAATATTATTCTCTATAAATTTTTAATATCTAATTATACACAGTTTGAGAAACATTTGCCCATTAAATACATTTTCCTACTAATCTTTTTGTAGCTGTTTTAACAATACTTCTTGTGCTTCAGTTATGCATTATTTTGTCTCTGAAGATTTTTAATGTTTTGTACCTTTTCTCCCCTTCACCCACTCTTTAATCGTGCATCCTTTCAAGCGTTTCGTCAGCTAATATTATTCCGATAATTTGACTTCAGACTCTACTATAGCTTGGATTTCAGTGGTTACTACTTCAGAGAATTTCGAAGTAAGAATTAAAAAAATTATTTTAGAAACGTTACAGCTACCAGCAACGTTATACGCTTTCATAGTTATGTAAATCTCAACCCGATCTTCCTAAATAGTTCTTGAGATTGAACCATACTCAGTATTAAATCAGTAAATTCCGTTCTATTTGAGCTGAAAAAAATATTAATTTTAGAAACAAAAAGCGTAAGAAATTAGCTAAAGAAATACTGTAACATATATAAAGGTATGTTCCTGCTGTATGTTCCTGTTGTTTCAAAGGGTAACCTCGGCAAAAGCTAAGAATGGAGGGGGAACATGGAAATCCAATAAATGATATTTACGTCTTCTGTCAGTCGTGGCTGAACTAGGATTTTCATTTGGAGGCGCAGATGAAAATTTTCACAATCAGGAAGAATCATAAGAAAATGTAATCTATTTAGAGGAAAATGGCAGCAAGTTTTTTGTTAGCCTACGTAACAAAAATTCACGGTAAAATATAATAAATATCAATATATAATTTTTTTTATAAGTGAAGAAGGGCCTTTTCTGAATAAATGTTCCTTTGACAACACTTGGCTTTATTTAAACAAAACGTAAGGGGTAGTATGGGCAAGCGTTATTGTATACGAGTTTATTTTAGTAGGGCAACTTCAAGATGACAACAAATAATGAGTTCTTCTTTGGCAAATCTATCGATAAGATCCTTAATGTTCACTTCAATACAAGACCTGCCAAGCGATCTTCCGCAATTCTTCACGCCATCCATGTGTTTCTAACTACAAACGCAGAAAATTTCTATTCAAATACTTAAGCTTTGGTATTGCTTCCATATTCCCATTTCTCTTTAAACCGCACAGATCCACCATACACATTGATGCCATCCCAGAAGAGGTTTGCAGTAAAGTCTTTCAATCAATAATTTAAAAAATTACAAAAACTTATTTTGTATCACAACACAACAGTGCAAAATTAAAGATAAGGAAAACGTAGTTTCGTTGTCTTTTAATCTTGACGGCTTTTTCATAAAATGTAGGTCTGTAAAATATGTTGTTAGAAAATAAAAAATGTTCACTCTTTACATCTGAGCATCGAGGCCCCTAGGCTGGATCCGCCCACTGCCGCTAGCGGCGAATGTCCACTTTCAATCCAAAAAAATCATCCTCACTGAATCTGTCAATCCGCTAATAATTCACCCCCTTTCCACAGTCTAGAAAGGCGTTACAAAGGGAAATCTTAATGCTTATTGTATTAATTTACTTCAAACAATAAAAATATTACTTAGAATTGATAATATTAATAAGATAATAAACTAAATAAAAATAAAATATATTATTTTTAGCTACACAAAATTTGCAAAGACGCATAGAAGCGGAAATGGTATTGTTACGAATAACAAAGTTACTGAACACTGCCTCGATAAAACCGTTCAAGAAAGAAAATGATTCGAAGCTACTGGACACTATTGTCGCCAATAAAACAGCTCCAGAACAATCAAAGCAAATGTCTTCAATCTAGATAACACATTACTGGACACTATTGTCGCCAATAAAACAGCTCCAGAACAATCAAAGCAAATGTCTTCAATCTAGATAACACATTACTGGACACTATTGTCGCCAATAAAACTGCTCCAGAACAATCAAAGCAAATGTCTTCAATCTAGATAACACATTACTGGACACTATTGTCACGAATAAAACAGCTCCAGAACAATCAAAGCAAATGTCTTCAATCTAGATAACACATTACTGGACACTATTGTCGCCAATAAAACTGCTCCAGAACAATCAAAGCAAATGTCTTCAATCTAGATAACACATTACTGGACACTATTGTCGCCAATAAAACAGCTCCAGAACAATCAAAGCAAATGTCTTCAATCTAGATAACACATTACTGGACACTATTGTTGCCAATAAAACTGCTCCAGAACAATCAAAGCAAATGTCTTCAATCTAGATAACACATTACTGGACACTATTGTCGCCAATAAAACTGCTCCAGAACAATCAAAGCAAATGTCTTCAATCTAGATAACACATTACTGGACACTATTGTCGCCAATAAAACAGCTCCAGAACAATCAAAGCAAATGTCTTCAATCTAGATAACACATTACTGGACACTATTGTCGCCAATAAAACAGCTCCAGAACAATCAAAGCAAATGTCTTCAATCTAGATAACACATTACTGGACACTATTGTCGCCAATAAAACAGCTCCAGAACAATCAAAGCAAATGTCTTCAATCTAGATAACACATTACTGGACACTATTGTCGCCAATAAAACATCTCCAGATCAATCAAAGCAAATGTCTTCAACCTAGATAACACATTACTGGACACTATTGTCGCCAATAAAACAGCTCCAGAACAATCAAAGCAAATGTCTTCAATCTAGATAACACATTACTGGACACTATTGTCGCCAATAAAACAGCTCCAGAACAATCAAAGCAAATGTCTTCAATCTAGATAACACATTACTGGACACTATTGTCGCCAATAAAACAGCTCCAGAACAATCAAAGCAAATGTCTTCAATCTAGATAACACATTACTGGACACTATTGTCGCCAATAAAACAGCTCCAGAACAATCAAAGCAAATGTCTTCAATCTAGATAACACATTACTGGACACTATTGTCGCCAATAAAACAGCTCCAGAACAATCAAAGCAAATGTCTTCAATCTAGATAACACATTACTGGACACTATTGTCGCCAATAAAACAGCTCCAGAACAATCAAAGCAAATGTCTTCAATCTAGATAACACATTACTGGACACTATTGTCGACAATAAAACAGCTCCAGAACAATCAAAGCAAATGTCTTCAATCTAGATAACACATTACTGGACACTATTGTCGCCAATAAAACAGCTCCAGAACAATCAAAGCAAATGTCTTCAATCTAGATAACACATTACTGGACACTATTGTCGCCAATAAAACAGCTCCAGAACAATCAAAGCAAATGTCTTCAATCTAGATAACACATTACTGGACACTATTGTCGCCAATAAAACATCTCCAGAACAATCAAAGCAAATGTCTTCAATCTAGATAACACATTACTGGACACTATTGTCGCCAATAAAACAGCTCCAGAACAATCAATCTAGATAACACATTACTGGACACTATTGTCGCCAATAAAACAGCTCCAGAACAATCAAAGCAAATGTCTTCAATCTAGATAACACATTACTGGACACTATTGTCGCCAATAAAACAGCTCCAGAACAATCAAAGCAAATGTCTTCAATCTAGATAACACATTACTGGACACTATTGTCGACAATAAAACAGCTCCAGAACAATCAAAGCAAATGTCTTCAATCTAGATAACACATTACTGGACACTATTGTCGCCAATAAAACAGCTCCAGAACAATCAAAGCAAATGTCTTCAATCTAGATAACACATTACTGGACACTATTGTCGACAATAAAACAGCTCCAGAACAATCAAAGCAAATGTCTTCAATCTAGATAACACATTACTGGACACTATTGTCGCCAATAAAACAGCTCCAGAACAATCAAAGCAAATGTCTTCAATCTAGATAACACATTACTGGACACTATTGTCGACAATAAAACAGCTCCAGAACAATCAAAGCAAATGTCTTCAATCTAGATAACACATTACTGGACACTATTGTCGCCAATAAAACAGCTCCAGAACAATCAAAGCAAATGTCTTCAATCTAGATAACACATTACTGGACACTATTGTCGCCAATAAAACAGCTCCAGAACAATCAAAGCAAATGTCTTCAATCTAGATAACACATTACTGGACACTATTGTCGACAATAAAACAGCTCCAGAACAATCAAAGCAAATGTCTTCAATCTAGATAACACATTACTGGACACTATTGTCGCCAATAAAACAGCTCCAGAACAATCAAAGCAAATGTCTTCAATCTAGATAACACATTACTGGACACTATTGTCGCCAATAAAACAGCTCCAGAACAATCAAAGCAAATGTCTTCAATCTAGATAACACATTACTGGACACTATTGTCGCCAATAAAACAGCTCCAGAACAATCAAAGCAAATGTCTTCAATCTAGATAACACATTACTGGACACTATTGTCGACAATAAAACAGCTCCAGAACAATCAAAGCAAATGTCTTCAATCTAGATAACACATTACTGGACACTATTGTCGCCAATAAAACAGCTCCAGAACAATCAAAGCAAATGTCTTCAATCTAGATAACACATTACTGGACACTATTGTCGCCAATAAAACAGCTCCAGAACAATCAAAGCAAATGTCTTCAATCTAGATAACACATTACTGGACACTATTGTCGCCAATAAAACAGCTCCAGAACAATCAAAGCAAATGTCTTCAATCTAGATAACACATTACTGGACACTATTGTCGACAATAAAACAGCTCCAGAACAATCAAAGCAAATGTCTTCAATCTAGATAACACATTACTGGACACTATTGTCGCCAATAAAACAGCTCCAGAACAATCAAAGCAAATGTCTTCAATCTAGATAACACATTACTGGACACTATTGTCGCCAATAAAACAGCTCCAGAACAATCAAAGCAAATGTCTTCAATCTAGATAACACATTACTGGACACTATTGTCGACAATAAAACAGCTCCAGAACAATCAAAGCAAATGTCTTCAATCTAGATAACACATTACTGGACACTATTGTCGCCAATAAAACAGCTCCAGAACAATCAAAGCAAATGTCTTCAATCTAGATAACACATTACTGGACACTATTGTCGCCAATAAAACAGCTCCAGAACAATCAAAGCAAATGTCTTCAATCTAGATAACACATTACTGGACACTATTGTCGCCAATAAAACAGCTCCAGAACAATCAAAGCAAATGTCTTCAATCTAGATAACACATTACTGGACACTATTGTCGACAATAAAACAGCTCCAGAACAATCAAAGCAAATGTCTTCAATCTAGATAACACATTACTGGACACTATTGTCGCCAATAAAACAGCTCCAGAACAATCAAAGCAAATGTCTTCAATCTAGATAACACATTACTGGACACTATTGTCGCCAATAAAACAGCTCCAGAACAATCAAAGCAAATGTCTTCAATCTAGATAACACATTACTGGACACTATTGTCGACAATAAAACAGCTCCAGAACAATCAAAGCAAATGTCTTCAATCTAGATAACACATTACTGGACACTATTGTCGCCAATAAAACAGCTCCAGAACAATCAAAGCAAATGTCTTCAATCTAGATAACACATTACTGGACACTATTGTCGCCAATAAAACAGCTCCAGAACAATCAAAGCAAATGTCTTCAATCTAGATAACACATTACTGGACACTATTGTCGCCAATAAAACATCTCCAGAACAATCAAAGCAAATGTCTTCAATCTAGATAACACATTACTGGACACTATTGTCGCCAATAAAACAGCTCCAGAACAATCAATCTAGATAACACATTACTGGACACTATTGTCGCCAATAAAACAGCTCCAGAACAATCAAAGCAAATGTCTTCAATCTAGATAACACATTACTGGACACTATTGTCGCCAATAAAACAGCTCCAGAACAATCAAAGCAAATGTCTTCAATCTAGATAACACATTACTGGACACTATTGTCGACAATAAAACAGCTCCAGAACAATCAAAGCAAATGTCTTCAATCTAGATAACACATTACTGGACACTATTGTCGCCAATAAAACAGCTCCAGAACAATCAAAGCAAATGTCTTCAATCTAGATAACACATTACTGGACACTATTGTCGCCAATAAAACAGCTCCAGATCAATCAAAGCAAATGTCTTCAATCTAGATAACACATTACTGGACACTATTGTCGCAATAAAACATCTCCAGAACAATCAAAGCAAATGTCTTCAATCTAGATAACACATTACTGGACACTATTGTCGCCAATAAAACATCTCCAGAACAATCAAAGCAAATGTCTTCAATCTAGATAACACATTACTGGACACTATTGTCGCCAATAAAACAGCTCCAGAACAATCAAAGCAAATGTCTTCAATCTAGATAACACATTACTGGACACTATTGTCGCCAATAAAACAGCTCCAGAACAATCAAAGCAAATGTCTTCAATCTAGATAACACATTACTGGACACTATTGTCGCCAATAAAACATCTCCAGAACAATCAAAGCAAATGTCTTCAATCTAGATAACACATTACTGGACATTATTGTCGCCAATAAAACAGCTCCAGAACAATCAAAGCAAATGTCTTCAATCTAGATAACACATTACTGGACACTATTGTCGCCAATAAAACAGCTCCAGATCAATCAAAGCAAATGTCTTCAATCTAGATAACACATTACTGGACACTATTGTCGCCAATAAAACATCTCCAGAACAATCAAAGCAAATGTCTTCAATCTAGATAACACATTACTGGACACTATTGTCGCCAATAAAACATCTCCAGAACAATCAAAGCAAATGTCTTCAATCTAGATAACACATTACTGGACACTATTGTCGCCAATAAAACAGCTCCAGAACAATCAAAGCAAATGTCTTCAATCTAGATAACACATTACTGGACACTATTGTCGCCAATAAAACAGCTCCAGAACAATCAAAGCAAATGTCTTCAATCTAGATAACACATTACTGGACACTATTGTCGCCAATAAAACAGCTCCAGAACAATCAAAGCAAATGTCTTCAATCTAGATAACACATTACTGGACTCTATTGTCGCCAATAAAACAGCTCCAGAACAATCAAAGCAAATGTCTTCAATCTAGATAACACATTACTGGACACTATTGTCGCCAATAAAACAGCTCCAGAACAATCAAAGCAAATGTCTTCAATCTAGATAACACATTACTGGACACTATTGTCGCCAATAAAACAGCTCCAGAACAATCAAAGCAAATGTCTTCAATCTAGATAACACATTACTGGACACTATTGTCGCCAATAAAACAGCTCCAGAACAATCAAAGCAAATGTCTTCAATGTAGATAACACATTACTGGACACTATTGTCGCCAATAAAACGGCTCCAGAACAATCAAAGCAAATGTCTTCAATCTAGATAACACATTACTGGACACTATTGTCGCCAATAAAACAGCTCCAGAACAATCAAAGCAAATGTCTTCAATCTAGATAACACATTACTGGACACTATTGTCGCCAATAAAACAGCTCCAGAACAATCAAAGCAAATGTCTTCAATCTAGATGACACATTACTGGACACTATTGTCGCCAATAAAACAGCTCCAGAACAATCAAAGCAAATGTCTTCAATCTAGATAACACATTACTGGACACTATTGTCGCCAATAAAACAGCTCCAGAACAATCAAAGCAAATGTCTTCAATCTAGATAACACATTACTGGACATTATTGTCGCCAATAAAACAGCTCCAGAACAATCAAAGCAAATGTCTTCAATCTAGATAACACATTACTGGACATTATTGTCGCCAATAAAACAGCTCCAGAACAATCAAAGCAAATGTCTTCAATCTAGATAACACATTACTGGACATTATTGTCGCCAATAAAACAGCTCCAGAACAATCAAAGCAAATGTCTTCAATCTAGATAACACATTACTGGACATTATTGTCGCCAATAAAACAGCTCCAGAACAATCAAAGCAAATGTCTTCAATCTAGATAACACATTACTGGACACTATTGTCGCCAATAAAACAGCTCCAGATCAATCAAAGCAAATGTCTTCAATCTAGATAACACATTACTGGACACTATTGTCGCCAATAAAACAGCTCCAGAACAATCAAAGCAAATGTCTTCAATCTAGATAACACATTACTGGACACTATTGTCGCCAATAAAACAGCTCCAGAACAATCAAAGCAAATGTCTTCAATCTAGATAACACATTACTGGACACTATTGTCGCCAATAAAACAGCTCCAGAACAATCAAAGCAAATGTCTTCAATCTAGATAACACATTACTGGACACTATTGTCGCCAATAAAACAACTCCAGAACAATCAAAGCAAATGTCTTCAATCTAGATAACACATTACTGGACATTATTGTCGCCAATAAAACAGCTCCAGAACAATCAAAGCAAATGTCTTCAATCTAGATAACACATTACTGGACACTATTGTCGCCAATAAAACAGCTCCAGAACAATCAAAGCAAATGTCTTCAATCTAGATAACACATTACTGGACACTATTGTCGCCAATAAAACAACTCCAGAACAATCAAAGCAAATGTCTTCAATCTAGATAACACATTACTGGACAGTATTGTCGCCAATAAAACAGCTCCAGAACAATCAAAGCAAATGTCTTCAATCTAGATAACACATTACTGGACACTATTGTCGCCAATAAAACAGCTCCAGAACAATCAAAGCAAATGTCTTCAATCTAGATAACACATTACTGGACACTATTGTCGCCAATAAAACAGCTCCAGAACAATCAAAGCAAATGTCTTCAATCTAGATAACACATTACTGGACACTATTGTCGCCAATAAAACAGCTCCAGAACAATCAAAGCAAATGTCTTCAATCTAGATAACACATTACTGGACACTATTGTCGCCAATAAAACAGCTCCAGAACAATCAAAGCAAATGTCTTCAATCTAGATAACACATTACTGGACACTATTGTCGCCAATAAAACAGCTCCAGAACAATCAAAGCAAATGTCTTCAATCTAGATAACACATTACTGGACACTATTGTCGCCAATAAAACAGCTCCAGATCAATCAAAGCAAATGTCTTCAATCTAGATAACACATTACTGGACACTATTGTCGCCAATAAAACAGCTCCAGAACAATCAAAGCAAATGTCTTCAATCTAGATAACACATTACTGGACACTATTGTCGCCAATAAAACAGCTCCAGAACAATCAAAGCAAATGTCTTCAATCTAGATAACACATTACTGGACACTATTGTCGCCAATAAAACAGCTCCAGAACAATCAAAGCAAATGTCTTCAATCTAGATAACACATTACTGGACACTATTGTCGCCAATAAAACAGCTCCAGAACAATCAAAGCAAATGTCTTCAATCTAGATAACACATTACTGGACACTATTGTCGCCAATAAAACAGCTCCAGAACAATCAAAGCAAATGTCTTCAATCTAGATAACACATTACTGGACACTATTGTCGCCAATAAAACAGCTCCAGAACAATCAAAGCAAATGTCTTCAATCTAGATAACACATTACTGGACACTATTGTCGCCAATAAAACATCTCCAGAACAATCAAAGCAAATGTCTTCTACCTAGATAACACATTACTGGACACTATTGTCGCCAATAAAACATCTCCAGAACAATCAAAGCAAATGTCTTCAATCTAGATAACACATTACTGGACACTATTGTCGCCAATAAAACAGCTCCAGAACAATCAAAGCAAATGTCTTCAATCTAGATAACACATTACTGGACACTATTGTCGCCAATAAAACAGCTCCAGAACAATCAATCTAGATAACACATTACTGGACACTATTGTCGCCAATAAAACAGCTCCAGAACAATCAAAGCAAATGTCTTCAATCTAGATAACACATTACTGGACACTATTGTCGCCAATAAAACAGCTCCAGAACAATCAAAGAAAATGTCTTCAACCTAGATAACACATTACTGGACACTATTGTCGCCAATAAAACAGCTCCAGAACAATCAAAGCAAATGTCTTCAATCTAGATAACACATTACTGGACACTATTGTCGCCAATAAAACAGCTCCAGAACAATCAAAGCAAATGTCTTCAATCTAGATAACACATTACTGGACACTATTGTCGCCAATAAAACAGCTCCAGAACAATCAAAGCAAATGTCTTCAATCTAGATAACACATTACTGGACACTATTGTGGCCAATAAAACAGCTCCAGAACAATCAAAGCAAATGTCTTCAATCTAGATAACACATTACTGGACACTATTGTTGTCAATAAAACAGCTCCAGAACAATCAAAGCAAATGTCTTCAATCTAGATAACACATTACTGGACACTATTGTCGCCAATAAAACAGCTCCAGAACAATCAAAGCAAATGTCTTCAATCTAGATAACACATTACTGGACACTATTGTCGCCAATAAAACAGCTCCAGAACAATCAAAGCAAATGTCTTCAATCTAGATAACACATTACTGGACACTATTGTCGCCAATAAAACAGCTCCAGAACAATCAAAGCAAATGTCTTCAATCTAGATAACACATTACTGGACACTATTGTCGCCAATAAAACAGCTCCAGAACAATCAAAGCAAATGTCTTCAATCTAGATAACACATTACTGGACACTATTGTCGCCAATAAAACAGCTCCAGATCAATCAAAGCAAATGTCTTCAATCTAGATAACACATTACTGGACACTATTGTCGCCAATAAAACAGCTCCAGAACAATCAAAGCAAATGTCTTCAATCTAGATAACACATTACTGGACACTATTGTCGCCAATAAAACAGCTCCAGAACAATCAAAGCAAATGTCTTCAATCTAGATAACACATTACTGGACACTATTGTCGCCAATAAAACAGCTCCAGAACAATCAAAGCAAATGTCTTCAATCTAGATAACACATTACTGGACACTATTGTCGCCAATAAAACAGCTCCAGATCAATCAAAGCAAATGTCTTCAATCTAGATAACACATTACTGGACACTATTGTCGCCAATAAAACAGCTCCAGAACAATCAAAGCAAATGTCTTCAATCTAGATAACACATTACTGGACACTATTGTCGCCAATAAAACAGCTCCAGAACAATCAAAGCAAATGTCTTCAATCTAGATAACACATTACTGGACACTATTGTCGCCAATAAAACAGCTCCAGAACAATCAAAGCAAATGTCTTCAATCTAGATAACACATTACTGGACACTATTGTCGCCAATAAAACAGCTCCAGAACAATCAAAGCAAATGTCTTCAATCTAGATAACACATTACTGGACACTATTGTCGCCAATAAAACAGCTCCAGAACAATCAAAGCAAATGTCTTCAATCTAGATAACACATTACTGGACACTATTGTCGCCAATAAAACAGCTCCAGAACAATCAAAGCAAATGTCTTCAATCTAGATAACACATTACTGGACACTATTGTCGCCAATAAAACATCTCCAGAACAATCAAAGCAAATGTCTTCTACCTAGATAACACATTACTGGACACTATTGTCGCCAATAAAACATCTCCAGAACAATCAAAGCAAATGTCTTCAATCTAGATAACACATTACTGGACACTATTGTCGCCAATAAAACAGCTCCAGAACAATCAAAGCAAATGTCTTCAATCTAGATAACACATTACTGGACACTATTGTGGCCAATAAAACAGCTCCAGAACAATCAAAGCAAATGTCTTCAATCTAGATAACACATTACTGGACACTATTGTTGTCAATAAAACAGCTCCAGAACAATCAAAGCAAATGTCTTCAATCTAGATAACACATTACTGGACACTATTGTCGCCAATAAAACAGCTCCAGAACAATCAAAGCAAATGTCTTCAATCTAGATAACACATTACTGGACACTATTGTCGCCAATAAAACAGCTCCAGAACAATCAAAGCAAATGTCTTCAATCTAGATAACACATTACTGGACACTATTGTCGCCAATAAAACAGCTCCAGAACAATCAAAGCAAATGTCTTCAATCTAGATAACACATTACTGGACACTATTGTCGCCAATAAAACAGCTCCAGAACAATCAAAGCAAATGTCTTCAATCTAGATAACACATTACTGGACACTATTGTCGCCAATAAAACAGCTCCAGAACAATCAAAGCAAATGTCTTCAATCTAGATAACACATTACTGGACACTATTGTCGCCAATAAAACAGCTCCAGAACAATCAAAGCAAATGTCTTCAATCTAGATAACACATTACTGGACACTATTGTCGCCAATAAAACAGCTCCAGAACAATCAAAGCAAATGTCTTCAATCTAGATAACACATTACTGGACACTATTGTCGCCAATAAAACAGCTCCAGAACAATCAAAGCAAATGTCTTCAATCTAGATAACACATTACTGGACACGTTTTTTAAAACATAAAAAAACGTGAAAATAATTTTAGCGTTTTCCTTTTACTTTATCCTGCCTTAGCCAATGCAAAAGATTGTACAAAGCGTTCTACTACGAGAGAGGTTGTTTTACTACTTTTAAACAAAAAAATTCCAAACAAAACTAACGTGAAGCCTTACTTGGTGCCAGTAGAGTCAGAGCGCACCCTTGTGACCTTTGGAGTTTGTGCCAGCCTGTGAATGGAGCGTGGGCGTATTTAGACAAGCACCATATCGGAAAACCAGCTTAGATTCAGTTGTGAAATCAGAAACCAGAGCAGAAAACTGCGCCACTACTAAATAATGCTAGTCACGCCTAAACCAGTTTCTCTAATTAAAAAGAAATCAGCTTAATTTATACTTGTAAATAAAAATATTATTTTGTTTTTATACATGGCAAAAATACTAATATTATGTATGGAAGAGCAGGGTTTTATGTCACAATATTCGCAATTAATTGTTTTTATGTCGATGGGTTGAGAAATAATTCAAAAGCAATTGTACAGATATAAACTTTAGACTTTAAGACGCATTACGTATTTTCTTCAATCAGTCATTAAGTTTAAGTATTTTTTTCTTTACTTTTTCTAGAGCATTGCAAGTACCCTTGAGTGGGGTACTTTGTCACAGACCAAGGGGCACCTTGTCATGTGTACTTTAAATGGAGTTTATCTATAGGGGTAGAAAAACTATTTAAAGTTTTAGTTAACATTCAATTACATATTTAACGTCTTAATGAAAGCGAATACAACAAAGATGGCGGTCTCTTACGAAGCGTTCTTTATAATTCACAAAAAGAAACACACAAAACGTGGTGGAGTACTGTTACGAATCTATGATACAGCCACAACAATAGTCATTAGCTGTCCTCTTTCCGGCGTGGTCAGGGCACAGATTTGTTTAAACCCCTTAGAAGCAATGACGCGGTCCTTGGAGCAAGTCCAGTTTCATTCAGGTTATAGATATCTGTTGGCCGAAACTTGTGGAGTTACATCACAGTCGACAGGTTATCAATGAGTTCCTCCACAAACTTGTGGCTCCTACTACGTTCGTAGCTTCTGCTATACGCAGACAATACTGAATGAGGATTTAGTAATCCAGTAAACTAATCTGACTTAGCCATATGACTGTTACCCCATCTCAGTGGTAGTATTTTACCTAATTCTCTCCCATAGCTATAAGCTAAATGTCGTATATCTTTTCCTGATAAACCAAAATAAATATCAGACCCTTGTTTTAGGTATACTTCCAGCATTGCTTCCTCATTCTCACTAAAGACATTATTATCTTGCGAATGACTAAAACTAATACCGCAGATCCCTGTTTGTATTTGATCTGGAGTAAGTTTGTTAACAAATCTTTCAGGAACCTTGAAGTGTACATTAAACTCCGCAGCTGCTTCTCGCAATGACAGTTTCCCTCTCTTTGAGTGATGGTACGGCCCGCATCATATCCTGAACGTTTGACGCAACTCTGTCTTCCTCTTATTAATCCTTACTATCTAAATATACGCCAAGGTTAGAAATAATTTGCAGTTCAATCTATTTAACCATTGTGACAATGTACCCTATTGAATCTGTGACAAATATAGGTTATGTTTATATTTTTAACGAATGTAAATTATCTGAACTGAAAAAAACAAAGGTTATTCTACAACCTATAAACTACATGCTATAGTACAATGTACACATGCCTTAATCTTATGGGTGAACCGTGAAAAAACAATAAAATTGAAAACTTTCACTTAGACTGCTCAAAAATAGACAAATGCATTTTATTATCGGCAAGATGAGACTCAGACTGTCAACACGTGGCTTGGCAACTTGCCAGATTTTTAGGCTGATAGTAAAATTTACCTCTGCAAACTAGATTTCCCACAATCGAGCTTGCGACAAAGTACCCTTATAACAAAATATCGCTGCCTGCCCTAAATATTTTTTAAAGTTTCCTTTCATTTCTACACTCATATTCTCATAAATCCACATGTGAGCGGTAAAATAGTTTTTTATATTTTATGGGTAGACCGTAAAAAAACATTGAAAATGAAAAATTTTACTTAGGCTGCTCAAAAACACACAAATGCACTTTACTATCGGCAGAGTGAGGCCCACACTGTCAACATGTGGCTTGGCAACTTGACAGATTTTTAGGCTGATAGTAAAATTTACCTCTGCCCACTAGATTTCCCAAAATCGAGCTTGCGGCAAATAAGCCTTATGACAAAATATCGCTGCCTGCCCTTAATACTTTTAAAAGTTTTCTTTCAGCTCTACACTCATATTCTCATAAATCCACATGTGAGCGGTAAAATAGTTCAAGCCGTGTTGATTTTACTTCGAATTTGTGTGAAGAAGGCGAAATAGTTTAGTATACAAAATATGATATTTATGTGTTTATTTAGTTTATTGGGGCTCCATGAAGGGCGAGACATTGAAGTCTCCGAATGTTTGGTAGAGGAAGCACCCGCTCCATGATTTTTTCAACGGTAACGAGAGAACCGCCGAGAGATGCAAAGACCTTGAAAAGATGACTTGCTGAAATGACGACCTAGAAATAGTTTCATTAAACAGCCATTTTGTGAAGGTGATCGAGTTTCATTAATCCCTATAAAATGACGACCACTTAAAAATTTATTTAAAAAAAGCTAATTATTTTTTAATCAAATGTCATATAAATGATGGAATTTATCAGTAAAATACGTTGAGAAATAACGAATTGGAGCAACTGTGGCATAATTTTTAATTTAAATGAGTAAGATTTCTTAATTACAAATAAACGTTTTTAAATTCTCAGGTATATTTCATTTAAACTAGTAAGAATCTTGATCTCCTAGACTGTTTATCACTTTTAAATCTTGGTTAATTCTTTAATTCTTGGCCTGATTTTTTAATTTTAAATATTCCACAATCTTTCTGTTTTCAAGTTTCCTCACATAGCCTAACTCTTAACCGTTTCTCTTAAAGATGTACTAGCACTCTCAATATTAGAACTCCCCCCCTTATTATTGCGGAATCCATTTCCAACGGCGTGAAATTTTAATTAGTTTCATATTTAACTAAAACAGAGTCGCTTTCAGGTTATTCTATCTAATCTGTTTTCATCAACTCGCTTATTTTTTTTCAATTTTTCAACTTTGTTCATATATTTATGTTCATTAACTGCATCAACTTTATTACAACCCCTCCCCCGAATTTCTTTACCTTCATTTGCTAACTTTAAATGCAATTTATTTAGTTCCAGTTCAACCTCGCTTATTTTACTATTTTGTAATAATTTCCTCTGAAGATGATTGCTTTGCAATTAAAATGTACATAAAGATATAAATTAAAAAAAGTTTATTTGTGGTAAAGATATTTTATTTATATAAATTGAGTTACGGGAATTTAATGTATTTTACAGAATTCGATGGATCTAGGTATTTGCGGATATTCCAATGTCCACAAAAATTGGAACCTAATGCAAACAAGCTATGGCATATTATTGAGCAGTTTGATAAATATGAACCATGTTTACATATTTTGTTTATATTTAACTTGCTATTGTGTTGAGCAAATGAGGGGTTCCGTGATTGTAAAAGTTGAATACTTTTCCGTTTGTTTTCCTTTGTCACGATCATATTGTAGGACAATTTTACCCATGAGTAGTTTTATTTACGTTCATCTGCCTAGTTAAGCTATAGTGTTTTTATCACTGCATTTTATTTTAGTTACTTTTTATTAAATAATTACTTTTAATATAAATAAAGTAACAACCTATGCGTTAAAACAACATAAAATCAGCTGTTTTAATGAAATCATATGTTAGAGCATATTTTAAACCAAATGGGACGAAATAACTACATTGCATACCTTGCCCCTTCTGTAAAAGGATTTTTCCATATAAGACCAATATTATTATTTTAATATTTGTTTAACTGTATAAACACCAGCTGACATCTACTACAAGTTTTAAAAAAGTGTATTTGTACTTGAGTAGATGATTAAAAAGTATTTCATTAACGATTGAAAATTTGAAAAAGTTTGAACTCTCTCCTTATATGTACAAATATTATTATAAAATAAAACTCTCAAAACTGGACATGATACAAAATAATGCACTGCGCACCATCACAGGAGCAGCTTTCTCGACACCTATAGAAGCCATGTAACGTCAAACAGGCATAGAACCCCTGGAATCTCGTAGACATAAACTGCAGCTCAATAGTTTTGGGAAAGAGAAAGAAGAGCGGGCCACAGCCACTGGAAGAAGTATGGACCATCGGAACCACGACTTCGTGAGAAGTATAACATCGCTCCTTGCTCTAAAGATCCACTAAATCTTTACGATGAGGTTCTCCAGCTACCCACAGGACATCTTACATTACATAACGCCCTTGGGACCAAGGGAAGTAGCCACCATACTAAACTAAAGACCCTGAGTAAGAAATACCCAACAGAAGAATGGTTACATATTTACACCGATAGTCAGGTAGGGGTCTGGCTATTGCTGCGACTTATTCGAGGGAGCCACATCAGTGGGTGCCAGCGCCAGCAACCTTGAGGAGAGGTGAAGGCTGTCGATGAGTTTGCAACGGATCTGCTAGCTTTGGACAAACATCCCGCCTATAAACACGCATTCTGCAATTATCACACTCACTAACAACACGCCAACAGATTGATCTCTCACTGCCGAATGCCACAAAACCCTTTCTGCACGGCTCAGCACCAAATGGACAGTGGCCGTACAGTGGATACCCAGTTATGTCGATATAGCAGGGAACGAGAGGGCGGACCTTATAGCAAAACGAGAAAAAGGTCTACTGTAACCAGCACAAAACGCCAGCCTAACTTCAGAAAAAAATTAATTTGAAAATGCTAAAAGGACCTACGTAAAGACTAATATGAGAACAAAGACTACAGGAAAGCTATGGGTTCGAGGAGCGATTCCCGGGACCTTTTAATGCAGAAAGTACTCGCTGAATTTCGCCTTCACACCAGACACAACTACCACAGGCACATCAGCGCTTTGGCATCGCAGCTGATGAGATATGCCCAATTTGCAGCACGGAAAGAATGGATGACTCACACATGGAGCGTTGTCCAGGCCTAATTCAAGACGGAAAAAGCGGTAAGCGGTAATACTGGGAAACGGTAAGCGAGCTGACCGAGAGGCCAAGGGCTAGCGTTTACTTAAAACAAAAACAAAAAATGCGTTGTATATAAAAAGAGCGTGAGCTAATAGGAGTTGAAAAGTTATTACCGCCCTTAGTTATAAGGATTCTAGTAAAAATAACTAAATATTTCAAATGTAAAAAAACGTTAGTAAACAGAAACTCTTATTTCTTATTATGCGTGCAATTTGTACCCTATACTCGACAGAACTATTGGATTTATTTACTAATTTTTGTTCTCGTACAAAATTATTAAAAGTGCAATGATCGGAGTACATTATAAAACTTTGAAGATGTTTATTTGTTTCTTTTCCGCCTAGAACTACTGTTTGTAGGATAATGTAATACACTTGTCATTAAATCCTTACTTGGGGCCTTAAAAGGTAACACTATATAATATTTATATAGTTAAAGCTACAGTTTTAGGAATTAAATATTTGAGACATAACCAATAAAAAGAAACCAAATTCTTTCTAACTTAAGTTTCTAAACTAATATTATGAATTCTTGAATTTTGTAGTCCATTACGTTCGGTGAATCTTATTAATCATTTAAACAATAGTTTATGACTATCCGAACTTTAAATTTATTAAATTTGTTAAAACTTACTGAGACAGAACGTTTTCGATCGCTATGTGCCGATCTTCATCAGTGTTTTCTGCTTGAAGATGTTGGGTCAAGCGGTGACGGTTTTAAAGGTAGGTTTTCGATAGTATCGAAGAGTATGTGTGATTTGTATTGGGTTTGTTCGTTTAATATGTTTGTACTTTGTGTGTCTGTAAATTTCATATTGTTCTAGTGTGTTGAGATGTGGTCCTTTTTTGTTGATGTGTAGGATTTCTAGGTTATGGTAAATCTCTCTGTATTTGTGTCCTTTATCTTTTATGTGGTTGTAAAATGTTGAGTTTTCGACATTTGGTTGTAAAAAATGTCGGAAATGGTCGAAGAACACAAACAGAACACCAAATCTACATTTTAGAACCACATAAAAGATAAAGGACGCAAATACACAGACATTTACCATAACCTAGAAATCCTACACATCAACAAAAAAGGACCACATCTCAACACACTAGAACAATATGAAATTTACAGACACACAAAGTACAAACATATTAAACGAACAAACACAATACAAATCACACATACTCTTCGATACTATCGAAAACCTACCTTTAAAACCGTCACCGCTTGACCCAACATCTCCAAGCAGAAGACACTGATGAAGATCGGCACATAGCGATCGAAAACGTTCTGTCTCAGTAAGTTTTAACAAATTTACTAAATTTAAAGTTCGGATACTCATAAACTGTTGTTTAAGTGATTAATAATATTATGAGTAGATTATAAAAGTGTAGACAGCAATAAACTGCTTCTACATTTGTAAAACTGGAAAACATCAAAACCGAACTTTGAGCGTAAGTTCTTAGGTTTGGGAGCAACTTTTTCTACATCGTGGCTGCGTAGGTTTCATTTCAAAAGTCATTTTTCTACTTAAAGAAGCGCTACGTTTCTCCGGGTTCACCATAGCCTTCTTGATTCTCATGACGTAACTCCGTTCACATGATGCAGGACTAACGGGAATCGTTGCGGAAATGGTCGATGCTCAATGATCCGTAAGCTACTGGTTTTCCTGGTCTTTAACATTCTCAAAGCCCCTCCTGCTCAGTATAATTGTATGGTTTTCATGAGGCTTTAAAAAGTTTCTTCGAAATGTTGAAATTCCCTTCTAAACAAAGATTTGTTAAAAAGCTCAATTCGTAAATATTGCCGTACAATGAGGATGGCAGAAGAATGTAACGTGAATTTACTCTTGAAATTCCTGAGACGTTACATCACAACAGCTGATCTTGACTCTGCCTTCTGATCCCCGTTGAATTATTCATGTTCTCCTTGAACCTAACGTAATGTTTCAACATAACTTAACCACGGCGCAGTAGAAACCCGGCAATCTCTCCTTATACAACAAACACCGATAGAACTTATTTATTTTATCGTATATTTAATCAGATCGCCAATTATCGCACTTATACAGGATGTCTCACAAAGAAAGTGCTTGCATTTTTTTAAAATCACTGAATTAAACATCAGCGCACGTGAATGTTTCGAGAGTTTTTTAAAATAGTTTTAAAAATAATTTTCAGCTAAAATTTACTGTTACAGTCTCAGTATACTCGGGACCATATTTCTGAAAAAAACAGCCGTTTTTTCTAAAGAAAAGCGTAAGGGCTACTATAGGTACACTTTAATATGTAAGTAAAAAATGTTTTAAATTGGGCAGTTTTATAAAGAAATGCATAATAATTTCAAACTTTCATAATCAAATTAAAATATTATAACTTCAAAATAGTTTAAGGTTAATGATAGGCCAACAGACCAATACGTGTTAATACAAATACACTCTACGTTTCAATTTTCTATCCGAAAATCCTTTTCAAGAGGTGAAAGTTTATTAATTTAATACTTATTACACTTTTGCTATTACTTGCGACCAGACTTTTTGTTAAATAAAGGTTGTTAAATTGTTAACTTACACTTGGAGGGAACTTTTCGTCTTACGACTTCTTCAGCCTCGTATTTTTGCCGCTAGGAATGCTGCAGTTGTGCTTCCTCGGTACCAATTTTTGAAAGTTAGAAGTGATGTGATCGAAGAGTATGTATGATCTGTGCCGTGTTTGTTCATTTAGCATGTCATTTTTATGTGTGTTGCTATGTCTATATATTTCATACTGTTCTAGTGTATTTAATTTATGGCCTTTGTTGCATGTGTGGAGGATGCTCATGTTATTTTCCATACTTTTGCATGAGTGTTAGGTGTTCATGAGGTGATTTGCGAAGGTGGATTCAATAGTAGTGTGCAGTGCGCTTTTGTGTTTTTTATATCTTTCGGCGAAAGATCTGCCTATTTGTCCAATATAGAACTTATTGCAGTTGTTGCATTTTAGTTTGTATACTCTTGGGTTATTGTATGTGTTGGTATTGTTATTAATGCTGTGTCTGATAGCCGTTTGGCTTTTATTTGTTGTTCTGTAAGCTACATTGTATCCTGCTTTTATGAATTGGTGCGCTATCTTATTTGTGAGTTTGTTTATGTATGTGAGGGTGATGAATTTGTTTGTGTTCGTGTTTTTGTCGTTACTATTTTTGTTGAGTATTTTTCTGTGTAGTTTGTCTATTAAATAATTGTCATATCCATTTTTGTGAGCTAAATATTTGATTGTATTTAGTTCCTCTGTGTAGTTAGTTGTGGACATAGGTATTTTATATAGTCTGTGTAGTAAATATTTGAATGTTGCGTGTTTATGTTGTATTGGGTGGTTGGATGTGTTGTGTATCAGTGTGTCTGTCATGGATGGCTTGCGGTATATGTTGAATTCATGTTCAATGAATAGCAAAGGTGTAATAAGTAATTAACAACTAGCTCGTCATGAACAGCAACAATATTTCGAAATTTAATACTAAAACACAATTTACAGTTTTGTATTCATAAATCATTTATTCCACAAATGAATATGAAAACTGTAAATTATGGATCATTATTAAATTAATAAACTTTCAGTTTTTGAAAAGGATTTTCGGATAAAAAATCGAAACGTAAAGTGTATTTCTATTAACGTGAATTGGTTTGTGATCTGTCATTAACTTTAAGAATGTCAAATTGTTATTAACAGACGTTAAATAAAGTTTATGTAAATTCAAGATAGTTTTTATATAAACCGAGTTATTATTCAGCTGAGAGCTATAAATATGTGTATACCTATATATTGTCCGTAAATTTCAATGCCGATGGACGCATGTTTGAGAAATAAAACTTAGGATTTAAATGAACTAGCTATGGATTAAGCCTGAACACATAAAAAATTGCTGTAAAAGACGTGTAAAGGACGTTTTTAACAATATTTCAAAAAAGACTCAATTATTTCTTTGTAGAGTTGTAGTTTGTAAAGATTAATATTTCAAGTTTGCTTTTAACCCTTGTAATTTCTTGGAAGCCTTTAAACTGATTCCCTTTAGGTGACAAATACCACCCTGTATATGTTCTTAAATTTAACGTATTGAGTTATTTAGAATGCATTAAATTGAACAATAAAAGGACCCGATGGTTAAAATGAGGGAGGAGTTATATTGATTTTGGAAGGTCGGAATTTCAATTCTCGGTCCTAAAAAAATATTGCAAGTCGTAAAAGATTTTAGTTTCAAGGTACAATGTCGTAGCTTAATTGTCTGAAAATAATTAAGTCGTCAATCGTGTAGAAAAGACGTTTTACTTTGCCTCTTTTTGCAAGAGTCTACCCGGCCATCAAGAGTCGATGCCTCATAAAATGAGTGTAACCAAGACGAGACGCAGCATGCACACCCGGAAAGCTCTCATACTTGAATTAAATGTAAATAGGAACTAGAAACAAACCTCTATAAACCTCCTCTTGAAATGGGTAAAACTTGAAACCTCTTATCAAGTCCAGTGGCGGCTAGTGGGCAGGTTGCACGGTTGCGCAACCCCAAAACCACAGACGAATTGCGAAAATAAAATAAATGTATTTATTATGTAAGATTTATGTAGGCTACATTGTTACGAGCTATTATTCATCATATAACATGATCCATCATTGTAAATAATAATTAAAAAGTCAGAACCGCAGCGACATTGTGACCCTTCGCTCAGTCGCAGACATCTCGTTCGGCCTGGTTGCAGGGAAACCTGCAACACCCAATGACGTAACTTCAAGTGGAGAAAAAGCATCGGAAGATTCATACTAAAACTGAGAGGCAGGGCTTACGGTTCCTTAGGTATGCAACCTCGGGAGTGTTCGGTTAAAATCGGCTCCGTCCAAAGAGACCAATCTCCGTTCCCCTCCGAGTTTGTCGACTTCAATAGTTAGGAATGAGTTGAGATTGGTTTATTAATAAATAAACCCATGACTTGAGATCCGGTGTCTAAAATACGTAAAAATAAATTTTAAAATGCTAATACATTTTCTTTAATAGAATAAATCACAAAGTATTAGGCGGTATCTATCTACTTTCCCTTATAACAGTCCGTTTTAAGTTTTTACGACTACGATTTCTCTGTAAAAAAAAACTTTAACGATCTGCAACTCCAATAGGTTTTAAGCTCCAGTCGCCACTGATCAACTCCACTTTCATTTTACGTTTGAACTTTTTGATAAAATCCACACGTTAAGGTAAACATAGTGAACTATAACAGATTTCTGAGAGATGCACATGGGTGACAACTACAACGCAGAGAACACGAAGGAACGTGATATCCATCTAAAACGAAAGTCCTCGACTCTGATTGGTTTTTTGGCGCCCTGGGCGAGATTTCGTCAAGTGTCCCCTCCGAACTCAATTTCACATGCACTCACTCAACATCACACCTATCTATAAGAATTCAAATACAAACACACAGGAAGCGACTAGACGCTACACTATCAAATACATGTAAAGATAATGGACTTGAACTGACAATCAGCTACGCAACTCGAGGCGACGTGGGCTGGGCACATTCTAAGCTGCATGGCGTTCTGACGTTGGTGGCGGGGTATCTTGCTGTTGTGTTTTTGAGCCTAAGACAGTCACCTAATCCGATTAACTTACATAAATACCAGAGTCTGTGGAATTTAATTATTTAATAATTTTAGTAAGGTTGTATTAAAATCAAATTAATACAAATAATGTAAAAAATATAAATACATTAAGATTTCATTTTCCGAGGCGTCGCTCTGTCGGAGCCAGAATCCTCTTTACTTTTGCTTAAACTATAGTCACTTCTGGTAGGCATTATCTTTAATTCTCTCTTAATACAATTCCATTTTATGCTTGCAGCTCATTCTCAGAGAACGCTTTAAATACGGCAATAATTAGGGAATTTATTCAAATCGATGTCAATATTTTACGTAAAAATACATCTATAGTTTGTCTTACCTGAGAGATTATTACAATAATATCACGGATCCGAAGAATATATATTTTTTAAATCTCAGTTTTGTTTGTTAATAGTATTAATATCTCTATATTCGCTAATTGTTTTAAAAAATATCAATAATTTATTTTCGAAACGCTCCTATTGAATGTTGTTCAAATATTAGAGCTATTACGAATAAAAATAAAAATTTTGATCAAAAATGATCGTAGAGAAAAATGAGTTATTTTTATTGTTTTTTAATGTAACTTTGAATATCTCAATTCATAAATTTTCGCTTAAGTTCAACTGTAGATGCGATTCATAAAATATCCATAGCACTTAATAGGGCCGATAGGCTATAATTCGGAGACGCAGTTGGATAAGGCGACACTTCGAGGGGTCTGTACGAGCCTGGAACCGCGATAAATAATTTTGCTGGTAGCGCCAAAATGACTGATAAGTGGGATGAAATTTAATTTAGACTTGTAAATAATTTATTATACTAGTTATACATATTTGTGTCAGTCGATGTTGTAGTAGTACTGCAGCTTTAGCAGGTTAAACAGACCCGTTGTATTCATAATTTTCTAATAGGCTTTAATAGTGTATAGTATGTAAAGTTTGGACCTATTAATCAGATTTAGAATTTGTTATGTAGGAAATTTCCCAAAACAAAAAGTATACTTAATTGTACGATTTTTTCACCTTGAATTAGGTTTAACTATTTCTAGTTTCCCGCCGATATATAGACGTTTTCGCAGAACCCGGTTCCGGCTAGGATTCAGGTAAGTAAGTCGGTGTGAACAGCTTAGTGTCTAATTTTGAGACCATTTGATTAACAATTAAATTTAATAAAAAATTTGGAAATGCATTTTGGAAATTTTCTCATATTAAAAAATTTGGTTCTGGCACTCGGGGAAGTCCCGAAAAAACTGATATGAAAATAGAGCTAATCGTTTAGCAAATTTTTCAATAAAATATGAATTTATACATTTTCGATTAATTTTTACATCTTTATTTGACGAATGTGTTTAATGAAGACTAAAATTTATCGTAGTTAATAATAAAATAATGTGGTTATAAAAAAAGCATTTATTAGTCTAGATCTTTACTGAATACACATTTTTTTCTCAAAAGTTCAAATAAGTTTTGTAAAAGGTAAGTAGAAGACGGGCTAAAAATATTTTCCTTTTAAAAATTGGTTTAAAAATACATAACTAATTATTATCGTTATATTGAATAATTTGTATTGAGATTCATCAAAATTTAAATAAATTGTAAACACTATAATAATAAAATATATGTGTAAAACGGATATTCTACAACATAACCTAAAACAAAAAATCAGCTGATACATGAAATCATATGTTGTAACTTATATGCTGTAAAGTATGCGTTTCAGAAATAGCGTGACGCGAAAGCAAGGATTTAGTGTCATGTTTTGTTCAACGCGAGTAAGAAGTTATCACTTCAAAATATATACCAAACGGCACTGTCAACTAGTTACTTCAACTCCACCATTTTATGGCTACATTACCTGTCCATTTTCCTAGAAATTTTAAGGTTTCATTTGTCTGTTGGCAATTTAAAAAGAGGTTATAGTTCAAAGAATATTTAAACATTTGTAAGAGATAACCAAAATAATTAGAATTTAAAATGTTTGTTTCAGTTGGACATATAAAATGCAATGTTTAAGCCAAATCACTAAGTAACATCTTTTTTAAATATACAAGATCTGGTATAATACATAAAGAAAGATGTTTTCAAAACGTCGCATTCACAAAACGTTCCTCTACGTATTTTTAATAACGATTACTTTTATCGGAACTACGATTTTACGTTCCCAGAGGATCTACGATGTGAGTTACAATGACATTGGAACCGAACGAATGCCACCAAATACGACAGCGAAGCTACTACGTGACAAGAAAGTGACGAAGTCCATGAGTGAAGTGTTGGCAGAGTTACCAGAACTAAGTGATCACGTGGTTTTCTTCAACCGAGTACCGAAATCGGGCAGCGAAATGTTGGTGTTGCTCCTGCAGTGGCTCCAAGGACTTAATGGGTTTAAGCATGTGCGACTTCCTGGCGGCAAGAACCGGAAGCTAAACCGAATGCAGCAGGTAAGCCTGAAAAAAATTATCCCTAATTATATAAAGTTGTGTTTAACTATAATTTCTTTTACAAGTCTAGAATTTATTCTTCAGTTAAAGTCTAGTGCTTCTCCCATACGCTACTGATCCTTTCATATTGTCTCATAATATGATTCAATTGTTCTCGTATTATCTAGCAATTGTAGCTTTATTCCGGTTGAAAATTTTCTTTGTAATTAATATTGCTTCCACAAGAAAATGATACTTCAATAAAATGTTGACCTCAACATGTAGACAATCATCCAAAGCGCGTGTGTGTGTGTGTGTGCGCGCGCGCGCGTTTGTGTGTGGCTAAATAACACTTTCATTTACAAGAATTTGTATTTGATTTTTATTTACACATTGAAGTTTTCGCTGATCAGTAGTATCAGGATTATCAAAACTTATAATCAGTAAGTACCTTATAGCTCTATGACTACATCTGGACTAAGTGTTAAGTTCAAATGTAGTCTTAAAACTATAAGAAACTTAGTAAGTTAGTAGTATTTATATAGGCCTACTCGTATTTGAGGTAATTATTAATATTAGGTACCTACAATTTAGTTACTCAAAAGGTTAAATGGGGCCCGTTTATTTATTAAATGAACAGAGATTTTAATGTAGCCAAAACTAAAATTTTACTGCATACCCCCTGCTACTCCTCCTTCCGTAACGACGCGTAACGGTAGACGCAACCCCCTACCTACTCATGGCGTTACGTAATTTAGGGATGGCCCCAAGTGCAAAATATCAATGTGTGTTCAAGTGTCTGATAAAAAAATAATCACTAAACACTTTTAAATGTTTTAAACTTGCCTATAGTAGCACTTACTTTGCTTATTGAGGACGGCCGTTTCGGGAGATGTGTCCCATTGTCAACTCAAACCGTAACTCACAGTTGAAGATGGAATCAACAAATGTTCAAAATTAAATTTAGTCTATGTAGTTGATGTGTGAGGTTGCACCTATTCTTATGACCTATCTTGAAGGTAATTTTTTTCCAAATTTTTCAGTTTTGAGGTGTCAGTAACAGGCTTTATTAATATTATTTTTTCATTTGTTGATTCCATCTTCGCGTGAGCTACTAGTAATCACTAAACACTTTTAAATGTTTTAAACTTGCCTATAGTAGCACTTACTTTGCTTATTGAGGACGGCCGTTTCGGGAGATGTGTCCCATTGTCAACTCAAACCGTAACTCACAGTTGAAGATGGAATCAACAAATGTTCAAAATTAAATTTAGTCTATGTAGTTGATGTGTGAGGTTGCACCTATTCTTATGACCTATCTTGAAGGTAATTTTTTTCCAAATTTTTCAGTTTTGAGGTGTCAGTAACAGGCTTTATTAATATTATTTTTTCATTTGTTGATTCCATCTTCGCGTGAGCTACTAGTAATCACTAAACACTTTTAAATGTTTTAAACTTGCCTATAGTAGCACTTACTTTGCTTATTGAGGACGGCCGTTTCGGGAGATGTGTCCCTTTGTCAACTCAGACCGTAACTCCGTAACTGTGAGTTACGGTTTGAATTGACAATGGGACACATCTCCCGAAACGGCCGTCCTCAACAAACAAAGTAAGTGCTACTATAGGCAAGTTTAAAACATTTAAAAGTGTTTAGTGATTACTAGTAGCTCACGCGAAGATGGAATCAACAAATGAAAAAATAATATTAATAAAGCCTGTTACTGACACCTCAAAACTGAAAAATTTGGAAAAAAATTACCTTCAAGATAGGTCATAAGAATAGGTGCAACCTCACACATCAACTACATAGACTAAATTTAATTTTGAACATTTGTTGATTCCATCTTCAACTGTGAGTTACGGTTTGAGTTGACAATGGGACACATCTCCCGAAACGGCCGTCCTCAACAAGCAAAGTAAGTGCTACTATAGGCAAGTTAAAACATTTTTTAAAAAGTGTAAGTTAATTTTGAATTTTGTTACAACCAAACCTAGCCTTACAGGATACCTTATAGCTATATTATAATATGAGTATATTGTAATGTCATAAAACATAGTGATCTTTTTTATAAATATCTAGAATGTACCTATGTGACTGTGTTTCTTTGTGACTGTGTTTATAGAGTGAGGTGTTTTACTTATGTTTCAAAGTATTTCAATTTTATTGTATCGGGAAAAGAGTTTTTACTGTGTCCTTTACTGACTGTCTACATGTTCAAAATAATTTTGTTATTGTCATATCATTTATGTATGCAATCGATGCAATTATCCTTTTTTTCCATGTAGGTAAACTCTTCAACAGTTACATATAACAAAACCTGGCATTTTTTTTCTAAGTATTTTAGCTTTGTAAATTATATGATTGTTTCGAAACACGTCAGCAAGTAAGTTCTAAAGTATGCACTTAGTTACGCAATAATAACTTAGAGTTTATTCAGTGAATTCAAGATGATTACAACAAGCAACTTCACTAGCATTATTCTTGAACGTTACATGGCGGGCTTGGATTAGCTATATTTATAAAACGTTGTTTAATATACCTCTGCTGTATTACACACCAAATTCAACAGACTATCTCCATATATACCCAGGTAGGTAGGTAAACCTACCTTTGACCTTAAAAGAGCAGATATACTTCAAGTATGAAACTTTGCTAACATTTTCTCTGACACTACAAGGAGGTTATCATACCATCCTTTGTCCTACCTTTATTCAAGCCGTATATCTTCCTACATAACGAAATAAAAGTTATACTCTTTCCTATGTTCTCGTTAGAGTTATCTGTTTCAGATATCCAATCCCGCATTCCTTGACCCCTCCTCAAAACCCTAATCAGGGAGTTTTATGTCCTTACTTAACTCCTATTTTTATTAACAATCGTTTTTATGTCCTTTCATGCAAGTTAACTACTTGAAAAGTTGTTCAATTTTCATATCGTTTTTACTTTTAGATATTTTTTCTCTTAGCAGTAAATAACAGGTTTTAGTAACACTCAACACAGTACACTCCACTTGGAGTACATTATCAAACTCTTCCATTACTAATAAACATTGTAGAACAATTAAATACTAACAAAAATCTTTTTGTGTCTTTCTTCAAACACACGCATAGTTTGAAAGATTTACAACAAAAATGTTTTGAAATATCAAATTATTCATTTGAAATTATTTTAACAAACTGTTAAACACAGAAAAGAATTGAATAGTGAGTAAAGGGGATCGATAGATTTATCAGGATAGTTTCAAAATTGAAAGTTGAGTAAATATAATGAGTCCTTGAATATTCCTGATTATGGTTTCAATTAGTGATTATTGCATGGTTATCTCCACATAGGGTTATACAAAATATTGGCCAAGCTCAGAAAAACATAGGAATTTGGGTCTAGACTGCTTTAATAAACCCAGCAAGAAAATATCAGATATGATGAATACCAAAGTAATCCTGTGTAACTACACCAAAATAAATGAAACTGCAAAGAAAATGTTTCACCTATACATTTCACATGTATTGATAAATGTAAATAGTGGCCTAAAGTAGCTCTTAATTTGTATTATTTCATTTTCGACAATATAACCCCCAAAACTCTTTAAAAATACTACACCTAATATCCCTTACATACCCCACCTTCACACTAATCTACAAAAACCAAGAGGTTACTTACGGTCTTAGATGACAATGGGACACATCTCCCGAAACGGCCGTCCTCAGTAATTAAAAAGTAAGTGCTACTATAGGCAAATGTACCATACTAATATATGTTAAAATGTTTTTAGTCTTAGATTTTGTTTTAATGGAAATGTCCTCATCAGGAGCTTTGTCCCATTTGCAAGTTAGACTGTAACTCAAGTTGATATTTCTAAAGTAACCATAAAGTAAGAGCCACAAACAGGCAAATGTTTACATATTTATATTTTTTTAAACGTGTAACTGTAAATTTAAAAAATGTTAAGTTGAAGTTGTAGTGAAATATCATTACAATGTTATTATTATAGCTCTTTTGTTGTGATATTTATAGCCCTTATGCATGTGAGTTTTATAGCCTACAAACTTCTTTCTTTGTATTTTAAAAATATATAAACCACTGGCTTTTATAAATATATTGTTATAAAAACTGTTGGTGTTCCAGCAATAGCTTAGAGCTACTGTTTTTTTCTGTTTGTTTACAGTATAGTATTAGGAAATAGCTTCAATATTTCAACTTGCAGTTTTTGTGTTGTATATCTTGAGGTTTTTATAGAAATTACACTTGTTTTTATTATCTTGGCAAAAAAACATTACTTATTGATTTATTCAGCAGATGTGTTTCACACTAGGTCAGTACATTTTTCTATGCTGTGAATTACTGACAAGACTGTTGCTCAGGTGTGTTGTGTTGGTGTGAGTCTGGGGTGTATTTTTGTTCTGTGGTGTGTTATTGTTCATAGAGTAGTTGTTAATTATGTGCTCAATTATAGTGTTTGATTGGGAGTATGTTTTGTCATTTAGAATGTGTTGTGGATAGAATTTATGGTGTTTATATACCTCATAGTTTTCTACTGTTTAGTTTTTTGCTTTTATTGATGTAATGTAGGATTTTTAGATCCGTGTCTATGTCAGTCTGGGAGTGTAGTGTATGTTGAAATTTGATGTGGGTTGTGTCTCTCTTATCTGTTTTAAGTGTTCTTCGTATGTTGTGGTGTGTTCTTAAATGTTCTCCCTGTTTGTCCAATTAATCCCTGTTTCTCCCTGATTAATCAACATACTCATGAGCAATGAGGACAAAATAAACGAACTAAATGCAATAAAACACATAGCCCATAAAAACGGATACAAAGACACCTTGATAGACAACATAATGCGCAAAAAACAACATAGACATAACACAACAAAAAACAATAACACACAAACACAAAAATTATATAACACTTACATATCACGACAACACATCACAAAAAAATAGCTTCCAAATTCCGCAAACTTAAATACAAAGTAGCATTCACAACATCCAACACAATTAAAAACACCTACACAGTTCGAAAACACACCAGAATAAACATGCCAGGGTGAGCGAATACAAGATTACATGCAACAACTGTCCCAGCTTTTACATAGAACAAACAGGGAGAACATTTACCACGAGATACAAAGAACACTTAAAACAGATAAGAAAGACACAAGCCACATCAAATTTCGCCATATACATACAAAACACACTACACTCACATACTGGCATAGACACCAATCTAAAAATCCTACATTAAATTTTAAAAAAGCAACAAACCTAACACAGTAAAAAACTATGAGCTATATAAACACCATAAATACTATCCACAACACATTCTAAATGACAAAACATACTCCCAATCAAACACTATATTTGAGCACATAATTAATAACTACTCTATGAACAATAACACACCACAAAACAAAAATACATCACAGACTCACACCAATACAACACACCTGAGCAACAGTTTTGTCAGTAATTCACAGCATAGAAAAATGTGTTGACCTAGCACGAAACGTATTTGCTTAATAAATCAGTAAGTAGTGGTTTTTTTGCCAAGTTAATACAAACAAGTGTAATTTCAATATTTCCTTCAATATAATGCCTTCTTAAATGAGAATGTCTTGTAGTATATCTTGTCTCAAATAATATTACAACTACTTTCTGTGGTTATATTTGGAAGTAACTAGAGGATTAATAATCCTAGTTTTAATGTCTTTGCCTTGTGGTTCATCCTGACACCTGTGATGTATATTTTCGGTGACATAGATAACACTTCCAACGTCTCCTAGTAGAATAATAAGTTGCTCGCTAACCCAGTAACCTGCTCTCCACCCCTTCCTCATTATTTCCTTTTACTCATTATTTTATCAAATTCCAATAACTGTAAAGTATTTACATGTTAATTGTTTTTTTGTCTCTTCTTTTGTTATATATTTTGTTTGCTTTGTCCCTTCTGGTCTCTTGTGAAATCTCAGTTTATCTCAACCCTACAGTATTAAATTTTCACACGCTAATAGGTTTTTCCTTAATCCTTTCTTTAATTTCATTTACTAGATTTAAAATTTTTTATCATCTTCATACACAAAGAAGCCACTTAAATTTTATAATTTTAGTTATAAACCTAACTAACTAATAAACTCAAGATGATACAAAGATGATCATCAAATAAGTTACGATTGATTTGAAGTTTAATGACTTGCACAAGCCTAAAATTCAAGTAATTATATTAAACTCTTTTAAAGCTATTAACTTGGATTAGGAGAGCAAAGGTAGAACTGGCTTACTGGACTACATTATATTCAAGGAAGACCGTATGGTATTAAAAGCTCTGTAATTATCATATGTGCTAATTTTTAGGAGGGCGATAAAGTATCTAGAATTGTTTAGTCTAACTAGAAATTAAACTCGGCCAGACCTTTAGGTTAGTGCACTGCCAATTAAGCCACTCATACTTGAAAATAGATTTTTTCAATAACTTACTGAGACACTATTGTTTTTTACTGAACTAGCCAATGGCCACTTCAATAATGTCTCTCAGTGGCCAGTACAATCAATAACATTATGTTTCAGTAGGTCAAAAAAAACCTAAATTTAAATTTGTTTTAGTTGCAGGATTACAAAATTTTTATATTGATATTTTATATGTTTTTATGGTTCAAATGTAATAAAATTAGCAATCTATTAAATTATAAGTGCCTCTTGACTAAGATAGAAAATAAATAAGATAAAGTGATCTAGTATCTCTAATGAAATTTTCCGTATGCAGGAGCAGTTGGTGGAGAAAGTTACTGAAGTACTTCATGATGAAACAATACCTGTCACATTTGACCGCCATGTTTATTTTATCAACTTTACATCATTTGGTCGACAATCACCAATATATATTAACCTGGTCCGTGATCCTGTTGATAAAGCTGTGTCAAGGTAAGCAGAAAGGAATTTCAACCTGAAGATGATTGTGTTATTAGAAAACAATCTAATATTGAAAATTAATAGAAAAAATATTTTAATAGACATTTCAATATATTCCGGTATTGGATTATTTCTATTAGGAACAAATTTTGAAATAGCGTAATATCCAAAATTTAAACAGAAATATTTTAGTCTTCATAGACCAAAATAACTTTACATTTTGTTAAATACATTTCACTTTATCTAGTTAAATAGCTTCACATTCCAAAACAATTTAAAGATTCAATAAATTTAGATTAAAGCCAAGTTTAGATTGTAACTGAATAGGAGTTCTACCCACACTCGTTTTGAAACAAGTCAGACTTCTTCAGTTGTATGACAAATTATGATATTGTCATAAGTAAGGTTATGGATAGTTTTCTTAAGCTTTCCACCTATACCACTCTATCACATATTTAATTGATATCAGTGAAAAGAGTCAAAGAGGCAATTTACATTTCATAAGTTACATTTAAGTTGAAGTGGATGCTTTGATATATTAATAATTAGTGTATCAGTTATATTTGGAATTTTGTAGGTAGAGTAGAACTCCAATAATCCAAATCGATTAGAACCAAGCCCCATTTGGATGAAAAGAAGAAATTCAGATATTTAGATTTTTTGTTCAAAATAAGGGTAAATTTTTATTAATCAATGTATGTATGATGCAAAAGGGAGAAAAAAAACTATATTTTCTTAGAGTTTATAATTTTTTCTTACATTCTGAGCTAAGATCTTAGCTTTTTCACAAAGAATCAGACCCAAAATTTGGTTTCACATAGAACACTGATACAAAAGTCACTTGAAAAAGGCATTTTTAGTGTTTTGCTGCCTTCACTGATTTTTTTAGAAAACTTTCATTTTTGTTTTCAAGCACTGACACGTTTAAAAGAGTATGTTTACTCCTTTTATTGTCTGAAATCGTTGATTGTCCAACACTGTATATTTCAGCCAACTGTGTACCTGTAACTCCTTTATCTGATTGATCTATAATTAGTTTATCCCTTAAGAATTAGACAATTCATTTTCTTTTAGAAGACATGGTGAACTACAAAATGCACTCACAAACAAAACAATGGACCGGGGCCGTCAACTGGTTGTTGGACATTCAACTATACAGAATGTCACCGAGACAACGACTCAGCATCCCAATAATAATAAAGCCGACTTTAAAAGCTTTTGCCATCAGTTTTAAAATTAGTCCTGGTAGACAACCTAATCACTTATGTCCCCTAGTATAAACAAAAATACTGTGCATTAAAAAAGTTATAAAAAATTTGCTTTCATTATTAAGTTTATACAAGCAAATATACTATAATAAAATTTTCAGTACTAAATTTTATAAAATGGAGATCTGTAAATTTTATATAATAAAACTAATGCCTATGAAAACCTTAAAAAATGAAAACATATGAGTTTTCTAGAACTAACTATACCTTCTTAACTATGGGAATTTACGACTAAAAATGAACTCGTGTTGAAAGTTTTTCTGTTACCAATTAGAAGTTACACTAAAATAGTAAATACTGTATTAACATTATAAGCAAATGAAATAAGCTATAGAAAATGTTTCAGTGACATGAATTTAAATAAAACAATATTTATTGCCAAAATTATTAAAATAATAATGAGATTTTGTAATATCTTCCCATGAGGGAACCGCTCTTTGGAAAAATTAAATATATATTAGAATAAAACCTGTGAACAAACTGTTAATATACAATCACAGTAGCTTTTATTATTTGAATATCTTGTCTATATTTGTCAAAAAAATAAATAATGGTTTCAGATATTACTACAGCCGTGCAACTCCTAATCCACTTAACCCAGACTTACGATCAGCACCAACCAAACCAAAAATTCACCTGAGCAGAATGGAAAGTTTTGAGCAATGTGTTATATCGCATAGTCCAGAATGTACATTTCTAAATGGAAAGTCATATGACCTTTCAATACCTTACTTCTGTGGTCAAGAGAAGTGGTGCACGTAAGTTGATAAGAGAAAACTTAAATTTGAAGTGATAAGAATCTATACAAATTAGATCTAATTGTAATATTGCTTTCAAAAGGTTGAATTTTTACAATATATCCATAAATCTCAGACTATGAGGTTAGATTGTTGGCCTAGAGCTAATAGCATTAAAACACAGCATTTCTATTTTACGCAGTCTAGGTAATACTAAATATATTGAAACCTAATTAATAGGGTGTTGGTCCTACATGGAGCTAACATTGAACTTTGCTGCTTCGCATTGTCATAGGGAATGCAATCCCTACCCTTAACAAATTTCTGAGATGATTTTAGATGTAATGATCTAAAAAATCTTAGATATTGAAAAATTCTTTAACGTTTAACGTAAAGCCAAGTTTTTAACATTCAAAAATGTACCTCGTTTATTGAAACATCCTATTTAGCACAAGGCCATCGATCAAAAGTAGATTAAAGTGAAAATTGGGAAAGTATCCCTCCTTGAGTTTGTCTTTGTTTTGTTTCTATTCCTGGCCTTTAAATTTTTGTCTTTTACAGCTTCATATAACTTCATGCTAGTATTTCATTTTTAATCTCCTTTTTGTGAGTTTTTTATAGACTGTAGATGATTTATCTTCTTTTTTTGAGGACAGGTTAGTTGTTCTTTCTTTTAGTTGTTTTCTTAATAGTCAGTTTTCAGCCATTATTTAAATGGCAGATTTTAAGAATATAATACACAACTTCTTCTTTAAAAAGGAATTCTCAACAAAAATTTAATTACAAGCACAAGGTGGCATCACTTTCATTTACAACTAAAGAGAGTAAGAACTTAGCTGAATACATACTGAAACTGCATCAGCCAGTTATTTTAATTTTATATTCTCATAAATGAATTTAAATACAATTTCTTCCTAATAAAGGCTTCATTTACTATAAAAAACTGACAAGTAAAAGAATTGGTCATTTTTAACATACCTTATTAAGTACACATACACATAAACAAATATGTGTCTGAAGAAATTTTGAGGTAGTTACATTACATATAAGTGGCAAGATATAGCAAGAGACTTGACCAGCCAATGCACTTGGCCTTGAGATTTAGAGTGGTAGGGGAGGCTGCTGATACAGTGTTGGTGGAACCTTGCTCATATATATATATATATATATATATATATATATATATATATATATATATATATATATATATATATATGTATACATATACATCTATATGTACATATGTATATATATATATATATATATATATATATATATATATATATATATATGAAGTTAATATATTACTATTGTAAGTAATTTTATCCACCATTAAGTGCAATGATTTTACCTTGTACATAAACATGAAATAACAAATTACGAAAATAACCTAACCATACTTGAAATAAATAATAACCCAATAGAACTAAACTCACTAGAAAAATACCACATTTATAAAAACAAAGTAAAATCATTGCACTTCATGGTGGATAAAATTACTTACAATAGTAATATATTAACTTCATAAAGTCAGTGCAACGGAAAAACAATGGATAACGTAAAATATCAAGAATATATATATATATATATATATATATATATATATATATATATATATATATATATATATATATATATACAGTGTTGTCAGCTGCTTGACGTTCCACCTCCAATAGTCTCTGAATTCTCCTCCTGTGGATCTCAGTCTCTTACTAAATCATGTGAGTTATACATTTTATAAACTAAGTTTCTATCGTACAGTTTCCAAAAATATATTTAAGCAGTTAATTCTCTAGATTGCAGCAAAATGTATAATATAGTTGACATTCTTAATATACTCATTTCATTTCTGTTAGGAATGTTTGTATATATTTGAGTACACGTTTCTGCCTGTCCTAACATTACAATATTTTTCTCTGTTTTATTGTAAGAGGAATATTGTAATGTTAGGAAAGACAGACACATGTACTTAACTGTATATGTGTAATATACCGTAGTACTTTTCATTTAAAATTTATAATAATAGTAATAATTCAGAATTATGATTTTTTATATGTAAATACCTTTATATTTACTCAAACCTTTCAAGTAATAGCAGTATAATGTTGAATTTTATTAAAATACTAAATTAGTATAAAAATTTATTAAATCTAATAAGTGTTTGTTTACTCTTTCTTTTATTCTTGAATTTTGTAGTCCATTACGTTCGGTTAATCTTATTAGCCGACTATCTGAACTTTAATTTTTATTTTTGCTCATGTGGGTGTTATGTTTCTTTCTTTTACTCTAGTAAATACTTTGCAACCCCAGTTTTTGAGACTTCTTAGTGCTCATAAGGCAAATAGAATGATGTTTTCTAACTCCTAATGATGTGTCCAACTACCATATTTACAGTGCGCAATCATTCTTCATTATTTCATCTTAGGATGAAAAGATTTGCTATTATTGCTCAGAAAAAAGAAAAAGATAAGAAGTAGAAATGGCTAGATCTAAAATACTCAAATATCATTTTAGGGTATGACAAAGATCAAGATTTTACCAACAGAACCTAAACACAACAAATTCAATAAGAGATCCAAATCTAAGGCTAGATGAAGTTATTAGAAGATAGTAAGGGCTTCTCGAAGTTTACAGTGGACAGTTCCTAAACTTATTGAAAGTAGATTGTATGTAAAGTATTAAGTGTCTTACATATATATATATATATATGTATATATATGATTAATAGTTATCTGGAGTACATCTGTTCATTCTGCAGTCCATAAATTCGCAGTTCTGACGTTTCGCTAGAATCTCATCCAGCATTGATGAGGTGAAACCAACAACAGTAGAAGAAACTCGCTAGCTCGTTTCTAGCAGAATTCCGGAACTGCGAATTTATGGACTGCAGAATGAACGGATGTACTCCAGATAATAACTATTCATAATATTTTTCCATCCGTGAAGGAATACGTATCAGCATATATATATATATATATATATATATATATATATACAGTCGGCGCCGCTTATTGTGATCACGGTTAATGTTATCATTCGGTTATTGTTATCGTTTCATTGAAAAACAAACACGGACGTATATTAATACATTGTAATTAGGCCGCTTATTGTAATCATCTGTTCGCTTATTATTATCATTTAATTTGCCATTCAAAATCATATGCGTCAACGTATACTAGCATAGACCAAGTAAAAATGTCTACAAAGAAGTGTAAACAGCACGTACAACACACAATGACGCCCAATTCATAGAATGTTTATTTTTAGAATGACAGAAATACTTTATAACAGTTTCAGCACTTAAAACAGTTCTCAGAATGTCTCCCTTACTCTTTGTTTACGCAAACACCCTAACCTCACTGAGTCGACTTTAGTTGTTTGTTAACATTAGTTGATGTTACTACTGAACCATTTACAGTACAGTCCTACTGTATTTTTTAACAGTGAATTTTTATGAACGTTTATTATAGTATGTCAGTGTGATTTTACATAACTTAATTTATAAAGATCTTTTTCGTTTGTTTTGTAGAGTTTAGTGTCACTTGCAGTTTCAAAGGACAGTATAGCGAGATGTCGGAATCTCAAAAGAAACGACGCGATTTAAGTCTTAAACAAAAACTTGATATTCTAGATAGGTACAGTAAATTACCAAAAAAGAGTCGAAGAAACGCTGCTTCTCAACTTGGCGTTTCTCAACCTCTCTTATGTAAAATATTGAACAACAAAGAAAAAATCTTGTCATTATCAAAGTGTAATGCAAATGTTGACAACAGAAGACATCGTTCTGGGAAGTGGAATCAGTTTTGAAATTGTGGTTTAAAAATGTTCGCGAAAAAATGCTCGAATTGACGGCCCACTAATGCGTCTAGAAGCTGAGGATCTTGCCAAAAAAATAGGAAAACAGGATTTTAAAGCCACAGATGGATGGTTCAATCGATGGAAGAAAAGGGAAAACATTGTTACAAGAAAACGTGTGGTGAAAAAAGTAATGCTGATTTTGTTGGAGCTGAAGACTGGTTACAATACGAATGGCCAAAGATTTTGGCCGAGTATTCTCCTAGCTGCATATACAATGCAGATGAAACAGGACTTTATTATCGTGCTTTACCCGAACATACTTACTTATTTAAAAATGAAATTGCTAACGGCTGTAAAATATGTAAACAAAGAATAACTGTTTTGTGTTTTGTTAACATGGTTGCTCATAAAGAAAAACTCTTAATTATCGGTAAATTTAAAAATCCACGTTGTTTTCAAGGTATCAAAAAGCTACCGGTTAAATATCATTCAAACTCCAATGCTTGGATGACATCAAAAATTTTTAATGAATGGCTGACTAAATGGGATACCAGCCTCAAACGCAACATTGTCCTTCTACTATACAACTGCACTGCACATAATGACATAAGCACTACGCTAAAACACATCAAAGTGATTTACCTTCCGGCCAATACTACATCAATTATTCAGCCATGTGACCAAGGCATAATTAAAAATCTCAAAAGTTTTTATCAACGAGAGATGCGTGCTAGAATTATAGAAAATATGGATGAATTTCAAACCCTTACCTCAAATGAATTGGCTAAAAAAACTTCTTTACACGATGATATTCATCTGATAGCAAAATCTTGGAATGAAGTTTCTGAAAAATCTGTGAAAAAATTGCTTTAGAAAAGGTGGTTTTTTTGTTGAAGAAAATCAAGAGCAAGCTACATCTGAGGAAGACTCTGAAGAGAACTTGAAGCCTTTCGATTTGTCCTTAAAATAATATACTGAGTGGATGGAAGTTGACGATAGTATTGAAACAGCAGCGGAAATGACAGAAGACGATATTTGTGAGGTAGTTGCTTCAACATCAAAAGTTACTGAAGAAGAAGGAAGCACCGATGATGACGAAAATGATATATGTGTACCGCAAAGATCTAAGCAGGAAGTTCACCAAGCTCTTGAGATTCTAAGGCAGTTTGTTCAACAAAAAGCAGAAAATTTCAACAAACATTATGAATATGAACAATTTATAAACAATATTTTATGAGAAGACTACAGACAGTCACATATAGAGGAATTCTTCGAGAAAAAGTAAATGTAAATTTGAAGTGTAAATAAGATCGAAGTGTTTTATAATGAAGTTTTATGTGTTAAAATGTTTTGATCAAGTGTTTTACGTAGTTCTATATACTGTATTTTTTTCAATTATGCTAGATTCAGTGTTTAAAAAAAATCTACAGTCAAATAAAATAAACTGACATGAAATATGCCCACTAATTTTAACAAGTAGAAAACTAAATTACAGAAATTCTACTACTGTACATAAAACTGTCCGGAATAGCATCAAAATTTGGTAAGTACAGTTTAATTATAGTGTTACAGAATTAGAATTACTTAATGTAATGATAGGCTTACATATCGTTCAGAACAAACAGTTGTGGCAATAATACAGTGAGTTCAATGTAGTATGGCTGTAGACTACATCCTGATTAAGCGTTCGGTTATTGTTATCGTTTGGTTATTGTTATCAAATATGCTTCTGACAAATATGATCACAATAAGCGGCGCCTCAAAGTTGAGAAGCAGCTTTTCTTTGACTCACACTACTTACTTTGACTCTACTTTGTAGACATTTTTACTTGGTCAATGCTAGTATATGATGACGCATATGATTTTGAATGGCAAATTAAATGATAATAATAAGCAAACAGATGATTACAATAAGCGGCCTAATTACAATGTATTAATATACGTCCGTGTTTGTTTTTCAACAATAACCGAATGATAACATTAACCGTGATCACAATAAGCGGCGCCGACTGTATAAGAATGATCGCCTTATTCTTTTCATTTTAATTGAATGGACAAAGGGTGAGCCTGGCTTCCAAAAAATACAGTAGAATCTCAGTTTCTCATGTTTCAAGCTTTCGTTAAATTCGAGCCTATTCGTATTTGAAAGAAAGTGATGAGTCAGGCTTTCAAAAAATATTTATATCAATATGGTATGCAAAGGAAAAGAGTCAGACTTTCAAGAAATATTGGTATCAATAGGTTATGCAAAGGAAATGAGTTGACCATCCAAGAAATGTTTATATCAATAGGGAATGCAAAGGAAATGAGTCAGGCTTCCGTGAAATGATCATATAAAGTTCTCTAAACCTATTTAGAGCATTTTTAATTACAATGTTAGGGTTTATTAAAACTCTTATTTTTTCAATGGAACAGAAGCGTACTTCCGTGTAATCCGAGGGGGTCTATCTCGAACTATCTAAACTCTACTGTATATGAAATATGAATTTTTGTTTCATCTATGTGTCTATACTATCATATAAAAACAGATGAGATTATCACAAAGTAAATATGTCACACTGTCTAATCTAAAAATGTTGAAACAGAGAAGGCAGAACCTGCTATAGTTAAATTTTCAATTTTAAAAGTCCATAAATATATTTATATTTGTTTTAGGTTTCTAAATGAACGGAGAGCCCTTGAAAAAGCCAAAGCTAACGTGGACCGTTACTACCCTGTAGTAGGAGTTCTAGAAGAGTTAAATGCAACTTTAGCTGTTCTTGAGGAAAAACTACCATACTTTTTTAAAGGCGTCCAGGATATGTATTTCATACTTCTATTACGTATGATTATTTTTAAAATAATTTTTATGAGTCATAACATTTTTAAAATGTTTTATCATAGATCAGTACTTAAACAAAAAAGAATACTTTTCAAAAAATTTAAATAAATCGTTTAAGAAAACTGGTTTTTGGCAACTTTAAAAAAATCAGAAAAAATGAAATTAGTTATCATTATAAATCCTTTAAAAAAATAATAAATACAGAAGTGACTTAAACCCTTGAATTAATACAGATTTTCAATTCCCTCTATTAGCTCACACTCTTTTTATATATATATATATATATATATATTTTAAAAATTTCGTTCTCTTATATTCCTTTTTGTTTTTTCTTTGATTGACAAAGACCCGTGTGTGGTTGAAATATATCATTGGTTAAGTGCTTTTAAGTGTTTCTATTTCAAGACTATAGAGTGGACTCTTACCAAGGTAAGTCTGTCAGTCTCCTAGTCCAAAAAATCTATCTATCTATCTATCTACCTATATATATATATTGTACAAATTTTTAATCGTTAATAAAAATACATTTTTATTCAAGTTCATCAGGAACTACATGTTTGAAATCCAGCACTTTTGGCACTGAGACAACTTTCCCATAGCTAGGAATTACTAACTAAAGATATATAAATATATATTATGAGAGAAATGTTCTTTGCAATATTGAAGCTTTACAAGAGGTGGATAGAATGAAACCACAATCAGCCTTCATGTGTAAGAAACAAAAATAATAGTCATAACCATAATTTCCCTTCAAATTTTTCTCTTTTATATTTATAATGTATTGTATAAAGCGGAAAATTGCAAGGAAATTCACTTTCTATTTTGCCACTTAATATTGTGATTCTGCCATATGTATATTAATTATAATTATAAAATGAAAAGTAACTCAAATAATTTTTTTCGTTGTCAACCTCAGTAGGAATTGACTTTAAAAAATTCTTTTTCTATATTACTTGTTATTCATACAACTTTGGAAGTTTCATACAACCTTATTAATGGGCTTTGATTCATGTAGCTTTAGACTTATGCAGCTCTTTCGTATGATTTTTTATTTAGCAAAATTTAGTTTCGAATTAAAATAATTAAATATTAAGATTTATATCTTTATAAAACTTGTACACAATCAGTAATTTTTCTTTTCCGAATGTCTTCCTTAAGTCGTCACAGCAAGGAAGACAAGTAGACTTTAAATAGAGTCAAATGTGATACAAATGAATAAAAACCTTTATAAATAAATTGATTTTGTAGACCACATTGTTTAAATAATTCGAACAGACGATATTTAAAAATAAGGAATCAATCCTTATCCCTTACCCAAAATTTACTATGATTCTAAATATAATACTGTAAGAGAAGTTGTAAATTTATTCATATTGGTATGAAATTTTGGTCAATGAGCCATTAGTCTCTATAAAGGAGAGAAAAATGTTGATTACACCTTCAATCAAATGAAGGTAAAATGAATTTTCAGTTTGATATTCATACAGATTTTTTAAATTTTCATTACTGACTGGAGACAGTACTAAACAAAAGTTCTGAATAAAAATAACTGTTAGTGCAAAAATACTACGGTAATAGTTTCTTGAAAATGAAAATTCTTTGTTTCCATAAAATTAAATATTTAATGGATTGTTATTAAAAATTACTTTTTTTTATACAGATTATATCTAAAAGGCTCCGTACTTGGATACACAGCTGTGATTTATTTGTAGTTTTATTCATGCATAAAATGACTTTCTCAAGACATTGATTTTAGGAGTTATTCAATGTAAACCTGTTCTCTGTGCCAGAAGTTTGTATTTTATAAATAGTTTACTTTAACACTCTTCTAAACTTCTCATGATAATGTTTTCCAAATATTCCTTGAAAAATACATTTAATTGGGTAACCATACACAGTTGAGTCAAGGCCCTTTTCTTCAAGAGGAAAGCTTTATTGCTGGCAGTGGCAGTAGTACCAGTAATATCTAAAGAAATTCTCAGTAGAGATAAATTAAAATTTTTATTTTTAGAATTGTTGCCAACAGCTTCTAAAGCTCTTGCTTCTAAGAAGTTACTTTTCTGTTAAGTTAGACCCAACTCTCAAGTTATGCTTATAAACCCCACAACAATGCTCTTTTGAATCATACAAGTTTATTTGCCATTAATTAGAACTTAAATGTCATTAACATTTTAAATAAATTCAGTACTTCTTTCCAACACACACTGAATGTGATTTAAGTACTACATTTATAAAAAAATTATAACTTACCTTTAGGAGAATTATCAAAGAAAAAGCAAAATGTGGATGGTAAAAATGTCTGACAATCTTGTGCTTCCATTTGATAAGATGGACACAAGTCAACTACTATTGTTTCATTTTACAGTTGATGGAGAGTATTAAAAAAAAATAAAGTGATATAACTTGTCAACATTCACACATGAAAGGGATTTGTATGAATGATAACACATTCTTGGTACTTTTATTGAAGTTTTAAGAAATATACTGTATTTCAAAGATTGTTATTGTAATCATTTGATTTTACTGATTAAATCATGAGTAATTATTTAACCCTAGAATGCTATTAGATTGAATCTAACAGTTTTAGTTGCTCTGAAGGAATTATTTTATCTTTTTGTTGTATACGACTAAGCTTCTAAATATTCTTCTCAAGAATGTTGGCCAGCTACTATCCAGATTTTGAGTAGATAGTGTGATTAAGAGGGTAACTAGGGCTGAGAGAAGAGACATGCGTCGCCTATGTTAGGGAGTGCCAACATGTATGAGCGATCACGCGAGTGATGTGTTAGGAACAACCTAACGACGCAAGTAATTGAGTAACTGGCAATACTGTAATTTTTCTGTCTGTTATTTTACAAATAAATATGCCATAGATGTATTTAATAAAACTACTACAAAAACTGAAAAACTCTCTGGCAGACAAAGGACTTTTTCCTAGTGAATTACAAACTGTGTTATAGGGTTAAAGTAGTATAAGTAATATGGGATTCTACTTTTATTAGTAAATAAAGGATGAAATATAAATTTCTTTTATGGCATTTCTTCTCAATACCTGTTAGTGCAGAAAGTCTTACAATGTTTTTCCTGGCAGCCCAATAACAACGAATTTCTTTGTAATTGCACACCTCAAATTTTGTTCTTCTGAAATAAAAAAACTGACAAACCTGCTTTTTATGTAGCTTTACCATAAGCTATAGTCTATGAATAAAATACTGTATAATTCACTTGTTTCAGAGCCTTTCAAGAACAGAAATCGCCTCAGACCCAGAAATATCAGCAACAAGGTTCGCAACAAACTAAAAACAAGCCTAAAATTAGAATATGAATTCTACTACTGGTTAAAAGACAGACTAAGGAAGCAGTTCAGTTTATTGTGATATTAATTTAATATTTAAAATGATTTTTATTTTTAAAAATAAAAGAGTTACCAAACAAAATTGTTTTCTTATTTTTCAGAAGAGATACATTTTATATTATTGTTTAGCTTAGCAGAGAGCACAAAGTGAACAAAGATGAATAATATGTCAAAATATCTGGTGGTAGAAAACTTTTTGTAGAATTTAATCTAAGTTCTTATCTATAAATACAGAATGCTTATTATGATATATAGGTAATTGGTAAATATTATTAACACTGTCATAGTCACAGTTGACTTTGACTGACCAGACCGTCTACTATGTTGTGTTATTGTGCTATTTTGGTGTTCTACAATGTCGTTGTCCTGAGACTGATTTTGATTATATATTCAATTACCGTGCATTTTATCCTTTAGAATATATTATGGTAGTTTTTTATGGTGCTTGTATATTTTGAAATTTTTGCTTTTGTTCACTTTATTGTTTTTGTTGACAAAGATCAGTGGAGTGTCGATAATTCGAGGTAGATGGGACCAAGACCCCTTGGATTACCGAAAACGCGGATTACATGGAAGTACATTCAAGTGCATTAAAAAAAATAGAACTTTATATGAACATTTCTTGAAAGTCTAACTCATTGCCTTTGCAAGCCATATTGATATAAACATTTCTTGAAAGCCCAACTCATCTCCTTTACATAGCGTATTGCTATAAACATATCTTGGAAGCCTGACACATTTCCTTTGCATACTGTACTGATATAAACATATCTTGGGACCCCAACTCTTTTTTTTGCATTTCCTATTAATAAAAATATTTCTTGGAAGCCTGACTCATAATTTTCTTTCAAATAGATAAAATATTCCCATATAGAAATGAGCTCCAATTATATGATAGCTAGGTATATCGGGACTCGGATTTTCGAGACTACGTTATAAAATTTCTTGGTCTTTGTAAATTGTATAGTGTGCAAGCATGGTGTCGTGTATGGCAAAATTTCTTCTTGTTTGTTAGATGTACGTACTTGTAGTTTAAGATAGATCTCTTGATAGATGTACGTCTAGATGTTAGATGCTTGTACAATCATTACAAGACTCCTGCTCTGTTATGTTGTGACTATGGTGGGCTTTTGTGTTGTGTAGGAGTGCAAAAACCACACTGTATTTTAAAGGGCAACCTAGTATTTAAGAGTTCAGAAGAATGAAGTTATTCTTTGTGATGAATGGTCATGACATGTCAAAGTTATGTAATTTTGTTTTTGTGTGTTATTGTTACGGTTTCTGCATACAGTGTGTTGTCTATCAGGGTGTGTTTATATCTGTTTTTGGGCAATATATTTTAGTGTCGATTTTGTACTGTCCTGTTGCACTGTCTTCGTTGTTCTTGGGTATATTTAAGTTGGTGTACCATGGAGTAGAAAGTGCCATGTTTGAGTTGTTTTGGAAGGTTGAATGTATTAATCTGTGGTGGCTAGTTTTATATACAATTTGTTTTGTTTAGTAATGATGAGATCTAAGAATTGATTTTTATTGTTATTTTATTTCAAGTGTGGATATAGTATTGTTGTTCAGTACATGTTTATGTAATTGTGAAACATATAGATATGTCTTTATTAACTTTAAATAGGATTATGGAGTTGTCTATATATCTTTCCCTGTATATTATCTTGTGAACATTTCAGTTAATATTTATGATGTATTTTTTTTTCTATGTTAGCATGAATATTTCAGTCAGGAATTCTCATGGATAGGCCTTTATTTTGCATGTAGTATCTATTGTTGTATGTGAAATATTTTTGGGATGTGACGAGTTCTGTTAGTATTATGATTTCCTTATTGTGTGTTTTGTAGGGGTAGTTTTTGTGTATTTTTGGTATGATGTTGAATGTTTGTGGTTTGTTTTTATTTGTTGGAGGTGTCTTTTAGGCTTTAAAATAAGATTGTATTTTGTTGTGTAGATCTGGCTTCTGTAGTATGGGTGTAATGTTGCCCTAGTCTATTTTTATAAATCTGAGGTTATGTTGGTGTTGTTTTTATTTTATTGAATTTAATGTTTTGATTTTGTTATTAGTATTGTGTTGTGAGTATTTGATTTGTTCAGGTTATGTATTATCTCTTGTCATAGATATATATAGTAATTGGTGTCTGTGGTCTGTATAGCTGTTTAAGAATCAAGTAGTATTTTAGTAAGTTTTTTGTGTTGATTGTTGCTTTTGTGGTATAAACTATACATTGGAATCACAAGATAAAATAAGGTTTGAAATATTTGTCAATTTCTTTTCTTTTTTTAAATGAAATAAAATAAAATCTTAAATAACTGCAAACAAATTCTAGAGAAGTTTAGAAAGGAACTTTCCTAGTAACCCCCGTAAGAGAGTAGGCGATTCAGACATGGAATCCTGCACACATCAACTATAATTTTCCCAGTGTCATTATCTATTTTTATTCCACATATATCCATCTTCACCACTATATCAGTGCAGAAATAGACAGCAGCAATAAGAGGTGCTTTATCTAAAGGGGATGTGAAATGGCACACGAGCCATTATTCTTATCTGTAACACAGACCAAGGAATTTTATGTTCTTATTTTAACTTCATCTCTATTCCGAATTAAATTATGCAGCTATTTATATAAAACTGAGCAAAAACTATAACGGAGATTTCATTCGTTCTAATTTATTTTGAAGACAAAGCCATCTTCTTCGATATAAGTTCATTGCGAATAATGCCCTTGGAACAAATTAAATATTATTTGTGCGGTTAATTTACTATCTATAAAAAGTATAAGAACTAAACAGATAAGATTTACAATAAAACATATAGTTACAATGTTGAAAAGTATAACACTGTTTTTGAAAGATAACAAGTAATGGGGTAAGAGAAAAAAATTTTTAAATATTAAATTCAATATCTATAGAAGAACTAGATGTATCCTTTCATGGTTTGCTGTGGCACAGTGCGGTTCTATGGATGAGAAATGAGGAAGAAAACAAAGTATATGTTTCATAGAAGTTAAATTTCCCAATGTTTCAGAGGCTAAGGCTATATCATTTTTGATGAACCACTGCTAGAATCAATCTGATAAGAAATGTTTTCCCAGTTCCTCCCGACACATCCAAGAAGTTCACCCAACTCCGCCATTTATGATTTGTATTATCTGATCATAAATTCTCTTATGTTCACGCGTTAGTTTGGGAATGATTGACTGGATATATGATTGGAGCTACCAGTGTGTTAACTCTGTTTACAATGCAAATTCACATTTAATGAATGAATCAGTCACAGCTCGTCACAGTTGGGTTGGTGCTGTCTGAAACTACCTGTCCCGTAAATAACCTGTACTTACGATCTGGTGGATGGTGGAGGTAGATCACATAAAAGTAGTTGAAAAAAGGTGAACATTTATTTCAAAATGTATAATAATCTGAATGGGATGCAAGTGAATACATATGTTTTTATTAATAAAGAATGTAATTGGGAACAGGTTTTGTTTCACATGTGACTGTAGTTGTTGTTAGCTAGTATGCCTTCGAGTGATTACTTTGCTGTTGCTGAGTGACATAGTTCAGTTGCTGGTAAATAGCTGACCATTAAAAAAGCTTTTTGTAGAGGGTGTGGGTATGTTACTGATATGAACAATGGATAAAACAATCTTCAAAGCGAGTTGTATGTTGTGTAAAAATGTGAGCTCAATCGGTCCAGAATGTTTTGAGTGTTTGAAGTATGCGGAGTGTTCTCCTTCCCTATGGCAGATGGCACGGTTGCTGATACACAGGCGAGAGTCAAAAAAACCTTTTTTTCTTGTGGTTGTGGGAATGTTATTGACGCAAAAAATACTAAAGCAATCTTTGTAGTGAGTTGTATGTTTGTCAAAATTTGACCTCAATCAGTGCAGAACATTTTAAGTTGTTGAAGCATACACAAACCAACAGAACATTTTTATAAATAAAGATTTGAAACTTCAATGTAACTTAGCAATTGAGTACTGATTGTAACTTTGGCCCGTTATAACCCAATTATAAGCAGCACATTAATTTTAAAATATTACTGTAAATACAGTAAAACTTTGTTTAACCGTCACTCCTTAAATCGTCAGTTTCTGTTAACCGTCATTGCTGTAATAACAAAGTGCTTTAAGGCCTCCGCACACTGCAGCAAACAAAATGTTTGCAAGCGGAGCAACATGGTTGCAACCAAACCAGTCATGATTGTTTGCCTTCAGTCTCTCCCCACACTTGCGCAAACACAACAAAACATTTTTGATGGAATTATGAAATTCTTGGAAGTGCTCTTTAAGGAGTTTTCTCAAAAACGACCGTACTGTTTACTTTCCTACCCTAGCAATGCATTTTTAGTTTGACTCAAAATGTCATCTGACGACGAGATCGTTCCTCCTTTGTGGCAAAGCTTTTTATTTTTAAACCATCCATCATGTACCACTTCTTTCTTTTAGTTCCTTTTACTCCCAGATGGCTGGCATTCGTTCTCGCGCAAAGCCCTATTATAGAAATTGCGAATTTTGTTTTGCAATCAGCAACTGGAAATAAATTTCCTTTTACAACTAAATTTCTGTTTTTGGACTCTTTCAATTTGAAATTGTAGATGACAGGACGTGCTTCGACGGCAGCGACTATTTTTTTCGGCGTCACAATCCATCTATACAATATTACGCATCATTAAATTCGCTTTATAATTTATCCAAAATTGATTAACTATTGAAGATAGAGAGAAAAATGATAAAATCGTACTTACTTTGTTTGCTTCAGACAAGAAGGAGCCAAACACGGACGAACACATACTGGCGGGTTTTGTTTGGCAAACAGATGCCCGGCTAGGTATGCGCCCCCACAACTTACTTCCACGTATTCCTGAACTTTTCAGCCTGCCGCAAACAAAATGTTTCGTTTGAACATGATTGTTTGTAGCAGTGTGCGGCCGGCCTAACACTTTAGCTGTCGTGTCGGGCCAATTTGATCCGATGCCGACAGCCAGTAGGTCGAGCCGAATATCGTCGGGCCACTAGGCCCGACATTGTTGTCTACTAACTTTTTATGTTTATTTGTACTACTCAACTGGGGTTGCTACTTTTGGAATAATTAATGCACTGCATTAAACAACAAGCTTCACACTACTTACAGATATAATTGTGATGGTTTTTGTAATAAATAACATAATGCAGTATAAAATAGTGCCCTATTTTATAAAGACTCATTCGCTTTATACACATCGATGTGGGATTGGTGTATTGAATTTATGTTTGTATTTTCCAAATGTTAACAACTATTTAAGGCTTGTAACATTCAAAATACGTTTTAAAAAAATAAATTTCTGAGTGATATGTGTAAAGATGAAAAAAATTGAAAAAAATACTTTAAAAACTGTTTACAAATTTAATTTAATAGTAGGATTAGGAAAATGTAAAAATACTGTATTATGAAGAAGTAGACAATCCAAACTTTGTTTTGTAAATTTAGTTACAAATTGGTTAAAATGTTTACAATTAGCATTATATCAAGTTTACAATAATTGGATGGAAGGCAGTTAAGTTAAACAAATATAAAACAATTAAATTCATACAATCAAAACAAAAATAACATTCAATTGAACATTCATCATAAAAGGAGTTAAATTTAGGGTATACATTTACATTATATGTGAAAAGCAATCAGGTAGTATGATACACGAAGTGGACAAACAGTACTTACAAAACAAATTAAACTTTTGTTATTACAACCATAGATAGGGGACGTTGTAAAATTTGATGAGCTCTTGTTTATACTTAAGTCTTTTTCTTGTATTCTTTTAGACCAGCACCAGCGTTAAATTTAAAGAAAATAATATCACCATCTTCTACTACATAGTTACGTCCTTGTTGTCGGTATTTTCCAGCAGCCTTTTAAACAAATAAAGCACAAGTATTACAAACACAGAAACAACTTTATGAAGATATTTCTAGTGATTTGAAAGGAACTGAATAGGATGAGAAAAGGCATGAAGTTATGTCACTAGGCACCATCAAAGTAAAGACTCCATCAAAGCACCATCAAAGTAAACTTTTGACAAATAAATTTATCATTTCTAAAGGATACCTTATAGTAACACTAGGATATTCCCAGGCTAAAGTTTCAACTATAATAAAATAATAAGTAAATCTTATTGTCTATTTAAATAGAGGTTAAAATACCAACCAGGTCTTTGACTTACATTACCAGAAGTTTTTTTTATGTAGTTTTAATTTAGTTCTATTCTAAAGCCTTAACTTTGTAGATACCAATTTAGATATCATACACTCCAAGTAGTAGATATAGACATATCAATTAACAATACTGAGAGGGGCCAGTTAACATTTTTTTTTATAACACAATTTGATACATTGTCATCCATTCTGTTAATAGCTTTTATGTGCCAATTTGGGTAAATGCAGCAGGTTGCAGAAGTGAACTTTCTTTTTACTCATGACAATCTTTTTGCTTGAGCTAATCCGTATATTCCTTGACAATTTAATGAAATGCCATTGCATACTACTTTGCAGGAAGCTCACAATCACTTTTAATGATTACAGACTAAAAAATCCTCTATTTTTAGTATTCCATACTTTGCTTCTTCATATACAGTGGAACCCCTTAAATCCGAACTAATTGGGGCTACAGCCCGTTCGGATTTGCCGAAAAATTTTGGATTTGCTGTGTATTATAGATTTGAAAGAAGTGAGTTTTTTAATTAACGAACAATATTAAAGCATTCATTATAAATTTCTGTATCAAAAATTAAATAGTTTTGCAGTGCTACAAGTGAAAAGTCTTTGGAGCAATCACACGATAGTTTCTTTGAATGAAAAAATTGAAGAGGCTGTATTTTTATGAATTACACAAGAGAGGCAGAAAGGAGTTCCAATTAGTGGGCCATTATTACAAGAAAAGGTATTACAGTTAAACAAACTAATGAACTGTGATTTGGAATTTATTGCTAGCAATAGATGGTTGGATAGATGGATGAGAAGGCAACTAACGGTAAGCGGGGTGAAGTTATTAGCTGATAATCTTGCTGCAAAAGAATATTTAGACGAATTGACAGATTTGGTTTTGTCTGAAAATTATTCACCCCAGCAAGTGTATAATGCGGACAAAACTGGATTGAATTTTAAAGCCCTTCCCAATAAAAGTTTTGATTCTAAAGACGAATCTTCTGCGCCAGGTTTTAAAACGAGCGAAGAGCGTCTCACAGTTTTAGCCTGAAGTAACACCAAGGGAACAAATAAGCTACCATTAATGGTGATTGAAAAATCCGCCAAGTCACGAGCCCTTAAAAATATGAACTTGAATGATCTCCCTGTTCATTACAGAAATCAGTGCAAGGCGTGGATGACTGGTAGTATTTTCAAGGAGTGATTCAAAAATTAATTTGTTCCTTCAGTAACAAAATTTAATGAAAAAAATAGACTGCCACCAAAAGCGCTACTTTTGATAGACAATGCTCCTTCACATCCTTCAGACATGCAGTTGGTATGTAAAGACATAAAAGGAATTTTTCTCCCACCTAACGTGACATTGTTGCTACAGCCTAAGGATCAAGGTGTCCTGCAGAACATAAAACTGAGCTACATAAAAAAGCTTCTGCAAACATTAATTAAGGAAGATTGTTCTCTTTCTATTCAAGAAAAACTAAAGACGATTACAATAAAGGATGTAATTTACTGGGTAGCTGAATCCTGGAATAATATCACAACACTTTACTGCAGAAATCTTGGAAGAAGCTCTGGCCTAGCCTCGAATTTGTGGAAACACCACTTAGAACACGGGTTGATGAACTGAAAGCTCTTTCAGTTCATTCAAAGAGTACCAGGATGTGAAGATGGTGTAGAAAGTTGCCTGGAAGAGTGGACAGCACTAGATAACAATGAAGAATATACCGAGAATGACATAGTGTCTATGGCCCAGGATCCACACGATGACAGTGTAGCAGATAGTGATAGCGAGGAAAAAGATGCCTCTACGAATGCTGTTAATTATGCAAAAGCTGCCGTCACTCTCGACATTATGTTGCCTTACGTAAAAAAACATGCAGCTGCAACACCCAATGATATTATGCTAATACGACGGTGGGGCAAAATCGCATCCTTGAGAAGAAAGTCACTTCGCCAGATGAAGACTACTGATTTTAAGTGAAACATATAGTTTAGTGTTTGTCTTTTTTGTTTTATTTTACTGTCAATTAATTCTAAGTTAATGAAGTGATACAGTAGTACAGAATAGGCCTCCGTATTATATCATGTTTTTACATTGTCAATTCCAATATATTACATATCTCAGTCCTGTTTTACATAAGTAGCAAACTTTCAGTAATTACTCCATTAAATTTTAGATACTTTTTTTAAAATTTGTTTTCATCAAATCATGTTCGGATTTCGAGGGGTTTAGGATTTGAGGGGTTCTATTGTAGTTTAAAATCCTTTTCTAATAATCACTTCTGTCCTTTCTAATAGGGGCTGATACATCATCACCAGAGTTTAATATTTTAAACACATCTTTTAACAACTTTCACAATGTGAAAATCTTATGATTTTACAGAAAATTATGTTTTGTGGGAAAGTCCTAGTACTACCATACTGCAACGTCAATGTCAACTATGCTGCAAGGGAACGCCAACTTTTGAAAATTAATCTACACAAATGTTTCTGTATTATTTGACTATGTAGTCTATATATAAAATTATACTTGTACCTTAACTCTAAGAAAAAAAACTAAAAATTATTGAATTCAGACAAACGTAATTTATCTGAAGAGAAAATTCAGCAAAATTTTAGCAGAGAAAAAATTATGTGAGCATATGTTTACTGTTTATTGACAGTGTCGGCGTCTGAACAAATCTGAAACATGAAATTCTATACTATAATAATGGGAACATGATTGCTGATGCCAGGGTCAATTTAAATCCGCAACAATAGTTACACAGGGTTGTTACTTAGAAATGCATGTTTTTGACTTGTATAAGATATGGGGAATATCAACTGGTGAGAGTCGTGTGAGCATTGAGGAGGAAAGAGTATGCATTTTCAGTTGTAGTTATGATTAGAACTTTGAGCACCATAAATTTGCTTACTATGATATTACGCAAATGGTGACAATCCTTCAATCATTCATACCCAACAAGACTTTTGTATTCATTTTAACATTACATGGTATGATTCTATTCCAGATAATAAAGCATTATTGTGATGGATAGACAATATTAATATGAAAGGATCCCATGGTTAAAAAATCCTCCAAAACTGGCATAGACTATTTGTACAATGAAGAAAGTACGGCTTGGGACAGAGCAGAACGCTAGCTGTTCGAAGAGGATGCAGTCATCAGCTCTCAATCTAATTCAGAATGAGAAAAATTTAGGTTACACATCTTAAACTTCATCCGTTCAAGCTAGTTAGATGTTATTAATTAGGTAATGTAGATAAGAGACAGAGTGTAGACTTTTATAACCAAATAATGGAAATATTAATGATGAGGCCCATTTTCATGTGGGTGGAACTGTAAATAAGCAGAACTTACATCTTATATGTAGGGAAATGAACAGATCTTGAGATACTTCTACATAGAGGCGTAACTGTGTGGTGTATGGTTAATGAAGTAGAAATCATATGCCCTAATTTTTTTAAAATAAAAATGTTAATGCACAAAAGTAAATGGAAATGTTGGAAGGTTTTTTCTAGCTAGAACTGTTGTTCCAATATGGAAGTGTGTAATGTATGGTTTCAGCAAGATGGGACTATTGTCCCATATGGTTTGCATTTCAATGGATAAACATTATTTCTGTGTATTTTTTCAATGAACTTTCCTGGAAGAATAATTTATCACTTTCATTATGTCACTTGTCATCCAGTTCAACAGATCTTGCAAACAATTTGTTCTATGCGGACATTAAAATCTTGAGTCTGCATTAACAATCCTTACAGAATATTGGAAGTTAAAGAAGCTATTCACCAAGAGATCAACAGCATTCCTAAATATTAAATATTGTTCTAGACAAAGATTAGAAAAAATGTTGTAAAGCTTTAAAAACTCCTGAACCTTTGGATGGTTGAGATGAAGGAACCAGCATAAGATGGAGGAGGGCATCTTAGTGAAGTAATTTTTAAGTACTGAGCTTTAATTGCATACTTTATGCACTAAATTGGTTTTTATAAATAAATATTTTGTTCATAATTGCCTAAGTGTGTCTAATTTGGAAAGCAAGTGCTTCATAGTGATAGCCTTATATTTATTCTAGAAAACTCACAAAAATATCAAAATGACTTACTTTTACAGCTGCTTCTGACCCTTCTTCTTTAAAATCCTCATATTTCATAACTTCAGCCATAATAAAACCTTTTTCAAAATCAGTATGAATTCTTCCTGCAGCTTGTGGTGCCTTTGACCCTTTCTGAAATATCATCATAACTATAGTTAAAATAATTACATTGATCCAACTAAATGTTAAAGTCACTTTAGATAATGTTATTGGTTAAAATATAAAGATAAAATAATAAAGTTAAATATAAAACAAAAATCTAACATTTATAAAAGATTATTGAATAGTAAAAAAGAAAATTAAAAAATATTTAAAAAAGTATCAAAGTGGTGTAAATATGTTTTGCATTTTAACGACTACGTAGTATTAATCACTTCTACATTGTTTATGACTTCCGAACTTTAAATTTTGTAAATTTGTAGAAGTTCGGATAGTCATAAACTAATGTTAAAGTGATAAATTAAGATTCACCGAACGTAATAGACTACAAAATTCAAGTGTGTAATATTATTGCCCAAATATTACATATTAAGGGTAGGAAACAATATAAAATTATTTTGGTAGGAAAACTAGCGGGAATAACCATTACAAAGACATAGGTACAATAACATTAATACAAATATTGCAGAAATACGATTAAAAGACTAGATGTTATGGTTTGTTTGTACCTTTGAAAGAATTGCTTGGAGAATGATTTCAACAAAAATTATGTACTAGGGCAAAGTGTATGCAATTGGTTGAGGGTTTACTGTCAAATTAGGAATATGGATGGTTCAGAATTGTTAGAAAAAATGTGAAGAGCATGTGGAAGAGATGTAAACAGACATAATGTAGAAGACATATAAAACAGCTGAAGGATTGATTTAAGTATATTACTAATCAATAAACATATTCTAAAAATTACCATTTGTGTTTGACGTACTTAAGTAAAAGGTAAATATGTTGTAATATTATAATACAATATAATTATAATACAATTATAAAAATGGTAAAGTTTTCAAAATTAATGTTATGTTATAAATTATGGTTTATTATATTTTTATTTGTTAAAATTTTTTTTTAATTCTTGAAACTGGTATTTTATTTCTTTAAACAATTTTAAATTCTATTTCAGACGTAATAACCATGTCATCTATTGTAAAACCATTGATCTAAATCATTCTTAAGATATAAAGTGAGAGCTGCATTTTATATGAAAAGAAACAAAATAAAATACACATGGTTCTAAAAATTTTGTTTTATTTTTAAGTGTACTTTGAGTAGATTTACCTGTATGGTCCAGGCTTTAACCTCATCAGTTCCTGCTGTAAAAAAAGTTTGAAGGTGAAGAGTTTTGAATCCTAGGACAATGATCTTATCTAATGCACTATAAAAAAAATCAATGTGTTAGTTTTTTATATATTTCAATATAAAAATCTGTTTTTTTATTGCTGAAATCCACACAGTATTGTTACAACTACATAATATTTACATGAGTATTGCATTATAAAATAAAAAGATAAGGTAAACCAATATGGAAAAATGGCATATTTAGTATTATTATATTGTAAATATTTTATTTGATAATATCATAATTTAAAATATCGTTAGAAATTGTTTGGAATTAATTTATAACTAAATTATGTAATTATTCAAACTAGATCCTTCAAATTTGTTTTCAAGAAGTAGATAGAGTTTCATTAGTTGAAAATATTAGAATGTAAATATGTTTTCTCTTTCTCACACTTATCTAAATTTTGGTATCTGCCCATCGTTAATACAAGCAATAACTTTACTAATTTTACACTACTTAACTAAGTGAATACGTAATTGCTTACTTGCGGACGCGTTTCAAAACAATCGTTCCTTTTTCGAAGCTACATCAAGAAACTTCAATAACTTTACACTTACTCTTCCCACTTTCTGATTAGACTCAAAACTTTTTCAGGATTTAGGGATGTAAAGGCCTTTATTCTTTAAGGTAAGCGATTCTTCGGAGTTGCTGACTATTTAAATGGTTTCAGTAATAAAAAATAATTAATCATTTTCCATATTATGCTTTTATCTGCTTTTTAATAAATAACAAATAATAAGTTTATAGAAACTCTACTTGTATAAATATTAAAAACTTCCAAGAAAGATATAGATATGGTTTTCTGTAATTTGGTTACACAAAAAATTCAAATGTCAACCAAATAAAATTGAAGGAAAATAAATCCGAATTTGTAAACAACAAATTGTATGAAACCCATAATATTTGTTTGTTAAATTTATTAAATGTTATTCAATGGCCATGTCTAAGGAATGTAAGCATATACTACCATGAATGTTAAAAGCAGTATATATCATCAATACTTCACAAACAACGAAAATTGATATTTTAAATTCATTTTGTTCAAAAACTTTATGTGAAACATAAAAACTTGCTTATTATAAAAAAGTAAAATATGAAAATTGCATTAACTAAAGAAACTCTATTGCTATTTGAGTGGTTTCCTCTGAAAACATCTGAACACGTCATATTTTTTGAAAGCGTTGCTCCATTCACTAAACTTTTGGTATACTGCTGTAGATTCCTGTAAAGATTTTAAATATTTGTGTATCTGAAATTGCTAGTCTCAACTCCAGCAACACTGTACGATTTCAACATTGGGGTGAATGCCTGAAATCATCACTTCATTCCTAAGTTTATATCATGGCTATTTACTACAGAGTGAACTATGAGTGAACTTTGGGAAGGGTAGCATTGCTAACTTGCCAGAAAGACACTGTAGCTCAAGATACCAATTTAGATTTTTGTGAGTGTCTGTCAAAATGACAGACGGCTGAATTTTCAAAGCCAAGATGTATGCTGTGTGCCTTTTTTAAACACCATTTGTTTGGGGAATTATCCCCTAAACAAACATGCCATAAAATATAGCACATCTAAACATCATTTAATTCAACAATTTTTTGTTACAATTGGTTTCTGAACTCAAAATTAAAGCGAGTATAGAACAGTTAACAATGTGACCAAAGTGAACGAAATTGAATATTTTGAATTTTAAATTTATAGCAGAAAGTTTTAAAATGAAACTGCAATGTCATTAAATTGTGTTTAAATAGACAACTTGAAGTTGATAATTAAAAAGACAATAGGCAATACTATTTTGACAAACTTTGGTGCAGCTACAATAAATGGAAAATATTTTTGAAAAAACATTATCCTTGTCATAAACAGATGATTTTTCCAGAAAGAAGGCGGAAGGCAATCTGGTACTACGAGCAGCAGTTGTGTGGGGTTTGTGACACAATGCAACGGAGACAACAAAGCCTGTACTTTGCTGTTATTCAAACAGAAGCTGGTAAAAAGGGTTAAAGCTTTGTAGTTAAGAAAATCAATTTGACAGAGCATATAATTTTTTGTACAAATTCGAATGAATTTTCATTTCAATTTTATTAAATGAAATTTTGTAAAATTTAAATAGGAGGGTTGAGAAGTTTAATTAAAAATCAGTAAAATTATTATAGTTCAACTTCCTGTAATCCAAAATAAAAAATGTACGACGATTTCGGTTTACTGGATTTTTCGAATCACCGGAATGTATTCATACTACATACACATACAACATAAATACGGCTACATACATGACTATATGGTATTATATTATATATTATGGTAGTATATTATATGGCTTAAATGTTAATCGATCTTTGCTCATTTTTCACCCTGGTGCCCAGTCTCTATACTTGTGAACTAAAATTTTCTTCAGTTAAGCTTTCTAAAATAAGCCACTTTCATCGGCACTGTAAACCTGATCGGAACAAAAATTTAATTCACTAACTTCAATGACAGATTAACATTTAAAGATATACTTTTTTTTTTAATTAAAAGTTGAAATGGCTAGAAAAGTTTGATTATATATGCAGAGCTTGCAAACATACATAAAATGTTCAAGGTTAAATGATGATATTACTTTTCAGGTAGGTTTTTCAATAAATTAATTTATTGGTCTCTGTAAATGAATTAAAATGAATGTTTATATGTTTTACTAATATGATTTTAGTTATAATTATAATACACTTTAAGTAAACTCAAGTCAAATTATAAATAGATTTTAAAGATTCTTTGCATAAACTGACAAGACAGTTTAGCTTCCATACAAAAATTTTTTTGTAGATGTATATACAAGACCCAAATATACTATTATTAAATCCTACTAAGCAATCTATTAGGAATAGAAAAAAATAATTGTCAAGGAAGGCTAGATATAATAGATAAAAAGCCAACAGATTCATAAAAAAATAAGTCAATAAAGTAAAAGATCAATAAACATACACCAAACTTAATATAACTATGAAGTAGGCACACATTTTTATTTATAGAAAAACTAAGAATTAAAATTCTTTACTAATAATATAGACAAATTTAATGTTTTATTTTCCACACAAACAAAGTCTACAGTTTACAAAAAAAAATGTGTAACATTTCTTGATATTAAACATAATGTACCATGCAAGACCATAGGGGAGGGCAAGAAATGCCTTTTACATGGCAATTCTTTAACTACCAACACAATTAAAACTGAACTAATCTAAAAGTTTTATAATGACTTGACTACAAAATAAAAATTATGAAATTATACATATTTTTTTAGATCTTTTTTAATTAAAGTTGTTTTAGATTAAATGAGATTTTTATTTAGATTTAGCACAATTTTGTTTTCAGCACCATTTTTTTTATAAATGAATTTTTTAAAAAATATTCTTTGTTTTTTTACCAGAATTTAAAGAAATACTAATTACTATTAATGTAGAACAAATTAAAACAGAATAACTGAAATTGTAAAATAAAAATGTTTAAGTTGTTCGAAAATATTTATTGAATATAAAATAAGTTGATTAAAAATAAGTGAAAAAAATGAATATTAATTAGAAACAATAAAAAAACTAACACACAGTACAACATTTTTTAAAAAAACATCTTCATCTTAGTTTCATTTTACTAGAAACAATCTATAACAACTTTATGTAATCAATTAAAAGAACATAGCGGCAAATTGTTTCAAAGAAACCAGGTTAAGGTAGAAATTATATGCCAGGCCTAACATTTATTCAACAATAAACACAGACATTACACGTTGATCTCTCTCAGCATAAGCCAACGTTTAAAACCTTTTCCGGTAATACAAATTAAATGCAATGACACACAAGAAGGGACATTAACAGTTTTATTAGCTGGTCATATTAGCCAGAGTCTATTGAACGAATTTCATTAGTTATTTCCAATTGTGGAGTAGTTATTACAACTGTAGACGGCCAGATAATGGGAGGGTTCTGTGTCCTTGGCGCCACAACAATCATTGTAATGGCAGCAAAACAATTCTCGGAGCAGTTTTAAAAGAAAAGAATCTAATAGGACAAAAAACCAAAGATGAGGCACAAGAAGAAAGGATTGAATAGCTTTGGCTTTACCTAACGACTTAATGGAATTATTTCAATTATTTATACAAACATTAAATTCATAAAGTATTAATGTCAAGTATTAGAAGCATTAGGTATTATAAAGTTTATAAGTACTTTACAGCAATTCAATAATTTATCTACTACATAAAATGTTTAATTTCCAAAATTATAATTTTTTAAAGTTTAATACTAAATTTGTAAGTTAGGAAATACCTTTTAATATTAAATTAGGAAAAAAATAAAATTAACGTTGGCATAAAACATTACTTTGTCAAGTGATACCAATAGAAGTAATTTAAAAAACTTTAAGATGTACAAAATAAAAACATATAAAAGTATGAATTTTGTATATTCAACCAAATTTATTTTGAACAAAACATATTTTTGTTATAAAGGGTTTTTTAATTTGGGTAAAATTTAATTACATATTCATGGTATAAGGAAAATATTACAAAATTCTAGTTCTATATCTATCACCTTTGCTTTTATGGAGCTTTTGAGGAACAAACCTGACCAAATTCATTGATTAATTTTGTTTTAACTTTCAAAGTAACAATGTAAAAAACTTGTTTCTCTTGTTTATTTATTTTCCAACTTTATATGCATAGCCCAGTGAAAAGGAAGCTAATACTTACTATAAAGAACTTCTAGAAGTAGTAATATATTCAGTGCATCTCAGAAAAAAGAAAAAGACCGAATGAACTGGTGAAGTGATTTATGCACAGTGTAGAACTATATCATACTGAGTCCTGAGCATTATAATAAAACAAAGATAAACTATTGAAAGATATAAAGAAGAAAGATAAAATTTTAATACTATAGTTATGTAGAAAAATTGACTAAAAAACTAGAATCTATAACAAAAAATTTATGAATTGGTTATGGAAATTTAGTGAAAAGCCGTTAGAAGAATTCACTGGAAGCAAAATAAATACCATTAAAATGAAAGCTATGCTGTTAATCATATGCTGACATAAAGTAGGAAAAGAGAAGTTTTTAAGAAAGTTAGAAATGATAGGCCTCTCTGGGAGAAAATTGTGAAATACTAAATGAAATGGTGAAATACCCAAGTATGGTCAAATACTAGATACATTTTAATAAAATGTAACAATATTTTTGAATATAAATTTTTGTCATTAATAGAGTTTCAGGAAGTACTCCCTTATCTAGAAATGTTCAGTTCTAATAAAAGAATTTGTTTATATCTACTTATAAAAAACGATTTATGTCTTTAAATGTTGATATAATTCAGATAAATTTAGTAAAGTTTTTGAAAAATCAAGCCTTATTCTTTTGTATTTCAATGTCTATTTCCAGTATTTAATTTTTATTATTTCCAGTATTTAATTTTTATTATTTCCAGTATTTAATTTTTATTATTTCCAGCATTTAATTTTTATTATTTCCAGTATTTAATTTTTGTTATTTCCAGCATTTAATTTTTATTATTTCCAGTATTTAATTTTTATTATTTCCTGTATTTAATTGAAGATTTTGGAATATGATTTACAACATGCAAACGTATTAGCAATAGCAAGTGCCTTACTATGTCTAATAATACTTTGTTCCGTTTAAAAACACCAATGTGAGCAAAATTTACAAAACTGTTTATATTTTATAGTAGAAAAAAAACAGTTTTAAAGCAAAAAACTAAACTTCCCCTAAATGAAAACAGTTACATTAAATAGCAACCATAGCAGAAAAAAAATTAAAAACTAGGTATTCCACAGAAGATTCTAGAGAAACTAAATGAATGAAAAACTGAAATACTTTAAAAGTTGAAATTGAATGTGAGCAAGAGAGGCGGGTGGGGTTGTGGAATGTACAAGGCAGACCTATCATTATATCAAAGATATCAGTATAGGGTCATTACATGTGGAGGCCTTGAGTCAATTTGTCTCTCCAGCCATTTTGTCATTGCTGAAGAAATTAATGGTTCTTCCTTACCTGGCTCTGGAGGGAGTTAATCATAGGTTCAAGTCTAAATAAAATATCACAAAAACAATTCTGTCGAATCAAACATTACAGCAAGCTGACTTACTTTCAATTATTTTACATCTGCTCTGTCATTTTGATATTAATACATTTTTTGTACCCTTTTAAATAACTGTACCCCAGTATATTTTATAGTTTATTTTACTTTAATGTTTTACCTAGTAACAATTAAAATAAGTTATCTGAATTTATCTAGTAATAGAAAAGTAAATAAAAAATAAACTAAAAATTTATTTTTTACAATTTAAGTATTTAGTGAAAGACATATGAGTACTTTTGTAAAGATGTTAAAAAAAATGATTTTCAAAATATGTACAAAAAATATACAGCCAAAAAAAGACTAAAGTAACACCAAGAAATCTTGCTGATTGCACTCTTTCATTAGTCACAGCTGGTTAGTTGTTCATCTAATAACAATGAACATCTGGTCCAATGTCAAAGCCTAGGTGTAAACCTTAGGAAATCAAACAATATTAACTTATTTTATAGGAATGTGTGGGCCAGGTTCAGAATTACATGTATTTCAGTCAACAAGTAACACCAATAGAATTACACAAGCTGGTAATATCTTATTTTGGTTAAAAATATTGCAACAAATATTGAACAAATCAAATTATTACCATGTAGCATTGTTTTCCTCCAAATATTTTGCTCTTTCTACGGGTGTCATGTCCGCTAATTTGTTTTCAAAAATGCCTGAGAACGGGATGATCGTTGCACCAGGATCATTCTTGTCAACCCATTCCTTTATTTTAATCAACCTGGTTAAAACCAACCACAACAATTACTATTTGAAACCACCTTACATTATGTGACAAAAAATAGCAAAAGAAAATATAATGAGATTTTCTAATATTACCATTTATTCTTCTTCCTAATATAGTCTTTTTCTGATAGGTTTACTAGGTAGATACCAGGTTTTGTCGTCAAAAAAACATGTTTGTTTAAAAACTCAATCTGAAAAAAAGATCATAATTATTTTCCAGTTTGATTAAATAGCCTATTTAGAACAAAAGATATTTTTATAATTTTGCATTAATAGTTTAGGTTTAATTTTGTTTATTACAACCAATTATAAGCAATAAATCAATAATTTTTTTAATTAAAATTATTTATAGGCTATATCATATTTTGTCTATAAATGGCCACAATAAACAAAATTAATAAAGACATATAACTTAAATATTGATCAATTTCCTTCTTAAAACTCCTAAAAAAAATAATTCATAAAACAATAAAAATACCATGAAGGAAGGGCAAAATGTGTAAATCTTGCTGTGTGTAAATATATATATATATATATATATATATATATATATATATATATATACATACACACACACCTACATACACATATAATATTATACCTTGGATACAGGCTGCATTACCATAAATAGTATTTGAAACAAATATTTATAAATTCAAATTATTTTGCAAAAAAATTACAGTGTAATTACTTTTCATTGATATATAATTAATTTTATAACTGTTTACTTATACTTTGTTGTAATCATTGTGTAATGAATTTTGTGCTGAAAATGAAAACATATTATTCATAAGAGTTACACGAAATAATAAAGGCACATAACAGGAAATTTAGTTCCCTTTCCATAAAACATCAAATTAATTATGTATTTCAGAAACTTATTTTTAAATAGTTACCAAATTTATAAATTACTTTTAATCATTTGTATTATATTGAACTTATAACTTGTATTGTAAAAAACACATAACCTTTGATACATTTTAAATTTATAAGCAAATCAGTAAGAGACCAATTATAAAACAATGTTTCATAAGTTATTGGAAAAAACATAGGAACTTATTTCACTGGTAGAGTAGCAAGTGTGCTCCATAAATAAAATGAAAATTACAAAACACATCAGCATAGTAAGTTGCTGCACCTTTTCATTAGTTTTTTCAATGTTATAAAAAAATTTGTTTTGAAAAAATCAATATGATTAACAACCATCTTTAATTATTAAAAAAAAACAATGAGACTTGTTTGAAACAATCTAAAAATAAAAAAAAGACTTAAATAAAACAAAATAAATAAGAAGTTATGTTTGTTGAACATAATGAATTTTTGTTGTAGTCAGAAGTTTAAAACAATTCTTTACTTCAATAACAATTTTAAATTTTTAGCCTACACAAATAATTCAAAAAGAGATTACAAGTGAAAAGATTAAGCATACCTCTATAGAACTCCAGTCACCAAATCGCAAGTGCTTTTTTTCCTCCACCAGAATAGACTTTACCTTAACGAAGAAATCCTAGACAGAACATAAATATGATTCTTAATCTCACACATAGATTATTTATAATTTTAAGATACTTAATTATAAAAACAATCAGCATCAGGAGATATTAGCCTCGCTGACCATACTATTAAATGTTGCAATTCTATGTTCGCCTCAATGGATAAAGCTACAAATTATTTCATGTCCGCTATTATTAGTAAAGCATTCAAATATCCTACGAATTTTTATAAATTTACAATAAATTTTATAGATTCGAATTTTTTGATCGCTAAACTCTCGTAGATATTTATCACCGATGGGTAAGCACTCCTTAGTAGCCGGGGAATATCGGCTTCAAGTTCTTGAATAGTTTCATTAAATGTTTGAATCCGGGTTTTCAACTGAGACCTGTCTCAGGGCCAAATATTACCTCCACACTTTTTAAATCGCATATTAATCTATCCTCTCGGCCACTGAAACCGTCTGCAGCACTTTTACAGCATATTTACGTAATGTCAAACATAACATGGAGACCTTGTTTTCCGGTGACCACTCATTAAACAAATTCGCCGTCTCAAACCTCTTCCTATTAAATGATGGGACACAAATTTTAAGTTTGTATAGAAAAAAACAAGAAGGTCTGAACATACCATTCCTAAATTAAATGATTCTCTATTTTCTAGTTTATGTTGATATTTTGAGCTTTGTTACATTTTTACATTTATGATGATAGTTTTTATTTACAAGAAAAAAAATATAAGTTACTGTCAATATCAATAATTAGTCTAGAGATTTGAATATACTTTACTCCTCTAATTATCATTCAAGAATATGTTATACTGTTTTACAAACAATGATTACAATACAGTGAACTGGGAAATGGTGTAACTTGTACCTCTCTATGGCACTTATAAAGAGTAGGTTGATTGAGGTGTGGACCTTGTACATTTGATAGCACAATCCTTCATATGGCCTGAACCCGAGAAAGTCCTAATTTTGCTGATTTATAAGAACAAATCAACATTACTACAAATGACAAATACAAAAGGAAAAAATATTTGACTAACTTAATATAAACTACTTGAGTAAAAGACCAATTATAACTTTGTAAAAACAAACAAATATTTTTCACGAGGTTGAATTATTTTCGATTATAATTGTTCTAATTACTATTTCATTATCTTGTCTTATAAAAAAGCACAATTCCTGATTTCTTATTACACACAAACACTGTACATATTATTTTATAAAATAAACCTGTATTTGAACATTTTCATATTATAATTTTTAAATTTTCATCCCTTACAAAGACACACTGAACCAAGCCTGTCTAATGCACTAGGGACTTTCTGGTACCTTATATAGGAGTAGAAGTTTAAATGAATTATAGAATTTGAAATTCTATAATTTCATATTATATTCATACAATATTAAAATTGTATGAATATAACTGTCAAATTTATTTTATAAAATTAGGGAAAATTTTTTGGCATTGTATTTTAATATATTTAATGGTTTTTTTTAAAATTGTGTTGTTTTTATGGTTATTATTATATACATCTTAGCAGGTTATATGGCCTTTGTTACAACACATGAATCAAATTGCCCATAAATTTAAAAAAACTACACAGACCAGATTTAATCATTTAAACTTTTCTAATAGATGTTTAAAAAGGTATAAAAGAATCTGCTACCTATATTAATATTTATGTTTAAAATAAATATTTATACAAATAACAATAGGAAAAGAAACAAATACTTGACAATATTCTTAAATCTGAAACAGGAGAAGGGCAAAGGTAAGATAAATGAGTGTGTTGATGGAAGAGTATTTGACAGATGTATTGTTAACTGTTGAGTCATCACACACAACTGCCATCTTAATAGAATCACATAGCCTTTAACCTCTGTTAGCAACCATCAGTCAAAACAAGTGTCATATTAACCCCTTTGATATATGTACAGTCATTCTAACATATCCATCTCAAGGTTAATCAATATTGCCATTGTTTCACTCCTGCCATGTGAGATGTGATCTGTTTATAGAGGTTATTAATAGTAATATCCACTCTGATTGTCTTATTCTAGAGATGTTTTATTAACTTTCATTTCTTCTGATCAAACTGTTTATTTAAAAAAATAAAAAAACATAACATGCAAGAAATTGTAGACATTTTTTATATTTTACATTGTTCTACTAAAAAGACGTTTTTGAAGAAAAATATAATTAAGCATAAGGATATTATTTCTTAATACAAGGTACAACATTTTATAATCAAAAACAATTTTTTTTAATTGTCAGACATTTTTCAAATTACATAAACATGACGATTATGAGGAATCAAAATAGAAAAAAATATATAAATAACATTAATTGGAATTATTTTATATTTATAACATTTTCTTAAAATTTCTAGCGTATTCTTTAATAACTTGAAAAGTGTTCTTTTGCTGAATTCTCTAGAAACAACCAGTGTAAAATGTATAGCAAGAAAAAATTAATTAATATCTAGAATTACATCCTCCTAAGAAATCATCTTTAGGATTTAATCAAAGTTCATATAGGCATGACAGTAATTGAACCAAATCACTCTTCATTTGTATAACACACAAAGACAAAGTTATTCAAATATTCTTCCTTTATTCACTGCTCCAATATATTACTTACATAAAAGAGATTTACAAATTCTTTTTTACTTTTTAATCAAAACACAACATACATTTTCTACTTCTAATACTTTCTACAGTTCTATAAAATAATTAAATGAAAATAAGAACCATAGATAAAATATCTCTAAGAAGATTAGGCCTAGCAATTACAACGTTATAAATAACATGCAAAATATGTTTTAATTGTGTATACAACTAGGACTTTGTTAAATAGCATGATACAATTTAATAAGTAGTAAATTTAATAATTCAGTTACTACAACCATTTAAAAAGTAATTTAAGAGCATTATCATGACTAAAACATTTTATTATTACAAGAAATAAATCATTTGTCAGTGTTTAGATTATTTATTACAGTACTACATACAAGAAATCCATTTCATTTTAACTAAAACATTACCTGAAACTGAAAGATTGAATTAATCTTAAAATTTGCCATAGACATGGCAAATGACCTTTAGAAATAGCTGTTTCACTACACAATGAGGAAAATAACTGAGAAACTAGTGTAGAGGATCAATGACAGTAATAGGATTTCATGTTTGTATATAGATTAGGTATTCAGGACTTTTGGAAAATAAATATTTTATCTAAGATAGTGTATATTTCACATATTTTTTAGTTAGTAGGAAGTAAACTAAGATGGACAATAACTTTTCAATGACTGATTATGAAAAACTCCCAGAAGAGAAATTATTAATATGAGAAAAACTAAAGGTTTATTTTACTGCTGCTAAAATTTAACAACTATTTTGTATTTGGAGGCTCATATTATGTTATATATTAACTCTTTACTTAATTTTAAAAAAAATTACTAATAAATTTCTGTAATAAATAAACCAAAATTTTGAGATACTTCTCAAATGAAATTTTGTTTTCTTGTTATATCACTAGTCTGTAATATTAATATATAATTTGAAGGATAACAATACAAATTGGTCTTGTTTGGAAATATACTTTCAAAATTACCTTCACTAAACATCATGCAGTCTGAATTGGAAATAATTATTTACTTTTATAAAAAAATAAAGAAACATATTTTGAATATAAAATATATTATAAGTAGTTATAAAATAAAATTGTTAATCTATAAACAATAAAAATAAATAAAACTTGAATATATATTTTAGTAATTCTAAAATAACTTACATATTCTGGCTTGAGCTTCTTGTCCCCTCTTTGGACCATTTTCTCAATCTTATCAATATTTTGGAGCAAATATTCCTCATCCTTCAGTCGGAGTTCTTCAATGATAATGTCCAAATCCCTAGTTGGATTCACTTCACCTTCGACATGGGTTACGTCATCATCGTCAAAAGCTCCTATATAGTAACAATTTTAATTAAGTACCATGTCTAGAAATACCAAAATCAGGATTTCATTCCCTATTGGGTTTTTTTACAAATAATTTTTAGGCCTGTGAAACAAGAAACCTGCCACCAAAATTTAGTTTCTATTCTTATATAATTTGACTTGCAATAAAAACCAAAATAAAATTAGCAAAATAAACCTTTGTTTCAAACATAAACCTCTAGTTATTTAATTTTTTTAAATGAAAATGCTCGGTAAATTTCTCCTGTTACAAGTGAAATATGTTAAACTTCCGTAAGTAATTTCTGAATAATTTCCTGCTCTACAAGAATGAGAAGTCCGTGTAACTTACCTAAGAATATGAAATTTGTAAAACACAATAGATTTCTTCAAACCTTGTGTGGCAATTTTTATTGTTCTGCCAGTAGTCTAAATTGTACTTTGGACAACTGACTTAATTAGCTTGTGTCTAACTTTTTTTCTAGTTGTTGAGAATAAATTGTACTTAAATAAAAAAAATTAATCCAAAAATTTTTAGCTTTTTGCCAATTTGTATTGTTTTGATAGTTATTTTTATTCTTGAATTTTGTAGTCCATTACGTTCGGTGAATCTTATTAATCACTTAAACAATAGTTTATTACTATCCGAACTTTAAATGTAGTAAATTTGTTAAAACTTACTGAGACAGAACGTTTTCGATCGCTATGTGCCAATCTTTATCAGTGTCTTCTGCTTGGAGATGTTGGGTCGAGGTGACGGTTTTAAAGGTAGGTTTTCGATAGTATCAAAAATTTTGAAACCTACCTTTAAACCATCACCGCTTGACCTGACATCTCCAAGCAGAAGACACTGATGAAGATTGGCACATAGCGATCAAAAACGTCAAGTCTCAGTAATTTTTAACAAATTTACTAAATTTAAAGTTCGGATAGTAATAAACTATTGTTTAAGTGATTAAAAAGTTATTTTTAGTTGTAATGAAATTAATTAGTCACTGTGACTAATATCCCCAACGAAGGAAAGAAACTGATTAAAATATAAAAATTACAGTAGGGATGAGAAAACTGGTTATATATACAAGGGAAATATTATGACAAGTGTATAGAGTCACATATAGTTGAAATAGATTTACACCCTTTACACCCAGTATGATTATATTATACAAGGTTTTAAAAACTGTTTATTTACTCCATAAATGCACTGTGTGTGTGTGTTTATTTAATCAATATATATATATATATATATATATATATATATATATATATATATATATATATTATAAACAAGAATATTTATAAAAATAATTGCTCACAATTTTTCATCAATTTAATATATTGACATTAAGAGCTTCATCACCAATCGACTGTTAAAACAAGAGGCTTAATTATTGGCTAATGAATAAGGCTCTTAAAAAAGTCAATTTATTAAATTGAAAAAAAGCTTCAAACAATTATTTTCATAAATATTCTTGTTTATAAAATTTATATTGATTAATAAAAAAATATTCAACTATAACTTCTTATTAAGTTTCTTAAAATCACTCATATTGTAAGTGTTAATATGTGTGTACTTGGACATTTAAGCGATAGGTAATAGATATCATGTCTGCAGTTAATTTAAAATAATGTAAAGATGATATTCATGAAAAAAAATGTAGAAGTAAAAAAAGTAGGTAATCATGGAAAAGAAAAGAATAAAGAAGTAAAATAGAGGGTTGTAGGGAAACGCTTTAGGCTTAATTACTTCTTTTATAGATCATGGCTTTTTTATAAATGTAATGTAGGTAAAGGTTCAACACAACAAAAGCCCAGGATATGTTTTTAAATAGTGATGACATGAAAAACACTGAAAGGTTAAAAAAAACTTTCAAACTATTATGATTTAGTTCAAAATACAGTGATTTTTGTTAATGATTACAATTACATATGGGAAGACCTAAGGTCAGCTGATAATGACAACAAAAATTGAATGCTGAATGGATTTATAATATAACTCAAACATGCAATATCGTAAGTAAAAAGTTGAATGAAAAGGAACAAAATGTTCAACAGGTGTGAGGTGGGTCAGGTACATCCTCAGGCAACATGCAATCTGTTCAGGAAGTTGAGGTTGTCTCTTTCATTCATGATTCACTTTTATCCTTCCAAACCAATTTAAGCAAAAGGATTGCATGTGTTCGTTGCTTTAACATGAACAAAAATACACAACATGACAATATAGTTTAATGAATAATGAAATGAAATAGATGGACATGTGGCATCTGACAAATAATCATAATGACCACAAAGGCACATCAAACAACCAGTGCAAACAAAATAACAACAAAATGACTGTAAAATCAAAGACAGATGTTCACCTTGAAATCTTCTCAATTATTGTATTGAGAAATGGGAAAGATGGAATGTGTTTGACATATGAATTGGTATGTATATTCAGTGTCATTCAGTGTAATTTATAGAGCGAAATTCAGAACATTTTGAAAATCTTCAGGATATTTTGAAATCTATCAAAATCTGTGTGTGTATAAGCTTGAATGCATAAGCTTAACTATATGGTGTATTGAATTCAGTTTAATTATGTAACATACAAAATATTAAAAACTTACATGTAGATGAAAAATGTTGGTATACATTTGGAAATGAAATCTTTAACTCGTCTAGCCATGGATCTTTGAACAGCCATCATATTCTTCACATATATACTATTCTTCATATATAATTTAGCCAACAGTTATATTGGTTGAAACTATTTGGATATAACCTCCAACAGCTGTCTTATGGAGACTAACAATTTTAATGTACATTCAAACTAACACTAACTAAACATGATTGCCTATAATGTACATCAGAGGTTCCTGAAAACCCCTGTCTTTATCTTAGTAATATATGACTAGTTTTAAGGACATCTTTCCCCACTGACCAGAGTCGTAAGGTCTTACATATCTGGAATGCCTAATCCTTGTGAGTGGTAGATGGTTTTAAGTCCACTTCTACTAGTACAAAGCTTTTGAGGGGACTACCCTTGTCATCCAAGATAGTTTCCTGTACACCGCTACCTAAATCTAACAATAATCAAGTAAATTAACTGACCCAAATAAGTTACAGACGACCTTATATGAGTGATAATAATTCTTTTATATTTTATCCAACACTAACTCCACTTCACTATCCCATCATAAATTTTCCCTCTCTCCTTACAAACACATATACACACACCTCCTTACTTATGTACCGTATACCTTACAAGGATAGAAGAAGCAATTTACAAAGTCAAGCATAAAGACACTAAACGCTAATGACCCCACCATCAAATACCATCATTGAATTGACTTACTACTACACCATAGCATTACTTCCGGGTATTAGTCAATAAGGTTTCTATAAAAATGAAGCCATCACACTTACGGCAAAGATGAAATATGGCATCACAGGCTTTGATGTGGGAAAGGAAAGCATTCCCAAGTCCTTGGCCTTCGGATGCTCCCTTCACCAGTCCAGCAATATCCACTACATTCAGGAAGGCTGGCACTTTGCTGAAAATAATCACATTGTTAATAAGCTTTGTTATACATGCAGCAAAAAGAATTAACAATACAAGATAGTTCTTGTTACTATAAAGTTCAATGATTTAGTCACTAAGTACAGACAATTCAAAGTGAACCAACTTTATTCTATGAATAAAATGAGAAATGCCTATAAAAACAATTCTTGAATGGGTTGTTTTATAAGTAAACATGCTATGAAAACGTTTTATCACCTAATTTTCTAACAGATAGTGGCCTTAAGGCTGACCTTTATTACATTTGAAATTTTGGTACTTAGGTATGGGAGGAGATTTACCTTTTCTTTACAACATATTTCTTTAAAAAATAAATACTTTTAAGGAAGCAGAGGTCAGTATGGATCCACTTACTTCATACTTCAGTATTCAAATCCTATTGGATTAGACCCATCTTAACTATTTCCCTTCTGTCAATGGGTGTTTTTTAAGGAAGTTTTCCTATAGGTACAAATATACAAATATTGAGTTTTTAATTACAGCCTCTTGTTCTGAAGAGAGCACTTCAATCTCTTAGTTTACACAAAGTAAATAAATAAAAATATTACTAGCATTCGTATCTAATGATTAAAACTAAAGATAATCCATTTCCAGATCTACATACGGGGGTTGGGTGAAAAGTTCTCGGCTTGACCCAGAGATGGCATTCCAATCAGTGAAAATGTATTTTTCCTGCCTGCGTGCACATGCAATTAGTTCGTATGGCAAGATTTAACTTGTTCGCTCTAGAAGTTTGTGTACACCTCAGTAACGTCTTGCATATTTTTCCTTAAAATGGATAAACTTGAATCTCGTGTGGTGTTAAAATGTTTCGTTTTGGATTGATTAATCCTTAATAAAATTCATCCGAAGTTGAAAAAAGTGCAGGGGAACTCTGCTCCTTCAATGTCAACAGTTAAAAAGTGGGCAGCTGAATTTAAACGTGGTCTCACGTCGCTGGAACATGGCCCACGTGTAGGATGGCCAAAAACTGCTGCCATCAGAAACTATCGAAAAGGTTCACGATATTGTGTTGGACGATAAGAGAGTAAAGGTGCGTGAGATGGCTGAGGCTGTGGGATATCAGAAGAAAGGGTGCGAAACATCTTGCACGAAGAATTAGCGATGCAAAAGCTCGGCGCGAGGTGGGTGCCGCATTTGCTGAATGCGAGTAAAAAGCAAATTCGCAAACAGGATTGACGACAACGTTTGGACCGATTCAAGAAGGATCCGACTGATTTTGTGCGGCGATTGGTCATCATGGATGAGATCCTGTGGGTCCACCACTACACGCTTGAAAATAAACACCAAAATTGCGAGATTCGGAGTACGACTTACTCGGCCATCCCCTCTACTCTCCATATTTGTCACCCTCGGACTTTCATATTTTCCCAAACCTGAAGACATTGAAAGGTCCTTAATTGGATATTTTAACAGTCTTGCAGACTCTCACTTCCGGGAAGGAGTGATGCTGGAGAAACGCTAGACCAAGTGTGTTGATGTCATGAGAGATTATGCAGAAAATAATTTTTTTTTTTAACTGAAAAAAAAACAATCTTTCATCGTCAAGCCGAGAACTATTTACCCTACCCTAGTATATAAAATTCTAGCCCAGATTAAGGACTTATCAATGTAGATTTGAAACTATTTAAGGATCGAAACTTGAAATTTTGAGGAAAAGTTACTATCATAACAAAAAGAGGCGCTTAGAACGACCATCTCTAAAAAAAATTTTCAACGGGCAAAAAAAAGAAAAAAGTAAAAACATTTTTGTATTTTTGTATCATCAAACATCAAATCGATAACGGCTGCATGGGTAAAAAAAACTAGGAAAACATTCACTGGTAAGTATGCGGCCTGGACAAAAAAATTTTCAAATTGTAATTAATGCAAATCGGAAACCTGCTAAATGCGTGTTACGTGACTCTTCAACGCACCAAAAATCACTTAAGTAGTTCTGGTAATTGTAATTTATCATAAAATAATTAAATAATTACTTGCGAAACGTATAGATGAATCGATAAAGATATCTGAGTCACAGATATTTCGTATACAGTACATAATAGTTAACAGGCGAATCCGTGACGAGCGAAAACAAATAATTAAGATAACACACAGGCACTATTTCTTGTAAGAGTAAACAGTTTTAAAAAAATGTATAGGCTATATGAAATCAATTAGTAAAATTTTCAAAAATGAAAACGCCAATGTAATCACAAACTTTGCATTCTGGACCACAAAATTTCATTATGTATTTAATAGTTCGCGGAAAAAGCCGCAAGGGGATGCTAGTTTATTATAAAAAAAACAGAAATAAATAGACTATACCAAAGGAAAATGATGAAACACTCTTTCTAAAACGTGGCAAACTAGCATAACTTCTACCATATGGCCGTACTTGTTAAATAAGACACAAATGAGACCCATTATAGCAATTATTTGCACTAAGTCAATCAATGGCGCAGTTCAAAGAACGGCCGACAGAGGGTTAACCACCCCCGCGGCTCATCTGACTTGCAGATCCGTTAGGGGATGGGCCGATTGTCCAACCCTTAAGGAATAAGTTCAACTCGTTTTATACGCTCCAACAGTGCCACAGAAAGCTTCCATTGACTCAGCATCGTTCGTTAAGCTATAAAAGTAACAGAACTTTTTTTCTCTTTCCCGTCTGCACCACCCCAAGTGTAACACTATGAACAGTTGAATTCAAATAGTCCGCTATTTGATTTTCCGCAGAAGGAAACGTTTTGTTGGCAACTGAATATATTTTCATATAATCGAAGCGGGAAAGAACACGACCGGCAGATGTTTGGCCAGCGCGTGTAAGTATTACTGTGTTACAGACATTGCGTATGTCGCAATGGTTCAAATATTCTGGAAAAACAGTTGTTAGATAAATTGGCAGCTTTTTTTTATCTGTTCAATCATTCTCATATTGCAACACTCATACGTTAAACACACTTATGGAATTCGTTGTACAATGCATTGTACAACCTGTCTATATAGATGATGTAGCCTGTCTTGTGAACCCGGATGTGCCTTATCATGTGCAACAGATTCCTTTATGAGTTCCGTAACCTCCTATCATGCGTAATAAGTAATTTAAATTTCTTACCCTAATAATAATTTCCAAATTTTAAATGAATATTTGAAAAGTACGTAAAAGTTTAAGAAGAACATCAAACACGACATAATTTGGTAAAATAAACAAACAAACAATACAGTTATAGCCTGTTCATATGCTATAACAATAATACATTTAACTAATTATGTCGAGTTTGGTATCGGCTGCAAGTGATAAGGTACATTCGGGTCCAGAAGACAGGTTTCAATATAGGCCTATAGACTTTAGGTACCATAGATGCGACATTTCAGACAAACGTTTTCATGTACCTATTGGTTTGAACTCCAGTCGAGTTCAATATTATATCCTGTAAATTATTATACATGTAAAATAAACGTATCCTTGTTCTCTACCAGACTCATTGAAAAGTGACTAAACTGCTATCACGTAAGATAATAAGCTCTTTAGCGGTGTCCAGTCATTCTTCAAACAAATTGAACAACATATTAAGTAGCTAAAGGAATTTCCTTGTTTGAAACTAGTTACCATCTGTGGGTTACAAACGTCTGTGTGTATCTCTTTTTACAAATTTATCATGGCTCATAATGACTGTGCTACACGCCGTAAAATTACCTCACGAGCTATAGTAAGAGACTAGAGATGCGCAGGAGAAGAGTTCGAAGACTTGTAGCAGTGGAGAACAAGACAGTAGTTATGGCGAACAGATACGTATAGCAGCGAGATTCGACACACATCTACGGCTACCTTACCACTAAAAATGTCAAGTAAGCCACTGAACATCGGCAGGTTAATTCTTGCATTATCTCGCGACTATACTTGATTTAAAGTAAAATAGGAATGGGTCTGCGGCAGGGTAGGGGTGCGATGTTGTCAGTTCGAACGCAGTGACTCAACGCGCCAACGACAGCGGCAGAACGAAGCAAGCTACAGAACTAGTAAATTACTCCACCACAGCTTCGATGAAACTGAGCGATGAACGGAAGTTTAGCGTCGAATTGGCAACAAGGCTCACCCACGCGGCAAGATGTGAACTTCCTATTCGCTCAGATGGCGGTATCCCCCACTCCCTCTGGCCAATTTCACCTACGTAGAATCCTATTCTGTTTTAAATCTAACTATAAGTCGAGGGTAATGTGATTATCTGGTTGCCGTGGCAATATAAGAAACGAAGCGAGTATTTTGGAATAACATTTACGAGCACGCACACGTCGCGTCGCCTCTAATGAGATCATGTCTTATCTTTTCTCTTGTGTTATCACTACACATTTTGTGTTTGTACCACTAGCAATAAATATACCGATATCCATCAATTGCTCCATTTCTTACCTTCACATTTTATTTATGCCGGTTGATTATGACGTTTTTATTCAATAAAGTAGATCTTCTCAGACGAATGTCGAGAGTTGGTTCCAAGTAATAACGAAGTAACAGTTTGCTCCTATTTCCTATCCTACAATATACAGGAGCATGGGCGTACCCAGCAAGGGACAGGGGGTAGCAGCCCCCCCCCCGGAAGCAAAATTATGATAAATTTGTGGTATAATCTATGGAAAAATAAGGATTTAGCAGGAGACAAATTAAAGGATATTGAAGTGGCTATACTTTTGGAGGAGGCTAATATTTTCTCCCTGCAACAAGGCATGCACTCGTCATTTTAAGTGCTTTGCCATCCACTACAGCTACTGTTGAGCGATCTTTCAGTACCCTTCGAAGGGTAGAGACCTGGATGAGAAGTACAATGGGAGAGGACAGATTGTCTGGGTTGTATTTGATGAGCGTCCATCGGAAATTCTTTAAGGAAAATCAGGATTGGATTAAAACAAGAGTTTTGAACAAGTTTACTACAAATCCAATGAAAAATGATACTAGTATGACATGTAACTAGAATACAATATTTTTTTATAGTAAAAATTGTAATAACATAGTTGATAAAGTACTGTTATAATTATACATAATTTTCTTAAAATGTTGGTTTCATTCACCTTTTCCGTGCTAAAATGTTACAACCTGAACGACTACGGCTTGCCCCTCCCTAGTTTTTATCCTGGGTACGCCCTTGTACAGGAGTATTCCTATCCTATCCTACAGGAGTTAGCTTCACTCCTGGCGACTTCTTTTAACCCATCGCAACTTCAACCGCAATATAAGTACAATTAGGAGAGAAAACAATTCAACATCAGTAAAATATGTATATTTTAAGTGGATAATTTATTCATAAGTAATTAGTGGAAAAACTAAATGCAAACTAATAACTTACCGTGCTAACGCGTTTCAAAACAGTTGTTTCATTGACGTAGCACCATTGAGTAAGTAGGTATTAGAAGGTAGTAAGTAGGTAGGAAAATAGTCCTGCACTGTACTTGAAATGATAAAACAAGAATGAATGCACTAGTCTGTACATTACAATAAAGGGTTACCTTATCTTTATTAGTAAAAAACAAAATTTTAAATATGTTTTCGTTTACACCGCAACAACATTGTTCTCTTTCGCTTCAATAGCAATCACTGTGAGTAACTACTGCAACAACATACGGCTCGAAATCGTTTGTAGATCACGAGCTACCAACTAGATCTGGGCGGTTTGAAGGTCACTCAGTCACTGACATCGACATACAGTGAAACATATACAAGTTATATTTACATCTTCCATCTAGGGATGGTCGATATTTCTGTTCCGGTGACTTTGTCACTGATATTCGTTTGTCGCTGGTGGGGCCAGTGATAAAATATGGAAAATGCCAGTTCCAGTGACAATGGATCGATCGAACGCAAAACGTCGTCGTCATTGGCTGAAAAATTACTGATATTTCACAGCGTCTGTCATTGGTTTATTTGTCGCTGTCACTGGATCTACTCTACCCGCTCGGCTCACGGTGCCAATCATCGTGCAGTGTCGTTGACTGAAGAGGGAGGGGGTTTTATCTGTTGTGATTTGGCAAAATGTCACCGTCACTGAATTTATAGTTACTGAATATTTACCGAAGCTGTCATTGGTTGATTTGTTGCTATCACTGATTCTACTTATTTATGTCGTGTGAGTGGACGATTTGTGTCTGATTTCAGGAAAGTGAGAGTGTTGTGTACCGTAGACGCTATAGTTTGTTCTCAATTCCGTATGAGTTTATTTTTAAATAAAATGAGCATTCCGAAAAAGAAAAAAGCGAGGTGTGGAATCATTTTACGCCTGTTGACGGTGAATTTGCGAAGTGTGATATTTGTCAGGCAAAATTATCGTATAAAACAACTAACAACAGTTTGAAGAAACACATGGAGTGAAAACACTCGTTAGTGAAACTGCAACCAACAACAAACCTTTTATCTTTGCCATCAAATTTAGAGGTAAATACATGATTTATTATGCATAATCCAATACCGGATTCTGATAATCTTCTGTTATAACGTAGGCTGTTATAGTAGGTTATGTTAGATTCGAAGGATAAACTACTAATTTGTTTTGAAATAATTGAAAACATGGAATTTTGTGTGTGAAATAATAAAATTAAATTAACTGAGATGATTGTTATAGGCACACACTTTTGTAAGCCTAAACTAGTACTTTTATTATACCTTGCGAGCGACTATTCTCTAAGGAAGGTTACATTATAAATGACAGAAGATCTCGGTTAAGTCTTGATAAGGTCTGGAAAATCCTTTTTGTTAATACAAACATCCAATACTGTAAATAAACTGTATTTTGTAATTAAATCCTATGTTCTAAATTAACTGTTATTTTGTAGTTTTATATAAGATTATATAATTTATTACCCCAGTGTATGTGTTGGAGTAACTTCCTAATAATAATGTCACCGGTACTGTCTTTCGTCACCAGTAGGGTATGCCTGCCTGTTATTGGCACATACAGAGCTGTCTCAGTATCCCTTGTCACTGGTACTAAAGTCTCTGATCCAAGCCTGGCGCTGTCACTAAAATAACCGATCCGTTAAAGTCACTGGATCGACCATCCCTACTTCCATCCTTAACGAAAACGCCGGATTACTGGAGGGTCCGGATAGGTAAAGAGCCGGATTATAGAGACTTTACTGTATCTTCAATAAGCTCTAATCGTCATACTTGGGAACAAGGGAGGGGAAGGTTGGAGAATTTTTGAATGACCATTAACTTGAGCTTACGTAAATTTAAGACTATATCAGAAAAACTCCTGCGAGATCGGTGTAATGTCCTGTCGGCACCAGTAACCCCTTTAAACCTTAAAGCATTGTGCGCGTAAGTCAATCCGAAAAGAACGGGTTTGATGGCCTCTGAGGTTATGCAGCGTCTGACACGCGACTTATCCTCCGGATAGAAATATGGGTAAAAAACTTCAGGTATTAAAGTAAGTATTAAGGAGGGGTTTTCCCATGTGGAAGGGGCATTTCTGTGTATTGGGGAGGTCCAGATAGTAAGAGTCAAACAAAATTAATGTTTTTGTTGCTGAAATCAAAGTTAGTTGTTGAAATTAACTTGATTTTACTTACATAACTGAAAATTGTTTTCTAATTAAGAGTAAAACTTGAGAAACTTTCTGCAAACGTGTTTCGAAGTGTATGATGCATGATATTTCAGCATGTTGTAAGGCGTCGGTTCTTGTTGGATTCGAGTGCCATTGGATTACATTTAGCGAACTATTTCAGGCACCGACCGGTCGGACCCGAGATCTTGCTAATCGGCCTACAAGACCCTTCATTAAGGAGACATCAGAGCGACCACGGGTGCCAAATTGGTCCAATTTGTGCACCACTTTTACATAGCCGTCATGTGGCTTTCGGTGAGCTTTTCTGCCCTCTCCTTTATCGTCTATGTACTCTAGCCAACCATAATTATCCTTGCCTTTTCTTAATAGGCACCCAAACTCTGAAAAAATGCTACTAATAATACGATTTGGTTGTGATGGAAAATTGCACAATATTTGTAAAAGCAAAAGTGTCTCCCGATAACTACTGGCAGCATTCCCTTGATGCCTTAAAATTCATCTATGAGCCACAGTTACGTGCCAGTAGAGTGTAGCTGTTTCCTCTACCCTACATAGCATACAACATAGACTCTAAAGTCAGCTCTTTAACATTAAGTGCGAGCAAGAAGTCAGTTTACAGAACCCGACATCATTTCCTTCAACCTTGACCGAAATTTGTCTCGGCTACTCACGATGCCACCTTCCCATAGAAAGGGTTAGTCTTATTGATCTTTTATAGGCCTAATTGTGTAGCCTAGGGGAGGGTGATTTCCCTAAACTCAGCTCCATCCGGCGGTCTGTGCGCGCGGCGCCTCACGGAGCTCGATTTCGTAATTTTCACTAAAGCGTTTATTCCTCCGACAAGGGACTATTCTTCTATGCTAATAATGCCCAATTTCATACAGTCTCTAATTTGGCGCCGTTTACAAAAAAAAAAAAAAAAAAAAAAAAAAAAAAAACATTTGAATAGTTTACACGTTAAACGAAATAACTGAGATGGTCAAGAAATTGATTTCGTGGAAGAATCTTTTCTTTTCTTCAAGCCAATCGGTAAGTATGACTAATATGACCTAAAAAGGATAACTGGTTGTGTTGAAATACAGGGAAGCAATATATGATGTACGTATAAGGGGCTACTTGTATAAAGACAGAACTACATATACCGGTATATCTTGTAGGTTTTCCTAGATATCCTTGGGTAATGTGGATTCTCGACTATGAGAAATAAATGACAAAATGATTTACTGGTATTTAAAGCCGAGGAGACCATGTGTTAAATGGGCAACGTCACTCTTGAAGTCGGCTTGGTGTCAGCTGCAACCGACTTTACGAGCTATACCGTGAGCCGAAGATATCGCTGTGCGTGTCCCAAAGTCGAACTAGTTGCTATTACTTGGACTTTGCTTGATTTCGACTCTGTTTTGTTTCTGTTGTTGTATTAAACCGGTTTGAAACCAGACGGTAACAGAATACGCAACATTTAGAATAACACCTATCAACAGTCAAAGGCCTGAGCAACATTTTACTAATGGGGCGTCAGAGTTGTCCCTCCCTTATCATTCCAGAACTTTTTACAGTAAGATACCGTTTATTCTGTCACACAGTAAAACCAAAAATTATTACCTATATTTTACTGAGAATCTTTGTAATAGACTGCAAACGTCATTAAATCTTAAGACTAAATAAATATAATAAAAATCAAACCATAAAACCTAACCTGTAGTACTGTATATCTAAACAAGTAACATAGAAAAAAGTTTTGAAAGTCAATTTCTACTGAGGTCGACAAAGAAAAATTTTATTTTAGGTAATTTTATTTTATAATTACAATTAATATAAATATGTATACACATATGTCAGAATCACAACATTAAGTGGCAAAATAGAAAGGCAATTTCCTTGCAATTTTCCATTTTCCTCTCTATACAGTATATGGTGTTGTACTATTATTTTTGTTTGTTACTATATTCACTTTCTTTTTTTCGTTTCTAATTTATGAAGCTAATGCTGATCTATAATTTATCATTCTATCCATCTCTTGTAATGATCCACTATTGTACGGAACCTTTCTCTTATAATTTTATACACATCTTTAAGTAACTGATTTCTATATATGGGCAAGTTGGCTCAGTCCTAAACGGCTAGATTTCTAATATGAAGTTCCTCAGTTCAAATCCGACCGGAACAATCAATTTTTTAAAAACTTTTTCATTAATGAATAAGCATTTGAAAAAACTGTATTAATATAAATTTCCATCCACTACAGGCTTAAGGAATACTAATTTATTTGAATTTAATTGGATGAATAAAAAAGTATTTTCTGTACAATAAAATAAACAATGAAAATTTGTACAATACATATATATATTTCCCTATGTGTGTGTGTGTGTGTGTGTGTGTGTGTGTGTGTGTGTGTGTGTGTGTGTGTGTGCGTGTGCGCGCGCGCGTGTGTGTGTGTGTGTGTGTGCGTGCGTGTGTGTGGAAAGTGTGAGCTGATAAAATAAAATTCTAAAAAATCCAAAATTTATAATTTATGTCTTAGTCCACAAAGAATTAAAATGGTTCAAAGGAAGCGTGAATCTGACGGAGATACACCTCGCTACGACATCCAGCACTGAATTAAGTATGTGGGAAATGTAGAAACCTGAACAGGGAACACATACAGCCTGAGCCCTGATTGGGGAGATCAAAATAAAAGGGCAAAAGTATTGCCTTTTCAAAAGAATTGCTAACTTCCTTTATTAACAAAACCTTTTCGCAAATCACGTATGTTGTGAGCAGCGAGCACAGAAAAAAAATAGAGAGGTCATCGTAGGTAGGGGGTTGAAGCCAGCTTCAGCGACTGCCTCATACCAATAGGTTTTAATTTAATGTCGTTTTAAGATAAACAAATTATTTTATAAAATTAAAATTTTTTCGCCATCGTTATCCCTGTATTATATAATACTATGAAACAAAATTTAATTATTTTCTGACAATTGTAACAGGTTTAAAACGCTGTTGGAGAGTGGAGCTAACCGTTTAAGTTAGGCGCAAACTAAGTCTTGTTTTACCGGCCAGATCCCTCACCAAGATGGCGGACCTTGCTTCACCGGCGCGGCACTATGATATGAGAATACCCACGTCTCCTCTAGTTTGTTTGAGTGTCCCTTCGCAGGTTGTGAGTGTTTTACGTGGGTTGAATCTCCCGTTACCCGCAATGGCCATCTCGAGATCATGTCTCAAGCTGCAACAGTACTGCTGTACTTTTATTGATAAAACAGACATATTTACTTCTAGACAAATATTTCATCGGTTTCTTTTGAAATCAGAGTATAGATACGTCAGCAGACATTTTGGAGGTACTTTTTAATGTTTTGAAGCATGGACGAACTCAAAATAAATAAAGACAAGGACAAATTTTGATACACAGTCCTGCGACAAAATGGAGCCATCCCATCTATCCCATCATAATAGTTCCCAACCCGCTTCACACTGTGGGTAACCCTCTCCTCTAACGAATCCATCCTGAAACTCTTGGCTGCTCAACCCAGGCGACTTACATCATCAGGATAGAGTGGTTTGATGCCAAAATCTGTTGTACCAACATATAAGAGCTGAAGGGCCTTACTGTAAAGGTTAGACTTACAGCGTTGAGGACAAAACAGAAACTAAGGTTAACTACAACTTTCCGAATGGTTCGATTTTCCGTACCGTCAAAATACGTCTCTGATTGGTTCGTCCCAGGAAGTACAATCAGACCTTGATCCACCCTCAACTGTCCTTTACTGAGAGGTTGAAGGTAAATATATTTCACATCCTTAGAGTATGATATTCGGAATACGATTAGCTGTATGATTAAAACAATATTTTGTTTTCCCACTTTGGTCAACATTTTTAATTTAATAACAGAAGAACATATAATATCCACATGTGAATTAAACTCTCTACATGCTATAACCCTTTATTCATATAATGTATGGGCAATGTAAGTTATTTGTAACAAAAAATTGGCAACCCTGATCCTTTTAGGGGAAATGTTATTAGACGCTACGGTTAGCCACCTGGGTGACGTTTTAATTCGTTTGATAGGGGTCAGATACTGTGTCGCTTTCTTTGTTTTCAGTTTCTTAATACATACATTTTACTCAATATTTTTCACAAAACCAACGATTGAGACTTGCGCATACGTCCCTGAATCTCTATTAAAACAAGTAATAAATATTTTTTAAACAGCCAATTCCTACTTAAGTCAGCAAGAAAAGCTTTATTTTAGTTTTTTTTATTTTATAATTACAACTAATATAAATATGTATATACATATGTCAAAATAACAATATTAAGTGCAAAATTTTCCTCGGATTTTCCATTTTTCTTTCTACTTGTATATATGGTCTTTTACTATTATTAATTTTGTTTGATACTATTTATAGACCCTACGGTTTCTTTTTTTCGTCGTTCCATTGTGTTGTAGTTTCTTTTCGCTTTCCTTTCGCAATATCCGTTTGTGAAGCAAGGTTCGATAACGTTAATCCAGTTTTTTTCTTTATTTTATTCTTTTCGTTCACTTTTAATCCTTGAGCGTTATTTATGATATTGTGTGGTAACCATGGTGACAATTTAAGGTTGCACAACGGAGATTTCAACGATAAGCAGATGGGAGCTAAAGAAAAATTCATATACATCTTTGAGAAATAGACTTTTAGCTATGGGTAAGTTGGCTCAGTGCCAAAAGCTCTAAACTTTGAACACGAACATACTCAGTACGAATCCGACCTAGACCCACAAATTTTTTATAATTTAAATATTGAAAAGATATTTGAAAAACTGTGTTAACATCAATTGTCATACACTACAGGTTAAAAAAAATGTGATTGAACGTGACTGGATGAAAAGAAGATATATATATATATATATATATATATATATATATATATATATATATATATATATATATAAATATCGCAATATGTATTCTTGTGTATTAATAAAGAATCAAGTCAAATACAAATACAAGAATTATAATTGAATTTACAATTCAAATCTTTTCGTTGGCTAACAGTACCAACATCATCAGTATTGCTGATGATGTTGGTACTGTTAGCCAACGAAAAGCTTTGAATTGTAAATTCAATTATAATTCTTGTATATGTATTTAAGTTAGTTCTTTATATATATATATATATATATATATATATATATATATATATATATAAGGAGGTTTGTGAGCTAATAGAGGGAATTTAATGACAATGAACATTAAATTGCTTGCCATTTGGTGTTTAAGTTGGTACTGCCTACCAATCTAAGTATAAAACAATCATCGCAACACACAAAACTCATTACAACTTCAACTGAACTTGAGGCTAGTTCTCACAACTATGGCATGTTTTCGAACTTTATTTTTTAGTTTCAACACATCCGCAACTCGCTACTGAGTGGTTTACTAAAACTGCAAGACTCCGTCAAACAATAGGACTCGCGGAACGAAACGAAATCTGACCTTGAAAGTGGGCGTTATTACGTTAGCATGTCGTTGAAACATCTCTTCTTCTGGCCATATCATTGTGTACAGCAGTCTAAAAAAATCGTTGACAATAATATTTAGCTTGAAGGCAATTATCCCCTCTAAGACATCATCGATATTTGATAAAATGTTTATTTTTTGTTAAAATAGTATTTCCCGCTGTAAACTATATGAGTTCCTTCTGTTATAGCATGCAGGGCATACAGTAGTAGAAAATAAATTTCTTTTGAAAAAAAAACTTTTTTTTTTGTAATTTTTAGTATACATAAACACTTTTCAAGAGATTGCTCCTACAAAATGTGGAAAATGGGCACATCAAGAAGGTTTTAAAATTGTATATCTTTTTAATATTAGTTTGAAGTCTTATTTTAACGTAATAATTTATTAATACAGTAGAACCTCGATGATTCGGACTAACTGGGACCGTTACTCATCCGGGTTATGGAAAATCCGGGTTAGCCGGAGTGTAGGGAACAGTTAAAAGAAGACATTTTACTTACAGAAAAAACTCCTTTTATGTTTGCCAAACAAAGAGTATTATGTACACTTTATGGACGTACATATTTTATATACAAGTACAATCCACTGCAATTAATTTTTTGGCAAACAAATCTGTCAATTTTGGTTATTTAAATTGTGTGAGCCGCTTTCGTAATGTGCGATTCCTTAGTCTTTACAGAATAAGAAGCACAAAAGATTGTTTTATTTATTTGTAGGTCGGAGACGTTTTTATTGTTGTGATAGACTTTTTATATATGTACTGCACTTATTTGCTTTTTCTTACTTCTTATTTATTGTTTTTTTATTGTATTCAAAATCATTCCGGTTTATCCAGAAATCCGAGTTAACGGGGTCCGGCATATCGAGGTTCTACTCTACACTAATTTAAAATGTTTACATAGCGTTTTTGTATTACTATAGGTCTATTTTATCAGTTTTTAGTTAATCTGTGTTATGAAAATTTACAGCCTAGCGTATTTCCGTAATCTCTTCATGCGACTATTTTAGTTCTGTAACAATCGACCCAGTTACAGAATTTGTAAGACATTAGATGCTTTTGTGTTTTATTATTTTGTTAGTATTGCACATTATAATTTTGGCCTGAAGTTTATTAAAGTGGTTTGAACGTAATTTGGTGGCTAGACTTTGTGAAAGACTGTAGGCCTGTATGTCTCCAACCTCTTAGATTCACTTCGTCATTTTGTCTTTTAATTACTTTTTATCGTTTACATTAACATCATATCTAATATAACTATGTTCGACAATGCGTACGCATCGTTCTACGCAGAGAGGTGTGGCTGACTCTAAAAGTTATATCTTCTCTTTTATCGTTATCTTCACACACACACTGTGCAGCTATCACCTTGACATGGCGTCGTTGTGATCAATATTTTTATGTGAAAGGTTCACAACAGGCGTTCATTGCAGCAAAATAAGGGTTTCCACTGTACGAAAACTCAACTCAAAGGACAGCAAACACGTGTTATTTCACTGATGAAAAGTCCAACATTGAAAAATCATTCAACATTTACCATCCTGATGAAAGTTTATGATGATCGGTTCAGAAAATGCCCTCAACGTACCCGCGGTGGGGCCAACTAATCGTGTTGCCAGCTTTAATTATCGGGCGAACCTTTGAGGCGCCATTCCCTAACTCATTAGCTACCGATCGGCGCCTACTCATAAATAAATTCATATATTTCTCAAACAAATGACGTTCAGTTATTGGCAGTAATAAAGTGGGCCTGCCGACAGTTGTAATGTGTGCTATGCGTCAGCCAACACCTGTTATGCCTGCATAATACACGACTTTGGTACAAATTTGTAGCTCAATATTTAAACCAACATTCACACTCAAGCTTAAGAACTGAACCATTACTATACAACCTAACTTTCTGCGAAATTCTTTTATCTCAGACTCTCGCATTGTCTGGAATAAAATGCCAGCGAACATTTTATCGGTGGAAAGCTTCAACTCCCCTAGATAGGTTTCAATATCTGTTATTCTTCACTAGTTTTTTATAATAAAACTTCATTTTGTATTTAAAGTGCCCATTCTTTCCCCATCTGTGCGCCCCTAAACAGCTAACTGTAAAGTGTATTCCAAAAAAATAGTTTGGAAAATTAATCTCGCTGATTTCATTGTTGAATTCTTGTCACACAGAACGCGCGAACCGATCGCTCTGATGTAATACACGCAATTGTATCATCTATGTCATACGGAAAGCGGACAGACAGAGCGATCACTCGAAATAGTGGAGGGCAATTGAATTTTTTTACAGCAGATATCAGGGAGAACACCTGATACCGAAGCAATTAATTGGGAGAGTGGCAAACGCAATCCCCAGTGTCCAAAGCGTGGGCTAGTTTTTAGCTGAAGGTTTGTATTAGGTTTATACAAGAAGGATATCATTATCGCCAAATATTTAAAATACCCTGAGGTTAAATATTTGATTTGTGGTCTGTGAATATAGCCTTCGCTAACAATTAATTTATTCTACAACTAATTTGTTGTCACTTTTAAATCATTACAGTGAACAGTTATTCGCAGGGGTTACGTTCCCCGAACTTACCGCGAATACTGAAACCAACTAAACGGAAAGGGGAGGGTTACGTTCCACATAAAAAATGTTACCATTATTACAGCTATACTGTACACTTATAACACAGTATGATATCCGAAAATTGTATTAAATATGCGCTCACACACACACACACACACACACACATACACACACACACACACACACACGCACGCACGCAAGCACACACACACACACACACACACACACACACACACACGCGCGCGCACGTATTCTTCATTGTTAAACACTATCCACTAAATTTTTAAACAACTAATTTTAGACAAAATAATCTTTTAAACACTGTCAGTTTGATTTTTTTAAAACTAATTATTATACTTTGGGCTCGATTTTTTTCTAGTTCTTCACACACTTCTTTATATGACGACAGTGCTTCTTCCAGCTCTCGATTAAATTTTAATGCCCATTCAAAATGTTGCGATTACAAAAAAATTTAGTTTTGTAGACCAACTCCTAATGTCCGCTGCACGAAATCAGGTGGGTGGCTTGTTTAGCGATGCTGCCACGTATGGAACCGGCCTCGCGAAGTAAAGCCGAAAGTCGCTTACCCCTGAACACTGACAACCCTGAACGAATAGTGTTGCCTACTTCGAGCGTAAGGCTATCAATCTATAGCATGTCCATGACTCGTCTCTCGTCCGTCTTCGCTACAATCGACACTATTTAAAAGTAACAATTATGTTAAGCATTCAATATATAATTCCTTGTAAATGAGACTTGTAGGATAGTACAAAATACGGACTCTTCTGATCCTCTCACAAGCCATGTGGCAACGTTGCATTTTTGCCCACCCGCCCGATTTCGTGCAATGGACTATAGTTGGTGAATCGATGGCGAAAAGTATGGCGCCGAGAGAGGTTAGAGCTCCGGGAGAGTGTCTGAGGCTCCCATAATCTTCTGGAATGATTCCAAGTCTGCGTTGAGTATAACAACAAATAAGGCAGATAGTAAGTTCTGGGTAGAGTATAATAACAAATAAGGCAGATAGTAAGTTCTGGGTAGAGTATAATAACAAATAAACTAGATAGTAAGTTCAGGGTAGAGTATAATAACAAATAAACTAGATAATAAGTTCTGGGTAGAGTATAATAACAAATAAACTAGATAATAAGTTCTGAGTAGAGTATAATAACAAATAAACTAGATAATAAGTTCTGGGTAGAGTATAATAACAAATAAGGCAGATAGTAAGTTCTAAGTGGAGTATAATAACAAATAAGGCAGATAGTAAGTTCTGGGTAGAGTATAATAACAAATAAACTAGATAGTAAGTTCTGGGTAGAGTATAATAACAAATAAGGCAGATAGTAAGTTCTAGGTACAGTATAATAACAAATAAACTAGATAGTAAGTTCTGGGTAGAGTATAATAACAAATAAGGCAGATAGTAAGTTCTGGGTGGAATATAATAACAAATAAGGCAGATAGTAAGTTCTGGGTAGAGTATAATAACAAATAAGGCAGATAGTAAGTTCTGGGTAGAGTATAATAACAAATAAGGCAGATAGTAAGTTCTTGGTAGAGTATAATAACAAATAAACTAGATAATAAGTTCTGGGTAGAGTATAATAACAAATAAACTAGATAGTAAGTTCTGGGTAGAGTATAATAACAAATAAACTAGATAGTAAGTTCAGGGTAGAGTATAATAACAAATAAACTAGATAATAAGTTCTGGGTAGAGTATAATAACAAATAAGGCAGATAGTAAGTTCTAAGTGGAGTATAATAACAAATAAGGCAGATAGTAAGTTCTGGGTAGAGTATAATAACAAATAAACTAGATAGTAAGTTCTGGGTAGAGTATAATAACAAATAAGGCAGATAGTAAGTTCAGTATAATAACAAATAAACTAGATAGTAAGTTCTGGGTAGAGTATAATAACAAATAAGGCAGATAGTAAGTTCTGGGTAGAGTATAATAACAAATAAGGCAGATAGTAGGTTCTCAAGGCTCTTATTTCTTCCCTTTTTTATATGTGTGTAAACATTCCTTCCTTGTCTATATGAGTTTCATTTCTTTCCTGAGTATAATCAACCTCATTGAGGAAATAAACAATGAATTGATTTCCTGTCTCTAATCACACAGAGATGGTTTTCCCATAAAGGCTGGGTAAGCTAACTTCTATCAATAATAAGCGAAAAGACGAACCTAATAATAAGGAGAGAGGGATTCCATAAATTTCAAGTGAAACTTCCTCTGTGATGTTTTGTGGTTGGTAAGTGATAGCGATGTAACATGGATGTGCAACTAATCAAGTAAAGCAAACCCAATAAAATTCATGGGCTCAGTTTATCTGGCCCATTTCTTACATTTGTTTCGCATTGCCCTGATCGTATATGTCATTCACTCCTTGCTTGAGCTAAGCAATTTTTACATCACAATATATACCACGAATGAACGAGTTTTATCTGCCATTTAGAGTATTCAACTGCTTCAAAAGTGTTTAACTCTCTTTATGTTCTGGAGTATAGTTCGGACTTCAGAGATCGCACAAGATTTCTCGTGTACTACCACTTCTTAAAACATGTTAGTTCTACATATTCAGAATATTCTATATATCAACACTTTCTGCATCTGATATGTCTACTCATATTTAAAGACTTTGTTATTTCATACTGAAGGTAATTCATCATCAAATTTATCTAATATCGCCCATCTCATGCAAGTCAGTGTTTTGACAGTTCTTATCATACTTGTAGGAAAGTATTTAGTTTAGAAGTTGTGTGGTGAAATATTAGACCTATCTGATAATACCATAATAACAATGTTACTGTTTTATTTATAGTTGTATGCTTTATATTAGTTATTCACCATGAATACAGTGGATAATTTAATCAAAACTATGTTTTATAATTTAATATTAGGTAGTTAAAAGGTTTTGTCATTTTGAAAATTCTAAATTACTTGTAAGAAAAAGAGAAAATTTTTGCAGTACCGTAGTTGATTGATAAAACTTGACTAACTGTTATTGTGGAAAAGGAAAGCTTTTTATTTTGGTTTCTCAGTTTACTTTTCGATAATAGATGTGAACGTGTGTGACTAAAAGCCAGTCGTAGGGCCCGAAAGTCAAACAATTTTAAAAATACAAAAAGTGTACATCTAATATGGAAAATATCTAAAAGTATAAAACCGTAAAAACAATGAATATTGAAACACAAATTGACTCTGATGTTATAACTTCAGTCCAAAAACAATGAACAGGCATCAATAAAGAGACACATTCTTGCTATGGTAATAGACTGTTTAAAGTTTAGCGGTATTCATGAACTTTTTTAAAGGGCCATATCGAGACAATATCTTCATTAAATTGATTCTTCATAAGCTCTTAGATTTGTTTTCAATGATAAACAACCTGTATAGTTTATAGGATGATCATCTACAAAGTTCCTCAACCTTCAAATACACACCTCATATAACACAAAATGAAATTTTAATAGACTGTATGAATATTGTATACAATGAATAACCTAAAAATGGTCTAAATAAAACAGATTTTGTTTTGTTCAAGCAGATGAAACAATTGATATATCCTATGTAAACAGATTCATACATATTTTGCATTTTAGCAAAGATCATAAACCTGGAGAAAGATATGTTACCTTAAAAGATGTTCACGACTGCACAGCTATCAGAATTTCTGAAATTATAAAAGATGTTTTAGCCCTACTGAACTCGCTCAGAAACTTATTGCTTTGGTGTATGATGGTGTAGCTGAAATGAGTGGTCATCAGGGAGGTGGTCAGACTTTGTTGACATCAAAATTTACAAGCGCTAAATATGTAAACTGTTACACTCTACCATGATTTAGTTATTAAAATTTTTTGCTAAGAACATAAAATTGGTTAGGTTGTTTTTTTACCAAAAACTGTAAAATCTATGTTTTTTCTCATATCTAAAACCAAATAATGTACTACGTTCAATTTGTGATAAAAATTAGGACCTCTGGAATGATGTTATAAGAATGCTTTTGGATTTAAAACTTTACTTCAAAATAAAAAGTTTTAATTTTTTTAAAACTTTTTCTATGATGTAATGAAAGAGGTTGATATTTTGTACAAGGCTTTCTAAATAGTGAGTGCTACATCTGTAAGCATTGTATACTATCAGTAGCTTAACTTTAACAAAATGTCTTTTAGGCTTGTCATCCGCAATTTCAGATTGAACATTATAAATTTTCTCCTGACTTTATTTCCTCTAATTTTATATATAAAAAGCTGAGTTATGTATTCGTTGCAAAAAATGTATCTGAAAGTAAATAAATCAATCTGTTAGTAAAGGTACAAATTAAGCACAGGGTATCAAAATTAATGCTTTTTAGGTGTTGTTGTGTGTTTTGTGTGGTAACTCTCTGACTTAATCAATTTGCTTTCTAATACAAATTTTTCATATTGCTTCATCGATACAAATCGGCCACTATTCACAAACATCAAGTTTCTTTTTTTGTCTTTTGTTTTCACTCTTAAAGGTGTTTGTTGATGCTATACCTAGTTGGTTTGTCAATTTCACAACCAAGCAATTTGACATGAAATAGCCTACAATTTCAGCAATCTTTCTTTTGAAGATTCTTTGCTTTTATACTTGATTTTATTTTGCATCTCATTTACAGTAGTGTTATCACTTAACTTTTTGAACAGTAACTTTTCAAACATCCAGCACGATCCCAATTTTTTTTAAAATTCCATAAGTAACTTTTTATTATTATACTCTTAATTTATATTGCATTAGTTGAGAAATTATATCATTTTGTAAACAAAATTTCATTTAAGAAACAAACATTTATTACTTTTTTGATAAAAAACAAAAAAATTTTTAAACACCCAATTTTAGTTGTAATCAACAGGCAAAATAAGGACATTTTGTAAAGGATTTCCTACCGAAATTTAAATCTTTTTATTATTCACAAAAACATACCAATAATAAAGAAACGTGTTACTGGTGGCTGTGAAAGAGCAGTAGAGAAACTGACAGTAGAGCAGGCATAACACTAATCCTAGCATTTGGCAGGAGCTAGCTACACATTGCCCTGCCCAACAAAGCTACACATTGCTAACACAACAAGCTTGACATCTATCCAATGTGGTTAAAAACTACACGAATTTGCTTTTAAAAATCACTGAGGGATAGCAGGGTAATTGTTTCAAAAATGATAAACAACAAAAATAAATAGATCGCAACATACCTTAACACTGCTTGAAAATAAATATAAAATCGCAACAGTGACGTTGTGGATTGTAGCTTAGCGACATTACAGTACAAAGGGTTAATTTCTAATTGAATGATAATTATTAATTGCAGTGCCAGAATCAAAGAAGTACAGTATTTTAGTAGCTCCTAGTCTAATGAGATGTTGATGCATGGGCAGAGTTAAGGGGGTGGGCAAGGAGGGGCATTGCAGGTGTATTATTCTTTTATAATCAAAAGCTGACATGAACTCATTAAAGTACTACAAAAATAATAGTGCTGACAAGAAATATACTCGGCAGTATCAGTTGTTATTTTGATCCTATGCGAGTTATTTTTTAAATATGACTGTAAGTTCAAAGAAAATGTGAACTTTATTTTAATCTTACAAGTCATGATGTTTTAAATGAAATTTGAGGAATTGTTTCAGACGAAGTTTGGTATTCAACGTTATGTTTCTCATAGTAACAAAATCATGGTTGTTTTAAACTTATAACTTAGCAAAATTAAAAAAAAATTAAAATATTTATTTCTTGCAAAGTTATAACCCTAAATGCCTCCAATTTGAGTTCTATGAGAAACATATTGTTGAATACTATACCCTAAACCTACCAATAAATAAGTAATTTTAAACATAATATAAGTTTTTAGCTCAATTTTGACAAACTTTTAAATGTTTTATTTGGCGGAAGTACTCCCGGGCAATCTTGTGCCCTCCAGAACAAATTGGAAACTTCGCCCATATGTTGATGCCAACTAACCTCTGCAACTAGTGTGGGAAGATCGGGATATGCTAGTTATGGATAGGACTCTAACATAAGAAAAGAAGTTTCCATGAAACTGGGAAGAAGATATATCCAGGAAGCTTTGAAGCTTAGTGAATATCAAGGAGAAAGACACTACATTAAACACTACACCTATCCTTAAAAAGTATAAAGTGCAATATACTAACACACATGCATTAGACTTAACTAGGGTACATACCTTGCAGGCTTAAAGTATTCGCATAGATAATCAAACCTAGGATCAGGGACAGGTACCCGACGTATCTGGAAGAAAAAGAACCGAGGTTAAAATACATTTGCCTAAATAAAACATATATTTAATTCGATAAGGCACTTGTAATAACTTTTAAAGTCAAATGAAAAAAAAATGACAAGTGCAAAGAAGTTTTTAAAAAATTTGTAACTTTTAAACCTAATTACATACTGCAAATAATTTTATTAAAATAAGAAGAATACAGACAATCTCCTGCTCATTTTAATTCAAATAAGATTGAATAGAAAATATAATAATGGTTAGAGCGAATTTCTTTGAAATTTTATATCGAGTCGTTACAAATAAAACTATATGAAAACTTATCAATTCTGAAACTGAAACTATGCCCGATTTGGTTAATCAGTCAGGTAAAGATTAAATCGAATGGATCGTGCAGGATAATCAGTAAATGTACCTGGCCAGACCTGGTATAATCATTGTAATGAAGGGTTGCTAGGCCTAGGGTGCCACATCATTATCTCTCACCCCTGCAATCTATTCAATTATAGATAGAAGTGATACAAATATTTTATACAAATGTCACTGGTGAATTAAAAAATAAATTGTATGGTGAAACAAATAATAAAACAAAAGCAAATTAATTTTATTACATTAAAAAAATGATGCCAGTTAAAATATATATATCAACTTCTTTCAGAAGATTGTACAAGAGTGAAATCAATTTTCTGAATAGTAAAATTATAAATTGTAACTTAGTATAATTTACAAAATTAAAATATGAAATGGAAATATGAAATTAAATACAAAATTTAAGGCAAGGTATTATTTTAGAGCTAAATAATCAATTGAAACTGAAGCAGTAACTGCATTGAGTCAGCTAGCACAAATTGTGTCTAATGGTATTTAATGTTGAGAATTGTGGTTGGTGTTGAAATATGCTGATTGAATTATTAAATTAATTATGTTTCAAGATATATTATTATATTTTAGGAGTCAGTTTGTGCAAAACTATTAGGCCTGGTTAAGAATAAAAAAACCAAACTGGATATTTCTATACATATCTTTTAAAACTTCAAAATTTCAGAATTAAAAATTTTTAACATTATTTCACACAAAACGTTATTGTTGAACTATTAAAACAATTGATTTCAAATTATTAATCTGAATCATCAATCACTTATGATTTATCTATCAATTAAAATGTGAATCTATATTTTTAAACAATATCCACTGGAATAAAAAAACAAACACTAAGTTTTTATTTAGGGCTTTGGAAAATGATTTTATCCTCAGTCTCCTACAGACTGTATTATAAGTTTTATACAAACATTAGGCGTTTTTCAAACTTCTACAATCCCTACCTTGTTAGGAATATCCTAAAGTTATTAGTTATTTCATTTTATAAGCCTAGATATTAAATAACATGCCAGTCGAGTAGAGAAGGTACTTATTTTCATTAGGATCGATGGTGCAGAAGGGAAAGTTCTCAGCAGCAGCTTGACTTTTTGTCAACACATTGAAAAATGTAGACTTTCCAACATTGGGGACACCAACTATTCCAATTTTCAAGCTAGTACCCACTCTGCCAATCAAAGGTTTCCTTTCTGGTTCATCGACCTTCTTCGGCCCCATCTTCCTTCTAGATTCTGTCACAAATAAACACACAGTTAGTCAGCCTAGAGCAAAAATTTGATATTTTAGCAATTAATTCTAGCTATTTTAAAAGACACATTTTTCAACCTTATAAATACCTTTTTTTATAAACAAAAAAAAAGGCTTTACCCTTACGATCTTTCCTAATCGTTTAATAACAACGCTGGCCAAGAAGATTTAAAAACCTGAACCAAGTTGAATAATGTAGGGAGTCCGCAATCAAATGAGCGTTGCACGTAGGGAACAATTGGTATTAAAAATAATTATATTAAAAAAATAAAAACAACTGATACCTCCAGGCACTGAATCAAAACGACCATCATAACATCTAATTTTAAATCGAGAGACTACTATTCGATAAAAATTATCCGCCCAAGAGATCAATCAATGATTGTTACAACATGAACGCTCCAATCATGTTCGTTCTCCATAGTGCAGCCACGGTGCCACGATTAATTTATATGCACGTTTTAGTTGGGAGGACTCTAATCGGGCAAGAAGGCGAGCATTAGGAGGAGGTTACCTACAGGCAGTGCACTCAGCAGCTGATGGTACAATCTTCTACAAAACCTTCCATCCTCAAACAACTAAAAATATTTCACATTATATGCACACATAATAATTCTAGCTATTCATTAAGTCAGAATAAATTTAAATGAAATTATTATTAACTTTTAATAACATTAAATCCTATCCCACTACTATTATTAGGGTAATGGAAATGATACTATGGTAATACACTCACAGAATTTCTGTTATTACGAAACATGCACTGAAGTTTCTGTTTTAAAAATAATTAATTAAAAGAGAAGACTATAATTCTATAGAACGTAACATAAAAACAAGTTATTTGCTAGATCTTAATATTCTTTTTTATCAGTAAAATATAATTTTTAATAAGAAAGTTTATTATATAATGGAAACTATAACAGGGATGAAATACACTTCAAATATCAATTGATTTCCATTCTATCTGAGTGTGAGACTGTCTCGAAATGTAGCCAGGGGATTCTTTAGCTCATCCCTGAATGAAATCCTTATGGGAAATTTTATCAGGTTTCTATTCTACTCAGGATTATTGAATATATATGTTGATTTGTACTTCCTAAACTTTCAATTTGGTAATTTTTTATAAGTTTAATAAATGTATTTAAGTTTAATTAAATTGAACTAAAAAAACTATTCTAAACAAAATTAATTATGAACAAATAAGAATGGAAAACACAGGATGGATCTTGTTGAAAAAGAATGTGGCGAGATTTGCCAATAGAGCAAATCTAATTTAAACAGAACCTTAAACCTTCAAGTTTTATATGTTTAGTTGGTTGCTTGAAAATAATTCAGTAATAAAAATATGTGAGGTTATATTTTACTAGAAAAGTATATCTTGAATCTGATATTCCTTAGTGAACATCAGACCTTTGCCGACTCTAGTGTTGGTAGAAGTATGCATTAAAAATAAATGATGGTTCCAGAGCAAGTTGACCAGAAAAAAGAGTAGATAAGAATACTAAGTCTGCTTATTTTATTAATACTTAACACTACTTTAAGCACTTAATATTAATATTTTGTTCACTCTATTCTACTTTGAAACACTACAAAATCACTGCCCCACTTTTTTAACCTGAATGTTAACAATATTTATTTAAAAAATTATGACGAATTTGCTGTGAGAAATAAAAGTATAAATAGATCTTAAATATATACCAAAAGAACAAATGATGAATTGAATAAATTTTCCCACATCTAGATCTTGGCATACCAATTCTCAAATATAAAAAGATATAAATAAATAAATAAATAAATATATATATATATATATATATATATATATATATATATATATATATATATTGAGTGATGAGGCACCTTTCGGTCGTTGACCATTGTCGAAACTGGAGAAAAATATATATATATATATATATACATTATTCATGCACAAGTTCCCTTGCCGGCACATGCGCAAACACTCATGCATTAACACACACGTTCATGAACACACCCGCATGAACACATCCGCATGAGGTCAATAACAATGTAGTTCAACCAAGAGCCAAATATATTTAGAATGTATGATAATTGATTTAATATTCACCTTAATTTTTTTTTTAAATAAAATTTCTTAATGCTATTTAATTATCTAATTTTCTTTAGGAAACAATTTGAATATTTTATTAATTTTTTTAATGATAAAAGACAACCACCTAAAGTAAAAGTAATAACGTTTTTACTCAAAATACTTAGGAATACATTTTAAGGCAACTCATTTTAAGTCAATTCCGTTATATAGCATCAATCGACCTGTATTTCCAGGTGTGTTAAGGAAATTCCAGTTGGGTGTGGACTGTACAACACAATAGGTTCCATTCGCCACAGTTAATAGTAGAGATCTAACCACAACTCTGAGAGCAATTGGCATCAACTCTGTAATCACTATCATTCTACCTCGCCGACCTTTTTCTTACACCCCCTTACCAAAATATAACATGCTTTCCTAACCAACAATTTTCATGATCTCATCATTATAATGATCAAAATTATTTTAAAGAAAAAAGAAACAAATCTCATTTACATATAAACTGTGGATGACTGTAATCATGAATTGTGAACGGTACTGAGCAGGCTCCCTGTTTCGCTGCTGAATAGGTAATAATAAAATATTGGTAATAATTAAACTACTGTGGACTTTATAAGAACCTCCTTTGTAACAAAAAAGTAAGTATTTTAATAAATTCTGAAAGATAATATATACAGTGTGTGTATATATTTATGTATATATAACTTTATACATACACACACAGACAGACATACAAAGTAGGTCTAAATGTTGCTGGAATGGTAGTCCAGAGTGAAACAAGTGTTTTACTGATGGGGAGGTGGTTTGGTATTGCTATCTGGTACCCACTTCAGTTGTTCCCCATGGAAGTTAGAGGTTGTTTCTACTAAATAATATTTAATGTTCTAAAATAATATGTGCCAACATGTTGAGTATTGATGGGGAAAACATCTAAAACCCTCATGATATTGAAGAAAGTACAAGGAAACGATTCTATGAAAAGTGTTAATCACTTAAACAATAGTTTATGACTATCCGAACTTTAAGTAAATTTATTATAACTTACTGAGACAGAACGTTTTCGATCGCTATGTGCCGATCAGTGTCTTCTGCTCTGAGGTGATGGGTCAAGTGGTGACGGTTTTAATGGTAGGTTTTCGATAGCATCAAAGAGTATGTGTGATTTGTATTGTGTTTGTTCGTTTAACTTGATACTATCGAAAACCTACATTTAAAACTGTCACCGCTTGACCCAACACCTCCAAGCAGAAGACACTAATGAAGATCGGCACATAGCGATCGAAAACGTTCTGTCTCAGTAAGTTTTAACAAATTTACTAAATTTAAAGTTCGGATAGTCATAAACTATTGTTTAAATGATAAATAAGTTTCATCGAATGTAATGGACTACAAAATTCAAGAATTCTATGAAAAAAGTCATAGTCATATACTACGTTATCTTTATGGTTCTTATATAATATGTTCTTTAGCAAAATGGATATTATAAAAATCTTTAAGAAAGGAAAATTCGTATTGCACAACAGATGATAAATAACTTGTGATTTATTATAAAATTATTTTTTAAGATCAAGATCTCAAGACAGAATTTTATATACATAGATTTAGATGGCTTCAAGCTGCAATTAGATAACAATTACCTGGAAATGGGCAGAAATTAAGCGTTACTAGCACGACAATCCCTCCACACATAAATCTTTAATCATTAAACTTAGCAAGTAAAATATTTCCACCCTAAAACAGCTTCCACATTCTTCCAACATAAGACCAACAAATTTTAATAGGTATCTATAGCTGGAAATAGAATGGAAAGGACTACATTTTGTTAATGTAAAATGGATAATAGGAAATGCAAAAAAAAAAAAAATATTTTCGAAGGGGTTTCAACCGGTGTAGAAATGGTGAAACAAGTATTAAAATGCAGGATGGCAATATTTTGAAGAATATCATAAAGAGACTGAAAATTTATTCAATACATTAATTGTTGAGTACTTCAGGAGTACCTTATAAATGTTCTTTTAACATTGGGTGAAATCAGGAGAAAGTGCAAATCAGGAGAGTTGTCATTTGTAAAAATTGTATTAAGTATTTTCTTGATGATTTTCCTTAATAATAATATTTTGAAAAAAAGAACTACTCCATAACTAGATAGAAGTACATTAGAGTCCAAATATTTTTGTCAGCTAAGTTGTTGGAAGAAAAAGGAAAGCTAACTAAGAAACACACCAATTCATCCATGATCATTATGAGTTAAAAATATATAAAAACAATATGATAAATGTTATTGGATGAAATGAAAGAAATTAAACATGAAATTTAGTTAGATAAAAAGCACAACTGACAAATAAAATTAAACAGGGAGTTAGTGGTTCATATTGGAGTACTTTAAATGCTTGGGATATACTCAATAATAAATAAAGAAGTTATCAAGATGTATAAATAAAGGTATTAAAGTAAAACAAACCTGTAACAAACAACAGGTACTGATGGAAATAATTTGTTGAAACAATAAAAATGTAAATCATACAAGAATTTAAAAATTAGGAAAATAACCACTGAATTCAAAAAAAGAACCCAAATATACAATTTTTATTTACTAAAAAGTAAAAAATAATTTTCCAATAACAAAAACACAATTTATCATAAGCTACAGAATTTTGAAGTCGGCGTAGAATACTTAGACTCATACCTAACATACTGAACATGACAAATAAATAGGGTTTTACTTGATGTTGGAGCTTCTTGGCATATAGATTAACAAATTATGATATAAACACAGGCTATTCAATCATTTCTTTCATAGAGTCATTTTATAGATATTAAAGCAATCAAAAAGTTGATTGTTTCAGAAATGTTTGGAATAGATTTGATGGATTAGCATATACAAAATATGATTGTGGCGCCGACATCAAAATATTTTGGTAATATGTTTATGATAAATTGTGTTTTTGTTATTGGAAAACTATTTTTTTCTCTTTATAGTAAGTAAAATTATATATTCTGGAAGGTTTTTTCAAGACAGTTCTGTTTTTTTTTTAAATATTTATTTCTTCATTTTTAGAGCTATGATACCTCTTATACCTATCTACATTATAATCGAATTTCATTTCATGCTGTTATGTTGGCAAAATTGTCAATAATTATTTATACAAATTTGTGATGTGTATATTCCTCTAATCATATTGTTTTATCGTTGTTCAAATAATTGACACACCCTTGAACAATACGATAGAGATATCAGTTTGTCAGACGAACACATTAAGTAGTTTATGTTGGAAATTTCCTTGATAAATTTTTCTAAAATCCTAAGTATTGTTTCTTATTTTGCAATTATTCTTTTTCATTTCCGTTTAAAAATTTGTTAATATTCGTGTAATGGAAGATCTCAGTTAAATAACCAATAATGGTATCTTTAATAATTATTAGAAAAAACTTTTCTTACACATAAAATATTAATAAAAACAAAAAGTGAAAATTGATAGTAAAGTTATATTTAGTGAATTTTTCTATTGATATTTAGTAAATTAATGAAGTTTTCATTTGAGGATTATTGAATATCTCCTTTCTGTTAAATGAACTAAACTGTATTTTCAGTGTATTTATTTTGGCATATCTCAATTGAGTTATACCAAGTTACATATCAATATGGGTAGACCATCGAAAAATGCAGCCTTCCTGATGTAAATTCGGTCATTAGGATCTGATGACGCTTGTTCTAAACAGCTTTCTCAAATAAAAAAGCTATTAGCTTTATTACTTATTTTTTCTACATTATATTTTTAGATTGTAGAATAAATACTACATAAAATAAATACTGTAACTGTTTATTTTGCTTTGGTTCATAATTCTTTAAAAAAAAAATCACTCCAAAAACATTTTTTTTAAAGTTAAAATAGTATATTATTGTCTCCAAACCAGATGGATTGGGATGTAACTACAAAGGGACCACCGGGAGGGTTTCCCCTTTCATTTACAAACAACATCACTTTGATTGGTTCAATGCTTCCAAAATTATTGTAGAACAAACATTAAAAAAAAAACATAGGGATCGAATACAGAACCTCCGCATTTTTGAAGTCGGCTAATGAAGGAAAAGAACTTTCAGTATAGAAAAGTAAATCGGTAATGAAGAATAGAAGAGCAAGAAGGGGGGGGGGGGTAAGTAGTTACGTAGATTATAAATAAGGTATTTTTGTAGAGTTATTCAGTCTTTGTATGTTATGCTTCTGAGAGGTGGTTACTTGATAACTGAGATGTACATAAGGGTAAAATAGAGGAAGTTTGTGGTTAAGAAGTTTGTATGTATTTATTATTAAATTCAACCATAGTATATTTTTAATAAATAGTAACATATTACTAACTAATCAATGAGATAAATGCATAGGCGAAAAGTGAATGGGCAGAATATTTCACAAATAGTGGAATATAATGCTAACACCAGAGAAAAAAAATGCTAAAACATCTAATAAATACAAAATGATTGAATGTGATAGTCACCAAAGATTCTATTCTTTCAAATGATTATGTTCATATTTTTTTCTCTAGTCAACTTGTCCAAGGATGTTAGTGTGATTGTATAAGAAGTAGGTTTAGACTAGAGACACAAAACCACTTGTCTTGGATTTTGAAAAAAAAGTTCATGGCATCAGTTAAATGAAGTACAGTTATCTATCTTGCATTCCCATTTCAAAATTAAGGTGAGGAAAGATAGGAAAATAAGGGCATAACAGAAGAAATGATGCTTGAAAAATGAAGACATGTATGGGCAGTGTGGATCATCTAAATCAGACGTTCTCCCAACTTAGATCAAGTAGAAGATCAACACATATCTACTCAGCTGTTATGAGAAGGTGGAAAAATAGCAATTTAGCTTTCTCAGAGGAAACAAGTATTATTAAAAAAATATTTTAAAGTCAATTCCAACTGAGGTCAACAAGAAAAATTGTATTTATTTTATAATTACAATTATAAATATGTATACACGTATGGCAGAATCACAATATTAAGTGGCTAACTTTAAACGGAATTTCTTTGCAATTTTCCATTTCCCTCTCTATACACTATATAGTGGTTTGACTATTATTTTTGTTTGTTACTATTTATTCGCTTTTTTTGTCTCTAATTTATGAAACGATGGTGGTCTATAATTTTTCATTCTATCCATCTCTTCTAATGATTCATTATTGGAAGAAACCTTTCTCTTATAATTTCTTATACATCTTTACTTAATAGATTTCTAACTATGGGAAAGTATTCTCAGTGTCAAAGTTCTGGATTTCAAACATGAAGTCATTTAGTTCAAATCCGATCAAGACATCAACTTTTAAAATTTAATTAATGAATAAATATTTGAAAAAGCTTATGTACTGTTAACATCTATTGTCATCTACTACAGGTTTAAAATAATGTATCTGAACTTGATTGGATGAATAAAAACCTATTTTATTAACGATTGAAAATTTGTACAAAATATATATAAGAAGAGTGTGAGCTAATAGAAGAAAATGGAAAAAAATACTACCCAAATGCCATGTTTTGTACATTATTTAGAATCATTTAGACAAAATTAAGAATGTTTTTGATAGTGAATTGGTATAAACTTACAGAATCAATTATGAAGAACATTTGTGCAAACATCAACTCCAAAGTAATATACAAATAAATGATGAGATAATATTATGTTGAAAATTAAATAAATATTGATAGATAAATAAATTCGATTTACTATAGGTTTTACTATTACCAAACATATTTAGATTGGCCAAGAAGGTGATGCCACTGACAATGGCGATACAAAATGCCTTTAAACATCATGTATGAACTTCCTTGAAATCCACATTTAGTACAGTACTTTTTCAGTTTATTATAACCAAGAGCTAAATGTCTGATTGTGAGACGGTAGCAACCTAAATGACCAGTGATTTTCATGTTATATCAAAAATTTCTGATAAGAAGGTAAGGAACAACCACTGCTTCATAACTCAATTAAAAAAAAAAAACTTTCAGGACTAACTGATGTTTAATTTCCTTGAGATTAATCTCTTTCATAGTTGAATCTTTTCCATTTTTCATTCCATTGTCAGTAATAATATACATCTATAAGTGCATACAAAGTTAAATGCCAAAACAAGCAAAAATGACATCGTACTCATTGCTTCTTTAATGTTTAATCTGACCTTGTGCACAGTTAATCAGCTTAAATAATTCAGAAAAAAATAACTCAAGCACCTTGGTAAATAAATTCTTTATATTTTTAATCACTTAAACAATAGTTTATGACTATCCAAACTTTAAATTTAGTAAATTTGTTAAAACTTACTGAGACAGAACGTTTTCGATCGCTATGTGCTGATCTTCATCAGTGTCTTCTGCTTGGAGATGTTGGGTCAAGCGGTGACGGTTGTAAAGGTAGGTTTTCGATAGTATCAAAGAGTATGTGTGATTTGTATTGTGTTCGTTTAATATGTTTGTACTTTGTGTTTTTGTGTGTCTGTAAATTTCGTATTGTTCTAGTGTGTTGAGATGTGGTCCTTTTTTGTTGATGTGTAGGATTTCTAGGTTATGGTAAATGTCTGTATATTTATTATGTCCTGTATCATTTATGTGGTTGTAAAATGTAAAAAGTGTCTGTCATTATGGGTTTCCTATAAATGTTGAAACTGTGTTTTGTTTGGGGCTTTTTGTTATGGTTAGGTCTAGGAAGTTTAGGGATCGGTTGGTTTCAATTTCTGAAGTGAAGTGGAGTTTTGGGTGTATTTTATTAGTGCAGGTGAGATGTTTTTCGCACTGACCGGAGTTGCCTCTATATAGTGTTGATATCATCGACGTATCTGTGCCAGTAAATAATTTTTTGTGCTAGTGTATTGTTTGTGAGTATCTTGGTGTTTTCTATGTGTTATAGAATAATTTTGCTTAGGACACTACTGATAGGACTTCTCATGGGTAGGCCATCTGGCTGTGAATAGAAGTTTGAGTTGTGGGTGAAATAGTTTTGTTTGGTGATGGTTTGGAGGATGTTTATGATTTCGGTAACATGGGTTTTAGGTATGTTGTTCTGTATTAATTGGGTTTCTAGGATGTTGAGCGTTTCGGGTATGGGTATGTTGGTGTACATATTTGTTATGTCGAGTGGTAGTAGTGTTGAATTGTGTGGTATGTTTGTGTCTTTTATTTTATTTATGAGGTTTGTTCTGGTTTTTATGTGTGTTTCTGTGTTTAAGTTTATGGATTGTCTGATTATTTTGTCCATGTATTTTGCTAATTTATGTGCAGATGCATTCTGGTAGTTGATGATGGCTCGGATGCGTTGGGTTTGTGAATTTTGGGAAGAACATGGAGCGTGGGTGCTTTAGGGTGGATTTTTTTTAGGTGGGATTTTTTGTTTTTGTTGATAATGTATTTAGATGTATTAATTAGTTGTTTGATGGTTCTGTGATATTTCTCTGTTGGGTCTGTATGAAGTTGTACTTTATATTTCACTGAAACAGAGCTCTCAACCAAGGGATATCTAGGATAAATTCCCTCTTAATAATGAGAGAGAGGGCCTATTTTCCCAGATGATTCAAGAACAAATGTAACTACAAAATATACAATGATATCAGGTCTTAGAGTAGTTTATTGTTGATGAGAAAGGTGAGGAATGTAAGTTACATGGTTTTAATATCATCATCTAGACATTTTTAACCCTCCTCATTTATAATAAGTGCTACCGTTCAAGCTTTTACAATTTGTATATACATTAAAATGATTTGATTTGATTTAGCCAATGCCTGCCCTTGGCAATAAAGCTATTTGGCAACTAGCCTCCCAGTACTGGCTAAACGTGGTTGGTCGATTTGCATGCAAAAATATATAAAGGGATGTAGCAAGCCTCCATGTGGTGCACCTTGGGTAACGCTACATTTTCTATAGCACACTGAGCCATCAATCAAAGATGGAAAAAATAATGTAGATTATATTAAGATAACATGATTGTGTTGACATAAAATATAAAAGATTGAGCATATAGTAAACATTTAATATGTAGAAGGACGATTCTCTAATCGAAGTAAATATAAATATATATAACAGTTTATAAATCAATTCTAAAGAACAATTACGCATTTCATCAAATCCTTTTCATCACTACAACTATACAAAAGATAATTATAACTTATAAAGATGATATATACATAATTGTTTTAATTAATTTTCAATTCTTTAAAAAAATAAGCAGAAGTCATGTGCAATTGTTAAATAAAGGCCCACTACTAAAAACAAAATACTAATATAATGATGTTACATTACTGATTGTTTACAACTTTATCAAAGACCAAACATGTAAGCACTCCAGATTTTTTATGACAACACTGAGATGTCTTTAATTAAGGGCTTTGTTTTCATTACCAGACTTATATCTACCAAGGTCAAAAAATATTCCACAGGGTACAAAAAAGTTCAAAGGTTTTTAAGGCAATAGATGACAAAGATTGGACCAACATCAACAGCTTTTACTTTTAAATAACTTATCAAACATTCATTCTAAACAGGAAGAAAATCTTGAATTTTGTAGTCCATTACACTTAACGTGTAGTGAAAAGTAGTAATGTGTTAAAGTGTAGTGAAACGTAATTAATCACTTTAACATTAATTGAGACACTTAATGTCCCAGTACATTTTTACATATTTACAAAATTTAAAGTTCATATAGTCATAAACTAATGTTAAAGAGATTAAGGAATACAGTGTTTTAAACCATAAGTGTAGTTCAAATTTATATTAATTATCTATAAAAACATAATCTCATGTTAAAAACCAACTCTTATAGTTCAAGAGGATGTGTTTAAAACTTAAATGTTTAAAGAATTACTGCACTATTTTATATTACGTTACTAAACAAGTGAATTAAAATATAGGTACGTTAGGTTAGATTTACCTTTAAAAAAATAAATAAGTTTAACACCAACAAAACAAATGTAAACTAAACTACTGGTGAAGCGATCAGTTGGGTCCTCTTTCAGGCTTCTATAGCATCTTACATCAAGTTGTGGAGAATTAGGTTTGGAAATTTTTAAGATTTTTGTGTGTCTTGTACAATGTTAGTGCATAATTTTTTTATAATTCCATGTGTGAAAATAAACAACTGTAGTAGAATGACCGATAGAGGGTCAATCTTAGTCACTTTATAGAAGACCTCAGGAGATTTTGTTGTGCCGAGAACATTGTTTTCCTTCAAGAAAATTTTGGCAACTGCCTCATCTCCCTTAGAACAAACTTTCCTTACCCAGCCCACTCCCCCGATCTCATACCATCCGATGCCTACGTTTGAGGAATGATGAAGGAGAAAATTTTCCATGATGACCTACGATCTAACATCATCCGGCAGGAAAAAAAACATGAGTAAACGAACATGAAACAACTCCTTTTTACCAAAACAATGCAAAACCTTCAAAAACGGTATGAGTGTTGTCTCAAAATAAACAGAAGTCATATAGAATATTTTTGTACCCGAGTCTAACCGACTTAGCTTCTTTTCACTTGTATATGTTTCTAAAACTATGTAAATAAAATAAAATCAAATAAAACCTTACAACTGTTTCATTACTGTTTATTCTAGCACATATGATATAACTTCTTGCCTATTGCAAGGACATATACATATATCGTTAGAATGGGCTTTGTTAGAAAAAAGGAAAAAATAATTATTGTAATGGAAACTAGCTAGTACTTTGCATTATATGTTAGCTTGAACTATAATGTTGTACAACCAAACCTATCTTAATTAGTTACTTTGTTGCTAGATTGTATAGCAGGTGGTAATTTAATTCATATATTTAATTTACAATACGTTCATAAAATTTTATTTGAATTTACAATACGCTTAAAAGAGGGTATCTTATTGACAAAGATGTCACCAACCCTGATTTTTCCCGCTTTCATTCATATTACTCAAAAACAAATTATACACAACAATAAAGTTACTTTAAATGTTTCAAATCATAATTACTGGTTTGAACCTACATTAATTAATCACTTTAACAGTAGTTGACGACTATCCAAACTTTAAATTTTGTAAATTGTGAAAACTTACTGAGACAGAACATTTTCAATCACTATGTGGCGATCTTCATCAGTGTCATCGTTACATTAATTATGGTCTTGAAACACAGGCCAAGTGTTAAAATACATCTTATCGCTAAAACGTATCTCGATAGGACAAATGTTATTACTAAAAAAAGAGGTTTTCTAAGGAGTGTACTGATATCAGCATTAAATAAATTACCTCAAACTTGAAACTACAGATCTTGTGATTATAGTTTCAAGTGAATTGGTAAGTTATGATTATGTTTGCATTTTCCAAATTTTAACCTCTAATCATGATTCACGTCAAATAAAATAACTTCTTTGTTCTATAAAATATGTGAAAACAAAGTATCTGGTATTGTGCATAAATCTATGTTATACCAAGTCATAGTGTTTTCCATAGTGTTTTCCAAGTTCAATGTTACCATTAGAAAATTTATATTTTCTACCTCAATCAGACACTTTGTAGCGATGTTGTAAGAGCTAAATTTTATTGTAGCGCTCTATTTGATTGTAGTATAAATAAAAACATTTCAATTATCAGTTTTCTATCTTGCTTAGTTGCATTTATCTTCTTTTTTTTTAAATTTTAACCACTATTAATGATTTACGACTAAAATCATTTGTTTTTTGTTTAAAATGTACTTTTTTAGAAACATCTGTGTAAAAAAAAAAAATCAGGTTTATAATGTATAAAGGGCAAACATCTCCCTATCATTCGAATAGAGAGTACCTTTACTTCAAATAAGAATATTGTATATAATCGTTCCCTATATCTCAAACATGAAGGTTTCTGTCTTAATCTTAATACTTACATTTACAATCCTCACCAAATAACTCATAAGTGATAACTGACTCACATCATAGGTAACAGTCATATTTACTGACTACCATAAACAAGTTATACATGTAGAATGAGTTTCCTTTAGATAATATATGATCATGTTATGTCATTTTAAGATTATAGTTAGCTATAGTGGTAGAGAGGTAAGTTGATTGATGAGTTTCTCATTAATATTATCTGGTTTGTTTTTATGTCATTTTAAGACATAACTGGCTTTCATGAGAATGATATCATGAAACTATTCAAAGAGACATAACGATTTGCACGGTATACACAAATATAATATATATTCAAAATTTATAATTTTCTAATATAATTAAATGTTACAAAATAGCTTTAAAAAAATTACTTATTAATTTAACTTGACAAAAAAACCTCAAGATGTAAAACACCAAAACTGCAAGTTCAAAATTATTTACTAATAATTCTCATCAGATGAGTTTGGCATTTGTTCAGTACATTATTCACATCATTGAATAATGCACTGAACAAGAGTGAAACACGTCAACTGATAAATATTGGTAACTAGTGGGCTTTTGCCAGGTTCATTGCTAACAAAAAAATAGTGGTCTTGAGTGCCTCAAGATGTACACCTATCCAATTGTATCTAAATACAATTGTTTGTTTTTGAATTGCTTGTTTTTGCTTTGTAACATTTCTTTCCAGTCTGTGTTGAAAAGAAGATACACGTCACTGGGCATCCTCAGTACTTCTTAGAAATAAGTATTACTTGAGGTTACATGTTTATATATTTTAATGAGGAATCAGCATGAAATTTTGGTTTATAACTATCATAAGCAGTGGTGTAGCCAAAAAGGGGCACATGCTAACCAAATAGTGTTAGCAAAAAATATTAAGCTATAAAACCGTGCTAGGTTTTTAGCAAAATATTTTCCCGATGACTCAACAACTGTGTAATTTTAAGTGCCAAAATATCATAAAATATTATTTCTAGGGATATAAATGTTCAAAATTTCCTCAGGAAAGTTTGGTACCTCTGACCGTGCCCCCTCCAAACCATTGTTCTGGCTAAGCCCCTGATCATAAGTAGACTAACTTTAGTGTTTTCAAGTGCTAATAAATAACCGTCAAAAGCCTCTGACTGGGTAATCTTAATTTGTAAATTTAAGGGATGAAAATAATAGGATTGCTACTTAACATAATAACAGTATTTACATTTCATACCATTAATATTCTCATCATGACATTATTAATGTTATTATTTGTCAATGAAATTATTCGTAATGCTGATGGTAATTTGCTTAAGCATGTAGGTAACAAGAAACTATTTCCTGAAGGTGAATATCGTCAATTGCTGAGCCATAAAGACAATACTAGTAATCTGGTGCATTGATAAAGAGATGGCTATGAATCACACTGAAGTACTACTACTAGAAGAAACCTCTTAATTAGCAAAGTCAACAAAATATTTACTCAGTAGAGGGTTAGCTTCGTAAAAGGAATGGATGTTTTGAAACATGTCAGCAAGTAAGCCATTACGTATTCACGTAGTTAAGTACTTTTTAAATATAGTTTAATCAGTGAATTCAAGATGATTACATCAATAAACTTCAAAATATTTACACGCCATTTTTGGGTAATAGAAAAATGTATTACTTTAAAATTAATACATATTTTTCTAATTTCAAATACATTTATTACCATTACTATGTAATCTACCAATCCATTTCTGTTGACTAACCATATGATTATTATAAGATTCTAAGTAATGACAATTAATATTTTGAGTGCCACAATCTGTGATTCCTAGCACTGTCATTAACTCTTGTTCACACATTTAGGAAAACCTCCAACAATCAGAATTTTTTTCTGATTCAAAGAGTTTATAGAATAATATAAGCATTTGAGTTCATAGAAAGTTCTGATTGATCGAAGTTCTCAGAAATGCGTCAACATAAGATGTCACAATGGTAAGAGTGGCAGGTATCTGTTGCACTAAAAATATTACTATCAAAACATGTAGACATGGGCTATTGCTACATTTACATGGGCTATTTTTTAGTGTACCAAAAAAGAAGTACACTAAACAAATATTACTAGTGCTATTCATTAACATTCTCTTTTCTTGTGTTATTCAGGTAATATGTTTTTATAAACCTTCTCATGTTTTTATGGACACCTTAAGTAAATAACTATAAGATATCAAAATTTAAAAAGCTTATATAAAAATAGTTTTTTGTTTCACCAACATTATATAGATAACGTTAGACTAGGTTTACATTTATTTCTAACAACATTCTACATCATGATGTTTAATATCATGGTTATTCTGCCATTCCTACCACTGTCATATCAAGTCAATATGAATATACTTTATAGAAAGTATTGTTCGATAACGACTCTCCCAAACGTGCCAACAAGAAAACAGAATGGCAGAAAATATGATACTCAATAAATTAATGTACAATGCTGCAGAAAATATTATATCAACAATCAAAATCTACTAAACATATGTGTTTTATACAATTAAAACTCATTCTATAATGGAGCGAACGGAACGATATATTTGTTCATATGACATGAATATATACTTTAACATTTTCAAATACTGTTGCAAAAATAACATATTTAAACAACAAATTTTCTTACAAAGATATGTTTTTGAATTTTGTAGTCCATTACGTTCGGTGAAACTTAATTAATCACTTTAACATTAGTTAAAGTTGTTTTTAATATCCAAATTTTAAATTTTCTAAATTTGTAAAAACATACTGAGACAGAACGTTTTCAATCGCTATGTGGCGATCTTCATCAGTGTCTTCTTTGACAAATTTACGAAATTTAAAGTTAAGATAGTCATAAACTATACTTAAAGTGATTAATTTAAAAGAATGTTATTTTCAAGATATTAAAATTCTAAATACCTAATCCTATCCTGTTCTACATTCTTATTTTGCAAGATCAAGTGAATATTACAATAAAATCATAATAAATTACTAGGAAGTCAGAAGCAGTCATCAATTAAATAGAATATAAATAAATTCTATATGGTAACAGGAATAAAGAATGAATATTTTTAGTTATGTTTTGTTAAAGTGTATGATTTGTTAGTTTATTCGGGTAGTGAGAATAATTAACAACTTAAAAGGTGAATTCAAGAAACAAACTTTAAATTTATGTTCACTTAACCTTGTTTAAAGCATCAAACTTTTAATGGCGACATGGTACAACCAATTAAGTTGTAGATTTGGGTGTTTAGAAAATCTTAAGTTAATATAAATGTTTCAAATGGCATTAGACAATTACTTTTATTTTCCAAGTACAGTAGAAAATGGTCTGTATCAATAAAGGTTTTAAAAATATTCCAAGTAAAGAAGAAGCTAGAGGTTATATCACAAAGCTTCGATTTTAAGTAACATTTAAATATTACTTTACTTTTAGAAAAGCTTTTCTCAAGTTTCACTACACTTTAAAAACTCTTAAATTGTTCAGATGTACAAACATTTGATCTGAATGTTTATGTACAAAATCAATCTTCCTTTCCATTACTTGACCTAATAATAATAATTACAACTCAAGTTAACAATGTATACTATTTTAAATATATGTTTCACACTCTATTCAGTATTTGTATGTGACTAATGAACCATTTGATTTTATAGTACAATTTTACTGTTATTTCCAGACCGGTAGGGTAACATAACCTAAATTATACGTCTTTTATCTAAATTTTAAACTGTATTTAAATTTGAGTCTCATAGTCTAAAACAGGATTAACATTTAGATTAAAAAATTAGCGAAATACTTACTTTTAAATAACTACTAAAAATTCGCAGTAACTAAATACTGTAATAATAAATATTAACATTCACTAAACGAAACGTGGTCAATACAAAAGAAAACCCATAAATCAAGATCAATAACGAAACAGCTGTTTCATTCCAAACTAAAACTTTATCAACAGCTGTTATAGACGGCGGTAATTTCAAACGTAAAATTTGTAATAGAAAATACCTTCTTACATTTAATGTAAGTAAAATTCCTTTTTGCCATAATTGTAATTTTATTGTATAAAACATTTTATTTGTACCGTATTACAATGTTTAACTTTACAATACTTTATATCTAATCACAATATTGGTTTCATTATAGACTGTATTGTAGAGTTCATGCAAATTTTCATTTGTATGAAATGTAGGCAATGAACATTGTATTCAAACAGCCGTAATTTTCATACGCCAGTAGTTTACTAATTTAGTTTACTAATCAGTGTAAAATTATAAGATGTGCAACTTGGAATCCGAATTAATATTGGATAATTGGACTTTGTTTATAGGCTACTTAGAATATCCTGATCTGATGGATATAAAAAAATTCAATCGTATATTTACATTAGAAATATATTTATTTGCCAAAAAGATTTACAATATTATTATTTGTGTTACATTCATAGACCTAAAATTTGAAGATCCTGATTTAAAACTTAATCATTTTAACAATTAAATTCTCCCCTAAAATTGAAAACAAAGTACAAATTTACAAAATTTGTTAATTTAAAAAATAGGTCCATAGATATAATAGGCTAACCACAACTAGCTATAGTTGAATAACTTGGGTAATGTATTTGACTTACTGTAAAGGTAAAAATATTTGAATATTTAAACTGTTTTAAATAATTTTATTGTGAATTAAGTTATACGTATATATTTACATATAGGCTTACGTATATATTTCTCGTATATATATGAAAAATATGTATATATTTCTCGTATACAAATGAAAAGTACGAGAAAATACAAATACAAGAGTAAATTGAAAATACAAACAAAAATTATTTTTTTGCATTATACAACTACAAGTAATAACAGTGTTGCCAAAGCTATTACAATATTGTCTAATTTATTAACCTGCTGCCTTAACATTATATACATTGAATATACCTCTATCAAATTTGGATTTTATTTGAATCTAATCATTTATTAACTTTTTATTCATATTATATTTGTATATTTCTAAAGCTTCATACATATTCATTCTTAAACCTTTATTAATTTCATTTATAAGTATCATATTACCTATATTAAGAAATATATGGTTATTACCCTATCGATAGATGGGGTTATTGATTAGCAAAATTCAATTTGTAAATTTCTGGTTTTTTATATACGTTGAAATGTTCTTTATACCTTCCTTTAAGTTCTTTGTTTGCACTATAGGCTATAAACTTTGTTACAGCAATCAGATTCTAACCTATACACACAGTTTTTTCTGGCATAGTATTTATTTTATTATTATTATTCTTAATACCTATTAGCTTATTATTGGTTTTATATGTGAATTTGACTTTGGTACCTTTATACAATTTTATGAAACTTTTTTATTTCATTACCAGTAGGTAAATGTAAATGACGTCCATAAGGTTTGACATTCATTATTTTTTTTAATTAAATTTTGTGTTTTTTTAAAATATTATAGTTAAGTTTATTTACAGTTTTTTAAATAACCATTTTCTATTGTTGTTTCATATATAATGTTTTCTTCTCTCAATTATTTTAATTATTCATAGGTATTTTATGTAATCTGTAACCTATATTAAATTATATTAAGGAGATATTTTTTGATTATAAGGATGAATAGAATTATTAGATATTATTTGGTTTGTTTGTGTCGATTTAGGGTATATAGGCTACTATATTCAAAATTTTCTTAATATTTCATTATTATATCCTGTCTAGAAAATTGATGTTTTAATTTGTTTCTAATTCATCAGTAAAATAATGTGTGTGGGTGGGGGGGTGGGTTGAAGTTTGCAGTGTTGATACGTTGTGACGAAAAACCTTGGTCACTTGGCATGCAGTGCGTTTTAAATTCTTTTAAATATTCCTCGATCTTTACCACTGATATTGTTTTTATCACTTAATTTTAAGAATTATTAATTACGTATAAAATAGTTGGGATATTTTAACTATAATTAGCATTAATTAGCCGTGTTAAATTGGCCGAGTGTCTGTCTAATTGGTTTCAGTTTTTACAAAAAGCAGGAAGGCTGTAACGCCCAGCAGTCACTACTAATTGCGAGTAAACATGTAGGCATATGCTTAGTTAATCTCTGGTTGTTACTTTCTGTAAAAGTGTAGAATAATCCGCTAAGCAGAGGGTAATTCTACCCGAAAATTGGTTAAAATTATTAGTATTTCGAGGTTCGTAGAATCCTAAAAACAAAAATTCGAAATTGGTAAATTAAATATTTTTTGAGTAGAAAGTATGAAATAGAGTTTATTGAAATTTTCTTTGAAATTATATATCTTCTGTTTTAATTTATTAACTTTATTATAATTCTGTTTTAATAGAATGAAAGACTGGAAAATTCCTCACAATATCTCTTACTATGAATATTCTCTGAAAGATCTCAAGTTTTCAGGAAATGTTCTTGACCTTAGTGAGCCACGCTACGCACAAAACTCATCCTAGCCTTGTGACAAATGATCGTACATGACAAACTAAAGTGCGTTGTGTTCGTGGAGCCTTAGGCTTTCGTACGTTTGCATAAACCTTCATTTCTTTGACTTATAAGATGTTTATACTTGGTAATTTGAAATACTTCTGACGAAAGAGAAATAAATTAGGCTTCTTATTATCTTTAATCTCTACTCAACGTTTGAATTACGATAGGAAAAACCAAATGATCCTATGAAGACACTAAAAATGAATTACAAGATTATAAAGGTCCTAAGAAATTACAATAAATAACACAATTGTTACCTAATGTCAAATAAAAACTGAACTACTCTAACATAACCTCAAAGTAGGCCTACAGACAACCATCAAATTACAACAACATATCAATCCAAAAACAATTAAATTAACAAGTTTTACATTTCTAAACAAATAAACTACTATTCTATTACACTAGTACACTATTCTATTAACATAGACAAATTTTTCAGATACATAAATAATATATAAAGAGTTAAAAGAATAAATTATATAAATTTAAAGGATACAAGAGTTAAAATTCTTTTTTATTCCAACAACAAACATAGCACAGATAATGTAAACAAAGCATGATATTCACAACTGTGCAATTAACGGTTTCCCTTGAATGAAATATGTAATGCATCTGTAGTAAATCCTACGTTTAGACCTACATTGTCTAGATCTTAATAATTATGAACCATTTTTTTAAAAGTGTTTTCTATAGTTAATTTTCTTATCAATTACAGTGTTTTGTCGTTTTACCAATTAACGCTAGATATTTATGTAGCCTATGGCAAATAAAAAATTGGAACACTTTTTTTTAAATTTCAAATTATGGTTATACAAAAGAAGTTAAACTCATATACGTTACTGATGTTTAAGCTTGTCCTTTCATCTAATTCATTATGTAATTGACAAAATATTTAATTCTTGTGATTTTCGTCTCTGTATAGAACGGTTTAGTAATAGCACGATAACTCTCATTACTGTGCATAAACCCAGTCTTTTCCATTGATTCATTTCATTCGTGTTTTTATTTTAGAACAGATATACTTAAAAACCAAAGGATAGGAAATAAAATCCTTTGTTCTTAGTAGAAACAAGTAGGCCCTAATATAAAATAATTTTTTAAAAAGTCAATTCCTACTTAAATCAAGAAAGAAAAATTTATTTTAGTTTCTTATTATTTTATAATTACAATTATTATAAATTTGTATATATATATATACATATATATATATATATATGTACATTATAATTACATTCTTGTAATTTTCATTCCTGATGATGTTGGTACTGTTTACCAACGAAAAGCTTTGAATATAAATTAATAAATATTCTTGTATTTGAATAAGCTATGTTGTTTTAAATTATTAAATAAGAAAACGTATTATAACTGTATGAAGCAACTGTGGCGTAATGTTTATTTTTAAATAAATAAAACCTCTAAACCACAAGTAACATTTATTTAAACCTTATGTACATTTCGATTGCCCAGCAATCATCTTCAGAGGTATTTAAAAAATACAACTGTTGTGGTTGTACTTGTGGTTTAGAGGTTTTATTTATTTAAAAATAAGAAAACGTATTATATATATATATATATATATATATATATATATATATATATATATATATATATATATAACAATAGAAAACAAATTTTCTTGCAATTTTCCATTTGTTTTCTATGTATGATGTAAAACTATTATTTTTGTTTGTTACTACTTATTCGCTTTCTTTTTTTCGTCGCTTGTATTATGTGTAGTTTCTTTTCGCTTTCCTTTCGCATTGTCCGTATTTTTTTTTAGCAAGGTTCGTATTCAGTTTGTTTGTTTGTTTTATTCCTTTCATTCATTTTTAGAGCATTATTTATGATATTTTGGAGTAACCATGCAACAATTTAAGGTGTGCAATGAAGGTTTCGACGACGACCAGATAGGGGTGAAAGAAAAATCATATACATCTTTGAAAAATACATTTTTAGCTGTGGAAAGTTGGTCCATTACCAAAGAGCTAGACTTTGAACATGAAGATACTCAGTTCGAATCAGACCTAGACCCCTCAAATTTTTATAAATTATTTATTATCGAATAAATATTTGAAAAAACTATATTTCCATCAATTCTCACTCACTATAGGTTAAAACAAGTGAATTTGATCTTGATTGGATGAATATAAACATATTTTATTAGCGATTGAAAATTTGTACAAGATTTGTCTATAGGCCTACATAAGGAGAGTTTGAGCTAATAGAAAGAATTTAATAAAAAGAACGGATTTATCGAGGCCTTCAAAAAAATAATAATATCGAATTTTGAAACACTAGATAGATTATTACTGGAGAAAAGAAGAGATAATCTGTACGTTCTATAGGCCCTATAGCAACAAGGGCAAGACTACACAAAATCTGTTTAGGCCTACACAAAATAAAATGGAGAGGAAAAAAGTCGTATTCTTGTAAACAAATTATTCCCAATTCTACATTTCTCGAAATATCTACAAGCAAATTTTCAGCGGATTAGGACCGATCCAAAATAAAGGAGGGGGTTAATACGGTTAAAGGTGCCAAACTATTGTACTTGACGGAATTAATTTGAACATTTTCAGGTAAAAAATATACCTTAATCCATCCAACCAGGTGAAGCGGCCGATTATTTGCATGTATCTTGGATTTTGTGTTGCAGAGAATTTTATTCTCTACATTTATTCTAAAACGGAGCCAGTTTCCTTCGACCTAAACGAAGTAGGATGACTTGTAATGGCGTAAACAAATACTCGTTTAGAATGAAACAGGTTTTTGTCTGGAAAGTTTTTGAAAAGTACGTTCTCAAAATTCACATTATAGGTTGTTTCAGGTCATATCAATGGTACACAGTTGCCATGATTTTTTAAGAAAATTACTTCCTTAATCAGGCCGAATTGAAAGTAACTCAGACACACAAAAATAAATGGAAAATATTGCTTTACCGAGCAAAAACAACTCTAGGTTTACACAAAAATTAATAAGGCTACATTGTAAAGTGAGTATACACTATTGTAAAACTAATGTATGACATGAGTACGTACGTAAAACAATCTTGAACCAATAAATAGTAGGCTACATATAGTAAGCTACTATATAACAAAGACAATAAATAAGTGGGAATCACACACAAGACAAGAAAAACACACAAGACGAGAATCATGTTGAGTTACACTTACACGGACTGTAGACCTTGGCTGTCACTTTATTATTTCAAGTTTCATTGGCGTTGAAAATACAATATTTTTGGTAAATACAATCATTGATGCCCCGGAATAGCAGGGCCCCGGTTCGCCCGCACTGGAACCCTTACTGGACAGAGTTAACATAGCGATATAAAATCCGATAAGGCATGACGTCACCGAGATGCGAGAATGAGAAGACCATTTTGAAAGAGACGATTGTCTGTAAACAGGCTATCTTAGGATCATCACTCACTAAAATGCTTTCAACATGTAAGGGTTGGTTATATTTTAATTATACTTATATGTTCACAGGAATTATTCTGTTATCTTTATAAAATCTCAAAATATTTATGAAAATCTGTAAAACTTCGTGATTTTATAATTAAAATTTCATAGTTCAGTGTATTTCACCAATCACACATTTAGTCGTCTACTGGCAGCACTTCCGATCAGCTGTTAGGAAGACGTATTTTGATGACGTCATCATTATTTTATCTGCATAACTAACCAGATGTAGGCCCTAATATATTTTTGTGATTTTATTTTCAGAAGGTGTAAAATATTTATATCACGTGGTACGAGTCCTGAACGAATAATCCGCTGCTACTTTGTGTTTAATTACCACGTTTGTATTACAGTAGTTCTGTTTCTGTCATATCTGTCTGTCTGTCTACCAGTTGGAGTTTTGCAGTGAAGTATAAATAACTTCCCAATAAGCTAGAGACCTGACATTTTAAACTTAGGCCAGAATTAGATGACAATGCAATATTCACCAATCGAATTTGGGGGCTGCGCTAGAAACTTGGAGTATTTGTTAAAATATATGTCAGAACTGAATAATAACATGATAATCTTTCTGTTCCTTGTCTGCAAGATTGTTTAAATAAATTTAATTTAATTGACTAGCTACAGACTTGACATTTACTTACGGGTCAGGACTGGATGACAATACAACATTCACTCGCTATTAGTTTGTTGAAACAAATTAGATTTGCTTCTGTACACGTGGTATATTATTCATCAAAATTTAAGGCTATAAATCGATTGAAAATTTTTCACCCGGACATAAGACTAAAAAACAGAAAATAATAAATTAAATATATTTTTTCAATATATCACGTTTTTAAAACAGACTAAAAATAACAAAATAATTTTTCATGGCCCATCTACAATTTTGAGGGAGAAATGCCAGTAACTATGAATATATTTGTAATAGGCCTACTTTGAGAGAAAAACGTGGAGCGCATGCAATTCATGATAGTTAAGGACGAGTAAATGGATTACAATGATTCACATTTCCAATTCACTTAAATCAGCTGTGAATTCATCCGTATTGTCTACTTGTATTATTTACTGGCTGCGCTCCAGTATTATTCACTATTCTGCGAGTTTTCTCTCCAAGTATTAGAAATATATGGCTATCCATAGCCACTAACAATTCTCCCTAAATATTGTAGAAGGGCCATAAAAAATTATTTTATACTTTTTAGTTCGTTTTAAAAACTAGATATATTTGAAACATTTTTATTTAACTTATTACCTTAAAAATATAAAAAATACTGTAGGTCTAATGAATGCAGTAGGAACCAGCAACCACAGGAAGTTGCCCTCTTAAAATGTATTTTAAAATTCCGTCATACTGTCTCTGGTACAGACCCACCGAGAAGATGCTAACAGTTGTTACCTAAATAAAAATACTCTTTAAAATAATAATTATGTTTATATATTAGCATATAGCATATAGCATATAGCATATGGCATATAGCATATAACATATAGCATATAGCATATACCACATAGCATATGGCATATGTAAACACTTCCTATAGTTGTACTTACTCTAATTATAATGAAACGAACGTTCTTGGCGTTGGGTTCCATTGCCAAAGTCCGTATCTAGCTTCTTGTTCAACTTCTAAGAGAGTTTTGGAGGTAATTATGTCAAAAACTGTGAGCGAATTGTAATGCAATATGAAGTGTTAGGCTGCCGACATACAGAAAGCAACTGGTGATCGCAACGCAACGTAAACTTGAGTTCCTACTAGAAAAGTTGCTAGTCGGTTTAAACGATTGTTCATATAAAGTTGCTAGTTTAGTTGTCCGTTATATCGTCGTCAGAGGTGGACGCCATTCTTGTCTATATTTTAAGAAACAAACTACAAAAACGTTACAAAAAAAAGACAATTCAGTGCATAATGTTGAATAAAATTATAACCAAATTTATCCTGGCTGGATACTTTGTAGGTATATTTTAATTTAGGTACATAGTAATGTATAAAATTACAACCAAATCTAGAAGTAGTGCAGTGCGCTGTAGCTCCTGCGCGCCAGGTTCGCGCTATAGACCTACATGCTATTACAGCCTAACATTTAAAATGTGAAAAAAGTAACTTTCCATATTTTTCGCGGAAAAACTTGATATTCATGTTCTACATGTCGAAACATGTAACTTTTAAAAAAGTTGAAATAAAAAACAACCTTATTAAGACTATATTTTCATCCCGATTTTATATATTTTGAAAAAAACTGTGCATAATCATTTATATCGTCTTGCAGTTGTTGGATACAAAAATCATGACAGAACCAGCAATATTTTGTTTTTCTGATATACTATACCAGTATAATAAACAACTATTCAAAGAAACAGAAACACAAAACATACGAATACAAATAATAATTATTTAAATACGGAAGCACTCTTAAGAAACGCATACACAATATTACAAATACTGCTGGGAACTGAGAAACTGAGCAACGTGTTTACATCACCCCGTTACTGGAGCAACTCCTAGTTTCTGTGCCACTCGCTAGCCGCGTTGCTATCACTTTGCTATTAATATGTGCATTCAACTCTGTATGCTGTGAAAAAGCAACTCAAGTTTTTGTTGCGTTGCCGTCACCAGTTGCCTTCTGTATGCCCGCAGCCTTAGTGTATTTCTTACTGTTCAAGAGTATGGAATCTGTTACTGTTATAGTTTGATTTAAAGCAGAATACTAACGGTTCTGTGGCGGGGTGGGGATGCGGTGTTGTCAAATTGAACGCTGTGACAAACCAACCCGCCACTACCAGCGGCTATTACCGTAGAATTGACAACAAGGCTTACCGACCCGGTAAGATGTTGATTTACCATTTGCTGAGACGGAGGTAGCCCTCCCCCCACTGGTCGATTTCACTTTCGTCGAGTCCTATTATGTTATAAGTCAAACTATATATGGTTTGTACTAGATTTGTAGATTCGTTGAAAGCCATTTGTTTGGGATTTCTGTGTATGTAGTGTCCAGCAGAGAGCTATTATTTGTGAGTTCTCTTACGTGTTTTTGGTATTGTGTGTGAAAAAGTTGTCTTTTTTTGGTCTACGAGGGTGTGTTAGTGTATGTACATCATAAGAAATGTATAGGTCTATAGTTTCTAAACGCATAACATATTGCTATATAAGCGTGTACTAGTACACTGTAATAAACATGGACACAAAATTTGTACACTAGTAGCCCATCATTAGAGGGGAAGGTCGAAATTTTGATTACCACTATAACTGTTAAACTATTAATGCAAAAGTTATTCAACGACTGAATATTTCTAGGTGAAAACCCTATAACCCTGACAACTATAATATTTTTAAAATAAACCCTTTTTAATAAAATCTTTTTAGTACAACTAATCAAAATTCTTGTTTATGGATCTGTGGTCTAAATTTCGACTACCAGTTACAAAACCTTAGAAAATGAAAAAACAACCAAATTAATAAAATTTTAATTTATTATTAAAAGAAAATTAAATTACAAAAGGATTTTACTCTATATAATGGTCGGACCGTCTTTATCACAATCACAGCCGAATATTTGTGTTTCATGTAGGCTTCTTTTAATATTCGCATAAAGCGCGAGAGAAATGTTTCAGAGGGTTTGTGTAGAGACAACGTATCTTTGTGACGCTGTAGAACAGAGCTGTAGATTGACGCAAGAACAGCTCGCTTCTCCTTGCTTAAAAGGATGATGCACATAGTTTTTAATTGGTATGCCATTCGCCGCAGGTCCCATAATGTAAAACCATAAAACCTTCCTTCCATATGCAGTCAATATTCTACTAGCTGTTTACCGAGTTTATTTCTTAGAATTGGCTTTTTTCCTATCTAGTATTGACTAATTTAAAAGAGGATACCTTTTGCTAAAATCTCGTATTGTACCGCGAGGTACATTAAAAGTTTTAGATACTTTGAGGGTGCCCATCGTTTTTTCCCTAACGGCACAGATTGGTTTCTTAATGTCATTTTTTGTACATTGATGTCTTTTATTCTTAGAAATATATTCGAGCTTCCTTCTAGACTATCAGAAAGAAGAATATGACATTGTTCTCTGCCAGGTTGGTCTAAATTTCGTCTAGTATTCAACTTCAGACCATTAGAGGCTGTCGGAATTCCAACTGCCACATGGTTCCACTTTTGAGGTTATGTACGGCCTATAAAGGACGGTAAGTATTTAAACGAATTTAAGAGCCTGGAACCTACCTAACACAATACCTCATCGGCTTTACAACTAGTACTAGAGCGCTGTGAGTTAAAAAATCGAGATAATATAACTGAAAACGTTTTGAAAATGTCGAAAACAAACTTTTGAGTAATACAGTGTCCCAAGTGTGCAGGCGGAACTGATGTCTGTACTAAACCACGACGTATTGGAGCGCTGCTTCATATTTTTCTGCATGGCTGCAGCACTTCCGAGTTTGTCAAACTGTGCTAGTCAGAATTTAGTTCCTAGAATTAAGTAGCCTACAAATCCTTACTTCACTCTTAAGGAGTTTGTAATTTGGCCAAGTGTGCAATTATCTCACGTCAAAGATAATGTTTGTAAACTATAATTCTTATATTACGTTACTCAATTGAAAAACTACAGTAAAACAACCTAATTAAAAATGAAATTCACCAGTTGGAAATGATTTTTCTGTAAGTAGTTGGGCATAACTAAGCGAGTCGACTACAAACAGCCACTCATGGAGTGGTATCTTTAAAAGGAATGACTACAAAAAGTGTATCAAACCTGTTCGCAATTATCAGATAACTCATTTGTGGAAATATGGTGCTAAGAGCAAATATTCCGACAAATGAGTCAAAAGTAGCGGAAAGTTGCTCATAGATCATTTGCTGTGTTACTCATGTAATCTTACAATCAAACTCTTTCCAAAGACAATGTCGTCAATGTCAATGAAACTGGAAAATATAATGTAATAAAATAAAGATAATTAAAGCGTCGTGTTTATCAAGTTGACAAAAATTCCAACTTTAATAAGCTAAGTTTAAATAAAATCCAAATATAGAGTCCTATTCCATAGTTAAAGCATACATCAATATAAGATGTTATGGCCTAACTAATTGTTAAATATAGTTTTTGTACTCCCTCAAAATGGTTTTAGTTTTTGCAGAGTATTGTGGCGACTGATGTTTTGGACTGCTATATTTTTAACGAAAAAAATTTCTTCGCTTGTTTAAATTTATATCTTTCTTTGACTGAAATATTCTACTGGACATATATCACATTTACTACAAGATATTCCGTGCTTTTCTTCTTTGATATTAAGGTTTTTAGGGTATTTCCATACTTTATAAAGGTCACTTTCGATTGCTACCTTACATTTATGTTGTCATTTCTATGTAGGAGACGTCTTCATTACGATTAATATTGGCAAAACATTTGTGATTTTTTATCTATTGATTTTTGACTGTTTTATCAAATAATACATAGATAATGTATTGAAAATATTATGTATTGTTTATGTTGTGGCTAGACACCTCTCTCTCACCCCGATAGATAGAAGGTCTACTTTAAGTGAAGAACTCTCTCCAAGACGTTTGGTTATTGTACTGTACTGTCTTCCCTTTCTTTAAAGTACCCTTCCTCATTCTTTCTCCTTCACGGTAGATGTAACTTATGTCTCCGGTAGGGTAGGTCCACTTCAGTTAAAGAACACGTCATTCAAAGAGCATTCGTTATATCCAGAGAAAAGAGGTAGCCTAATCTCATCTGTGACTAAAATAATTTAACCTATTAGAACTGCGCACAATCTTTCTAGTAACTCTAAATTGGCGGCAAAGGTGTAACGTAGTCTACCTGTCATTGTAAAATCACAAAAAATGCTTATTGGTTGTAGAACGCAAAGATGAAGAATCAATATTATTCGTCGCTTTATGATATGTAATTTTCTGTAAACTTCATGTTCCGAAACCAAATAAAATGTTCCTTCCAATATATTGCTTTAAATTTCCCGTAAATTGGAAATATTTTACAAGAAATCCACGAATTGAATACAGCAGATTTTTACCACTAATATCAAATTCACTAATTCAAATATGTTTGTTTCAACTTTTTATTTAACAATAAAAAAAAAATGACTCTCGTTTACAGACCTAACCTCTATTTAGGCAATATAATGTTTAGAATCGTCTAATGCCAACTACTTGTTATAGGTAAGGGAAATATTTCTGAAGCACTCTGTAAACGCTGCCATGCACTGGAGTTTGGATATAAACGCTGTCCCATTTGCATCTATGCACATCATTAGTCACATCAAGCGAGCAATTACTGGCCTAGCTACACACGCTAATTGTGCAGCAATCAATATAATAGAGCAGGGAAGCTAATGGGAAGTCGCTTCTATTAAGCAAACGCTCCATCTATGTGTTTGTAACCTGTTTGGATTTTATGGACGTAAGACAACAGTCAACAGAAAGTGGTGCCCTATTGTAAAACTGGCGAAAAATAAACCATAATAAATTTTAACAAATTTGTGTGACACCCAGTTTACTTAATTTCTACTTTGGTTTAGTTCAATCCATTACTGAGAAGAAATATCCCTCTAGTGACACAATAATACAAATATTACCTCATTTAAAGAAGAAGGCACTTGGAACACTTACAACAGTAATACAAATCTCATTCAAATAGAAAAGAACTCCACATATCTTGGTTTAGTGGGATACGCTATTTATTCATTTTTGGCGAACTAAGGTTAGACTTGTGGTGAGCTATATTTACACCTGTGATAAGGCTTCCTGTTAATTATAAACACAAGTAATTTAACCAAGATGTTCTAAAGACTGCCTACATGTCATATATAAGACCAATTTTAGAAATCGACAGCAAAGTGACAGTCGCAGCCAGTACACCACAAATTTACTTTATTTTGCTCAAAACAATGCTTTTAAAGTGATAACTGGTGCTGCCAAGTCCACTGCTATTGCTGCAATGGAGGCTTAAGCTGAGATTGAACCACTACAAATACGCAGGGAGATGTCAGCCTTGTTTTTGGGAGCGATCTAAACGAACAAACAAATCTTGGGACGAGTACCGTAGACTCACGGATAGATTAAAATCCCAGCGAACACCCCTTGTCTGTTACCAGGATCTTTATAAAAAGTATGAAGTCAGTCCCGGAGAACCAGCTCCAATAACTGCTTTTCAGGACTGCTTCTAGGAGCTCCTTGAGGCAGAGCTCCTCTTGACATATCACCACTTGCCGAAGCAAACTGTCACTTCCGAGTGTCTGGTGAACTTATGAATGCCGAACACCTTAACGATTGCACAGCCCTGGACTAGGCCCAGGATTACAGTCGCATCTTCAAGGAGGCTAACTTCTGGTCAGCGCGTCGCCAATGGCTCAACTGCTAAGGGTGGGCTTTGACTAGTAACTAAGTAAGTAATTTAACCAGTGGCTTCTGTTATCCACAACTATCGACTACGCACTTGGGCTATGCTATAGTTATTCGATATGTTATAGTTATAGGCCTACGATGTGTTTAAGTTATAGGCATACGATATGTTATAGTTATAGGGCTACGATATGTTATAGTTATAGGCTTACGATATGTTATAGTTATAGGCTTACGATATGTTATAGTTATAGGGCTACGATATGTTACAATTATAGGCATACGATATGTTATAGTTATAGGCATACGATATGTTATAGTTATAGGCATACGATATGTTATAGTTATAGGCTTACGATATGTTATAGTTATAGGCTACGATATGTTATACTTATAGGCTTACGATATGTTATAGTTATAGGCATACGATATGTTATAGTTATAGGCATACGATATGTTATAGTTATAGGCTTACTATATGTTATAGTTATAGGGCTACGATATGTTATAGTCATAGGCTTACGATATGTTATAGTTATAGGGCTACGATATATAATAGTTATAGGGCTACGATATGTTATAGTTATAGGCTTACGATATTTTATAGTTATAGGGCTACGATATGTTATATTTATAGGCATACGATATGTTATAGTTATAGGCTTACGATATGTTATAGTTATAGGCATACGATATGTTATAGTTATAGGCATACGATATGTTATAGTTTTAGGGCTAAGATATGTTATAGTTATAGGCATACGATATGTTATAGTTATAGGCTTACGATATGTTATAGTAATAGGCTTACGATATGTTATAATTATAGGCATACGATATGTTATAGTTATAGGTATACGATATGTTATAGTTATAGGCATACGATATGTTATAATTATAGGGCTACGATATGTTATAGTTATAGGGCTACGATATGTTATAGTTATAGGCTTACGATATGTTATAATTATAGGGCCACGATATGTTATAGTTATAGGGCTACGATATGTTATAGTTATAGACTTACGATATGTTATAATTATAGGGCCACGATATGTTATAGTTATAGGGCTACGATATGTTATAGTTATAGACTTACGATATGTTATAATTATAGGCATACGATAAGTTGTAATTATGGGGCTACGATATGTTATAGTTATAGGGCTACGATATGTTATAATTACAGGCATACGATATGTTATAGTTATAGGGCTACGATATGTTATAGTTATAGGCATACGATATGTTATAATTATAGGCATACGATATGTTATAGTTATATTCATACGATATGTTATAGTAATAGGCTTACGATATGTTATAGTTATAGGGCTACGATATGTTATAGTTATAGGGCTACGATATGTTATAGTTATAGGGCTACGATATGTTATAGTTATAGGGCTACGATATGTTATAGTTATAGGGCTACGATATGTTATAGTTATAGGGCTACGATATGTTATAGTTATAGGGCTACGATATGTTATAGTTATAGGGCTACGATATGTTATAGTTATAGGCATACGATATGTTATAATTATAGGCATACGATATGTTATAGTTATAGGGCTACGATATGTTATAGTTATAGGCATACGATATGTTATAATTATAGGCATACGATATGTTATAGTTATATACATACGATATGTTATAGTAATAGGCTTACGATATGTTATAGTTATAGGGCTACGATATGTTATAGTTATAGGGCTACGATATGTTATAGTTATAGGGCTACGATATGTTATAGTTATAGGGCTACGATATGTTATAGTTATAGGGCTACGATATGTTATAGTTATAGGGCTACGATATGTTATAGTTATAGGGCTACGATATGTTATAGTTATAGGGCTACGATATGTTATAGTTATAGGGCTACGATATGTTATAGTTATAGGGCTACGATATGTTATAGTTATAGGGCTACGATATGTTATAGTTATAGGGCTACGATATGTTATAGTTATAGGGCTACGATATTTTATAGTTATAGGGCTACGATATGTTATAGTTATAGGGCTACGATATGTTATAGTTATAGGGCTACGATATGTTATAGTTATAGGCATACGATATGTTATATTTATAGGCTTCCGATATGTTATAGTTGTAGGGCTACGATATGTTATAGTTATAGGGCTACGATATGTTATAGTTATAGGGCTACGATATGTTATAGTTATAGGGCTACGATATGTTATAGTTATAGGTATACGATATGTTATAGTTATAGGCTTACTATATGTTATAGTTATAGGGCTACGATATGTTATAGTCATAGGCTTACGATATGTTATAGTTATAGGGCTACGATATGTAATAGTTATAGGGCTACGATATGTTATAGTTATAGGCTTACGATATTTTATAGTTATAGGGCTACGATATGTTATAATTATAGGCATACGATATGTTATAGTTATAGGCTTACGATATGTTATAGTTATAGGCATACGATATGTTATAGTTATAGGCATACGATATGTTATAGTTTTAGGGCTAAGATATGTTATAGTTATAGGCATACGATATGTTATAGTTATAGGCTTACGATATGTTATAATTATAGGCATACGATATGTTATAGTTATAGGTATACGATATGTTATAGTTATAGGCATACGATATGTTATAATTATAGGGCTACGATATGTTTTAGTTATAGGGCTACGATATGTTATAGTTATAGGCTTACGATATGTTATAATTATAGGGCCACGATATGTTATAGTTATAGGGCTACGATATGTTATAGTTATAGACTTACGATATGTTATAATTATAGGGCCACGATATGTTATAGTTATAGGGCTACGATATGTTATAATTATAGACTTACGATATGTTATAATTATAGGCATACGATAAGTTATAATTATGGTGCTACGATATGTTATAGTTATAGGGCTACGATATGTTATAATTACAGGCATACGATATGTTATAGTTATAGGGCTACGATATGTTATAGTTATAGGCATACGATATGTTATAATTATAGGCATACGATATGTTATAGTAATAGGCTTACGATATGTTATAGTTATAGGGCTACGATATGTTATAGTTATAGGGCTACGATATGTTATAGTTATAGGGCTACGATATGTTATAGTTATAGGGCTACGATATGTTATAGTTATAGGGCTACGATATGTTATAGTTATAGGGCTACGATATGTTATAGTTATAGGGCTACGATATGTTATAGTTATAGGGCTACGATATGTTATAGTTATAGGCATACGATATGTTATAATTATATTCATACGATATGTTATAGTTATAGGGCTACGATATGTTATAGTTATAGGCATACGATATGTTATAATTATAGGCATACGATATGTTATAGTTATATACATACGATATGTTATAGTAATAGGCTTACGATATGTTATAGTTATAGGGCTACGATATGTTATAGTTATAGGGCTACGATATGTTATAGTTATAGGGCTACGATATGTTATAGTTATAGGGCTACGATATGTTATAGTTATAGGGCTACGATATGTTATAGTTATAGGGCTACGATATGTTATAGTTATAGGGCTACGATATGTTATAGTTATAGGGCTACGATATGTTATAGTTATAGGGCTACGATATGTTATAGTTATAGGCATACGATATGTTATAATTATAGGCATACGATATGTTATAGTTATATTCATACGATATGTTATAGTAATAGGCTTACGATATGTTATAGTTATAGGGCTACGATATGTTATAGTTATATTCATACGATATGTTATAGTAATAGGCTTACGATATGTTATAGTTATAGGGCTACGATATGTTATAGTTATAGGGCTACGATATGTTATAGTTATAGGGCTACGATATGTTATAGTTATAGGGCTACGATATGTTATAGTTATAGGGCTACGATATGTTATAGTTATAGGGCTACGATATTTTATAGTTATAGGGCTACGATATGTTATAGTTATAGGGCTACGATATGTTATAGTTATAGGGCTACGATATGTTATAGTTATAGGCATACGATATGTTATATTTATAGGCTTCCGATACGTTATAGTTATAGGCATACGATATGTTATAGTTATAGGCTTACGATATGTTATAGTTATAGGCTTACGATATGTTATAGTTATAGTGCTACGATATGTTATAGTTATAGGCTTACGATATGTTATAGTTATAGGGCTACGATATGTTATAGTTATATTCATAAGATATGTTATAGTTATAGGCTTACGATATGTTATAGTTATAGGCTTACAATATGTTAAAGTTATAGGCATACTATATGTTATAGTTATAGGGCTACGATATGTTAAAGTTATAGGCTTACGATATGTTATAGTTATATTCATACGATATGTTATAGTTATAGGCACACGATATGTTATAGTTATAGGCTTACGATATGTTATAGTTATAGGGCTACGATATGTTATAGTTATAGGGCTACGATATGTTATACTTATAGGCTTACGATATGTTATAGTTATAGGCATACGATATGTTATAATTATAGGCATACGATATGTTATAGTTATAGGCTTACGATATGTTATAGTTATAGGCTTACGATATGTTATAGTTATAGGGCTACGATATGTTATAATTATAGGCATACGATGTGTTATAGTTATAGGCATACTATATGTTATAGTTATAGGCATACGATATGTTATAGTTATAGGGCTACTATATGTTATAGTTATAGGCATACGATATGTTATAGTTATAGGCATACTATATGTTATAGTTATAGGCTTACGATATGGTATAGTTATAGGGCTACGATATGTTATAGTTATAGGCTTACGATATGTTATAGTTATAGGGCTACGATATGTTATACTTATAGGCTTACGATATGTTATAGTTATAGGCATACGATATGTTATAGTTATAGGCATACTATATGTTATAGTTATAGGGCTACGATATATTATAGTTATAGGCATACGATATGTTATAGTTATAGGCATACGATTTGTTATAGTTATAGGCATACGATATGTTATAGTTATAGGCTTACGATATGTTATAGTTATAGTGCTACGATATGTTATAGTTATAGGGCTACGATATGTTATAGTTATAGGGCTACGATATTTTATAGTTATAGGGCTACGATATGTTATAGTTATAGGGCTACGATATGTTATAGTTATAGGGCTACGATATGTTATAGTTATAGGCATACGATATGTTATATTTATAGGCTTCCGATACGTTATAGTTATAGGCATACGATATGTTATAGTTATAGGCTTACGATATGTTATAGTTATAGGCTTACGATATGTTATAGTTATAGTGCTACGATATGTTATAGTTATAGGCTTACGATATGTTATAGTTATAGGGCTACGATATGTTATAGTTATATTCATAAGACATGTTATAGTTATAGGCTTACAATATGTTAAAGTTATAGGCATACTATATGTTATAGTTATAGGGCTACGATATGTTAAAGTTATAGGCTTACGATATGTTATAGTTATATTCATACGATATGTTATAGTTATAGGCACACGATATGTTATAGTTATAGGCTTACGATATGTTATAGTTATAGGGCTACGATATGTTATAGTTATAGGGCTACGATATGTTATACTTATAGGCTTACGATATGTTATAGTTATAGGCATACGATATGTTATAATTATATGGAATACGATATGTTATAGTTATAGGCTTACGATATGTTATAGTTATAGGCTTACGATATGTTATAGTTATAGGGCTACGATATGTTATAATTATAGGCATACGATGTGTTATAGTTATAGGCATACTATATGTTATAGTTATAGGCATACGATATGTTATAGTTATAGGGCTACTATATGTTATAGTTATAGGCATACGATATGTTATAGTTATAGGCATACTATATGTTATAGTTATAGGCTTACGATATGTTATAGTTATAGGGCTACGATATGTTATAGTTATAGGCTTACGATATGTTATAGTTATAGGGCTACGATATGTTATACTTATAGGCTTACGATGTGTTATAGTTATAGGCATACGATATGTTATAGTTATAGGCATACTATATGTTATAGTTATAGGGCTACGATATATTATAGTTATAGGCATACGATATGTTATAGTTATAGGCATACGATTTGTTATAGTTATAGGCATACGATATGTTATAGTTATAGGCTTACGATATGTTATAGTTATAGTGCTACGATATGTTATAGTTATAGGGCTACGATATGTTATAGTTATAGGGCTATGATATGTTATAGTTATAGGCATACGATATGTTATAGTTATAGGCTTACGATATGTTATAGTTATAGTGCTACGATATGTTATAATTATAGGCATACGATATGTTATAGTTATAGGCTTACGATGTGTTATAGTTATAGGCTTATGATATGTTATAGTTATAGTGCTACGATATGTTAGCGTCGCAGCTTTCAGATTGAAGACCGGTCATGATTACCTCCACCGCATTCATGCGCTACCAACCCCGGAGTGTCTGGTGAACTTATGAATGCCGAACACCTTAACGATTGCACAGCCCTGGACTAGGCCCAGGATTACAGTCGCATCTTCAAGGAGGCTAACTTCTGGTCAGCGCGTCGCCAATGGCTCAACTGCTAAGGGTGGGCTTTGACTAGTAACTAAGTAAGTAATTTAACCAGTGGCTTCTGTTATCCACAACTATCGACTACACACTTGGGCTATGCTATAGTTATTCGATATGTTATAGTTATAGGCCTACGATGTGTTTAAGTTATATTCATACGATATGTTATAGTTATAGGCTTACGATATGTTATAGTTATAGTACTACGATATGTTATAGTTATAGGCTTACGATATGTTATAGTTATAGGGCTACGATATGTTATAGTTATATTCATACGATATGTTATAGTTATAGGCTTACGATATGTTATAGTTATATTCTTACGATATGGTAAAGTTATAGGCATACGATATGTTATAGTTATTGGGCTACGATATGTTAAAGTTATAGGCTTACGATATGTTATAGTTATATTCATACGATATGTTATAGTTATAGGTTTACGATATGTTATAGTTATAGGCTTACGATATGTTAAAGTTATAGGCGTACGAAATGTTATAGTTATAGTACTACGATATGTTATAGTTATAGGCATACGATATGTTATAGTTATAGTGCTACGATATGTTATAGTTATAGGCTTACGATTTGTTATAGTTATAGGCATACGATATGTTATAGTTATAATTATGATCGCCGTAATAAATAGTTAAATTGGATGAGGTAACGTTATGTGACAGTAAGTTTTTCACTGAATTACATTAAGTATAGGTTCGGTAAGTTGTTAAATTGTTTAGATGAAATGTAAATAATTTATTTATTTTCTAAGCCTTAATCATGAAAAACACGATGCTGGAATATAAAGGTTTTGGCAGGAATATACCTTAGTCTCATGGTCACAAATAAATTAATTTAACAATCGGATCTCCACGTGCTTCCTGAACAAGACCGAGTAAAAGGTATGCTAACAAAAAGAAAGAATCATGAAAACGCCTTAACCGTGAATAACACGATGCTGGAATATTAAGGTTTGGGAAGGAATACAGTTTAATTTTATGGTCACATATCGTGAATTATGAATTACAGTTAGCTATAAGATTTCCGCCTCATTCCTGAACAAAAACTGAAAAAAGGTCTGTTAATAGAAAGAGAAGAGTCAAGAAAACCCCTTACCAAAGACCAACACTTTGCTGGAATATTAAGGTTTGGTGAAAAATATAGCCTAATTTTATCTTCACGATTATGAATATTAGTTTAAGTACAAGATCTTCGTCCGATTTCTGAGATAACACTTAGAAAAAAGGTCTAATATTAGGCCTACAAAGAGAAGAATCCCGGAAGCGCCCTAACAACGAATAACACGAGGGTGGAAGATAAGGATTGGGTATGAATATAGTTTCCTTTTATGGATACGTATCGGGGATGATGAATATTCATTTAATTAACAGATCTACTTCTGCTCCCTAAACAAAAACCGAGATAATGGTCTCCTAATAGAAAGAGTCACGACAACGCCTTGACCATGAGTGACACGATGCTGGGATATTAAGGATTGTGCTGGAAAAGGGCTTAATTTTATAGTGACATATTGTGGATGACGAATATTAAATTGTCACTATTGTGGATGACGAACCAAATCCGAGAAAAAATCTGGCAAAGAAAGAGAAGAATCCCGAAAACGCCGTAATCATGAATAACACGATGTCGGCATATTAAGGTTTAGGCAGGAATATTGCTTAATATATAGTTGAAATATCGTGGATATTATGGATTTAAATGATAAATGTTAGTGTAGCTTTCAGAGCTACGCCTGCTTCCGGAGTAAAAACCAAGAAAACTGTATTTTAATAATAATAGGAGAGTCCCGAAACGTCTTAACAATAAATAATACTATCCTGGAATATTAAGGTGTAAGGTGTCATATGTCAAATAATGTTATTTGAAGTTTCGTTGAATAAAATAAATACATCCGCTTTTTTTTTAAATGGGAAAATATTCATCTGACAACTTCGCCAAGAAACTCTTATAGTGCCGCTGTGTCACCGGCTTGCAAGGGCGTTAGTAGTAAAGTGATGCAGTTGCAAACTACAATAGCGACGAAAACCAAATACTTAGAAGAGGGAAAAGAAAGGAATAAAAAAAAATTGCATCGCGAAATTAATGGTGGGAAAATGAAATTAAAATCAGAAGTGGATAAGAAATGCATTTTAGTATTGTAATAATGCAAGGAGGATTGTTTAAGAAATCCGTAAAACTGAAGATAATGATGATGAGACCGAAACGAACCACTAGAACAATAATTGAAGAGTGTAAAGCAAAGGTGGAGGCACATTCATGTGTAAAATAACTAATAAATAAGTTTAAATTTTTAAATTTATATAAAATTTAAAAATTAATTTCGAAGTTAAAGTTTTAAAATATAATTTAAATTCAATAAAAATGTAACTACATTTTGATAATTATATTCCCCAAAGGAAGCATGTTAGACTTTTGGTTTATTGTGTTATGTATTCATGTTTTTGTCACCCCAAATTGTTACTCTATTTAAACTCTATCCATTTTAAGATCTTAAACGCATTTCACTGGATTTCTGTAATTTTGTGACACGTTAGTGGGCGGTCACAAATGTACCTTGCTATCTGCAGTATCTTGGTCATACCTGTGAAATAATTGACGATTACGGAGGCAAATACGATGGCCGGAGCAGGCGCGAAAACAAACACCGGTTATCATTCATTACAATAACACGTACTTGTGCTTGTATGACAGCTAACATTGTATTTACCAATTACACAAACTGTTACCGTGACAGGGCATGCGTGCTAAGAGATCCTATCTCACGCCCGCAGCAGGTATTATCTTCATAATATTTTATAAAATGGCGTCGGTTTGGTCTATTAAAATATTCATGCAACTGTTTTTTTCTCTATTGGGCCACTTTGCATGTGGGCGGGGCCACGGAATGGCGGCAGCAACGATAATTTGGGGAAGTTTTTTTTTTTTTATCAAGATGTTGCGGCTACGAAATAATGTCGACCGTACATGTTATTAATGTATTAATATCGGATGATTACAGGCCTCGCCGCAGGATAACATTAAAGGCTCGCTTTTATTTTCTATCCGAATGTAAATTTCGTTTCCTTTCTCGGAGGGAAAATGTCGTGCGAAGTTTAATTCTGTCATTGATTGCGTTGGGAAATCGTGGAAATTGGAACACGCAGCTATGTTTGCACGCTTTTCTTTGTAATAGAGACGAAGAAACTAGTTTTACAGGAGACTTGAACGCAGAATAGAAGATGTTTTGTTAACTTATACTATTTCAGATAAGCGTCTGTTTCCTTGAAGAGAAAACCTATTTAATTGCATATATTCTTTTTTATTAAAATAGCTATACAAAAAGTGTTTTCACTATTTAAGGTGAGTTGTCAAGCTTACTGTTATCTTTGAAGGTTTTTGGAAGTATAGTGAAAGGAAATAAATAATGACACCGCTCATGGCAGTCATAGTTTAGTTGTCAGTTCAGTAGACGTTTCAACTATTTGCAGTTTAATTTACAAATCTAAATATAGATCTATTACTTTTATAAAAAATAATTACATTGATGTAATTTTCAGAGTTGTAGCCTATATAAAACGTAAGAAACATTGACTTTTACGCGATATAAATCACCAAATCTCTGATTTCTTCACATCTATTATACTTTGGTTTAAAGTCATAGGAATGGGTCTGTGGCAGGGTAGGGATGCGATGTTGTCAGTTCGAACGCATTGACAGTCAATCCGCCACTGCCAGCGACTAACATTGCAGAACGAAGCAAGCTACATCACTAGTAAATCACTCCACCACAGTTACGATGTCACTGAGTGACGAACGGAAGTTTAACGTCGAATTGGCAACAAGGCTCACTCACGCAGCAAGATGTGAATTTCCTATTCGCTCAGACGGCTGTAGCCCCCCTCCCTCTGGTCGATTTCACCTACGCAGAATACTATTCTGTTTTAAATCAAACTATAGAATTAATTTTCTCTGGTCATTTAGGCCTAAATGAAAAACACAAAATATATAAAAAATAATAATAAAGTATACAAGCATTTAACGAAAAATATATCAAGTCAGTTTTTCAATATTTATTAGATCTATGTGTTATATACACTCGTTAATTAACAGCCTGTGAATGAAGAAATAATCTAACAATATAACGCAAACATTTAACTGCTTTGTCATGTTCCGTAATTTTCATGTACGCTACAAAACAAACTATTAGCCTAAACCTTTTTGAGATTAATGACAGGTCACAGACCAATTCATGCTTTTACGAATTAAATTTGGTTTGTCATTAACCTTAAACGCATTAAATAGTTACTAACAGACATTAAATAAAGTTTAAGCAAACTATTAAATTTTACCTATAAACTAATTGGAAAATATTTCAAATAATTATAAATAATTTCTGCTTTATCCCGTTTCCTATAATTAGATCTTTTATCAAAATTGTTGATCAAAAGTGCCGATCAAATTTTTATTCTTTGTTAACGGTAACAAGTATAGGTCTATACATACATTATGGTTTTTAACATTTTTTTAGAAGTTGCCTTTATGTTCATTAGATCTAATGAATGAAAAGGCTAATTAAAAGCCTTCTTTGTCACTGCTACATAATTTTTATTACAAGTTAAACAATTATTTGATAAACTATATCACTTAATTGACACCATTCTTATTGTTTGAACGATAAATAAATACTCCAGAAGAGGTACAGAAACGTAGACCTGTGTTTTAAAAGTAATTAATGAATGACAAATGTTATTTTCCATAACTACTGATAGGCCTGCATATATTTTTAAATGCAGTCCAATCCTGGTAATCCGGATTACCGGAATGTAAGCGTACAACGTATAGGTACGACGTAAATGAGGCACATATATGCCTTTATGATATTATGAAGTACTTAGGCAATGTTAAGAGTAGAATTATTTAAGTAAAGTACAGTAATAACTGAAAGAAAGCACTTACTAATTGAAACGTTTATTTTAACTGAAACAGGTTTTCATCATGTAAAGTTTTAAAACGAACCATATAACAAACACTTGAACAGCACACTTAAAAAAAAAAAAAACAAATAAACTTACCACTGTACGTACTGAAAATAAACACTTAACTTTTTTATAGAACTTTATTTCTTACTAAAAAAATCCGAAATTTTCGTTTGGTTAGGTTTGTTGATTGCTACTATTCTTTCTGATTTGAAGCAGCAGCAAGACTTATTGGTATGTTATGACGTTTTCGTTGCCCAGTCAATCCATGTGAAATAAGGCAAAATTGCATCGCTTTGTTCAACACCTGCCTTTCTCATTTCTTCTTCGGCATCTCCAGTTTCAGATTCATCATCCCTTAGCATATTGATGATAATTTCACTGTCTGTTTGTAAATCAATATCATTTTCGTCATTTCCACTTATCCACTCGTTTAAGTCTTCTGAATTTAAATCTCCACCTTGGCTGACCTTGTTTACAATGTGCGCTGTCGCTTCAATGTCTTCACTTTGGTTCTTATCTACAATTGTATCACTTTTGTATTTTGGCGTATCAATCGACGGCCATAAATTTTTCCACGATTTTTGAATGAGTCCTCGGGTGTCAGAATTTCAGGCATCTGTTAGAGAAAACGCTTGCTTTCTTTATTGTTAGAATCTACAATATTGCTGCCGTGACATCAGTCTGTGCTACAATATGATGTAAGAGACTTTATCGATACTTTAATTTTTTGGTTTGTATAACATTTTGTTCAAAACATTTCATGTTTTGTGAACATTAAGCATTGACATTGTCTGTATTAGCGCAGTATAGTTGGGTGGCAGGAAGATTGTAGTGACATTATCGCCATAGCTATTTCGTCTGCAGGAGCAGTGTCTAGCACAAACAGTGCTTTTTCAGTAAGGTTCATAGATCTGAGATGACTTCTTACCGTTGGAACAAATTCATCATGGAACCATTCATTTAACCAAGCTTGATCACCCAACCTTTTTTCTGTCCCTTGCATAAAAGTAGCATGGAACAATCTTTCAGAGCTTTTGGCTTCTGTGACTTGCAATGAGCAGTAGACATGATTTGTGGCTTCCAGAGCTCTTTGAGCAAGGCATAAATGTTAATCTTTGTTCATTTTTCGCTCTATTTCACAGTCTTTGTACTTGAGGACTTAGGTTTTTTTGGTAAAGCTTTCCAAAATAAACCACTTTCATATGCACTGTAAACCTGATCAGGACATAAATTTAATTCACTAACATTTTCCAGAAATTGATGAAGGATAGCATCCGAATTATTAGACAATTTTTCTTCTGTGATAGAAAGGCACCGAAATCCTCGTCTTTTATTGAAACTTTCAAAACAACTATCACTGGTTTTAAACTCTTCCTTGTTGGGTTGGAGTTCAGAAAAAAAATCTCGCATTGCCTACCATAAAGGGCCAGATGTGGGGTTGTTTCTCAAGGCCTAAACCATGCATGTGTGTGGAGCAGTTTCTACCAAAACGTGTTTTCTCATTTTCACCGTTTTCCCCGCATATTGCTTCGTAGAAAACTCTAACGATAAAATTTTTCCTTTGTTTTTCTTCATCCCACTGATTGTTGAATTTCCGATCCCGAAATCTTCCGCTAATTTTTTTAGCACGTACTACGGCATCAAGTCGTTTTAGAATGTCACCCTTATACGACAAAGAAAGTATTTTGTGTTTTCTTTTAAGAAGAAGATGGCATTATAAAAATTAAAGCTTAACACATTGATATGCCAAAACGATTCTACCTTGCCGTAAATGTCGAATCTGAACTGCTGTAGACTGATTAATCAAAAGGGATCGATACACGGAAGTCATGGGAAAGTAAACAAAACAATGTTACCTTTCTTCTTTAAATCTTTCTTATACGCATTTATTTCTTTTTGGTTTCTATATTTTCGAAAACTGTTTCGGATTATTGGGAGTTTCGAACTACCGAAATTCGGATTACCGGGATTGAGCAGTATATCTTGAATCAAATATATTTTAAAACGCAGAGCTGTGTTTAAAAATAATTTAAGGATATATCAAATATTATGGTCCACGATTGTTGGTACATATATTTAAAAATATATCTGGGATCAAATATATATTAAAGCGTAGAGCAATAGCTTAAAACTAATTAAATGATGTATCGAATATTATTGTCCATGAATGGTGGTAATCGGTCAAATATATTGTAATTAGTTTCGTTCATAATACTGAAGATGAAAAGATAATGACAGAACGATTGATTCATCGGTTACAGTTACAACTTACACATGTTCAAATATTCCAACCTTATCTTATCACGCTTTATCGTGTTGTCTGCTCAGTCTACAGAAGCACCGAGTTCGCGTCACAAACCTCTTGCTAAAATGAAATTTGGTTAAAATTAAATGAAAATAGAATAAGAAAACTTTGGCATAGGCCTATACTGTACATCAAGGAATATAGGCCTATACAATTGCTGTATTATGTTTCGTCAATATAGTTAGCACCATCAGAAGGTTACTACTATACTTTGTATTATAATCAACAATAGTTTTAACATTTTATAAGTTATTAATAGAAAGTTGCTATCAAAAATAAAATATGGTCAACTCGGCACAGAAGGATATGTCTTCTACATCTGTCAGTCTAAAAACTCAATACTCATTCAATATAATGTGCACAGAAAACCTACAACTCAAACTGATTCACACAGTGTCTACGGTAATCCTCCATCTAAATATAAACGTACCTTTTCCCACAGCATACAGCATCGACAGATAAATATAGACTACACGCTAACATTGAAGATAAACACAAGTAAAGTTAAAAGAATAGAATTATATACATTCCTCAGGAATGCATATAGAAAATCTCAGGAAATGCAACTTCTGGGACTTCTACTTTTTACAGGAATGTAAAACAAACTAATAAAGCTTTTAAATAGTTGAAAGATTGCGGTAAGTGAGAGTAGGGTTTGAATAAAGACGCCTTTAACGTAATAACGTCGACCGCGCGAGCGCGCATTCTTGAAAGCTAAACGGAGAAAGTCGCCGGTTATTTCAAACATTTGGCAGAGGATGCGTTCTTGGCACCGGGGAGACCTGAAGAGAGTACGTCTACTAGGAGGTAGATTTCACTACTTTATCGTAATAATCGCTCCGGAGAAGATCGAGCATTCGTGTTAGTGGAAGTCGCCGGTTATTTCAAACATTTGGCAGAGGATGCGTTCTTGGCACCGGGGAGACCTGAAGAGAGTACGTCTACTAGGAGGTAGATTTCACTACTTTATCGTAATAATCGCTCCGGAGAAGATCGAGCATTCGTGTTAGTGGAAGTCGCCGGTTATTTCAAACATTTGGCAGAGGATGCGTTCTTGGCACCGGGGAGACCTGAAGAGAGTACGTCTACTAGGAGGTAGATTTCACTACTTTATCGTAATAATCGCTCCGGAGAAGATCGAGCATTCGTGTTAGTGGAAGTCGCCGGTTATTTCAAACATTTGGCAGAGGATGCGTTCTTGGCACCGGGGAGACCTGAAGAGAGTACGTCTACTAGGAGGTAGATTTCACTACTTTATCGTAATAATCGCTCCGGAGAAGATCGAGCATTCGTGTTAGTGGAAGTCGCCGGTTATTTCAAACATTTGGCAGAGGATGCGTTCTTGGCACCGGGGAGACCTGAAGAGAGTACGTCTACTAGGAGGTAGATTTCACTACTTTATCGTAATAATCGCTCCGGAGAAGATCGAGCATTCGTGTTAGTGGAAGTCGCCGGTTATTTCAAACATTTGGCAGAGGATGCGTTCTTGGCACCGGGGAGACCTGAAGAGAGTACGTCTACTAGGAGGTAGATTTCACTACTTTATCGTAATAATCGCTCCGGAGAAGATCGAGCATTCGTGTTAGTGGAAGTCGCCGGTTATTTCAAACATTTGGCAGAGGATGCGTTCTTGGCACCGGGGAGACCTGAAGAGAGTACGTCTACTAGGAGGTAGATTTCACTACTTTATCGTAATAATCGCTCCGGAGAAGATCGAGCATTCGTGTTAGTGGAAGTCGCCGATTGTTTAAACAATTTAGCAGAGGACGAGTGCTTGGCATTGGTGAAACCTGTAGAGAGTAAGTTTACTTGGAAGTAGTTTTTGACGGTTCAGTACTTTATCGTAACAATCGCGGCGGGGGAGAGCACGCATGCGTGTTAGTGAAAGTCACAGTTTGTTTCAACTATTTAGAAGTGTAGGCCCTATACCTATTTGATTTAGAGCAAGCGTAGGCCTATACAACTACATCTGAGACGAAGGGTTTAGTTCTATATTCTAATCCTACATGCATTCACAGTCTTTCTTTCGTTCTCAGCTGATCATATTGAAATTTACTAACCACTATAAAGCTCTAAGAGAAATGAACTAGATGCGTAACTTTATCTAAAGCGGATTTTGTTTTCTCCGTTTTAGTTATAGTTATTAAAAATCTAAGTAACAGAAAGAGGTTTATATAAAAAAATTATAACCATCATATGATTTTAGAGTGGTAGGTAAATAGATACCTTCTTGACATCTCTTGGCATTTATACTTATCTGACTATATGACCGTATTTATTATATTTTGATTGCTATGTATTTAGTATATATTGATTATACTCTGAATAGTAATTCAAGTACAAAGAAATAGTATTATATGAAACAAAATTAAAATACAAAAGTTCAACAATTTTTATTGGTCCTATTATATGTATTGAATTCGAAATATTTCTATCATTTTAGACGTAATCGCATAATATATAATATTTTACCTGTATCTAATAAAAATCAATATACTCTTTGTAATTTGAAGTGTTTATTGTATACCTGTGGAAGTAATTGTTGTCAGGAATATAGTAAGTAACCTAAACTATAGGCCTAAATAGGCGTCTATACTAAATGTTTTTATACTGCTAAACTGGAAGCAAATATAACGTACTCACCTACAAAACATGATAACAGGGAGAGCTGGATGGCGATAAGTAGCAGCTTGTCTGAAACATACAATGCGTAATTATAAAATCTATATAAACATATTATCACTTTAAAAATAAGAGTGAGCTTGTGTAAAATCAGTATGGAAAATTCATTCCTAAAATAACCGTGAGCGGGCAAGGCTTGGAGGATTTTGCTGCTTTTACACATTTACCGGAATATAAGCGTATCTCTCTATCTTTCTTCTCTTTCTCTCTCTCTTTCTACCATTCCCTTTAACTAAATAGTTAAACAAGCTTCTCTCCCTCTCTCTCTCTCTCTCCTTTCTACCATTTCCTTTAACTAAATAGTTAAACAAGCTTCTCTCTCTCTCTCTCTCCCTCCCTCTTTAACTAAATAATTGAACAAGCTTCTCTCTCTCCCTTTCTCTCTCTCTCTCCCTCCCTCTTTAACTAAATAGTTAAACAAGCTTCTCTCTCTCCCTTTCTCTCTCTCTCTATCTCTTTTCTATTTCTTTCTTTCTACATTCACTTTTAACAAAATATTTAAACCTTGTGTTTATTATTAGGTCAAGCCACCAACATGTTCGAATAAACCACAAAATCGTTCAGTCTTGCTACAAATATTGTGGAAGGGTGAGAGTGTTAAATAAATTATATCAATCAATTCCATAAAGATAATAATTTTGTTAAAACGTTTTTCTAGTAAATAATAATAGAGGCAAATGCTATTAGTTTCTCCATAAATCAATCAGAAATAAAATGAAGCTCTTGGATTTTATAGTAAATCACAGAAGCTGATAAAATTGTATAAAAAGGGTATAGCGTACATTATTTTTTTAATAGTACAATAAATAAAACAGACTTTTGGACAACCTATAGACAACTCTAATAGTACAATAGTTACTACATTAGGTTATATATGTAGAACATATACTACATTAGGTTTTTAAAGTTTGGTATTACAGAATTTGTTTTGAGGGTTGATAACGATTTAATACGCATTTAGGACTTTAATCATTGTTATAAAATGTTTTTTGAAAAAAAACAAATATTTTCAATGTTTGAATTTGCCTTATTATTTGGAAAATTTTTATAAGGCTTTTTATTTAGCTTATACTTATAACTAAATAATTTAACATAATTTATTGCGTTATATATCTAATTTTTTTATAAAGATTTCACAGAGACCTTTGAGTTTTTGCATATGCTAGAGAAAGGACTACATTTGTGTAAGTCATTGTAATGAAGTATGTAAACACAACAACATTTACAAACGAAAACTTATTGTCAATATAAGAAAAAAACCAAGCGACGTTAAAATAACGAGGGAGAATTAAAAGAGTAGACAAATTGTAATTGTAAATATATAGAATTAAAAAGTAAAAACTGCTTCAAACACCTGCCTGTGGCCATCTACAACAAACTGCTCCTAATTCAATGAACTAAACCTTATCCACTGCCGTAACTTTACCGTGGCAGAGTTAGGATATGTATAGGTACTGGGTATCAAACATGAACATGTTTAGAAAAATAAAAATTACAGAAAGAACCCAGGAGGTGACAAGTGAAAAGTATACGGAAAAACTTATCTCTAGAAACTGATTAGACAGAAATCCTGCAGTGTAGAAATTGCAGAAGAAACTCAGAACAAGTCACAGTTTTCAAGAAGAAAATGACTGAAAAGTGTGCCGGAAAACATTTATCTAAAGGTGCGTGAGAAATTGCAGGCGCTGGGTACCAAGAACGAAGACGTCCTTAAGCGTGAAAGCTAAAAAAGGCGCTCAGGATGGGCTACATCTTTGAAAACAGATTAAAGATGAAAATGAGTAAATAGTTGGCGCAGAAAAATTTAGCACATAGTAAATATACAAGTATTTGGTATCTAAAGAAAGGCGACCAAAGGTGGGAATCCTGAATGGAGCACAACTTTTGTTAAATGTCGAAGTAGATTAGGAGTAAATAGTTCTACGGAAATTCTACCTACAAGTCTATGATACTTACATTACGTGATTACCAAGTACGAAGAAGTCCTTAACAGTGCGCGCAAGTTGCCGAAAAGACTCTGAACGGATCAGAACTTTCAAAGAAGTTTCAAGAAAGAAAAGCGTGAAAAGTTGACCGAGAAATGTATGTACAGGAACTGGATATCTAACATGAAGACGTCCTGAAACGTGTGGCAGTTGAGGAAGGACTCCGAATGGATCACTGAACGATCGAAAGAAGTAACGAATGAACAATGTTTTATCTGCAGCACTATGATACCCACAGGAAGTGGCTAACAGGTACAAAAAGTCCTTCATGCGTGGAAGCTACTAAAGGGACTCAGGACGAACTCCAGGCGAATTTTATTGGACTAAATTACTGGTGTTTATAGTTTTTCTCAAACAATACTACTTTGCTATTAAGTAAAATGAGACAGGTTCGATTCCCAACTTATAAAGCATATGCCTACTATTCATTTTTTCACTAAACAAAACTCAGAAGCTTAACTTAAAACAAACGCGACATAATCATGACCACTTTAACCACTAACACATCAAACACTATAGGTAATACGTGAATAACACATACTATACAATATAGCTGTGGTTTACACTCGCACCTTGCACATTATAAAAGTACATCACTACACTCAAACAAAATGCAGCCTTCTAAGAATACAGTGGATTCGAAGTGACAAGTAATCGATTATTACGTAACGCAGTTGTAGTTGACATTCAAATCGATATCAGTTCTTTATCGCTTATTAGAGAATTCGGTAATAGTTTTTTTTTTACAAAGTAGGCCTTCGAGTTAGGGTTCTGTTAACAGTATTTGCAAATAAGTATGATTTGTTTTTTAATATTACAATTTTTTACACGTGTATTTTAATATTCACGTTGTAACAGCCCTGTTATGTGATTCACACGTGACCTAATTCGACATAAATGGGAGTCGTGAACACTTCAGTAGACTTTCAGTCTGGCTTTCCTATTGCAGTTACTTCATTAATTCGTGACACATTTCACCTCAAGAACACTTGACATATGGAAGTTTGGTACATAATGTTTCCTACTACACTTCACTAGATGGTGATAACTGGAACTCCTCTCAATTATTTCATCCATAAAAGAGACGTTTAGACACATCAACCTAAGTCTCTTAACTACGCTTGGAACACACACCCCTGGTACAAAAAGGCCTTTATAACGTTTCAGTTTTTGGTGAAGTCTGGTATCACTAGTCTTATTACTTCATTTACACGTAGCACATATACCCCTGGTACTTGAGACCCTTTATAACATTTCAGTTACGTGGCGAAGTCTGGCATTCCTAGCCTTGTTATTTTATTTACGCTGTAGGGCCTACACATATGCCTTTTGATACCACTTGGCACATATGCCCCTGGTACTTTAGACCCTTTATAATACTTCAATTTGTGATGAAGTCCGCCATTCCTAGTCTTGTTATTTCATTTACGCTGTACACATATGCCCATTGACAACTCTTGGCACATATGCTACTGGTACTTGGGACCCTTTATAACATTTCAGTTCGTGGCGAAATATGACTCCCCTAGCCTTGTTATTTCATTTATGCTGTACACATATGTCTTTTTACCACTCTTGGCACATATGCCCCTGGTACTTGAGACCCTTTATAATACTGCAGTTCGTGCCGAAATCTGGCATTCCTAGCATTGTTATTTCATTTACGCTCTACACATGTGCCCTTTGATAACTCTTGGCACATATATCCCCGTGTACTTGAGAGCCTTTATAACATTCCAGTTCGTGCCGAAATCTAGCAATCCTGGCTTTGTTATTTCATTTAAACCTAACACATATGCCCTTTGATAACTCTTGGCACATATATCCCCCTGGTACTTGATACCCTTTATAATATTTTAGTTCGTGCCGAATTCTGGAATCCCTGGCCTTGTTATTTCATTTAAACCTAACACATATGCCCTTTGATAACTCTTGGCACATATATCCCCCTGGTACTTGATACCCTTTATAATATTTTAGTTCGTGCCGAATTCTGGAATCCCTGGCCTTGTTATTTCATTTAAACCTAACACATATGCCCTTTGATAACTCTTGGCACATATATCCCCCTGGTACTTGATACCCTTTATAATATTTTAGTTCGTGCCAAATTCTGGAATCCCTGGCCTTGTTATTTCATTTAAACCTAACACATATGCCCTTTGATAACTCTTGGCACATATATCCCCCTGGTACTTGATACCCTTTATAATATTTTAGTTCGTGCCGAATTCTGGAATCCCTGGCCTTGTTATTTCATTTAAACCTAACACATATGCCCTTTGATAACTCTTGGCACATATATCCCCCTGGTACTTGATACCCTTTATAACATTTTAGTTCGTGCCGAAATCTGGAATCCCTGGCCTTGTTATTTCATTTAAACCTAACACATATGCCCTTTGATAACTCTTGGCACATATATCCCCCTGGTACTTGATACCCTTTATAACATTTCAGTTCGTGTCGTAATTCTACATTCCTGGCCTTGTTATTTCATTTAAACCTAACACATATGCCCTTTGATAACTCTTGGCACATATATCCCCCTGGTACTTTATACCCTTTATAACATTTCAGTTCGTGTCGTAATTCTACATTCCTGGCCTTGTTATTTCATTTAAACCTAATACATATACCCTTTGATAACTCTTGGCACATATATCCCCCTGGTACTTTATACCCTTTATAACATTTCAGTTCGTGTCGTAATTCTACATTCCTGGCCTTGTTATTTCATTTAAACCTAACACATATGCCCTTTGATAACTCTTGGCACATATATCCCTCTGGTACTTTATACCCTTTATAACATTTCAGTTCGTGTCGTAATTCTACATTCCTGGCCTTGTTATTTCATTTAAACCTAACACATATGCCCTTTGATAACTCTTGGCACATATATCCCTCTGGTACTTTATACCCTTTATAACATTTCAGTTCGTGTCGTAATTCTACATTCCTGGCCTTGTTATTTCATTTAAACCTAACACATATGCCCTTTGATAACTCTTGGCACATATATCCCCCTGGTACTTTATATGTTACCCTTTATAACATTTCAGTTCGTGTCGTAATTCTACATTCCTGGCCTTGTTATTTCATTTAAACCTAACACATATGCCCTTTGATAACTCTTGGCACATATATCCCTCTGGTACTTTATACCCTTTATAACATTTCAGTTCGTGTCGTAATTCTACATTCCTGGCCTTGTTATTTCATTTAAACCTAACACATATGCCCTTTGATAACTCTTGGCACATATATCCCCCTGGTACTTGATACCCTTTATAACATTTCAGTTCGTGTCGTAATTCTACATTCCTGGCCTTGTTATTTCATTTAAACCTAACACATATGCCCTTTGATAACTCTTGGCACATATATCCCTCTGGTACTTTATACCCTTTATAACATTTCAGTTCGTGTCGTAATTCTACATTCCTGGCCTTGTTATTTCATTTAAACCTAACACATATGCCCTTTGATAACTCTTGGCACATATATCCCTCTGGTACTTTATACCCTTTATAACATTTCAGTTCGTGTCGTAATTCTACATTCCTGGCCTTGTTATTTCATTTAAACCTAACACATATGCCCTTTGATAACTCTTGGCACATATATCCCCCTGGTACTTGATACCCTTTATAATATTTTAGTTCGTGCCGAATTCTGGAATCCCTGGCCTTGATATTTCATTTAAACCTAACACATATGCCCTTTGATAACTCTTGGCACATATATCCCCCTGGTACTTGATACCCTTTATAACATTTTAGTTCGTGCCGAATTCTGGAATCCCTGGCCTTGTTATTTCATTTAAACCTAACACATATGCCCTTTGATAACTCTTGGCACATATATCCCCCTGGTACTTGAGAGCCTTTAAAACATTTCAGTTCGTGCCGAAATCTGGCATTCCTGCTCTTGTTATTTCATTTAAACCTAACACATATGCCCTTTGATAACTCTTGGCACATATATCCCCCTGGTACTTTATACCCTTTATAACATTTCAGTTCGTGTCGTAATTCTACATTCCTGGCCTTGTTATTTCATTTAAACCTAATACATATACCCTTTGATAACTCTTGGCACATATATCCCCCTGGTACTTTATACCCTTTATAACATTTCAGTTCGTGTCGTAATTCTACATTCCTGGCCTTGTTATTTCATTTAAACCTAACACATATGCCCTTTGATAACTCTTGGCACATATATCCCTCTGGTACTTTATACCCTTTATAACATTTCAGTTCGTGTCGTAATTCTACATTCCTGGCCTTGTTATTTCATTTAAACCTAACACATATGCCCTTTGATAACTCTTGGCACATATATCCCCCTGGTACTTTATATGTTACCCTTTATAACATTTCAGTTCGTGTCGTAATTCTACATTCCTGGCCTTGTTATTTCATTTAAACCTAACACATATGCCCTTTGATAACTCTTGGCACATATATCCCCCTGGTACTTTATATGTTACCCTTTATAACATTTCAGTTCGTGTCGTAATTCTACATTCCTGGCCTTGTTATTTCATTTAAACCTAACACATATGCCCTTTGATAACTCTTGGCACATATATCCCTCTGGTACTTTATACCCTTTATAACATTTCAGTTCGTGTCGTAATTCTACATTCCTGGCCTTGTTATTTCATTTAAACCTAACACATATGCCCTTTGATAACTCTTGGCACATATATCCCCCTGGTACTTTATACCCTTTATAACATTTCAGTTCGTGTCGTAATTCTACATTCCTGGCCTTGTTATTTCATTTAAACCTAACACATATGCCCTTTGATAACTCTTGGCACATATATCCCCCTGGTACTTTATACCCTTTATAACATTTCAGTTCGTGTCGTAATTCTACATTCCTGGCCTTGTTATTTCATTTAAACCTAACACATATGCCCTTTGATAACTCTTGGCACATATATCCCCCTGGTACTTGATACCCTTTATAACATTTCAGTTCGTGTCGTAATTCTACATTCCTGGCCTTGTTATTTCATTTAAACCTAACACATATGCCCTTTGATAACTCTTGGCACATATATCCCCCTGGTACTTTATACCCTTTATAACATTTCAGTTCGTGTCGTAATTCTACATTCCTGGCCTTGTTATTTCATTTAAACCTAACACATATGCCCTTTGATAACTCTTGGCACATATATCCCTCTGGTACTTTATACCCTTTATAACATTTCAGTTCGTGTCGTAATTCTACATTCCTGGTCTTGTTATTTCATTTAAACCTAACACATATGCCCTTTGATAACTCTTGGCACATATATCCCCCTAGTACTTGATACCCTTTATAACATTTCAGTTCGTGTCGTAATTCTACATTCCTGGCCTTGTTATTTCATTTAAACCTAACACATATGCCCTTTGATAACTCTTGGCACATATATCCCCCTGGTACTTTATACCCTTTATAACATTTCAGTTCGTGTCGTAATTCTACATTCCTGGCCTTGTTATTTCATTTAAACCTAACACATATGCCCTATGATAACTCTTGGCACATATATCCCCCTGGTACTTTATACCCTTTATAACATTTCAGTTCGTGTCGTAATTCTACATTCCTGGCCTTGTTATTTCATTTAAACCTAACACATATGCCCTTTGATAACTCTTGGCACATATATCCCTCTGGCACTTGATACCCTTTATAACATTTCAGTTCGTGTCGTAATTCTACATTCCTGGCCTTGTTATTTCATTTAAACCTAACACATATGCCCTTTGATAACTCTTGGCACATATATCCCCCTGGTACTTTATACCCTTTATAACATTTCAGTTCGTGTCGTAATTCTACATTCCTGGCCTTGTTATTTCATTTAAACCTAACACATATGCCCTTTGATAACTCTTGGCACATATATCCCCCTGGTACTTTATATGTTACCCTTTATAACATTTCAGTTCGTGTCGTAATTCTACATTCCTGGCCTTGTTATTTCATTTAAACCTAACACATATGCCCTTTGATAACTCTTGGCACATATATCCCCCTGGTACTTTATACCCTTTATAACATTTCAGTTCGTGTCGTAATTCTACATTCCTGGCCTTGTTATTTCATTTAAACCTAACACATATGCCCTTTGATAACTCTTGGCACATATCCCCCTTGTACTTTATACCCTTTATAACATTTCAGTTCGTGTCGTAATTCTACATTCCTGGCCTTGTTATTTCATTTAAACCTAACACATATGCCCTTTGATAACTCTTGGCACATATATCCCCCTGGTACTTTATACCCTTTATAACATTTCAGTTCGTGTCGTAATTCTACATTCCTGGCCTTGTTATTTCATTTAAACCTAACACATATGCCCTTTGATAACTCTTGGCACATATATCCCTCTGGCACTTGATACCCTTTATAACATTTCAGTTCGTGTCGTAATTCTGCATTCCTGGCCTTGTTATTTCATTTACACCGTACACATATACGCTTTGATAATTCTTGGCACATATGTCCCTGGTACTCGAGGCCCTCTATAACATTTTAGTTCGTACCGAAGTCTGGCATTCCGGACCTTGTTTTTTCATTTACATTTGACACATATATCACACCTGGCAAATAGGGCCGTTGCTATATAAAAGCTTTGGGAGCATTTCCAGCATTCATACCCCTATAATTTCATTTACACAAATAACATTTTTTCGTTAAATGAAACCTTTGGTGTAAATTCTTACAAACCTATAGGTTAAGGGTTCGATTCTTAATAGTTTCAAAATATTTACAATGCTTTTAAAGACAGCCAGTATAAATGAGTATTTTGAGGTCAAACCTGGAGAAATAATGAGTGGTTAAAGTATACTGGCCACATAAACTTCAGAGCCTTATGTCTCCCCAAGCTTACTTCTCTCTATTAGTCCTTAACCTTATTAATGCTATAAAAGTCTGTATTATAATTGTTTGTACCAGATTAAAGATCAATCCCGAGCGTCAGGCTGAGATATTACAGAGAGTAGGTCTACGCAAGTCATGAATGGTTAGATGAAGTTAAAGAGTCAATATTTGTGTTTAAGTTGAACAACGAGGATAAAATGGAGAAAGGAAAGCAGAAGGCTAGAAATGTTTTCAACATTTGTTTTTAATTTTCAGGAGAAACCCCCAGAAATGACTGGATACAAATTAAATAATCACTTTAGAGTTTATCAACGCTTGTTTCTCATCTCTATTTTACCATCCTCACCTATAAACTATATAAGCTGTAAGAGATTACTTTTAAGCTATTCATTTATATTCTATTCATGAGTTATTCTTACAATCTGATTTTTATTTAGCCTACTTTACCATCGTACGTTCTTAGCAGTTTATAATATTTAGAATTGCAACAACAAATTCAAATAGCTAACCAATACAATTTACCATTACAGCATTTCCTAATTAATTTTTCATATATAAAAAATCACAAAATAATCATTCATTGTTTGCGTACGACAATGTTGGTGACATCTGGCGTGTGCGATTGTTGCATTTCCGGTGGGCGGGTAAAACCACCCTTATTTAGGCACAAACAACTGTGGGTTTTCTGCACCACCCACCTCACCCTCGGACTCACTTGTTTGCAACTAGCGAATAAAGCTGTCCTAATACGCATATTACCAGCTTTTAATAAGGCGTACAGACAACTCTTAATTTAAATATAATTTCAGGGACAGTTAGTTTTAGATTATGTGTCTGCCCATTTCGTATTAAATTTTGTTACATTCAATTTTTTTTTTGAGAAGGGTACAGAAGGTAACTCTTATTCCTAATAAAGTGAGACAGTTAAGGTAAGGACTAAGAAGAAAGTTTTCTTGGTAGACAGGGAAGAAATATATTTCACACGTGACACAATTCGACATAAATGGGAGTCGTGGACACTTTAGTAGACTTTCAGTCTGGCATTCCTATTGCAGTTATTTCATTAATAAGTGACACATTTCAACTCATATGACCCTCTTGAAGACATATGGGAGTTTGGTTCACATAGGCCTAATAATAGTATAGCTACCCAGTATTATTTACACTCCTAAATGCCTTATATTATGTGCTACATAACATGTGGCACGTTTGTAATTTTAATAACATTTTCTACACGTGGGCTGAGGCGCATAACCGAAATAATCATCTCAACATAGGATTTATTATAGGGGTTTCTAAATGTTACACCAAGGGGCAGAAAGGAGGAAAAGAGGTTGATGTATAAAGATAAAACTAAACATAGGCCTATATAATGATCCCCTGATTCTGAAGGAAGGAAAAGTTATGGTTTGCATGGCCAGCGCTGCTTACTCGTAGTACAGAACCCTGTACCTTTCCAAAAGCTATCCTTCCAAATATGTCGAACATATGTTTATAATGACTGACTTGTTCTGTAAAGTTGGTTCCAAAGGGACGCAGAATCGCTCTCAGTACGTACAGATAGTATGAGGAGACTTTATTTCCGCTGGAGCTACGGGTTTTTTCTTGAAACTATATTTTATATAAGCCATGTTGTAAATTTTACACTGCATAAAAAACCAATAAGTAGAACACAATAGAAAATTCGAAATACACAAACACCAACAACAATACATACTAAACGATAAAACGCACTCGGATTCAAACGCTATATTCTGTACACTATAGGCTCTACACTATGAACAATACATAGTTAAAAAACTATACTCAGAGCTACAACACGTCACAGAACACCAAAATACCACAGATACACAACAAATCTGAGGAGGCAGCCTTATCCGTAACTAAAGAAACGCACTGACCAAGTGGGAAAGGCGTCTAATGAGAAATATCAGTAAGTAGTGAGCTTTGTTAATCAAGTAAACTGATTAAGCTCAAGAAATACTACCAACCATTTTATTGTTTTAGATTATTATTAAAAAACAATTAATACATATGTTTTGTTTAAAGTCAATTCATACAAATTTTATTTTAGTTTCTTTTTATTTTATAATTAAAATTATTATAAATATTTACCTATATACATTTGTCAGAATAACAATATTTAGTTACAAAATAGAAAGCGAATTCCTTACAATTTTCCACTTTCCTTCCTATGTATGGTGTGTGACTATTATTTTTGTTTGTTACTATCTATACGCTTTTTTCTGTCGCTTGCATTGTGTTGTAGTTTCTTTTTGCTTTACTTTTGCATTGCCCGTTTGTGTAGCACGGTTCGGTACCATTTGTTTGTTTATTTTATTCTTTTCTATCATTTTTAGTCCTAGAGCATTATTTATGATATTGTGTGGTACCCATAACAACAATTTAAGGTTGTACAGAGGAGGTTTCGACGACAACTACATGGCTGCAAAAAAAATTCATATAGATATTTGAAAAATTAATTTCTAGCTTTGGGAAAAGTGGCACTGTGCCAAAGCGCTAGACTTCTAACATGAATATACTCAGTTGGAATCCTATCTAGACACCACAAATTTTTATAATTTAATTATTATTAATGTTCTTGTATTAATAAAAAATGTATGTATTAAGGTTCTTGTATTAGTTTTTATGGCAAACATTTCCTGCTCGTCATTCTATTGGTTTCACAATCATGTAGGGGCGTCTCACGTTTGGTCAGTCACGTGAGATAGCCGGGCAATGTTGCTAAGGTAATTTAATAAACTGACGAATTATATAAAAATTGTGTTTTTAAATTATAAACACACGCTTACTATCTCTCTCTCTCTCTCTCTCTCTCTCTCACACACACACACACACACACACACACACACACACACACACACACACACACACACACACACACACACACACACACACTGCAACGTCCCCCCCTTACTCACTTCCTCTACCGTCCCTACGGTACGTACCACCGCATCTCCACGCGGTCGTCTGCTTGCGTTGTTTAAATCCTTTCTTGCAGAATACTAAAACTTAATTGTTGACAAGAAAACATATTTATAAACAACCAAACCTCTGCCTATCACCCTGCTGGTAAAACCGTGCTAAACTCCCAGAGTTAAGTGTATGTTTCCTGCTCGTAGGGCCAAACCCACAACAAGCCTATTCCCGCTGACTACTATTTAAAATACATATAAACCCTCCTAAATAAGTTTATCAATTGTGTATGGTCTAAGTATAGTCACACATGTCAAATTAATAGTCAGCTGGAAAGAAACACATTTAGAATAATACACATAAAAAACACAGAGTCTTACCACCTGATGATGATCTGCAGAAACAGCAAGGGAACGTGCAAAATATGATTGTGTTTAAAAATACCTATTTTAAAAGGCTCCTGTGTCCTCTTAAACACAATCTGCCAGTAGATAAATCTCTGGACTTTTATTACAAAAAACCAACTAATCTTTAGACTAGCTCATGAAATTAGTAGAGAGAAACTCTTTAAAACATTAGGCTTTATCTATTGCCATTTAATGAAATTTAATTAAATTTGTTTACTGATTTGATAATCATTTTTATATTAGTTGGAAAAAGCTAAACAGTTTTTATTGGTTATTTGACACAGGATGGAATGCAAATAATCTTGATTTTTATGACATATTTAACTCTATTTATTGAAATAAAAAAGAAAATTTACCCTTCAAAGTATTACACAATTATATTAGCAAAACAATTCACTGAGTTACTTCTTGTTTCTTATGCTTTAAAAAATTATACTTTGCATATAGATTTATTACATTTACATTAACATAAAATCACTTTCAAAATTACACATAATAATATTTTATCTCCTATATGGAATTGGTAAATTCATATTTTGTAACCTTTAATTTTTAAGTCTATTATATTCGAAAATTTCTCATTTTCTTTAAATAAACGGCTTATGGCCAAAAACCTTTTGTAATTTTAATATTCATTATTTTAAATATTCTGAGCACATAAATTCATTTACTTAGCATACAATTTATTAAAATTTTATAAAGAGTGAAGTCATTGTTTTAAGCTTGCAAATTTGTTTGAATTTAATAAAATTAACTAACTAAATTTGACGTGACTGATTTCGAATAAAGAAAATGACTTGCCAAAGATGTTCTTGCCGGTCCTTGGGGTCCCTCGTCTGGATTCCCTGGTCCTTGGACACCGGAAGTCGCCATCCCTGGTTCGTCGGTGGTGGTTTCCCTCTATTCGAGCGTCCTGGAGGCTGAGTCTGGAGCCTTCATCCTTGGTGGTCCTGGATGTCGAAAGCGCTGAGGTTATTGTCCATCTGGCCTGCTGACGGTTTCTACTCGCGGTCCAGCATAGCGTCCCGCGGCACCTCGTGTTAGAAAATTTTTACAGACTGTCTCTAAAGGCTTAGAGACCAAGTATATATATAGCCGTGAATTAAACCTACCGCACCCCGCCTGCAAGTTTGCTATCACTCGATTTATTCCTTGTACAGGCAAGTCGGGCAACGAAACTGTTTTAGCTTGCATAGTTTGATAATTAATTTTAGAACACTGAAAAATGTCTATTTTATTTAAACGGCTGTAACTTTTTTGTTTCTTAAGTTTTTTGAATTCTGTTTTCTTTAATGTTCATTCTAGGTTATTGTGGTTCTTTTGAAATGTCGATGAAAGTTCTACGTGGTTTGGTTCGAAAAATAGCTTTTTTAGGCACTTTAGAATTTTTTCGCTTCACTCTCGATGTTCAAATTTAGTTAGTTATTACAATTTTATTTTATAACATTCTTTAATGTGGCTTAACTATTCTATTTACTGTTTTATTTAATTTTTCCCTCTTTAATAATTGTATAATTCCCTACTTGATTATTTTAAAAACAGCTTTATTTCCAAAAAACAAGAAATTACTTATTTCCCACTTGCGACGGTCCTTCACCCCGTTGCAATTTCCCCGTTTGAGAGGTTAAAAATGTTTTACTTTGTTAAAATGTTTTTTACCAATTCCTTATCTTATTATTACTTAAACTATCTTATTCTATTACAAAATTTTCTTATTATTATTCTCTTGTCTCTTGAGAAGTTTTCACCCTGAAACACTTCAAACACAAGTCAATTAGCAATTTATTAGTCACTTTTTGTCCACAATAAATTTTATTTTGTCAAATTACACATTATTCACCACACTAATGGCTGTCATTTCCTTTATATATTTACCACGTCAATTTCATTTTATACTAGTTATGGCTTTAAAAACAATGACTTGCAATTAAAAACCTAACTAATCTTACAATACTATTTTTTAAACATATTCCATTCATATCTTAAGTATTACGTATTATTGTGTCAGCTGTGGAAGTACAGTTTATCGAGTTTAATTTGTTTACTTTCCGATAAACCTTCCGTAGCGGCTAACTATTGCGTGGATTCCACATTCCAAACTACCTGGCAAGGTCAATGAGCTGGCTTGTAAACATTCTAATAAAATACAACAACAATTCGACTTATCATATTACACGGAACGAACCTTGCTTTTTAAATTCTCTATCTTTAGATTGTACAGTTTATAAAACTGGCTTGTGTCCAGGTTATCGAAGTCCACTTGATAAATCTTGATTGCTTCTGATTTTAATGCAAAGTTTCTATTTGTTGCGACCTTGATCGTCAGTACACAAGTTTTCTTGTTCTATATTGTACAGTGATAGTCTGATCTAACGACCCACTATTTCATGCACACAAATTTCTTGTTTGATTTTGCAAAAGTCTGTCCGCGTATTTGTTGTACAAGTTATTAAGACTCGCCTGCTATCTTCCTGATTGTTGCTTGATTTGACCCGCTTGTTTGATTTAAGCAGTGGATGTAGCTCGGCAATGTTTGCTCAATATACACAAAGACTTCCTGAATAATACTTTTGTAATGTTGGTTTAGTTATTAAATAGTTTGTTTTAGATTTTAACATTCGTTCCTTTACAAATAAGTAGCTAATCTTAAAGTCTAGATTTAGCCTTATTCAATTTCTGCTTATTCTTGTTTTTACATTAAATCATTTTGTTAATCATTATGACAATTTAATTCCTGCCTGACTTAGTTTATCGCTCGCGTACTGGTTCTATTATTGAACAATATTCTAATTTGGCATTTCTGTACTTTTAGGATTATGATAAGTGTAAGGGTCACATTGTAGAATCCCTTTCCTTGTCATAAAACTTCTTAACGTTTTTAACATCATATACAATTTTACAGAATACATTACACGATATTTTATAATTATTAACACAGTTGATTTGATTAACTGTAACAAATCAAGTTATTGTTCCTGATTTTGCTTCTTATCCCTTAAACATTTCTCATTAAACATTTTGGAAACTCCGTAGAACATCTTATTGACATTGTCCTGTTTTAAATAGATTTAGGCTTTTTTGCCCTCTACTATTTTGGTACGTCCGGCTTATTTTGTTGCAAGGAAAGTTTTTATAAACTCGTTCCCCGCCCGTCCACCGGATACTTCCTTGTGGCCGTGTTTACAAACACAAGTGATTGGCCTTAACCTTGAGCCTTTGTTTATATTTGTTCGACTCGGTGGGTCTTTCATTCAAACATCTGACTATTTTATTATGAATTATTTCAACCTAGACAATTCTGGTTTATTTAAAAGTACAGCGGTTATTATTGGTACTGCCTTTCTTGATAGTATTTAGTTTTAAGATAGTTTCTACTCATTCATAAAACTCTTCATCAAACACGTCTGAATAATTGTTTATCAATTCTTGTAACTTCAACATTTCTTGTTTATTTAATATGCAATGATTATTTGTATTTTCCAATTTAATCGTATTTATTTTTAGATATGTTTTACGTGTTCTGGTTTTCTTTCGGCGTTTTGTGTTACGCCATTGTGCGTAATTCCTGTATTTTATTTTTGTTTTTGATTTATTTTTACTTGGTTTATTTTGATAATTTTTATACTGGTGAGATTTACTTTTAAATTTATTTTTAGCAAACAATTTGGACTTTGTTTTCAAGCAAGATTGATTAGAATTAAAGTGCTTTGGAACTCTTGTTAAGTCTAACGGATTTGTTTCCCGACAATTAGGTCTTTCCCTAACTTGTTGGAATTTTATTTGTTTCGGCTTGTAGCCATTTTTATTTAATTCGTTGAATCCTCCCTCGTCATTATTTAATTTGTTTGTTGTAGGCTTGGTTAACCCATTTTTTGCTTTGTTTAATCCCGTTAGCTTACTTGATTCCTTTCTTTCACAGTTCAATAATTCTCTCTTTCTCGAATTTTCGCACAATTTGTTATTTAAATTTTTGGTAATCTCGTTCTTAACCTTATTCATTGACAATTGTTTTAATTTTATTTTCTGTTCCCCGCTTGTATCGGTGGAACATTTTACATTTTTAGTCATATTTTTGTTTCGTGTTTGTTTATTTTTTAGTTTGTCATCGCCTAACTCGCACAAGGACCCATCTTCCTGATCCTTGCCCGTGAACAGCCCCTTCTGCACGCTATTCACTATCGGGCACTCCAATGTCGGCTCTACAGGTGTTAATTTGCCGTCGTTAATTTGCCCGTCTATATAAGACGAATCTATTATATTTATTTCCTGTTCCCCGCTTGTAACGTCGGAACATATTACATTTTTGTTAGTATTTTTGTTTGTTATTTTATTAATTTTATTACATCCTATCTCTTGTTTTATATTATTTTTATTATTATTCGAAACCAGAAACTCCTGGTGCAGCAGATATCCATCAATTTCATACGTCATGAACGATCTCTCCATGTTTATCCGGGCTTTTAACGCACACAAAGTATTTGCTCCCAAGATGAGGTCAACCCGTAGATTGTCCACAATCAAGAAAACAAATTCCTTTGTGTGTCCGTTTAATGTTAGAGGTAGCATCGTTTGTAATTTGACCCGTTTACAGGTTGACCCTAATGCTGTGACTATCGCTACATTAGCTATAGGTAGCTCATAGAATAAATTCCCGCTTTGTTTTAGGGCTATGTATTTTTCTGTTTTAATCACAGACATTTGGGCACCTGTATCAACTTGTGCAATTAACTTATGGTCTTTAATTTCGCACTCTATCACTGGACACTGGTCTATATTCTCTAGTGTTATAACCGAGTCAATTCTTTCCTCTAACAAATCGTCCCTAATAGACATGGAAAAACCGCCTAGCCTGATCTCATTATGATGGTAAACCGGCTTTTCCTTCGGTCTCTCGCTCTGAATTATTTTTGGTTTCTTATTGCTTCGGATCTCTAACCTGGTTAACTTATCTCCCTGATTGTTGCCAGAGATCCCTATATTTAGTTTTTTGGCTTGTGGTCGCTTGGTCCGGGGATAGGCGATTTAGGATGAGGGTTTTTAGGATACTTGGTCTCTTGGTATTTTGCGGTATCACCATGGGACCTTGGGTTAGGGTTAGGTTGTTGGTTTGGAGCAACCTGCCTCTGTTGACTTTTTTGAGCGTTCCCATTACCATTTCCGTTGTCAGTAACGCTGTCTAGCTGTTGTAGGAAAACTATCGCTTGTTTGATGTTACTTGTGGGGTTCCCCACACTAGCTAGCTGAACGTTACTCCCAAAGTGTTTCATTAACATGAAAATGAGATGGTTCTCTGGGATTATCGGGTCTAAGTTTTTCGCCCTGTTTACCATCATAATAAAATACTCTGCCATAGAGTATGGTCCATTATTATGGTAGCGCCCCTGATTTATCTGTCTGCGTACCCTATCCTGCTGGCGATAACTCCAGAAATGCTCCGTGAATTCCTGCCTGAATTCAGAATAAGTTTCTGTATTGTTTTTTATGGCTTTCCACCATGCATCCGCTGCCCCTTTCAAATATCGCTCTACAATTCTTAATTTTGCAGTCTCGTCCATAGTATTGTCTATTTCAGAAAATAGATCTTCTATTTCCCCTAGGAATGTCATTGGATCTTCCTTGTCATTCCCCCAAAACTCAATCCTACGGTACGTAGCCTCCCCGTTCCTGTCTATTACCCTTGGTAAGCAAACTTGTGTTACTATTCCCGCTCCAGCGGTTTGCTTTACCTTTGCGACTTGTTGCTTTACCGATTTAATGTCCTCTTGGATATCCTGTACTTTCTCGTTTAATTTAGCCGTTTTTGTTTCCGTTTTAGTTTTTAGTCTCTCAATTTCTGTCTCATGTTCGCTTAACTTCTCATATATATGACTGGTCTTAGTCTCATTTTCTTTTTGATATTCTTCGAATTTTCCCTGGAAAGCCTCCCATAAATGTCGTCTTTCCATTTTCTCTTCCTCCCTCCATTGTTTTTCTCTGTCCTCTCTCTCCTTCTCCTTTTGTTTTTCTCTGTCTTCTCTCTCCTTCTCTCTCTGTTTTGCTTCCTCCCACTCTTTCTCTCTCAATTGTTTCTCCTCCTCTCTCCATTGTTTTTCTTTGTCCTCTCTTTCCTTCGCCCTTTGTTCTGCTTCCTCTCTCAATCGTTTTTCTTTTTCATCTCTCTCCTTCTCCCTTTGTTTTGCTTCCTCCCTCTCTTTCTCTCTCAATTGTCTCTCTTCCTCTCTCAATCGTTTCGCTTCCGCCTTCTCTTTCTCTCGCTCTTCTTTGTCTTTTTCCTCCTTTGCCTTGAAAAAGGCCATCAATTTATCTATCTCGGGTTTAGACATATTGATTTACTATTTAATATTCAATTATTTATTTATGTACTTATTCCTTTCTTTTCGATTTGGTTTAGGCCAGATGGTTCCTACCCGCTCTTTCGACTAACTCCTTATTCAAATTTATTTATTTATTTATTTTTATTTTTACGCTCTTGGATTCGTTCAATTTATATTATTATTTAAAAATTTTAATTACATTATTTAAAACATTTTGACTTCATTTATTTAAACTATCTCGATTCATTTCTATTATTTAATTATTCAATTTTGATATAGGGAACCTGTTCAAAGTCCCTGTTCGGGCGCCAATTCTGCAACGTCCCCCCCTTACTCACTTCCTCTACCGTCCCTACGGTACGTACCACCGCATCTCCACGCGGTCGTCTGCTTGCGTTGTTTAAATCCTTTCTTGCAGAATACTAAAACTTAATTGTTGACAAGAAAACATATTTATAAACAACCAAACCTCTGCCTATCACCCTGCTGGTAAAACCGTGCTAAACTCCCAGAGTTAAGTGTATGTTTCCTGCTCGTAGGGCCAAACCCACAACAAGCCTATTCCCGCTGACTACTATTTAAAATACATATAAACCCTCCTAAATAAGTTTATCAATTGTGTATGGTCTAAGTATAGTCACACATGTCAAATTAATAGTCAGCTGGAAAGAAACACATTTAGAATAATACACATAAAAAACACAGAGTCTTACCACCTGATGATGATCTGCAGAAACAGCAAGGGAACGTGCAAAATATGATTGTGTTTAAAAATACCTATTTTAAAAGGCTCCTGTGTCCTCTTAAACACAATCTGCCAGTAGATAAATCTCTGGACTTTTATTACAAAAAACCAACTAATCTTTAGACTAGCTCATGAAATTAGTAGAGAGAAACTCTTTAAAACATTAGGCTTTATCTATTGCCATTTAATGAAATTTAATTAAATTTGTTTACTGATTTGATAATCATTTTTATATTAGTTGGAAAAAGCTAAACAGTTTTTATTGGTTATTTGACACAGGATGGAATGCAAATAATCTTGATTTTTATGACATATTTAACTCTATTTATTGAAATAAAAAAGAAAATTTACCCTTCAAAGTATTACACAATTATATTAGCAAAACAATTCACTGAGTTACTTCTTGTTTCTTATGCTTTAAAAAATTATACTTTGCATATAGATTTATTACATTTACATTAACATAAAATCACTTTCAAAATTACACATAATAATATTTTATCTCCTATATGGAATTGGTAAATTCATATTTTGTAACCTTTAATTTTTAAGTCTATTATATTCGAAAATTTCTCATTTTCTTTAAATAAACGGCTTATGGCCAAAAACCTTTTGTAATTTTAATATTCATTATTTTAAATATTCTGAGCACATAAATTCATTTACTTAGCATACAATTTATTAAAATTTTATAAAGAGTGAAGTCATTGTTTTAAGCTTGCAAATTTGTTTGAATTTAATAAAATTAACTAACTAAATTTGACGTGACTGATTTCGAATAAAGAAAATGACTTGCCAAAGATGTTCTTGCCGGTCCTTGGGGTCCCTCGTCTGGATTCCCTGGTCCTTGGACACCGGAAGTCGCCATCCCTGGTTCGTCGGTGGTGGTTTCCCTCTATTCGAGCGTCCTGGAGGCTGAGTCTGGAGCCTTCATCCTTGGTGGTCCTGGATGTCGAAAGCGCTGAGGTTATTGTCCATCTGGCCTGCTGACGGTTTCTACTCGCGGTCCAGCATAGCGTCCCGCGGCACCTCGTGTTAGAAAATTTTTACAGACTGTCTCTAAAGGCTTAGAGACCAAGTATATATATAGCCGTGAATTAAACCTACCGCACCCCGCCTGCAAGTTTGCTATCACTCGATTTATTCCTTGTACAGGCAAGTCGGGCAACGAAACTGTTTTAGCTTGCATAGTTTGATAATTAATTTTAGAACACTGAAAAATGTCTATTTTATTTAAACGGCTGTAACTTTTTTGTTTCTTAAGTTTTTTGAATTCTGTTTTCTTTAATGTTCATTCTAGGTTATTGTGGTTCTTTTGAAATGTCGATGAAAGTTCTACGTAGTTTGGTTCGAAAAATAGCTTTTTTAGGCACTTTAGAATTTTTTCGCTTCACTCTCGATGTTCAAATTTAGTTAGTTATTACAATTTTATTTTATAACATTCTTTAATGTGGCTTAACTATTCTATTTACTGTTTTATTTAATTTTTCCCTCTTTAATAATTGTATAATTCCCTACTTGATTATTTTAAAAACAGCTTTATTTCCAAAAAACAAGAAATTACTTATTTCCCACTTGCGACGGTCCTTCACCCCGTTGCAACACACACTCTTGGTATTAGAAAAAAGATATTCCGCGCCAGGGCAAGTACTATAGCAACCATCTCCTACGTTGTATAACCGTATCCACCCCAACCCCCAGGGCTGATCGAATGTTCCCATTGAATCAGATTTTTCGCCACTTCCGAACGTTCGGCGGCACCGGGCCCATTGAAAGGACAGGAAATGTCACCCTAACGTATTGAAATATTTTTGTTAAAGTAAAGGTGGCTGAAAGCGTGCCCCTCGGTCCACCCCTACACGTGGGACAACCCCCGAACAGCCTCTTTAATAATTAATCACACATGCTTGTTAGTACAATTTAACAGAATTGTTTGGGAGATTAAACAAGTCCAAGCAGAGGTGCCGACTAGGTACGCTCTAAGGTTTATGGTGTTAAATGTTTCCTTTGACGGTATCCAAATATTATTCCGATTCATACAAATCTTAGAACCTTAGCCAGTGCCAAAGTTATTTTGTAAATCCATGGTTTTCTTTGCTTCAGTAAATACAATCCCCGGTTCAGAACGCTTTCCTTTCAGGGTTTTAAATCTTCTCATAAATAGGCTACTTTTAAAAATGTTAACGAATTAAAATAATTATTTTAAACGTATAATTTAACAATTTGAATACTGTAACTTTTGTCACAACGAAAATGGAAAGAAAGCTAAACAAATTTAAATACACATTTGTTGTTAACAACAAAATCTTCACAATTGTCCAAACATAGAGCTTGTTTAACTTCATACGATGCGGAAAGATCCAATTAAATTCACCAAAATCTACGTAAGCATATTTACTTCTAAATATAACAATATTTATGTAAATATTATAAATATAATAATTAATAGTTTTCTTCATTATTATTTAAGATGAACAAATTTATTAAAAGACTAGTTGGCAAATTTCTTGTAATCACCAAAAAAAATTTTAAGAAAAATATTATAATATTATTGATATCCTTTCATAACATTAACATGGAAGACATGACTTTGGCAATACGATATTGAAGAAGGTAATTTGGCCATAATTTCTCTTAAACTGTCCACTATCGCCCAAGGTCGTTTCTTACCTACCACCACAGACAGTCCAGCTGATTGTTGGAAAAGCAAATACTCGTAGAAACTCTATGGCAGTACTAAGAATCGAACCCAGGACTTTCTGGTTAGTCTTTCTGGACTTTCTATACTCGTGAGACCATTCAACCGCTTTTAAGGAAAAATATTCCCTCTATATAAAAACTGTTTTGACATTTACAGTTAATTACGTATAACTGAAACAAAAACATTTAAGGGTTTACAGTGTTGTGTTGGAACAGGGTTCATGGATAATATTTTGTAGAGAAAACTTTTGGGTGGGGATTTATTTAAACAATATGACCACTAAGTTAATTTGAATTTTTAAGACTTTCAGTCAATTTGATACTCTCCCCTAAAAAGGATAAGATAAGGATTGCTAATATAGATAGTACTGAGGTAAATCAGTTGATCTCAGATTCGAGGAAATATTGTAGCTTATAAACCTGTGCAGGTTTGTACAAAGGAAGTAAAATTAAGAAGGTGTTTAAATCTGACATCCAGATATGGGAGGAAGGATAAAGAAGAGGTGAGATTAGAAAAGGGCTATACTGATGCAGGCTAGCGCTGGAAAGGTTCTTTGCCTGAAGTAGGCCTAACTTGGCCACCGAGAGGTGTCTACCAACTACCCAGGCATTTTGTTAAAGCGGTCACTTTGCAGATTTAGATCTGTTGTCAAGGAAACAAACACTAAGAAATATGGGACTTTATACATTTTACTAATTGGCATACTTAATTAAAAGATATCCACAACTTCTGAATTCCGTCGCTTGTAATGTGTCTGTACGACAATATAAGCCACTCTCGAGAGATGAGGCCGTTTAATTGATGTTTGTAGGGGTGTCTCCATACTAACACACGATTTTATAGAGGGGTCTGCATACTAACACACGAGTTTGGAGGGGGGTCTGCATACTTACAAACAAGTTTGTAGGGGGTCTGCAAACTAACACACAAGTATGTAGGGGGTCTGCATACTAACACACGAAGTTTTAGGGGGGTCTGCATACTAACATACAAATTTGTAGAGGGTCTGCATACTAACACACGAGTTTGTAGGGCGGTCTGCATACTAACACACAAGTTTGTAGGGGGGTCTGCATACTTACACACAAGTTTGTAGGGGGGTCTGCATACTAACACACAAGTTTGTAGGGTGGTCTGCATTCTAACACACAAGTTTGTAGGGGGTTCTGCATACTTACACACAAGTTTGTAGGGGGGTCTGCATACTAACACACAAGTTTTTACGGGGGACTGCATGCTTACACACAAGTTTGTAGGGGGATCTGCATACTAACACACAAATTTGTAGGGGGTTCTGCATACTTACACACAAGTTTGTAGGGGGGGTCTGCATACTAAGACACAAGTTTGTAGGGGGGTCTGCAGACTTACACACAAGTTTGTAGGGGTTCTGCATACTAACACACAGGTTTGTAGGGGGGCCTGCTTACTAACACACGAGTTTGAAGGGAGATTCGCCACTCTCGAGATTCACAAGAGATGAGGCCGTTTAATTGATGTTAATGTTGTCTTTGAATGGGCCACATTAATGATCACTTCATAACCTCTCATTTGGGCAACGTTAATCATTTCAGTCAATGTGAGTAATAATTAAAAAGACTAATAAATGGCATTATGCTTTTAAATTTATAGTGGGCCTATATTCAGCAACAATTAGACTCTTTAATGACAACCACTGTAATTGAAATCGCACTTATTTTGTATAGTTACCAAAACATTAAAATTTTTTGTTCATTTGTATCTTTAGATATTAAAAAAAACTTCAAAACCTTTCAGCATTGTTTAAGTTATTTTCTTCATTTGTATCTTTAGATATTTCGAATATATTTTCAAAACATTTCAGGATTAACTAAATAAATAAAACCCACTAACCACAATACAAAAATCTTTGTTACAATTACTTTATGTACATTTCCATTACATGGTAATTATCTTCAGAAGTACTATCTTAAAAAAATAGGCAAAATATGTCTGTTCTTTCATTGTTTGTAAAAATTGATATACACTCTAACCAATTTAATTTTCAAATTAAATTTTTGAAAATAATGAGGCTTCTCAGACCTAGAGAAACAAATTAATAAATTTGTTGAGCACTGTGGACTAATTTTTTTAACTAAATAAATAAAACCCCCTAACCACAATACAAAAATCTTTATTACAATTACTTTATGTACATTGCGATTACATACTGTGTGCTTTTAAAGGATAATCTTTTAGAAAAAAAGTAATTACGACAAAAAAGAATAATATAAATTACCTTACATAAATAACAACTTAAATTTGAAAATATAATAAAACTAGTTAGAAATGGTTAGTTAATGGCTCTATAGGGGAGTACAACACACAGTAAATAGTAATAAAACTCACAATAATTAAAACTCATAATACGTATTCTAAAAAAACTAATCTTTTAGATAAAAGTGTTGAAAAATCAATCTAATTTTCAAGGATTAAAAATATTTTTTTAAAAACTATTAAGTCGAAAAATACAAAATATCAAAATGAATAACATTTTTCAATACCATAAGTAAATTATGAAAACAGAATTATAAGACTAGAATTATAAAACATAATTCATCACTAGTACATAACTTTATATTATACCAATAAAACGTAACAATACTTTAATTTAAAAATAAAACAACATATCTAACATTAAGTCCTATATTAACCGTCTGTTTCCTAAACCTATGATTAGGACAGTAAATACAAATCTGAAAAATGTACGCTAGTTATTTAAACACCAACTCCTCGCCCAGATAAATCTTTACGAAAGTTCACAACGATAAAAATTAAAATAGTTTACTCTAAAACACACTACACACTATTTTATTAAACAGACTAGTTTCGGCGACGTTATCGTCTTCATCAGAAGTCCTACTTGGCTCATCAGTGTAATAGCCAAGGATTGATGAATGCGACATCGACATAAAAACTAGTCTGTTTGTTTTAATAAACTAGTTTGTTGGTTTTAATAAACTAATGTGTAGTGGGATTTAGAGTAAAATGTTTTAAATTTTACCGTTATGAATCGTTCTCACCAGCTAAGCTCTAATTAAATTAATATCTACGAAAGTTATTGTTTTCAAAATATATCAGGCCTACTCCACATAAGCGAGTTTACATCAGTCCCCTACGTCACTGCCATGGGATTATTACTCCTTTTCCCTAATCTATCTATATTTTCCTTAATTGTTCCTTAGACTCTAGTGTAACAGATGTACATCTCCTTATGACTCCCATTATATAAACTATATACTCTTTGTTTATCCAATAGCCTACAGAGTATGTATCTTGAGTTTATTGTAGGCCTTACAGTAGAACCTCTCTAATTCGTCACCCTCTGTAATTCGTCACCGTATTCCTCACAGCAATAACAAACATCGTCTGCACTGTTACGTAGTATAGGCGCCATCGGAGAAGAATTCTATAGTACTAAAGAAAATGACATAATTTTTCTAATCTAATACGTAAATAGATTTAATATTACGTATTTTTCTTTGTTTGTCCACTCTTTGTTTTTCTTTGTTTATTTAGTAGCTATGTTTACCCATAAATACTTGTTAATTTGAACGACTTCCGTAATTCGTCTTTTTCTCGAATTCGTCACACCTTTACTTTACATGTTTATATAGGCCTATACTACATATATTACTGATCAATTAGTAATAGTGAAGAATACACGATAAACCCTGATATCATTTAATATACACAAATATAAAAAATGTAGTCGTGAACTTCAAGTAATTATTTGTTAAGTTAACTTGAATAATAAATAGGCTATAGTTTTAGTCATTACCAGGTCAGGATATTACCTGGCTGAACCTACAGATATCCGTTAAGGTATTATAAAATATTAAATTAACTTAGTACTCATTTAAGTTGCAGAAAGTAACATGATCTACGAGTAGTATAAACAGATGTATGAAACCATATTTAATCGCACAATGTTTTCTTATAGGGGATCTATACGATATTCAATTATTGAAAGTATATTAATTATATTAAAAGATTATGTAAACATAACCTCATCATAACCTCTAAGGGGTGGCAAAAATAAATGTTAGCGTTAATATAAAACCACATTTTGATTTGGGACGATTCCATAGAAGGATAGATAGATAGATAGATAGATAGAGAGAGAGAGAGAGAGAGAGAGAGAGAGAGAGAGAGAGAGAGAGAGAGAGAGAGAGAGAGAGACAGACAGACAGACAGACAGACAGACAGACAGACAGAGAGAGAGACAGAGACAGACAGACAGACAGACAGAGAATCGGGCTAGTAAAAGATTTAAAGACGAAGAGAGATGGAAATTGTATAGCGTCTCATTGGAATTAATAAATGTTGCTCCATCTTAGCAACGTCATGTTTTTCAGCAAGAGACCAAATATATTTAAAATTATTATGTAGGGCCTATAGGCCTACGTATTTAAATTAATGTTAGGCCTACACGTCTCAGAATACAAGGAAGCAATAATACTTATATCATGTGATCGCTGTTAGCTAATGGAAGTCATTTCATGGTCAGTGTAATATTTTATGTCGTCTGTTTAAATTATTCTTTCAAAAGAGGGTTCCAAGATGTTTTGCAATATAATTCACATCTTGACAACTCTAGAATGCTTTACAATTCCATTTTTCTTTGTTATCTTCTACCACAGGTCTTTCCAACCAACTACACCAGCTTCTGTTCCAGTAACCTGAGTAAATCCTCAGTGCTTGAACATATGCGCGCAACTACTGTGCGTAAAAAGCGAACAGCTGATCAGGTTTGAGGTTAGGTACGAAATAATAGTGCTTTAGTCTCAGCCTACCTCTCTAATCAAACATAAGGTTCGTAGTTTATAAAGGACAAATTAAACTGTACCAGGAACTTGAAGATTGTCGGTTACCAGCGTATAATCACGGCCGGCTGAATCGTTACAGTTCTCTATAAATCGCGTCCTTTTTCTAAACACGACGTTATCAGAAGCGCTGACCGCCTCCAGCTGTTTTTCCATCTGTGACTTACCCTTTACACAGCTGATTATATACATTATCTATCGTCGTATGCAAGGATTTAACGTGGAATTATATCGAGATTCATGTTTCGGATAATTTAGGCCACTTCTGCTCCGATCTCGGCTAAAACTCGAAGCATTCAAGCAATAATTTGCCTCCAAATTGTTCCCCGGATCCCTGTAATGAAAAGATATGATCTTCAGAGATCTCTGCGGGCAATATTCAAATCATTCTAATTCGTGTTGAAAATATTTAAAATAATTGAAGGTACTATCATTTCCTGCGAGATGTACAAAATGTCTGCCATTAGCATAATTACTGTGATAGGTTTAAACTGTGTTCTCCCGACCATGGCTTTCGCCAAAACATTCTAATTGTGCGTTCCTAGCCACGGATGGCGACCAGCTCCTGGGCTGGAACAGCGAGATCTGAACTCCACATGCAGCATTCCATTAACATTTTTTTGGAGCATAATTTAGTATTGTAAAAGGGTTTTATAGTGTAGAATGTTTACCAGTCGGTGGGGTTTATTTTGTTTGTGTCATTAAAACAATAGAAATGGACCAATGTCCACAATGGACCTTATAAACACAATTGTTTATAAAAAATTTAAAAATATTTTACTTTCAGTTTCCTTTAACCTTTTATCTCCATGCTCCCATTATTATCGATTGATGACATGATCTTTCCCAGTCAATGTCGCCTTTTCTTTCCGCTTTGTTTTAGCTTATGTTCCAGTATCATCACATGTTATCATTTTGTTTCTTTGTTAATGTTCTTTGTCTTGTTCTTTTAATTTTGTTTATGCCAGCTTGTGTTCTCACTATTAATGAGGCATACGTTTCCTCCAATGCCGTCTTCCCTTTGATCTTTTCCAATTTGTCAGGTAAAATTCCCACTGCCTTCTGAAGATATAGTCTTCCTTTTAGCCAATGTCGCCTCTGTCGTTGACATTCCTATTTATGGTTGCTTATGTTCTTACAATCACTGATGACATACCTTTCCTCCCTACCCGATGTTATCTTTTGTTCTTTTCCTTTTTCCGTCAGCTCAAATTTCCACTACCATCTGATGACATCGTCTCTTCTTTCCTGACAGTGTCGTCTTCCTGATTACAAAACAATATAAAATGTTTAAACAACACAATATTTATCCTTCTAATATATCTTTTTTCATTTCTTCATTCGCTTTGATACAATCTTAGCTTTTAAAGATCTACTTATTTTATTGGCCCATATCAATATATATTCTTACCCGGTCTATCAATTAGTTACATCCGACGTAACATACCTGATCTTTATTTAAGTACGTTCTAAAGCCTTGATATTCCATGAAAGCTTCCAGATGTCTCATAGTGTTTGTTATGCATCTAAACGTGGATACTTAGAGTAAAAGTTCTCAATTGTCTATTGAAACAATATAAAAAAAAGTCTTGTGAAATTTCAGTTACGAGATAAAACATTTCAATGAATAGAAAATTTACGAAGTTGGTAAGTAACAAATATACGATTATTATATTAAAGTAATTGCTTACATGTCCTTCTATGTGTTACATACACTGCAAGAGAAATTCTTATTGGTAAGTTGAACAGAGACTTCTTTAGATCAATGTCCGCCTAATTTTACCTATACAAGCAGGGCTCCGCAGTTTATTAAAGATGTTAGTTTAAATTTTCGAGAATAATACCGAAGCAAGAGGAAGCCAAATATGAACAAATAATTTTAATAGTAAACATTTATTATGTTTATTATATTTCATACGATTTGGACCTGTTAGAAATTAATTTATGTTTTAATTTCAAAACAGTTAAAAGCCCTGCGACAATTTCTTTTCATTGATATAATTTGCATAAGTTTAATAATATTTTTTTTCAAGAAATATGTGAAACAATTTTACGCCTGTAATTAAAAATAATGTTTTTCAAAACCGTATGTGTTTATTTCTTAGTTAAATGTTTTGTCAAGATTGTAGTCAGTCTTGAGGTTTATGCTCTCTGTTAAAGGGACCAATAAGAAGTCACATAACCTAACATAAGACCTCAAGCAAGTCACATAACCTAACATAAGACCTCAAGCAAGTCACATAACCTAACATAAGACCTCCTGCAAGTCACATAACCTAAAACTCCGTAATCAGCATTCCTTCCTGCCGGACCGTGAAACAGTATGGGTGGACGTAACACATGTTTCTATGTTTCGCTCTTATATTGTGTGTTATATTGTTACGCAACAGTACATCAGGTGTTCAGAATGATGACTATAAACGTCGGAGGAAAGCTTGGAAAAGTTTGATTATTGTTATTCTTGTAGTGAAATGTATTTAAAAATATATATTAAAAAACAAAACAAGTTTGCAGTTTAGATGTTTTTATATTTTGAATGTTTTATATCTTTTAACACTATCGGTACAGTAACCCGCGAGCCTATAAATTTACAATAGACCTATTACTTACGTTGGACTGCTTCACAAGTGTGTTAAAACAATGGTTATTTTTTACCAGGTATTTTGAACATAGGCCCCTACTCTTTATATATAGGTCTCTCTCTCTCTCTCTCTCTCTCTCTCTCTCTCTCTCTATATATATATATATATATATATATATATATATATATATATATATATATATATAGTACAAATATATTTGTAATAACTTATATTTACTTATGTTTATAACAACTTCTTGTACAATAAAATTGGAAAAGTAAATAATATGACTATAAACATTTAGTTCATTAGAAAAAATAATGTAGGCCTAAAGGTCAACAATTAATTTATAGAACTTATATTGGTAAAAAATAGTCTAGACTGTTCAAAAGCCTAATGTAAAACTGTAGTCTATAATAATACTTCAGCAAATAGTAGCCTATTTGATTCACTTCTATTTATTTCCTTTCCACACACGCTACTCGAATACAGGTTCTAATCCGGAAACAGGTGATTTCATGCGCCGCAAAACATAAACACTGCTAAAACTGTATGAAATAAATGTTACTACATTAATATAGGCCTTTACAGTAGGCCTATAGAGTTTTCGTTAGGAGAGATTTAGTTATCAGAAATAATATAACTCGACACTGAAATTATAAAATGGTCGAATAAGCATAAAACGATATAGGCTTACATTTACGGTCAATATCTCGACTATGACATTTTATAAACTGATTCAATGACGTGCGTTTCAGCAACTAAGACAGTGTTTCAACTTTATAAATTTGATGTTCAGAGAGCATAGGCCTACTCTTCGGTTTTCTTGTAGCCAACTATATCCTAAACAGATACTTAGTAGCTATATTTAATGCAGTTATAAAGTACTGATACATAGTGTAACATAGTCCTGTTATACGTGACGAATTATGCCTTACAGTTTGTAAAGTGAGGTTATGTTTTCAACACAATAATAAATTTAGGTTATGCTTTCAAACTATAATAGATTGAGGTTATGTTTTCAACATCGTATTTTATATAATTTTCTAAGGAATGTTTATGTTTTGTGACGCTTTTGCTTGCCTGTTTCTTGTTTAGGAATATTTGAGTAGCATATGAAAAAAAATTAAGTACAATACTATTTGTTCATATATGGTTAACAGAGCAACCTTTAAATTCCGTCAAAAATTTTATCACAAAATAACCTCAATGGTTTTAATTTACACTGCCATTATAAAATAAAATTGTGTTTGGTAATTTCTGGATCTTATTTTACACGACTTTAAGAATTCCAACTATTGTCGGCCCATTTCGCTCCCATCGCAACAATGGAAGCCGAAATGGGGGCGATCCATCAGGCGGCTCTGAGGGAAAAGAAAGTCAAAGTCGACCGATGACAAGGAGATAATGCGAGGCCCGCAGGTCCCCCGCTGTTCCTACATGTGTCCAGTCCACTTCCCGCCTAGTTCTGGAACTAATGCAGAACTGCTTTAGCGTCACCATGGCAACGTAAACAGATAAAATATAACGCTAATTAAAAGTTAATTGACCGCTTCATTATTATTAAATTTCTTCTAGTACCTCACACTTTCCTTATATATATATATATATATATATATATATATATATATATATATATATATATATATATATATATAGTACATCTTGTACATATTTTCAACATTAAAAAAATATGATCCAATCTTCTTCTTCTTATTTATCCAATCAAGTTTAGATATATATTTTGTTAAACCTATAACGGATTATAATAATTAATGTTAACACAGTTTTTTAAAATATTTATTTAATAGTTAAATTATAAAAATTTGGGGCTAGTCTGATTCGAACTGAGTATCTTCGTGTTCAAATCCTAGCCCTTTTTGGCACTGAGGCAACTTTCCATAGCTACAAAATAATTTCTCAAAAAACTATTTGAAAAACCACCATTCTATAACCTTAAATTGTTGTCATGGTTACTACACAATATCATAAATAATACTTAAGGATTAAAAATGAATAAAATTAACAAACAAATTGGATTAACTGTATCGAACCTTGCTTCACAAACGCAAAGAAAAGCGAAAAGAAACTACAACATAATGCAAGCGACACAAAAAAGATTGCGTATAAATAGTAACAAACAAAAGTAATAGTCCAACACCATACATGGGAAGGAAAATGGAAAATAACAAGGGAATTCGCTTTCTATTTTGCCACTAAATATTGGTATTCTGATATTTGTATATACATATTTACATTAATTGTAATTATAAAATAAAAAGAAACTAAAACACAATTTTTCTTTACTGATGTAAGTAGGAATTGACTTAATTTCTTTTTATATTACCTGTTTATTGTTTATTTTCTTTTTTCCTATCAGATAATACGACTGAAATCCTCCATGAAAAGGTTTTTTATATTAGTCTACTTGCATTTAATAAAATGGTTTTGAAGTCATTGTGGCCATTGCTAAAGATGACTTCCATGGTCCGTAGACCAATGCTCAGGTTGTACCTATAATTTGAGTTTTATGGACGTTTTAAATTAGTAAAAAGGTATGTTTTGATACGTTATTTATTTTTGGTAAAATGGGTCACCTATGTGTAATGGACTCGGTTAATTAAAGTTGTCAACAAAAATACGTTTCTCAAACTATTGCTATTAAATGTAGGATAAGAATGATTTTTCAACCACTGTAAAGTTTCAGATTTTAGGTAATCCTTTTGGCTGGTTTTAAAATGGTGTTAAAGAAAACAAACATTTGTATGACAGATTTTTATACCATGATGAATATACAATCAGGGCTACTCTACATTAAAAAAATAATATATAGGAACAAAAGAAAACCACATTTGATCTAATCCGATAAATAAACAATAACGGACACCAACATACAATCAATAATTTATTTTCCCAAATGCTTTTCAATGACAAAATCATTATCAGTAGTGAGTAGCCTATAGTTAGACCTTCACAGATTCTAAGCAATCAGACAATAGGTTATAAGTTATAGTTTACAACCTGAGTAGGTATATTCACTAACGATAACAAATTTGTCATTAAAACGTGTTTGATTGTATGTTTCTGTACGGCATTGTTTAATTACTAGCCCATTTTTGTTCAAAAGTTTAATTCAAATTTTGGTAGGCCTATATGTAATATAATACTAGTTTAACATTCTATTAATAATCAGATGGACTAAATCTTAGGTAGAAAATATCTGATTCATGACCTACGTAAAATATTTAACTATTGGAAGCGGTCATTGAAAGTCAAGTATATTCCTAAGCTACAGTAGAAATCATTATTTTAAAAATTACTGGCCTGGCAGTTTTAAACAAAGCGATATTCTTTTCATTAAAACCACGTAGCGTTTTGAATAGGCAGTAATTTGTTTTAAATTACAAAACACACAACAGTTAAATAATGAAGGGTTTGAAATGAAACTATAGATAAGCTTGTAAACTCTGACCTTTTGTGACTGGCCATTGTGGTGATATAATCAGCGTTTACCCTTTCCTCCTGCACTAAAAGTAATCTTTATAATCTACCCTTTTATTTCCTTTGCAACGTATAGCTTGCCTTTATTATTTTAAAGATATATCTGATTGAATAAAATCTCTGCAACACGAGTAAGCAATGCACAGATACAATGTCCAAGCACAGAACCTTTGTTTAGTTACTCTTTGACCATTGTAGATCAAACGTGTCACTTTCACAGTAAATAGCCAATGCTAAGTTTAACAGTAAAGAGTTTCTTTCTCTTTAAAAAATTAATACTCGTAAAATATCAATATTAACTTATATTTAATATTAATGTTTGGAGTTTTCAAGAGACACTTAGACACAAGTTTGTTATAAAATATCGAAGATTAGGTTAATATTGTACTTGAATAAGACTGCATCAAATCCGATTTAATTTGTTTCTATATACTATGTCTCCTAAAAATACAACATAAATAAAAAAAATATGCAAGTTATTTTAAATAGTGAATGTAATTTTAAATCATAAACTGAGGTAAAGGCTACGCCAACTGTCTTCGTACATAAACATAAACACAGTTAAATTAAAATGTGACACAGTATTCTGCTAAGGTATGTTAAATTTTAATAAAACAAATGTTAAGTTTCATAATGTAAACTAAAAATTGCTGAAGTGAAATTAGCACTATGAAACTTTCGGCGAAGTAGATATTATGTAAAATTTCATGATTTTATTGACCTTTGTTACCGTAAATTTTTTTATCAATCTAACTATATTACAAATAGAAGTGAAATAGGTTAGGTTAGGTTTGATTATAAAAAAAATATAATTTTTTTTTCAAATTTAAAGTTGCTGAATTAAATGTAAACGTTAGGAAACTTAGGCCTACTACGTTTTTACAACCAAACCTATTGTAATCAAACTCTTTGTTGAGGACCACCACCGGTAGGTTAGTTTCCGAAACAAGAATTTAGAGGTCTCCCCTTCGAATTGAGTTTTGAATAATTACCCTCTCTGGACCATGGACAGTGTACATAGGAAATAATTACTTTGATTAATTGGCAAATAATTTATAAAGTACAATTACCTGGAGTTTTCACCTTGCCAGTTCGTTGTTGACTTTGTTAGGATAATTCGAGGTCCTAATTGGAACAATCTTTACATATTTTGTTGCAAATATTCGTGTATATATTGATATTAGTTTATAATGATACTTACCATATCTGGTAATAAAACTACAATGTTATTACATAGCAGTAACCAAATTACAATGAATTATGTTACAAAATATTACATGTGGTCACTAAATTATTTGTTTTAATAACTAAGTAATAACAAAAAGTAGACAGTTGAACAGTTTGTTCTGCATAGACTAAAGGAATGATAATAAGAAGGTCGTCTTCAGAGCGGATGGTCTGTTGGATCTTTCGCTGAAGGTTTTGGATCCAAGCTGATTGAAAGAAAATTGAAATTTAAAATGTTAGAAAATAATATTAGCACGCTACACTATTACAATAACTAAGTTTCTGGAGTCTTACAAAATGGAATTCCAGATCGTATCCAATTGTTTTCAAATATGAGTTACTGCCACATACTTGAAGTTACTGTCACGTACTTGAAGCTACTGCCACATACTTGAAGTTACAGCCACATACTTGAAGTTACTGCCACGTACTTGGAAGTTACTGCTACGTACTTGAAGTTACTGTCACGTACTTGAAGCTACTGCCACATACTTGAATTTACAGCCACATACTTGAAGTTACTGCCACGTACTTGAATTTACTGCCATATACTTGAAGTTATAGCCACATACTTGAAGTTACTGCCCCGTACTTGGAAGTTACTGCCACATACTTGAAGTTACTGTCACGTACTTGAAGTTACTGCCACGTACTTAAAGTTACTGCCATGTATTTGAAGTTACAGCCACATACTTAAAGTTACTGCCATGTACTTGAAGTTACAGCCACATACTTGAAGTTACAGCCACATAATTAAAGTTACTGCCATGTACTTGAAGTTACAGCCACATACTTGAAGTTACAGCCACATACTTAAAGTTACTGCCATGTACTTGAAGTTACAGCCACATACTTAAAGGTACTGTCACATACTTGAAGTTACTGCCACGTACTTGGAAGTTACTGCCACATACTTAAAGTTACAGCCCCATACATGGAAGTTACAGCTGCATGCTTAACCCAATACTTACCTCCATGAGTTACGGGGCCCATACTTAGCCCCAGGTAAGTAATCCAATCCTTATTGGAGTCATCCCTTAATAGTTAACAGATGCAAGAGATGTAAATTGAAAAAGTTGAAAATTTCATGAAACTTGGTGTTATGTCCTGGTAGCTTGTTAGGTTCTGTCCGTTCTAAGTCAACAAATATTGACTCTAAATAGTACGAGACCCGTTGAGCATCCGAGTCTGGTCCCCCAGAACCCGTTCATCCCTCATGACAGCCATCCTGTAGGAGGATTAAAATTAGGTCTTGAGGAGTGTGGTGAGATAGGACAGCGATAGTGGGAACTACATGCCATTATCTGTTTAATTTGATTTATTAGTTTAAGTTTTTGGTAAAAAACCTAGTTACAGTTAATATGTTGTAAGCGGGTGCCTAGCACTTTAATGCAATATAAAATAGAGTTTTTTTAGAAAAGAACCTTTTGTTTATACAGTTTCCTGTATATGGTATTAAAGATGTGTGTATTATTCAAATTTCAATTACTATTTATAGTTTGTGATGTTTAAAATAATATAATTCCAAACTTTTATCTTGTAAAGAATGTATTTTTGTTGTAGTCTTGCAAATACTTGATACAGTGTTTGTCAAGTATAAACAATATTATTTCACTAAATACGAGAGATTAGTTCAAAGCTGCAATGAATTACAACCCGAATTATAAAATAATAGAATAGTAATAGAATAAATAATAATAGAATTATTTACAATAATTGTTTTTTTTTAATTTTAAATTTCGTTCAGATTTGGATTTTAAATTGGAAATCCACATCTTGCCAGGTCGGTGAGCCTTGTTGCCAATTCTACGGTAATAGCAGCTGGCAGTGGCGGGTTGGCCTCTCTCGGCGTTCTAACCGACAACACCGCATCCCTACCCCACCACAACCCCGTCCCTATTCTTCTTTAAATCAAACTATAGAAATCTGTTCACCTTGTTTATATATGACTCTTACATTTGTATATGTATCTCTGTACAGGGTTATTTTATTTTTTTAAATATATATGTTCTTCATTTACCTATGCATCCTGCTATATGATGTGTTTTATTATTATTTTTTTTATTTAAAATTTTGTCTTATTTAAAAAAAACTAAGAAACCAAATTAAGAGGAAACATAGGAAGAGGAAGACAAGAGTTGCTTGCATTAAGGAGGAACGATAATGTGTTGCTGCAGGAGGCGCTTCACAGGTGCAAAAACAATGGAAGAAATGGGATACAGTAATTAGACATTAATAATAAAGTCATTGATGGCTAAGTTAACTATCAACAGCAAATTGGAAAGCTTAAATGACGTCATCATTGGAATTATTTATTTTAAACAAGTCTGACAATACAAGGAAAAAAAATATAATCACTAACCTTTTTATATTCTAGTGCCTGGTGTTTTGGCTTGTTTCTTACTTTTCCAATGCAGAAATATTAATCTGACCGGAACACACTTCTACTACAGTATCACCCTATGTGAGTTTACTCGTGTTATTAAACCATGGCTGATCGGTCCCATAGGTTGAGGTGTCCCTGAGTGTATTTTCTCTAGCAAAGTGTTTGAAATATATTCCTCGGACATGAAAAAGGCGGTTCTTTTAAAAAATAAATTCCACTTGTTTATACTTCATATTGCCTCTTGACCGACAGCAGTTAATAAATACGTCATCCGAACTTGAACAGCGTCATCTACTAACCTGTCGATTATGTTTACTCTGGAATAATTCCATAGCCGTCTTGGGGGAAGAATGTCTTGTGATAAATTGCAAATATTTTCATGGGGAGAATGACAAACCACATGGCGCTTAGTTATAAGGGTAGTTCTCGGCGGGTGGGCCAAGGGTCATCCCCTAACGGCAATCAAAGGGAAATATTCATAGCCGGCACTTTCCCTTCAAAACGTGACTATTTACGCCGCTTCTGGGCGTAGGAGGGCGGTCAGAGGAGGTTCCCGTGTCTGTTATTTGCACGAATAAATCGCGGTGGTCTAAGTTAATATTTCTTGAACTTATCTTTACCTTTACAGATTCTGCACGAGATTTGAAAGTATCTTTTAAATTTTAAGTAGCCTTACTATATTGTAATTTTACATTGTTTGTAGACGAGACTGAGATGACGTTTCCTTAAGGAACACATAAATTCTTAGTAAACGTTTTTTTTAAATACAATTTTTTTCAAGTGGTAGCACGAACCTAGGTGTAAGCTACAGTAGTCTGGTGACCACTAGTTTTAAATAAATAAAAAAAAATGTAAATAATTAATGTTTGTCTTGTAAAGGTTAATTTCTACCTCAGAATTTTCAGCAGAAATTTTTGTCTTGAAAAGGTTAATTTATACTTCACAATTTGTAACAAAAATTTTCATCCTAAAAAGGGTAAAATTAAGTCATAAGTTTTAACAGAAATCTTTATCTTATAAAGATCAATTTTTACTTCATAATTTGTAATACATGTTTCTCCTGTAAAGGGTAATTTTTATTTCATAGTTTGTAACAGAAATTTGTATCTTGTAAAGTATAATTTTTATTTCATTATTTGTAACAGAAATTTATGTCTTGTAAATTTCAATTTTTACTTTATAACTTGCAACAGAAAATTTAGTCTTGTAAAGTCAAATGTTTTTCATTACTTGTAACAGAAATGATTTCCTCGTAAAGGTTAACTTTTACTTCATAATTTATAACAGTAGGTTTAATTTTGTAAAGATTAATTTTTTAATTCACACGACTAGTTTACACTCTCTCTAAATAGCTTATAATCTATATCTGATTCGAATTTTTCAAGTAAAATACTTTTTATTCATCCGCTCAAGTTCAAATACATTTTTTAAAACTTGTAATGAATGACACTTGATGTTAATATATTTTTTGAAATATCATTTAGGTAATTAAATTTATATTTGAGAAACACTTTTCATAAAACATTTTAGGTATGCAATATTGTCCCATTTTGCTTAAAATAAGTGATAACATATGATTTCATAAAACAGCTGATTTTATGTTATAGGTTAAGTGGTAGAAAAGCAGTTTTAACGCATGGGTTATGTTACTTTGTTTTTATTAATTGTAACTATTTAATAAAAAGTAACTAAAGTAAAAGTTTTCTTTGTTAACCTAAGTAGGAATTTACTTTTTTTTATTACTTGTTACCTCATTATTTGTAACATTAATTTCCTCTTGTAAAGATTAACTGTAATTTCAGAATTTGTAACAGAAATTTAAGTCTTGTAATTCTAACTTTTACTTCATAATTTGTAACAGAACTTTTTTGTCTGTAAAGGTTCATTTTTTCCTAATACTTTTTTTTGACATAAATCATAGTGACTCTATTTAGGTGGTCTCAGTAAATTTCCCTCCTCAAACATGCAGCCATTGGCAAACTAGGTTACGCTTGTTGTTCCGTGAATTTGTTACCAGCTTCATTTTACTGTCAACTCGTTTCATGTGAATATTATATTCAATTTATAATAATATAAGCCTAATTATAATCGGAAAAGAATTTTAAATTTCATTAACATAAGGAAAATAATATTTCAATTTCTTTACAAGAATTTAAAAGTGATATTTGTTAAAATTTTGGGATATTTGAAAAACATTTGTATCAAGAGTAAAATAAAAACCTTTTAATCCATCTGGCGTTGATATCTAAAGACTCCACAGTCTCCCTGTTATTGTGAAATATTTCCCGTCACTACCTAACCTAGTCAGGTCTTTTGGAATAATAATAAGGGATAAAATGTAATGCCTTCAAGTGTTTCACGTAGCATTGATATAAATGCTTGTAAACGGTCTTCTGGGATTGATGATATTCTATGTTAAAGAGGTTTCAGTTTATTTTTTTATAATAGTTGTTGTTTTCGACTAAAGTACCAGCAGATTTATATCATAAACTCTTTCTAATATAATAAGTTTCCATCACAAGAATATTATTTAAAATGCCCACTTTAGGGTAACAAGAAAATCTTAAAACTTAGGTAATTAGCGGTGATTTAGTGCACTAATAAAAGCCAAGTCTTTCCCGAACTGATTGCTTGAGTTAGGTTAGATTACAGTGCTGGTAGTTTGTTAGAATAAACATCCGCAGTATTATGTTGCAATTTACGAGTTTGCAATTCGAGTTTGGGCGAGACACAAATCATGTTAATTAGAGAATGTCACGGAGGGTGAACTGACCAGGGAGTTCGATGCGTGGGGTCCGACCGTCCACTTCAAATTCGCATCATGAGTTCCTTACTCCTGATCCTGCTCCTTCTTTTCCAACACAGAAGACGTTATTGTTTCCAGAAAAGCATCATTTTTTATAATTTATTGTTATCTTTTAGTTTATTATTTTCGTATTTTATGAATATGCCTATTTCTTTTTAATCATATCAATTACATTATTATGACGCATTATGTTTTGCGTTTGTATTCATATTTATTACTTACTAAATACTCTAAACACACACACACACACACGCACGCGCGCGCGCGCGCACGCACACACACACATACACACACACACACACACACACACACACACACACACACACACACACAAACAAACAAACAAGTTTCATAACGTTTTACTTTTAGACTCAAGATTAACGTAAATGTATAAAAATTTTGTTTTTGCGAATCCTGTCCAAACACTTATTTCTATTATTACTCAGAAACGTGTCTATAAATGCAATAATTAGCTGAATAAAATTTGCTAACAAACTCTGAAGAACAATGTAACCTTAGGTTTTTAAAATTACATTTATATTAGAGTACATTATATTCGAAATAGATATATGGAATGAAATCGATTCAAATTGACCGACCCCGACGTTATAATGTTCAGCAAAGAGATAAAAAAATCATATATTTGAAAGATGCAATAGAAATACCTCATCTGGGACTTGCGGACTTCACTGCACCCCAGTGTTTAAAGCATTCTCTATCATTCTGTCGTATCACTTTAAAAATTATTTTTCCAAAATATGACACTATTCACAACTGTGTCATAGAATGTACCTAATTTCGTCGAGAACGAGTAGTTTTTATTTCAAAATTGTTAGGTGAAACTAAAATATGCTACATATATTTTAATTCAGTCTTTTAAAGAGATAAAACTGCTTAGATATAATAGTGTTTTTCAAATTGTGGTATTTGTACACTTGGGACTAGAAACAAAAATACTATTGGCTACGCGTTAGGTAACGAAAAATTTTAAAAAATCATTCCAGTAAGCGAATATTGTTCTAAAAGTATGGAATTTGGAATCGCGATCCATTTACGCTCCATGCTAGTGTTAGTCGTTGCGATTGAACAGATTTTCAAAAGGAACTAATAAATGAACTTATTGAACCTGAAACACGCAAGTTATTGCTTAATAGTTCACTATTCTGAACCAATATTAAGAATCATTTATTGAATTAAATTGTCCAATTTGCGAAGAGGATTCTTCAAACTTAGCATAGCTAATTTAAAAAGCAAATACAGAAACGAGATAACTGTTACGCCTATTTCTTTACAAAACATTAATGAAATTTTGCAAAAACAATAAAAAACGCATCCGTAATATTAATATTTTTGATGCAATTGCAAATGTCGTTTGTTATAAGTGTGTTATAAGAAAATATAATTAAAATAGGGCATTATTAGCCCTTCTTATGTGTACAAATTTGTTCTTCTTGGAACCAAAATTTAAAAGGTAACAGAGTACTAAAGTACTTAATTGCTTTGTGAATTTCGAATAATGATTCCCGATCCCGTTCGCTCCAGTTCATTCTCCCTAAGGAACTTCCCCTTCATTCATAACTACAAAAATATAGATTGGAATACAGTCGAGTTTCTATTATCCGAACGTGGAAAATGCGATGAAAGAAAATATTTGTAGCGGTACACACGATGCAGGGTACAGACATCGCCATCGTGGACAAAACTTTACTTAACTAATGTGTTCCTTAATGCTGGGTTGTTGTATTTGAGAGCAAAAGAAGAGAATGGAATTAAGACAAAAATAAAAATGAAACTAATAGAGTTTATATTTGAGTTTGGTGAAACGCTGTGTCGTATGAGAACATACGATATAGTTAAAAGATGTCACCCAAGTAAAAGTTCATCATCAACTACAAAAAAAAAAAAATCTGCACCAATGTCTGCACCACCAGAACAAATAAGATAGGTTGTCTCATTTGGTTGCTCATACGGACAAGGCGTGTAAACAACGATGTAAAATGATTGGATGCACTGGGTTTTCGATGTTTGAGTGTAGTAAGTACAAAGTAGCACTTTGTCTTAATAAAAAAAAATAATTACTTCTACACTTTTCATAACAGACAGTAAAATTTTTGTAATGGATATTAAACATTAAAATAGGACATGTTTTTGTAAAAAGTATTTGAAATATATAATTATAATCGGATTCAAATTAATTATTAAAAATAGTATTTTAAGTCTAAAACAGTTGTGTTTTGATTAAAGTATTTCAGGCTAATATATTTCATATAACAAAATTAGTGGCTGAATGAATAGATAATAATAGGTAAGACAAATGGATTTTCATTTTTGTAATATGGAATTCATGGTGTAACCGATCTGCTAAATGCTGTTTTTTTTTAAATTTTGGGGGTGAAAAATGGCCAAAAACTTTTTTAAATATTTTTCTACTGTTATTTGACTTACAAAATAACTCATATATTTTTCTTGTTAATTTCTAAAAAATCATGCACTGTAGGGTTATAGGCCTAATAGATTATTTCTTGTTATTTTTACAATGGCAATACAACTGTACTTAATGTAGTACACGTAAACTCTAAAGTTAATGTATACATTTGAAAAATACTTACAATAATCCTACTATAGACATAGGCTACACATTATTATGCATGGGTTTATATAATTATAGCAGAACTTTTTATTATCTTTGTTTTTTCCTATTATTCTTATTTAAATATTAATTTTACTTAGAATACAGTAGACAATAGCCCTATTCTTCATCTAATAACTAACTGGTTGTTGTATTAGACTAATAGGATATAAGGCACTGTATATATACTCGTAGGTCAGTAGTACACTCTAAATGTTTTCTAAAACGTAAACTGTAGCCTTATATTTAATATAAAATATGTGTTTGATTATCCGAACACCCTCCGATCTCTACTAACTCAAATAATCGACTCTATACTGTGTGTAGGCTTGATTACTAAAATAAAAAAGGTATTTTGTTAAGAAAAAAACCATCAACACCCCTTGCGATAAGTTAAGCACTATATACACACAATGAGGTAATTATTCAAACACTGTGCATACGTTCAACCGACCTTCTCTAGCCACTTAACCGTTCTCCAGGCGTCTTTATAACCCATTCGATCAGTGGAAACCCTTCAAATGACCAAATTCAACTAACCAAAACGTATTCAACTTTCAACTAATCAAAATATACTTCGTTCAACTAATCGAAAGTGTACGGCCTTCAACTAACCAAAGGTCACTGACTACAACTAACCAAAGTTCACGGACTTCAACTAACCAAAGTACACGGAATTCACCTAAAAGAAATGTTGCGGGTTATCTTATTGTAGGGTCCCAATGTTTTGTAATCACACTTAATGTTCAAAACGATATTTAAGTAGACCATTATAATAAGATACAAGTCCTCCTATGACAAAATCATTTCGTACGTTTAAAACAGTGCAAATTTTTATAAACCATACATATTTCCTTCTAATAATAAAATAATAATATAGTTGTAGCGTTCTACGAAACTAAGTAAAAGTAATTTACAACCAGTTTATCATTGTCTTTATTGGTGCCATCTATGATAAACGAATCAAATTCATTTTAAAAAGTTGTCAGAAAGTGTCAACACAGATGAGAAATAATATTTATAATGATAGTTTTATAATAGGAATATGGTTTAGTAAACGTGGTATAGTGGCCGTGGTTGGACAATAAAAATATAGGTTGCAATACAGTCGAGCGTCTATTATCCGGACATGGATAATGCGATGATAGAAAATATTTGTAGCGGAACACACGACGCAGGTTTTGCCATCGTGGATGAAACTTTACCTAACTAATGTGTTAGTTATTCTATGACCTATTCTATGGCCTATAGTGTTTTGCCTATTCTATGGCAAATAATATATGGCTAGCATCAAGCTTTAAACGCCCATTAATAACCTAGGTTTGGCATAGGTAAGCATGTACACAGAATGGTAGACCCGGGGCCTGATAAAACAGACAGAAGCGTCATTGGCGCTTCTGGACAACGAAAGCAGAACCGTCAAATTAGTGGTAAAGTCCTCTCCCACTAGGGCACTCCTAAAGAAAAACATGTCTCTTCTAAAAAAAATGTTTCGTCTCGTATATAAAAGAGTCGAAATATTTCCAGACTTTTCAGTATTACGGTAACAGACTTTAGAGATACGCAGTGTGTGAGTTATATTAGTTTTTGGTTATAAGGAGCTGAGTAAATTCGACTATTCTTGTGTACACAGCGAAACGACTGGGATTTTTATGTAGACTTAGTATTGAAGAAAACATGAAAGCCTTCTGGTCTGACTCTTAAGGAAGAATATGTTTGTGAGGGGGGGGGAGGGGTGTAAGGTTGAAACAGAAATCGTTTCTGTCAAGAATTTAATTAACTTATTATTTTTTTAGTAACAAGAACAATTAAAATATTCATCTATATATTTTATTCCTGTTTTAATTGTTGAATTTGATTGTTTATTTTATTTTTATTGTTCTGTTTAACTGAAATTTGAAATGTATTAATATAGGAAAGCTGACAACTTGTATAAAATTATTTAGCAATGGTGTGGAGTAGAAATAATATTCAAGGATATTTTACAAGAAGATTGTGTAATTTATTGCGTATGTATGTTGATTTTATTCTTCTGTTAAAGTGAAAATGTTGAAATGAATCATAATGGAGGAAGACCTCAAGGTCGTAGGCAAGTATTTAGGAATGGTGAGCAGTAGAGAGAAATGTTAAGGATCATTTACAACGCAGAAGGAGGGGCTGATGAACACATTCATCATTTTTCTAACCCTATAAACAATGAAAATTATATTATTTAAAATATTTTGGCAACTTAACCAAAGCTGTCAGCATTGTAATGCACTTCGTTTTCCCAGTGAGGTAGTAAGAGAACACTTAACCAATATTGCCACAATGGACTGGTATTCCTACCACAGCCCAGAACAAACCTAGAATTGCATAATTTAATGTTGGACAGTAAATATTTTATTGACAATATCAGAAAATATAACAGTGCCATGGCTTTTGAATCATTCTCAGCTTGCTGCAAAGAGATACCTTGTAATGATCCTTATACTTTTAAGGTGCAAGGCCAGATTTATAGGGATATCTCAGACCTAAATCCTCCACACGAGCAAACATCTTCATGTGGTCAGTTATAGCCTATATAATCGACTCAACAGTTGTAAACAACATCAGATTGGGAAGGTTAGACAACCAAAATTTGAATGAAGATACTTTAAGACGTTTTACCAAAATTTTAGGAGAAAATGCTTATGGTCAATCATACATACGTGTAGGACAGATGTTGCTACATGAACAAAATCAAACCTCACCTCAACAATTAGATTTACGTTCTGTTGATAGAGTTTCCAAGGACAAACGCCGCTATAACCGACTCAGTGCAGATGGAATAGCTGGAGTGTTTACATCTAGAGAAGGAAAACCACTAGAACATTGTCATGTAGTTGTCCACGGACGGGAAGAAGGTCCGAAATCCTGTCCTCAGTCCCAATTGTGATCCAATGCTTAACTCTTTAATTTTTCCTGAAGGCAAACCAGGATGGATAAGGAGTCCCCGGAATATTTCAGGTCATTTTATAGTAAGCTAATAAATGAGAAGCAGCAATTGCTGCTACGAGGTCATAGTTTTATTATTTATATTCTTTCAGAAAAGTGTGTCATTACACTTATGTTTTTAACACTAATATCAGTTTATTTTGAGTGAACATAGATAATAAAACTAGGGGCTCGTAGCAGTAATTGATGCTTCTTAATTATATTAAAATTAATATAAAATTAACTGAAATATTCCGAAGACTGATTTGCCTTAGGGAAAAATTAATAGTTAATTGACATAAGCGTTAAAAACATAAGTGTAATGACGCAAATAAATCACACCTATGCAAATAAAGTAGGATAAACAATAGATTCGGCGCTATTCAGAAATATTTGTTTTTTTTAATAAAGGTAGTCTGCCATTCCAAACAGATTTAATTTAATATTTCACAAATGTAAGAAAACAAGATTCTGTTTCTCCATTGACTTTCTCTTCAATTGTAATTGAAGAGTTAAGTTATGTCTTTAGGTCAGTACATCATATAGCCTAGATTATAGAGGACATCACAATTAAAGGCGTATTATAGTAAATTATCCGCAACTGTTCTAACCACTGTAGGCTTTACCCGTGGCTTTACATTTGTGCAAGAGCAAGAAGTACGGAGAGTGTAAATTATCTGCAACTGTTCTAACCACTGTAGTCTTTACCCGTGGCTTTACATTTGTGCAAGAGCAAGAAGTATCGAGAGTTAATGGTCAGGGGAGTGATTACTTTAAAACAAAAGTACCTAATATAAGGTCTATAATCTAACACTGTACGACCTATTACAGTTAGGAGCAAATAGCGTATGCGTCAAAATAAACAGTATTGAAGTAGTTGTAAGATTTTATTTGAATTGAATTGATTTAAAAAGATTTACAAGTAGTAAAAAAGCTAAATCGGTTAGACTAGGTTGAAAACATGTTCTATATGACCTCCGTTCAACTTGAGGCAAGACTCGTGGTGAAGAGGGGTTGTTTCATGCTCGTTATACAGATTGTTATTTTTCCTGTAGTTGGACGATGGTGGTTGGTGGGACATCACGGCAAATCTTCTCCTTCATAATGCCCACAACATTTCTGTACATTTAGCCCACACACCATAATCAGAAAGTTACAAATGAACAGACCTTCGTTCCTTCATGGAAGTTCAGTTCATGACAATTGCAGTTGTGTAGCCTTCTGATGGTGTTATATACACAGAAATATAGCCTATGTAAAAGTTATCATCACTCTAGTTTGTAACTTCTTGTTTACTAGATTGTAATTTTGCAATAAGACCCTCTGATAATGATGACATGGTCATCGAAATGTACATAAGGGTTTAATCTTAAGTAACTTGTTTTATTTGTTATTTTTGTGGTATTGGGGTTCTTTCCAATACTTTAATTGTAATATGTAAAGGTTGTATAACCGTCTTACTTTGTTGTTAAAGATGTATAATTGTTTAATAATTAAATATTTTCGTGCCTACCCCGCATTGTTTTAATTACAAGTTGTTTTAATTACAATAATCCGACGAACTACAGACCTAACGTCATTTTGCAATTCTTTGGGAATTATATTTTAAACTAATATTTCTTAAATTTTTCAATATGTGAGTATTGAGTAGTTTTTTAATATTAATTTAATAAATATGTTTTTACCGTCTAAAGAAGATTCATATTAGAATCGAAATGTAGGGAAGTGTTTAAAATTAATTAAACGATGTTTCACATTTTATTGTATGGACTTGGTCGTAGTGAACAAAATAATAATATGGCAGACGTTAGATTGCAAAATATTTATTTCTATAGATTTCTGTTATTTATTTTCCCACTTTAGTGAAACTGAAGTTGTAGTGGAGAGTATGATTAATGAAATAAATTAATACTTTAGACCTTCTTCTAAGAAATTTGTACTGGCTACATTAACAGTTTTCCAGTTTATTAGGGTAAATGGTTGAACACAATAGTATTAAAAACTAATTTTCTAAGGTGTCACAATTAATGTATACGGAACATTTCCTGGCAAACTGATTTACAAACGCGTTGAAGCACTGACCGGAACTTTTTGAATCACCCGCCCCCCGAGGGATTTTGCAACGTGTGACAAACCCAAGTTTAGTCGTAGCACGAGCGGGCCCACCAGATGGGAGGCCCAGGGAGCTGCCACTCCCACTATAACCCTATACTTATCCCGACCCCTCCCGGATGTGCCCAACGGGTTCCACAAGTATACGACAATGTAACCACCGGAAGTAGTGATCCAGCTTCTATAGATTTATTTTTTTATTTTGTCGTGGAGACGTCATTTTTTCGAATTGTAATTATAGGGCAAGACCCCTTTAGATTAAGTAAAAGAGTTTAGAATGGGAAGGTGTCTAATTTCACGTAGGGAGAGGCTTGGGTGAAAGGATCGGTTAGCTTTTGTCTCTTGGGCAATACTGGAAGTTTCTTTCAGATTGCAGAGGCCTATACATTGTCCGTAGAACGTCGTTGGATCCCCGAAGTGTTCCTATAGAAGATAACAATATATATAGGAAGCCAGTTGTATAGTTTATAAAGACACAAGAATTACAAAATTTAAAGCGAGTGGCTGACTATTAATTAAGAAAGAAAATAGTTTTCCTAAAATAAAGTAAATTATTTCGTAAAATATTCGCAAAAATTATTAATATTATTATTTGTAAAGAGAAACTAATATCTCAAAATATTTCTGCGCAACCTTATGTTGTCATGGAATAAACAAGCAATAGTTTATCTGTTAGTCATATATAAAGTATAGGCCTATGGTAGATGGGATTAAGGAGGGGACTTGAAACGCCTAGGATATTTGGAGATATGGCATCTCGTGTGTGGAGCTGCGAACCCGAAATAGATCTACTCTCTATCTGGGTAATGTATGGTGTCACTGTGAGTAAGAAAAAGGATAAAAACATTAATATGGAATAAGGTAGGGATAAAAAGGCATAGTGCGGACCACGTAACCGTGCACTTGGCCTTGAGAGATCGCACGGGATTTCTCCTGTACTATCACTTCTTAAAATATGTCAGGTCTACATATTCAGAATATTATATACATCAACAGCTTCTGCATTCGATATGTCTACACATATTACAAAATTGTTTTTCATTTCATACAGAAGCAAATTCATCAGAATTAATCTAATATCGACCGTTTCATAGAAGTCAGTGTGTTGACAGTCCTCATCATGTTTGTAGGAAAATATTTATACTGTTTTTTCCTCCCGTCTCGCCTACTACGATCTCTCAAGGCCAAGTGCACGGTTACGTGGTCCGTATTATACATAGTTAATACCCCCTGGCGCTGGAAATAAGGAAAAATACAGTTATCTCAGAGTATAGTCGTTTATCTGAACTAGCTGCTCTATCTAAATTGGGATGCAGAAATTCCTGTCATTCATAGCTAACCGTCAAATCTGATAAAAATGTGAACGAATAGAAACAGATCGGGTTGCTAAGCCCATTCCTTAAGAAATGGCGCTGGTAGTAAATAGACGAGTAAATAATACAAAACATCATGTTTTTTTAGATAGTTCATAAATAAAAAGAAACATATCTCTTTGTCGTCACTGTCTTCCAAGAAGACTGGATTCACGGAGATCAAGTAGATTGTACAAAGCTCATTCATTTTTTCAGTTGTGAACTGTTTCTGTTTCCTTTCTGTAGAAGTATAACTACAGAAATCGTACATCCCTTTTATGATGTGCTTTTCATATAATGTGCAAATAAAATGTCTACAAAAAAATACAACATACGTGTATAATAATGCAATGCTACAAAATCTCAATGTTTGTTGACATTATTTGCTTCTACAAACAAGACTACCTATAGGCCTATTTGAATGAAAGGTTTTTCATATAATTTTTCCCTAACGATACACATTCTATTATTCACAAGTTCTGACCAAATCTCGGAATGTGAATCTGTGCATATATTCAATACAATAATCCAACAATAATAGCAAATCTGAGCACAATGGGTAACGACCGTCATGGGCGCGTGTTTTCGAACCCTCCCAGTTAATTGCAGTCTTGCCAACCTACCCATGCTCGATTTTGTTTCATTGACAGCCTCTTAAAACGTGTCGCTTTTGACAGCTGATACTTAGACTATTGTATCACCCTTTTCGATAGTAGTTAAGTCCAGTTTCTTTAGACATCTGTACAAATGTTTCTTTAATTATGGATAATAAATCCGAATAAACATTAGGCTGTATACAGTGAAATTATTTTGTAAAACTATGAAATTGACAAGTACAATTTTTTTATCGAAATAGAGAAATAATACCATTGTAAAACTAAAACATAAAGCAAATACTAACAGTTTTAATGAGATACAAATTATTTTCTTGCCTATAACCAAATTATGTATCCGTAAAATCGAATCATTTCCTCCTAATATCATCCCTCCTCCCCAGCGTTACCCTGTCCTGCTTTCTTAGAAGAAATGATATGATTGCGGCAGACATAACACGTCACAAAACTCAGCACACCACAGCATAGACACCTTCCTAAATAATAAGCTAGTTTCCTCTTTAAAAGAGATGGCATTATCTAAGTCCTACCTCTACTCTATATCTCCTTGGTAGCTGAGATCCTACTCAATGTATCCTCTACATGTACAAGATACATTTTCTCAGCCCTACCTCTACTCCATATCTCCTTGGTATCTGACACATCCTACTCAATCCATCCTATATCTATGTACGAGATAACCTTTTCGAAGCAATAGATACGCAATACCTCTACTCTATATCTACTTGGCGGAAAACATGCCCTACTCAATCTTCTTCTAGAGGTGCTAGATGCCCTTTTCTTAGCCTCACACCTGCTCTATATGCCTTTGGCAGGTGACACATCCTACTCAATAGGTAGGCCTACCTCCTTTAGATCCCCTGCCCCTGTCATCCCTACATCCCTAAAGCCCCAGTCACACGGAGCTGGTGTTTTCGCCGCTAGGAACAAGCAGCTAGAAGAAGCAGAAATCCTACAACGTGTGGTTGCTCCTCTAGCGGCTAGAAACTCTCGGATGATCTGATATCTGTAGCCACTAGGTTTAAATTCCATCTTATCATTATCAAAGTGTAATGAAATATTGACAGTAAAAAAAAAACCGTTCCGGTATGGATCCACAAAAGGAATCATCTTTGAAATTTTGGTTTAAAAATGTTCGCGAAAAAGATCTTGAGTTGATGGCTCATTAATACGCCAAAAAAAACCAAAAAAATTTTGCAAAAGGTGAATATGAACAATTTATCAACAATATTTTACTGGAAGATTACAGACAATCTCACAGGCTATTAAGGGATTCCTTGTGAAAGTGTAAATAAATTTAAAAGTGTAAATAAATCGAAGTGTTTTATGACAAAGTTTTATGTAGCCTACTTAAGTGTTTTATGAATTTTTTTACGTAGTTCAATAATTTTTGGTTTAATTTCGCAGGATTTAATTATTGTTTTAAAAAATAAAATAATCTGACTTGCAGTACGCCCGCAAAATATAACAAGTAGAAGACCTAGTTAACAATTTTACTACAGTACATAAAATTATCGGGAGTTGTACAAATTTGGTAAATAATCACTAATGATTTCCTCGTGTGATCCAAAACCTCTAGCTCGGATTGGATTCAAAACTTTTAGTGAAAGGACCTACAGACCATACTCTGTGAAGACGGCCTACTAGCATTCCTTTAATCTATTTATAGCAAGCTGCTCAATTATTTAATTGATTTAAAAACTTATTTAAGGAAGAAATCATCCTCATAGCAACTCTTCTCTGTACTTAGGCTAAATGTTAGTTAGAACCTACATATATAGGCCTACCATTTATTATTTTACCAGCTATGTTTTGTTAACACTTAGGCCTATGTCTTCGATGATCTAAGAGGAGTGTAAAGTAGCAGGTATATCGATATTTTGTCTAAACCAACAAACATCACATTTTCAACTTGGCATTCATTTTAAAATCTTTAGATTAGCCTAAGCGTTTAGGCCTGATCCTTTATTACTTTGTAACACTGGTTATTTGTTTATTATTCTTGTATTGTGGTGTTGGGCTATTGTAAATTGCATGATTGTTATTATTATTATTATTATATTGCTTATGCTCTCAATAAATTTTACAACGATTAACTTGTTACACACATTTTGAAATAATAGTTTTAATAATGGTATAATGATAATAATAGTTTTAGGGCCTGATTAATGTCATTTTGTTAATTATAATTTCTTCATAAATATTTTTACTATATGAAATAACCTAGTTGAATAACCTAAATACTACCAACAGCATATAAATAAACTGTTAGCCTAATTGCTTTATAGTAACTTGGGTGAAATGAAAAAGTACTTTAATCCTTTACTCCAACTGCGTAGTGTTCATTAATATCCAATTTGTATTTATTTACTTTTCGTTGTTTAAATCCATACCTCTGAAAGTACACTGTACATGGCTGATATTTTTTTTTTTAATATATAACAAACAAAAATCTTATTGACGTTTGTCTATTCATTACGAAACTACATTTATTTTCACAAAAACGGAGTATTATACTTTTTGTCAAAGCAGAATAACTACAAGGGAGTTACTAATGTATTTTATGTTTGTCGCAAACCTTTGATAACTCGTTAGTGTCTCCGTAAAATGTAAATAGGTCTAAACTATCTGTAGAGGAGCTGTAATTCCTAAAAACCTGTTCCAGTATTTTAAGTTTGGCATTAAATATCAAAATATCCCATTAGGAAAAGCATATTTTATACTGGTAAACACGGGCAGATTATTTTCAAGATAACCCGACCAGTAGGCCTACGCTATATTTTTAAATTTTAATATAGGCCTACACCAATAACTGAAAGAGTGAGAATAAATAGACTGAATAAACTTTATCTAATATAAAAATTTGGTCAAATGTTCCTAGATGTTGATCTATATATTCTAACTTTTGGTGTCAGCGTGCAGCCTGTATTATCCTAAACCGAAACAATCCCTGGAGATGTTTCATTTAGGGAAGTAGGTGATTGTCACATTGGCAAAGAGTGAGTTAAATGCAGGCTAATTCAGGGCGATAATAAATGATTCCCCAATTAATGACCCTGCCACGATCTAATGTTAACAATAAAAGAAAGGCTAACTTATAATGTTTTAAAAATAATATCTCTAGTCACCTGGTACAACAGGCAGATGCAGCTGATGAAGAAAGTCGATGTACTGAGCTACAACTGTCCTATAAAATAGGCAGCTTTAACTCTCCTGTAAAACAGGCAGGTACAACTGTACAACTGGTGAAGATGGCAGGTTTAAATTTTGGAATAGGTTGATACACCTGGTAGTTTCATCTGGTAAAGCAATCAAAGGTACTAGTGAAATGGGCAGGTAACTGATCAGATACACCTGGCGGGACGATCGTATGCATTAGGAAAACTGCCAGATACAGCTGGTGATGAGGGCAGTCATAGGTTACCTCTGCTAGCTACACTACCAGCAGTGACAGATATAGCAGATGAAGAAGATAATTACACCTGGTAATCTGGAAGATACACCTATTGGGGCATGCAAATGCATTGGAAAAGTCGCCAGATTCATCTGGTGATTAGAGCAGATATACCTCTTGGAGCAAGCCCATGCCCTGGTGAAAAGAACGCATACGCCTGGTGAATCAGGCAGATGCCATTGTGGTGGATAGGCCTACACGACACGAGGTAGATTTCTCGAGGATAAGCACATACATTGGTGATTCGGGGATATACACATGGTGATACAGGCAGATACACTTGGTGAGCAAGGCAGATTCCGCAGTGGCCGATGCAGCTTATGAAATCGACCATCACACCTGGTAATCAGGAAGATAAACCTGGTGAGGCAGGCAGATGCATTGGTAAAACAGGTAGAAACATCTGGCGATGAGGGCAGATACACATCGTAGAGTAAGCCTATGCTTTGGGGAACAAATGGGCCTGGTGAACCAGACAGATTCCACAATGGCGGATACACGAAGTACGAGGCAGATATACCTCTTGGAGCATTCACATGCATTGGTAACCCAGGAAGACACCTGGGGAAACAGACAGATACACTTGGTGAGCAAGGCAGATTCCGCAGTGGCCGCAGTGACAGATGCAGCTTATGAAATCGACAATTGCACCTGGTAATCAGGAAGATAAACCTGGCGAGACAAGCAGATGCATTGGGAAAACTGGCAGAAACATCTGGCGATGAGGGCAGACACTCCTCGTAGAGTAAGCCAATTTGGTGAACAAATGTGCCTGGTGAACCAGACAGATTCAACTGCGGTGGGTACACGACCCAAGAGGCAGATATAGGCCTACCTCGAAGACAAGAACATGCATTGGTGACTCGAGGATTACACCTGGTGAAACAGGTAGATATACCTGGTGAACCAGGCAGATTTCACAGTGGTAGATACACGAGGCCCGGGACAGATATACCTCTTGGAGCAAACACATGCATTGGTGACCCAGGAAGACACCTGGCGAAATAGGCAGACACATTTGGTGAGCAAGGGAGATTCCACAGTGGCAGATACAGCTGATGATGTCGATAATTAAAACTGGTAATCAGGAAGATTTAACTGGTAAAGCAGGCAGATGTCCTGATAAAACCGTCATATATAGTCCTACACCTAGTTAAGCGCTCAGTACACCTAATCAAGGTGGCAGGTATGCTACATGATGAAGCAAGCAGACGCACTCCATGAAATAAATGGAGTAAATATGGCTTACGAAGGACGGCTATAAAATATTGCTAACCCTAACTCGCACATCCCTATTAGGCATACTCATAGTGTCTACACGTGCGGCCCCTTTTAGTCAATAACACACCCAAAATTCCAATAATGACGGGAAAACATGTATTTGATTTTTGCTTACTTACAAAACCTATTTGTATAATATGTTTTATAGCCTACATAAACGTATGCCTAGGCTATCTATATCTGGGAATGAGTGTCCGCATCACGTGCATAGCTTCGTCCATGCAAGTAATCAAAACAATGACAGAAATTAACTCCGACCGTATCAGTTGACCGTAAACGGTAAAACGAATAAAAAATGACCCATTAAGATAAACCGAAGACATTATAGCAGGCTTTAATCACGCGGTGACATTTTCCAACTAGGCCGTCCAATTAATCCTTCCAGGAGAGTGAATATTAAGTCGCCATTATAACATGATCCCGCCCCGGTGCGTGACTCTGGGCGTGACCACTACTCGACCAATCAAAATTAAGAAGCAGCATGGCTACCTGACCGGACAATTAGGTCTGTCTAATTAAAGAAGTATCAGTCAAAAAATTACCTTGTAATTGGCGAAATGCAGCCTTTTGCTTGCTAATAGCTACCATCAGCGGCGGTCAGATCAAATTATTGTTTAAATATTTCATGCTTTTTGTTACCGGCCAGTTTTTCTCATTTGATGTTTAATTGAAATAATAGTCAGCTATTAACACTGAAACATCTTCCACAATGAATTGTTAAACATCCCTTCCTAAACGTTATTAGAAGTGGACAAATTGCGCCAACCAAACCCAGCATTTTGTATTATTTGCTACGTAGGTTAGTCTATAGATAATTGTCATTCTTTCTTTTTATGATCTAAGTATGCCTATTTACACACAATTATTTACATCACATTTATTAATAGCATATTACTGAATAAAAAACAAATTTTTTAAACAAAACTTATTTATTTCCTATGAACTCTCTAATTTAAATAGGCTATATATTTCAAAGTTTTCATTGGAAAGGGAACTAACTGGAGAACTTTTGAGTGAATAAATAAACATTGAAAAGGGCTTTGTCAATCAGCTAATCTTTGCTTCAGATTTATACCCAGTCTGGTGTCTCTTGAATCCAAAAATAAATCATAAATGTTAGTCTATTGTTCTTACTTTCTACAAATAGACCTACTTTCAAAAAATATAATGGGCGGCCAATGGATAAAAAAAAGTGACGAAATTCTGCCCCCCATAGCCTATAATGTGACCTGGGAAATTCAGGATAAGACTCATTGCTGTGGTACCTTTCACAATTTTCCTATCAATAGTATAGAATTGATTTAAAAATATATATAGCCCTAAATAGGCCTGCTTATATATATATATATATATATATATATATATATATATATATATATATATATATATATATATATATATTTAACCTAGTAACCCTGTTTTCTTGGACTCACTTATCTCTTACCCTTTAATGTGTACATAAACAAAAATCCTACTTGGTACATTTGCAAATCACCTTTCAAGAGCTTATTAATTTCAGTGTTCTCATTTTCTCAGGTCTTCTACAGTTAGAATATAGGCTATATCCTATAGGCGATATATATAAGTAAGGTCAAAGTGGCCACCGCTTATTGTAATCATATTTGTCAGAAGCATAATTGATAATAATAACCGAACGATAACGATAACAACCGTGTTATCTCGATGTACAGAAGTGCCGCAATGAGCTCACTGTATTACGGTCACAAGTGTTTACTGAATGATCTATTTTAAAAAATCCGGCGTCTTGTTACAATTTAAGTGACACTTAACATCACAAAAAAAATGAAAAAAGATCTTCCAAAATTAAATTACGTAAAATCACTCTGAACTCATAAAAGTATATGAAAATAAAGAAACAAATAGTGCAGTAGCCGCTTGAAAAATTGCTTACAAATAATTAGATGGACAAACAAATTACTGTACATTTTATGAATCCTACATGAGGTGTTTGAGTAAAGACAAGCAGGGTATGAATGACGTGGATAATGAATCACGTCGATAACGGGACGTGACAGGATGTCAGTCACTGTATCTCTTAACTGATTTCTAATAGCTAAGATACATGTAAACATTGTTGTTTAATCTGTGCTATTGACCGCTTAGTTAATTGCATGACAAAGTAAATGATAATAATAAACGGATCGATTGCAATGTAGGCTATACGCTTCCGTGTCTAACTTAAATATATATATTATATATATAGCCTATATATATATATATATATATATATATATATATATGTGTGTGTGTGTGTGTGTTTTTTGTTTGTGAGAGTCGCCTAATCTTGTAGCGAGCTTCCGAGTATGGATGAAGTAGGAATATAATTTTCCTGGTTATTTTACATAAAGGGTAAATTATTTCATAAAATTCGAAACAATTGAACATTCGGTATAATTAAATCCGAACATCCAGACTTTTAACGGAATGGTTTTAACTATAGAATAATTACTAAACCCAGATACTCTCTCATAGGCCGGATACCACGTAAACGAATCGGAATCAGTAAGAATCAATCCCATTCATCGTGAATATTACACGTGGGGCTCTGAATCGAATTCTCCCTCTCCTCACAACCTTACTCAGTTCCTTTAGAGTTTACAATACGGAGGACTCAGTTATAAATGCTAGTCTATCATTGTATTTCGTATAAGGCAACACGGGAAAAAGGCTTACTTTGATAGCATTCTAGGTCTCTACTGGGCTGTATATTAAAGTTTTGTGTGTCACTTGTATCTGCCATTCCTAGCATTTTTACATGAGGTTTTGGTGACACATTTTGGAGAAACTTCATGAATCCGAGTTCACAGATAGAGGCTCTTCTCATGAGGTTTCCAAAACGCACCAAAAAATTAATGTTATCGACAACTCTGTGGCTAAGAATAACAGATAACTGTGACGCTCGAAACGTTAAAAAAGCCTAAATAAGGATTCATAAAATAAATTGAAAACGAAGGAATTTTCATTGCCGTCTTCATACAAATTTTAAGAACGATAAGAAAAAATTCTATACTTTCTCAAACGTTTTTGTGTAGAGTGTCCGTGGTTATGAAAAAAGTTGTTACCTGGTCACAGTCTAGTTGGGGGCTTATACTCTATTATTATTATATTGTTCTTTGGCCAAAAACCAAATGTAGTTTATCATTGTTATTAAAATATCCAACTTCCACCCATTTCTCGGAACTGCGTTCCATACAGAATAATTATTTCCATTCTTAAAACCTGTAATTTAATAAAAAGAAAGTAGCCCTACTCAGTCAGTCCTGCAATCTATGTGCTGTCTTCATAAACAATATAAATAAATATTCGACTAAAAATCCTAAAAATGTGTGATATTATTTTGTTTTTCTTTTTTGTTGTTTTAAATATTAGATATTTAGAAGGGCCACTTAAAACGTTTTGGTCAGGGAAAATGTGGTCCGCAGGCTGTATTCTGGCCGAGTCTGGTCTTGATAATTACATGCCGATTTGGGGGGGGGGGATAAGAAAAAATACCGGTTGAATTATTCGATATTTTAGAACAAGGCTTTATCATGGTACTTGGGTAAGGTTTAAGCCTATACTCATATGCAAAGCCACAAACATAGTTTCTGGTAGTGAAGAATATGGTAGGCTATAAGATCTACGTTCTCCTACGCTTTGTCGTTTTTATTATCTATTTATTATTATATTTTAAAACAGGGGCGAGAAACTGCTCCTTCGAAAGTTGTCACTACAGCTTGGGCGTTTCACGAAAACATAAACTTCTCTTTCATCCAGCCCGTGTTTTACTGCTTCATAGAGGAGCACACTCACACACACACACACACACACACACTCCCCGCATTTTCCTTTGGCTCACGTTAGCGGTTGTCAAGGTAATGCTTACCATAAAGCGAGAGCTGCAGCTAAGGCGGACAGAGTATTATTTAAAGTTTAATAAACAACTTTAGGACCATTTCAAGGAATATATTTTACATATTACTAATCTTATTGTTTCGGATACCGTATTTTCTTCTGATCCTATCACTTTCAACCCTCGTCATGTCTCAGGCCAGGGATGGCTAACTTTCTAACCCTAAGGGGCCACTTCAATATTTTCAGTGAAGACGAGGCTCACACAACTAGTTCCACACATACACCAATAATCCAAATGTAGGCAATACGTATATCGTATAGTATGCGTCGTATATAAAATAATATGAATCAATAAACGTCACGCAAAAATTTTCACATACATTTAATATCAAGCTCAACGTACAAGGATAAAAATAGGTAGCCTATAGTATTTAATTATGTTGTTTACGCTTATCAGAACACATTATTGGAAAAAAAACTCCTATTTGTTTAAATTTAAAATCATGCATAACTATGTAGGCCTACATACTTCACTTAATGAGAGCATTACTATATGTACTGGTAAAATCGTTCAACAGTTTATCAAAATCAATCCGAATTGAAGTGGTTGCAACCTTTAGCAAATCTTGAAGATGTTTGTCTGTTAGTCAGTTGCGATGAGTTGATTTTATAAATTTATTTGCTGAAAAGATATCTTTGACTCACAAATATATGAGTTTCCAAACACTGAAACTATTTTCCTATTGAAGACACGTAGTTTGGGATATTTATCCTCAGACACTCGACATCAGTTTCCGACCTTATTGTCTGCAAAAATGGATCACTTTGCAAGTCACAGAGCTCTTACTGGGGTGTAAGAGGCGTGTTGATCCTATATCCTATAACTTTATCCGACCTATATTTTTATGTTTTTCATTTATTAATAAATTAATAATCTAATGTTTTTAACATTTGTCTGAGGCCGCATGAAACCAGTCACGGGCCGCTAGTTGGCCATCCCTGTCTCAGACCATTTCCTCGTACCCAGAACTAGCCAATTTTTCACTGCATATAGGCCTAACCATTCTCATTGAATAAGAAACTATTTTGAATTTTACTTGTCTTTCTATACTTATCTACAATAATTATCTTATTGCATGAAATGTTAACTAATAACATTTTGCCTTACTCTAATGTACCCATTTTGCATAACCACCCCCTGACATAAGCAGGCGGAATATTAGTTACCAATTTTAAAATATAAAATCATATTCTTTATTTTAATAAATTACTGTTTTAAATAATTAGTAAAAAGTAAGTAACAATTTTTATATTTATTTATAAATTTATCAAACCAAATAAAGTAGAGCAATGATTGAGCTGCTGTTGAAAGTAAAAGTCAACTTCCTCCTTTCAATAAGGGTTAACCTAGAAAAATACATATTTCCCACAAGCTAGTTGTGAGAATATAAAATGTGACAAACTAAACAGTAAATACTTGCAAGGACTTGTTTATTGTGACTCGAAGGAACCGAGCTTTTGAGTTACGCCCGACCAATGCGACTGGCATTAGTTTATAAAATATTATATGTTTTATAAAATGTTTTACATGTTTTATATGTTTTCCTGTATTGCCAATAATTCATTTGTAGAAATTCTCGATGGGCTCATTGAATTTAGATTGATACTAGCTTCCACAGAATGAGATCGATTTCTTAGAATAGTTTACTCGAAACGACAAACAGCGTCTAAAGTAAGCTACCACACACCGCTATTATTCGTAAAGGTTTATTTCTAACTAGTGTTATGTTCTAAAATTGAAGACAATATTTACTAATTTGTATTCAAAAGTCGTAAAAATATGTTTTCATTATGGTTTAGATACGAATATTTTTCAATATTCAAACTCAGACTGGATGCGTCAGATTTGCCTTAGTTAGGGTAGAGTCACTTGTTTACAATTGTTGTAAGGAACAGAAACGGAAGTTCCCACAACGCGATACTAGCCTGGGTGGTTACTGGGCTGTGAAAAGCTGCACATGTGCGTAAGTGCCTCTGTGCAACGCGCATACCGTCCACCGATTTTCACATAGTGTTTCTACTATACGTTTGACCAAACGGTTGACTCATAAAAATGTGTTTTGAGTCATAAAACTTAATTTTATTTTAATTATTAATGTAGGCCCATTAACATTTTTAATTACAAAATAGCGTTACCTATCTTAAAATTTGACTTTTAGGAATTACATTTCGATTATAAAGTAGATGTAATAGAAATATTACATTTCAATATTTTTAAAAATTCAAGTATCGAATATTAAAACATTACACAATGATTATAATTTATTTACATAAAGTAGGAAAACGATGAGAGAAATGATAATTTTGAGCTGCTCTGAAAAAAAGCGATTAAAATTTAAAATTGAATCGTAATTAATTGAAATGTCGAACATCGAAGTTTTTTCTTGAAGCAATGGATACAGGTTAACTTCTGTTTTTTCTTACTGTTGATGGTGGGTGCAAGAACAAAGAAATTAATTAACTACTCTGGGGCATCCATTAAATGAAAGAGATTCACATTGACGATAGCCGGACGTCATCCGTAGACATCGGGTTCATGAAAAGAAACAGAATTTCAATGTTAGTCCTTATACCTAATCTTTACACAAATCTCACACGAACTATCAGGTCAAATTTTAAAATTAAAGAAAAGCTTATGATGATCGATACAACTTTAATACTTACCTGATTTTAACATTGTTATAAAAAGTGTCAAATAACAATAATTTAAATTGAACAATTCACCAGAGCTGTCAAAAGATGAGGCACAATCGATTTTAAAAACAAAAAAGCATATACACACGCTCTAATCGATTTCCCAAGAGCAAAGTGGGCAACAAACCCGTCGCATTACTGACACGTTGATAGTTAAATGTTTTCCTCGTTGTTTGAACAACCAATTGGCGTTTTTGTTTCACAAAAAGCAAAGGACTATTCATCGGCGGTAGCTTCCCGTCGGTCTGTGTGACACTGCGACTCCTGCTCATTGTGTGTGCTCATCGAGTGATCGCCATGGGAAGGAAGGGCTACCCTGTCACCCTCGACGCAATTTAAATGCATTAAAACAGTGTCCCACGTGGCTCTTCCACCCCATCGCCTTATCGTTTCAACCCATCGCATTTATTTCCCTTTGAAACGAGCGGAAAATTTATTCTATATATCACACGGCGAGGCCGTACTGCGAACACAAGGTGTTTTTTAGATTTTAAATTGGTTAAACTCTAGGTGATTTAACCTATTATATCTTAAATGTATACATGTATATTTTACACCCGCATACCGCATATTACATGGGCACAATCACACACACACACACATACCCAAACAATCACACAGATACACACAAACACACACACAAACACACACACACACACACACACACACACACACACACACTCAAACACACACACACACACACACACACACACACACACACACACACACACACACACACACACACACACACACACAAACATACAAACAAACACACACACACACAGACAAACAAACAAACAAACACACACACACACAAACACACACACACACAAACATACAAACAAACACACACACAAACAAACAAACACACACACACAAACACACACACACACACACACACACACACACACACACACACACACACACACACACACACACACACACACACACACACACACATATATATATATATATATATATATATATATATATATATATATATAATATGTTTTCTTGTTTAATAATCTAAAACAACATAGGTTATTCAAATACATGAATATTTATTAATTTATATTCAAAGCTTTTCGTTGGTAAACAGTACCAACATCACCAGGAATGAAACATACAATAATGCATTATTATTATTATTGTATTTTTCATTCCTGATGACGTTGGCCATCCTTACCAACGAAAAGCTTAAAATTTTGTCTGTGTCCAGATAATAAATGTAGCCTCTAAAGTTTGTCCAAATGTGGAAATAGAAAAAAAAACATATAAATTTGTACCAAGAGCTGAAAATATTTTTTGTAATCATCCCTGGGAGAATGTTAGGGTAGTTTATAAGGAATATAGTGTTAACAAATTCTAGCGTACAAATCTAAAATAGGAATCTTAAGAAAAACAAAGTAATGCTTGTGTTTTTGTAAGTAAGCTTCTATTGGTTGAAAGAATTTAAATGTAACTGTAATCTTAGATCCATTATAGTTTGGAAACTGACCGGTAATGAAATAACACGGAGGACGTGTTTTAGAGGACGGAGTTGAGTTCAGGGGTTATGTTAGTTATTAAATCCTGCGGGTCAAGGAGAATATTATTAATTTTCGGATAAAGTTAATTTGCCGATGAAGTCGACATCTGTTTTTTGTTTTATTATTTATAAAATCATTACTTGAAGGTAGGGACTTTTTAATTTGGAGGAGATAGGAAGGAAGGAAGGAAGAAGTGGGCCAAGACATAGACTACGGGATAAAGGGACCAAAATGTACAGAGCACACTCCAAGTGGATCAATCTTCCGCAGTAAAATAAATGTCCACTAGTTAATTTTAATTTACCAATTGTCTTCACAAAAGCTCTGATATTAAAGTGGCATTGGCCAATATTAATCGAACCACTTTTATACGGTTGTGTTACAGAAAGTGCGCACGGACTAGTAAAGGTATTAATCAATCTGTACTTATATTTAGTAATTGCCGTAAACACAAAGTAGTACTAAATGAATGGGAAAGTGTAAAGGATTAATTTTACTTCCTGATTAAATTACACTTCATAGTTTTGCTAGTTCCTTAATCAAAGATATTTCCTAATTTATGTTTTAACTGACTACGTGGGTTTTCCGACCGTGGTATTTGCGATCCTATTGTTTGAACACCTGGTGCTCTGGCGTTTCCGACTGATCGGGTTCGCGACGTGGGTTTTCCGACCGTATTTGCGATCCTATTGTTTGAACACCTGCTGCTGTGGTGTTTCCAACTGATCGGGTTCGCGACGTGGGATTTCCGATCTATTACCACTCTTCCTATATATTGGATTGGTCGCCGAAAGTTGCACGATTAGACTTTGAAATGGCTACAATTAAAGCTATGGAGAATGTGTTTCCTAATACAGTTCTGTCCGGTTGCAATTTTCACTTCAACCAATGTTTGTGGAGAAAGATCCAAATGCTAGGAATTGTGGAGGATTACAAAAACAATGATGGAGTCCGATTGTTTTGCCGAATGTGCGCTGCAATGGCACATCTTCCAATCAGCAACGTTGATGACGCATGGTTGTTAGTAATGGAGGAAATGCCGAACGACGAAAAAATTTCTCAACTTGCAGATTGTATGGTTGATATAATCCTAATATGCCCATTGAAATGTGGAATGTTTTTAACCAGCGGCATAGGACCACAAACGCGGTCGAACGTTGGCATAGAAAACTCAACACATCAATAAATCAAAAGAAACCAAACGTGTACTTCCTAATAAACAAATTAAAAGAGGAAGCAGTAAATGCTACATTCGAAGTTAGGAAAAATTCAATAGGCCTACCTTTGAAAAAGAGAAAACAAACCTACATAACAATAGACAAAAGAATAAAACACATTATGGGAGCTTATAGCGACTCGGGAGATTTAAAAAAATGTTTACATTCTCTGGCTTATTTACAGAAAATGGTTTAGAGAATTCATATACCTGTATAATATAATCTGTATATTCACTTGAGTATAATGGTGTAAAATATAACAATTACATTTTTGAAATACGACAAAAGTGTTTAATCACTTGCTGTATAGTAATGTAAAATAATATAATTATATCCTTAAAATACGACAAGAGTGTTTAATCACTTGCTGTATAGTAATGTAAATAATATAATTATATCCTTAAAATATGACAAGAGTGTTTAATCACTTGCTGTATAGTAATGTAAAATAATACAATTATATCCTTAAAATATGACAAGAGTGTTTAATCACTTGCTGTATAGTAATGTAAAATAATACAATTATATCCTTAAAATATGACAAGAGTGTTTAATCACTTGCTGTATAGTAATGTAAAATAATGCAATTATATCCTTAAAATACGACAAGAGTGTTTAATCACTTGCTGTATAGTAATGTAAAATAATGCAATTATATCCTTAAAATACGACAAGAGCGTTTAATCACTTGCTGTATAGTAATGTAAAATAATACAATTATATCCTTAAAATATGACAAGAGCGTTTAATCACTTGCTGTATAGTAATGTAAAATAATATAATTATATCCTTAAAATATGACAAGAGCGTTTAATCACTTGCTGTATAGTAATGTAAAATAATACAATTATATCCTTAAAATACGACAAGAGTGTTCAATCACTTGCTGTATAGTAATGTAAAATAATACAATTATATCCTTAAAATACGACAAGAGTGTTCAATCACTTGCTGTATAGTAATGTAAAATAATACAATTATATCCTTAAAATATGACAAGAGTGTTTAATCACTTGCTGTATAGTAATGTAAAATAATACAATTATATCCTTAAAATACGACAAGAGTGTTTAATCACTTGCTGTATAGTAATGTAAAATAATACAATTATATCCTTAAAATACGACAAGAGTGTTCAATCACTTGCTGTATAGTAATGTAAAATAATACAATTATATCCTTAAAATATGACAAGAGTGTTCAATCACTTGCTGTATAGTAATGTAAAATAATACAATTATATCCTTAAAATACGACAAGAACGTTTAATCACTTGCTGTATAGTAATGTAAATAATATAATTATATCCTTAAAATACGACAAGAGCGTTTAATCACTTGCTGTATAGTAATGTAAAATAATACAATTATATCCTTAAAATATGACAAGAGTGTTTAATCACTTGCTGTATAGTAATGTAAAATAATACAATTATATCCTTAAAATATGACAAGAGCGTTTAATCACTTGCTGTATAGTAATGTAAAATAATATAATTATATCCTTAAAATACGACAAAAGTGTTTAATCACTTGCTGTATAGTAATGTAAATAATATAATTATATCCTTAAAATATGACAAGAGTGTTTAATCACTTGCTGTATAGTAATGTAAAATAATACAATTATATCCTTAAAATATGACAAGAGTGTTTAATCACTTGCTGTATAGTAATGTAAAATAATACAATTATATCCTTAAAATATGACAAGAGTGTTTAATCACTTGCTGTATAGTAATGTAAAATAATACAATTATATCCTTAAAATATGACAAGAGTGTTTAATCACTTGCTGTATAGTAATGTAAAATAATACAATTATATCCTTAAAATATGACAAGAGTGTTTAATCACTTGCTGTATAGTAATGTAAAATAATACAATTATATCCTTAAAATATGACAAGAGCGTTTAATCACTTGCTGTATAGTAATGTAAAATAATACAATTATATCCTTAAAATATGACAAGAGTGTTTAATCACTTGCTGTATAGTAATGTAAAATAATACAATTATATCCTTAAAATATGACAAGAGTGTTTAATCACTTGCTGTATAGTAATGTAAAATAATACAATTATATCCTTAAAATATGACAAGAGTGTTTAATCACTTGCTGTATAGTAATGTAAAATAATACAATTATATCCTTAAAATATGACAAGAGTGTTTAATCACTTGCTGTATAGTAATGTAAAATAATACAATTATATCCTTAAAATACAACAAGAGTGTTTAATCACTTGCTGTATAGTAATGTAAAATAATACAATTATATCCTTAAAATATGACAAGAGTGTTTAATCACTTGCTGTATAGTAATGTAAAATAATATAATTATATCCTTAAAATACGGCAAGAGTGTTTAATCACTTGCTGTATAGTAATGTAAAATAATATAATTATATCCTTAAAATATGACAAGAGTGTTTATTCACTTGCTGTATAGTAATGTAAAATAATACAATTATATCCTTAAAATATGACAAGAGTGTTTAATCACTTGCTGTATAGTAATGTAAAATAATACAATTATATCCTTAAAATACGACAAAAGTGTTTAATCACTTGCTGTATAGTAATGTAAATAATATAATTATATCCTTAAAATATGACAAGAGTGTTTAATCACTTGCTGTATAGTAATGTAAAATAATACAATTGTATCCTTAAAATATGACAAGAGTGTTTAATCACTTGCTGTATAGTAATGTAAAATAGTACAATTATATCCTTAAAATGTGACAAGAGTGTTTAATCACTTGCTGTATAGTAATGTAAAATAGTACAATTATATCCTTAAAATATGACAAGAGTGTTTAATCACTTGCTGTATAGTAATGTAAAATAATACAATTAAATCCTTAAAATATGACAAGAGTGTTTAATCACTTGCTGTATAGTAATGTAAAATAATACAATTATATCCTTAAAATATGACAAGAGTGTATAATCACTTGCTGTATAGTAATGTAAAATAATACAATTATATCCTTAAAATATGACAAGAGTGTTTAATCACTTGCTGTATAGTAATGTAAAATAATACAATTATATCCTTAAAATATGACAAGAGTGTTTAATCACTTGCTGTATAGTAATGTAAAATAATACAATTATATCCTTAAAATATGACAAGAGTGTTTAATCACTTGCTGTATAGTAATGTAAAATAATACAATTATATCCTTAAAATATGACAAGAGTGTTTAATCACTTGCTGTATAGTAATGTAAAATAATACAATTATATCCTTAAAATATGACAAGAGTGTTTAATCACTTGCTGTATAGTAATGTAAAATAATACAATTATATCCTTAAAATATGACAAGAGTGTTTAATCACTTGCTGTATAGTAATGTAAAATAATACAATTATATCCTTAAAATACGACAAGAGTGTTTAATCACTTGCTGTATAGTAATGTAAAATAATACAATTATATCCTTAAAATATGACAAGAGTGTTTAATCACTTGCTGTATAGTAATGTAAAATAATACAATTATATCCTTAAAATACGGCAAGAGTGTTTAATCACTTGCTGTATAGTAATGTAAAATAATATAATTATATCCTTAAAATATGACAAAAGTGTTTAATCACTTGCTGTATAGTAATGTAAAATAATACAATTATATCTTTAAAGTACGACAATAGTGATTAATCACTTGCTAAAGAAAAATATTTAAAAATGCCTAAGTTTGCGCTATAGGCCTACGTAGCCAGGCATAAGCCCGGATAAAATGGGATATATTTCAAATGATTTACATAATTTATTGTGGAGTAGTGATGTGACGACTCGAGTATTTCGTCAACTCGATTAAATCGCCGTTGAAACTTGCTAAATTTGCCATTTCAGCTGCTACCTGCTAATTTTGAAAATCGTAAACTATTTGACCGGGTCGATAATCAAGTATCTTAGTATAAGAATCAAGTCGACTCGATACCTTTCGAGTAAAATATTCGACTCGTGACATCAGTATTGAGGAGTAGTGAATTGAATGGTAGGAACCCCCACGTGGTTTTTTCAGTGGTCGGAACTGCCACGAATGAAATTTTTGTGATCGGAAATACCACGCCTGTGTCTGTGGTCGGAAATCCCAAGGTCGGAAAGTTCACGCCACCTTTTAACTAAGGTAAGGAACTTCCCATAAAGTAATAATAGTTTATCAGTAGGCTACAAAACTCTATCTTGTCACATACCGGCGGCCCCAATCCTGTCACATACCGATGGCCCCAATCTTGTCACATACCGACGGCATCAATCTTCTCACATAACGGCGGCCCCAATCTTGTCACATACCGACGGCATCAATCTTCTGACATACCGATGGCCAAATCTTGTCAAATACCGACGGCCCCAATCTTCTCAATACCGATGGCCCAATCTTGTCAAATACCGACGGCCCCAATCTTGTCACATACCGACGGCATCAATCTTCTCACATACCGATGGCCCAATCTTGTCAAATACCGACGGCCCCAATCTTGTCACATACCGACGGCATCAATCTTCTCACATACCGGCGGCCCCAATCTTGTCACATACCGACGGCATCAATCTTCTCACATACCGATGGCCCAATCTTGTCAAATACCGACGGCCCCAATCTTCTCACATACCGACGGCCCCAATCTTGTCACATACCGACGGCATCAATCTTCTCACATACCGATGGCCCAATCTTGTCAAATACCGACGGCCCCAATCTTCTCACATACCCACGGCATCAATCTTCTCACATACCGACGGCATCAATCTTCTCACATACCCACGGCATCAATCTTGTCACATACCGGCGGCCTAAATCTTCTCACATACCGACGGCATCAATCTTCTCACATACCCACGGCATCAATCTTCTCACATACCGACGGCATCAGTCTTCTCACATACCGACGGCATCAATCTTCTCACATACCCACGGCATCAGTCTTCTCACATACCCACGGCATCAGTCTTCTCACATACCCACGGCATCAATCTTCTCACATACCCACGGCATCAGTCTTCTCACATACCCACGGCATCCATCTTCTCACATACCCACGGCATCAGTCTTCTCACATACCCACGGCATCAATCTTCTCACATACCCACGGCATCAGTCTTCTCACATACCGACGGCATCAGTCTTCTCACATACCCACGGCATCAATCTTCTCACATACCCACGGCATCAGTCTTCTCACATACCCACGGCATCAATCTTCTCACATACCCACGGCATCAATCTTCTCACATACCCACGGCATCAATCTTCTCACATACCCACGGCATCAATCTTCTCACATACCCACGGCATCAGTCTTCTCACATACCCACGGCATCAATCTTCTCACATACCCACGGCATCAGTCTTCTCACATACCGACGGCATCAGTCTTCTCACATACCCACGGCATCAATCTTCTCACATACCCACGGCATCAATCTTCTCACATACCCACGGCATCAATCTTCTCACATACCCACGGCATCAATCTTCTCACATACCCACGGCATCAGTCTTCTCACATACCCACGGTATCAGTCTTCTCTCATACCCACGGCATCAATCTTCTCACATACCCACGGCATCAGTCTTCTCACATAAGCACGGCATCAATCTTCTCACATACCCACGGCATCAGTCTTCTCACATACCCACGGCATCAATCTTCTCACATACCCACGGCATCAGTCTTCTCTCATACCCACGGCATCAATCTTCTCACATACCCACGGCATCAGTCTTCTCACATACCCACGGCATCAGTCTTCTCTCATACCCACGGCATCAGTCTTCTCACATACCCACGGCATCAGTCTTCTCTCATACCCACGGCATCAATCTTCTCACATACCCACGGCATCAATCTTCTCACATACCCACGGCATCAATCTTCTCACATACCCACGGCATCAGTCTTCTCTCATACCCACGGCATCAATCTTCTCACATACCCACGGCATCAATCTTCTCACATACCCACGGCATCAATCTTCTCACATACCGACGGCATCAGTCTTCTCACATACCCACGGCATCAATCTTCTCACATACTCACGGCATCAATCTTCTCACATACCCACGGCATCAATCTTCTCACATACCCACGGCATCAATCTTCTCACATACCCACGGCATCAATCTTCTCACATACCCACGGCATCAGTCTTCTCACATACCCACGGCATCAGTCTTCTCTCATACCCACGGCATCAATCTTCTCACATACCCACGGCATCAGTCTTCTCACATACCCACGGCATCAATCTTCTCACATACCCACGGCATCAGTCTTCTCACATACCCACGGCATCAATCTTCTCACATACCCACGGCATCAGTCTTCTCTCATACCCACGGCATCAATCTTCTCACATACCCACGGCATCAGTCTTCTCACATACCCACGGCATCAGTCTTCTCTCATACCCACGGCATCAGTCTTCTCACATACCCACGGCATCAGTCTTCTCTCATACCCACGGCATCAATCTTCTCACATACCCACGGCATCAGTCTTCTCTCATACCCACGGCATCAATCTTCTCACATACCCACGGCATCAATCTTCTCACATACCCACGGCATCAATCTTCTCACATACCCACGGCATCAGTCTTCTCACATACCCACGGCATCAGTCTTCTCTCATACCCACGGCATCAATCTTCTCACATACCCACGGCATCAGTCTTCTCTCATACCCACGGCATCAATCTTCTCACATACCCACGGCATCAGTCTTCTCACATACCCACGTCATCAGTCTTCTCTCATACCCACGGCATCAATCTTCTCACATACCCACGGCATCAGTCTTCTCTCATACCCACGGCATCAATCTTCTCACATACCCACGGCATCAATCTTCTCACATACCCACGGCATCAATCTTCTCACATACCCACGGCATCAGTCTTCTCACATACCCACGGCATCAGTCTTCTCTCATACCCACGGCATCAATCTTCTCACATACCCACGGCATCAGTCTTCTCACATACCCACGGCATCAATCTTCTCACATACCCACGGCATCAGTCTTCTCTCATACCCACGGCATCAATCTTCTCACATACCCACGGCATCAGTCTTCTCTCATACCCACGGCCTCAATCTTCTCACATACCCACGGCATCAGTCTTCTCACATACCCACGGCATCAATCTTCTCACATACCCACGGCATCAGTCTTCTCTCATACCCACGGCATCAGTCTTCTCACATACCCACGGCATCAATCTTCTCACATACCCACGGCATCAGTCTTCTCACATACCCACGGCATCAATCTTCTCACATACCCACGGCATCAATCTTCTCACATACCCACGGCATCAATCTTCTCACATACCCACGGCATCAATCTTCTCACATACGCACGGCATCAGTCTTCTCACATACCCACGGCATCAATCTTCTCACATACCCACGGCATCAGTCTTCTCTCATACCCACGGCATCAATCTTCTCACATACCCACGGCATCAGTCTTCTCACATACCCACGGCATCAATCTTCTCACATACCCACGGCATCAGTCTTCTCACATACCCACGGCATCAGTCTTCTCACATACCCACGGCATCAATCTTCTCACATACCCACGGCATCAGTATTCTCACATACCCACGGCATCAATCTTCTCACATACCCACGGCATCAGTCTTCTCACATACCCACGGCATCAATCTTCTCACATACCCACGGCATCAGTCTTCTCACATACCCACGGCATCAGTCTTCTCACATACCCACGGCATCAGTCTTCTCACATACCCACGGCATCAGTCTTCCTACATACCCACGGCATCAGTCTTCTCACATACCCACGGCATCAGTCTTCTCACATACCCACGGCATCAGTCTTCTCACATACCCACGGCATCAATCTTCTCACATACCCACGGCATCAATCTTCTCACATACCCACGGCATCAGTCTTCTCACATACCCACGGCATTAGTCTTCTCACATACCCACGGCATCAATCTTCTCACATACCCACGGCATCAGTCTTCTCACATACCCACGGCATCAATCTTCTCACATACCTACGGCATCAATCTTCTCACATACCCACGGCATCAATCTTCTCACATACCCACGGCATCAGTATTCTCACATACCCACGGCATCAATCTTCTCACATACCCACGGCTTCACTCTTCTCACATACCCACGGCATCAATCTTCTCACATACCCACGGCATCAGTCTTCTCACATACCGACGGCATCAATCTTCTCACATACCCACGGCATCAATCTTCTCACATACCGACGGCATCAATCTTCTCACATACCCACGGCATCAATCTTGTCACATACCGGCGGCCTAAATCTTCTCACATACCGACGGCATCAATCTTCTCACATACCCACGGCATCAATCTTCTCACATACCCACGGCATCAATCTTCTCACATACCCACGGCATCAATCTTGTCACATACCGGCGGCCTAAATCTTCTCACATACCGACGGCCTAAATCTTCTCACATACCCACGGCATCAATCTTCTCACATACGCACGGCATCAGTCTTCTCACATACCCACGGCATCAATCTTCTCACATACCCACGGCATCAGTCTTCTCTCATACCCACGGCATCAATCTTCTCACATACCCACGGCATCAGTCTTCTCACATACCCACGGCATCAATCTTCTCACATACCCACGGCATCAGTCTTCTCACATACCCACGGCATCAGTCTTCTCACATACCCACGGCATCAATCTTCTCACATACCCACGGCATCAGTATTCTCACATACCCACGGCATCAATCTTCTCACATACCCACGGCATCAGTCTTCTCACATACCCACGGCATCAATCTTCTCACATACCCACGGCATCAGTCTTCTCACATACCCACGGCATCAGTCTTCTCACATACCCACGGCATCAGTCTTCTCACATACCCACGGCATCAGTCTTCCTACATACCCACGGCATCAGTCTTCTCACATACCCACGGCATCAGTCTTCTCACATACCCACGGCATCAGTCTTCTCACATACCCACGGCATCAATCTTCTCACATACCCACGGCATCAATCTTCTCACATACCCACGGCATCAGTCTTCTCACATACCCACGGCATTAGTCTTCTCACATACCCACGGCATCAATCTTCTCACATACCCACGGCATCAGTCTTCTCACATACCCACGGCATCAATCTTCTCACATACCTACGGCATCAATCTTCTCACATACCCACGGCATCAATCTTCTCACATACCCACGGCATCAGTATTCTCACATACCCACGGCATCAATCTTCTCACATACCCACGGCTTCACTCTTCTCACATACCCACGGCATCAATCTTCTCACATACCCACGGCATCAGTCTTCTCACATACCGACGGCATCAATCTTCTCACATACCCACGGCATCAATCTTCTCACATACCGACGGCATCAATCTTCTCACATACCCACGGCATCAATCTTGTCACATACCGGCGGCCTAAATCTTCTCACATACCGACGGCATCAATCTTCTCACATACCCACGGCATCAATCTTCTCACATACCCACGGCATCAATCTTCTCACATACCCACGGCATCAATCTTCTCACATACCCACGGCATCAATCTTGTCACATACCGGCGGCCTAAATCTTCTCACATACCGACGGCATCAATCTTCTCACATACCCACGGCATCAATCTTCTCACATACCGACGGCATCAATCTTCTCACATACCCACGGCATCAATCTTGTCACATACCGGCGGCCTAAATCTTCTCACATACCGACGGCATCAATCTTCTCACATACCCACGGCATCATTCTTCTCACATACCGACGGCATCAATCTTCTCACATACCCACGGCATCAATCTTGTCACATACCGGCGGCCTAAATCTTCTCACATACCGACGGCATCAATCTTCTCACATACCCACGGCATCATTCTTCTCACATACCGACGGCATCAATCTTCTCACATACCCACGGCATCAATCTTGTCACATACCGGCGGCCTAAATCTTCTCACATACCGACGGCATCAATCTTCTCACATACCGATGGCCCAATCTTGTCAAATACCGACGGCCCCAATCTTGTCACATACCGACGGCATCAATCTTGTTACATACCGGCGGCCTAAATCTTCTCACATACCGGCGGCCTAAATCTTCTTACATACCGACGGCATCAGTCTTCTCACATACCCACGGCATCAATCTTGTCACATACCGACGGCATCAATCTTGTCACATACCGGCGGCCTAAATCTTCTCACATACCGGCGGCCTAAATCTTCTCACATACCGACGGCATCAATCTTCTCACATACCCACGGCATCATTCTTCTCACATACCGACGGCATCAATCTTCTCACATACCCACGGCATCAATCTTCTCACATACCGATGGCCCAATCTTGTCAAATACCGATGGCCCAATCTTGTCAAATACCGATGGCCCAATCTTGTTACATACCCACGGCATCAATCTTGTCACATACCGACGGCATCAATCTTGTTACATACCGGCGGCCTAAATCTTCTCACATACCGGCGGCCTAAATCTTCTCACATACCGACGGCATCAGTCTTCTCACATACCCACGGCATCAATCTTCTCACATACCCACGGCATCAATCTTCTCACATACCCACGGCATCAATCTTCTCACATACCCACGGCATCAATCTTCTCACATACCCACGGCATCAATCTTCTCACATACCCACGGCATCAGTCTTCTCTCATACCCACGGCATCAATCTTCTCACATACCCACGGCATCAGTCTTCTCACATACCCACGGCATCAATCTTCTCACATACCCACGGCATCAGTCTTCTCACATACCCACGGCATCAATCTTCTCACATACCCACGGCATCAATCTTCTCACATACCCACGGCTTCAATCTTCTCACATACCCACGGCATCAATCTTCTCACATACGCACGGCATCAGTCTTCTCACATACCCACGGCATCAATCTTCTCACATACCCACGGCATCAATCTTCTCACATACCCACGGCATCAATCTTCTCACATACCCACGGCATCAGTCTTCTCACATACCCACGGCATCAGTCTTCTCACATACCCACGGCATCAATCTTCTCACATACCCACGGCATCAGTCTTCTCACATACCCACGGCATCAATCTTCTCACATACCCACGGCATCAGTCTTCTCACATACCGACGGCATCAGTCTTCTCACATACCCACGGCATCAATCTTCTCACATACCCACGGCATCAGTCTTCTCACATACCCACGGCATCAATCTTCTCACATACCCACGGCATCAATCTTCTCACATACCCACGGCATCAATCTTCTCACATACCCACGGCATCAGTCTTCTCACATACCCACGGCATCAATCTTCTCACATACCCACGGCATCAGTCTTCTCACATACCCACGGCATCAATCTTCTCACATACCCACGGCATCAGTCTTCTCACATACCGACGGCATCAATCTTCTCACATACCCACGGCATCAATCTTCTCACTTACCGACGGCATCAATCTTCTCACATACCCACGGCATCAATCTTGTCACATACCGGCGGCCTAAATCTTCTCACATACCGACGGCATCAATCTTCTCACATACCCACGGCATCAATCTTCTCACATACCCACGGCATCAATCTTCTCACATACCCACGGCATCAATCTTCTCACATACCCACGGCATCAATCTTGTCACATACCGGCGGCCTAAATCTTCTCACATACCGACGGCATCAATCTTCTCACATACCCACGGCATCAATCTTCTCACATACCGACGGCATCAATCTTCTCACATACCCACGGCATCAATCTTGTCACATACCGGCGGCCTAAATCTTCTCACATACCGACGGCATCAATCTTCTCACATACCCACGGCATCATTCTTCTCACATACCGACGGCATCAATCTTCTCACATACCCACGGCATCAATCTTGTCACATACCGGCGGCCTAAATCTTCTCACATACCGACGGCATCAATCTTCTCACATACCGATGGCCCAATCTTGTCAAATACCGACGGCCCCAATCTTGTCACATACCGACGGCATCAATCTTGTTACATACCCACGGCATAAATCTTGTCACATACCGACGGCATCAATCTTGTTACATACCGGCGGCCTAAATCTTCTCACATACCGGCGGCCTAAATCTTCTCACATACCGACGGCATCAGTCTTCTCACATACCCACGGCATCAATCTTGTCACATACCGACGGCATCAATCTTGTCACATACCGGCGGCCTAAATCTTCTCACATACCGGCGGCCTAAATCTTCTCACATACCGACGGCCTAAATCTTCTCACATACCGACGGCATCAATCTTCTCACATACCCACGGCATCATTCTTCTCACATACCCACGGCATCATTCTTCTCACATACCGACGGCATCAATCTTCTCACATACCGACGGCATCAATCTTCTCACATACCCACGGCATCAATCTTCTCACATACCGACGGCATCAATCTTCTCACATACCCACGGCATCAATCTTGTCACATACCGGCGGCCTAAATCTTCTCACATACCGACGGCATCAATCTTCTCACATACCCACGGCATCATTCTTCTCACATACCGACGGCATCAATCTTCTCACATACCCACGGCATCAATCTTGTCACATACCGGCGGCCTAAATCTTCTCACATACCGACGGCATCAATCTTCTCACATACCGATGGCCCAATCTTGTCAAATACCGACGGCCCCAATCTTGTCACATACCGACGGCATCAATCTTGTTACATACCGGCGGCCTAAATCTTCTCACATACCGGCGGCCTAAATCTTCTCACATACCGACGGCATCAGTCTTCTCACATACCTACGGCATCAATCTTGTCACATACCGACGGCATCAATCTTGTCACATACCGGCGGCCTAAATCTTCTCACATACCGGCGGCCTAAATCTTCTCACATACCGACGGCATCAATCTTCTCACATACCCACGGCATCATTCCTCTCACATACCGACGGCATCAATCTTCTCACATACCCACGGCATCAATCTTCTCACATACCGATGGCCCAATCTTGTCAAATACCGATGGCCCAATCTTGTCAAATACCGATGGCCCAATCTTGTCACATATCCACGGCATCAATCTTCTCACATACCGATGGCCCAATCTTGTCAAATACCGATGGCCCAATCTTGTCAAATACCGATGGCCCAATCTTGTCAAATACCGACGGCCCCAATCTTGTCACATACCGACGGCATCAATCTTCTCACATACCGATGGCCCAATCTTGTCACATACCCACGGCATCATTCTTCTCACATACTGACGGCCCTAATCTTCTCTCATACCGGCGGCCCCAATCTTGTCACATACCGACGGCATCAATCTTGTCTCATACCGACGGCCTAAATCTTCTCACATACCGACGGCCCCAATCTTGTCACATACCCACGGCATCATTCTTCTCACATACTGACGGCCCTAATCTTCTCTCATACCGACGGCCCCAATCTTGTCACATACCGAGGGCCCCAATCTTGTCACATAACGACGGCCCCAATAGTGTCACATACCGACGGCATCAATCTTGTCACATACCGACGGCCCCAATCTTGACACATACCTTTGGTATCAAACTTCTCACATACCGATGGCCCCAATCTTCTCACATACCGTTGGCCCCAATCCTGTCACATACCGATGATCCCAATCTTGTCACATACCGAAGGCATCAATCTTGTCACATACCGACGGCATCAATCTTCTCACATACCGGCGGCCCCAATCTTGTCACATACCTTTGGTATCAATATTCTCACATACCGACGGCCCCAATCTTGTCACATACCGATGGTCCAAATCTTCTCACATACCGGCGGCCCCAATCTTGTCACATACCGACGGCATCAATCTTCTCACATACCGGCGGCCCCAATCCTGTCACATACCGATGATCCCAATCTTGTCACATACCGACGGCCCCAATCTTGTCACATACCTTTGGTATCAATCTTCTCACATACCGACGGCCCCAATCTTGTCACATACCGATGGTCCAAATCTTCTCACATACCGGCGGTCCCAATCTTGTCACATACCGACGGCATCAATCTTCTCACATACCGGCGGCCCCAATCCTGTCACATAAAGATGGTCCCAATCTTGTGACATACCGACGGCATCAATCTTGTCACATACCGACGGCCCCAATCTTGTTACATACCTTTGGCATCAATCTTCTCACATACCGGCGGCCCCAATCTTGTCACATACCCACGGCATCATTCTTCTCACATACTGACGGCCCTAATCTTCTCTCATACCGACGGCCCCAATCTTGTCACATACCGAGGGCCCCAATCTTGTCACATACCGACGGCCCCAATCTTGTCACATACCGACGGCATCAATCTTCTCACATACCGGCGGCCCCAATCTTGTCACATACCGACGGCCCCAATCTTCTCACATACCGGCGGCCCCAATCTTGTCACATACCGGCGGCCCCAATCTTCTCACATACCGGCGGCCTCAATCTTGTCACATACCGGCGGCCCCAATCTTGTCACATACCGACGGCATCAATCTTCTCACATACCGGCGGCCCCAATCTTGTCACATACCGACGGCCCCAATCTTGTCACATACCGACGGCCCCTATCTTCTCACATACCGGCGGCCCCAATCTTGTCACATACCGGCGGCCCCAATCTTGTCACATACCGACGGCCCCAATCTTCTCACATACCGGCGGCCCCAATCTTCTCACATACCGGCGGCCCCAATCTTGTCACATACTGACGGCCCCAATCTTCTCACATACCGGCGGCCCCAATCTTGTCACAAACCGGCGGCCCCAATCTTGTCACATACCGGCGGCCCCAATCTTCTCACATACCGGCGGCCTCAATCTTGTCACATACCGGCGGCCCCAATCTTGTCACATTCCGACGGCCCCAATCTTCTCACATACCGGCGGCCCCAATCTTGTCACATACCGGCGGCCCCAATCTTCTCACATACCGGCGGCCTCAATCTTGTCACATACCGGCGGCCCCAATCTTGTCACATACCGATGGTCCCAATCTTCTCACATACCGGCGGTCCCAATCTTGTCACATACCGACGGCATCAATCTTCTCAAATACCGGCGGCCCCAATTTTGTCACATACCGACGGCATCAATCTTCTCACATACCGGCGGCCCCAATCCTGTCACATACCGATGATCCCAATCTTGTCACATACCGACGGCCCCAATCTTGTCACATACCTTTGGTATCAATCTTCTCACATACCGACGGCCCCAATCTTGTCACATACCGATGGTCCAAATCTTCTCACATACCGGCGGTCCCAATCTTGTCACATACCGACGGCATCAATCTTCTCACATACCGGCGGCCCCAATCCTGTCACATAAAGATGGTCCCAATCTTGTGACATACCGACGGCATCAATCTTGTCACATACCGACGGCCCCAATCTTGTTACATACCTTTGGCATCAATCTTCTCACATACCGTCGGCCCCAATCTTGTCACATACCCACGGCATCATTCTTCTCACATACTGACGGCCCTAATCTTCTCTCATACCGACGGCCCCAATCTTGTCACATACCGAGGGCCCCAATCTTGTCACATACCGACGGCCCCAATCTTGTCACATACCGACGGCATCAATCTTCTCACATACCGGCGGCCCCAATCTTGTCACATACCGACGGCTCCAATCTTCTCACATACCGGCGGCCCCAATCTTGTCACATACCGGCGGCCCCAATCTTCTCACATACCGGCGGCCTCAATCTTGTCACATACCGGCGGCCCCAATCTTGTCACATACCGACGGCATCAATCTTCTCACATACCGGCGGCCCCAATCTTGTCACATACCGACGGCCCCAATCTTGTCACATACCGACGGCCCCAATCTTCTCACATACCGGCGGCCCCAATCTTGTCACATACCGGCGGCCCCAATCTTGTCACATACCGACGGCCCCAATCTTCTCACATACCGGCGGCCCCAATCTTCTCACATACCGGCGGCCCCAATCTTGTCACATACTGACGGCCCCAATCTTCTCACATACCGGCGGCCCCAATCTTGTCACAAACCGGCGGCCCCAATCTTGTCACATACCGGCGGCCCCAATCTTCTCACATACCGGCGGCCTCAATCTTGTCACATACCGGCGGCCCCAATCTTGTCACATACCGACGGCCCCAATCTTCTCACATACCGGCGGCCCCAATCTTGTCACATACCGGCGGCCCCAATCTTCTCACATACCGGCGGCCTCAATCTTGTCACATACCGGCGGCCCCAATCTTGTCACATACCGATGGTCCCAATCTTCTCACATACCGGCGGTCCCAATCTTGTCACATACCGACGGCATCAATCTTCTCAAATACCGGCGGCCCCAATTTTGTCACATACCGACGGCCCCAATCTTGTCACATACCGACGGCATCAATCTTCTCAAATACCGGCGGCCCCAATTTTGTCACATACCGACGGCCCCAATCTTGTCACATACCGACGGCATCAATCTTCTCAAATACCGGCGGCCCCAATTTTGTCACATACCGACGGCCCCAATCTTGTCACATACCGACGGCACCAATCTTCTCACATCTGACAACGAACGGTCTGTATACAATCTATCCTTTTTCATGCAAGGGGTTGTAACGAGTGTTATTTACATCACCACAACAATTACGACCTTATAACTACTCAATATGCATGAACATGCTCACTTAATACCATAACGTCTGCCTTGTAGGTGGTGTATTATGAACATATGTCAGAATATCAATGTTAAGTGGAAAAATAAAAATGAATTTATTTGCATTTTCCATTTTCCTTTCTATGTATGGTGTTGGACTGTTGGTTAGTATCCATACGCTTTCTTTATTTCGTCGTCGTGACTGGAATTGTGTTGGAATTATTTTTCGCTTTCGTTTCATATTGTCCGTTTATGAAGCAAGGACAACCATGGTAACAATTTAAGTTTGTGTAATGCAGGTTTCGACAACAACCAGATGGGGGCAAGAGAAAAGTTCATATACATCTTTCACATATAGGCTATATTTCTAGTTAGAGGAAAGTTGACTTGGTGCCATAGCGCTTGTCTTTGAGCATGAAGCTACTTAGTTTGAATCCGACCCAGACCAATAATTTTTATAATTTAATTATTAAACAAATATTTGAAAAAAACTGTATTAACATCAATTGTCATTCACTATAGTCTTAAAAAATGTACGATATTTGAACTTGATTGGATGAATAAAAGTTATTTTACTAACGATTGAAAATTTGTACAAGATATAGGCCTATATAACTAAAGTGTGAACTAATAGAAGGAATTGAATGAAGGTGAAAGCTCCAAAAATTGTTTCCTTTATATAAATATGCAGGCCTTCAACAAACGATAAATCAAAAAAACAACAACAAAAAACAAATTGAAATAATAGAATACAAAAGAAAAGATAAAAGCAAGAGATATTCAGTAGAGCTTATTTTATGGAATTATATAAAAAAACTTTTGTCCAAACTGCAACAACTTTCTAAATTGTAACTGAAATTTCCATAAAAGCGCATCCAATTGCTTTTTCAAACACGGAAGCCCCAGAGGGGGTAATTTGCTTGGAACACGTACCAGCCCAGACCGACATGTAGTACACCTGTGGCCCACTTAGATGCGTTGCACGTACCCATGACAACCATTGTAATGGTGAAAACAATTGCGAGAAATAAGTACGTACAGGACTGCCTTAAGGACATGCAGAACCGCTACGAATGCCTTCTCCAGATGTAAGATATAGTAATTATGCCACACATCATGTCCTCTGTTTAAGAGGGAGCGAAGAACGAAAATACCCTATAGATTAGTTTTTATGTTAACTTTATTGTACAAAATACAAATGTACAAATAATTTCTCATTTATTATTCTGTAAAATGTGTTTTGAATATCATTCCAAACAGAAAATCGTTAACAAAGATTAACTCAACTAAGGATTTTTCGTTTTCACATAGGTTAAGCAAAAATATGTAAAAATATATTCTAAACAAGATACGTAGCTTAAAATGTAGCAAAACATAAATATTAGAATTTTGAAAATTTTGTATGTGCTTGCCGTTCCCGTGTAAACGGCTTTAGGGAAGAAACGGTGTGCCGGGCTATGCATATAGTCATTAGGAATACGAAACAAATTATAAAAACCTCAGCTCACGCCTCAAAATAAAAAAAAGTTTGGAAAATAGAAATCCTTACCGTTACTAATTCAACGTTACGGCTTTATTTTTTGATGTAGTATCTCGCAAAATGCTTCGAAATATAATTAAAGCCATTTCTGTTGACTCCCAAAACATTACAAATTTTTAAAAACATCAACTTCAACAATTCAATTTTACAATCCTTTGCGCGGTAAGTTCTATAGGTTTTAGGCCAAAGATAGATATTAAAGGTGTGTAAATGTTCGTTGCAAGGCAATATTTTCGGTTTTGTGTGTGGAATAAGGTCTATAAGTGTTTTTTCGTCCTTTTGAGTAATTTTGCAACTTGTTATCGCCAAAAATAAGTTTGCGCGAGTTTTATAATTCTATAAAGTTTGTCTGCCTGATGTAACGTGATGCTAATAGTGCTATGTTAAATTTTTTTCATGTAATTTGTTTTGTAATTTTTGGGGAGTCAACCGAAGTTGATTACATTTCTAGGTATTTTGTGAATTAATATTTCAAAAAAATTAAGCTAAAACGTTCAAGTTGTACCGTGGAGGGGAGATGTTATTTTCCAAAATGCACTTTTGCTGCGTGAGCGAAAATTGTCATAGTTTTTTCGTATTTCTGATGACTTTCTGCATAGCCTGGTATAGTTTGTTTTGCTAAAATCGATTACGTGGGAAAGGGAAATAAATACCGAAAACGATAAAATAATCAGAACACACCAAACAGTAAAGCTTTAAATATAAGCACGTTTCCATAAAATGCAAAACACTATTTTACACTGCAATAGGACAGAGCTATTATGCAACATAGCTAAAAGTGTTTAAAGATGGATTTATTTTAAGAAAAACGTTGTTAGTATTTTCAATATGATTACCACCCAGAAACCGATTTTGGTGTTAGAAAAGGTCTACACAAAAGAAATTTTCAAATGTTGGTTCATACCACGGTATACGTTGATATGAGATACCAGGTTTAGGTCTAAATATCCTGACCTCTAAACTTTAGCTGAAATCAACGACATTATATACACAAAAATAAAATATTAATTAGAAATTTAAACTATTTCTTTCGCGTTGTTTGGAATGTATTTTCAAGTTATATACATGCATTCATTTATTAAAGACATGATAGAGGAGAAAGAGGCAGAAGTGGAGGAGATTCAGAGGAGCCAGATGATTTGGTTCGGACGCGTAAAGAAGATGTCGGAGGGAATATTACCTAGAGTCGCTTTGGAATGGACGCCACTGGAGACAAGATGGAAACAGTCGTGGAGGAGATTCAGAGGAGCCAGCTGATATGGTTCGGACACGTAAAGAGGATCTCGGAGGGAATATTACCTAGAGTCGCTTTGGAATGGACGCCACCGGAAACAAGAAGGAGACAGTCGTGGAGGAGATTCAGAGGAGCCAGCTGATAAGGTTTGGACACGTAAAGAGGATGTCGGAGAGAATATTACCTAGAGTGGCTTTGGAATGGACGCCAACGGAGACAAGAAGGAGACAGTTATGGAGGAGATTCAAAGGAGCTAGCTGATATGGTTCGGACACGTATACAGGATGTCGGAGGGAATATTACCTAGAGTCGCTTTGGAATGGATGCCACCGGAGACAAGATGGAGACAGTCGTGGAGGAGGTTCAGAGAAGCCAGCTGATATGGTTCGGACACGTAAAGAGGATGTCGGAGGGAATATTACCTAGAGTCGCTTTGGAATGGACGCCACCGGAGACAGGAAGTAGACAGACGTGGAGGAGATTCAGAAGAGAAAGCTGATATGGTTCGGGCACGTAAAGAGGATGTCGGAGGGAATATTACCTAGAGAGGCTTTAGGTTGTACGCCACCGGAGACAAGAAGGAGACAGTCGTGGAGGAGATTCAGAGGAGGCAGGTGATATGGGTCGGACACGTAAAGAGGATGTCGGAGAGAATATTAACTAGAGTGGCTTTGGAATGGACGCCAACGGAGACAAGAAGGAGAGAGTTATGGAGGAGATTCAGAAGAGCCAGCTGATATGGTTCGGACACGTAAAGAGGATGTCGGAGGGAATATTACCTAGAGACGCTTTGTAGTGGACGCCACCGGAGACAAGAAGGAGACAGTCGTGGAGGAGATTCAGAGGAGGCAGGTGATATGGGTCGGACACGTAAAGAGGATGTCGGAGAGAATATTAACTAGAGTGGCTTTGGAATGGACGCCAACGGAGACAAGAAGGAGAGAGTTATGGAGGAGATTCAGAAGAGCCAGCTGATATGGTTCGGACACGTAAAGTGGATGTCGGAGGGAATATTACCTAGTTTGGCTTTGGAATGGACGTTACCGGAGACAGCCGTGGAGAAGATTCAGAGGAGCCAGCTGATATTTTTCGGACTCGTAAAGAGGATGTCGGAGGGAATATTACCTAGAGTGGCTTTAGAATGGACGCCACCGGAGACAAGAAGGAGCCAGTCGTGGAGGAGATTCAGAGGAGCTATCTGATATGGTTCGGACACGTAAAGATGAATGTCGGAGGGAATATTACCTAGAGTCGCTTTGGAATGGACGCCACCGGAGACAAGAAGGAGCCAGTCGTGGAGGAGATTCAGAGGAGCTATCTGATATGGTTCGGACACGTAAAGATGAATGTCGGAGGGAATATTACCTAGAGTCGCTTTGGAATGGACGCCACCGGAGACAAGAAGGAGACTATTGTTAATGAGATTCAGAGGAGCTAGCTGATATGGTACGGACACGTAAAGAGGATGTCGGAGAGAATATTACCTAGATTGGCTTTGGAATGGACGCCACCGGAGACAAGAAGGAGTCAGTCGTGGAGGAGAGTAAGAGGAGCCAGCTGATATGGTTCGGACACGTAAAGAGGATATCAGAGGGAATATTACCTAGAGTCGCTTTGGAATGGACGACACCGGAAACAAGAAAGAGACAGTCGTGGAGGAGATTCAGAGGAGCCAGCTGATAAGGTTTGGACACGTAAAGAGGATGTCGGAGGGAATATTACAAGAGTGGCTTTGGAATTGACGCAACCGGAGACAGTCGTGGAGGAGATTCAGAGGTGCCAGCTGATAAGGTTTGGACACGTAAAGAGGATGTCGGAGGGAATATTACAAGAGTGGCTTTGGAATTGACGCAACCGGAGACAGTCGTGGAGGAGATTCAGAGGTGCCAGCTGATAAGGTTTGGACACGTAAAGAGGATGTCGGAGGAATTATTACAAGAGTGGCTTTGGAATGGACGCCAACGGAGACAGTCGTGGTGGAGATTCAGAGGAGCCAGCTGGTATGGTTCGTACACGTAAAGAGGATGTTGGAGGGAATATTAAATAGAGTCGCTTTGGAATTGACGCCACCGGAGACAAGAAGGAGACAGTCGTGATAAGATTCAGAGGAGCCAGCTGATATTTTTCGGACACGTAAAGAGGATGTCGGAGGGAATATTACCTAGAGTGGCTTTGGAATGGACGCCACCGAAGACAAGAGGGAGTCAGTCGTGGATTAGATTCAGAGGAGCCAGCTGATAAGGTTTGGACACGTAAAGAGGATGTCGGAGAGAATATTAGCTAGAGTGACTTTGGAATGGACGCCAACGGAGACAAGAAGGAGACAGTTATGGAGGAGATTCAAAGGAGCCAGCTGATATGGTTCGGACACGTATACAGGACGTCGGAGGGAATATTAACTAGAGTCGCTTTGGAATGGATGCCACCGGAGGCAAAGATGGAGACAGTCGTGGAGAAGGTTCAGAGAAGCCAGCTGATATAGTTCGGACACGTAAAGAGGATGTCGGAGGGAATATTACCTAGAGTCGCTTTGGAATGGACGCCACCGGAGATAAGAAGTAGACAGACGTGGAGGAGATTCAGAAGAGCCAGCTGATATGGTTCAGGCACGTAAAGAGGATGTCGGAGGGAATATTACCTAGAGAGGCTTTAGGTTGTACGCCACCGGAGACAAGAAGGAGACAGTCGTGGAGGAGATTCAGAGGAGACAGCTGATATGGGTCGGACACGTAAAGAGGATGTCGGAGAGAATATTAACTAGAGTGGCTTTGGAATGGACGCCAACTGAGACAAGAAGGAGAGAGTTATGGAGGAGATTCAGAAGAGCCAGCTGATATGGTTCGGACTGCAACGGGCTGGGGACCGTGGCAAGTGGGAAATAAGTAATTTCCTGTTTTTTAGAAATAAAGCTGTTTTAAAAATAATCAAGTAGGGAATTATACAATTAATAAAGAGGGAAAAATTAAATAAAACAGTAAATAGAATAGTTAAGCCACATTAAAGAATGTTATAAAATAAATTTGTAATAACTAACTAAATTTGAACATCGAGAGTGAAGCGAAAAAATTCTAAGTGCCTAAAAAAGCTATTTTTCGAACCAAACCACGTAGAACTTTCATCGACATTTTAAAAGAACCACAATAACCTAGAATGAACATTAGAGAAAACAGAATTCAAAAAACTTAAGAAACAAAAAAGTTACAGCCGTTTAAATAAAATAGACATTTTTCAGTGTTCTAAAATTAATTATCAAACTATGCAAGCTAAAACAGATTCGTTGCCCGACTTGCCTGTACAAGGAATAAATCGAGCGATAGCAAACTTTGCAGGCGGGGTGCGGTAGGTTAAATTCACCGCTATATATACTTGGTCTCTAAGCTTTTAGAGACAGTCTGTAATAATTTTTCAACACGAGGTGCCGCGGGACGCTATGCTGGACCGCGAGTAGAAACCGTCAGCAGGCCAGATGGACCATAACCTCAGCGCTTTCGACATCCAGGACCACCAAAGGATGAAGGCTCCAGACTCAGCCTCCAGGACGCTCGAATAGAGGGAAACCACCACCGACGAACCAGGGATGGCGACTTCCGGTGTCCAAGGACCAGGGAATCCAGACGAGGGACCCCGAGGACCGGCAGGAACATCTTTGGCAAGTCATTTTCTTTATTCGAAATCAGTCACGTCAAATTTAGTTAGTTAATTTTATTAAATTCAAACAAATCTGCAAGCTTAAAACAATGACTTCACTCTTTATAAATTTTTAATAAATTGTATGCTAAGTAAATAAATTTATGTGTTCAGAATATTTAAAATAACAGATATTAAAATTACAAAAGGTTTTTGGCTATAAGCCGTTTAGTTAAAGGAAATGAGAAATTTTCGAATATTATAAACTTAAAAATTAAAGGTCATAAGATATGAATTTACCAATTCCATATAGGAGATAAAATATTATTATGTGTAATTTTGAAAATAATTTTATGTTAATGTAAATGTAATCAATCTATATGCAAAGTATAATTTTTTAAAGCATAAGAAACAAGAAGTAACTCAGTGGATTGTTTTGCTAATATAATTGTGTAATACTTCGAAGGATAAATTTTCTTTTTTATTTCAATAAATAGAGTTAAATATGTCATAAAAATCAAGATTATTTGCATTCCATCCTGTGTCAAATAACCAATAAAAACTGTTTAGCTTTTTCCAACTAATATAAAAATGATTATCAAATCAGTAAACAAATTTAATTAAATTTCATTAAATGGCAATAGATAAAGCCTAATGTTTTAAAGAGTTTCTCTCTACTAATTTCATGAGCTAGTCTAAAGATTAGTTGGTTTTTTGTAATAAAAGTCCAGAGATTTATCTACTGGCAGATTGTGTTTAAGAGGACACAGGAGCCTTTTAAAATAGGTATTTTTAAACACAATCATATTTTGCACGTTCCCTTGCTGTTTCTGCAGATCATCATCAGGTGGTAAGACTCTGTGTTCATTATGTGTACCATTCTAAATGTGTTTCTTTCCAGCTGACTATTAATTTGACATGTGTGACTATACTGAGACTATACACAATTGATAAACGTATTTAGGACTGTTTATATGTATTTTAAAAAGTAGTCAGCGGGAATAGGCTTGTTGTGGGTTTGGCCCTACGAGCAGGAAACATACACTTAACTCTGGGAGTTTAGCACGGTTTTACCAGCAGGGTGATAGGCAGTTTTTTGGTTGCTTATAAATGTGTTTTTCTTGTAAACAATTAAATTTTAGTATTCTGCAAGAAAGGATTTAAACAACACAACGACCGCGTAGAGCAGCGGTAGGGACGGTTAAAAAGAAGGGCGGTAGGGGGACGTTGCAGGACACGTAAAGAGGATGTCGGAGGGAATATTACCTAGAGACGCTTTGTAGTGGACGCCACCGGAGACAAGAAGGAGATAGTTGTGGAGGAGATTCAGAGGAGCAAGCTGATATGGTTCAGACACGTAAAGAGGATGTCGGAGGGAATATTACCTAGAGTGGCTTTCGAATGGACGCCACCGGAGACAAGAGGGAGTCAGTCGTGGAGGAGATTCAGAGGAGCCAGCTGATATGGTTCGGACACGTAAAGAGGATGTAGGAGGGAATATTACCTAGAGTGGCTTAGGAATGGGCGCCACCTGAGACAAGAAGGAGACAGTCGTGGAGGAGATTCAGAGGAGCCAGCTGATAAGGTTTGGACACGTAAAGAGGATGTCGGAGAGAATATTACCTAGAGTGGCTTTGGAATGGATGCCAACGAAGACAAGAAGGAGACAGTTATGGAGGAGATTCAAAGGAGCCAGCTGATATGGTTCGGACACGTATACAGGATGTCAGAGGGAATATTACCTAGAATCGCTTTGGAATGGATGCCACCGGAGGCAAGATGGAGACAGTCGTGGAGGAGGTTCAGAGAATCCAGCTGATATGGTTCGGACACGTAAAGAGGATGTCGGAGGGAATATTACCTAGAGTCGCTTTGGAATCGACGCCACCGGAGACAAGAAGGAGACAGTCGTGGAGGAGATTCAGAGGAGGCAGCTGATATGGGTCGGACACGTAAAGAGGATGTCGGAGAGAATATTAACTAGAGTGGCTTTGGAATGGACGCCAACGGAGACAAGAAGGAGAGAGTTATGGAGGGGATTCAGAAGAGCCAGCTGATATGGTTCGGACACGTAAAGAGGATGTCGGAGGGAATATTACCTAGAGACGCTTCGTAGTGGACGCCCCCGGAGACAAGAAGGAGATAGTTGTGGAGGAGATTCAGAGGAGCAAGATGATATGGTTCAGACACGTAAAGAGGATGTCGGAGGAAATATTACCTAGAGTGGCTTTGGAATGGACGCCACCGGAGACAAGAGGAATCAGTCGTGGAGGAGATTCAGAGGAGCCAGCTGATAAGTTTTGGACACGTAAAGAGGATGTCGGAGAGAATATCACCTAGAGTGGCTTTGGAATGGACGCCAATGGAAACAAGAAGGACACAGTTATGGAGCAGATTCAGAGGAGCCAGCTGATATGGTTCAGACACGTATACAGGTTGTCAGAGGGAATATTAACTAGAGTCGCTTTGGAATGGACGCCACCGGAGGCAAGAAGGAGACAGTCATGGTGGAGATTCAGAGGAGCCATCTGATATGGTTCGGACACGTAAAGATGAATGTCGGAGGGAATATTACCTAGAGTCGCTTTGGAATGGACGCCACCGGAGACAAGAAGGAGAAAGTCGTGGAGGAGATTCAGAGGAACCAGCTGATATGGTACGAACACGTAAAGAGGATGTCGGAGAGAATATTACCTAGATTGGCTTTTTAATGGACGCCACCGGAGACAAGAAGGAGTCAGTCGTGGAGGAGAGTAAAAGGAGCCAGCTGATATGGTTCGGACACGTAAAGAGGATATCAGAGGGAATATTACCTCGAGTCGCTTTGGAATGGACGCCACCGGAGACAAGAAGGAGACAGTCGTGGAGGAGATTCAGAGGAGCCAGCTGATATGGTTCGGACACGTAAACATGATGTTGGAGGGAATATTACCTAGAGTCGCTTTGGAATGGACGCCACCGGAAACAAGAAGGAGACAGTCGTGGAGGAGATTCAGAGGAGCCAGCTGATATGGTTCGGACACGTAAAGAGGATGTCGGAGGGAATATTACAAGAGTGGCTTTGGAATGGACGCCACCGGAGACATTCTTGGAGGAGATTCAGAGGTGCCAGCTGATAAGGTTTGGACACGTAAAGAGGATGTCAGAGGAATTATTACAAGAGTGGCTATGGAATGGACGCTACCGGAGACAGACGTGGTGGAGATTCAGAGAAGGCCAGGAGGTATGGTTCGTACACGTAAAGAGGATGTTGGAGGGAATATTACCTAGAGTGGCGTTGGAATGGACGCCACCGGAGACAAGAAGGAGACAGTCGTGATAAGATTCAGAGGAGCCAGCTGATATTTTTCGGACACGTAAAGAGGATGTCGGAGGGAATATTACCTAGTGTGGCTTTGGAATGGTGAAACAGAAGACAAGAGGGAGTCAGTCGTGGAGGAGATTCAGAGGAGCCAGCTGATAAGATTTGGACACGTAAAGAGGATGTCGGAGAGAATATTACCTAGAGTGGCTTTGGAATGGACGCCAACGGAGACAAGAAGGAGACAGTTATGGAGGAGATTCAAAGGAGCTAGCTGATATGGGTCGGACACGTATACAGGATGTCGGAGTGAATATTACCTAGAGTCGCTTTGGAATGGATGCCACCGGAGGCAAGATGGAGACAGTCGTGGAGGAGGTTCAGAGAAGCCAGCTGATATAGTTCGGTCACGTAAAGAGGATGTCGGAGGGAATATTACCTAGAGTCGTTTTGGAATGGACGCCACCGGAGACAGGAAGTAGACAGACGTGGAGGAGATTCAGAAGAGCCAGCTGATATGGTTCGGGCACGTAAAGAGGATGTCGGAGGGAATATTACCTAGAGAGGCTTTAGGTTGTACGCCACCGGAGACAAGGAGACAGTCGTGGAGGAGATTCAGAGGAGGCAGCTGATATGGGTCGGACACGTAAAGAGGATGTCGGAGAGAATATTAACTAGAGTGGCTTTGGAATGGACGTCAACGGAGACAAGAAGGAGAGAGGTATGGAGGAGATTCAGAAGAGCCAGCTGATATGGTTCGGACACGTAAAGAGGATGTCGGAGGGAATATTACCTAGAGACGCTTTGTAGTGGACGCCACCGGAGACAAGAAGGAGATAGTTGTGGAGGAGATTCAGAGGAGCCAGCTGATATGGATCGGACACGTAAAGAGAATGTCGGAGGGAATATTACCTAGAGTGGCTTTGGAATGGACGTTACCGGAGACAGTCGTGGAGGAGATTCAGAGGAGCCAGCTGATATGGTTCGGACACGTAAACATGATGTTGGAGGGAATATTACCTAGAGTCGCTTTGGAATGGACGCCACCGGAAACAAGAAGGAGACAGTCGTGGAGGAGATTCAGAGGAGCCAGCTGATATGGTTCGGACACGTAAAGAGGATGTCGGAGGGAATATTACAAGAGTGGCTTTGGAATGGACGCCACCGGAGACATTCTTGGAGGAGATTCAGAGGTGCCAGCTGATAAGGTTTGGACACGTAAAGAGGATGTCAGAGGAATTATTACAAGAGTGGCTATGGAATGGACGCTACCGGAGACAGACGTGGTGGAGATTCAGAGGAGCCAGGAGGTATGGTTCGTACACGTAAAGAGGATGTTGGAGGGAATATTACCTAGAGTGGCGTTGGAATGGACGCCACCGGAGACAAGAAGGAGACAGTCGTGCTAAGATTCAGAGGAGCCAGCTGATATTTTTCGGACACGTAAAGAGGATGTCGGAGGGAATATTACCTAGAGTGGCTTTGGAATGGTGAAACAGAAGACAAGAGGGAGTCAGTCGTGGAGGAGATTCAGAGGAGCCAGCTGATAAGATTTGGACACGTAAAGAGGATGTCGGAGAGAATATTACCTAGAGTGGCTTTGGAATGGACGCCAACGGAGACAAGAAGGAGACAGTTATGGAGGAGATTCAAAGGAGCTAGCTGATATGGTTCGGACACGTACACAGGATGTCGGAGTGAATATTACCTAGAGTCGCTTTGGAATGGACGCTACCGGAGACAAGAAGGAGACAGTCGTGATAAGATTCAGAGGAGCCAGCTGATATTTTTGGGACACGTAAAGAGGATGTCGGAGGGAATATTACCTAGAGTGGCTTTGGAATGGACGCCACCGGAGACAAGAAGTAGACAGACGTGGAGGAGATTCAGAAGAGCCAGCTGATATGGTTCGGGCACGTAAAGAGGATGTCGGAAGGAATATTACCTAGAGAGGCTTTAGGTTGTACGACACCGGAGACAAGAAGGAGACAGTCGTGGAGGAGATTCAGAGGAGGCAGCTGATATGGGTCGGACACGTAAAGAGGATGTCGGAGAGAATATTAACTAGAGTGGCTTTGGAATGGACGCCAACGGAGACAAGAAGGAGAGAGTTATGGAGGGGATTCAGAAGAGCCAGCTGATATGGTTCGGACACGTATACAGGATGACGGAGGGAATATTACCTAGAGTCGCTTTGGAATGGAAGCCACCGGAGGCAAGATGGAGACAGGCGTGGAGGAGGTTCAGAGAAGCCAGCTGATATGGTTCGGACACGTAAAGAGGATGGCGGAGGGAATATTACCTAGAGTCGCTTTGGAATGGACGCCACCGGAGACAAGAAGTAGACAGACGTGGAGGAGATTCAGAAGAGCCAGCTGATATGGTTCGGGCACGTAAAGAGGATGTCGGAAGGAATATTACCTAGAGAGGCTTTAGGTTGTACGACACCGGAGACAAGAAGGAGACAGTCGTGGAGGAGATTCAGAGGAGGCAGCTGATATGGGTCGGACACGTAAAGAGGATGTCGGAGAGAATATTAACTAGAGTGGCTTTGGAATGGACGCCAACGGAGACAAGAAGGAGAGAGTTATGGAGGGGATTCAGAAGAGCCAGCTGATATGGTTCGGACACGTAAAGAGGATGTCGGAGGGAATATTACCTAGAGACGCTTCGTAGTGGACGCCCCCGGAGACAAGAAGGAGATAGTTGTGGAGGAGATTCAGAGGAGCAAGATGATATGGTTCAGACACGTAAAGAGGATGTCGGAGGAAATATTACCTAGAGTGGCTTTGGAATGGACGCCACCGGAGACAAGAAGGAATCAGTCGTGGAGGAGATTCAGAGGAGCCAGCTGATAAGTTTTGGACACGTAAAGAGGATGTCGGAGAGAATATCACCTAGAGTGGCTTTGGAATGGACGCCAATGGAAACAAGAAGGACACAGTTTTGGAGCAGATTCAGAGGAGCCAGCTGATATGGTTCAGACACGTATACAGGTTGTCAGAGGGAATATTACCTAGAGTCGCTTTGGAATGGACGCCACCGGAGGCAAGAAGGAGACAGTCATGGTGGAGATTCAGAGGAGCCATCTGATATGGTTCGGACACGTAAAGATGAATGTCGGAGGGAATATTACCTAGAGTCGCTTTGGAATGGACGCCACCGGAGACAAGAAGGAGAAAGTCGTGGAGGAGATTCAGAGGAACCAGCTGATATGGTACGAACACGTAAAGAGGATGTCGGAGAGAATATTACCTAGATTGGCTTTTTAATGGACGCCACCGGAGACAAGAAGGAGTCAGTCGTGGAGGAGAGTAAAAGGAGCCAGCTGATATGGTTCGGACACGTAAAGAGGATATCAGAGGGAATATTACCTCGAGTCGCTTTGGAATAGACGCCACCGGAGACAAGAAGGAGACATTCGTGGAGGAGATTCAGAGGAGCCAGCTGATATGGTTCGGACACGTAAACATGATGTTGGAGGGAATATTACCTAGAGTCGCTTTGGAATGGACGCCACCGGAAACAAGAAGGAGACAGTCGTGGAGGAGATTCAGAGGAGCCAGCTGATATGGTTCGGGCACGTAAAGAGGATGTCGGAGGGAATATTACAAGAGTGGCTTTGGAATGGACGCCACCGGAGACATTCTTGGAGGAGATTCAGAGGTGCCAGCTGATAAGGTTTGGACACGTAAAGAGGATGTCAGAGGAATTATTACAAGAGTGGCTATGGAATGGACGCTACCGGAGACAGACGTGGTGGAGATTCAGAGGAGCCAGGAGGTATGGTTCGTACACGTAAAGAGGATGTTGGAGGGAATATTACCTAGAGTGGCGTTGGAATGGACGCCACCGGAGACAAGAAGGAGACAGTCGTGATAAGATTCAGAGGAGCCAGCTGATATTTTTCGGACACGTAAAGAGGATGTCGGAGGGAATATTACCTAGAGTGGCTTTGGAATGGTGAAACAGAAGACAAGAGGGAGTCAGTCGTGGAGGAGATTCAGAGGAGCCAGCTGATAAGATTTGGACACGTAAAGAGGATGTCGGAGAGAATATTACCTAGAGTGGCTTTGGAATGGACGCCAACGGAGACAAGAAGGAGACAGTTATGGAGGAGATTCAAAGGAGCTAGCTGATATGGTTCGGACACGTATACAGGATGTCGGAGTGAATATTACCTAGAGTCGCTTTGGAATGGATGCCACCGGATTCAAGATGGAGACAGTCGTGGAGGAGGTTCAGAGAAGCCAGCTGATATAGTTCGGTCACGTAAAGAGGATGTCGGAGGGAATATTACCTAGAGTCGTTTTGGAATGGACGCCACCGGAGACAGGAAGTAGACAGACGTGGAGGAGATTCAGAAGAGCCAGCTGATATGGTTCGGGCACGTAAAGAGGATGTCGGAGGGAATATTACCTAGAGAGGCTTTAGGTTGTACGCCACCGGAGACAAGGAGACAGTCGTGGAGGAGATTCAGAGGAGGCAGCTGATATGGGTCGGACACGTAAAGAGGATGTCGGAGAGAATATTAACTAGAGTGGCTTTGGAATGGACGTCAACGGAGACAAGAAGGAGAGAGTTATGGAGGAGATTCAGAAGAGCCAGCTGATATGGTTCGGACACGTAAAGAGGATGTCGGAGGGAATATTACCTAGAGACGCTTTGTAGTGGACGCCACCGGAGACAAGAAGGAGATAGTTGTGGAGGAGATTCAGAGGAGCCAGCTGATATGGATCGGACACGTAAAGAGAATGTCGGAGGGAATATTACCTAGAGTGGCTTTGGAATGGACGTTACCGGAGACAGTCGTGGAGGAGATTCAGAGGAGCCAGCTGATATGGTTCGGACACGTAAACATGATGTTGGAGGGAATATTACCTAGAGTCGCTTTGGAATGGACGCCACCGGAAACAAGAAGGAGACAGTCGTGGAGGAGATTCAGAGGAGCCAGCTGATATGGTTCGGACACGTAAAGAGGATGTCGGAGGGAATATTACAAGAGTGGCTTTGGAATGGACGCCACCGGAGACATTCTTGGAGGAGATTCAGAGGTGCCAGCTGATAAGGTTTGGACACGTAAAGAGGATGTCAGAGGAATTATTACAAGAGTGGCTATGGAATGGACGCTACCGGAGACAGACGTGGTGGAGATTCAGAGGAGCCAGGAGGTATGGTTCGTACACGTAAAGAGGATGTTGGAGGGAATATTACCTAGAGTGGCGTTGGAATGGACGCCACCGTAGACAAGAAGGAGACAGTCGTGATAAGATTCAGAGGAGCCAGCTGATATTTTTCGGACACGTAAAGAGGATGTCGGAGGGAATATTACCTAGAGTGGCTTTGGAATGGTGAAACAGAAGACAAGAGGGAGTCAGTCGTGGAGGAGATTCAGAGGAGCCAGCTGATAAGATTTGGACACGTACAGAGGATGTCGGGGAGAATATTACCTAGAGTGGCTTTGGAATGGACGCCAACGGAGACAAGAAGGAGACAGTTATGGAGGAGATTCAAAGGAGCTAGCTGATATGGTTCGGACACGTACACAGGATGTCGGAGTGAATATTACCTAGAGTCGCTTTGGAATGGATGCCACCGGAGGCAAGATGGAGACAGTCGTGGAGGAGGTTCAGAGAAGCCAGCTGATATAGTTCGGTCACGTAAAGAGGATGTCGGAGGGAATATTACCTAGAGTCGTTTTGGAATGGACGCCACCGGAGACAGGAAGTAGACAGACGTGGAGGAGATTCAGAAGAGCCAGCTGATATGGTTCGGGCACGTAAAGAGGATGTCGGAGGGAATATTACCTAGAGAGGCTTTAGGTTGTACGCCACCGGAGACAAGGAGACAGTCGTGGAGGAGATTCAGAGGAGGCAGCTGATATGGGTCGGACACGTAAAGAGGATGTCGGAGAGAATATTAACTAGAGTGGCTTTGGAATGGACGTCAACGGAGACAAGAAGGAGAGAGTTATGGAGGAGATTCAGAAGAGCCAGCTGATATGGTTCGGACACGTAAAGAGGATGTCGGAGGGAATATTACCTAGAGACGCTTTGTAGTGGACGCCACCGGAGACAAGAAGGAGATAGTTGTGGAGGAGATTCAGAGGAGCCAGCTGATATGGATCGGACACGTAAAGAGAATGTCGGAGGGAATATTACCTAGAGTGGCTTTGGAATGGACGTTACCGGAGACAGCCGTGGAGGAGATTCAGAGGAGCCATCTGATATGGTTCGGACACGTAAAGAAGATGTCGGAGGGAATATTACCTAGAGTGGCTTTAGAATGGACGACACCGGAAACAAGAAGGAGACAGTCGTGGACGAGATTCAGAGGAGCCAGCTGATATGGTTTGGACACGTAAAGAGGATGTCGGAGGGAATATTATACAGAGTCGCTTTGGAATGGACGTCACCGGAGACAAGAAGGAGACAGTCGTGATGAGATTCAGAGGAGCCAGCTGATATTTTTCGGACTCGTAAAGAGGATGTCGTTGGGAATATTACCTAGAGTTGCTTTAGAATGGACGCCACCGGAGACAAGAATGAGTCAGTCGTGGAGGAGATTCAGAGGAGCCATCTGATATGGTTCGGACACGTAAAGATGAATGTCGGAGGGAATATTACCTAGAGTCGCTTTGGAATGGACGCCACCGGAGACAAGAAGGAGAAAGTCGTGGAGGAGATTCAGAGGAACCAGCTGATATGGTTCAGACACGTTTAGAGGATGTCGGAGGGAGTATTACCTAGAGCCGCTTTGGAATGGACGCCACCGGAGACAAGAAGGAGTCAGTCGTGGAGGAGAGTAAGAGGAGCCAGCTGATATGGTTCGGACACGTAAAGAGGATATCAGAGGGAATATTACCTAGAGTCGCTTTGGAATGGACGCCACCGGAAACAAGAAGGAGACAGTCGTGGAGGAGATTCAGAGGAGCCAGCTGATATGGTTTGGACACGTAAAGAGGATGTCGGATTGAATATTACAAGAGTGGCTTTGGAATGGACGCCACCGGAGACAGTCGTGGAGGAGATTCAGATGTGCCAGCTGATAAGGTTTGGACACGTAAAGAGGATGTCGGAGGAATTATTACAAGAGTGGCTTTGGAATGGACGCCACCGGAGACAGTCGTGGTGGAGATTCAGAGGAGCCAGCTGGTATGGTTCGTACACGTAAAGAGGATGTTGGAGGGAATATTACCTAGAGTCGCTTTGGAATGGACGCCACCGGAGACAAGAAGGAGACAGTCGTGATAAGATTCAGAGGAGCCAGCTGATATTTTTGGGACACGTAAAGAGGATGTCGGAGGGAATATTACCTAGAGTGGCTTTGGAATGGACGCCACCGAAGACAAGAGGGAGTCAGTTATGGAGGAGATTCAAAGGAGCCAGCTGATATGGTTCGGACACGTATACAGGATGACGTAGGGAATATTACCTAGAGTCGCTTTGGAATGGATGCCACCGGAGGCAAGATGGAGACAGGCGTGGAGGAGGTTCAGAGAAGCCAGCTGATATGGTTCGGACACGTAAAGAGGATGGCGGAGGGAATATTACCTAGAGTCGCTTTGGAATGGACGCCACCGGAGACAAGAAGTAGACAGACGTGGAGGAGATTCAGAAGAGCCAGCTGATATGGTTCGGGCACGTAAAGAGGATGTCGGAAGGAATATTACCTAGAGAGGCTTTAGGTTGTACGACACCGGAGACAAGAAGGAGACAGTCGTGGAGGAGATTCAGAGGAGGCAGCTGATATGGGTCGGACACGTAAAGAGGATGTCGGAGAGAATATTAACTAGAGTGGCTTTGGAATGGACGCCAACGGAGACAAGAAGGAGATAGTTGTGGAGGAGATTCAGAGGAGCCAGGTGATATGGTTCGGACACGTAAAGAGGATGTAGGAGGGAGTATTACCTAGAGTGGCTTTGGAATGGGCGCCACCTGAGACAAGAAGGAGACAGTCGTGGAGGAGATTCAGAGGAGCCAGCTGATAAGGTTTGGACACGTAAAAAGGTTGTCAGAAGGAATATTACCTAGAGTGGCTTTGGAATGGACGCCAACGGAGACAAGAAAGAGTCAGTTATGGAGGAGATTCAAAGGAGCCAGCTGATATGGTTCGGACACGAAAAAGGATGTCGGAGGGAATATTACCTAGAGACGCTTTGTAGCGACGCCACCGGAGACAAGAAGGAGATAGTTGTGGAGGAGATTCAGAGGAGCAAGCTGATATGGTTCTGACACGTAAAGAGGATGTCGGAGAGAATATTACCTAGAGTGGCTTTGGAATGGACGCCAACGGAAACAAGAAGGACAGAGTTATGGAGCAGATTCAGAGGAGCCAGCTGATATGGTTCGGACACGTATACAGGTTGTCAGAGGGAATATTACCTAGAGTCGCTTTGGAATGGACGCCACCGGAGGCAAGAAGGAGACAGTCATAGTGGAGATTCAGAGGAGCCAGTTGATATGGTTCGGATACGCAAAGAGGATGTCGGAGGGAATATTACCTAGAGTGGCTTTGGAAAGGACGCCACCGGAGACAAGAAGGAGACAGTTGTGGAAGAGATTCAGAGGAGCCAGGTGATATAGTTCGGACACGTAAAGAGGATGTCGGTGGGAATATTACCTAGAGACGCTTTGGAATGTACGCCACCGGAGACAAAAAATAGACAGTTGTGGAGATGATTAAGAGGAGCTAGCCAATATGGTTCAGACACGTAAAGAGGATGTCGGAGGGAATATTACCTAGAGTGGCTTTGGAATGAACGCCACCGGAGACAAGAAGGAGACAGTCGTGGAGGAGATTCAGAGGAGCCAGCTGATATGGTTCGGACACGTAAAGAGGATGTCGGAGGGAATATTACCTAGAGTGGCTTTGGAATGGACGCCACCGGAGACAAGAAGGAGACAGTCGTGGAGGAGATTCAGAGGAGCCAGCTGATATGTTTTGGACACGTAAAGAGGATGTCGGAGAGAATATTACCTAGAGTGGCTTTGGAATGGACGCCAACGGAAACAAGTACACAGTTATGGAGCAGATTCAGAGGAGCCAGCTAATATGGTTCGGACACGTATACAGGTTGTCTTAGGGAATATTACCTAGAGTCGCTTTGGAATGGACGCCACCGGAGGCAAGAAGGAGACAGTCGTGGAGGAGATTCAGGGGAGCCAGCTGATAAGGTTTGGACACGTAAAGGGGATGTCGGAGGGTATATTACCTAGAGTGGCTTTGGAATGGACGCCACCGGAGACAAAAAGGAGACAGTCGTTGAGGAGATTCAGAGGAGCCAGCTGATATGGTTTAGACACGTAAAGAGGATGTCGGAGGGAATATTACCTAGAGTGGTTTTGGAATGGACGCCACCGGAGACAAGAAGGAGGCAGACGTGATGGAGATTCAGAGGAGCCAGCTGATATGGTTCGGTCAAGTAAGGAGGATGATGGAGGGAATATTACCTAGAGTCGCTTTGGAATGGACGCTACCGGAGACAAGAAGGAGACAGTCGTGATAAGATTCAGAGGAGCCAGCTGATATGGTTCGGACACGTAAAGAGGATGTCGGAGGGAATATTACCTAGAGTCGCTTTGGAATGGTTGTCACCGGAGACAAGAAGGAGACAGTCGTGGATGAGATTTAGAGGAGCCAGGTGATATGGTTCGGACACGTAAAGCGGATGTCGGAGGGAATATTACCTAGAGTCGCTTTGGAATGGACGCCACCGGAGACAAGAAGGAGATAGTCGTGATGGAGATTCAGAGGACCCAGAGGATATGGTTCGGACACGTATAGAGGATGTTGGAGGGAATATTACCTAGAGTGGCTGTGAAATGGACGCCACCGGAGACAAGAAGAAATGGAAGACCCAGACTAACTTGGGCAGAAAGCATCAATAAGTCCATAAGTGAAAGGAATGTATCGGTGGGCACTGGCAAAATAGGAAAGCATGAAGCCAAAGTTTAGAAATCAGAATGCGAAGACGGAAGACTCTATAAACCCGACGTTATAGCCTATAGGCTATATATGCAAACAGAAAACATAGGAGGTGACTTGGTATTTCTCAAGTACTACTGATAACATTTGTTACTTGAAAATTTTATCCAACTAGGTATTAAACGATAAGATAACATTATTTAATTTTGTTTATACCTAAACAAACATAGGCCTATATATCTCCTATAATTGGTAATTGAAAAACTAAAAGTTATAACTAGTGTTGATCACCTTTAATAATTTAAATAAACATGTTGCTTAAAAACAAATGTTGAAGTAATTGCACAACCCATTAACTGTATTAATGCACGCATTATATAAGACGTGTGTGTGCAAGCTGAGTAATCATTACGACAACAGTTTTGCAATTGGAATTAATGTCGCTGATTGGATACAAGTGTATACACAACCTCCTGTATAACCTGTTGCGTGAACCTATTAGAATGGGCGGATTTTGGAAATCCCCTAATAGAACTAACCATATGGTGGACATTATAGCTATAGATGTCGTTAGCAGGTAATGAAGGAAATTGTAAGCAACAGGCATAAAATCTTCTCCTAAAAACCAGTATTTACAACTTTCCTGTAGTAAAATGACAATTTAGAGTTAACAATTTTTTTTTTTAACGTTTCAACTCGTTATTTACTAACTTATAGTACTTTAAAGTATTACGTTAAACCTTATCCTTGATTTAGTAAACCTATCTAGATTTAGAATAAATACCTGTTAATAAAAAAAACTAACAACTTTCGAATATTCGAATAGATATGCATGTGTGTGTTTGTGTGAGTGTGTGTGTGTGTGTGTGTGTGTGTGTGTGTGTGTGTGTTTGTGTAGGTTAATTTTTTTGATTTTACCCTTTTTCAAAATGTCTAACTTTGTTGTTCTGGTTTCTAGGTTTTACCTCTCGTCTTCCTTAGGACTTTCTACATCCCGAAGTAGGCTATAATTTTCGTTCTGTATCACTGTAACACGGCAACACCATTAATGGCTAAAGACTAATGTGTTAAAATGAAAGTAAAAAGCATTTGCTACAAAAACAGTAGGACGCCTTTTTATGGTCACACAATGCGGACCAGCACATTCAAGAGAAAAGAAGTAAAAAATAGGCTTCATGTGCGTATCGAGTTATCCAGGACCGGGGACAATGTTGAATTGGCGCCATTTCGTTCGGTATGTCAGTATAAATCTAATTTAACCTGTTCATTATAAACCTTGGTTACTTGTACACGGTTACCCTTGAGAACCTGTTCAAGATAAATCCTAGTTACCTGTACATGGTTACCGTTTTCAATCTGTTCATGGTTACCCTTGGTTACCTGTACATGGTTACCTTTGGCAATCTGTTCATGGTTACCCCTGATAATCTATCCATGGTTACCTATGAGAACCTGTTCATGATAAACCTTAGCTACCTGTACATGGTTACTGTTGGCAATATATTCATGGTTACCCTTGGTTACCTGTTCATGATAAACCTTAGCTACCTGTACATGGTTACCCCTGATAATCTATCCATGGTTACCTATGAGAACCTGTTCATGATAAACCTTAGCTACCTGTACATGGTTACTGTTGGCAATATATTCATGGTTACCTCTTATAACCTGATCATGGTTACACATGAGAATCTGTTAACCTGTTACCGTAACCTGTAATCCGTTACCTGTTCATGGTTACCTATGAAAACCGGTTCATGATAAAACTTGGTTACCTGTACATGGTTACCATTGGCAATCTGTTCATGGTTACCTTTGGTTACCTGTCTATGGTTACCGTTGAGAACCTATTCATGATAAACCTTGGTTACCTGTACATTGTTACAGTTGGCAATCTGTTCATGGTTACCCTTGATAACCTGTCAATTGTTATCCATGAGAACCTGATCAAGATAAACCTTAGTTACCTGTTCATGGTTACCTATGAAAACCGGTTCATGATAAAACTTGGTTACCTGTACATGGTTACCTATGAAAACCGGTTCATGATAAACCTTGGTTACCTGTACATTGTTACAGTTGGCAATCTGTTCATGGTTACCCTTGATAACCTGTCAATTGTTATCCATGAGAACCTGATCAAGATAAACCTTAGTTACCTGTTCATGGTTACCTATGAAAACCGGTTCATGATAAAACTTGGTTACCTGTACATGGTTACCTATGAAAACCGGTTCATGATAAAACTTGGTTACCTGTACATGGTTACCTATGAAAACCGGTTCATGATAAAACTTGGTTACCTGTACATGGTTACCTATGAAAACCGGTTCATGATAAACCTTGGTTACCTGTACATTGTTACAGTTGGCAATCTGTTCATGGTTACCCTTGATAACCTGTCAATTGTTATCCATGAGAACCTGATCAAGATAAACCTTAGTTACCTGTTCATGGTTACCTATGAAAACCGGTTCATGATAAAACTTGGTTACCTGTACATGGTTACCTATGAAAACCGGTTCATGATAAACCTTGGTTACCTGTACATTGTTACAGTTGGCAATCTGTTCATGGTTACCCTTGATAACCTGTCAATTGTTATCCATGAGAACCTGATCAAGATAAACCTTAGTTACCTGTTCATGGTTACCTATGAAAACCGGTTCATGATAAAACTTGGTTACCTGTACATGGTTACCTATGAAAACTGGTTCATGATACACCTTGGTTACCTGTACATTGTTACAGTTGGCAATCTGTTCATGGTTACCCTTGATAACCTGTCAATTGTTATCCATGAGAACCTGATCTAGATAAACCTTGGTTACCTGTTCATGGTTACCTATGAAAACTGGTTCATGATACACCTTGGTTACCTGTACATTGTTACAGTTGGCAATCTGTTCATGGTTACCCTTGATAACCTGTCAATTGTTATCCATGAGAACCTGATCTAGATAAACCTTGGTTGCCTGTTCATGGTCACCTAAACCTATCCCTTAGTATAGTACTATCTTACGTTAGTTAATTTACACAAATAACTCTTAACGATCACATTTTTAGACCTCCTGAACTTAAATTCAAGCGATTAATTAACTTCTACCTAAATTTTCATGTTTTCTTAAAATCATTCATCTTAAAGGTTACATTTTAAACATTGCTCGGAATTTTAAACTATAACTTGAGAAAAAATGTGTTGTCAGAATAATATAAGATCAATAACGGATTAAATCAATTTTTATCAACTTTTTAAAGTTCGTGCTATTAACTCACACTCTCTTGATATAATATCTTGTACAAATTTTCAATCGGTAATTAAATACGTTTTTATTCATCCAATCAAATTCGAATGCTTTTCTTTTAAATTATAGTGGATGTCAATTCATGCTAATGCCGTTTGTTTTAAATATTTAGATTCAATAATTAAATTATAAATAATATAAGGGGCCTAGGTTGGTTTCGAACTGAGTATCTTCATGTTCAAAGTCTAGCGCTTTGGCACTGAGCCTACTTTCCCACAGCTAGAATGTATATCTCAAAGATGTATGAGTTTTTGTTTTGCCCCCACCTGGTTGTCGTCGAAACATCTATTGCACAAGCTGAAATTGTTGCCAAAGTTACCACAAAAATGTCTTAAATAATACTCTAGGATTAAAAATGAATGAAAAGAATAAAATAAACAAACAAATTGAATTAATGATATCAAACCTTGGTTTATAAACGGACAATGCGAAAGGAAAACGAAAAAAAAACTACAACACAAAAGACGCAAAATAAAGATTGCGTATAAATAGTAACAAACAAAAATAATAGTCTAACACCATACATAGTAAGAAAAATGGAAAATTGCAATGAAATTCGCTTTCTACTTTGCCACCTAATATTGTTATTCTGAGATATGTATATACATATTTATATTAACTGTAATTATAAAATAAAAGAAACTAAAATACATTTTTTCTTTGTTAAATAGTATTCTAAGTAGGAGTTGACTTGAAAAAAAATTATATTTCTTGTTTAAAATTAAAATACTGTGTGTATAATTTTAAGGGCAAATATCTCTCACATATAGGCACCAACATTTTAGGTCTATAGTTTCCAGTTTTACTAATTACTCATTATAATTCTGTGTTATACTACAAAATCATGATGTGATGTATTAATTTTCCTCAGTTTGCGTTTAGATTATGTAAATTTACAGTAAATTAACACATATGTTTTTTATATCGTATTCAAAGTAAACATATGATTTCACACAACAGCATGATTTTATGCTGTAGAGCAATTGTTTTAATTCATAGGTTATACTACTTTATTTATTGTACATTACGAAGGTAAAGTGTTATTACAAATTTTTTAATTAAAATAATGACCGTAAAACACTGTTGGACAGATAAAACAAAAATAACAACACGATTTTAACTAAAGTTGCGCAATAAGTTTAGTTTGAATGTTAACGGTGACGTACATCGCGATCGTATACAATATTGATACCACAATACCGGACAGTTACAAAGTGATTATTGTAAACAAACAACTTGTTTGTTCGCATGTTTAGCGCAAAACACGACAGAAAACAAAACGCACATGAACGGAGCGGGAGTCATGCGATGTCATCCGGACAAATGAAAAGTACATCAGCTGATTATTAACATTATGCGTGATTACAGACATCAAGTACCGTCCGGCTATTGACAGTCCGTTTGCAACTGCGTTTCCGTTGCAGCGACCTATTATCCACTTGACCTTTTCGATTGAAACTCTTTAATTTTTTACATTCGGCCACCGGAATAGCAATTGTATAAGATCATTACGGTAACCATACGGTCGTCTATTCACTTTAACAAATAACACGTTGCATTGTCTTTGCAACTGATTCAGGGTTCTTTGTTACCACAACGACAGGTGTTTTCCTACGAAGGTCTTGTCAAACCTGACCAAACTTTGGGTGTAAGACAATCTTGTGAAGGTATTGTAAGTTCCTCCAAGGGATTAATGTGTTGACTATAGGTTTATGCCATTCCTTGTATTATATTGTTTCTTATCAACTAGTTTCAATCAGGTCTTTCTATATAAACTCTTCCTTCAACTTAAGAACTAATATTAACAACTGTAAATGACCGTAAAAGGCAGATATAAAATTAAACTAAATAGCTAGTTATACATTGTTTTGTAAACTAGTCGGAATCCTGAGTATTTATTATTACATACAGGCGTCAAAACAGTTTTATTGTTGGTGTCAATAACTTGATCGTACCTGTTTTCCTATATCGTTTCACATAATAAGCTTGGAATACTCTACTCCCGTTGGGGAAGTAGTTTACTACGCGAAATTGATTCCTTTCACGCGTGCCAGGACACTCTCTCCTAGCACCAAGACCATCTTATATTCGACCTATCCCTTCACATCCTATTCTGGCGTAACGACTATACCGTTTTATGTGCCGACCCTTTTTTGTAGAGAGAAAATCCGCGCTAGGGAAGAGACTCTCCTGATGTGTGATGAAATTCTCTCCTAGGACTAGGAAACATCAGTTTTTTCTACCTATCGTACCATGGTATAGAGACTAGACCCTTTGGTAACCCTCGGTATGGGGGAAGTCTACTCTGGAAGCGATTCCTCTCACTCGAACTACGAAACCCTCTCCTAGTAACAGGAGGTTCTTCTCTCTTATGTATCCTTCAATATTCTACGTAAGTTTAGCGACTAGACCCTTTTCTATTCTTCCTTAGGAAGGTCTACTCCGAGGAGCCCTTTCGCCCTATCTACGAAATCCTCTCCTCGCACCAGAAATATTATTTCTGGTTTCCCTTCTTGCATATACTAGCCCGGTTTAGAGTCTAGATTTTTATCTTTTTCCCGGTAAGGAGACGTGTACTATGGAAGCCAATCCTTTTCACTCAAATTATAAAATATTCTTCTAGCACAGGCAACATCATACTCTTCAATCTATCCTTTCACACCCATTTTCTTACAAAAGCGTTTTTCATATCTTTGAAGCACAGGTCATGGCTCTCCCCCATTAACAACACATCTTCAAACAAGTCTAGCGAAGAGGTTTACAGTTCGAAGATGTGTTATTCAATTCAAAGTGCACAAAGTTTAACAAATATTTAAATACTGAAAACACTCTGAAGCAACTGGTCGTGAAGCAAACGTATTTTATGTTGGAAATATGAACAACGCCACGTGTAGAATCTGAAATATCAAAAATCCGAGGAAAAATTTGTTAAAGATTTTGTAACGTTTTTTAAAGAAAACAAACAATAATGAATATGACCGAGAGCGAACTGTCTAAGTTTAACATAACTACCTATTTGAACAACTTAAATATGATTAACAAAAAGGCTGTAGAATATGAAGACAGAGATACCAGCACAAACAGAAAAGTTTTGTTACGTTTAGAAGATTGCTAAACTCTCTTAGTCTGCACCAATCTGTAGCGTACGAGGTATGCCCGAAGGCTCCGATCAGTAACGAAGTAAAATAGGACAACTCAACAATAATTGAGACTAGAAGTGCTGTGGTACTGACAGCACCATGCCAGTTAGATTACGGTAACAAGCGGAATGTGATAACTGCACAAGTGATAAACTCTTAAACGCAACAAAATATAACGGTTTGTACTTGCTAGCCAACGCACATCCTTGGCGTTAGATCCATTTGGTGACGCGCTGGCCATTACTATGATAGTAAGCTATCTTCTGTGAGTCGTCCAGCAGTCATGCCATTTTCCCATAGCTAACATTTTGGATATGGCATTATTCCGATATACAATCTTTACATATAAATGAATGTTTGTATGTATGTATGACCCTTATGCATTACTAAAACACTAATCCGATCTCCATGAAACTTTAAGAAATTTTTGAGTACATTCCTGGGAAGGTTTCTGGCACTTCCCAAACGGTTATGCCTCCCAACGGTTTTTCAACACAGTATTCCGTGTACATCGTCATTTCATTGAATTCATTCCTAATTTTTGTTACTACGAGTGTAAACACTCAATAATGAATAGTCCCTATAGGCTATTGTCGATATGTATGCACAAGCGAAACAGAACGACTTTTCTATATTCGATTAAATCAAACCAAGTTGCGATCAGAATAATACTTTCATTTACGTGATGCAGTGTTTAATAATGGAAATATGAATACCAACGAATTGGGAGAAATGGGCATTCTGCCGGCTACCTTCGCAGGAAGCCAACGGCACATGCAAGATAAGCCCAAGAGGCAATGACATATGTTTGCTCATTTGGCCATCCAGATCTGTTTATAACATTCACATGCAATTTTACGTGTCAAGAAATTACTGAACTTTTGTTACCTACACAATCATCTTAGGATCGACATGATATTACTACACATAGCCTACAGATGTGTTCAAACAGAAATTGAAATTATGAAAGGATTTCATTGTTAAGCCTCAGATTTTTGGAGACACGCTAATAAAATACAAGATTAGGTTTAGCAAATATTAACATTGGATTCATTGACTTTTAGGCGGTACCTAGTTCATGACCTGTTTACATGTGGAGAGTGGCCAACATTTACAGCTCGAGAGAGAAATGGTTTCGTCAAGACGCTTGTTCACTTATTCCCTGTCGATAGTTCCTTGCATTTTTGATTAAGCCACTTATCTCATGTGGAGTTGGTTAAAAGTTTTGATGTGTTTAAGGTATTAGACGCTCCAGGTAGAAGTAAATGTGTTGGCGTTTTTCAGTCGTTTAGTTTCTCTCCGAAGCAAAGTGGCTTCTATCGACCGTAATTTGGTATTGTTACTTGATTGGAGGCGTGTCAAGCTTGGTGATAGTCTTTGTAGAGCCAATGAGAAACGCCGCTCTTCCAAATTCTGAGATTGTATCCATTTCAGTGGCAGAAGCTAGTATTACTTTCTACCGCGGTTGTTTAATAGTTTCTCCACAGCTAGGCATTGAAAGCTTTCATAAAAGTAGCCAGCGCCAGTTTTACTTGACCCGAAAATGGTTTTACTTGAAACATCCGAGTGAATATGAACCATACTGCACATTTCGAGCGGATATTCGATACTAAAAACAAGCGATGGGTTGTATAACAGAAATGAGTGACACTTTGTTTAGGTTTTCGGAACTATCTTTCTCCAACCAAATTGGTCACTAACAAAGGTAAACCAAAAATTCAGAGCTCAAAAAGTCCAACTGAATAGTTATATTCCAAAACAGTGTTTTGAAAGCAAGGAACAGAAGGTGTAACTTGGCTGAATAGGTTTGGATACCTTGTGGGAGGCAACCTGTCAGACTTAGGTATCTGTACCTGGATTGGATGTACCTGAATGGATTACAGTCTCCAAAGCCACACAGAAACTTTCAAGTAAAAGGTTTATTAAATAGAGGCGATGAAGCAGTGCCTATAAAAGATGTAGCTATCAGAGGCGCATTGTGGGAGTTTGGGGGGTTAAATCGTCCCAGACTGTTAATAGGATAAAATAGTTTCTAACAAATTTATGACAATAACTTAGGTTCATGAGCGCACTTGGGGATTGAATCTTCCCCAAAAGGGTTATACAGATTCTTTTTAATTTTTGTAGACTTAAAAATTACGTTAGATAGGCCTGTTTTGAAACCAATATTATATAAATTTCCAACTCTTATAAAAAAATACAAATATTATTATAGCAAGGTTGTCAATATATAAGACGAATTTACCCTAAGCTTAGGTTTTCCAGAGCATAAATAAGAATAAAAGATTTCAATGTGAATAGCGTAGTTTAACGAAAACAGCATGGAGGAATTAAACGTACGAAGAACTTTGAAAAGAAGACCTTTAACGAACATTTAAAAACGTTTCGTAAACTGAATGTTTTTTTTAGAATTGTAGTCAGTGAAAATAAAAATATTAAATTTCCTTTAAAGAAGTTGTTATATCTATCAAAAGTTACTAAAGAAAATCTGTTTCTACTCAAAATAATGCTCATTGAGTGGTAAAAAAGGTTTAGGAAGGGTCATAGGTTTTATTTGGTATTTGAGATACGGAAGGAATAGCCATAGAAGGAATATCCTATGTGAATAAGTTAAAGAAAATGATTCTCCCGGTCTAGAAATGCGTATGAATCAGGGCTAAGTGAGAAAAGTTGCTTCACCTGAATCGCTTCACATAAATAATTAACTTTTATGCACCTGGGTTGGTGTGACAACAAAATGCTTAATACATAATAATCTAGCGTACTATATCTTTTTTGTTACTAGGGTAAGGTCTCTTCTCTGAGTAAATAAATAAATTAACTCTGTGCGGTTGTGTTTGAGCGGGAGAAAGTTACTTACGTCGGAAGAGCTTTTTGTATGCTATACATTTGATAAAAAGGAGTTGACGTTTATTCCTTAAGTTTATCCCTTATCACCTTGTACGCATCGAAGAAAAGATAATATAGCCAAACAATTGAAATAATAATTGTGTATGACTTCACGTTTATTCAAATTTATTTAGTCCATTTCCGCCAATTATAGACAAAAAATTAACAACCTAATAGATTTAATGAAGTTTTGATTTGGAGCTAAAAAAATTACAGTATTATTTATCACAAAAAATACTTAGATTCGAATATTCAATGTTAATACAAAAAAGCCAAGAAATACTAAACTTATTAAAATGTATGCAACAGCTGACAAAGTCAATGACTAAAGTGATAAAATCCAACAAAGCTCAAACATATTTATAAAGCTCACTAAGTCATTTATAAATCGTTGACTATAAAAACCAAGAAAGAAGAAGTTGCAAGTAATAATAAATCTTGAGCCCAATATTCATGTAACCCTGGCAGTTTCCTGTACACTGATCATTGCAAATGGGACGGAAACAGAAAGTGGGGCTGCGGGGGGGGGGGGGTTGTAGCCTCAGGTAACACAGATTGGCCTATTGAAACTTTTAACAAGCTATTCAATGGTAATTTAAAACTTTGCTCAGAAAGGGTAGATCGGATGTCACTCGTCCAAGACAGGGGGTGGTTTCATTAGCCACTTGTATTGTGCCGTCGAAGGGAGGTTGCGGTCTTCAATTAGCACTCTCCTCTGTTCTGGACCACTATAAAGAAGTGGAGTGGAAATTTTTATACTCTTATGGTGTTAGACAAGTTAAGACAGGCAAGTAAAATAAGATACATCCAATCGGAAACAATATTTTAAAATTGCGAATAAACAATGTTTGTTATAAAATATATTTTTTAACAGCAAAACAAAAAACTATAAACATAACAACACAACTATTTCCGAAAGAAAAACTATATTAATATTTTTTTATGTTTATGCATTTCTTTCGCATCCGGTAAAGGTATTTTGCTGTTAGGCCTAAAGATACATGTCTGAAACATGTCGTTAAGTTGTATCAAAGGAATTTAAAATAGGCTATAAATAAAATGTTACAAGAAACATTAATTCATTTGTTAATTCATAAAAATGTTTCTATTTTATATTAAAGAACCTTTGCATAGTTGTGAAAAATAAAACAATATTTTTAATGATCCAAAAACAAACTAGACATGGAAATATATTTTATTTCCAAAAATAATTATACAGCATTGTATACGTATGCAGGTTCAAATGTAAGCATATTAACAAATTTTTGTAACATAAATGCATTTCATAATAATTAGGTATGTATGATCAAGCCATCGCATCAATAGACGTTTTTCAGTTTGGCATACAATAAATGTATGAATATTTATGTATGTGTGTTTGTATGTACGTATGTAGAAAATGTATGGTACATAGTATATAGTAAAGAAATATAGCAGAGCATTTCTGTATCTATATATAATCTCGTATATTATTATATTAAAATTAAATTTATTATGATTATTATTATGAAAAAAAGTTGTTTCTTTCCGTGTTGAAAAGACAGAAAATTAATAAAGTTACTAAACTTTGATACTCTTAGCCCATTTGGGTTTACATGTACCGAAGAGAAAATGTTTGCCAAAAATGACAATTTTACCTTGTGATTCTATATTCTCTCGTTATCGACGAGAGTTTTACGTTGAACTAAACACATTAACGAGTTATCGAACTTATAATTTGAATAAATTTATGAAAATCCTACTGAGACCTAACGCTTTTGATTACACTGTATCATTAAATTTTACAACACTACCTTACTATGGGATTAACATTATATTACCATGGGATTAGCATTATAATGCCTAAGTAATGTTTTTGTAAATTTACTTGAATTATAAATTCGTCAAGTCATTATGTAACATTCAAAAGACAAATGTACCTTTAACTATAGCCAGTGGGCTTTCATTTATATAGGCATATATATATATATATATATATATGAATGTTTGTATGTATGTGTGTATGTAGGTCTATGTATGTATGTAGCGTATGTATGAGCCTTATGCATTACTAAACCACTGACCTGATCACCATGAAATTTTGGAAAATTATGGAGTACATTCATGGGAAGGTTTCTGGCATAGTAAGTCTCAGAAGCGTAACCAGGGGGCACAGAGGGGACGTGACCCCCACTAAACCAATTAATTTTAGCAGACAAATATTAACCTATAAAACGGCGCTAGGTTTTTACCAAAACAACTTCCTGACGACAACAGTTTTTCCAACATGTAATATTCAAGTGCCAAAATAGCATTAAAAAATATGATTTTCTATCTTATCTTAAGACATTTCATTTCAAATTTTCGTTGCCAAGCAATACTCAACAAATAAAAATTATTTTTCGACACATTTCAAACAATATTCAAAATGTATTGTATATCCGAGTGCACATTAATAAATAACATTCAATCAAGAGCTTTTATTGTTACACGTTTCTCAATGGACTCCTATAAGTTCTGCTATTATGGTGTTAATAAGATTCTAAATTAAGTTTAGCTAATGTTAACACGCCATTCATTGACTTTTAGGCGGTACGAAGTTCGTAGGTCATCTAGTATCGTATAACTTTGTTAGTGGACAAGTGGCAACATGAATACGAACCCATTTCTTTAGCATTTGTTCAAATTTGAAACCACGTGGATAATTAAACCACTAAGCACAACGTGCAGTTGTGGTTGACCTAAATTTTTAACATAGTAATAACTTGAATATCTATGATTCACAAATGTAGAAAACAATTGGGTCAAGTTTGACAGAAACTATCACAATATGTCGAGGAAATCTTATTGTTCACATAACCTAATGGGTTCAGCTTTGCAATGATACGGAGCTATTAAAATGCTTTCACTTGTCCTTTAACAAACTGTTCCAGTTACACCGATGCGTAACAAATTATTTTCAGACCTTAATACCAGCGAGACAGTGTGCTCGCGTTGTCGATGTTGTTAAAAGCACACGAAAACTGCATTAGTAAACAATACACAACAATAGTTTACACTGTTATGTTTTATAGCGCTTCCTGTCCACGACACAATATTTCCGGTCCAAGGTTTAATGTAAATCTGTACCGCGAGACAAGCAATACACATTAGCAACAAAAGTCTTTTTAAATGTGTTTAATATTCTAACTTGGTAGGCCTATAATGTCACTAGTATTATCTGTCGCGAACAATTGGGGTTTATGACCTCTGTACAAGGTGTTCAAAAACGAATACAAAACCGACATACTCTCGTTTCAGAATTAAAATAATAAAAATGTCCGTTCGCTTCGTCGGAGCGGTGCATTGCTCCTATGATTTGCCGTGTGTATTCTAAATAGGAATGGTCGATATTTTCTATCACGGTGACTTGTAACTTGTTTGTCCCTGGTGACAAAATATGGAAAATGTCAGTTCCAGTCACAATGGATCGGAAGTTGTCTCTGTTGTAGCCTAATTGGTCAAAAAGTCGCAGTTGCTAGATGAAACCGCGGCTGTCATTGGTTGATTTGTCGCTGTCACTGGCTCTACTCTCACCGCTCGGCTCACGGCACCGATCCATCGTGCGGTGTCGTTGCCTGAAGGGGAGAAAGGGTTGTCTCTGTTGTGATTGGGCAAAATGTCACCGTAGCTGACGGAAAAGTTACTGTCATCTTATCACGGGTGTCAATAGTTGATTTGTCTCTGTCACTGGTTCTACTCATTTACGTCGTGTCTGAGTGGACGATTTGTGTCAGGTTTCACGACAGTGATATGTTGTGTACGTAACTGTAATTGCAGTACATTTGGTACTTTGTCCTTAATTTCGTAAGAGGTTTTTTTAAATAAAATGAGCCAAAATAAAAAATCGAGGTGTGGAGTCATTTCCCCAGTTTAGTATGCCTGCCTGTTATTGGCGCATAGGCCTACAGAGGTGTCTCACCAGTACGTATACAAATTGTCACCGGTACTAAAGTCAACGGTAAAAGTCACTGATCTAAGCCTGCCGCTGTCACTAAAATCACCGATACGTTAAATTCACTGGATCGACCATCCCTAGTTCTAAAACATTTACGGCAGTATAAATGTTGTACATAACTTATTTAGACATGGCTGGTTGTAGACTAATCGCTTAGAGGCTCTTGTGCCTGTCATTTACATTTAAACTTTGCATTTGGTTGTTTGGTGCTGATCAAGTTTCCTCTCCATTATCCCCAAAGTCTCCTTTTTTACTATCTACGCGGTCTATTCATCTTAATTTATAGAGGCATATTCGATGTACTTCCATGTGCTTACGACAAGTACCTCTCCGCTTCTATCGAAAGCAGACTCACGTTTTGCAGAATGAGAACGGCGCGAGTAAATCTTTCTTCTGCTACAAGATGAAAATGTACACAACAAACACCGGAATGGATCGAATTGTGCAGAATGTTTTAAGTAGTAAGATTAGAGGTATCGGGAAGAGCAATAAAAAAATAATAGCGTAAATTGGCCTCGAGCTTAATGGTCTAGGTTGGTAATGAGCTTAAAATTTTGTGGGTTTGGATTATACACACTAAGAGATGACTTGAGAATGTGAACGTGTCAATGGATCAAGCTACTTTTTCTTACGGGTGTCCATCTCTGTGACGGCTATGACCAAGATGGCTATGACCCAAAGGATTTGTTAATGAGTATTTTATTTAAATCCACCTCAGCTATTTCCCTTAGTTTGTTTCCACGAGAGTAACCCGGGCTTGAGCAATCAATGAGTGTGTGCTGTAGTAATTCTTCTGCCACGAGGCACATTTTGCACAGTGGAGAGGTCACCAAATCAAATCTGTGCAAATATTTGTCTGTAACAATGTATCCCTAAATAAATACTATAATGCATCTGACGCCATGTAAGTAGTCCTATGTAAGAAGGATTCTGAAGAGTAGAACAAGACAAAATATATATTATTATATTATACTATATTATATATTATTTGCGAGTCTTGTTTTCCAATATATTCTCTCCATTTAATCCCAGACGCATGGTGGGCCCTTTAGATTGACCCTGCGGCGAGGATTAAAGTACCCTATTCAAAGGAACATAACACCTCTTCATTTATTAGACCAGTTTCATATAACTTCTTTAAGCTCATATATTATATATATTATTTTGTAAACCTATCCCTAAACGAGAAATACATCACTATGATCAGATAGGTTTAGGTTTTCCTCACTTAGACAAATAAAGATAACATAATTCGCTTCTTAAGATAAATTAATTTTTACTTTAAGACCCAAAATGCTTCCATTTAACAGTATTATATATGTTATAAATTTAGTATATAACATATTCTGATGTATGTCACAAGACAATATAAGTTATACTTTAGTTCAATATTTTCGTTCCCGCTTCAGCCTTTTACAGTTGGCTTATGGCTTTACTCTAGCTAAAAACTAATAAAATAGAAACAAATTACATTATACTACATTACACTATCGTCGCCCCCCCCCCCCGTCGTAGCTTTTCTAGCAGCACCTTAAAGTGTTTATCTTTAGCCTTCATCTACAAAATATATATTAGCAAAAGTTGTGCACTTTCTCTACGATCTGGTACCAACCATGTAAATGTTGGCCACTATTACTGTTATAATCTTCTAAACATAAGTTCTTTATAAAAATGTAAACAAGTAATATAAATTTAAAAAAAAGTCAATTCGTATCTAAATCAACAAAGAAAATTTTTGTTTCCGTTTCTTTTTATTTTATAATCACAATTAATATAAATATGTATGTAGGCCTATATATGTCAGAATAATAATATTAGGTGGGAAAAAAGAGAGTAAATTTCCTTGCAACTTTCCATTTTCCTTTCTATGTAGTATGTTGGATTATTATTTGTTGAATTATAATTGAATTATTGAATAAATATTTGAAAAGACTGTAATAACATCAATTAGAATCCACTAAACGTATAACAAAAATGTATTTGAACTTGATTGGATAAATAAAGACATATTTTTATTGCCGATTGAAAATTTGTACAAGATATACATCAGGAGAGTGTGAGCTAATAGAAGGAATTTGATTAATAACACACAGGACGAATGTGATATAACGTAACGTGATATAAATATGAGTTATATCACAGCTCCGTAGTCTATGCGTTTTCGTTACACTTCCGTTAACCTATTATATTCTTTTTGTTGTCATTTATAAATAATTTTTGGGGTTTTTAGTAATTTACACACACACACACAGACACAAACACACACACACACACACACACACACACACACACACACACACAAACACACACTCACACACACACACACACACACACACACACACACACACACACACACACACACACATACATACACACACACACACACACACACACACACACACACACACACACACACACACACACACACACACACATAAGAAAACATATCACCATATTCAATATTTAAATAAATATAACTGCAAATTTACATAAAAGTAACTGCATTTTAGGTCAGAAAAGTAGGCGGTAGCATTTTTAATGTGTTTTCTAAAACACCAATCAGGCTACAAATAAGTCTGAACCTTTCTAGAAGTGTATTTAATAACTTCCCAAAGATTCATGTCGATCGAATGGGAGATTTAGGAAGAAATAAGATACTAAATTACATACAAACATTATTTTTTATTAATATAACCTATATTTATTTTTGGGAATAAATTATTTTAAGTTTTAAAAAAGCATTTTGGGTTTTAAATTATTGCCTGTGAGATATGAAGTAAGGAAAAACTACCTCTTATCTTGCTCTTAGGGATGTTTCTTGTTAACGGATAGGTATAGGAAAGAATATATATAGTTCACAAATCTTCAAGTCGTACGACGTCCCTCTACCGATAGACATGTATCTTGCTCCTATAGGAAGCCTTAACGCTTTACCAGCGATGGCCAATTGTCATGGATAAAGTAAGAAAATATTATTATTGATTAAAAGATGCAAAAATCAATTATTGAAACATAAATAATATAATTACATTCCAGCAGATCATTTCTTGAGACGATACTTTGAGCAGGTGGATGGAGATAACTGATGAAAGTTATATCGTCTTCATCCAGAGATACTAGAAAGGGATTTCCTGTTTGCACCTAATGACTCCATAACGATAAACTGCTTTCCCACTGCACCACTTCCGTTTCACAGCGTTCAATTCGTTTTACGACAGTAAACTTTTATTTGCTTTTTCTAATGGGACTGCGACTCGGTACAAATCATTACAACGCTGTAGGTCTCTTCCTAATCGCAAATTGAAATCCCATCTACTAATTACAATCGATTGTTTTTGTTATTAGATTGGTTTCCAATCATTCCTTACATGGACGCAGCCTAGAAAAGATCGATTATGACATCGCGGAGTTGCGACAAGACAGCCTCGAGTCGTAGCGGCCGGGATAATTTCGACGCAATTATTTCGTGATTATTTTAATGCGCTAGAACGGCACGTGTTAACGTGACCTACGTGCGGCCGACGCTTCACGCGCCCTCTTAAGTTGCCGTGAATTTTTAGTTTCTCCGGAAATTGGAAATTGTGCCTGCGTCAAAGGTTAGATAATTACCGTTGCAGTGGTAATGCAAAACTTCGTGATACAGTAGAACCCCCAAGAATGTCTCGGTCATCCGGAGCCCCAGTTATCCGTTTTAGGCTAGATATTACCGTTGCAGTGGTAATGCAAAACGTCGTGATACAGTAGAACCCCCAAGAACGTTTCGGTCATCCGGAGCACCAGTTATCCGTTTTAGGCTAGATATTACCGTTGCAGTGGTAATGCAAAACGTCGTGATACAGTAGAACCCCCAAGAACGTTTCGGTCATCCGGAGCACCAGTTATCCGTTTTAGGCTAGATATTACCGTTGCAGTGGTAATGCAAAACGTCGTGATACAGTAGAACCCCCAAAAACGTTTCGGTCATCCGGAGCACCAGTTATCCGTTTTTTAGTCTTTAAAATGCTTTTAAAAAGACAGTAATTTTGTTAACTTCTTTATATAAAATTATTGGTTTAAATTCTACATAATTAAAACTGTAGCTCTACTCTTATTAAAAATGAACTATGTTAGTGACAGTAGAAGAAATATATAGAAAACAGAACTACGTTATATATATATATATATATATATATATATATATATTACCTACAACGGACAGCAAACCTTTATATAAAAATGCATAGAAACAAAAATTAAACATTTTTTTGTAATACAATAAAACAGCCATCTAAAGGTTTGGCTTAAAGTTAATATAAGATAAAGACCGCAGCTTAAATAACTCTTCCATTACTTTCCTGCCCTAAGGCCCAGTGGTTCCCAAACCTTTTTTAGCCCATGATCCTCTCGAGGAAATAGTTTTTCTGGCAGCGCCCTTACAAAAAATCTGCCAATATTTTATTAATAAAATATTAAGTAAATTTTTGTAAATTTAAGTAAATGTGTTCTTGTTACTTCACTTGTTACAGTATGGATACATACTGGTATATTTTTAGATAGTTTTTTAAAACTGTAAAAATGCCCAATAGACTTATGACTTAGGTCTGACCAGGGTTGTGGTCGATGTAGTTGCCTAGCAGCGAAAACAGCTGACTAACACACACAGCTGCGTCCTGCTTCACTTCAAGATATTTTTAATCTAAACGTTCAGTTCTAAGACAATGGTCCGTGGCGTCCAAGGTACCCGTGGCGCATACTTTGCGAACCAATGAAGACTGTTGAGTTGGGAGCACTTTTATAGAAACTCAGTATGCAGTATACGGTGTGAATATCTCCTTGGTTCTTCAATCTCTAATTTTGCCACCTCCCTGCTTCCCAACGTTGTCATTCTACCTGTAGCGAATAAACTAGTGTCTCCATCCCCAATGCTGTGGGTAATTCCACTTCAAGTAGGCGACTTCCAGCGCAATTCGACGATTTTCCTATATTCCCAGTATCAAGGGAGCATTATATCCTTTTCTTAGATATATCCAGCGTTTACCCATCTTTACGAGGGGAAGTAGGGGGTACACACCACTTCAAAAACACCATAGGCCTACTTCAAGTACGCGAACCTGGACTCGTTAGTTTGCTCCAAACTAAATGTGCTACTTACATTGATAATATTTTAATATTATTCCTTTACGAAATAGTAGCCTAATAAAGAATAAACGCCTTATTTCCAAAAGTAAAACTTTGACTGGGACAGATACTGTATGATTCACCTTTCATTCTTATATATTCCCAAATAATTCATTTTCTGCTTTGGGAACCGTGAATCGATGTCATAACACACCATTGAAATTGCAATTACTTTTATGGCGTATTTCCGTCCTTGAGAGATCCTTGTAACGATATTTTTAAAACATTTCATTCCGCTAGAGCCATACATTTTTGACAACTGAAACCGTAAAAAGAATTCAACAGAAAAATGCTCATCCTTCATCGTTCTTCATACGTGTCCTGTCTATGAATGTTATCAAGTTTTAGTTTGGAAATAATTACTACTTATCATATTTTAAACTTTTTCTAATGAGAAATGATGTAGTGTCACTAAAATAATCCAAGTAATATTTCTAGAAGTAAATGTTCCTCATTATGTAATGACGTGATATAATGAGTTGGATCTGACACGATGTAAGTGATATTTGAAGAAATAGAACTTCTCAACTTGTTTCGACTTTATTCTCATTGATGACGAGATGTTAATGGCGAAATGCAAATAAGTAGACTGAATTAGAAAGTCGATTCGTTTGAATATAAAACAGTATAAGAAGTGTCACTATAAAGTGGGAAATGGTATTGAAAATTAATTCAATTTAGTGACAACAGTATAAAATGGGACTCGATAAAGTGAGCAAGGGTATTGACAATTAACTCAATTTAGTGACAACAGTATACAAAAGGACTCGATAAAGTGGGCAAGGGTATTGAAAATTAACTGAATTTAGTGACAATAGAATAACAAGGTAGGCCTATTCGACAAAATGGACAAGAGCATTGAAAGTGGGTTGAATTTAGTGACAATAGTATAACAAGGTAGGCCTATTCGATAAAGTGGTTAAGAGCATTGAAAGTGGGTTGAATTTAGTGACAATAGTATAACAAGGTAGGCCTATTCGATAAAGTGGTCAAGGGTATTGAAAGTTGGTTGAATTTAGTGACAATAGTATAACAAGGTAAGCCTTTTCGATAAAGTGGACAAGAGCATTGAAAGTGGGTTGAATTTAGTAACAATAGTATAACAAGGTAGGCCTGTTCGATAAAATGGACAAGAGCATTGAAAGTGGGTTGAATTTAGTGACAATAGTATAACGAGGTAGGCCATTCGATAAAATGGACAAGAGCATTGAAAGTGGGTTGAATTTAGTAACAATAGTATAACAAGGTAGGCCTGTTCGATAAAATGGACAAGAGCATTGAAAGTGGGTTGAATTTAGTGACAATAGTATAACAAGGTAGGCCATTCGATAAAATGAACAAGAGCATTGAAAGTGGGTTGAATTTAGTGACAATAGTATAACAAGGTAGGCCAATTCGATAAAGTGGACAAGGGTATTGAAAGTTGGTTGTATTGAGTGACAATAGTATAACTAGGTAGGCCTAATCGATAAAGTGAACAAGAGCATAGAAAGTGGGTTGAATTTAGTGACAATAGTATAACAAGTTAGGAATATTCGATAAAGTGGACAAGAGCATTGAAAGTGGGTTGAATTTAGTGACAATAGTATAACAAGGTAGGCCTATTCGATAAAATGGACAAGGGTATTGAAAGTTGGTTGAATTTAGTGACAATAGTATAACAAGGTAGACCTATTCGATAAAGTGGACAAGAGCATTGAAAGTGGGTTGAATTTAGTGACAATAGTATAACAAGGTAGGCCTATTCGATAAAGTGAACAAGGGTATAGAAAGTCAGTTGAATTTAGTGACAATAGTATAACAAGGTAGGCTTATTCGATAAAGTGGACAAGGGTAATGAAAGTCCGTTGAATTTAGTGACAATAGTATAACAAGGTAGGCCTATTCGATAAAGTAGACAAGGGTATAGAAAGTTGGTTGAATTTAGTGGCAGTAGTATAACAAGGTAGACCTATTCGATAAAGTGGACAAGGGTATAGAAAGTTGGTTGAATTTAGTGACAATATTATAACAAGGTAGACCTATTCGATAAAGTGGACAAGAGCATTGAAAGTGGGTTGAATTTAGTGACAATAGTATAACAAGGTAGACCTATTCGATAAAGTGGACAAGAGCATTGAAAGTGGGTTGAAATTAGTGACAATAGTATAACAAGGTAGGCCTATTCGATAAAGTGGACAAGGGTATTGAAAGTCCGTTGAATTTAGTGACAATAGTATAACAAGGTAGGCCTATTCGATAAAGTGAACAAGGGTATTGAAAGTCGGTTGAATTTAGTGACAATAGTATAACAAGGTAGACCTATTCGATAAAGTGGACAAGGGTATTGAAAGTCGCTTGAATTTAGTGACAATAGTATAACAAGGTAGGCCTATTCGATAAAATGGACAAAGGTATTGAAAGTTGGTTGAATTTAGTGACAATAGTATAACAAGGTAGACCTATTCGATAAAGTGGACAAGAGCATTGAAAGTGGGTTGAATTTAGTGACAAAAGTATAACAAGGTAGGCCTATTCGATAAAGTGGATAAGCGCATTGAAAGTGGGTTGAATTTAGTGACAATAGTATAACAAGGTAGGCCTATTCGATAAAGTGAACAAGGGTATTGAAAGTAGGTTGAATTTAGTGACAATAGTATAACAAGGTAGACCTATTCGATAAAGTGGACAAGAGCATTGAAAGTGGGTTGAATTTAGTGACAATAGTATAACAAGGTAGGCCTATTCGATAAAGTGAACAAGGATATAAAAAGTCGGTTGAATTTAGTGACAATAGTATAACAAGGTAGGCTTATTCGATAAAGTGAACAAGGGTATAGAATATCGGTTGAATTTAGTGGCAGTAGTATAACAAGGTAGACTTATTCGATAAAGTGGACAAGGGTATAGAAAGTTGGTTGAATTTAGTGACAATAGTATAACAAGGTAGGCCTATTCGATAAAGTGGACAAGGGTATAGAAAGTTGGTTGAATTTAGTGACAATAGTATAACAAGGTAGGCCTATTCGATAAAGTTTACAAGGGTATAGAAAGTTGGTTGAATTTAGTGGCAGTTGTATAACAAGGTAGGCCTATTTGATAAAGTGGAAAATGGTATTGAAAGTGGGTTTAATTTACATATAAAATGGAACTTGTAAAAAAAAATGATAAACTGAAAATGATGTAATCATGTTACGCAATATGGTTAGGATAATAAGCTGAAATATAGATTGAGAGGCGGGTTTAGGCAGGTGTATAAACAAAGAAAAACTCAGATTAGTTTGGTTGGAAATGAAAGTTCTCTCCTAGTATCATTATTGCATATTGATAGAACTTGTCAAATAGAACTTGTCCTTTGTGCATAAAATGTACGCCAAGCTAATACGAATAGTTGGCTTTGCTTGTCTGGAAATATTTCACAAACAGTAGTTAAGTCTCAAGTTTCACAATAATGTTTATTTACCAGAAAAGGGGCGGTGTCGTTGTGCAAAGCCCTCTTGATTAGCTATACAGAGTTGAAGTCACTTAGTCGTGGCTTTGATGTCGTTCAGTCATTAGCTATCATTCTTGGACGACGTCTCGTAGTCTCTGCGTTATTAGTCTATTGACACTTTCATCTGTTACAGATTGAAGCAGTGGTCTTTCTAAAAAATTGCATTATTTAGACAAGAATAAGATTGAAAAATAGTATAATAGGTAGAGTAAATTTTTGATTTTTTTACGGCTTCGTATAAATGTAACCAGACTTGAAATGGAGTAAGCTTTAGTCTTAGTAATGTAACCAGATTATCCTAGGAATTCAACCTTCCTATTGTCTGACTAAACTGTACTGACATCCTGTGTTTTGGTTAAACGTCTATTGGCACTTTTATTTGCTCACAGATTGAATCAGTAGTCTTTCTAAAAAATTGCATTATTTAGACAAGGATAAGATTGAAAATAGTATAATAGGTAGAGTAAATTTTTGATTTTTTTACGGCTTCGTATAAATGTAACCAAACTTGAAATGGAGTAAGCTTTAGTCTTAGTAATGTAACCAGATTATCCTAGGAATTCAACCTTCCTATTGTCTGACTAAACTGTACTGACATCCTGTGTTTTGGTTAAACGTCTATTGGCACTTTTATTTGCTCACAGATTGAATCAGTAGTCTTTCTAAAAAATTGCATTATTTATACAAGGATAAGATTGAAAATAGTATAATAGGTAGAGTAAATTTTTGATTTTTTTACGGCTTCGTATAAATGTAACCAAACTTGAAATGGTGTAAGCTTTAGTCTTAGTAATGTAACCAGATTATCCTAGGAATTCAACCTTCCTATTGTCTGACTAAACTGTACTGACATCCTGTGTTTTGGTTAAACGTCTATTGGCACTTTTATTTGCTCACAGATTGAATCAGTAGTCTTTCTAAAAAATTGCATTATTTATACAAGGATAAGATTGAAAATAGTATAATAGGTAGAGTAAATTTTTGATTTTTTTACGGCTTCGTATAAATGTAACCAAACTTGAAATGGTGTAAGCTTTAGTCTTAGTAATGTAACCAGATTATCCTAGGAATTCAACCTTCCTATTGTCTGACTAAACTGTACTGACATCCTGTGTTTTGGTTAAACGTCTATTGGCACTTTTATTTGCTCACAGATTGAATCAGTAGTCTTTCTAAAAAATTGCATTATTTAGACAAGAATAAGATTGAAAAATAGTATAATAGGTAGAGTAAATTTTTGATTTTTTTACGGCTTCGTATAAATGTAACCAAACTTGAAATGGAGTAAGCTTTAGTCTTAGTAATGTAACCAGATTATCCTAGGAATTCAACCTTCCTATTGTCTGACTAAACTGTACTGACATCCTGTGTTTTGGTTAAACGTCTATTGGCACTTTTATTTGCTCATAGATTGAATCAGTAGTCTTTCTAAAAAATTGCATTATTTAGACAAGGATAAGATTGAAAAATAGTATAAAAGGTAGAGTAAATTTTTGATTTTTTTACGGCTTCGTATAGATGTAACCAGACTTGAAATGGAGTAAGCTTTAGTCTTAGTAATGTAACCAGATTATCCTAGGAATTCAACCTTCCTATTGTCTGACTAAACTGTACTGACATCCTGTGTTTTGGTTAAACGTCTATTGGCACTTTTATTTGCTCACAGATTGAATCAGTAGTCTTTCTAAAAAATTGCATTATTTAGACAAGAATAAGATTGAAAAATAGTATAATAGGTAGAGTAAATTTTTGATTTTTTTACGGCTTCGTATAGATGTAACCAGACTTGAAATGGAGTAAGCTTTAGTCTTAGTAATGTAACCAGATTATCCTAGGAATTCAACCTTCTTATTTAACGACTAAACTGTACTGACATCCTGTGTTTTGGTTCTCTTCATTCGTCTTCTGATTCGCTACCAGCGTCACAGTACTTTTCCAAATTCTTTCCTGTTTATAACACAGTTAAATTAAAAGGCTCTTTGTGAGGCTCGAAGAAGACTTTCATTTCTATTAATTGTCACGCATGCAAACGCAGGTTTTATATAAAGCGCACATAAATACTCTTTAAAACTATACTTATCTATCGCCTAAACCTATATATGCAGGTGTAGCTTGTTGTGTTAGAAGCTATAAAACCTCTACACTAAAACTATACTTATCTATCGCTTAAACCTATATATGCAGGTGTAGTTTGTTGTGTTAGAAGCTATAAAACCTCTACACTAAAACTATACTTATCTATCGCTTAAACCTATATATGCAGGTGTAGTTTGTTGTGTTAGAAGCTATAAAACCTCTACACTAAAACTAAGCTATAAAAAATAGCTTAGTTACAGTTTAGATAGGCAATGGTTTTTACTTTTACTCGTATTTCCATATCGACACATCAAGAATCTACGAGGCAACGTTAGCAGAACTGAGAAGGCAGATCTTGACGGCAATATACAGCATCCAACATAGAAATGTATGTGATCGAGGTTACCCCACCCTCGTACGCTCTTAAACTATTCACTAAGGATGACGGTTTTGTAACTAAAACGCGCTAGATTGAAAAATGATTTATTGTAGCTATTTGCGTGCACAGACTAAATTTAAACTCGTTATATCCACCCTTAGACGTAAAACTTTTTACCAAACTAAGAATATATATTACAAATGTGTTTATAAACACCTTATACATCTTACGAGAAAGTTAAGAAAGTAGATTCTGTTAAGCTGACTGTTGTGAATGTGGGAACGTCTGACGTAGGATGACTGATCATACCAACACTTCCTCCGCTTATCTTTTGTTCACCTGTCTGCTGTCAACTCCCGCTGACTTTACACTTTATAAATCTCTGAACAAAGCCAAAGGACAATGGTGGACTGAAAGGCCAGTGTTTTTAGTTTTTAACTATTACAATCTGGCAACAGTGTTGGCCTCCCTGTGGTTTAGCAATAGAAATGCTTCTAAATTTTAAATTTCTATAAATAGTTACAAAATCAAAGATGATAACTTTAAAATAGAATTCTTACACTTTTCGATTTCACTCTACTAGAACGTAAGACGTTTTAGGTTCGGCGACGTTGGTTTTCTAACAATGAATTGCTTGCAGACGATTAAACATCTCGGGCTACCTGCTCCAAAACGAAAATGTTTCACCCGAAATTTGATTCCTCGCCAATGTCCTACCCCAAGAAATACTCTAATAACAGTTTATGTTACAATGAAGGTAGAGCTCGCCTTGCCTACACACCTGTTAAACAGTTCATTCATTCACGTTTGAAGAGCTTATGTTGTGTTTATAACGTCGTGAGAAAATATCCAGGCAGCGTGAGTTTTCTCAACATATGTTCGCTGGGTTAAATATTGAGATAGGAGTAGGCCTATATATAATAAATATTTATAAAAGCGCATCACACGTCTTTATACGTGATTAAAGGCCAGATCACTTCAATCCTTAGCTATTGACGATCTTTTATTGGCTTTACATTTTAGTTTTTCTACTGAATTCTGTTCCTTCTTTATTTAAAATAGTTTTATTTCTTGCAGTGTTCGGAAAAAAAACTAGTTTGTTATGTGTCTCTCCTGAGAGACAACTTTCTAGAACGACTTATACTTGCAACAAGCTCCTACAGGTTGGTATTACTTAATAGTTATGATGGTTACATTGTTATGTAGATAAATATTGTTTACCCATATATAAACATAAATGTTTTCTACCTTTATACGTGTGCCTTACCGAACCATGAAAAGCAATATCCTTTTCTAAATGTTATGTTTTCATATACTATTTTTTTTTTGCAGCTTATGGTTACCCAATGGGGCAGGACGCAGGACCATAACCATTTCTCTCGTCTTAGACCAGTTCTCTTTAGTCCAACGAAAGACATTATGCGGTGAATAACAGAGCAACAGTGTCTATAGACATTCGTTGTCAGTTGGTGATTCATAATGAGACTTGATTTTATCCATTATACTATGACCAAAATCATTTAAAGTGTTTCAGTTTAGTTCTCTTCAGAGTCGTCTTTCTTCCAATTCCTTCTATTGGTTCACACTCTTCTTATATATATCTTGTATAAATTTTAAATCGTTAACAAAATGGCTTTTATTCATCCACTCAAGTTCAAATACATTTAGGCAATTTAAAATTGTAGTTAATGACAGTTGATGTTATTACAGCTTTAAAAAAAAAATAATTAATTAATTAAATTTAATTATTGAATTTGAGTTTTGTATGGGTGAAAACTTTTCACAAGACAGGCAAGGTATGGAATATATAGTTATTTCATCCCATTTGGCTTAAAATAAGTGATGTAATTATTTAATAAAAAGTAACTAAAATAAAATTTTTCTTTTTAAATTAGGCATAAATTGACTTTTTTTTATTCCTTTAACCAAAACAGTCTGTGTAACTTTGGTTTTTGCTTGAACGGTTTAGACATTTTCTATAAATATTTCATTTGGACCATCACAGCATTGCTGTGGATCAACACGAGACATACAACTAATTTAACAACTGGAAATAAACGAATATATCCTAAGAAATTTATAAACTAAAGAAGATGATGAACTGTAGAAGAACCTAAACATGAATTATTGAAGAAAGCGAGCTATAGATGTAACTACAGTAAACTCCCGATTATCCGTGGGCGGATTAACCAGTTTGCGGATTATCCGGGGTCTGCCATTGTTTTACAAATATCCAATTTTTATTCTAATCAGATTCATGTGTTTAAATTTCCAAACGGTGAATTACGATGTAAATACATATAAGGTTTAATAGAAGTTAAGATGAAGGGAATAGATATGTAAATATGTACGTACTCATTTTTACATTGAAAGGGAAGTATCCCGACGCGGGCCAGCGAAATAAAAGGGGCGAGCAGACTACTGTATATAAGAGACAATGACAAAATGCTTGGACGCCCGAAAACCTAATGTGTATCATAAGATTGTAAACAAATCTCAGCTAATCTCGGCTATAAATAGTCTAGGGCGTGACATATGCATTATCCATGTCTGTCATATACATTATCGATCTTTATGGCTTTGTAACACACGTGACACAAGAAGACACTGTGCGACAAAATGGTTCTCAAGGAACTTAGATCGCACATTAAAGCTAAATTAATGCTCACAAAAAACAGACGAAAGGGAGAGATTTTTTTGTTAAAAAGGGAAAGTATTATGTGTAAAGGAAATTACATATGTACATACATACTTACTTTTGACATATACTTATGTACGTATTGTAAATAGTTAGACATATAAATCTACATGTTATATTCTGTCAAATACATCGACATTTTAAATTATTTTCTGTATTTATTTTGTCCTCTGAAGATTATTTGTGAATTTTATTAACCGGGGCAATATTTGTGTAACTTACGGTATAATAATCGATTATCGATCGTTTTGCGTATTCTTTGTTCATAGCGGATTATCCGGGGAATTCGTTATCTGGCGTTGCAGGGCCACCCTATTCCTCGGATAATCGGGAGTTTACTGTACTTAGAAGTCATCCTCAGAAGTCTTGTGACAGATTGTGTTTGGGGATATGCCTGACTGTTTATAGTAATTAAAAATATTAATTCTAATGTTATGAGTAAAACTTGAAATTTCTTTATCCAGTGTTTAAGCTAGATGAAAAAACGGGACAGAATTCTGATAATCACTTTCTGTTACAAAATCTACTTTCATGAATTTCGTGTTTCACCAATCTTATATTTTAAAACAATCTATGGGAACTATAGAATATTATTTCCTCCGACTAACCTAATCCTGCATCAAATTTGATTAAGAGAAAAGTCATTTTATAGTGGTAATTACTTAGTTTTCTTTTTTTTGTAAAATTTTAAAAATCCATTTTTATACTGGCTTAGCCAATCTATTCTAATTTAAAATTTGAACAAAACAAGTAATTATAAATAAAATGAAAAAGAAAGCGTGAAATATTATTCTTAAGGTTTAATTGGTTTAAATGTACCTGTATTAAATTAAAATTTTAAAATAATTAAGTATTTAAAGTTTTTGAAACAAATTGCATGACATTGCTCAAGCGCCTGATGTATAGGCAAAATCACAACAGAAATGCATCACAAATAGCAGCTAAACCACCTCTTCTGTAACATAAGAGAACATTAGACCCTAGGTTTTATTTGACGTGTAATTAAAATTTCCATTTAACCGTATAAACAGTTTCCATATTTATTTAATGACATGAAATCATTCATCCGTTTATGATATATTCATTAACAATGAGTAATTTTAGTTTCGCTTCTTTATTTCCGCAATAAACTCTGGTTGACTTTCATTCAAGGCGATTCAAATGGTTTAACCTCTTTCGGTAATGGAGGACCAGGATATCGATCTTCACATAGTGATTTTATTATTTTTTTCAAAGTTTCTTGATAATTCCATTTAACAGCTTTCATACTCAAGCTATTCTTCGTTTTTATTCTTGTTCTTTATTTGTTGCTTATCAAGGAACATCTATAATGCTTCATAGTATGCGGTTTTGTACACGCTTTATTGTTATATTTGGTACAGCACCTTATCCGTAATCCATGTACCAGACCAAAGATAATATATAAATAACAATGAATAAATCACAATCAATAATTTATTTTCTTGTGCTCGTTTCAATGATAAACTCGTCATCATCAGTGAAAATTAATACACAAATTCTGAAATACAATGTAACTATGGTTACAGCTATTGTTATAACTACAGTTATAGTTTAGAATTTGTATAGTATTCTCACTGATGAGGACGCTTTTGTTACTGAAACGCGCATGAAGAAATATATTATTGATTGCGGGTAGTACTCATGATTATTTAAATTGTTACATAATAGGAACACTTCATTTGGAAATATTACATTTCGTAGAGTCCGTAAGTTTCTTTCAGTTAGACAATTAAATTTCATGTTTTGAATCTCTGCACGTGGTTTCCAAGTATTTAGCTTTAGTCGAGTAGACAAATATAGAAATCAAATATAGCTTAGTTACATGATCACAGGTGACGGTATTATTTTTTATAGTTGAAATCAATACTTAACTGATTTTGAATAATTTGTGGTAAAATGCAATGAGCACAGTGATATTTTTATAATTAAACACCATTAACAGTAAATTCAAGGTCACAAAACCAGATATTAAATAGGTAATTACTAAAAACACTTGTACATATGTTAGTATGTTACACTTGTCTATAGTAGCACTTAGTGTTTTGATTCTTGAGGACCGCTGTTCTGGGAGAAGTATCATTAATTCACTCGGAGATTAACACTGAGTTGACAATGGGGCACATCTCCCAAAATCACCTGCCTTTGCAGCTTTTGAAATCACCTGTTTAACGCATATTTGAGTAACATAGCTTGTTTTAAAAAACTTAATTTAATTGCATTTTCTCAGCTATTACTGTTTAGTGCTCTCAAGTTCTCAAGGGGTGGGTTTATGCCCATCTAAACCCAATCCCGAGCCTTAAGGTCCGGTCATTAAGTAAGACCGACCGAGAGAGGATAAAGGTCCGATTGCACTACCTGGACCGAACTAATCATGTGGGGGTATTGAGGCACGTAAACCTGGCCGTTCGAAAGGTTCTACTGGTCCCGAGTAGTTCTGGAAAAGCCCCCGAACAGTAGTGCCTGGCTGGGGCTCGTCTCCTGCCAGAGGATCACTAGTTCAGCTCTTACAGTAAGGTCCCCAGACTTTTGCATACTGGTATTACGGGTCGTGGCCCAAGTTAGAAATTCTTCTATTGTGGCTGGTTATATTTATTGTCCATTGTACTGACCGCTTTTTTTGTTTTATTCTTGGTTCCTTTGTATGTATAATTTTCTCTTATCAACGGCCGTTTATAATTTACAGTTCACTCTGTGTTGTTACCAATTGATATATCAGTAGCTCAGATAAAACGTGTGGTTGTGGTTGTGGTATAACTTACTACAAGGGCACAATATGTTCAGAACTTGACCAATCCCCCGAGGAATAGAATTTTCTTATTTGTCCTTGCGAATCTGTCAGATCCATAGTGTTACATATTAGGCACGTATTAGACCGCTATGCCAGACATTATCAAAGGCAGGGTAATATCCAATAATGCTGTAAATTAGACTTATCCACCCCTTCTATCCCCTTCTTCACCCTCGAGATTTTCTATGTATCCATTGTCTTTATTTTGATCTCTTTTTTAACGCCTTTTATAAACGTTTTATTCTTAAATCAGTATTTTCTTGTCATTTATTTTATCATTTATTGTTTCAATTCGGTTATGGAGGCATTATGAAACCAGTATCTTGATTTTAAAGTCGTTTTCAACATAGAATTGTATGTATCATGTCATTCATTAATTATCTAAAATAGTAGTCAGCTGGATAGTTTTTAAAAGGCCGACTATTCATTTTCAGTTTCTTATTACATCTATTTAGTTCTGTTTTGTTACGAACTGTTCTAATTTCATGTCTCTTTCGTTACAGTCTAACCTTTTCCAATGGTATTAGTTGATCTACTTTATTCTTGATATGACACTGACCCAGTCTTGGAATTTATTTTCAACTTTTTTTTTAATGATATAGGCCTAAGTACAGAAATTATTGGTGAATGGTCAGAAATCACTCCCGATCTGTGTATCTAGAAGATTTATGGAAATTTGTTCATGATAAAAGAGAGTATAGATTCAGTAATGTATAAAGCTCTTTCAGGCAGTAGGTTGGTGGTTTCTCTGTACACAGAAACCACTAAATCAAGGACTATCATTGTATAAAAGGATTAGAAAACACATTTCACTTTCGTTAAGTTTTTTATAATGACAATGGAAGTGACAAACCAAGAAATGACTGATTTGGGCTTAGACAACGAATCTTTAAATAGAAAGGCTAAACTTTAGGAAGGTTCTTCCAACGATAGCAGAGTTAGAAGAAGCGGGTAGCCGAGACAATTTGCTTAATAGCTAAGCAGATGCAAGGCTGAAATTGAAGAAAAAGAAATTAAAATCCATTACAAAATAAAAGTTGAAATAATGTGGTTATTATTTGTCTATTCTTACAAGACTATTAATAAAGATAATTGCAGCCCATTTCTTTTGTTCATTGACAAAAAAGGAAACGCAAGCAGCTGCCTTGGCATACAACCGGCGTAGGGTGGCGATACGAGTGTAGTCGAAACATCGTTACCGCACCTAATACTTTTTTGTGCATTTGCTTGGAAATATATGCTCTGACAGATCTTAGTTTGTAGACATCTTGAAAATCTGATACGGAATAAGATCCAAAAAGCGCTACAGATTTCTCATAATTGGCTTAGTTCCTTGAACCTTCGTCGTATTTGTAGCCTCTAGCGTTCCTTGTACTTTCTGGCATTTTTTTAACCTCTGTAACCTCTAGCTTTCCTTGTACCTTCTGGCGATTTTGTAACTTCTATCGTTCCTAGTACCTTTGGCGTATTTGTAGCCTCTAGCGTTCCTTGTACCTACTGGCATTTTTTAACCTCTGTACCCTCTAGCTTTCCTTGTACCTTCTGGCGATTTTGTAACTTCTATCGTTCCTAGTACCTTCGGCGTATTTGTAGCCTCTAGCGTTCCTTGTACCTTCTGGCATTTTTTTAACCTCTGTAACCTCTAGCTTTCCTAGTACCTTCTGGCGATTTTGTAACTTCTATCGTTCCTAGTACCTTCGGCGTATTTGTAGCCTCTAGCGTTCCTAGTATCTTCTGGTATTTTTATAACCTATTGTGTTCCTAGTACCTTCTGGCGTTTCCGTAACCGATGCATTCCTTGTACCTTTTGGCATTTCCGTAACCGATGGCGTCCCTTGTACTTTCTGGCGTTTCTGTAACAGATGGCGTTCCTTATACATTTTGGCGTTCCCAATAGAAACTGGCATTCCCTGTAACCGCTGGGTATCCCTTTAACACTTGACGTTCTCTGTAACTCCTGGCGTACCTTGAACCTTCGATGTATCTTTTAAACACTGATATTTCACATAACTGCGACCGTTTCCAGTCATTATTGAAGTCCTCTATACCCGATAAGACTCCATGTAGCCTTTGACGTTTTTTGTAACTGCTGACGTTCCCTGTAAACTCTGACGTTCTACACAACCACAATCGTCCCTTGTCTTTTTAACGTTTCCTAAAACTGATATTATTCCAAGTAGATTCTGATTTTTAGCCTCTGATTTTTAGGGGTCTTGTAACCCTTTGCAGCTGACGATCCGTGTAACTATTGAGAATCCTTGCAACAGTTAGCATTCCCAGAAACGATTGGAATTTCCTGTAACCTCTGTCGTTCTACATAGCCCCAATCGTTCCCTGTTATTTCTAACGTTTCCTATAACCGTTCCAAGTAGCCTCTAGTTTTTAGGGGTCTATAACCGTTGGCAGCTGATGATCCATGTAACTGCTGAGGTTTCTTGTAACAGTTAGTATTCCCAGTAATGACTGGAGTTCCCTGTAACACTGAGATTCCATATAACCGCAAGTATTTCCTGTCAATTATAACTTTTCCTAAATCCGGGTATATTCCTTCTAGCCTCTGGCATTTCTTTTAGCGGCTGGTGTTCTCTATGGCAGCATAAGTTTCCTGTAACTGCCAACGCTACCTGAAAAATCTGTCGTACCCTGTAACCACTGACGTTCCATGTAACAGGTGACATTCCCCGTCACAGTTGAGGTTCACTGTCTTAATCGGTAGCGTTCCTTTTGAAAATTTTAAACTTGTTGAAGGTAACGATACTAATACTTTCATTTACAGTTTGGGCTACATTCCTTCACGAAAGCTACCTTGGAGGATGGGAATGCGTTGTGTATAAGCCTACCCCTCGGTCTGGGTTGTACGACTGAAGGAAGCTTACTCCAACCAAGTATTTAAACCAAGAAAAATACAAGAAAGACGCACTGCAAATGAAATAACCTCATTTACCAGCAAACAAAACTACGATACGAAGTCTAACCTCGCAACTTACTGCTGGCAATACTCTGCAAAGCCACTGACTACAGCAGCTTAGCTCTCCCATGACAAATAATTTATCTACGGTAACCTAAATGTCAGGTCAGATACCTCCTGATTCAGTGATTGCGTGTACACATTCACGAAATGCCTTTGTCACACTGAAATTATTGTGTGTATATCGATGATATTCTATTTTCTTCTTACCTTTTACAATTGTTTTTCTGTTATTAATATTTCAGGCAAAACAGTTTTTATTATTTAGAGGCCTAACATCTCACACTCTTCTTCCAAAATGTTATAATAAACTTAAGTACCTTAATAAACAAAATATCAAGAAATAAGCTTTTAATCATATAAAATAGGCCCTACATAACTTCTAAGACCTTAAAAACATAATTTTTTTTCTAAATCTAAGATTCAATAACTCTAAAGTATGAGCTATTTCCCCCCGTTATGTAAACAGTATTAAAAAATTTCGTACTAAAAATTAAAAAAAAAAGTTCAATCAAGGTGAAGTAAACACTTCAAGTTAACATATAGACTATTATTCTTCTGAAAACTATAGACTATCCCTTTTCCTGAGATTAAAAACCGTTTATTAACGCCCAAGTTTCTCTTACGTCACAAAATAAATGAAAATGAAAATAGGTAAATTACAATTTCAAACTGAAACGCTTTATAGGCCTAAATAATGAACTTACATTTCTCATTAAAGTCCACTATTAGGGATACAAAATGTGCACACTTTTAAATCTAATCTTTACACTTTTATTATTTTATATTTTTATTATTATTTTTGCTTCAATATTATAGTGTATTACATTGAATCCAATTTGTTAAAATTAAAATGGATTAAATACTAGCAAATTGACTCGCTCTTCAACTGTTGTTGGGTTCACCTCGTCAATGCTAGATGAGATTCTAGCGAAACGTTGGAACTGCTATTTTATGCACTGCAGAATGAACTCATATACTCCAGATAATAAATATTCACCATATTTTTCCATCCGTGAAGGAATACGAATCAGCATATATATATATATGAGCGGTCTTCATACTATTTGTTCAAAAAAATTAAAATATCTTGAACATTGAAAATATATTTTGTCTAGTTGTAACAATTTGTTTTTTAATATATTACGAAAAAATATTGCAATTACATATACTCTGTTCAAAGCATTACTCGATAACCCTGCTCCTTTCAATTTCGCAATGTGTAACATTAAATAATAAATACACTCTCAAATTATAATTAATTGTCTTCACGATTATCGTAAAATATATTTTAATATCTAAATAATGCTTAATATCCGATCAAGCTGAAATATGATAATCGCCCAAGAATATATTACTATATAAAATCTGTGAAATTAATTTTATTAATATGATATACAATAGGCCTACGGTTTAATGAAATGAATTTTACGATGTAAAAACAAGTAATGAAGGATGTTGCTCAAATGGCTTTGTAGTTTGCTTCTGATGCAGCACTTTTAACCGACTCCTTAGATGGAGTTTGCCAGATGTTGGGTTACATATTCTTGTACATGAAAAATAATCTAAATTAAATAATACAAAGATACCTTTACTGATAATTCTAATACTATATATATATAAGCGAGCTTGCGCGCGCGCTTTTTAGGAATTGCCTTCAATTGTGTTTTATAATGAGTCAATTGTAGTTAAATTTATTGTCTTTAGGATTTCTAATATCTTGAGGTTATCTGTAGTATTTTTAATTACATTTCAAGCAGAACTCAAGGGAAGTTTAAGTTTACTGAGGCTTTGATAATACGACGTACACGAAAACAATTTTAAAGTCCTTAAGTTATAGACCTAATTTGGCTATAATTGGTCGCATCCTCAGTAAGTACTGTCTGCGACTAGTGGGAGGAATGTCTGCCACTTCTATTATCTTTGAGTAGATCAGCAGACTAATCTGTTGCTGACCACGCCCACAAAATAAATTGACGCCTGTATTTATTTTACATCACCACACTCTAAATATTCTTTGCTTCGATATAATTTAATAATTGTGTCAAAAATGATGTAAAATTTGCGTCTATATTTTCCCCTAATATGAATACTGACTCTTTAACTAGTAGGCCTAATATGGTTTTTTTTAACGTATCACTGTAGTTGAAACAGTTTCATTGGGCTCATTATTATTACACAACTTTAACGATACTTAATTGTTGAGACGAGAGTTTAAAAGAGGAATGCCACCAGTCAAACAAACAGGAAAGCTACCCACTAAGTCAAACAACATTAGCAATATTTCCCACTAAGTCAAACAACATTAGCAATATTTCCCACTAAGTCAAACAACATAAGCAATATTTCCCACTAAGTCAAACAACACTAGCAATATTTCCCACTAAGTCAAACAACATTAGCAATATTTAAAACACTTTGGACATTCTGAACATAATATACCCATCATTACCCGCAACTTCTTTAATACTCTTTTTATGTTCTGTATTGTAGATGGTTAAGTAGAGATGGGCTACAGTAGAGATCAAGTCTCCCGCAGATAAGCGGCCCTGTTAATGGGAAACATTTGCTCTTACCCATAGCACCACGGAGTAGTTAAGTCGTATCCGCCGTGGTGTGGAATTCTTAATACATCCACAAGTATTGAATATTGAAAATGTAATACCTAAAACCTCATCTCATGCAAGATGTCTAACTGTTACACAAGTTCTCCGCTTAAACTGTAAAAAGACAAGAGGCCGAAGAGATTATAGATTTAAAAGAGGACCATCAAATGAAAACTTTAAGGAATATAAAGATGTATCCTTGCTAAAAGTTAAAAAGCTTCTAAAAAGACTAGTTGACACCTATAGTTATCGTATATAGGTGGAATTAAATTAACTCATCTTTAGATAAATGTGTGATATTTTATGACACTTACATTACGCCGTAAGCAATGGGGTTCAAACAGCCGGATGTAAGTTTGATCGCAAAGTATGATATTTCAAACGTTCCGCTGAAATCCGTTTCAAAAATGTGTTTCCTGCTCATAAAAATAACAATTATCAGATACAGAAGCACAGGAATAAAACATTCATTTAAAGGTAATTCTTAAAAACTAATATCGTATAAACAAATGTTAACACACACACACACACACACACACAAATGAAATCCAAAAGTTTGTCTTCTAAAATGTTTTTATTTTTATAATAGGCTTTAAAAATAGAAACATTCGAGAATGTCAATCTTGAGAAATGGATACGGTCAACGAGATAGAAACAAAATTGGTTATCTGAATTTGTTTCATTGAAAACTTTGAAGTCACGACCCATCTCTCCGTATCAAAAACATTCAGTCCTTACTATATTTTCAGTGTAGAAGAAATACAGTAAGGTCTAGTTAAAGTGGAATAGAAAGGTATTGGCTAGGGTAAAGAAAACTGAGACCAATAATCGATTTAACAGTTTCTTTCTTTCACATACTACCATTTTATTGTTTAGCACATTTAGATTTCCTACCCTTATTTCACACTTTCGCGAAACACAATGCATTGATTCATCTCCATCCCTCGGCCTCTCAGTCCGGAACTAAACGTGTACAAATAAATAATAATTTGTGAAGTGAGATCATCACACTTAACAATAGATATTATGAAATTTGACACGGGCTGGCGAGAGGGGTTGAAGTCAGTGACCTGTGAAATGACAGAGACACCCTTTGCAATCCCCGGTGACGAGAGGCCGCAGCGCCTACCACAAGCATAGGGCACGAAGGCCGATCACTGTGAGTGCCAAAAATTCAAAATAGATTCACTCCAGTAAAGATGAGTTTTTTTAGTTTAGTGAAATAATACGTTTGTATAAACGAACATAATTTTGATAATTATCATACACAGAATCGTCTTGCTGAGTAAATTATATCACCCATAAGAAGCTGAAATTAGATAAATTACTCTCGTTCGCAGCTACTCTTCTAACGAATTTGAAGTTTGTATTCTTAGAAAGTGATAATTTGGTAGTGATAGTGACTTTTGGTAGACTAACACCTCTCCATCATGTATATTTACGTACAAAGGGTCGCCAGTTACCAGTTACTCTAGCAGTTGCCTTTAGCGAATTTGTGCATTTGTTGAGATGTACCTTCTTCTAAACAAGGGGTTCCTAAACTTTTTGGTACCTCTCTCCACTTTATAATATAAATAAATGGTATAGTCATATGAAAAAGAAACAAATAATATATATATATATATATATATATATATATATATATATATATATATAAATATATATATATATATATAATTAATAAATTAAAAATATTTGAAAACAAGAATACTTTTAATGAATATATTTATTCAAAGCTTTTCGCCGATAAATTAGTATCAGCATCTTCAGGAAAATAATTATCTAAAGATTAGAATAAAGCCTCTAAAGCTTTGATTAAATATATTCATTAAAAGTATTTTTGTTTTCAAATAATTTTAATTTATTAACTATATTACAAGAAAACATATCACCATATTTAATATATATATATATATATATATATATATATATATATATATATATATATATATACAATGAAAAAAATTATTTATTTATACATACTTTCACAAGAAACAAGATATAACATTTCAAGTTTTAACTCTCAAAGGTGAATTTTAACTGATAAGAAGAAAATCTGTTTGTGAGATGGATGACCTTGAATTGTTTTCACTAGCATGTCTATTTGGGGTTGTATTTTAGTAAAGGCACAGCGCAAGTCATTAGCAACATCAAGTTTGTTCTTTTATCTTGTTTGTATTTCAACAAGTGCTGAAAATGCGTTTTCACACAAGTAGGAGTTTGAAAAAGGCAAGTATAAACGAAAAGATGCATGTGCTACACTTTCAAGTGTTTTATCCAAAATGAAGATTTGTTCATAGCGGTGATGTTGCCACATTGTACGGCAAACATTCGTTTTGCGACACTTTTGTACTTTTATTCTTTTCAAGCTGTCATGTTAATTTAATTTCAAGTTTACAAAAGTAACACAACATTTTCTTATTATTCTTTTATAAATGTATACATTTCATTTAAATTTTCTGAACATCATGGTCAATAAAAACTATATAAAAAAAAATTGAGGTGTAAATTTAGTTTTAAATTTTAATAAATTATGTAGGTACTTTAATTTTAACTAAATGAAAAATTGTCTTACTATATTGAAACTGGTTTCACGCTCTCTGACTTGCCTTCACGCTCCCCCATAGGGGGGTGGAACCCCCAGTTTGGGAACCAATGCTCTAAACCGGAATACATAGCGATTGTGAATATTCTGTTGACAAACGCTAGTGTATTGTATTTAGAATAAGTTCTACATATAGGAAAAACGTAACATCCTTCCCAAGTTGTGGTCGCCCCAATATAACATGTTTCAAATCAATACCGTGCATTGAAAAGCATAGGGAAGTGAACTAAAATTTGAATTCCGTAATTAGTGTTGAATTAAAATAATAATTTTAAAAGTCCCAACATTTTTTTGAAAATTAGGATGCTTATAGGCTGATTTTAAACACACCTAAATCATGGTCAATTTAGCCAGTCCAATCTCTGGATATAATGTGTGTTGGAGGACATTTTATTTTGAAGTATATATATGGCAATGGGCAGTTTAATGCCTTCCGGGTTCGAATTTCGGAGTCGCGATTTTCACTATACGCTTTTTACAGGACTCGTACATTAGTAATGGAAATGTATTGATTTACTGTAGTCCTAAATAGTTTTGCTTCAAACATAAACAAGCAGCCAAAATATCCAAAGGACAGGTAAAACGAATATACAGCTCTAATACTGGTTAAAGTTTCAACATAAAACCACGTACTAAACAAATCCGCGTATTAAAAGGGAATTAAAAATGTATACACATATAGGCTACACCATTATAGTGCTCTAAACGATTTACAACATTATAGTGCATTAATGTCTAACAATATGTAGTTTTAAATAGATAAAATTATAGCTCCATACTTTATTACATGTTTCGCATTGTAATATAGCGCAACTTATCAATTTTATCAATTAAAAATAAATTACGATCACTTATCCTATTTTCAGGCGAACTTAACCTAATCTATTGCCCACTTTAAATGAGGTTTATGCAGCGGTATTATAAGCAACAGTAATAAAGCAATGTGAGAATACATTATTTATGTGAAGAAACAAAGCCCTCATAATCACAGGTTTAATAAGGAAAGACCAGTTTATTCTTTGTTTAACATTCCAGAGATACGTAGCCTACATACTGTGTAACTTATACAATTGTATGTCAGTTAATATGCTAACTGAAACCTAGCCTTTTTCCTTTTAAAGATAGTAAACTTTTAATTTCTGTGCAATAAACAGAAATTTACGTTTATGAAAACCAAAATTAACAAAAAAAGAGAAGGTAGATGAGATTTCGAGAGCAATAAAATAGTTATTTTATATTGGACTCAACCTATTACCCTTCGAAAATAACGTTAAAGATAGTGAAATAAATGTAAACGTCTTATTGATGTTTCATTGTATAAAGAGATATATAAAGCTGTGATAAAGTTTATGTAAAGCAGTGGTAAGAATATTTAAATGTTTCCATATATTAAGGTTAAAGTAATTGCTGGTTCGCATCTACGCTTGGCCAGGAAGCGTCCGCGGTGTACATGTGTCGGAGCCTGTGCACAGTATTACGAGTTCTCGACTGATACCCATCCTAAGGAAGAAACTATGGGGCCCAGAGTACCGGGGGTTGGAAATAATCGAAAGTGATCCATGAATGTACCCGTTCTCATAGTCTCGCCCGTAACACCTAACAAGATGGTAACGCATAAAATCACTTTATGGAAAACCAACAAATGTCTAACCAGTTGAGGGGGAAAGGCGCCGTGAAGTTTCTCCGATCGTGCCTAGTGAAGTAGGTAACGAGAAGAAAGATGTGGTATCAAGAACTCCTAAACTACCACCTATGTATCTCATTGTATTTTTCACTGAAGAAGGAAAATATATTTCGAAGGAGTTGCCGCTTCTGATCCAAATTGCGATAGTTGGATGTGCAACAAGTTTTGACTCTTCCTTAAGGAATTTACAGAATAGAACACGGCTGTTAGCGGCTAGTAATTTAAACCAAGCCCAATCTTTACTGAAGCTGACCTCCTTATTTGATCAGGTAAAGGTTGCCGTGGCTCCCCAAAGGAAGTAATAACATTACCTCTTTTTTATCCGTGAGGACGAGATTAAAAAAGTGCTAGCATCGGAAGGAGTAACGAATGTAGTTCAGATAATGAGGACGGGAAAGTGTCAATGAATCCCAACAGCCTCTCTGATTCTCACTTTCGAGAAACCATATACCCCGGAATATCTACATGTGGGCTACCAACGACTTTCTGTCAGGTCCTATGTTTCCAATCCTCGCCGATTCTACAAATGGCAACGCTTTGGACACGTAAGCTCTTCATGTTCTAAGCCAGAGGTTTGCGGCCAGAGTGAATATGAAGGTCATACAGACAAAGATTGCACAGAGGCTCTAAAGTGCCCTAACTGTGCTGCTGATCATCCTGCTCAATCCAACTGTCCAAAGTTTAAGGAGGAGGAAGAGATCCTCAGTATAATGGCCAAGGAAAAGACATCCTTTCCAGAAACAAGGAAAAAGTATAGGTCCACGCAACCTAGACTTGCTGTAAAATCCTGTGCATCGCACAATTTCCATCTAAGGGAGTGTTCAGATCACAGATAGGATCTCGTTTTATAAAATCGAGCTAGAGGTGCCGATGCCGTTTCCGTGAACTTAATAACTCCCTTACAAGCAGAAGCAATTCAAACAGCTGTTCCATACAAGCTCACTCTGCTGTGTCTACTTTCCACCAAGTGATAACCTGCAAAAGAGAGACCTTGTAGGCCTTATACACCAGTTACCCACTCCGTCTTTCCTGGTGGATGATTTTAACGCCCACCACGTTTCATGGGGTTCACCAGAATGCAACTAACGAGGGAATCTGGTTGAGACTATCAGATCAGAACTGGATTTATACTTGCTTAGTGACGATTGTTCGACACATTTAGCAGACAGCTGAAGGATGGACAGCTGTTGACTTGTCAATGTGCAGTCCTGCTTTGGCTAGGTCATTTTTGACATGGTTAGTTTTACCTGAGCCGTATAGTACCGATCATATTCCTATTGAGATCTCTTTGTGGGTCTCCCAGTTGTGTTCGACATCCCCGTTGGATTTTGAAAACGCCAACTGGGAACCGTTTTCACAAGATTTTGAATCACTGGACATAGATGATCTGACTCCTACTGATAACATTGTAAATTCATTTACAAAAACTGTTTTAAATGCCGTGGGAAAGGCAATTCCGAAAACATCACCCAAACCACGACGATCACCTGTTTCGTGGTGGAATGATGAGTGCTCTGAAATCCTTCGTTCACAAGAAAAGCATTAAACAGGATCACTGTTTGGCTTGGAAAACTATAAGATCCTCTGTGCGATAGCCAGGAGAATTTTTAGGCAGAGTGGATGTAAATCATGGTCACAGTAAATTAGCACTATTTCAGGAGCAATAGCTCCATCTACAGTATGAAAGAAATTACTATACAAGGTAATTTTCATTAAAAATTACTCGAATAACAAGTATTTCCGTATACGTCTAGGAGACATATTATAGTCGCTATGAATTAGAGAATGGTGTACCGCAGGGTAGCGTTCTGAGTGGGACACTGTTTGCCATTGCCATTAACAGCGTCACTTCAAACAGTCTCTGGTCCACTGTTCCCTGTTTGTGGACGACATTTGTATATATGCGGCCGCTAGAAGTATGGCTACAGTGGAAAGGTCTTTTCAATTAGTCATTAATAGACTACAAGAATGAACCAAATCTACGGGCTTCAAGTTTTAGGTTTTAGTCGTCGCAGGCAACACCAGGAGCCTATCCTTTATCTTGACCGCGACTTCAGACCACTGATAGTGTGAGATTTTTGGGCCTTTTATTAGATAAAAGACTTTCATGGATCCCACATCTGCGTGATTTGAGGATTCGATGTGGCAAGATACTGGATATGTTGAGAGTCCTTAGTGGTAGGATTAGAGAGCGGACAGAAACTGTATGGTCCAATTCTATTACGCCGTCGTAAGATCGCGCATAGACTACGGCTGTATAGCCTATTTATCAGCTCGATCTACGATTCTGAAACTCCTGGATTCAATACATCACGCTGGCCTTAGACTTGCTACTGGCGCTTTTAGATCAAGCCCAATCTCCAGTCTTCTCGTTGAGGCTGGAGAATCATCTCTTTCGTGGTGACGTCAAATGCTATAAATATCATATTACCCTACTCTTAGAAGTAAACCAAACAATCCGGCATTCAAGATAGTTTTCCATAACGCCCTTGAAGATGGTTACGATTTGCGTTACGCTCGACAGCTCCCTTCGGCATAAGGACGTCATGCATACTTAACAACTAGAATTTACAACTACCTCCTATATTCGAACGGTCATTGTGCTACACCCCTCCTTAGACAATAAAAATAACAAATATTAACTTCTCATTCCCGGCTAGCTGACCTGAGCAACCGGGCGGGTCCACACGTGGCGGATAGTGGGACGGCCTACAGATATGTAGGTTACCTGTGAATAAGGATCCCGGAAGGTTTCTGAATAAGCAGGCCTGGACCAAGGCAATGTTTCAAAGGTGAGGAATTATCCCTCCTCGTCAGTCAACCGGTTGGGTGTGGTAGAAATAACTGCTCTGATTGGGGAGACTGGGGTAGTTGGGAATTAGTAGTTGGGGTAGTTGGGGAGTATGGGCGGGAAACTACCCTAACGACACAGTTGTAAAAAAGAGAGTAAAGCAGGCTGTTCGCTCCATGAGCAACAGTTAATAATGTCCTGAACTTGAGGTGTGCTTCAAGGTCAGTGACTGAATACCCAATCCAAGGTGGAAGGCATCGTGCCGAAAGATGAATGGCTGCAGGGTATAAAATGCAGTCGCACACGATCCTCTTGAGGAACCAGACAAAACCTCATTGTATGTTGTCTTGCCAGGGCAGTGGGGGCTCTGCTCTGGTCGACCGTTATTTCCCCCATACTCGTGGGACGTTAATGGACCATAAAAATAAAACAATTGATTTTGAGACTACACAGACAGCGGGAGCCAATAAGACGACAAACCGTGAGTCTGCAGCAGATGTGTCAACGGCAACCATCACTGGGGGTGCGGGGGCGGCTGTCAAGCTGCCGACTGCAGAAACCGGTGAAGTGGCTGTAGAGTTGAGCACGCTGTCTTTACGGAGAAAGCGTATGAGTGGAGCGGTCAAAAGGCGGCTTCGAAGAGAACAGGCGAGAGCAGCGGGAGGGCCAATAATCCTGAAAAAAACGAAGGGGAGGCCAAAACTGAGCCGAGCCTGTCAAAGTCCAGGGCTTGGATGTTGTGAGGAGGGAGGTGCAACAGGGAAGCAATCAACCCTGTTGGAAGAAAGAAGAAAGTGAAGCTGGGACAAGGGGGGGGATGCTGCAGTGTCTTCGTGCACATACGGCGATACCCTTCGGCAAAAGCTAGCAATTGTCCCAGTTAGTTACCCAGAGAGACAACTCTCGGAAGAGATAGCGTTGGAGCTGGAGGAGCTGTTCTTCTCGGAACTGCTGTCCGCTGAGTCGGAGAGTGGGGACAGAGGGTTCAGGACAGCATACTTAGAGAGGGGGGCTCTAAATGTCGTATGCTCCTCACGGGAGAGCCTGGAGGGGGTCCTTCGGGTCCTGCCAAGCTTCACCCTGAGTGAGGGGGTAAAGTTGAGGGCAGGGCCACCCAAGGAGATCTTTTGCATTGCAAAGGTTTCAATGTGGGTGCCCAAACCCTACAATGACAAGGAGCCGGAAGAGATCCTGAAGGTGGTCAAAACCCAGAACCCTGTGATAGTTCAGGATACTTGGAAGGTGATTGTTAGGAAAAGGGAGGATGCAGGTCTTACCCTGATCCTGTATATAGGAGAGGGCTCCCTTAGGGCACTGCGGAACAACAACCTGAGGGTGAACGTGGGGCTGAGACAGGCCACGTTCAAGGTGATCTCTAGTCCTGGGGCTGCTCTACGGGCCCAGGCAACTGCGAAGTAAGCAGAAAAATGATCAAGATCCTTCAAGTGAACCTACAGCATAGCAGGGCGGCTAGTACTGTCGTGTATAGGATACTGGACAGGAAAGAGGTGGACTTGGTTCTCATCCAGGAGCCATGGATTTCTGGAGGAAGAATATGCGGGCTGGCGACATCTGGAGGTAAGTTGTTATATGATAAGGACTCCGGTGTTCCCAGGACGTGTATCCTGGTTAGGAGGGGGTCGAGTGCTTTTGTACTAACGGATTTCTGCTGCAGGAACTTGATAGCAGTGATGGTGGAGCTGCGGGGGGAGGGGAGAATGAAGAGGCTGAACCTGGCCACGGCATATCTTCCCTTTGACTACGCGGGGGATCTACCAACACATGAGCTGAGGAGGCTGGTCGAGCACTGCGGGGCTGTGGATGAGGAGCTGCTGGTGGGGATGGATGCTAACTCCCATCACACTTCGTGGGGAAGTACAGGTACCAACACTAGAGGTGAGGAACTTTTAGCTTATCTTAGCTCTAAGAATTTACTAGTCTTAAATCAGGGGGAAGAGCCGACGTTTGTCACTAGGGCCAGGCAGGAGGTCCTGGACATTAGGTGGCATCGAACCAGATGGCTAGATATGTATCAAACTGGCATGTGTCGGATGAACCGTCTTCTTCTGACCAGACATATTAGGTATGATATCTCCCTCAATCCAGCCATGCTTCGGCCAACCAGGGATCCAAGAAGAACAGACTGGGACTCCTACAGGAGGGACCTGGGCGTTCGGATTGAGGAGGCTGGATTGGAGTATGGCGGGAGGAGAGAGCTAGAAGACTCTGCCACATTGGTTGGCGAGGCTATAGTAGAATCCTTTACTGATAACTGCCCTCTCAGTGAGGGGAGAAAAGTAGGGGATCCGCAACGGTGGAACAAGAAGCTAGCCAAACTTCGGAAGACCACCAGGAGACTCTTTAATAGAGTAAAAAAGAACGGGGAGTGGGACCAGTATAGGAAAACACTAACCGAATACAACAGGGCAATTAGAGAAGCACGTAGGAAGTCCTGGAAGGAGTTTTGTCAAGAGATTGATAAAACTCGAGAAGGGGCACGACTGTAAAAAGTGCTCTCTAAGGACCCAGTTAACCCGGTGAAGATGCTAAGAACCCCACTGGGAAATATAACAAAAACGGCAGGGGAAAATGTGGAAGAATTAATCAGAACACATTTCCCTTCCAGTACTCTGAGGAAACTTGGGGGAGCAGACACTGAACCAGTTGCCAAACTCTCCACAAGACGTGGTAAGAGGGAGGACTGGGAAGTGGCAAGGAGGATAGTAACTCCACAAAGGGTAAGATGGGCTATTGGCACATTTAAACCCTACAAATCTCCAGGTCCAGATGGGATCTATCCTGTGCTGCTGCAGCAGGGAATGGATATGCTGGTGCTGGTAATCACTAAATTATATATAGGTTAAGCATTGCTCTAGGGCATGTGCCGGCAGCCTGGAAATCTGGTAAGGTGGTCTTTATACCTAAGCCCACCGGTAACCAATCGGAAGGGAAAGGATACAGACCTATTACACAAATGTCCTTTGTTCTTAAGGGACTTGAAAAACTGGTTGATAGGCATATAAGTGGGGGGGGGGGGGTTCTTTGGCCATAAAACCACTGCATTGGAACCAGTATGCTTATCAACCGGGGAAATCCTGCGAGGGAGCTCTCCATCAAGTGGTTGGTAGGATTGAGCAAATGATCGCTAAGAAAGGTTGTGCCATAGGTGCCTTCCTCGACATTGAAGGGGCATTCAATAATCCCTCAGTGGAGACGATGGTAAGTGGTACAAGACGTCATGGAGTGGATGCGACCACTTGTGGTTGGATAAGTTTCATGTTAACAAACAGAAGCCTTTCTGTAGAGGTGGCAGGGGAGGTCAGAAGGGCGGAGACAAGTCTGGGCTGTGCACAGGGGGGGGGGGTTCTCTCTCCTCTGTTGTGGTGCCTAGTGGTTGACAACCTTATTGAGCTCCTGAATGAACAGGGGTACTTCTGTCTAGGATATGCGGACGACATAGTTGTTCTGATCCTGGGCAGATTCCCTGATACAGTCCTTGAGGTAATCAGAAATCCTCTACGACTGATTGAAGAGTGGTGTAATAAGGAGAACCTTAGGGTAAATCCGAAAAAGACTGCTCTTATTAACTTCACCAGTCAGCGAAAAGATCTGACGACCAGGATGCCTCGCTTGTTTGGTGAATACCTTGAATTTGTGGGGGAGGTGAAATACCTGGGAGTTACTCTGGACAGGAAACTCACCTGGAACCCACATCTTGAGAGGACGTTTAACAGGGCCAAAAGGGCACTGATGACTGTGAGAAGAATGGTGGGTAAGAAATGGGGACTGAAGCCATCAATGATACACTGGATGTATCTGAGGGTGATAAGACCTATGATTACCTATGGAGCTCTGGTGTGGTGGACAAAGGCCAACCAGGCACAGACAAGGAGCTAAACTGAGCTGGCTAAAATTGGGCTGGCGGCATGGAGATTGCGCAACTCGAACAACTGGGCTAACCTCCCAGATGTTTCGGGATATATGAGTATCGAGTGCGTGGTCAAAGAACCCGTCTTGGAAATGGGCAGCGACCACATTACTCGAACGTTTGCACCTGACCAGGTTCACCAAACTATGATGGAATGGTCAGGGACATTAACATCGGGAGCTCAGATCTGGTACACAGATGGCTCCAAGATGGACTTCGGCACTGGAGCGGGGGTGTATTGTAAAAACCCAAGGGTAAAACTAGTTTTTTCCTTGGGGAGGCATACCTCTGTCTTTCAGGACGAAATATATGCTATAAATGCCTGTCTGGAAGAGATAGCGAGAAGGGGAACACACGAGACCCGGATTGCTATTTTATCCGACAGTCAGGCACCAATTAAGGCACTAAACGGACATGTGGTCACCTCGGCCATAGTCAGGGAGTGCCTAAATAACCTACAAGCCCTGGCAAGGTACAATCAAATCAAGATAGGTTGGGTGCCAGGGCACAGGGGAATACTTGGAACTGAAGCCGCAGATGCGCTGGCCAGAGAGGGGTCTTCGACTCCCCTGATTGAACCGGAGCCTGCGGTAGGTATTTCCAAATCCATGGTCAAGATGGCAGTGCGAGGTGGATGGCTGAAAGACACTGTGAGCACTGGATCAGGGCTGAAGGGATGAGACACAGTAAGCTAACCCTTAGGAAACCTTCCTTGGGGCTGCAGAACCGTCTCATCTATCTGTCTAGGCAGGAATTGAGGATAGCCACAGGTCTACTCACGGGACACGGTGGACTAAGGAAACATCTGCATAAAATGGGTATCTACAAAGATGAACCGGTGTGCAGATTATGCGGGCAGGAACTGGAGACTGCCACACACATTATTTATATTTACAGATGTGAAGTACTTGCTGAGAGGCGCTTCAACCTCTTTGGTGATGGAACGGCTCTGGTGGATGCTGAAGGTAAAACACTAGTCAGGAAACTCCTAAACCTGGTAAGAGGGAAGGGGCTATTTGACTAGATCAGGAAGGTAAGTACAATATACCTTAAGGTAGCAGTGCTTCGGGCAGTTTAAACCCGCTCCCAAGTTTATAAAAAAAAAAAACTGCTCATTGACCAAGCATATAAAACATAACACTCCCAATATTTTCTATCCCCAGGATTTCAAGGAATTCTGTAGAACCTACCAAAACAGTGTGAACATTTTCACTGATGGTTCGAGACTGGATAATGATGTAGGATGCTCATTTTATGTATCAGGACTCACCTACACCTACGGATTGCCCTCAGCCTGCAGTGTTTTTACAGCAGTCTTTTGCCCTTTTCCAATCTTTAACTCTATTCCATCTGTGTCATCTCATCACCTTTTGTGTTCCGATTCCAAAAGCGCTCTTCAGGCGATTTAGGGTATGTACTCTAAGAACCCTTTAGTTGGAGACATCCTGTACTCAATACACATTCTCCATTTATGGGGTGTTGGGGTTACATTTCGGTGGGTGCCTGTCACTGCAGAATAATCGGAAACACAAAAGCAAATGAAGCCGCAAAATTGGCTACAAGTATGGTGCCATCGACATAACGGGTCATGGGATCGGATTTTCTATGCAAAGTTAAAGTGCAGTATTTCTTACTTAAAACTAAAAATGGAAACAAAATGAAGGAAATCAAGAACACCGTCCGACCATGGAGGTCTTCGGTTCAATCGTAGAGAGAAAGTGTTGTTTGTTCGTCTTCGCATTAGCCACTCTTTGTTAACGCATGGGTGAGAGATGCAACACGAAGAACCCCCACTGTGTCAGTTTTGTGGAGCTAATGATCGTTATATTACAATCGTGATAATAGTGAAGCATATTCTGCTTGATTATGACGAGTTGACCGATTTGTATATACGTTACGATCTTCAAGGTAGTTTAAAAGTGGTTTTACGGGACGATATCACGGCTATCGACCATGGCACCACCTTCTTACGCCACCTAAATCTATTTAATAATATTTAAAATCTTGTTTATTTAGTTCCAGTAAGATTAATTTAGAATTAGACAATTTTATTCCTTTACTTCTTTTTAGTTTTAGTTTACTCATTTTAGAATTAGTTTTAATTAATTATTATAATTTTAGTTTATTTTCAATTTATTTACTGAAAATAACTGCTCACATTCTATTAGTAGTTTAAATTTTATAAATAGTTGTAGGTAAACATAAACCAATTATTCTTGACGATAATAACATTATTGGTTTTTTGCCGAAAACAAAAACCTGGACAGTGTTTCTGGGAAGTACTCTGTCTGTATTAACTTATTCCCTGTTTATAAAAACTAGGTTATGGCTTAGGTTTAATCGATCCTCTACGTAGCAATTATTAGATTTTTCTAATTTAATATTGAACTCATGGCTTTTATTCTCAAACAGTATCTGGTACAGTGAAAACTGCTTAGAAACCCGTTAAATGATTACAGTTATAAAATACTGATGTAACTTGGTTTTCCTTTTGTTATTAGGAATTTACAAATTGTATTTAATTATTTAAAATTAATTCGTGTTATGGAAAGCTACAGTTCATTATGAGTTGACAGAGCAATAGATTTTCCCAACGATCATATGTGAGTCGTCAGTCCTATGATACTGGAATATCACTATGTACGCAGAAAACTACTTTCCCCTATTTCTCTCACATCCGAGCTCAATATTACGTTTTACCGTACAAGAATGCCGTACTTAAAGCTGAAGATCAATGCCGTTCTTTAGATCAATGCGATTTTACCATACTTTAATGCTGAAGATCAATGCAAATAAATACGGTTGCAAATATTGATTAAAGAAGAGCTTTGTGGTCGATGCTCTAGGAGATTTTAAGTTACAACAATGATAAACAAAACACACACAAAGAAGGGAAAAAACAATGCTAAGGTTAAAATCAGACAAAACATTATAAAAAAAGGAAATTGGAAAGCGAAAACCTGATTGTATTAAAGAAATCTAGGCAGTGGAAGAAAAAAAAGAGAGCATGAATAATAACGTCTCAGTTATATTCTTCTAAGATATAAATAATGAAATGTGTAAGAAGAAATAACGTGTGAAAGATACAAAGCTATTATTAGAAATAAATGTGAAAGCTGCCTCATACAATACCACGCTTTCAATCTGATTTATTAGAAGACAGTACCCTGTCTTGTAATGGACCTGAAGTATATGTTGACAGAATTGGTACTATAAGAAACAAACACTTACAAAAGAAATAAGCAACTTGTCCGGGAATCACATAGTTTAAAACAAGAAACCCACGCATCTCGGTCACCCAATCATTGCCTAGGTTGCAAGATCATTTTTTTAAATGACTGTTAGATATAACAACTTTGGCCAACGACATCCTGATGCCATTCTCTACTTCTTCTGGTCATAATGGTCACACGTCGGTTTTTGAAGGTCATCTGCCTTCACTAAAACTCAGAATCCTGGCATTCGCGCACGTGGTCAGTCACACAGTCAGAAGCAACGTGATGAAGTCACGTTTTAAGTAGCCCTAAATTTGGAAGTCATTTTTATCTTTTTATAAAAACTGCTCCTCATCTGTGAAAAGATTCAAATATTCTCAGAACTATTTATCCATTTTCTTCCCAGTTAAATAATGTACAATAAGGTGAGGGAAATTAAAGATACCCTTATGGGATATCCCCATGTTCGTCCATGGAGATTATCTATTCGTTTGAAATGAGATGACAAGAGAAAATCTCGTGTTTCTTTCTCGTGTTGTGGTAGAGAGGGTGTATGGTCTTCGAGTCGGTCAGTGTGGTTAATTCAGGCTCGATGAGTGCCTATTGGAGGTACCTCATAGTGGAGCATATATATATATATATATAGCTTGTATGTGATGGTTTCACCGATGTTCGTGATTTTTAAGGTAGTTTAAAGGTGGTATAGGAAAGCGATTATTGTCCGTGTTATCGCCTTTTTGCGTTCCCTAAATAAATTTAATAAAATTTAGTCCTTTCATTTGCCTTTTCAATTATAATATTTCGTTTTATTCTATAATGTTACTTACGCGTTTGTGCCAGTATCTTCGGTTTTCCCTTTATTATTTCTTTAGATCTATTCATTGAGTATTTATTCTAGTGATCAATGGGAATATTTTTGTTTTAATTTCGAGTTATAGTTTTTAATTTAATATATTTTGCTAACTTTTTATTTAAAAAAATACCATTTTTTAAAAATTGGATTTGGCAAAATACAGCTGAGTAGACATAAAAATGTAATCATAAATTAAAATTTTCGCAGTGGTATCTGAATTTTGCTGAAATATGTTTGTTAAATTCTACTTAGGCCTATATGTAGGTAAACACGCATTTTATGTTACCAATTGGTAAACACCTGTGTATACCAAACGGACTGTTTTCTTTGGGATGTGAGCTGTAATTAATGGAATTAATACGCTATAATGGTGGATGCGAAACTTGTGCCTACAAACACCGGATTTCCGCCGACTGTCCATCAGCCTATTCCGAGAGATTTTCGTCAACACAAACACGCCATTCATTATAACTGTTTCAACAAACGATCATAATGCGTGGGCCAGATAAGCCATTTGTAACTCTTATTGTCGGCCTTGAGTTCAGACAATGGTCGACACTTGTAAACAATTTTAAAATTTGATTGTGATTTTCGAAATTATCAGGCGCATTGACATATGTACGAAATCAGTTCACAAAAATCAGACTACTTCTGTTTATTGTGGATTACTGAGTTCCAGAGATTGTGTCATGCCACAGATGAGACAGATGTTCAGCTGTAGTGCCAGGGTTCACAAAAATCAGGATTAACTATTCTAGTTATGTTACTGAGAAAATAAAATCATAATAAAGTAAAATTAGTTTTTCTCGGCATTATTTTTAAAGTATAATTTTCAATAAACTCTACAGAACTTGGGGAGAATATTCCTGACTTGGGGATTAAAGAGCAGTTTCTTGAGTAATGTAGTTTGTTGGGGGTTTTATCTGTTACCTAGCTTGCTGAAGACATTCTACTGTATATTTTATAGACTTATAACTCCTTCAACGCTTATTGAGTCTCAACATTTTAAAAATTGCCTTTTAATTTTAAATTTTACAACGGTAAGTAGGCCTACTAGAAGAAACTCAAAACTCACTAATCACTATTTAACAGAGAGGCTTGAATAAACTGTGTGTATAAGCCATGACTGATGAAAACAACTACTTCAGCAAAACTAGTGTTTTTTTTTTTTTGGAAACTAGTAGTTTATCAGTATTAAGTCTAAATTTAATTTAGCTTTTACCTCTTGAAATAGGTCTCACTATATACATTCTAACAAACTATGTAGCTAAATTTACTTTACGGTGTTAAAAAAAATATATTTAACTTTTGGAGTAGCCCTTACATTGAAAAAAATCACGCTGAGATTTTAAATACTTGTGAGATTAAGGAGGTGAAAAGTTGTAATCCCAGAGGTGTGTAATATTTGCCCCAGCGCACCGATGCCGTTGGAAGGAGAATACAGGAGGTTTCTCCATTCCAATTTATTATAATTGTTCAATTTAAATAATAATATTATTTGATATTCAATTGACCTAAAATAAATTAAATTAATAGGACTAAATTTGTAACAAAATTTGAAAATCGCTAGTTCAGAATAAGAAAAAAATTAAACGCTTCTAAGGACAAAACTAAACTTTCTTCTTGTATCCAGACGTTTAATAACATTTTACAATTATTTATAATTTAATTACAGCATATTCAATTCGAAAGAAAACTCTTCGCTAAAAATCTATAAAATGTGTTCCAAAGATCTATTTTCATAGAGTACATAAAAATGCCGCACTCATTGGAGCGCTAAATTCAATTACGGGATACATTTTATGTTCGACTTACCACTTTAACTATAAACACCGCTAATGATCGAACCTAACCGAAGAAGCACGATTCAAGTTATTAGTATTTATATTATGCATTTTGGGCGATAAAATATAATTAAATAAAACGCGGGGTAATATCTCACGGGTGATTTCGCAACGATATCGTAACAAATTTCCCCGAATGAATAACGATCATTTTATAGGCAATAATAACACACGCCTACTGATTGGGATGTAAGTTACGGGCGTGATGGGCCGCTTTCCTGACAGATGCGCTGTTTTACGATACGAATGCGCGCCATAAGTTGCAAGTAACGAGACGCTGTAACGTGTAGCTAGAGACGGCCGTCTTCAGCGTAGGTACCATTAATCCTAAACTGTGTTGCGGTGGTTAGCCGTTGTTGTATACGGAACCGGCTTTTATATTTCACTTAAATTCTTTGTTGCTTGAAAATTATCTCTACAGCTACTAGGATATTAGTTTTATAAAAGAAAACTCACTGTAGTCATTGATGAAGATATTACATCAATCTAATTCGGTTTAGCTCAACAAAGAAATGTTAAGAGCTTAGATTTTTTCAAACAAACTGTTTCGAGAACATGATTCATATTCAGTCTACTACTAATAATATCACAATAAAATATTGTAAAGAACCCTAATACCACAGAAATAACCAAAAATAACAATATAAAACACGTTACTTAAGATTAACCCATAAGGGTTTAATCTTGAGTAACTTGTTTCATTTGTAGGGTTTAATCTTGAGTAACTTGTTTCATTTGTAGGGTTTAATCTTGAGTAACGTGTTTCATTTGTAGGGTTTAATCTTGTGTAACTTGTTTCATTTGTAGGGTTTAATCTTCAGTAAGTTGTTTTATTTGTAGGGTTTAATCTTAAATAACTTGTTTTATTTGTAGGGTTTAATCTTGAGTAACTTGTTTTATTTGTAGGGTTTAATCTTGAGTAACTTGTTTTATTTGTAGGGTTTAATCTTAAATAACTTGTTTTATTTGTAGGGTTTAATCTTAAATAACTTGTTTTATTTGTAGGGTTTAATCTTGAGTAACTTGTTTTATTTGTAGGGTTTAATCTTGAGTAACTTGTTTTATTTGTAGGGTTTAATCTTAAATAACTTGTTTTATTTGTAGGGTTTAATCTTAAATAACTTGTTTTATTTGTAGGGTTTAATCTTGAGTAACTTGTTTTATTTGTAGGGTTTAATCTTGAGTAACTTGTTTTATTTGTAGGGTTTAATCTTAAATAACTTGTTTTATTTGTAGGGTTTAATCTTAAATAACTTGTTTTATTTGTAGGGTTTAATCTTGAGTAACTTGTTTTATTTGTAGGGTTTAATCTTGAGTAACTTGTTTTATTTGTAGGGTTTAATCTTAAATAACTTGTTTTATTTGTAGGGTTTAATCTTGAGTAACTTGTTTCATTTGTAGGGTTTAATCTTGAGTAACTTGTTTCATTTGTAGGGTTTAATCTTAAATAACTTGTTTTATTTGTAGGGTTTAATCTTGAGTAACTTGTTTTATTTGTAGGGTTTAATCTTGAATAATTTGTTTCATTTGTAGGGTTTAATCTTGAGTAATTTGTTTTATTTGTAGGGTTTAATCTTGAGTAACTTGTTTTATTTGTAGGATTTAATCTTAAATATCTTGTTTTATTTATAGGGTTTAATCTTGAGTAACTTGTTTTATTTGTAGGGTTTAATCTTGAGTAACTTGTTTCATTTGTAGGGTTTAATCTTAAATAACTTGTTTTATTTGTAGGGTTTAATCTTGAGTAACTTGTTTTATTTGTAGGGTTTAATCTTGAGTAATTTGTTTCATTTGTAGGGTTTAATCTTGAGTAACTTGTTTTATTTGTAGGGTTTAATCTTGAGTAACTTGTTTCATTTGTAGGGTTTAATCTTGAGAAATTTGTTTTATTTGTAGGGTTTAGTCTTAAGTAATTTGTTTCATTTGTATGGTTTAAGCTTAAATAACTTGTTTTATTTGTAGGGTTTAATCTTAAATAACTTGTTTTATTTGTAGGGTTTAATCATAAGTAACTTGTTTCATTTGTAGGGTTTAATCTTGAGTAATTTGTTTCATTTGTAGGGTTTAATCTTGAGTAACTTGTTTCATTTGTAGGGTTTAATCTTGAGTAACTTGTTTTATTTGTAGGGTTTAATCTTGAGTAACTTGTTTTATTTGTAGGGTTTAATCTTAAGTAACTTGTTTTATTTGTAGGGTTTAATCTTGAGTAACTTGTTTTATTTGTAGGGTTTAATCTTGAGTAACTTGTTTCATTTGTAGGGTTTAATCTTAAATAACTTGTTTTATTTGTAGGGTTTAATCTTGAGTAACTTGTTTTATTTGTAGGGTTTAATCTTGAGTAATTTGTTTCATTTGTAGGGTTTAATCTTGAGTAACTTGTTTTATTTGTAGGGTTTAATCTTGAGTAACTTGTTTCATTTGTAGGGTTTAATCTTGAGTAATTTGTTTTATTTGTAGGGTTTAGTCTTAAGTAATTTGTTTCATTTGTATGGTTTAAGCTTAAATAACTTGTTTTATTTGTAGGGTTTAATCTTAAATAACTCTTTTTATTTGTAGGGTTTAATCTTGAGTAACTTGTTTCATTTGTAGGGTTTAATCTTGAGTAATTTGTTTTATTTGTAGGGTTTATTCTTAAATAACTTGTTTTATTTGTAGGGTTTAATCTTGAGTAACTTGTTTTATTTGTAGGGTTTAATATTAAATAGCTTGTTTTATTTGTAGGGTTTATTCTTGAGTAACTTGTTTCATTTGTAGGGTTTAATCTTGAGTAACTTGTTTCATTTGTAGGGTTTAATCTTAAATAACTTGTTTTATTTGTAGGGTTTAATCTTAAATAACTTGTTTTATTTGTAGGGTTTAATCTTGAGTAACTTGTTTTATTTGTAGGGTTTATTCTTGAGTAACTTGTTTCATTTGTAGGGTTTAATCTTAAATAACTTGTTTTATTTGTAGGTTTTAATCTTGAGTAACTTGTTTTATTTGTAGGGTTTACTCTTGAGTAATTTGTTTCATTTGTAGGGTTTAATCTTGAGTAACTTGTTTTATTTGTAGGGTTTAATCTTGAGTAACTTGTTTTATTTGTAGGGTTTAATCTTAAATAACATGTTTTATTTGTAGGGTTTAATCTTGAGTAACTTGTTTCATTTGTAGGGTTTAATCTTAAGTAACTTGTTTTATTTGTATGGTTTAATCTTGATTAACTAGTTTCATTTGTAGGGTTTAATCTTAAATAACTTGTTTCATTTGTAGGGTTTAATCTTAAATAACTTGTTTTATTTGTAGGGTTTAATCTTGATTAACTAGTTTCATTTGCAGGGTTTAATCTTAAATAACTAGTTTCATTTGTAGGGTTTAATCTTAAGTAACTTGTTTCATTTCTAGGGTTTAATCTTAAATAACTTGTTTTATTTGTAGGGTTTAATCTTAAGTAACTTGTTTTATTTGTATGGTTTAATCTTGATTAACTAGTTTCATTTGTAGGGTTTAATCTTAAATAACTAGTTTCATTTGTAGGGTTTAATCTTAATCTTGGGTAACTTGTTTCATTTGTAGGGTTTAATCTTGAGTAACTTGTTTCATTTGTAGGGTTTAATCTTGAGTAACTTGTTTCATTTGTAGAGTTTAATCTTAAATAAGTTGTTTTATTTATAAGGGTTTAATCTTAAGTAACTTGTTTCATTTGTAGGGTTTAATCTTAAGTAACTTGTTTTATTTGTATGGTTTAATCTTGATTAACTAGTTTCATTTGTAGGGTTTAATCTTAAATAACTTGTTTTATTTGTAGGGTTTAATCTCAAGTAACTTGTTTTATTTGTAGGGTTTAATCTTAAATAACTAGTTTCATTTGTAGGGTTTAATCTTAATCTTGGGTAACTAGTTTCATTTGTAGGGTTTAATCTTAATCTTGGGTAACTTGTTTCATTTGTAGAGTTTAATCTTAAGTAAGTTGTTTCATTTATAAGGGTTTATTCTTAAGTAACTTGTTTTATTTGTAGGGTTTAATCTTAAATAACTAGTTTCATTTGTAGGGTTTAATCTTAATCTTGGGTAACTAGTTTCATTTGTAGGGTTTAATCTTAATCTTGGGTAACTTGTTTCATTTGTAGGGTTTAATCTTGAGTAACTTGTTTCATTTGTAGAGTTTAATCTTAAATAAGTTGTTTTATTTATAAGGGTTTATTCTTAAGTAACTTGTTTTATTTGTAGGGTTTCATTTTAAGTAACTTGTTTTATTTGTAGGGTTTAATGTGAAGTAACCTGTTTTATTTGTAGGGTTTAAACTTAAATAAATTGTTTTTTTGTAGGGATTAATCTTAGGTAACTTGTTTTATTTTCTATTTTTTATTATTTTTGTGGTATAGGGGTTCTTTCCAATATTTGCAATGTAATATATTGTACCACTGTGCTCTTGATATTGTATACTACTAATAAAATAAATTAAAAACATTTGACACCAGTTTCCTCTTTATTTGCTATGATGTCAAAGATTTTAAAGTTGAATGGCCAATGAAGAAATTTCTTGTCATACTACTTAGCCATAACCAATTAACCAACAATAATTCAATGTTAATTTTAAATGATTCAATTGAAATATATTAATTTGATTACATACAGAAAGAAGTAAGTTTTATGATGTTTTACTTGACTATCTACTTGAAAATGTATTATTTGACCAAAGATAAAATTCTTTATATACTCACCTTCATTTCTGTTAGGAATATTTCTATTTATTTGAGTACGTTTTTCTGCTTTTCCTAACATTACAATATTTTCCTCCGTTGACACGTTTCGGAAAGGCTCTATTTTCCAAACTTAAATCGTACTTTAGTTTTACTTAGAAGTATGCCTACGATTTAAGTTTTGAAAATGGCGTCAATCCTCAAAAGAGGAAAATATTGTAATGTTAGAAAAGGCAGAAAAATGTACTCAAACAAATAGAAATATTCCTAACAGAAATGAAGAAGAGTGTATTAACAATTTTACCGTTGGTCATTTCATACATCTTCAAGAAGATAGTCAAGTAAAAACATCATAAAACTGCTGTTCCCTTACTTTTCTACCTAATGTTAAAGCAATTGAACTGACTGTCTAGTTTGAGAGGTCTGTATTATATGTATATGCGTTGTGCTTGGTGTAATTGGTTATCACGTCATTGCTGCTCCCTTATTTACATCCCTTACTTTTCTACATAATATTATACAATTGAACTGTCTGTTTTGTTTGGGAGACCTATATTCTATGTACGTGCGTTGTGCTTGGTGTAATTGGGACCGAGTATTACGTCGCTTCTGCTCCCTTACATTTCTACATAATGTTAAAGCAATTGAACTGAGTGTCTAGTTTGCGAGGCCTGTATTGTATGTATGTGCGTTGCGCTTGGTGTAATTGGGACCGAGTATCAAGTCACTGCTGCTCCCTAACTTTCATCCCTTACTTTTCTACATATTATTAAAGCAATTGAACTGACTGTCTTGTTTGCGAGGCCTATATTCTATGTATGTGCGTTGTGCTTGGTGTAATTGGGTCCGAGTATCAAGTCACTGCTGCTCCCTAACTTTCATCCCTTACTTTTCTACATAATGTTAAAGCAATTGAACTGAGTGTCTAGTTTGGGAGACCTATATTCTATGTATGTTCGTTGCGCTTGGTGTAATTGGGACCGAGTATCACGTCGCTTCTGCTCCCTTACATTTCTACATACTGTTAAAGCAATTGAACTGAGTGTCTAGTTTGGGAGCCTGTATTGTATGTATGTGCGTTGTGCTTGGTGGGATTGGGACCGGGTATCACGTCGCGGCGGCCCAGGTAAATTACAGGGCGTCCGATCACAGTACGTGGGCACGTAACAAAGTTTTACATTCGGTTATTCTAACACGGATGACAACGTTTTCTCGCCGCTGCTCCCCTAAGTCGCACAACTGGTTGTGACAGTTAACGTTAGACTTACAAGGTTCTGTGGTGTTAGAATATAAACTAGGACTCGCGCTTTCACCCCAACTTATCAGTACTTGATGTCATATCTGCCCTCAAGTAAAGAGACATAGTTACATTTTAAACGGTTCATGGAGAATACATGTCTTCATCTTCTAGTTCTATGGCTCCCTAGTTCTAGTTCTCCCTACATCAATCCTTGTTACTCATTAAACGGTTCATAGACTATATATCTCCTCAACTTCTAGTTCTATGGCTCCCTAGTTCTAGTTCTCCCTACATCAATCCTTGTTACTCATTAAACGGTTCATAGACTATATATCTCCTCAACTTCTAGTTCTATGGCTCCCTAGTTCTAGTTCTCCCTACATCAATCCTTGTTACTCATTAAACGGTTCATAGACTATATATCTCCTCAACTTCTAGTTCTATGGCTCCCTAGTTCTAGTTCTCCCTACATCAATCCTTGTTACTCATTAAACGGTTCATAGACTATATATCTCCTCAACTTCTAGTTCTATGGCAGACCAAAGTCTCCACATCAGTCCTTGTTATATATTAACCGGTTCATGGACAGTGAATATCCTCATATTTTAGTTCTATGGCAGATCAATGTCCCAACGTCAATCCTACTTACTTATAAACCGGTTCAAAGACAATATATGTCTTCCCCTTTTATTTCTGTGTCAGACCTATGTCCCTAAGTCAATCTTAGTTACATATCAACCCGTTCATGGTCTATATATCTCCTAAGCCTTTCGTTATATGACAGACAACTGTCCTCACGTTAACCCTAGTTAGATATTAAACTGTTCACGGACAATATATGTCACCACCTTCTAGTTTTATGGCAGACAAATATCCCTGCAATAATCCTAGTTACAAATTAACCGGTTTATGGTTTATATATCTCCTAAGCCTTTCGTTATATGACAGACAACTGTCCTCACGTTAACCCTAGTTAGATATTAAACTGTTCACGGACAATATATGTCACCACCTTCTAGTTTTATGGCAGACAAATATCCCTGCAATAATCCTAGTTACATATTAACCGGTTTATGGTTTATATATCTCCTAAGCCTTTCGTCATATGACAGACAACTGTCCTCACGTTAACCCTAGTTAGATTTTAAACTGTTCACGGACAATATATGTCACCACCTTCTAGTTTTATGGCAGACAAATATCCCTACATTAATCCTCACCTTTTAACTCTATGGCAGACCAATGTCGCAACGCCAATCCTAGTTACATATTAAGATTTGTTAGTTCTATGGCAGACCATTGTCCTTACATTAATCATAGTAACATATTTAACTGTTCACTTGCCATGTATGTCCTCACTTTTTAGTTCTATGTCATACCAATGTCCCTACTTCAATCCTAGTTACATATTAACCGGTTCATGGACTATATATCTCGACTTAGGTCAATTCAAATGCTTTATAGACATTGACAGTAACTCTATAGACAATTTCAACTCTTTCCTATCCTAATCCTTCGTGTATTCTTTACATAAATCCTTCAATTTTACTGTGTTGGTAGTGACACCGATATAACGAATCTAGCAATGTTGTAATCACTACCTTGACGTATCCCTGCCTGGGATGCTCATGTTTTCGCTTCTTCCCCTTATTCAGTCCATCTGTCTACGTCTTGCACTCTTTACCATACAACCGATGTTGTCTAGAAACTTATAAGGCTTTTACTTAGATTTAAAAGCAACCATCATTGTAAAATATTTTTTCTATTTTGTTTGTTTTACTTCAAACATTTTCCATAATTTTTGTTTACAAGCACAAACTAATGACAAATAAAAGCCAGTAATGGAATAATAATGAAATAAATTATTATCAAACCTAACAAAATGTATGATTGAGTAATTTTAAAACTATCATTGTGGTGACAAAAGCTGCCTAAATCATTTTACAACAAAGTAGCATTCTATTATCCGCTTTAAAAGGTTTGTTTGTTTAGGTCTGGAAAGGTTTTTGCCCCACTCATTGCCCATTAACGCTCTCTAATCTCGGCCTGACATATGTGCTTACAGTAGACTATACGAGTTTTATATACCCTAACCTATTCACTCTTACAATGGGGCTGTAAGGCTAGGAGACCCCCTGCAAGGTAAACCCAATTTGCTCCACATACATATATTTTATGCTACGAGAGAGGATTTATGTTTAGCTGATGAAATTAGATTTCGTAATTATATTTAGTCTGCATAATCCATGTTATCAAATATAATGTATTTCTAATGAGGTCAGTTTGTGAAACAATTCTATGGCCGCATTGTCAACATGTGGTACAGAGTTTTTAGGAATTTTATAAAAAAACGTTCTTGCTTAACAAATTAGGCCTACAATGCGAGTTGAACATTGCATTGCTACTTTAACCACGTCATATTTAAAGGCGTTAAATTTTGTTTTTTTTATCATTTAAAAAAATTAAAAACCTTTTAAAAGTGTTATAAAATTTCAAATATTGTAGTCACCAGACGGTGGTGTATGCACCTCTCTATTTTCCCTCTGTGCTTCAGCTAAGCGATTATTCCTTAGCGTTGACATAGCTTTCCGCTGTTACCAGTGGTCCCAGAGTATCATTATGATAACTTCCCTTAATACCGCCTAATTCCATCTCCCACTCCTTGCCGGCTTTCTTATGATACGCCCCTATAAAGGGGTTTTATGGCTTCGTTACAGGGTAAGCATACTTCAAGCATTAGACCCTGGACATGTGAGTCATAATATCTTCTCAAAAATCTTCTGCCGGTGGTTTTTTATGTCACTACTTTAAACCTACCTAATTCCATTTCCCACCATTTGCTGACGTTCTTGTAGGACGACCCTATAAGGGGGGCTTTATGGACCCGATATAGGGTACGCATACTTAAAGCACTGGGCCCTGGGCATGGATATCATAATATCTTCTCAAAAATCTTCTGCCAGTGGGTTTTTATGTCACTACTTTAAACCTACCTAATTCTATCTCCCACCCCTTAACGACGTTCTTGTAAGACCCGATAGACGGTAGGCATAATTCAGGTTTACATAGGTAAAAAATGTTCGAAACTATTAGACATAAATTAATTACACCAACTATTCTTTGAGCTTAGCTTGTTAGGTTATGTTAACAACAAATAAAGACATACACAAAACTCACAAATTAATAATTTATTTACTCAGTCGCGTTTCAATGACAAAGTCATCATCATCAGTGAGTGGTGCTACTATAAACTCTATCTAGAGTTGAAGGTTAGAGTTTTTAGCAACACTCACTGATGATGATGACTCTATTATTGAAAGGCGTCTACGTAAATAAATTATCAAGTTGTGAGTTTAATGTTCATCTTTATAGATTAATTAATTACAGCAATATACTGACTGAGGATATTTTAAAAGTTGTTTAAAGGGTGACGTTTCATGTTCAGATTATCGGTAGCAATAAACGAGATTTGTGTTTTGAATAAAATAATTTAAATTATAAATTTATAAAACAATAGTAAATTGCTTCTCTTGTAACAGATTTACTTCTCATGGCACCCCTAAAGAACATGTTTACCGATTCTATAAATGAATGCTATGAAACGCACTCACACACTTCTTTGTATTTAGATGTTCGAATGTCACACACTTACAAACATAACCTGCTAAAATTTTGTTTCTTATAGAAGCACAACTCTTCTAAACCTACTGGAAGAGCTATAAACTATGTGGTGTTTTTAACCCTCAACTCATATTGACATGGCGTGAATATTTGGACAAGGTGCGTAAGGAAGTTTGCATAACCATTCCATGATATCAGGTTAGATAATTAGAAGTTTATTTTTCAATATTTCATATATCAAGCGCGTTCAAAAAATCCCTCCGTATCAACATTAAACAGCAGGTATGATTTACCTTTCCGTATACAAAACGAGTCACTCCAAAATACACTTAAAATGAGGTTGAACGAATACAATTATCAGACTGTATTTAGCTTCATGTTAAGTATTAAAAGATGCTCCTGTTGTTGCCTACGATTTCTAACGAGTGTTACGGCCTGAATTATTGAATGCAGAGTGTAAAAATAGATTTAGTATTCATATTATCTGGTTATGTTACGTGTTGCACTATACGTACGAATACAAACCTATACAATATATCTAATTATGCTCGTCATAGAATTATATTGTTGTAAAAGAATATTGTTATGATTTTAACTAGAAAAGGTTTTAAATGAAAATGTTCCATTCACAATACAAGTTTAAATAAATGATATTTTTTCTAATTTATTTGTATCTACTTTTAAGTTAATCATTCTTTCATTATTCCAATCTCTATTTTATTGTTATACTCTATTCTATTCTATACCGATTAACTATTCTGTAAATTCCCGGCCGGATTTCACTATCGCTTGTTTCATCTCCTAACTGGGACACTTCAAATGCTTTCTTTTATTGAAGAAAGATGTCTCTATCTAACCTCATTGTACATGCCTCTAAACCTCCCACTTGCACATGTAACTGACGACCTATTCTTTTCATAACAGCGGTGTTAATCTTGTTTGTACAATTGTATTGAATACGACTGCCGCTCGACATGGCCAGCTTTATAACTTTAACTAACAATGTCACCAATTTATAGCCTACATTAACTTGGCGGTTGCGTAAGTTTGAGAGCATAACGTGTTACAATCACCCTTAAGATCCCAAATAACGGCGGTGCTAGATTAAACCCTGGCTGACGATGACGCTATCCTTGAGGTCAGAGCCGCCCTTAGCCAATGCGTGGCCTGGAGCAAAAAATTTAAGAGAGGCCTTTTTAAAGAAAATGGATTAAGAAAAAAATTTAAAATTCTCGTTCAAATACGTGCGTTTAGAGCAATTTTGCTGAAGTCATTTCGTCTTACAAAGCGCCAACCATTCAGCAGTTATTTACGTGCTTTTTTTTCATTTACCAAGGTTTAAATATAAATAATGTTTTGCATTTTTTTGGTCGCGATGCCGATAGAAAAACGTTTTTGTTTGTAGATTTTGTCAATAATCAATAATTTAATGTGGTTAATCAGACAGATATTTTAGTTACGTATATCTGTACATTAATATATTATTTTTATTCAACCAAAACTGTTTAACTTATTTTTTAACACGAGCAAATCCTCGCGTACGAGTCCTTTCTCAGCGTGAGACGTGGAGTGACCGCTCCACTCTAAGTACGGCTCTGCCTGAGCAAGGTGGAACACCACATTTTGGACTTGAAGTGTCCCATTATCGACTTTTATTATGTAATAACGAGGTCCTAGTTATAGCCACTTATTAACGAAACATGGAACTAACAAGTGGCTTAATGACAACTGAAAGAAACTCTTGCGTGGATTGGTTTTGAAGTAGTGTATGTAAACTATAGGCAAAATGAATTATATGGAAATATACCCAACTGGAAGTGTAAGTAAACACAGGGCATGGTAAAATCTTAATTGTTCTTAGATACTTTGGGCTCGATAACCTCTGAAAAACAGGTTTATTTGAGGAAAGCCATTTTGCTGAGGACAGCCATAGGTTAAGTGCATTTTCTTCATCAAATTATATTCCCACTAAATTATCTATTATATATATATATATATATATATATATATATATATATATATATATATATATATATATATATATATATATTGTTTCTAATATAACCCCATTACATATAAAATAAAAGTTTCGTGGCCTACCTTAAATCTTTTCACATCCTTTACAAGCCAAGGCACCCTTATTGTGATCTTCCCTAAAACAAACAGGAACACAATTACAAAACAAAAATGAATATTAGACTTGCATGAGTTTTGTATAGTCAATAAATTGTTCTTACGTTTTTATTCAAAACCAAAAATTGGTAATATACTATAATAACTCTGTGTCTAGCTATTACGTGTGCAAACATGGCCACTTCCTGGCGCGTACACTTCTACTGCAGAGATCACGTAATGGGGGAAAGGACAAACATTCACACCCAAATACTTCAAATTGCTTCCCTCATGAGGTGTGTATAGTATGAGCCTAATGTAAAGGAAAAGGCTGAGCTCATACTTAATGGAAACTATCGAAAATTCAGAGAAATAATAAAACAACCCCTGGAAGAGTCGATTCAGGACAGATCTAGGTTCGATGATTTTTTTGGCCTTATATAAATTTTGTATTTGAATATGAAAGCTCCAGAAATAAGTAGGAACGATGGCCAATTGAACAGTCCTGCCCTACCGTAATTGGTTAGAAGAAGGTAAATGGGTCTTGTGGCTTATAATCTGAGACGAATGTGTTCCATGCTTTACAATAACGGATAGTTTATGTAGCTAATAAAATTATTTAATCCATTTTATTATATCTATAACGCTTTTACATACATATGTTATGCGTATCTATTATCTGCATTTAAATATTTACAATATTTTGACAAAATAATTACTAATTATTTTACTTTTTATAGATAAATAATCCCATATTTAAAAATTAATTATTCTAGTACAAAAATAAATAAAATAAAATAATTTTATAGGCTCTCTCTCTTCTATATATATATATATATATATATATATATATATATATATATATATATATATATATATATATATATAGAGAGAGAGAGAGAGAGAGAGGCTGGATTAAATGTACCAATTTATATATTATACATAAAAACATACATATTGTGTGTGTTTGTGTGTGTATATATATACATACATACATATATATATATATATATATATATATATATATATATATGTATGTATGTATGTATACATAAATAACAATATATGTATTGCTGTGTAACAATGAAAAAATTAAGAGAAATACAAATACAAGAATAATATATTGAATTATACAATTTGTTGAATTTCTTAATTCAATATATTATTCTTGTTCTTGTATTTCTCTTATTTTTTTCATATATATATATATATATATATATATATATATATATATATATATATATTAAAACAACATAGGTTATTAAAATACAAGAATATTTATTAATATATATCCAAAGCTTTTCGTTGGTAAACAGTACCAACATCATCAGGAATGAAAATTGATTGTAATTTTCATTCCTGATGTTGGTACTGTTTACCAATGAAAAGCTTTGGATATAAATTAATAAATATTCTTGTATTTGAATAACTTATGGTGTTTTAAATTATTAAACAAGAAAACGTATATTATATATATATATATATATATATATATATATATATATATATATATATATACATATTTCAAAAATAATTATAACGCTTTAATTACTTTAAAATATAAATAAATAAATATATATATATATATATATATATATATATATATTTATATAGAAATTAAATGTAGCGAATAATTTACTTGAATATATATATATATATATATATATATATATATATATATACACACACACACACACACACACACACACACAATGAAATGCTTCTAACGTTATAAAAGAAACTATCCCGTTTTAATAATTGAAAGATAAAACAGAAGTTATTTAAAACAGGAAAATTATTACCAAAATACTAAAAATAAATGTAGGCACAAAAGACTCACCTAAAGCATTAACTGTATGAATACAAAGCTGGACAGCAGTTTAGACACTAAGCGTAAATTTCCCAAAAGAGTTTTTTAAAAATAAATAATAATAATAAGATGCACACCATATTCTTATTCAAGAAATGTAATTAGCAAATATATTTGTTTATAACGATCTGTAAATTTTGTGAAAAAAATTACATATGTCTTTACACATAAAGGCCAAAACAATTTAACGGTTTGATTTAATGAACCAAAGTCGAACCAGATTGTCAAAGACAACCATGTTGTCATATCAAATTTTAAGTGTTGATAATGAAGCAATTTTGTTATCCATAATAAAAAGTATTTAAATAATTATTTCTTTATGCAAATGGTGGCTGTTATTTACTTCGAAAACGTTAGTATTCCTCGATGTTATTTCAATGGAAAAAATTCATACATAAAAAATAATTTTGTCCGGTCCTTAATCAAGTTCCATATCACACTGCAGTTTATTTAAACACAGAAACATTAATGCACTTATCCATTATGCTCACCTAACCTGCAAAAACCTAACCTAACCTAAACTTCACAAACACACCCTGCGCAATACGATCACAAACTGGTTGCACTCACTTCAAACCATGATTGTTTCTGTACAATTGTAGGGAAAACGTAACGGCAGCAGGTGAGTGCGAGCAGGAGACGATATTACCTTTGATGATAGACATTAGGAGCCCCACAATGATACTGAGATACCATCTGACCCGGCCTAGTCCCAGTGATATACATTGATAACACCGGCCCAATTGTATGTAACCTCTAATTACGGGCAGGGTATAAACACAACCTTTACAGATGACGGAGGGGAAGCATCCCGTTTACAGCGCTGGAAGGAGGAATAAGGCTGGAGAAAACGATAGAATGCTTCCTCACTGAGCTCTTTGAGCGGTGGAATCCTTTTATCATGGCCGCTTCAATGCAAACAGCTCTCTTATAAAAATACGAATGGTCTTGCAGTTAGTAAATAGGATTCAACAGCTAACTGCGGTTTACACCATTTGGAGTGGTTAACCTGGCCAGTAGGCAATTGGCTAGAATTAACTATGGGAGTACTTTCTGAACCTTTAAAGGAAGGTAGTGTCGCAGGTATTTTACGTAATGGAAGCCGTAGATGTATTGCATATGTTTCTAAGCTTATTTTACTATTTTCTCTGTTCTAATGCTCAGCATATTACTCTTTCCCAATGTCTGCACCTATTGTAGCACATCGTAGTACTACGACTGAATTAAACCTTACAATGTAAGCATGCTCTTCAGATTCAGTCACATACAACCGTTTGGAAGATGGCAGGTATGACTTACAGATTGAGTCTAAGTTAAGTAAATGACGCTGCATACATGGGAGTCATTTATTCCGTTCCTTCCATAGTTCAATAATTTTCATGTATTCTTCCTTTTATTTGCAGCTACCCCTTCGAATACCTGGTAAACATTTGCCTGTCACCCGCACAGAGAGAAGTGTATTTCAAGTAATCAGCCTTGTCAATGTACATAATCTTTTTACCCTTCTTCCTTCTACCACTACTATACTCATATTTCCTTTTACTCGCCCCAACACCCTCATGTAAGTAATAAACATATTTTTAAGTTTGAAATAAAAGGCAGGCCCATCTCAAATATGCAACCATGACCTATTCTTGTTACCTTTTCCCCTGCTTAAGTCCCTACTTAATGATATATATATATATATATATATATATATATATATCGCAATATGTATTCTTATGTATTAATAAAGAACTAAGTCAAAATACAAATACAAGAATTATAATTGAATTTATGTCAATTGTAAATTCAATTATAATTCTTGTATTTGTATTTTGACTTAGTTCTTTATATATATATATATATATATATATATATATATATATATATATATATATATATATATATATAGTGTGTGTGTGTGTTTGTAACGAAATGTGTGAATTTTAGAAATTAATAAATGATATTATATGTATTTCCGTTACTTTAAAAGGAAAACTAGGATACTGTAATAATTAACAAAAGTAGTAGCCTATTATTGTCGATATTTTTCGTTTTGACACACTTTATTTATAATATATTCTAAACATGGTGAAAACGTTATTCTAAATAAATAAAGCTATAAAAATTTGTACAATTTGAAGAATACCTTCAATTTACAATCACACAAAACTAATAGGGAGTCAAGGTAATTACCACGTTTAAATTACCGTGTTTATTAAAGACTCATACTATTTGCCACGTTTAATTACCGTGTTTAGTAAAGAGCCATACTATAAGGAACCACGCTTAATTACCGTGTTTAATAGGGAGTCATTGTAATTACCACGTTTAAATTACCCTGTTTAATGAGTCATGCTAATTACCACGTTTAAATTACTGTGTTTCATAAGGGGGGTCATACTATTTACTACGTTTAATTGCCGTGTTCAATAAGGAGTCATGGTAATTGTCACGTTTAAATTACCCTGTTTAATTAGTCATGCTAATTACCACATTTAAATTACCGTGTTTAATAAGGAGTCATGGTAATTGTCACGTTTAAATTACCCTGTTTAATGAGTCATGCTAATTCCCACGTTTAAATTGTTGCGTTTGATAAAAAGGCATACTTTTTACCACCTTCAATTACCGTGTTTAATAGGGAGTCATCGTAATTACCACGTTTAAATTACTGCGTTTAATAAAGAGGCATACTATTTACCACGTTTAATTACCATGTTTAATAAGGAGTCATACTAATTACCGCGTATAAATTACTGCGTTTGATAAAGAGGCATACTATTTACCACGTTTAATTACCATGTTTAATAAGGAGTCATACTAATTACCGCGTATAAATTACTGCGTTTGATAAAGAGGCATACTATTTACCACGTTTAATTACCATGTTTAATAAGGAGTCATACTAATTACCGCGTATAAATTACTGCGTTTGATAAAGAGGCATACTATTTACCACGTTTAATTACCATGTTTAATAAGGAGTCATACTAATTACCACGTATAAATTACTGCGTTTGATAAAGAGGCATACTATTTACCACGTTTAATTACCATGTTTAATAAGGAGTCATACTAATTACCGCGTATAAATTACTGCGTTTGATAAAGAGGCATACTATTTACCACGTTTAATTACCATGTTTAATAAGGAGTCATACTAATTACCGCGTATAAATTACTGCGTTTGATAAAAAGGCATACAATTTACCACGTTTAATAACCATGTTTAATAAGGAGTCATGCTAATTACCACGTTTAAATTACTGCGTTTGATAAAAAGGCATACTATTTACCACGTTTAATTACCGTGTTTAACAGGGAGTCATCGTAATTACCGCGTTTAAATTACCCTGTTTAATGAGTCATGCTAATTACCACGTTTAAATTACTGCGTTTGATAAAAAGGCATACTATTTACCACGTTTATTTGCTGTGTTTAACAGGGAGTCATCGTAATTACCGCGTTTAAATTACCCTGTGTAATGAGGCATGGTAGATACCCCGTTTAATTACCGTGTTTAATAAGGAGTCATGCTAATTACCACGTTTAAATTACTGCGTTTGATAAAAAGGCATACTATTTGCCATGTTTAATTGCTGTGTTTAATAGGGAGTCATCGTAATTACCACGTTTATATTACCCTGTTTAATGAGTCATGCTAGATACCCCGTTTAATTGCTGTGTTTAACCGGGAGTCATGGTAATTTCCAATTTTAAATTACCCTATTTAATGAGTCAAGCTAATTACCACGTTTAAATTACCGCATTTAATAAGGAAAGGTGCAGAACAATCTTTTTTTGTCTCTTTGTTAAAAAGTCACAAAATAACGGAAAATAAATAAACGGGTAAAGATAATATTCGACCGGGAGCGTCAAAACCCAGGAAAGTCGAAAATTTTTTGAAATAAAATATACTACACTTTAGCACTTACAAGTAAAAAACTGATGAATATAGTACGGATTATGTTTTTCTAAATAACTGGGTTAAATTTAACTACGTATAAAATCTATACGTTTGGCACACTAAAATGACATGGTTGACAGTTTGTAACAAAACGAATTCGAAAACTATTTTAAAAGTCGCAAGAATTTTTGTCGTCAAATTTCTCTTATTTATGACTTAAATTGTTTTTAAAGTTTCATATTAAAATAAAATACTTTTTCCAAAATTTAACAAATAATAAATAAATAATAAATCTATTTTACCATTTCTAGAGAACAATAATAAATATAATGTTATATTGACTGAATTCGCTTCCAATAAAAATATGTCCAACAACATCCTTACAAAAACTCACATTGTTGTTATGTTTAGTTCAATGACACCTAGTAGCGAACTATGTAACTACTTATTAAAGCGGCATTAAACAGGCTTTTCAGTAGCTATTCACTTCAGTGAGTACATACCTTAGTAGCGAAAACGCAAGTAGGAGCTACATTAATGAAAAACTTGTTATTGCACTACTATGAAGAATGGCCTGAAATATTCACCTACAGGTGTAGAAAAAGGCGTAAAATGGATTTTGTTTTTAGTTCTTGACACCTACAAATGTTATCAAATGTTTTTAACAAAAACAATATATTAATAATAATAATTTTTTAATTATTAGTTTCGGCAAATGAAGTAAATTTAAAATAGGGCTCAATTGTTTTTATATAATTTTGTAAAAAATATAAAATCAAAACTTGAGCACATTAGAGTCTTCAAAATATTATTTTTATTTATAAAGTTTTATTTATAAATATTTGTAAAGTTATACAAACAAAATATTTTGTATATATTGCTTATGTCTGTCGTTCAAAACACGTGCGATTTAACAATATAGTTTGTTAGACAAAATAAAGTTTTTTGTTTTTCTTTAACTAGGCTAACAAAAGACAAAAGCTTTAATACCAGTGGTTTCTTCCTAAAGCACCAGGTCGAGATTGGCACCCAGTCCAAAAGCAATATATTGCTGTTATTCTATTATTTAACAATATTGTTTATTTATTGTTAAACCCTCCGAGAGGGGAGTGTTCGCAAGGGGGAGGTTACGGTCCAGGTGCCAAATTCTTTTGTCGCCCTTGTTACTACCTCCATATATGCCTATTTAGGGTTTTTTATCGCCTTCAAAAAAAACCTTCTATTGTTATATTAGCGTACAATGGAATTTATAATAAAATTACAAATTATCATGACTTGTATTATTTCGCCATTTTTTAGGGATCTGGTAAACTTCATTATTTATAAAATATTCCAGCGTTTAACTGTTAATCCAGGCTGTCACTCCGAATTTATGATTTTCTCTTTCATTCAATTATTGTTACCTTATACGCTACAAATCTTATTTACTTGTAAAGTGTTATTATATAATTTAAATAAATAATTATTTAATCTAATAATTAGAAGTAAAATAGTTTCTGTTTCATGAATGGTAAAGAGATCGTTATTTTTTCTATTCATTCTATTAGTTCACACTCTAATTACATATATCTTGTACAAATTTTCAATCGTTAATTTAAAAAAATGTTTTATTCATTCACTCATGCTCAAAAACGTTTTTTTTAAACTTGTAGTGGGTGACACTTTATGTTAATAATTTTTCCAATATTAATTCATTAATTAAATTTAATGAAATAATTGTAGTTTTATATGGGAGAAAAACTTTTCCAAAAGAGCAGTTATTTAGTCATATTTGTCTTACAATAAGTGATAACATATGATTTCATAAAACAGGTGAATTCTTTTCGTTATAGGTTATGTAGTAGAACAGCTGTTGGTTATGTTAATTTATATTAATTGTAAATATTTAACAAAAAAAACTAAAAGAAACTTTTCTTTGTTGGCCAAAGTAGGAAATGACTTTAAAATTGTTTTGTTCACATTACTTGTTTTAGCGAACATGAAGTAAGTTCAAGAGCTAAAAAATAGACAGTTGATTACTGTCGATGTCCGTGTTTTGAAAATTGTACCTTATTTTGTAAATTACGTTCATTTAGATGGCATGTAGGTCTAGCTAAACAGAAACAGATTATTGCGTGCGATGAATGTATTTCGGATGACTAGTACGGCGTTCAGTCAGTTTAACTCAATTCATACCAACGACGCTTAGGATGATTATGGTAGACAATCTGACAAGTGGCCTCGTCTAGATTATGGTCACATTATTCGTCGCAGAAATCTTTGCATTGATTCATTCAAGCTTCCTTTGGAAACATTTTCACAGTCCTTGGGCGAACCCTGTTGTGTAACCAACCAATCAGAGCCCTGGTAGTCTTAGCAACCAATTTGTAATTTTTTAATCTCGACTCCTTTCCGTTCGTATTTTCTTTAATTATTTTGTCTTGACTCTTATAACAGCCTTTTACTTTACACCATATTTTGATTTGAATTTCAAATTTTGTTTCAATAATTTATTTGTTTATATTTATCCAAATTTATTTATATTACTGTCCTAGTTTCACAGACCTTCTCGATTGCAGCGCTATTTATGCCCGTATTGTAAGATTTTATAAACAATTTTGTTCTCGTGAATATAACAGTACAGCTTTATAGCGTATTTCGAGGCTATGAATTTTAGGTTAATTTGGTTTTTAAACTCATTTTAAGAATTACAATTTATCAAATTTAAGCTTATCTTACCTTACTTTCAGTTCTTTAGTCCAAATCTACTATTTTTTGTTTTACTTAGTTAAGATTCTTGTGATAGTAGGCGCTTTGGCCTAAATACTTATTCTATACAATTACCGATGTCTTTGCCCGGGCCAATTTGAGCGAACCACTACGTTGAGCAGAATTATTCAACTAGACATGGCACAATCGTCCGTGAACTTTATTGTAGCTTCAGCTGACAATATGAGGTCATCACTTAGACCAAAATGTAACGTTATTTATAAGCAATCGGAGCATATTTATTCAGTTAGGCGTGTTACAATTGTCGACACATTTTATTACAGCCGATATCTACAATAAATTCAGAACTTACCCCAAAGTTACGCGTTATTATTAGCCTAAGTTGATCATATTTATTCACCTATGCACGATACAATCGTCGACGACATTTATTATAGCTTGAGATGGCATATTGTATTCAGCATTTAGTCAAAGGTTTAACGGTATTTGTAGCCTACGTTGAGCATATTTATTCAGCTAAGCATGATATAGAAGGTAATATAACCTTATAAATTGACAAAAAATTAAAAATAAACTAATATGCTACATTTTTGTATTTATAGTAATAAAGTCTATATAATTCTTTATATTATTATTACATATGTTTTTAACAGAATTAATAGTATATGCTGTAACATAAACGCTATTCATGTCATATTGTCATATCATGTCATTATCATTAGAGAGTAGAATTAAATTAAAGTTTTAATTCGTACTGATTTGAAGGTTTTTCTTTTGACTATGCTTATACCTTCTGATGATGATGATGATAAAGGTTATCAAAATGTATGTCGCGAAAATAATGTTTTTAGGAGTTATTATTCTATTTATATTTTTTATTGTATAATTCAGTATATTATCAATTACATTTTCCTTTAATAAATGTTTACAACATTTTAATGAGCGAACTGTATAATGGTTATCCTATTCTTCTAAACTTTAGCTGCGATTCATGACAAGTACAGTCACCGGCGCACGAGAAGAACCCTGGTGTATAAATGAGTCACGCTCGGTTCTCGGTTCTGCGCATGCGCTGTCGATGCATTCCTGATCTACAAACATAACCTAACCGTATGGTAGTTTTATTAGTTATGTTTTAGTAACATGAGTATTTACAGATAGGCAAAATTAATAATCTGATTAAGAAATGGTGCACAAAATAAGTTATATATGATCCCGTTTCTTCATTGTAATTTTCTGTAAATTTAACGTTTTATGTTCGAAGTTTTATAACTATATAGTTTTGACCTGCCTTGTACCAGGACTCGTCTCATGCGCCGGTGACAGTATAGCTTTCACGAAAACATCTTTTACAGCCATACTTTTAGCAAACAGGGAAGGGTTCTCGAAAAAATTTCCTCCGTTGTAAATTCATAGAAACATTTCAAGCTTAATCATCTTTAAAATTATGAGTACTTTTCATCGTAATGCAAACCTTCCGATCGTTTTACACTTGGATCCATATCAAGAATTATTATTATCCCACCCAAACTTTTGTTAATTGAAAAAGGTATCTTAAAAAAAGCAGTAGACAAACAATCAAAACTAGTGTTAAAGGATAGTGTTTTTAACACTTATGCCCTTTGGAAAAGACAACAGCAAAATATATTAAAAACATGTTATTCCTCTCGAACTTCGCCGTTTCCCTGTTATTTCTCGTTACTCCCTGTTAATCCAGCCACCCTCTATGAGACCTCTAACCATCATCACACAGTTAATCTATTCCTCCCAGTCTAATATTACGCCCCTCTCTGTTTCGTGATTAATACCATTTTACGAAACGTTGTGACCATCTGCACTGAGGCACTCTATGAACATGTCTTCACTTAAGGGTGCACTGTTGTTTCACCCCTTCTTGTCACTTGAATAAAATCTATCTTTACGTATTAGATCTTTGCATAGATTCCTAACCCTTTATTTAACCCATGTCTCATGTCTAACTTATGAGGGATTATAGAGTTCTTGATAGTTGACTCGACCCCAGACTGTTGTTCAATAAAAACTCAACTAACAATATCTTAAAACAGAAGGAAAGCCACACTTTTTCTGAACGTTGATTTCTTATCTATAAAACGTTTTCTTCATCGGCGTAGTTCCTTGCACCTCCTCTTTGCCTTAAAGTAGAACATGAAGACAATAATTAATGATGTAGGTTGATCTCTATCGTCATGTCGAATTTCACTTATAAAACATCTGTAAAAATATAGACAGCTTAATGCTGTTCCTCAAAGAGAGTTAATCTGCCCTCGTCTTAGCTTGCCTTGCAAGGCCTTTTGGTTTTGATAGAAATCTTGTGAAAAATGTATTCAGTCCTGTGGAAAAACTATGCAACTGCCCGAATTATTTTCTTCAAACACGAAAACTTCGACGTTACTACACCTTATCATATAAACAATAACAAAATACGTCAACGAAATTGGATCAACATGCATTTATATTAAATGGAAAAGTACTTTACAAAACTGCTACACTCCTTTTGAACATTTCCATTGTTTAGAAATATTAGTTTCTATGAAAAAAATAATTATGCAACTGTTCCAACAACTAAAATGTATAAAAACATTTTTCTAAATTAATACCAATAACAACCTTAACACAGATTTATAACTTGCAGATTCATAAAACCTACAATAATTCTTATTAAAACTGAACAGTGAAATTTATTAAATTAAAAAAAAATTAAAATCTATCTGAAGTAATTACAAAATAAAAAATTGTAAAAGGTTAGGCGAGCTAACAATAGGCAATAGTAAAGGCAGTTGGGAGGATCAGCAGTTGGAAATACACGCTACACTTTGTATCCTAGCAGTGCAAAGACATTGTTAGTTATTCATGCATCAATTATTTATTTTAGAGTCCCAATTTGTTGGTTTAAATTAAATTATTATTTTGTAGATATTTTACAAATTTACAAAAAGTTAAGACCAAACTGAACACAAATATATATATATATATATATATATATATATATATATATATATATATATATATATATATATATATATAGGGTCTATATAACGGATCTATTACATCTGTCGCCGCCTCTCCGTCCCCAATTTCTAATTTCTTCTGTCATACGGTAATCCTTTTCCAGGTTTCTTGCAGTCATTGCTTCGTCGATGCTATTACGCCAACTTCTTCGTGGCAGTTTTCTTTTTCTTTTTCATTGGGTAATCCACTCTATTAGCACCTGACCTCTGCCATCCTCTTTACATGTCTAAACCTAAACCAATTACCTTCTCTCTATCTCCTCCCTCATATTTTTATCCATTTCCATTTCGTTAAAATTTCTGACCCTTTCAAGTAAATATTCCTTTCCACTGTCATTAGTTTGTTAATATTAGCTTTGGCAACATCCCATATCTCTGATCCGTAGAGTGTAACGCTCTGAACAATACTTTTACAAATATGTATCTTTGTTTCTCTCGTGATTGTCTTTTGCCAGAGAAAAGAGTTTAAGGCTTGTGTCCCTGAACTAAAGAATGCAAAATAATAGTAAAACCCCATGGAAATTATTCAGAAAAGTCTGCAGTTAACTGTAAACGGTTTTTGATACATTTTTAAAAAAAAATTGCGTTTGCTCTTACGTGACGGCATGAGCAACCGACACTTGTTAATTACTCAGACACTGTGTTGGAGCAGTTTCACGCACATCATAGCTTGTTGCAGGAATGCTTTCACTTCATCTAAAAAAAGCAGCTGTCAACATAAATCTAGAAGCGCGCCATCTACCGACTGAACCAGGAAACATTCTTGTTGAAATAAAACAGAAACTGTAAACCGAGGAGGTTTTTGTATTCGGGATAAAAAATGGCGTTTCAGAAATAGAACTCCCATAGAAACTAATGTTTTCCTTAATTAACTGGTCTCCATTCAGTGTTATTACACAGAAAATAAGTTGGTAGCCGTTTGTTTAACGAATTACCCGACTGTAGTAGGCAGTAATTATACACACCACACATCCATAATTGTTGAGTCTCGTGACTAAAGTTGTTATAAATTTCACTATATTTAGGACATTTATTTACTTAAGGATTTAAAGGGGATTAAAAATTATTACTTATAAGACTTAAAAATACTTATTATAATATAAAATAAAAATATCCTTTACAAATATTCCAAAATTACTATCTTTAGAGAATGAATTTTTTTCGAATGGGAAGCGAAACATTTTGATTTCATCTTTCATAACTCTTCTGGTGTTTATTTACTAAGTGCGCTAAATATTATTTCCATTTATAGTATTATAATGCTCCTCCATTTATAGTATTATAAAGCTCAATGAAACAATCCTAATGCATTCACACCTTAATACCTTAAATTGACTGACGTAACAGAATTTATTGTTCCAGAAACAGTAACTATAAATATAAATTAGCATGTTTCTGTGTGTGTGTGTGTGTGTGTGTCAGTGTGTGTGTGTGTGTGTCAATGTGTGTGTGTGTGTTTCAGTGTGTGTCAGTGTGTGTGTGTGTGTGTGTGTGTGTGTGTGTGTGTGTGTGTGTGTGTGTGTGTGTGTGTGTGTGTGTGTGTGTGTGTGTGTGTGTGTGTCAGTGTGTGTCAGTGTGTGTGTGTGTGTGTGTGTGTGTGTGTGTGTGAGTGTGTGTCAGTGTGTGTGTGTGTGTGTGTGTGTGTGTGTCAGTGTGTGTGCGCGTGTGTGTGTGTGTGTGTGTGTGTGTATGTGTGTGTGTGTGTGTGTGTGTGTGTGTGTGTGTGTGTGTGTGTGTGTGTCAGTGTGTGTGTGTGTGTGTGTGTGTGTCAGTGTGTGTGTGTGTGTGTGTGTGTGTGTGTGTGTGTGTGTGTGTGTGTGTGTGTGTGTGTGTGTGTCAGTGTGTGTGTGTGTGTGTGTGTGTGTGTGTGTGTGTGTGTGTGTCAGTGTGTGTGTGTGTGTGTGTGTGTGTGTGTGTGTGTGTGTGTGTGTGTGTGTGTGTGTGTGTGTTAGTTATTAAAAGTTACCCATAAATACTGCAGCCACGCTTTGGTCCTGACTAGACCTACTTATTTTTGCAGACCCAAGACAGATACTAAGAGTAAAGGACAGAGGCTGGCTTGATGAAATGTTGGGAGTTGGTCAGTTATTGCCAACTAACATGGGAAGTAAAAGGGAAAAAAAGAAAGATCGTAGCTTAGTGTTGACGAAATGGTTGGTGACTGCTAGTGGGCACCCTTGAGGTTCTAGAGGTCAGGTGGGCTACTTACAATCCATTCTGATAGTCCAACCTTAAGTTAGAGGCAAGTGAAACAACAAACCTCCAGTCTGGGGACTGACGTTACTAACCTTCTTCGCCGCCATCCTGATAAGATATATTTGAGTGTGTAGTACTTCCATGTGCTGTTTTTCAGAGCAGAGCGACATATCTATCTGACGTAAAGAGATCCCCTTATTTTCCCTTTGGTTTCACCGACTTAGTTTTTTTACAAGTACACTAACAAATTACCTAGTATGTTATCAGCATGCCAAGACAGAAGCAAGTTTGACTTGACGAGATATTTATCTACTCAGTATCGACTCATCATCATGCCAAGACAGTAGAAAATAAAACCGAGGGAATTTGACTCGACGAGATGCTTAGCGACTTAGTAGCCACTCATCAGCATGCCAAGATAAAAGCAAAAGGAGACCGAGCGAGTTTGACTTGACGAGATGCTCAGTGATTCACTATCAACTCATCATCATGCCAATAGAGGAACTAAAAGAGACCGATCGAGTTTGACTTGACAAGATGTTTAGCGACTCACTATCAACTCATCGACATGCCAAGAGAGGAACAAAAAGAGACCAAGCGAGTTTGACTTGACGAGGTGCTTAACGACTCACTATCAACTAATCATCATGCCAAGAGAGGAACAAAAAGAGACCGAGCGAGTTTGACTTGACGAGGTGCTTAACGACTCACTATCAACTTATCATCATGCCAAGAGAGGAACAAAAAGAGACCGAGCGAGTTTGACTTGACGAGATGTTTAGTGACTCACTATCAACTCATCATCATGCCAAGAGAGGAACAAAAAGAGACCAAGCGAGTTTGACTTGTAGAGATGCTTAACGACTCACTACCAACTGATCATCATGCCAAGAGAGGAACAAAAAGAGACCGAGCGAGTTTGACTTGACGAGATGCTTAACGACTCACTACCAACTCATCAACATGCCAAGAGAGGAACAAAAAGAGACCGGGCGAGTTTGACTTGACAAGATGCTTAGCGACTCTATCAATTCATCAACATGCCAAGAGAGGAACAAAAAGAAACCGAGCGAGTTTGACTTGATCAGATGCATAGGGTCACAGTACCGGCCTATCAGCATGCCAAGATAGAAGACTGTATTTTATTTTTAAATATCTGTACAGTTAATTTATACATCTATTTTATTTAACATTTACAAATTTAATGTTGGTAGACATACGTCTGTGAATTCATGTTTGTAGTAGAAGCTTGTGGGCGGGACGGAGTTTGTCAAGACACCTCAAAAGGAGGAGTAGGCTTGCATAATTAGCGAGTGTAATAGAACACTATTATAAGTTATTAAGGTAACAATCGGTATTCCCCAATTAATGTACCTAAGCGATATGGTCATTTTAATTACTATATTATAATAAAACATTATTAAACCTAAGGCATGGAATATATTTTAGTAAACAACGTCTAGTACGTTAAATATTGTATTAACCAATCTACTCAAATTGGTTTAATAAAAACAAAAATATTGACAGGATTGATAATATAATTCTGAAACTTTGCCCTCTATAAACAAGTAAAATTCTTCTCAGTATGTGTGTATAATTTATTAGTGAAGGCATCTGAATGATTATCTACATGATATGGTGAGGGTTACAAGCCTTGCCCCGAGGGGAAACAAAACTAAAAACAAGTGGTTCTTAAGTAAAAGTAACAAAGTACAACGCCCATTTGGTATGAGCAGTCGGGTGGGTAATGTTTCTAATATGTTTTTGTCTTTAACAATGAAATATATAATAGTGATGAATAGAGTAATCAGTAGATTGATATTATTACCAACGAGACAACATTTAATTTAAATTGGAACTCTATTTTTGTATTTTAATTCTACTTTTAATATCGACTTTAAAAAAACGTTAACAACACATTTAATGAAAGCATTTTATTTAAATTGGAGCTCTATTTTTGTATTTTAATTCTACTTTTAGTATCGACTTTAAAAAAACGTTAACAGCACATTTAATGAAAGCATTTTATTTAAATTGGAGCTCTATTTTTGTATTTTAATTCTACTTTTAATATCGACTTTAAAAAAACGTTAACAGCACATTTAATGAAAGCATTTTATTTAAATTGGAGCTCTATTTTTGTATTTTAATTCTACTTTTAATATCGACTTTAAAAAACGTTAACAGCACATTTAATGAAAGCATTTTATTTAAATTGGAGCTCTATTTTTGTATTTTAATTCTACTTTTAATATCGACTTTAAAAAACGTTAACAGCACATTTAATGAAAGCATTTTATTTAAATTGGAGCTCTATTTTTGTATTTTAATTCTACTTTTAATATCGACTTTAAAAAACGTTAACAGCACATTTAATGAAAGCATTTTATTTAAATTGGAGCTCTATTTTTGTATTTTAATTCTACTTTTAATATCGACTTTAAAAAACGTTAACAGCACATTTAATGAAAGCATTTTATTTAAATTGGAGCTCTATTTTTGTATTTTAATTCTACTTTTAATATCGACTTTAAAAAACGTTAACAGCACATTTAATGAAAGCATTTTATTTAAATTGGAGCTCTATTTTTGTATTTTAATTCTACTTTTAATATCGACTTTAAAAAACGTTAACAGCACATTTAATGAAAGCATTTTATTTAAATTGGAGCTCTATTTTTGTATTTTAATTCTACTTTTAATATCGACTTTAAAAAACGTTAACAGCACATTTAATGAAAGCATTTTATTTAAATTGGAGCTCTATTTTTGTATTTTAATTCTACTTTTAATATCGACTTTAAAAAAACGTTAACAGCACATTTAATGAAAGCATTTTATTTAAATTGGAGCTCTATTTTTGTATTTTAATTCTACTTTTAATATTGACTTTTAAATAAAATGCTAAGATCATATTGGAACTATCAAAAAAACAAAGCCTTAACCTTTGACTCCTATCAAGACAACCACCTCCTGACAATATTACTGGCTAAGCTCTGTCAAAGACTTACACATAAAACAATAAATTTAATACAGTTCTTGGAAATTAACTTTAAATTACAAAATGGATTCATTCAACAAAAAACAGCGTATATAGACTCTTTGTATGACCTTTATAGATCATACATACAGTTAATTCTGTTAAATAATTCTCTAGTGTTTACGTAAATGTTCTATATTTTTGAGAATACATTTTAACTAAAAAATCTTTATTTTAAAGTGATGTGTAAACTTTTAGGGCGTTTTTTCCAAATATTTATTTCTTATGGCGGGCCTGATTGTGTATGTTTTGCTTGGAGAAAAACCTTCGGTTAGCCGTCACGCTAACGAGACACTCTTCATATTTTAATAGAAATTAAATTATAACGTATGATTTATGTTACAGGTTATGTTGTAGAATAGCTTTATTGTTGCTTTAAAGCGTGGGTTATGTTATATTGTTTATTGAACATTATTAAATATTGTTTATCAGTTGTTAAATATATCGCTAAGTACATACGTTTGTAATAAATATATTAATTTATGTATATTTCGATAAATCTTAATATAGTCATTTTAATAGAATAATAATTATTAGATACGTATTTATTTCTAATTTTTTAAAGAATAGTTTGTAACCTTTTAAGACCTGATTTCAATTAAACTCATTAAATAAAACTTTTATTCGGGGATTCTTTCATCAACATTTAATACAAGTTTTCTATTAACTACATTAAAAAAATTATAATAAAATCTCTTTTAAGTCCATCATTGAAAATATATATTCATTTCTGTAGGTCAGTAACGCTGACTTAATTTCTAAATGAGACTTAATTGTGTAATTTTGCTCGGGGGAGAATCTTGAACATGCAAAATAATCTAAAAATAATTAAATAAGCAAATCTAAAGAATTTCGATGTCTTATATTATTTTCAATCCAAAAGTTTACAATATCTTCTCTTCCCATTGAAATAAACTTTAATTATCAAAAATTATAAAAGTAAACGTAAGACGTTTTCAATTTATTACTTAGACAGGAACACCATAAGAAATAGTCATTTCTGTTGGTCAGACCCATGATTTTTAAACTTTAATAGCATTGTTAGTACAAATACCATCATTACTCCTTCAAACTTTACTAATGCACCATAATATTCTGGAATTAAAATTGCTTGATGTAATCATCTTGAATTCACTGATTAAACTATATTTAAAAAAATACTTAACTAAGTGAATACATAGGGCTTACTTTCTGACGCGTTTCGAAAAAGTCGTTCCACAGTCAAATCCATCCCGACAACCTTTGTACCTAACGCGTATGCCGCCAGTAGAGGCTTTACTTCGTAAAAGGAACGATTGTTTCGAAACGCGTCAGCAAGTAAGTCTTGAAGTATTCACTTATTTAAGTGTAGAGGTTTTGCTTCGTAAAAGGAACGATTGTTTCGAAACGCGTCAGCAAGTAAGTCTTGAAGTAGTCACTTATTTAAGTGTAGAGGTTTTGCTTCGTAAAAGGAACGATTGTTTCGAAACGCGTCAGCAAGTAAGTCTTGAAGTATTCACTTATTTAAGTGTAGAGGTTTTGCTTCGTAAAAGGAACGATTGTTTCGAAACGCGTCAGCAACTAAGCCTTATGTATTCACTTACTTAAGTATTTTTTAATTATAGTTTATTTTGGAACTATTAGATATGTAGTTCTAAAATTGAGATAATTTATAAATTACCATTCTTTTACCCGCCTATAAGATGAGCCCCCTATTAATTAGTATTTCTTCAATGTAGCGTCTCTATGAGGCGCGGGCATCAATTTGGAAACGTCATGGGAACATCTCTAATTGCTGTTTTTCCAACAGATGTGGGAACAATTTACAAAGACCACAAATACGCGACGTATGTTTACGGATGCTATATTACAAGGGTGTGAATTCCAACCACCTGGAAGACGGAGGGTGGCGGAGAGGTAGGTTGCACTCAATTGGTCCCATTCCAACCTCAGCTATTCAAGGTTTTGCGGTCAATTTGTATGGGCGGCTGACAAATTTCGTTCTGACAATTAAACTTTGATTTATGGGAAAATTGCACTTACGAATATCTCCTCGTTCTCGCATGTTTTCTCCTCGTTCTCGCATGTTTTCTCCTCGTTCTCGCATGTTTTCTCCTCGTTCTCGCATGTTTTCTCCTCGTTCTCGCATGTTTTCTCCTCGTTCTCGCATGTTTTCTCCTCGTTCTCGCATGTTTTCTCCTCGTTCTCGCATGTTTTCTCCTCGTTCTCGCATGTTTTCTCCTCGTTCTCGTATGTTTTCTCCTCGTTCTCGCATGTTTTCTCCTCGTTCATCTAAACGAAGGCCAAAGCATTCATAAATGCGATAAATGTTTAGAATCAGTAAATCTAGCTCGTGTTACAGTTATAACAAAATATAATTATTGTAATAGATGGACGTGAAATTATTGACTTGAGCACATAGTAGCCTAATTCTTTCTAAACAAAATTAATAAAACGAAATCAACCAAGCAATCTTGTCCTAATGATTCTGTTTAGTTTTCTATCGAGACTAATTGGTAGTTTAAATTTTTGCACAGTAGTTATGGATTACACGGCCTACATTTTGCTGCATCTAGCATTGCGTAACCTCGAAATAGCGTTTAGTTCTTGCATTTATTGGTTATTTAAACAGTACTAAACCTGAACAGTTACGACCTTTATCTATTTGAAACTACAACGATGTCCATAAACACGCATTAGTCTATTTTTCACTCAGAGATGAACTGGATTTTCGTAAAATGGAATTAGTTATCATAAAACCTGAATTAGTTGGTTCTTTCACTCGAAACGAAGAAGAAACTGTTTGTAAATGTACTTCAAAACAAACGTGCCGTGAAAATAGTTTTTAAAGAACTGCCCTTTGAAAACGTAAAAAGAAGTATAAAACATTCTTAGTGTTTGAGTATTGTAGTTAATGAAAGCTAATAATGTCATTTATTGAGAAAGGGTGACGAGAGAAAAAAAGCCAATTGCAGAATTGACAGAATCTATATAGAAAGATAGACGGATAGGTAAACAGTCAGACAGACAGAAAAATATATATATAATCTGTGATAAGATAGACCAGCAGATGGTAGATAGTAAATAGACAACAAGATTAGGATAATAAATAGAAAGATAGATTGATAAATTTATATAACATATTTACATGGATAGATAGATAGATACATATAGAGGTAGGTAAATAGAGGTAGGTACATGGATGGATGAAAGGATAGATAGATATATAGATGGTTAGATGGATAGACAGATATAGACCTATAGATATATAGGATATATATATAGACTTATAAGTAGATATATGGGTGTAAGGTATATAAAGAGGTATATAGATAAATAGATAGATGGATAGATGAATGGATTGATAGTAGATAGATACATAGATAGATAGATAGATAGTAGATATATAGATAGATAATTATATATATATATATATATATATATATATATATATATATATATATATATGATATTAAAAATATTTCAAAAACAAGAATACTTTTAATGAATATATTTATACAAAGCTTTTCGCCGATAAAATAGTACCAGCATCCTCAGGAAATTAATTATCTAATGAAATATTTTTACAAAATTAAATCATATGTGCTACAAACTACCATATGTTTATAAGTATTGCACTTTATGTATTTTTTTCTATAACATCAATGACCTTATAAATAGTTTGGTGCCTTGATCTCACTTGAATTTGTTCATATCAATTAATTTGTCTTTAACTTTATACTTATAAATTTCCAATGTTTCAAATATATTCATTCTTAATCGTTTATTTAATTCTTTTATTAATTTCATATTTTCTATTTCCGGAAACTCGTGTCCATTATTAATACAATGCGTAGCTAAACTTGATTTGTATATGTTTGGTTCGATATAAGCGTTTAAATGTTCTTTGTATCTTTCTTTCAATTTCTTTTTTGTTTGTCCTACATATAATTTATTACAAGTTTGACATTTTATATTATATACTCCATTTCTTGTATAATATATAGGCATTGTATTAATAATGGACACGAGTTTCCGGAAATAGAAAATATGAAATTAATAAAAGAGCTAAATAAAAGATTAAAAATGAATATATTTGAAACATTGGAAATTTAAAAGCATAAAGTTAAAGACAAATTAATTGATGAACAAATTCAAGTGAGATCAAGGCACCAAACTATTTATAAGGTCATTGATGTCATAGAAAAAATTACATAAAGTGCAATACTTATAAACATATGGTCGTTTGTAGCACATATGATTTAATTTTGTAAAAATATTTCATTAGATAATTATTTTCCGGAAGATGCTGGTACTATTTTATCGGCGAAAAGCTTTGAATAAATATATTCTTTAAAAGTATTCTTGTTTTTGAAATATTTTTAATTTCATAAATATATATATATTAAAACAACATAGGTTATTCAAATACAAGAATATTTATTAATTTATATCCAAAGCTTTTCGTCGGTAAACAGTACCAACATTATCAGGAATGAAAATTACAATGTAATTACAATTATGTAATTTTCATTCCTGATGATGTTAGTACTGTTTACCGACGAAAAGCTTTGGATATAAATTAATAAATATTCTTGTATTTGAATAACCTATGTTGTTTTATATGATTAAACAAGAAAACGTATTATATATATATATATATATATATATATATATATATATATATATATATATATATATATAGATAGATAATACAGAGACAAATATAGATAAATTGATCGATGGATAGGTAGATAGGTACGGGCTATTTAGATATATATATATATATATATATATATATATATATATATATATATATATAAATAGACAAATAGATAGATGAAGAAACAGACGGATTAATAGATAAAAAGATAATTAGATAGATGAATATATAGACACAGAGATATATAAACAAACATATGGATAAAAGAATAGATAAACTAATATATATATAAACAAACCTAGGAATATAAAGAAAGATTTATAAACAGATAGATAGATAAATAGACAGACATGAAGATGAGCAAATAGGCAAATAGAATGATAGACAGGCAGACAGATAAATAATTATACAAATAAATATAATGGTACTTAGATCACTTTAACGGTCACATTGACCGTTAAAAACTAGATAGATAGATAAACAGATAGATACAAAATTAGACAAACAGATAAATAGATAGATCGATTATATATATATATATATATATATATATATATATATATATATATAGATAGATAGATAGATAGATAGATAGATAGATAGATAGATAGATAGATAGAGAGAGAGAGAGAGAGACACAGAGAGAGAGAGAGAGAAATGAAATGGGCTAGAATATTCAATCCTTTTTCTCAGCGAAATTCCATAGTAGGAAAATATTTTTTGTTCAACTCTCATAAATATTAAAAATTGCTTTAGGAATTAATTTTCAAAATTATGGATTTGGGATTTAAAACGTACAGACCTTGAATATATTGAAGACTCCTAAAGATCAGTTTTTTGATAACAAATCATCGATGCATTGTGTTCACGACTATACAATTTCATCCCTCTCGAGGAGCGTGTAAACATTCGAACAAGGCGCTCTAAGATGGGCGGGTTGATGCTGATTTACAACATCGCAGCGTCTAGTTACCTTGCGATAAAACTTACAAGAACGTAACCGCCATCTTGCCATTGTGAAATATTCTTTTGACAAAACTCTGTGTATCATCTTCCTATTGAAAATCAATGAACTCTGCCGAAGATTAATGTTGTATCCAAACACACTGAAAATATTACATTGCAAATATTTGTACTGCCAAATAAAGCCCTATTCTTCTCTTATAAGTTACGTTCGCTGTTGGTCGTCTATTCTTTATTTACAAATAGAGAGTCAGCCAACTATGTGTGTATGAAAGAGAATAATTTACAAAAGCCAACTTGTGTTGAAGGAATATAGAGGCATTCTTGTAGTAACAGATTCCATGTTGAATAAAAGTGCCAAATCTTAAAATGTTTATTCTGTGAAAACCGTCTTTCCTTAGGGGCCTCGGTTGTTCATAATTCTTGACCTTTATTACCCTCCAAACTACTACATGGTTTGTTATAATTAGTTTATTATAAGTATTCCCATATGTTTCAATTTTATGATATGGTAATATTAATTATAGTCTTCAAATTAATTTATCCAATTAAATAGTAAGTAGCCTACATTTAGGCTCAATTCTGGCACTAGATGTTCATTATACTATAATAAAACACGAGTGAAAAACACGGAAATAGTCAACCCCGAAAATAATCCCAATGTGTAATGAGTAACCTGTAAATATACACACGTTAGTATCTCATCCTTAATTATTTTATTTCAACAGGGGCACTTACATCAATGAAATAAGAAATTAATAAATTTAGAATCTTTCATACGTTTCTTATAATTTTACTTATAATTTCAAGAGTATATTTAAACCAATATGAACTTAACGTATTCATACAAGCTGGGCGGTTTATCTATTTATAATGTACTATCCAGTAGGTACATGTAATAATTCATAAATTAAATTTTATTAATTAATTTCAATTTTATATGGGAGAAAAACTAAAGATACATTCTTTTTATCCAGTTTTATCAGTTAGGTACATTCAGGTAGCATATGTTTCAAATTGTAATAACTATTTGGGATTAGTGACAATTGAAATATATTCTTGTTTAGAATGTATATTTGAGTACCATATGAAAAGGCAAAACGTACGAGGCACCTCATACAGAGTCCAGTATAACAGCCTTACTTTTTTTTCAAGGGCACTTACGTCAATAAAATAAGAAATTAATAAATTTAGAATCTTTAATACGTTTCTTATAATTTTACCTATAATTTCAAGAGTATATTTAAGCCAATATGAACATAAACTCATACATACAAGCGGGGCTGTTTACGTATTTATAATGTATAATCAGTAGGTACACAGCAAGGTTATAATGTAACTTTGCTTTCTTTTGTACTTAATTATATAAAATTATAACAATAATGCGTACAATGTTATTTCCAACTTAGATTTACTGTCTGCCCTTCTAGTAATTTTAAACTGTACGTTTAGTAATTCTATGAAAGAAAAACGTTTAAGCCTCTAATAAAACTGTAAATAAAGTAAATCCAATAGAGTGACTTACACAGTTTTTTTCCAAACTTCAGAAGGCAAACAATTCTCGTTCTCCGTTGATATTTCTAGACTACAAACACTATAAACTAAAAACGTTTGACTACAAACTTAAAATTTGCTCACGCACTACATTCACATAACAAATATAACCTCAATTACTAAAGCCAAAATTATAACGCTGACTGGATCAGTAAGTTTGCGTCGCTCCATTCATTGTTACATTGCTAGGTTTAAGATATACACAAGGCAGTGGTAAAACAGAGAGAAAACGTATGACATCTTATTCAAGCTTGTATATATTAGCATAGCAAAAATTCAATGTGTTTAATAAATTAGAAAAATATAAAAATATTTTAATTTACAAAATAATACTAAGCATTTGGAGGTTTTAATTGTTTTTTTGTTTAGTCATAAGTTATGTTTATTACTGCGTAAAATATAATGATAATAGTATGAGAAAAAAATTTGTTAACGGTAGAAACAATTGTTTTAATATAACCTAAGTTTCTTTTTAAAATTTGGTTTATTAGCTCACATTATCTATATATATATATATCTTCTACACATTTTTAATCGTTAATAGCCTACGTTTTTATTCATCCAATCAAGTTCAAATAAATTACCTTAAACCTATAGTGGATGACAATTGATGTTAATACAGTTTTTTCAAATATTCAATGAGTTTAATAAATTATAATATCATAAAAATAATTTAATTTACAAAATATTACTAATTTGGTAGTTTTAATTGTTTTTTTTTTTTTTTTTTGCTTTGTTTAGTCATAAGTTATGTTTACCACTGTGTAAAAAATAATGATAATAGTATGAGAAAAAAACTGTTAACGATAGAAACAATTGTTTTAATATAACCTTAGTTTCTTTTTAAACTCCTACTATTAGCTCACACTCTCCTGATATATAACCTTTAAATATTTTCAATCTTGCCCGTGTCCACTATGTATAGCGTAAAGATTATCTCTTCTCTTTTCACTAGTAATAATCTATCTAGTGTTTCAAGAGTCGATATTATTAGCCTATTGTTTTATTTTTTTGATGCCCTCGATAAATCAGTTCTTTTTAATAAATTCTTTCTATTAGCTTACACTCTCCTTATATATATAGGCCTATCTTGTACAAATTTCCAATCGTTAATAAAAAACCGTTTTTATTCATCCAGTCAAGTTCATATACATTTCTTTTAACCTATAGTGAATGACAATTGATGTTAATACAGTTTTTTTCAAATATTTATTAATTAATTAAATTATATAAATTGGGGGGAGTCTAGGTCGGATACAAACTCAGTATCTTCATGTTCAAAGTCCAGCGCTTTAGCACTGAGCCAACTTTCCAGTAGCTGGAAAAGTACTTCTCAATAATGTACGGTATATGATTTTTTTTTGTCACCATATGCTTGTGGTAGAACCTTAAAATGTTGCCATGGTTACCTCATAATATCATAAATAATGCTCTAGGATTAAAAATGAATGAAGAAAATAAAATAAACAAACTAACTGGATTAACGGTATCGAACTATGCTTTACAAACGGCCAATGCGAAAGGAAAGCGAAAAAAAAACAGCACAACCCAAGGGACGTAAAAAAAAGCTTATAAATATTAAAATACAAAAATAATAGTCCTACTTCATACACAGAAAGGAAAATTTCAAGGCATTTCGCTTTCTATTCTGCCACTTAATGTTGTTATTATTATATATGTATATACATATTTATATATTTGTAATTATAAGATAAAAAGAAACTAAAATAACATTTTTCATTGTTGATTTAGGTAGGAATTGAATTTTTTTAAATCTTATATTACTTATTTTATTTTACCAAGTAAATTATACCAACAGAATGAAGTAAAACCGGTTGCTAGAGCTACTGTACCTGCACGTAGCGTTTAGAATCATCTGATAATACTTACCTATAATAACCTATAAAGGTAGTTAAATATGAAAAAAGCTTTTGTTTAAGATTTCATTAATATTTTATATCAAAAGAAAACACCCTACACATCGATACATGAAAACAAAATTTTATACTGTTGAAGGGAAAACATAAACGCTGAGAGATGTACAACTTATATAGTCTAGCAAAGCCTTCTCACAATACCAGAGTTAGGAATTTTAATAGACAAACGTATTGTGTGGATAATTGAAGTTTTATGTTACCGTAATAAACCAGTATGGTAGTAAGGTAGAGACATAACCCTCTAGTAAAGGGCTATATATTTATTTACTTATATAGTACTTACAACTATCTGAATTTAAAACAACTAAGACGTCTCTCTGGCTTGACAATGCCTTACATATCATGAAACAGCCATCCTCTTTTTCTTTAGTTATTCTTTTTTAGTAAACAGTGTCTGATAACACACAATAGTTTACATTGTTTTAACACCAGTAGTTAGCATTAAACTTTTCTAAATTGTGTGTTTGTCTGCAATAATTTATTCCCAATTACTAGGAGGGAATTATCCAGCTATATTATATATTCTTTTATAAATTAAAAACTGGAAGTAAAATTGTATTATAGCCTATATGATTAAAGGTATATATAAGAACATTTTAATATCGACTCATTTTCTTTTCCTTTTTCAATTGCTTCTATTATCTCACATTCTCCTATATATATATATATATATATATATATATATATATATATATATATATATATATATATATATATATATATATGTATATATATATATATATATATATATGTATTTATAATTAATGAATTAAAAACATTTCAAAAACAAGAATATTTTCAATGTATTCTTTCGCATTTTAATGTCAAAGCTTTTCGCCGATAAAACAGTACCTGCATCTTCAGAAAAATAATTTTCCGAGAGATGCTGCTACTGTTTTATCGGTGAAAAGCTTTGAATAATATATACATTAAAAGTATTCTTGTTTTTGAAACGTTTTTAATTTATTAACTATATTACAAGAAAACATATCACCATATTTAATATAATATATATATATATATATATATATATATATATATATATATATATATATATATATATATATATATTGTACAAATTTTCAATCCTTAATAAAATACGTTTTTATTCATCCAATCAAGTTCAAATACATTTTTTAACCTGTATTGGATGACAATTGATGTTAATAAAGTTTTTTCAAATATTTATTCATTATTTACATTTTTTTATATATGACGTCGCGGTCGTATTGCCTTACGGATAACTAAGTGGGAATAGTCAATAATGATGCGCTTAAAACACAACACATGACACAAAGAAGCAAAATAATCCACTACCAGCTTAACCTGAAGATTCTAAAAGGACTACAGGAGGTATATCTTGATTCCTGATGATTGGAAGTGAAGTAAACAATAGAAATTAAGAACATAGAAAATACAATATACTTTTATATTGAAACACAAGTAGTTGTAATTGAAAATGGTTTAGTCTTGTTTAAGTACCAACATATGTAAACAAAAAATAGAAAAATATCAATGTCTAAACAAACTTGAATCATTTTTGTATATCATTAAACTTAAACTATTTTCCATAGTTCGCCTGGTTATAAGTAGGCTGGTTGAAAAACCTAATTCTAAAAAACCGGAACTTAGTTCTGACCATGTATTCCACACATTTCTACTTTAATCAAAATATTAGGATTTAGTATTTCAGAATGTTTCAGAATGTATGTCATCTGCAGTGAAAAAAAAAATCTGAACTGCACATTATCTAATTTGAAGCTTAGTTTTAATATTTAAGGACGTAGTCAGTTAGATGTCTTTTCCGTCCCTATTTATAAACACATTTTGTGGCTTTACAAAACCTATTACAAATCGTTTATTTTAGTTACCCTCTAATAAAGGATGTAAAGGGAATATTCCATCACTTTTACAATATCACGTAACTATCGGGTCATTAGGAAGTGTTTATTCGTGAGACGTTCTTGTAGGAAAGAATACAAGAAAAAATCTATATAATACAGTATACAATAAAAGGAAAGAATAGATGAAATCAGGGCTAAGTTGAGGACGAATACTCGGAATATTGAGAAATTATTGCACCCTCATGAACAGGGTCACTAGAACTACTCTACTGGAGTAAGGGAGGTGAGTAGCCGCCACCCACTAAATTAATATAGGTCATTTTGATTAAGGAGTGATATTAAGTTATTTAGAAAATGTAATTAATTTTTTTTTTCAAGTTGCACACAGGTCGAATTATGAATAGTCTATATTTTGTTTGATAAAAATCATACATTTCAAACAAAATTAAAATTTTATTTGTTACTCAGTGATAACATTGCGTTGTAATGTGTAAAGTATAATGAGGTTGAAGATTCAAACTACAAATGATTCTGTATAAAATAATAAGTATTTCTCTAATCGGATAAAATGGATTAAATTGGATAATTAACCAACTATATGTTACATTTTTTTATTAAAAACTGGAAGTAAAATTGTATTATAGCTTACTTTATATGATTAAAGGTAAATATAGGAGCATTTTAATATCAACTTATTTTGTTTTTCTTTTTCAATTCCTTCTATTAGCTCACACTCTCCTTATATAGGCCCTATATCTTGTACAAATTTTCTACCGGTAATAAAATACGTTTTTTTTCATCCAATTAAGTTCACATACAATTTTTCAACCTGTAGTAGATAAAATTGATGTTAATACAGTTTTTTCAAATATTTATATACTATTAAAATTTTTTTTAAATGACGTCTCGGTAGTATTCAAGACTGAATGACTACATGATTGAAATCCAAGACTTTGGCACTGAGCCAACTATCCCATTGCTAGAAGCCTATTACTTAAATCTGTATGGGAAATTATTTTATAAACGCTACGTGTAATAATAAAGCAAAACAAGAGATGGATAGAATGAGAAATCATAGACCAACATAAGTTTCATAAATTAAAAACTACAAAAAAAGAAAGAGAATAATTAGTAACAAACAAAAATAATAGTCAAACACCATATACTGTATAGTGAGGGAAAAGGAAAGTTGCAAGGGAATTCGCTTTCTATTTTGCCAGTTAATATTGTGATTATGTTATACGTATATAATATTTAAATTAATTGTAATTATAAACTAATTTTAAAGATACTTATCTGAGTGAATACGTAATTGCTTACTTGCTGACGCTTGCAGTAGAGGGTTAGCTTCGTAAAAGGAACGAATGTTTTGAAACGCGTCAGCAAGTAAGCAATTACGTATTCACTTTGTTATGTATTTTTTAAAATTAGTTTAATCAGTGAATTCAAGATGATTACATCAAACAACTGTAATTATAAAATAAAAAGTAACTAAACTGAAAATTTTCTGGAACTCAGTATGAATTGATTTAATTTTGTTTATAACACTTGCATCATGTATATTGGGCACATTGAGAATTCGGTTGTCCAAATGAGCATTCATCAGTGTAAATGCAAGCAGATTACCACTAAAGGCTACTCTAACCGCAATGTGAGACGGGTTTCGCGTTAAACAGTCTACGAATTCGGAATATAAAGAGTTAAACACCAAATAATCTACTGGCACGAGTAATTGGACGATCCTAACCTCAACTTATCATCAGCCTTATTGCACGCTAAAATTACCTCGTTAAAACTGAATAACTCAAGCAAATTAGATAAAGTTTCGTAACGGACGATCACTATTATTCGACAAACAACCACAAATTTCGATTAATATTTCAACAGCTCCTGCGTTTCCCTATTTTTAGGCACATATCGCATGACTGTCGTTTTTCTCTTCTTAATAAATTCCACTTGATTAAAAGTGCAGAAGCGGGAGTGGCACGGCCATTTTGTGGGCGCGACCGAACTGTATCAACATGCAAATCTCCCTCAGTCGGGGAAAAAGTGGGAATAATGAGGTTTCATACAAAAAATATAGCCTTAAATAAAACATTCGGCGAATTCAACCTTGGTAAACATGGCGTGGGGGAGGAAAATGCGTTATGAATGATTTCTTTGCGAATAAAAACACCTGCTTTAATTGATTTCTGGTCGCAGCAATGGGTCGAGATTGAAATAAATATGTACCGAGTTAACGTTTGCCATTAGTTAATTGTATATCTTGAACACGGTTTGTTCATTTTTTATGTAACAGCATTCACTATAGGCCTTCATATGGGTTAAAGGTTTAGATAATATTCTTAAATACACTTTATAATTTTTCAAGTCTACTGGCGCCATTATTTGGCTTGTAAAGGATACAATGTATAACTAATATAATGAAAGTAACGTACGGAAAGAGATTTCGACATCTTACGAGTGGATGGGCCTAATAATAGACCTAGTATGAGGTGCCTCGTACTTTTTGCCTTTTCATATGGTACTCAAATATACATTCTAAACAAGAAAATATTTCAAGTGTCACTAATCCCAAAAAGTTATTACAATTTGAAGCATATGCTACCTGAATGTACGTAACTGATAAAACTGGATAAAAAGAATTTATCTTTATAACAAATAATATAAACAACGTAATTTTACGGCTAATTACCACTTACGTCAACAAAGTAAAGTTTTATTTCAGTTACCTTTTATTAAATAATTGCAATTGATATAAATAAAGTAACATAATCTATCCGTTACAACACCTGTCCTACCATATAACTTATAACATAAAATCAGCTGCTTTATGAAATTATATGTTGCCACTTATTTTAACACAAGTGGGTCGAAATAGCTAAGTTGCATACCTTGCCCCTTTTGTGAATAGTTTTTCTCCCATATAAAACTGAAATTAATTAATAAAATTTAATTTATGAATTATTACATGAAAAAACCTTAATAAATGTATTTGAACTGAGGGGATGATTGAAAATTTTATCATGATATATAAATATACACATATATATATATATATATATATATATATATATATATATATATTTATTTATTTATTTAGCTTGCAACACTGT